>JARFIY010000209.1:2400000-4800000 GCA_036346155.1 Sinelater perroti | reverse complement strand
ATGTCTCTGGTTATTTCCCGCCATTGAAGAGCATTGGAATTATTGACATTATTGCGGCTTTAATTTGATCCATATAAGGTATTAATAGTTGTAGAATAGTGTGGATGATATTTGTGATAGTAGGGTTAAGGTTTGTTGCTTGTTGAACGACATTTGTATTATTGGCCACGGTTTCAGCATATGTACGATTGGCAGTAATGTTTCCCGTTGTGAATGCATTAGAGTTGGTCGATTTGATTCTAGCGAAATTCGGTGCCGATTGATAACGTTGGGGTCTTTCAATTGAAAGATTTGATATAGAGAAATCCTCTATAATTGGCGGCATGTTCCCCTCCGCAGTTGACGCATCCTGGTTTGATTTCTTTGGATTTTTGACATTGGCTGTAATGATGGCAGTAGTTTTTAGTATGCCCCACCCGTTGATAGTTGGTGCATTGTGATGTTTCGCTACTTTTACGCCGTGGCACTACAGCAACTACACAACATAATAATCTGTTTAAGTTGAATATTTCTTTGCCTCCTTCGGTTTTTTGAAATTCTATTGCAATAAGGGGTATAGGGATTTTCTTTGCGTTTAGTAGTCTGGTTGCCTTAATTACTGGATATTTTAACCGAATTCTGCATAGATTTCTTTCTCAGTGATAGAGATGGGGATATTTCTTATTGCCAAAATATTTGCATTTTCTGGGGATTGATATGTAAAATAACTTACTTTGTTTTGATCATAGAATTTGGTAAGTGCTCTATAATCATCAGAGCTGTTTAGATTAATCCTTAGTTGAGTGCCTTTGTAGGTTGTGAAAAAATCATCTTTTTTAACACTTCTTTAATGTCCTTGATTATGTTCTGGTGATGCATGCCGTTAAAAATATGGCTGTATCTGCTGATTCAGGGGACATCAATTACAGATTGGTTGTGAATTTATTTAATTAGGATAATTACAATAAGCCAAAGGCTGCAGTGAACAAGGATCCATTAAGGAAGACATACCCTGAGCGCAAAAAAATAAGCTAAAGCCCTTCTAACACCTATATATTTCCTTGTGTTTCTAAAGCTTCCAACACTGTCATAGAGTTCAGGGCATAACAATTTAGATGGTGTCCAATATTTGTGTGTATGCATTAACATGCATGCTATAGTATTTACTAATTACCATAAATACTAAGCATACTAATTATACTACAGATAGTTGTATGTTACTAGTTATAATGCTATTAGTGCCCTTTGGCAGCAATTCAAAATTGTAATCAAAATTAATCAGTTACCTACACTCATGCCCCATTTAGGTTACCTTAATATTTATGGTAATTAATATATTTCAAAATCCTCTACTTTTTTAGGCAACGTGCAAAAATTTTTATGTCATTTCATATTGTGCTCTATATTGTTATATAATTGACACTTTATAAGAACTCTTAATTAATTTATGATGGATCGTATTCCAAGTTCACCTGCAATACTTAAATATTCAGTCTTATGCAACATTAAAAGTTGATTTAAGAGTCAAACTGCAAAACAATTAGTAAAAAATAATTTCAAGTCGCTAAAAAGCTTCATTGGAAGAACACAATTGTAGTCAACTGCATATATTTATCATTTAGACATTTCTGTATTTGTCAGAACCATTTCCAGTTATCAAACGTTTCGTAACAGCAACATTTATCTAAATTGGCAAGAAAACATACATAATATTACATCCGTTTTATCTGCGATCCAAGTCTCATTCTACATATACGAACAGGACAACACCTCAACAGTTCACAACAAATGGTAACAACAGTCTGAAATAAATAGCTTCAAAACAAACACAAAATAAATAAGATACGATTCTCTACATACACCCTATTTATGCGACAGACAATTAGAGGATGTTCTATGCAACACATCATAAGTACTATGCAGATTCTCACAACAGAATCGTTCATAAATGGGATCTTAACTCTACCTAATAGTACGAATCTTGCGTGTTAATACAAGAGGAAAATACAGTTCTTTGTAAACGCAAAATTGATTCGAAACCACCTCCTCAGGAATCATTTGAGTTCATCCGCACCACCGGTTTTGAAATCTGCAAAGCATTTAATTGTTGCAATTGCTAAATTTTCCGTATTATCATAGCTTGCCTTTCTTGTCGAAGGTATAATATGGGTGGGAGGCAAGGTAACATTGTTATGCTGTGCAGTTCATATAGCACATTTGCATTTGAGAGCTTCATACACTCTTCCAGCGTTTTAATAAACGTATCACAAGTAGCTGTTAACAGACTTGTCGCCTCATCCATTTTCTGCAAAAATTAGTTTAATTTAATCACAGCACAAGTATGGAAAGTCGGCTCACCTCAACCTCAGGTCCATTTTTACCATTAGCTGCAGTCTTTACCATATGCACTTGCTGCATTAGTAGATCACAATACAGCCTCAGCTCAGACTTCTTAGTTTTCAGGGTGTCAGGATTGTAATCGCCTACAAACAACAATTTTATAGAGCTAAATTAAGACCAGAACACAAACATACTGTTATTTCTATTGGACTCACTAGTGTCCTTTCGGTGCCTGCTCTGGACGCAAGCCTTTGCACTGCCCAGCGCCACTAACCAACCCTGCCGCTCCTGCGGTGTCGCAGCCTTCAAGTATAAATGCTGCTCGCCTGGAATGTCCAAGTCCATTCGCGTCGTATCTATAGTGTGAACTGCAAAAACAAAAATCATCCCGATCAAGTTTGCCTTGTTTGCCCGACTCACCGATGATTTCGCAGGCTTGCACCTTTATGGAACCCTTGCAGCCTTTGTTAACCTCCTCGCGCGACTTATAGTACGTCAACACGCCGTTCTCCAGGATGAACCAGCGCGTCTGCCAGCCTGTGATAGCAAACTCGGCATTAAGCCCGCGAGGGAGCAGAGGAAACTCACCGTTCCAGTAGTTCGTCCACTTCCACAGCACACCCTCCATGTTTTCGCATTACTAGCCGCGCGCTCTTACATCGCGGCCTGCGGCTCGCCGGGCGCACAGATATTGCGAACAATATTGTTGTTTACTGATGCAGCTGATAAGCTGGTGCGTGTATAGACTGACACGTCCACAACCAGCCGCACAGCTGACATTGACGTTTCTTTAAACGCGATGCACTTCAACGCACGGCTACTCACTGTTGCCAATCTTACAAGCACTGGGCAATCCCTAGAATTGTGGCGGAGCGCAATAGTATGAAATGTTTTTAAATAAAAATAAAAAAATAGTAAACCTAGAAGAAAATTGAATTGGGGTGTTTTAGAGGAAAACATCTTTAAAATAACATCCTTACATTACAAAAAAAATTGGAGCAGTGCAGCCAACCCTTAATCAACCAATCCCTAGAATTGGCGCGAAATTTTTGCGGTTTTAAAATAAATTTCTTCTTTACTGTGAATTGCAATGTTTCTTTTGCCTTACTTATTTTTGTATTATTTTTGATGAATTAATGTTTATGCTTGTTTTTATAGTTGTTTTAAACTATATTTAATTATTTATTCTTTACACGAGCACACATTATTTTAATTTATGTTAATGTTAAATTCATTTCAGTATATAAGTATTACTTCACTTCTATTTTCCCTTATGAAGTTAATTGGGCGATTTCTATTTTGTTGGTAATTTAACCATCACAAGCAATATTCTTTGAAAATCCTCATTATCGTTACAACATTTGTAGTATGAATTATATTTTAAAAAATACTTTTAGATATGAGAATATAATGGGAAATAACACATTAATTGCTTTAAATATATAATGAATGCAACTGGAATTGCTATTACTATTATTTAATAATGGTAGTTCTATTTTTAAATGGAGTGTATGCTAAAGGCCTGCTTTCCCTATCCATGCATTGATAAACAAACTTTAACAAATTAGTTCAAGCACATTCTGTTGCACAAATTAAATTGCGGTGTATCTTTTGGACTTCTTTAAATTCCGTTCTTTAGATGTTTTTAAGCTTAGTCTACACTGGTAGACAAAATCGCGCGACTGTCTAGACCTTTCTCTATAGACTGTTTTGCAAAGCGTTTGGTAGATTTCGTCACTCGTCCACACTTGTATCTTGAGTCAGTATTGGAAAATTCCTCTGAGCCATGGCCGGAGACATTATTGCCTATGAGTTGATAGCCACTTCGGTCATTCTTTTTAAAACTTAACTGAGAAAAAAAGACGCTGGTGGACACGGCAGATTTTATGAAAGGGGTCTGCATTAGGTGGAGATTGGTCATGGGATTCCGAAATTCGCACGGTTGACCTCAGTGATTAAACAGTTCATAATTAACAAAAAGGAAGAAGTACTGAGTGACGAGGTGAGACTGAGACTGAATTCCAAACAACATATCTGCGCTATGAAATGCTGCGCAACAAGTCGCAAGTTTTCCATTCGTGATGGGAGACCCATAGACATGATTTTTGACTATGGGGAGTTGTAGAACACCCAAACTGTTTCCGATAATCTGTCGACAATCGCAGAACTTTGTTCATAGATATGCATTGTGCGATTTTGTCTACCGGTGTGAACAAGGCTTTCAGAAAAAAAGAACGAATAGAAAAGAAGAGATCGAAAATTTAGCCGAAGATCAATTTGGACGTTTTCAAAAACGAAAATTAAAAATAGTAAAACACGAATTATAGGTCTGCTCCAAAGATACTGAAAAATTAATATCAAAATAGAAAGTGACACTCTAAATCAAGTACCAAAGTATATTTACAGAATAATAAAAGGCAAAATAAAGAATAAGAGAAGGCAAAATCATGTTTAAAATAAAGCAACTGCTTTGTTCACGCAGTCTCAATTTAGAAGTAAAACTGTCATAAATAATTATATTTAGAGAGTTCGCATTGTGTGGTTCAGAGTGGTAGACAATAGGAAAGAATAAACACAGAATTACCAAAGCATTCAGGACATGGTGTTGAAGAAAAACGTTGAAAATAAATTAAACAAATAGAAAAACAAGTGGGAAGGTCTTAAAAGTACGGAAGAAGAAAGAATGCAACTAAAAATGTTGAAAAGATCATAGAATGGCTTTGATTACAATATTTAAATTAAATCATACTAAATAAAAGAACTGGCAGTCACAAAGCGATGAAAGGAATGACTTGCAATAATGTCAGATGGGAAGCTGCCAATTAATCTGCGAATTAAGAAGAAAGAACGAGAAAAAGTATGTTACGGTATAATTAGAAGACTTCTAGAAGAAATTCAATATGGTTGCTTTGAGAAATTAGTTTATTTACTGTATCATTACTTAATCTTGAAATGTGATCTGGTCCCATAGTCATTAAAACGGCATAAAAACGTTTAGAACACATGTTGAAAATGTAATGCGACAATTTCACCGTTTTTCTCAAACAAGCATCCACTAATGATCCTCGGTAGTGTTATTATATACCAAGTAATTACTTTTGAGAATGTATAAGCTTTTTTTTATTTATTTAACATGAGCATATTATACTTGGCCTATTAGATTAATAAGTATGACAATACAAATATGTGATATTTAAGGAGTATCACTATAATGTGACCTTCTGCTATCTATTGTCTATAAGATCACTAAATTTAGTCCTCTTTAAGTGTCTTTGTATAATGTCATTAGTTAACAGAGTTATCACTCGGATGATTACAAATTCAATTCTTATATTTGTTGGCAAGGTTTTTGTTGGCATTCTTCATCCAGGAAATTCGTAGATCATTGTGGATTAGTTTGTTGTTGATGTACCAATCTGCATTTGCTATCATACGGAAGTTTTGCTTTAAAAGCATTATAAAATTACAAGGTTGGATGATTTAGCACAGCCCGAATTGGATATTATATGACCCAACTGGCAGTACTGTTGTTTTATAAAGCAAGACCTTATTGTCAAGGGTTAGTCTCGATTTCCTCCCTAATAACCGATGCATCTTCCTTTTATATAGAGTTACTTTCTTTTGGATTGGATGTGTGTTTTCCACGTTAGTTTACATTCTAGATTCATACCTCTTTAGGGAATAGAACAGTTTCGTTTAGGGTTACTTGGAGAAAATCTCTTTTTTGAGTTGTAAGAGTGATTGATGCATTTATTTTCACTTACTTTAATTTCTCCATGCTGTTGTGCATTGCTGAAGGTCTTTCAGATTATTTTGTAGATTAGCCACTAGTTGGACGGGAGCAATAATCGTAGTTTTGTAATCTAGATACAGGCTTAGGTACCTTGTAAGGGGTATAATAGCTTCATTAAGCGTTACTTAGCGGAGATCTTTTCTTCCGGGCTGTAAAAATTATTGACGTTAATTTATTTTCATTGACTTTAATTTGCCATGGTGCTCTCCGTTCCTGGAGGGCTTCCAGATTATTCTGTAGATTAGTTACGACTTGGATTGGATCTTTGCGGGGAAGACGCTACGGTCGTATTGTCGGCGAATGTAGCAGTAATCGTGTTTTGTTGCAAGGTAAGTCTGCTGTAAATAGTTGGTAGAGCACAAAATCCAATATACTACTTGTGGCATACCTGCTAGAGCAGGGCGGATCAAAGAGTAGCTGCCATTTAATTTTATTTAGAAAAATTTGTCTTTGAAGTATGATTTGAACAGTACATAATATTATTCTTTTCAGTTTTATATAATAGGCCGGAACGCCAAATTCGGTCAAATGCCTGACTCATATCAAACTTTCTACTGTCCTGTTGTCAAATATTTGTTATTAATTAAGTGTTTTTCTTCATTAATTAATTTTTTTAATTAATCTTGTTGATGGTATTCGTTCAAGAAATTTGCTGAAGTCTGTAAGTAACGAAATGGGCCCATATGCAGTTGGAAGGTGTGCTGGTTCGTTTGGTTTCTGTGTGGAAATTACTTGACCGAATTTCCATTTTATTGGAAAATGTTGGGTTCTTAGGACTGCAGTGAATATTTCTATTATTAGTGATATAGCTTTCCTTGGAAGTTCCCGAATTAATTCTATTGTAATTTGGTCATAACCTGGCGTCTTGTGGTGTTTAGACTACTTAACTGCATTTATTCTTTCCTTATATATTACAGTGTATTATTAGTAGGCCAAGTTGAGGGAATTTAAGGCATTTTAGTAATTCTGCGCCCGCTTGAAATGCTCTAGTTGGTTCTTGTAGGTGAAACGTGTTAGCTAAGTATTCCCAAATATTTCTGATTTATATTTATGACTACGTGCGATAATTTGTTGGTTTTACGTATCAGTGCGACACGAACTTATGATATTATCATTTTTCTGGTTGCATGCCATAGATATTGTTTATCGTGTTGATTAGTAGATAAATTTTGCTGGCAATCGTTTTATTGTTGCAATCTTGGATCATATGATTGAGTTTAACAGTTAGTCAAGTTAACTTCCTTCTTTCAGTTATCTTTAATATGATACTTATAGGTTAGATGGTGATATTGTTAGCATATATGTTTTAGAGGAATTAAACTATACATATATTATTTTGGTTAGTCTTTCTATTGCTTCTTCAATCTCTGTTGACATGTCTAATGAGCGTTTGGCTGCTAGGTGATTACTTATTTATTTTATTTAAATACTCGAAATTATTTAACACTATTTATGCTGGGGCTGTGGTTGCAGGCTACCAGCGGGGTCACAGGTGGCGGATAGTGAACGGCCTCAAGATATTGAGGTTAGCTGCGAAATAAGCAGACTTGTCTGACGAGTAAGCAGTCCCCGACCAAGCAACAACAATCAACGACCGAATGACCGCCGGTATAAGTGGTCCCCTCTTGCTAATTAACAGCTTCGGGCGGAGGAATTAGCAAGGATTAGGGCACCCTCTTGCCCTGGGGGCGAGAAATCGTCCCTAAAGGCGGAAGAACTAACATTGACGAATATATTAGTGAACGGCATGAAGATACGGAAGGCAACGGGAAACCACCGTATTAAAGATCATAAGATATCCCTAGGATAAAATCATGGCTGATTTCAAGACGAAATGTTCCGGGTTTATAGTCCCCAATCGGATCTCCGGGGGACAGTTTTGAATAATGCTGAGAGAAAAGTAGTGAAAGGAAAAGGAAGAACAAAAATAGCGACATGGAATGTGAAAAGCTTGTTTACAGCGGGCAAAATAGACAACACTGTCCTTGAAATGAGACGTTTAAAAATAAATATATTAGGTATTAGTGATGTACAATGGCCGGGGACGGGAAAGTACCAAACTACAAACGGCATGATGTATTACTCTAATAATGACAACCCATCACATCGATACGGAGTGGGAATCATTGTGGATAAGACAACCAATAAAACAGTGACGAATTCTACGCCTAACTCTGAAAGAGTTATGCTAATAAAACTAGAAGCACAACCAACTAAAATAAACATAATTCAGGTCTACGCTCCAACAGCTGAAAAAAGCGAAAACGAAATCGAGACATTCTATGCACAGTTAAATTCTGCACTAAAGTTAACAAAACAACATGAAGTTACAATAATCCAAGGTGATTTCAATGCAAAAGTCGGCCGAGGAAGCATCGATACCTGTGTAGGAGAATATGGACTAGGCACACAAAATGAAAAAGGGGAAAGACTAGTCGAGTTCTGCCAAGCCAACAACTTTGCAATAATGAACACGTTTTTCAAACTTCCAAACAGGAGACTATACACTTGGAAGGCTCCTGCAGATGGGATAAGGGGTATTATAAGGAACCAAATAGATTACATACTCATAAACCAAAGATATAAAAACTCTATAAGATCAACAAAAACATATCCAGGGGCAGACGTCTCCTCGGATCACAACCCAGTAGTAGCACATGCGAAGTAAAATTTAAAAAAGTAAAAAAGACAAAATTAAGCAATAGAATTGACACCGCAAAAACTAAAAAATATGGAGATACGTAAAAAAGTAGAAGAACAAGTCAACAGCAACCTAACTAATGCAAAACCAAATATTAAGCAAACAAAAAATGTCAACGAGAAATGGAAATACATACAAACAGCAATTATGGATGCCGGCAAAAACGTCATGATGACAACAAAGAAAGCTAAAAAGAGATGGATTAGTGAGGAGATACTTAAACTAATGGAAGAAAGGCAAAAACATAAGACCACAGATCCCACACGATATCAGAATATCAATAAGAATATAAAAAGAAAAATAAAAGAAGCCAAAGAGAAATGGTTGTCCGATAGATGTGAAGAAATAGAAGATTGCGCAAGAAAACAAGACAACTTCAATTTACATAAGAAAGTAAAAGATATGGCGGGAATAAGAAGAATAAACCATTCACATATTCTGAAAGATGAAAATGGGAATACCGCAACGAGTGTAGAACAGAAACTTAAGACATGGACAAAATACATAAAAGACACGTTTAACGATGAAAGAACTAATGCACCGCAGTGGGATACTAATAATAAAATAGGCCCCGAAATACTTAAAAGCGAGGTACTACATGCGACCAAACAAGTAAAGAGTGGTAAGGCGGTCGGGCCTGATGAAATACCAATTGAACTAATAAAACTGGCAGAAGAAGAGACAATAGATGTGCTACTTGAGCTATTTAACTTAATCTACCAAACAGACATGATACCAAAAGACTGGCTAACCTCAACTTTTGTAGTACTCCCCAAGAAGAAGAACGCTAACAAGTGCTCAGAATACAGGACTATAGCATTAATGAGCCACACCTTAAAAATATTTCTGAGAGTAATACACAACAGAATATCCAGAAAACTTGATTATGATATCAGTAACACACAGTTTGGCTTCAGAAACGCTATGCGAACTAGAGAGGCGCTGTTCGGTATAAATGTGTTGATGCAGCGATGCTTGGACATGAGCTATGAGATCTATGCCTGTTTCGTGGACTTCGAATAGGCATTTGACAAAGTCCAACATGAAAAACTAATAGAGATTTTAAAATCAAAAGATGTGAATGAAAATGACATCAAGATCATATGTAATCTATACTGGGCCAAACAGCAAGGATTAGAATTGACAATGAAACATCAGAGGAGATTGAAATTCTCCGGGGAGTAAGACAAGGCTGTGTGATGTCGCCTTTATTATTTAACGTATATAGTGAGGCCATCTTTCAGGAAACCCTAGAAGAACGCAAGGAAGGGGTAATAATCAATGGCGAAATCGTCAATAATATAAGATTCGCAGACGATACCGTTATAATAACAAACAACATAGATGATTTACAAGATCTAATACAAAAATTGAACAACACATGCAAGGAGTACGGGTTAAATATGAATCTGAGCAAGACTAAATTTATGGTAGTAACTAGAACAGCAAATGCTAATGCAAATATTACCATAAATAACACAATAATAGAAAAGGTAGACACATATAAATACTTAGGAACATGGGTAAGTAACGATGCAAATAACTCAAAAGAAATAAAGACAAGGATAGAAATAGCCAGAAATACTTTTGTAACGCTCAAAGGTTTCCTTTGTAATAGAGACCTCAACTTAAATCTTAGAACAAGAATATTACACTGCTACGTCTTCTCAACCCTATTATATGGAGCCGAGGCTTGGACCGTAAGACAGAACGAAGTCAAGAAAATAGAAGCCTTCGAGAGATGGTGTTATAGAAGAATGCTTCGCATTTCATGGGTGGACCATATCACAAATGCCATAGTCCTACAAAGAATGGGCAAAGAAGAAGAAGTAATAAAAACAATAAAACGGAGGAAGCTAGAATACTTAGGACACATAATGAGGGGCGAGAGGTACGAGATGCTAAGACTGATAATGGAGGGCAAAATACAAGGGAAGAGAAACATAGGGAGACGGAAAATGTCCTGGCTTCGAAATCTTAGAGAATGGTTCGGGATAACATCGGCAAAACTTTTCAGAATTGCTGTAAACAAAGTGAAGATAGCCATGATGATCTCCAACCTCCGTTAGGAGACGGAACATCAAGAAGAAGAATGTACACAACAGGTAACATTACATTGTATTTATCTATAACACTTTACATTGCGCCCGCTCTTAAACTCGCTTTGCTTTCGCCACTTCAACTCCGTGGCCGCCCCGCTGCGCGATATGTATGCCTATTTGTAGTCTATCAGAAGGTACTCGAAAACGTTTCAAAACCCCGGTACGGAAATGCTTAGAATGTTCGAGTCGTTGCATGTGTGTATTCGATGGCTAAATTTCTGGGAGGCATTATATCCGTGGCGCGGCGGTCTCTATGGGGGATGTTCGAAAATTCGTTACAATATATTGTCTAAAGATGTTCAACTTGTCATGATTGTTGCACAGTTTGGGCCGTATAGGCTATTTGATTATTCGAGTTACTAAGTGTACATTTTATGGGAGAGTGGTCGGAGATGTTCTTAACTATAGCGAAATATGTGGCACCTGCCATTTTCTTCAAATCGCTTGGCCGGTATGTAGGTTTGTGTGTAGCTATTTAGTTATAACAAGTTTTTGCAAATGGTACGTTTTAGTTATCTTCTTTTAGAGATGGTTAATCTGGACCCTCAAGTGTTTAGAGTTGTGATCACCTCCTGTAATAAATTTGGACTCAGGGTTTTAAAAAATTCTTCAAATTGATCATGCTGCATTATATGAGGAGGACAGTACACTGCTGATACGACCATGTCCACATTTCCGCATTTGACTTTATGGCTTTTAGGTGAAGGGTTTTAAATGCTTCCGTTTCATGGTGTGGAATTTTGCTGTTGATGTCGGGATGACAGAAATTACTTTCTATAGTTGCGTATGTTGAGATAATTGTGACATATAAAGTGTGCTTTGGATATTTAAAAAATATATATTTTGTGTGTGCGAAGAGACGCTTCGACTTTGAATTAATGTTGTACGAGTCCGTTGGCGTTCCGCGTGGCTAAATCTTGTTGTATCCATAATGTATCCATTAGTGATGCAAGTTTTTATTTGTTATGCTTGACACTAAGTTGTTTATAATGACATTTTATTGTATCAACTAACTGAACATGGCTTTGAACTTAACATGAAATTGTGAAAGTGTAATTTTGTCGTTATTTTGGATCGGAGGTGTTGTTTATACTGAATGTGGCTAAAGTTTTGTTTTGGGTTTTGCTGAGTGTTTGTTCTAATTACAACGTTTGGATGCCTTCGTTTGACCAGAAGTTGTTGATACATTAAACACCCTTTGTAATTTGCAAGCCCCCCTCTGGAATGTACACACATGACTGGAGTGTTTCGAGTTTTATTGTATTATGTTGCGTTATGATAGTTGCTGTATTTGACGTATACGAACAGGCTTTCTATATCCATATGACTAACACAGGGTACATTGTATTCATATATTTTTCTTTCTGGGTTGCTCTACAGTGATTTGTGTACGTAAAAATATTGTAAATCGTTATTATTTGCAGGTCTTTCTAGTTCGGTTTTTATGTAGTCGGTGCAGTTGGATGAATATTTCATATAATGACTGTGTGCTTTCTCTTGCCTGAGTGGAGGTATAATAGATTATGTTTTCTTCGTCTATATGCCTAACAAGTTTCTGAAATGTATGTGATGTGTTAATATTTATTTTCACTACTTTATCTGGTAACATTTTACTAATTTATTGTTCAAGTTCTAAAACCTTTGTTAAATTACACCCCATTGCGTCGAAAACCGTATATAAAAGTGGGTAGTGAGTAAAATTCATTTATTGTATTTGCAACTGTTAATGGTCGACTCTTTAATATCGATTGTTAATAACCAAAATTAATTCATTGCTGAGAGAAACGTATTGTGGGACTATAATTACTGCTTGCTTACAGAATATTATTTAGTTTAATTTGTATTAGCAAGGTTTCTGCCAGCCGAGTATATGCTTGTAGATAACACGCGCGTCTAACACCCATCCACTCAATTGTATAAGCTTTTAAAACATTTTACACCGGTTGCTAGTAGCCTAGTCACCAAAATTAAAAGTAAAATAAAATAAACGTTGAGTGTAGACGATAGAACTTGATTTTAAAACATTTCAACACAAAATTGCAAAACTGCGAAAGCATGTGAAAGGTTCTTTTTCTATTATCAACGGTAATTTAGTAGTGATTGAACAATATATTTTTTGTCAGTATCTTTTAAAGTCAGTTGATAATTTTGGTTTTTATTGTTATTATTTCAACACCAAAAAGGTAAAGAGTTATATATTTAAATTATGTAGTTATGATTATTTCCACCAAGTAAGAAAAGCTAAAAAGATTTTTTTTTGTTTGGTTATGTTAATAGTTTAATATGATTTAATTACTAACTGTATTGTTCAATAATAGCTTAGTCTAACTTTAGCGATGTGCAAAGCTTTATATACGGAGATACTCGAAGATATCAAAAAGCACACATTATTGCAAATGCCCCTTGAAATGTTGAAAACGACACATTATACTATGATTTAAACATTCTATATGTAGCTTAAGAAATCAAATCCTATCATGACGATCTGGACAGATCCAAACTAATTAGTGAATCAAATTACACCCAATCACAAGTCAGCAAATTGAAACGCCAGGTGCCACATGACTTAGTCATGTGATGTAATACTTTTTTGGAGTTTCGTGCCACTTTATCTTTCTATTTGCCTACTACTTCAATGAAAAGTACATTATAAATTCTTAGTTCACAAAAAATACAGAATTTATTATCATTGTCTCTAAATCAGTCTCCCAGAACATCCCTTTTAAGACTTTAAAAATAAATAATAATCATTAAGAGTCAAGTTTGGGATATAAAATGAATGACTTATTCTTTAAAGCCTTAAAAAGACAAATATTACAATGTTCTTTTACTGTTTTTTCTAAATGATTGTACAAAATCCACTAATCGATAACTGCAAAATCGTTAATGTTTCTAATAATTCTAATTTCTCTAATCTTCCATCTTTCAAAATTAATTCCTTTGCTTTTATAACGCTTGTCGATGTCACAATCATTTACAATCGACCATTGCGTTGGTTGTCTTCTAAAAGTTTTCTTCTTTATTTAAGAATCTCATATTATTGGTATAGTCTGAGAAGCAGGAGACTGTCCATATACTGAAGTCATTTTCTTCAAGATTTTATCAGAACTTTTAAGGAATATAACCTCAGATTTGTAAAGAATTGTAGCTGAAGCACCAGCAATAGAGTTCTAGGTTAATCATACCTAAAAGAGTGAAACTGTTAAAATTTTTAAACACCAATAATATGGATTATTTATCTCTTAGACAATCTACTACTAGCCTACAGAAAAAAATTCGGACTCGGTTGATTTTCATATAAACAAAATTACACAAGAACCGAATAGTGCTTAAATCTCTCGTCGGACCATTTATCATTTTTAGTCGCGTTAAGTACTACGGCATTTCACATACAGAGACCTCTTAATCTTTACAACAGAAGAACGGACTGGAAAGAAGCTGTAAAACACCTAAATGGTATGTTACAAAGTAAAAATTGCTCCATAGAATATGGCAAAGCACCCGATCACCTGTCAACAAAAATTGGTCCAACAAAGCGTTATAAAACCCGAAGAACTCAAAAATCAGACGTTGCAAGCCTACCTAAAAAGTTTTGCCTACAAAAGCAGCAGATTATTCTCTCTGACGTACCACACTAAGCATATTACGCATCCTAAACTGAGGATATCGCCTGTCAGAAAAATGATATTAGCGGGAACAGAAGCATCTATGTTAACATACAAAGAAAAAAACAGAAACAATTTGATGCTAAAGACCAACTAAACCTACCAATGCAGAGGTTTAAAATGGAGAAAGTAAAATCTATAATTTAAGCTGAAGAAAGCTTCGGAATATAAGCTCATCACGAGTAAGGTCCTGAAAGAACTCCGAAAGAAAGGTATAAACTACTGACAAAAGTTTGTACTTTTTATTTCAGTGGTGCGTAGCACAAATGATTCTTATATAAAAGCCGAGGAAATCTCCAAAAAAAAAATAGTATCCTATCGTCCTATTAGTCTGTTGTCACTGGCATTAAAATATTTAAAAAAATTCTACTTAAGAAACTAAAACTCTAATTGAAAAACACAAACTGATTCCAGATCATTAATTCGAATTGTTGAACAAATACTCCAAGCACTTATATTAAAAAAATACTGTTTCACAGCTTTCTTCGATATAGTTCAAGCCTAAACTACTTCTAAAGATTAAACAAACGCTTTTACACACTGTTCAAATATAAATCAAGTTTTAAAGCAAGTTCATATGCTATTATATATACGAAGTGTGCTGGATCCTGTTATATCCAGATATACCCACTACACAAATCTGGTTAGCTATATTTGCGGACGGTACCACTCTAGTAGCTCTACACGAAAATGCAGTGACCACATCTGATAACTTTTACCTGATTTAAATCTGTTAGGAAACTGCCTAAAAAGAGATGCATCAGCCTTTTGCATGTTATCTATACTCTTACGACAGGCACATGCCCACCTGTAACCTTAAACAATGTGCAGCTTCTCCAATCAGAAAATACTAAATATCTGTTTGCATAGAAGCGCGAGCAACTGAGTTTAAAGTTTACGAAACTTTAGTAGTTAATTGGAAAAACGTCAAAACTCATCCTAGAGAACATACTCTTAATATATAAAGTAATAGTGCGATATTTAACTATAAGATACAGCAACTACCTCATATTTGGAAATTCTGCAGCGTTTCTAGTCAAAAACTACGGTGCATTACCAACATTCCATCGTATGTGAAGAATGATGTTCTACATCGTAATCTCCACATGAAAACGGTAAAACGGAATTGCAACAGTGACGACTATCTATCTCGCTTTGAATTTTACCCAAACACATTGGCAATTAATTTCCTGAACAGCATCATGGATTACATAGACTTAAACGATTTTATCCGCTAAACTTATCTACATTATTTTAGATTCTATTACATTCTGAAGTAATAGATTAAGCAAATATCTTCATATGCTATTTATTTTTTTATTGTTTCTCCAAATAGATTGCAAATATTATTTTGGTAGTCAAAATTAAAAAAAAAGGTTATACAGCACAACTGATTAAGTTATATCCTGAAAATAATAAGACTGATTTCAGAAAATATATACACTTACTATTCTTCAATATTCAAAATAGTATTATTAAGCATTAATACACTATTGCTTGCTAATTTAAAACTTTTGAACTAGAAACTTCTACAGAGTACTCGTAACAATAGCATGCACATTTTTAACAGCCCCGGAATGATGTTTTTAAGCTGGACTTAAGCCAAAAAATAAAAAGAATTCGGTTGCAACCAGCTCCAGTCTGGTGTTGTTTTTCTAGAAACTCTCTTGCTAGTAGCATATGGCTCGGTGTATTGTCATGGTAAAAATCCAGATGCCAAAGACTCTAGGCGGCAAGCGCTACTCTTTTCTTCAACTATTTAATCAATTTCATGTAAAATGTAGCGCCCGACAACACCTTTAAAGTCAAATAAGGCAATGAACACCGCTTTTACCTTTGATTTGTTTATTCACGGTTCGTTAATCTAGGAGCCTCAATAGTGTGCCACTCAGAGCTCTGCCAATTACAACCTTCTCAAAAAAATTCTCTTCTGCTCATCGGCCGAAATCTTGAAAACCATTTTACCACACACTTTCGTCATCTGCAATTCCGTTGTGACGATCTTATGCACGATGGTTTTGAAAGTTTCACTTTATCAGCTATTAATTTAATACTCAGTCGTCGGTCTAGCTACATTGCGGCTGCTCATTCTCAATGTCTTCTCTTCCTCCTCTGAACACTGAGCCTTCTAAACATCCGTGTTTTTAATAAAACATCCTTATGGTAAGCACTTTGTATGGTATCAAGCTCATTTTTCGATTTTAACGTAAAATTTTATCGCGTATTGCTGATCGACATTGGGTTACATTTTAACTCGCAATTTACAATAAACAGCTATTTACTTCCAAAACGATCCGCACCCTATAAAGACTTAAGGGCAATTCAACTAAGTTGGATAGTTTATCTGATATCCTTCACTTACCATCAGACACAAAGACTCCGATCCATACCTTTTTGCGTAGACCTAGAAAACCAATCTCATTCTTTCTGGATATACTTTGTACATTCAACATTATACAAAAATATATTTCACCTTATAATCTAAGTCTAATGTTCCTTTGAGGGCCCAAAGAAAGCTGCTGAAATTAGAATAAAATATTATTTATCCATCTTACTCAAGCTTGTTTTTTTAGTAGATTTGATGACAAAAGTTATTATATAAAGAGTATATAATAAAATTGCTGGATCGTTCGAAAACATTTGTAGAACATAATAAAACGTACATGGTAAAATAAATACATGGCGTTCTTAAAAATTTTTTTTTGATAAAAAAAAACTGTGCGGGATATTTAATATTATGCAAAAGTAGATTTTATTTTGTAATTCATTATTTTTTCTATAGAAATCGTTTAGCATTTAATGTTTCTACTTGTAAAATGTAACAAGGTAAACTATGGAAATTATCACACCTACACTTCATGTATTATCTATCAACTTCCTACAGAATTTTGTTTGATAAAGTTATCAATATCCGCCTAATTATAATTAACTAGACAACATGCAAGAAAATATGTCAATATGTAAAATCTCATAATACTAAAAACATAAATTTTGCGCTAATGTAGTCAATAGACCCCAATAGGGGCATTCTATTAAAAAAATTAAGGAAGGTTTAAAAACAGAAAACTTGATGTTTGTAACTTTGGTAGAACAGTTTAAAATAATAGTTGTGTTGTTCAACGATTCAAGCGTTTACCTGCGGCGTGAGCGGACCGGGCTTTAACCCTGGCCTCAGATTTCTAGCGGGTGGCCTACTTAGTCGCTAAAAATAAATGATTACCCGCGTTTCTTTCAAATAAGGGGCAACAATGTCGTGGTGTTCGCCACATCGCCCCGTATCAGGGAGGGCGATTATATGGGAGACTTATCGTCTCAGTTTGGAAACCACGTTCCCAAGCAAGGCCTGGAACCTCTTCATTATTATTTATAATCCAAATTACTAAATAATAGGAAAGATCAAAACATACTCTAATAAAATCTGAGTTTTCGAAGAAATTTGTATATCAAATATTAAAGTCAACATTTTCTAGGTTGTATTATTTTTTATAGAAAAGGTCACGAGTAATCAATCAGATTTATACCTGGAGTGTCTCTGCTAAAAGTAAAATTTTTTTATAAAATGTTTATTTGCCAGATCAACACTTTTGTATTGTACATGGCATTGTTAATTTATGTTACACGTGACTAATCTAACTGATGAGGTATCTTGATTCCTCGGACACCGCTGTGCGTTATCCGTCTTCGTTTGATAAGAATTGGTCTTGGGGAAGTCTTTGTTTTAGCCGGGAGTGAATGTTCCGCTTGCCAAGGTTGTAGTAAGCTGCTCCATCGCATGCCTTGATGTTGATAAGAAATTTTTTGTGCTTGTTTTTAGGTACTCTTCTGTTGTTGGAACTCCTAGTTCGTAATGTAACTGATGATGAACCACAGCGCGTCTACTGCAATTCTTAGAACTTTATTCTGTAGCCTTTGTAGTTTGATTACGTTTGTTTTTGATGTGGTACTCCAGATTGGTACTGCATAAAGTGCTAATGGTCTTATGAGGGAAGTGTATATCATGATTGCGCATTTGGCTTTTAGTTTTGATTTCGATTTAATAATGAGTATAGCTGCGCTAGTCTTGCATAACTCTGATTGAGTGTATGGTTGATATACTGCTTCCAAGAGAGTTTTGTGTCTAAAAGTACCCCTAGATATATCACTGTTTTATTAGAGGTATTCCATTCAATCATTTGGTTGTTGACATAAATGTTAGGTGGGTTGCGGATTCTCCTGAGTATGAATATTATTTGGCATTTACTCGAGTTAATTTGTATATTCCAGTTACTAAACCACTTGCATAATTTATTTATAGCAGCCTGCAGTAGTTGTGCTGCTTTTGTTAGATCGCTGCTTAGTGTAATTATGGCTGTATCGTCAGCGAATGTTGCTAAAGTAGCTTCTACATTTGGCATGCCTGACGGATAGATGTTAAATAAAAGTGGTCTAAGTATACTGCCCTGAGGGACTCCAGCTCGTATATTTTTGGTATCTAAGACTTCGGCATTTATTTTTACTGCGAAATTTCTGTTCTAAACGTCGAATTGATGATAAGGGTGACATCCTTTTACATAAACAAAATATTATCTTTGAAAACAAGTGTAAGTTTATCGATTCGTTATAATTGGCAGAAGTACTGCAATAAATAATAAATAGCACCACATGCTATTATGCTAATATCCCCGTATTTTATAATCTTGCGAGGAAATTCATCTACCAATTAAATTAACAAATGCTCCAATATTTAAATTTAATCGCTGTCATCAAATTGATAATATCAGCTTCCGTCAGAAAAAATAACGGACCACCAGGTTTATAGTAAGAGGGGTAAATTTAAACATTTTTTTTCTGGTCGCTTTGTACCCAGGTATATATACTGCAACGTTTCTGTTCTATTCAGTGGTGAATAAAACGTGTAAATTTCTTTAAACTACTTATTTATTTTACTTACAGGTTATGAAATTTTTTTGATAACATTTATGCACACAACACACAATTAATGACGTAAAACTACACAGCATTTATCTACGACACCATTTATGTTACGCACGCAGCTTTTACTTTTCAATTCATCTCGTTGCCGTCACTTCGAAAAATGCTTTTATCGCCCCACTGCGGTATATTTATGCCAATCTGATGCCTTTCAGAAGGCACTAGAAAACGCCCCGAAACGCTCAGAATGTTCGCCGCACACGTGTGGATTTCTAGAAGGCATTGTGTCGGCTGCAGAGAATGATGTAATGCAATAAAAAACCTCAGACGCATATATTTACGCAACGCTGCTCCCATGGAGCATATTTGAAAATTCGATACAATACACTAAACTGTCCACACATATGTGAGAATGTTATTTTACTGCAAGGGATTTATCCTTTTTCAGATTCACTTTATCTCTTTGAAGTGCCGTCTTTCACTTACAAATAGTCTTTATTTTACTCTGACACTTTATTTTATTACAATTAAAAATTGGTAAACAAAAAACAACTTTTTAAAAATTTATTTATGGATATATATAAACAATAAACAATTAGGTCGATTATTGGAAAATTCTCAAGTAAAATTTGTGTTAATAATGGGGTAATCGGACTGAGCGCCTCTCTTGATTACGTTGTTTAAAACACATTGAGATGATTTTAAACTGCATCAGAGACCTTAGTACCTATGTGGTAAATCTAGAGGTTTAAACCTTTTAATTATATGAATTTTTGCAATATTATCTAGCAGATTCACTGCATAGGCATTTGGACGATTTGATAGTCTTTTTAAATAATTAACACTGCACTTCTGTGTTTAGTTATTGATTGAATTTATTTTTAGATCACTTAAGATGTCCGCGCTTCTAATAAAGCATGGCGAATGTATATAACATTTTGTTTTGAAACCTTTCTATTATTTGAATTGTAAAATTGTCTGCGGTACCCCAGAGCTGAAAACCGTATGTCTAAATAGGTTTAAAAGCTACTTTATAAAGTAGTAGTTTATTTGAAAGTCTTAACTTGGTGTTACGTCCCAACATCCAGTAATGTTTTTGAATTTGAGGCCCAGCTGTTTTCATTTTATCAAACGTGACTTCTCCAGGTTGGTATTTGATTTCTTGCACTTGCATAAGTGGGGCGTTGTTGATCAAAATTGATGGTGAGTTATGTTTGCATTTGGTAAGTGTAATGTGTGAGGACTTCTCTTTATTGACTTTGATCTTCCATTTATGAGTCTATTTTTTTATTTCGTTCAGATTTTGTTGGAGGATAGTAACGGCGATTAGTAGATCTTTATGTTTAACTAATGCTACATTATCGTTGGCAAAGGTTGCAGTAAAAGAATGTCTATTTATGGGAAAATCTGCTGTAAATAGTAGATAGAGAATTGCTTCCTTGATTGGATGCAGATCTGTTATTTCTTGCTCATATCTGATTTGGACATACCTTTCGTCCAGGAATGACTTACTTATGTATATTAATGACTAATTACGTATAAAAATAATTTATTTTTATGTATAATCATTTTTCTGTCAAGTAACCAAGATAATTTCAATTTTAAATTTAGTTGGATTTTAGTTTTACTGATCTTTCCAAATGCATTTTTTGTCCAAGTAGAATCGAAGATTTCTTCTACTTTTCTTTTTGAAACTTTTATTTTACACATTAGAAATCTATAACAGTGCATTACTTTCCACATAATCGCCATGTAAATTGAAGCACTTGTCATAAATTCTTACAGGGTTTAAAATTTTTTCTACAAAAAAATTATCTGAGAATAAAGGACCCTGTAACAGCATCTTAAAGCGTAGCGTCATCGTCAAAGCGATGCGACACTCATGTCTCATCGCCGGTCACAATCTGTAATTGTTCTGCTTCCTAGACATAACAGGAGAGAAGTCCAAAGCATAATCAATTTGGTGTACATTTGTGCTCCTTTGGTACCCAACGGGTACAAAACTTTCAGTATTTTAAATTTTCTGTCACTGCCTCGTACAAATCAGTCCGAGAACGTTGAGGAAAGTGTACAGAAAATTCAGATATCGTGAACCCACAGGCGTCGTACTTTGCATTTAGCGGAATTTTCTATGGCAATGTTCATTTGCAATTGATATATAATAGACAAATAAATTGCAACACAACCTTTTTACCGCTTCGCACTGACTGTTGAACTACTGCGTCCAACTCTATAAGACAAGCGCTGCTATCTCACCGATTTCTTGCGTGTGTGCAAACATAGTTTTCTTACCAAATTTCATTTATTAAATTGTAGCATTTTTTATATTTACTTCTTCTTCTTCTTCAGACTTTTAGATCCACTTGTGGATATAGTCCTCCCCTTTAATTTTCCATGGTTCTCTTTCTCTTGCTGTACGTCTCCATAGTTTTCCTGCTACTTGTGCTATGTCGGCGCTCCACCTAGCAGGTGGTCGGCCGATACTACGCTTGTGTATTCTTGGTCGCCAGTCGAGTAGTTTTCCGGACCGTTTTTCTCTTCACTGTCGTACTACATGTCCGGCCCAGCTCCATTTTAATTTTGCTGCTCTTTAAGCCACATCTTCCAGTCCTGTTCTTTTTCTGATTTCTGTTTCTTATTTTGTCTTCCAATGTGATGCCTAACATTCTTCTTTCCATACTTTTCTGTTCTATTTGTAGTTTTCGAATATCTCTTTTTGTGAAAACCATCGTCTCAATACCATATGTTAATACCGGAAGTACACAGGTGTTATAAACTCTAGCTTTGGATTTGAGGTTGTATTTTGACAACTTTAGTATAGATGCAAGTTTTCCAAATGCTGATCAGGCTAATTTAATACGTCTTTTAATCTCAATCTCTTGGTTTTCTTTTCCCATTTTTAACGTATTCCCGAGGTATATGTATGATTCTACATTTTCCAGCTTTTCTCCATCTAATTCAACTTTTGTATCGCAAAGAGTGTTAGACATGATCTTAGTTTTCTGTTTATTCATTTTTAAGCCTACCTTTTTGATTCCCTGTTGAGTATCTCTACGGTCTTTTGTATTTCTTCGGTGTTTTTGGCTATTAACACTATGGCGTCCGCATATCTTAAATTTGTTATATTTTCTCCGTCCACGTTGATTCCTTCATTCGTCCAATTAATTTTCTTAAAATCATTTTCCAATGCTAAAGTAAACAGCTTCGGAGAAAGGATATCCCCTTGCCGTACGCCTCTTTCTAGTTTAATTTTATTTGTTCATTTTAATGTGCATGGTGGCTTTATCATATATATATTCTTGATTAATTGCGAATAACGGGAGTCAATGCAACAGTCGTCTAAAGCTTCAAAGATAAATTTTAGTTCGATAGTATCAAAAGCCTTTTCATAGTCCCCAAAGGCTAGTACTAGTGGGATGTTATACTCAGTGCATTTTTCATTAGCAGCTAAGTAATATTACTGTACTGCAAAATGCCTTTGCCAGAATCCAAACTGATGTTCAGTTATTAGATTATTTATAGATACACTTTCATTTATTCGAACAAGAACATATAAAAGAAGCATTGTGTAATCGTTAAAAAAGATAAAATTTTTAGAGAATTAAGATATATGAAAAATTACATTTGGACGTACAAGATTAATCAAATATAAATTGAAACTATTTTTTAATTTATTGAAGCCAAAACATCCCAGCATAGTAGTACAAACAGTATTAAAAAGGTTATAAGTTACAAATGTATGTATAATATTCTTGTAATGCATCTAATTTTTGTTAGACTTGTCCATTTTAAGATCAAAATAACATTTACGTAATAAAACATTTATATTATATATACGTATGTGAATCTTATGTAAACTGGAATTATTTTATTTAAAGTTATTGAATTATATATATAAAAAAAATTATGAGTGCTGCTGCTGCTGTCACACAGATCATAGGTCAAATCGTTCGTGCCTTTCCGTGCCGACCCGAACGCCTCCGAAGGACAAATTTCGGCCCGGCTGCAGGCGCGACCGAGGTAATATATTTCCGGAACCGCAAGCGATGGAAAATTTTCGTTTGAGAGCGGGTAATAAAGCACTTATATATAAAAAAAATTATGAGTGCTGTCACACAGGTCAAAGGTCAAAGTTCAACTCTAACTGGGTATACGTAAATGCGTTGTCATGGCAACGGCGTACGCAATTATGTCAAACAGAGCTTTTTAATCGTGTTTTATTTTTTTTAAAAACTATGCGAAGGGCTCAAGCATGTCGGAGTTGGACAAGCTCTCCGGGGGGCCGCTGCCAGACCTCGTTATATATATAAAAAAAATTATGAGTGCTGCTTGCTGTCACACAGGTCAAAGGTCAAATCGTTCGTGCCTTTCCAGTGCACCGCGCCTCCGAAGGACAAATTTCGGTCCGCAAAAGCCTGCCGAACCAAGGTTATATTATATTTCCGGAACCTTTTTGACAAGACGATGGAAAACATTTTACGTTTGAGAGACGGGTAATAATTAAGCACTTATATATATAAAAATTAATTGGCGTACAAAATCAAAGTCAAAGGTCAAAGTTCAAACTCTTTTAACTGTATTACGTAAAATGCCGTTGTCAATGATAAAGGTTAAGTTACAATTATGTCAAATCAGAAGCTTTTAATCTTTGTTATTTCATTTTAAACAATAACTTTCGAAGGCTCAAGCATGTCGAGTTGGACAAGCTATTACGAGGATCTTAACTGCCAGATTTTTAAGTTATTAATTAAAAATAAAACATACAAAATTGTTTTTATGGGAAACCTTTAACTGATTCTCATAAAATTGTTTATGCCACGCATAGATGTGAGCTTTCTTAAAAGTATTTTCCCAAACGTGTCTTAAGTCTTCTTTAAATTTCGGACTTTTTTGTGCTAGCGTCGTGAACAACTTAATAATTTGTTATCCGATTGTCACATATTGCTGTGATATTGTAACACTGACTAACAAGGTACTCTATGGGAAAGAATATTCTTAAAGAACTACTATTTACAACGCTCTAAAGCAGGGATTCAAAATAAAGAAAATAAAATAAGGATAAATATGTTGAAAAAGTTCAAAATTTTCTATTAACGAAATATTAGAGGACATATCTAAATTATAAAGTTTTAACACTAGTGTTTCTGGATTTACATATGATATACGAAAATAAATATAAATGTAGTTGTATTTTGTTGGCAATTGATGACTAAAACACATAATTTCGACTTCTCAAATTGCGTTCACAACAACAGTGATATTATATTTCCCAAAAGATAAAATCATCAAATTTTGGTATAGATGTGACAAAGATACCAACAAAACCGTCAAATTATGAAAAATAAGTTTACATTGTATTGCCAAACAGTCTTCTGACAAGGCTTTAATTCAATATAAAGAATAACCTTCTGCAATTTTCATTAAATTAAATTATGAATATTTTAAATTGTTTTCGTTTTGAAAAAATACAGTTTAGCCAAAAATGGTTAAATACTGGAAGTGTTCTGGATGATAATAATAATAGAACCGGAAGACCACGCACAGTGATCACAGATGATAATATCGAAAGAGTTGAGGACCGTTTCGAAGAAACTCATGCAACATTTGTAAGAAATGCGTCAAAAGAGCTGGAAATCAAGAAATAATCACTTCGCGAATTATCAGACAAGATATACAAATTTTTGCTTACAAATACAGATCCAACAGCCATTGAATGAAAAAAAGCCATTAAAAATCGATTTCACTTATCTCTCTAAGTTAACACTAATGTTAGAATCAGAGACAAATCAATTATAAGAAAACATGGTGACATGGTGACAAATATCACTACGGGTTGGAACGTTTTGTGAACATTTACAACTATCGGATATAGGGTTAGTGAATACTCTAAGTTACTACAGTGCGTCCCATACATTCAAAGAGCACAACTGTTTGGTGTACTATAAACTACTATGGCATTATATAACCAAATTTATTATCACTGCTAAAATCTATAAAGAGAAATTTTTGGATCACCTTTTTAATCATATAAGTCAAACCTCATAAAAGCATGAATTCGGGTTCATAAAAAGTGTTCAATTCCCTATACAACCCAGTAACCAGATACTGCTAAAGTTAATTGAAATTACCGTAAGGGTGAGCTTTAGCTAAGGATTGAGTGAGGGCAGGTCCAATCAATAAAAAGACAAGGATTACGCGAAAGTTTCTACTTGCCTAGGCATAAAACCTCTCGCAATTTGAGAGGAAAGCCGGGGCAAGAGTAGGATTTATTGGCAGTTGTAAAACTTAAACTAAATACAAAACTTATACTAAAGGAACAATAGTAAATGACAATACAGACCAAAGGTGTCGCAACGCCGCAGAGGCGCGAACGCAATTACGCTAATCCGCGAGGTACCTTTTCGCACGCAACGAGAGCTCTCTTACCGGGACCTGTGTGTGCATCGCATAGTCTATTACGCACGGTTACCGCACCGTCTGAGCCTGTGGACACCTTCCCTCTCTTACCTGGACGAGTGTGTGCTTCACACCGTCTATCACGCACGCTCACCGCACCGCCTGGGCGGATGACCAGCGAAACGGTCATGGCCGCTGAGGGGGCGGGAGCGCTAGGCGCTACGCCGCGAAAGGGTCACGATCGCTCCGTAGACTCCTTCCCCAAGGAATGCACACTGCCTTTACAACACAAGAGGACGCATACACAACAATCGTCACGATTCCGCACTGAACGGTGTCCTTGTCATGCAGTCCCCTTTTCCTTGAAAGCAGGGTACTTGCGAAACGTCTTGAAGGCCCGACGGACTCGAGCCAAAAATCTCTGAATGTTGCGCAGCGCCACACGCGAGCGCGTGCTCCCAATTCTCGCTAAGGCCCAACAGCGGCGCATCCAGCGCCTCTAATTTAGTGATGGCGCTAAGTTAAGTATCTTTTGTAAAGGCGCACGAGCGCCCGGTAGAAAGCGCCCGAACAAAAAGGTTCATCGAACTCAAGATAATATGGATGCTATATCAAAAATATTCGATTTGAATATCATAGCTCTTGTTACAAAAACCAAAGTATTCGCCGAATTTGAATCCTTGTGACTATGCAATATGAGGTCCAACTAAAAATATTGTGTACTATCCCAGTCGAAGATATCCAGAAAACCTCGAGGTTCTCAAAGAAAGGGTTAGCGAAACAGTAGAGCCAATTTTAGAATAATGCACATTAGTGATTACTTTTTAAAGAAGTTGAGAGCAGAGTACCATTTAGAAAACATTTGCTTGACGTAGGCAATTTTTTAATATTATGTAAGAATATATATACATTACTACATACTTTGAAGTGCATATGTTTTTGAAGCTCCGATATAAAAGATTTTTTCAAACCTGAAAGGATTGAAAGCGCAGGAAAAGCCACCGGATCAGTGAGTAATTTTGTTCTAAATAGGATTGGTTGAGGTTATAAGATAGTAAATAAGGCGGAACGGTACATCCAACTAACAGATAAGAAAAATAGCAATACACAAACCGGAACTACGATAAAATGTTTAGGGATAAACAATACACCATACGTTGTAGTTTGCATAGTTTGCATAGTGGCTTACTTCCAGGGACTAAAAAACAAATTGAAAAACACAAAGAGGTGTACAACCGGGGTCATCACTTGTCGCTGTATGGAAGAAAAGTAAGCAATATGGAGAATGTGGAGGAGTTACTAAAGTAGATACAGAGCAGGCTGGAGGGAATGGACAAAATATAGTTGGAAATTACCTGATGAATTTTAGAAAGGACAGGTTAGTAGTAGATCAAATACATATCGCAAGACAAATCCAGAAGACTAGTAAAGAGCACAGGATGACAATTATGGCTGTCCTTATAGATTTTATGAAAACATACAACTCGATAAAAAAAACACAAAATTCTGTAAGTTAAGAAATAAAACATATATTTAAAAAAGGTAGTTCTCATACGCTCTCTAATATCAAAAACGGTATTAAGAAGCACAAAACGTAAAGTTAGATAAGCAATTAATGCTATATAACGGATCACAAAAAAAAACCTCTTAAATATCTACTTGACTAATCTTGAATCCTTGCAAATAACAAAGATATTTACAAAATTAATAATACTACAGAATAGAATCATGAAATACATGATAATGAATAACAACAGAACAAAACATATTTTAAAATACCGTTACATAATTACATAATTCTCGAAAAACTCAAATAGAATTGCACACGGAGATAGAGCGGTAATAATAAATCATTCAATTAAGCACTATGAGATGCCAAAGGCGTATATTATTCGTATATAATTTATATGTTGCCGTACTGCCCTCCAAAACACTACTTAAAAAAAGATCAGTCTGCGCCCAAATTAGTGGCAAGAGGAAATTATAATAGTAAAAATACTGTTTAGGGTTCTTGCATATCTACCATTAAAGATAGCGAACTATGAAGTTAGTACAAGAGAGAAATTATTTCTTCTTGTCAACAGACACTCCTACATAATAGCCAACAGATATGAACAAAACGCCGGATCTTTGAGACTTCTTCGTTTTAAAGGTACGTTCTACGTAGATGTAGTATCAAGTTATGATCTTTTATGTGATCGCCTCATAGCAACAGTTAGCATGTGTTCCATCATTATACCGCCGACTGCGCGGTTGTATAACTCAAGAACTTATCGAGATCAATATCTTAAGAAGTGAAATGAAGCTAAACTAATCCTAAAAAAATCAAAACCAAGGTTACTATAAATAATATAATACAATTATTACAAGAGCCAATGTAACAAGCCACTCTAAAAATAACTCATAAGAAAGACATTATAAACATTCTAGTATAAATTAACAAGTTAGTAGTGGAAAACAGAAGAACGAAAGCAAAACTTTTACATTTACTTTTACATTTAATTGCTTGAGCAACAAACTCAAAACAAAATCAAAAGATTGCAATGAAGAATCGTTCAAATGCTATACTATAAGTTTGAATTCTTACGATAACTCCTCCTGTAAACTAACGATGGTAACAAGTATGATAAATCGAGAAACAACTCAGAGACAATGGGCCAAAAGCAATCAAGAAAAGACTGAAGTCCTTGCGGATTACGAGGTTTTTCGTCCTCACACTAATGTTCCAGAAGAAAAAATTTTTAACTATGTGCAATCATATATATAATATAGGATTTTACAGTTGACGCTGTCTTTCTCCTCTCAATCGTACTCTATCTTCCCAGTCTCCCTCCTCTAAGTTTCTCTTTTCCAACGCTGCATCCACTTTGTTTAGCCACGACTGTCTAGGACTTCCCTTTTTCCTTTTCCCTATGGGGCTCCAATCGGCGACTCGTTTTATTCATTTATCATCTGGTGCTCTTCTTACATGTCTGCACAACGATAGTCTTCTCAAGAATATATCTTGATGTACTTTCATTCTTCCCAGCATCTCGTTATTCATTATTCTGTCTCGTCTTGTTACTCCACAACACCTCCGCCAGTACGCCATCTCTACTGCTGTTATTTTTTTCTTGTTCTTCTTATTTATGACCCAATTTCTGGCGCCATACGTCAAAATACTTCAAATCATTGTGTTGTAAATTTTTATTTTGGTCTTCTTTATGGATACAGTTGTTTTATGCACGTTCGTGTTTGTCCTAGCCTACTTTTTATATCGTCATATGTATTTGCATTTTTCGTGATGAATGACGCAAGGTACTTGAATTTGCTGACTCTAACTATCTCTAAGTTCTCTTCTACTTCCAAATTATTCAGGTGGTCTTTCGTTGTTAGGTATTCTGTTTTGCTGAAATTTATTTCCAATCTTACTTTCGTATATTCTTCTTTTAGCTTTCGGACCATATAGATTAAGTCTTACAACTTGCTCATTAGCTAAACTGAGTATATAAAGATGTTTATTTCTGATCTAGAGCCCCATTCCTTCGCTTTTCTCTTACAGTTTTTAGTGTGTACTCTAGAAATATCTTAAACAGGGTAGGTGATGTGGAGCGTCCCTGTAGTGGACCTTTGATGTTTCAAAGCTATCGGTTAAGTTTTCTTCGACTTTTGCGGATACCATATTACGCTAGTAGAGATTTTTCACTGTTGCTATTACTTTCTGGCACATTATTATCTTTTACATCACCTTCCATAACTGACTCCTTGGGACCATGTCGTATGCCTTTTTCAAATCTATAAAAGCTAGGTGAACTGCTTTATTCTTTGCGTTCTTATTTTCTATAAGTTGTTGTATAGTGTGTACATGGTCTGTCGTAAATATTCCGACTGTATATTTTATACTTCACTACTCTCCACAAATTCTTCTCATTGTGGCTATTACAGTTACGTCTGTGATTTTTCACAGAGTTGTCGATCACCCTTCTTAAAGATTGAAGTTATGTATCCCATTTTCCGTTCGGCGGGTATATCCTCTCCGTTTATTATGGCTTGAAACATTCTTTGGATTATGCGTTGTAGCTTTTCTGATCTATATTTGATTAGTTCCAATACTATTCCTTCAGGTCCCACTACATTCCTGTTCTTAATAGCTTTAAGTGCCTTCTGTACGTCTATCAGTGCAATTGTAATTGATCGTCTTCTAGGTTTGTCCTATTGTGCTCATATTTTTCTTTTTCTTCAAACTGTCTTCTGTTCTCTGTCAGTAACTCTTGATAGTATCTCAACAATTTTTCTTCTTCTATTTATGGTATGTAACGTTTTTATTATCTGTCTTTGTTGACTTGATCGTGTTCTAAGCTTCTAAAAGTTGTGCTCCTCCTATATGTTAGTCTACGTTGTGACATACTTTCTGCTACTAATTGTTTTTCTCTTTAGTTTCCTTTTGTTCCCACACGTAAAGAACAAACTGCGTGAACAACGATTTTGGACGTCGAAAAAGGTGGTTGATGCGTTATGTATTTTAAAAAACAATAATAAGGCTTTCAACATTAAACATTTATTTTTGTTACTTTTGCGCCATAGATATCGCACTGCCCACGTGTAAAGTAAAAATATGTTTACGTACGTTCTTTAAACTACTCGAATATGACCTGATCAATCGCAAACTTCGTGTAAGGATAGGTTACGATGTATCACTTGTACATCCCATTAATTCAGACGTTTTTCAAGGCAGTGTCTTAGGACCGCTGTTATGTTTGTTGTTCGCTTCTGATCTACGAACGACATCTAGTATCGTACTGGAAATGTTCGCAGATGATACGGTGATTCTTATTTCACACTTAATTATAAACCAGGCTACACAATTCTTTTAATAATATCTAAGCACGCTCCAAATACGGCTTGAGAAATGGAGAATTAAAGATACGGTGATTCTTATTTCATACTTAAATATAAACCAGGCTACGCCATTCTTTTAATAATATCTAAACACACTCCAAATACGGCTTGAGAAATGGAGAATTAAAATAAATAAAGAATAGTTGTCCCGTGCAATTTTAAACAGAAAGAAATGTATTGGTTATTAGGACAGAAGCCCCATCCGTCGTTGGAAAAAAGTGTCTGTTTTATAAAATCATAATTATTCCAATATGGAATTACGGAAGTAAACTATGGGATGTACCAATAAGTCCAGTACTAAAATCATCCAAAGGTGCCACTCAAAAATATTAGGAATCATTGCTAATGCCTCTTGATAAATCACAAATGAGCGAATCTACAATAAAGGAGTTAAAAATCTCTACTGCAAGAGATTCAAATCTTCTATTACCACATCCATTAGAAAATGACGTAATAAAAAGGCTGCAACAGATCTGCACTTTGGTACTTATGTGTCTAATATATTTTAGCTAGCTATATTAGCTTATAGATTACAATGTACTCTGACTGCTGATTTATATTGAATTTAAAAAAAATTGCGGTTGTGTGTTGTTTGATTCTGGATAGGTCTTGTGACTTATTAGTTGTTCTATTAGTATTTAACAAATTTGTGGTGTTCGAAACTTAATCGAATGTTATGTTATTTGCATTGCATTTGTCGGCATTGCTGACCGATTTTATAAAAAAAAAAAAACATTCCTAGACAACAACTTGGTTGCGTGCTTGCTGGCGGCACATGGATGACAACGATGTAGGTAATACGAGCAGAGAAACGGCTGTCGACTCTGATGGAGTCTCTGCTAACAGTCCATAGCAGTGGCCGTCTCCAGTTGGAAACATTAAGTTTCGATACGCACGTCACGTTCCTAAATCTAATTGTACCTACGTACGATTATAAATAAATCTGTCCTTCGATCGCACTTGTCTCGTCAAAGCCATACGACACTCTCAAAGATTAAATTATTTAAGTCCAACAAATGCGTCTCGATTCTACGAAAGGCGAACGAGGTCTTCTTATTTATTGATTAAAAATTGATCATGACACTATAAACACAAAAATTGAATTATTGTTGGCTTCTATGTTAAATTTAACTTGATAAGGAGATACATAATGCTATGTTTACAAATGTATTGTTTAGATAATTTGGTTACCCAAGTGTCGTCTACGAATTACTAGTAATGTCAAATTTTTAAATAATTAGTCATAAAAACTTGTAGTTTGTTATAAAAATAAAATATTAAAAAATGCATAGCGATGCATGTTCTAAAAATAGAGCGATATAATAACAAATTATTAAAATTTCTACAGTTATGATATAAAAAAGGAAATGGTCGATCAACAGGACAAGAATACACAAGAAGGGAAGGGACTATATAAAAAATAGTTTTTGGAAAATAGAAAGAACAATACATGTAAAAAATACAATGTATGTGTAAACGCGAATTTTAACTTTAAAAAGTTAAATTAAAACTATAAAATAAATAAAAAAACAAATATGAAGTTAATAAAATACCGTTTCTATTGGATAAGGTAACTCTAGATTATCAATGAAATTGATTAAAAGTAATATATATATATATACATACATATATACATATATATATATATATATGTATATATGTATATATATATATATACATATATATATATATATACATATATATAGGCTCTACGCCCCGCGTGGGAGCACGGCCTGCGAACTGAGAGGTTAAGGCTCTCATACGTTCGCTCTCTCTGCCCGGTCGTCGCGCACCATCTCTGATGCCGGGCAATGTGGCAAGCACCGCGCCTAAGACGACCGCCATTATTACCCCTTGTTCGAATGAACGCATGTTCATGTATTTTTAGTGACTGAGTAGGCCACCCGCCAGGCATCAGAGAGCACCGGGAATTGAACGCAGGTCCGTCAGCATCGCAGCCCGTCCTCAACCACGGGACCACGCTGGCGCATATATATATATATATATATATATATATATATATATATATATATATATATATATAATATGTTATATTATAATATAAATTTTACATTTCACTTATTGTTTTTTAGTACTGCAAGTAAATTTTTTCTATTCCTTTTATTACTCGCCATCTTCCTTGCGTATATTAAATTTATCTCCCTGTCTTCCAGTATCTCTTTCACACCGTCGTCTTGCGTTTTACGAGGTTTTTCTTTTGGTCTTCTCTCGTGTCTTCTTGCCTCCCAAGTTTGTTTTACGGATCTGTTAATTTCTAGCCTGCTCAGGTGTCCAAACAATTAGAGTTTTTGGTCTTTTATTGTTTTTAATATAGGTTCCACATTTAGTCGTTTTCTTATTTCCGTGTTTCTTATTTTATTCCTTCTAGTAAGGTCAACTACTTTGCGAAGATACTATACCTCCATGTTCTGTATTGTGCTCTTCTTGGTTTACATCAGGACCCACGTTTCACATCCAAAAGTGAGTATTGGTATAAACCTTGTTTTGTATACTCTTATTTTGGTTTTTTCTTATATCTCTCTTTTCACTAGTAATACATTTCTGAGGCTGTGGAATACTCTAGACGTCTTATCTAATCTTTCATTAATTTCTGCATCGTGTTGTCTAGAACCAAGTTGAAAAGTAAAAGGCTTAATACTCCTCTCTGCCTTAGACCACTGTTGACTAGGAATTCTTGGGATTGCCTGTTATCCGTTCTTATATAATTCCTATTTTTTTCATATAGGCTCATTATGGCAGCTTAATAAAAGATTTTAAGGGTAAACGAGAGACCCCACATCGTTTACCCCTAAAAATGTGGGTGGAACTACCCCATCCCACATCCGTGGGTAACAGATGCCGCCTGTAGTAATGACGTGGGGTAGAGGTTCACGCAAGTGACCTCGCCGGCAACTCGTCAAACGAGGCAGGAGAAATCTTGCCGACACGAGTACTGTCGACTGGAGTAATTGCTGCATCGATTAGGTCCAAGGCCTGCGGAGACGTTAGACCACATGACGTTATCCCGTTAAAACTGTTATGCAGGTTATCCGATCCCACACTTGTGGACAAAGGACGCCGGTAGCAGTAGCGATATGTGGTAGAAGTTCGCCTAATCGACCTCGACGGCTGCTCGTCCAACGTGATGGAGGAAACTCTACCGACACGAGTGGGGCTGCGTTTCATTCTACGAATCATACTCGTAAAGGTGCTTTGAGCCACCCTATCCCACAATAGTGTGGGTAACGGGCGCAACAAATATCAACAGATGTAGAGTAGAGACTCATGCAAGTGACCTCGACGGCCGCTCGTCCAACGTGGTAAAGGAAACTTTACCGACACGAGTGGGTAGTGCGCCTTATCCCGTGGCGCGTGATACCCGTAAAACTGCTAGTGGAGCTACCCAATCCCACAATCGTGGGCAACGGATGCCGCTAGTCAGTAACAGAGAGGTAGAGGTATCACGAGAGTGACCTCGACGGGTACTCGTCAAACGTGGTAAGGGGAACCTTACCGACACGAGGATTAAGGGGAGGGGTTAGCCAACCGGGACGGCTTCCCGGTTCCCCCTCGTTGGTTTTGGACTCTTAGGGGTGGTGACACCGCTTTAGGGACAGGTGGGACTTGTTGGCCTTTGTGCGAACATGCCCTTAAGCGGGGAAGGCTTCGGCCTACCCCCACCGTCCGTCAATTATGTTCGACCATAAATGTCGGTCTGACGGGCGGAACCGTAACACCTACGGTACAGCTTTCATTTTTCAATGTTACTCGGACTTTAGATGTCTGGATTCGGTCGAAGACTTTTTCCAGGTCTATAAACACTTGAGACGTTTTCATATTCCTTTCTAGGTACTTTTCTCCGATTTGTTTGAGTTTAAAAATATGGTAATTTATGTTACGCTCCTTTCTAAAGATACTCTGCGACTGCTCTAGTGAGTCGTCGATTTTCCTAATTCAGCAGGGTGATCTCTCTGTAGTTTTTACACTCCCATTTATCACTTTTCTTAAAAATTAGTACTATGGTGTTAGTTTTCCGGTTCGATGGCACTTTTTTCCATCCAAGCTTTTAGCCTTTAGAGCCCACATTTTTTCGCATTTCGCCTGTTATTTGGTACCTCGCTGTTTTTCCTTTTTCGAGCCCTATCACTTCGTCTGTTTATACCCCTTCTGCTATTTGGTCTTCTGCGTGAGCTTCGTCTATATTTTCAGAAGTACTTCCTAGATCTGTCAATTATTTGGTTCTTTTTTGTGGGTACAATCCCGTTTTTATCTTTGACTTGTTTAGTCTTAGTTTGTTTACCTCCCGCTCTTGCGTTCTTTAACATCTTGTAGAAGAGCTTCTGATTTATATGGAAGGCTTTTTCCATTTCTGTCCCAAAGTCTTCCCATGACTTCTCTTGCGCTAAACTTACAGTATTTTAGACCTTTCTTTGTTTTTTGTATTCTTCGTATTCATCCTGCATTTTCTCTTTAAGTATCGCCTGTCTCTTCGTGTGCTCATTTCTGTTCGAGTTGTACCACATACCTCTTTGCGTGTATCTACTAATATCTTTTTGTACCATCCCCACTTATGTTCGACATATTCTCTTTGTGTACTACTCTGCATTGGTATCAGCATTTTTTCTATTTTGTCTCTATATTTTTGTGCTACTTATCTTTGAGCTACACTGCTTGCTATACAGCTATACTTTGATTGCGTTTTGTGTGTCCTTTTTTGTGTATCTATATTTTATTAGTCTTTTCTGTTGGTGTCATCATACTTATTTTACTTCCTACTAAGCAGTTGTCATTGCCGATCTCTACCTCTCTTCTAACTCTCAAATCCTTTATTTTGCTCCTGTTGTTTCTCTGGTTTAGTATATAATCTATGATTGATCTTTCGCCCCTACTTTTAACTTCTCTTATGTATTTATGTACATCCTTATGTAGAAAAAATCCATTTATTACTAGGAAATTGTTTTAGATGCAAAAGTCAATTATACTCTTTCCGTTATTATTTCGTGTCGCCTCTCTATGCTTTCTAATGACATTTCTTGAACTGCCGTCTTGTCTACCCACTCTGACATTTAAGCCTCTAAGTATAATTATTCTCCCTTCCATGTTTCCTACTATCTCTGTAGCATTTTTCTAGAATTCCTCCTTCTTGGGCGCCACTTCGTCTTTATTAAGGCTATATAGTATCAGAATGAAATTAATTTCCTTATTTTGTATTTTAAATTCTATTTTCAGAATTCTATGTGAAATACACTTCCAGTCCTTCCCTCCTTTGGCTATTTCTTTCTCTCCCACTCCATCCAGTGTCATGAAATGTCCACTATCTACTTCGATGCTCTGTTTACCTTTCTTTTTAATTTCTATTATCGCTGGTATATCCAAGTCAAAGGTTTCAAATTTTTGTATTAATTTGTTTTCTTTGCCACTTATGCTTTTAATATTCCATGTTGCTAATTTATATATTTTTCCTTAGTGTATTTTATCTTGTTCTTTTTCAGTTCCTCTGTCCCCCCCCAGCCCCCCATTCTTAGCCTAATTGCATTTTTGATTTTGTCTGTTAGTATTTTATTTTTCCCCATTTTTATTGAGTAGATTTTGAATACACTATTTTTAGTTACAGCGAAGAAAAATTCAGGAAAATTCTTTCAGCTGGCCAAGCTAAACTGTCATTAAGAACATTGATGAAACGATTTGTACAATCATAATACCGAGAAATAAGACAAACAAAACAACCACGCTGTAGGAAAAGTTAAAGAGGTCAGTTGAATGTATCTTCATAATAATTTCCCAATCAACGAAGTAATCAACAATTAAAATGACATCCTTCAGCTAGCTTCTTTGGTCACGTAAATACGATTAAAGCATAATTGGTGCCGTAACAATGTAGCCATTTAAATAATATAAAGGCTGGTATAGCAAAAGGAAGCAGGATATTGCTTTTGAATTAAGCTCTGCTGTGATGTAAATGGTGTTATCAAAAAAATATTTATATTAATATAGACGCAGAAGTAATGTAGACAACTCCTAATTTTTGTGTGTTCAGAGTGTTGCTGTACTATGAAATAACAAATCTTTTTTATTATAAAAAAAGTTTGCCTATACAATTACAACTTGGTATAGAATTTTTTAGATATAAAAAAACGTAGAAAATTTTTTTGACGTAAACTATACTAATAAAATAAGCAAGTAACGCCAACATATTTTGTAGAATAAAAACAGTAATAAAGCAAAAATATGCTGGTATAAAAATTTACATAAATTTAAAACAGAGGTTAAAATTCGATTAACCTTTTATAAGTAGTACAGAAATAAATAAAGTTACAACCTAAGTTTAAGTGTATCTGTACATCAAATCATATTGTATGGAATATAGAAAATAATAAAAAAACTATTATTTTAAAACAACTTTAAAGTACTTGAAGTACGTGGGTGAATCAAATATTCCTGAATATTTTACGCGCTGCTAAACGACAGATGGAGACGCAGATTTTCAAAGTTGTAGGTAGGGGTTCCCGAAGGTAGTTCCCTCGTAAAATATCTCGCTCTGACTCACTATAGTGAGTCAGAGCAATAGATTATTATCAAGTTTCTTACTGTAGAGGACATAAAGTGGTCCAAATATCGTTAAGTAAGGGAGAAAGGAAATTGAACATTGAATCAAGTAAAGAAGAATTGAAAGAAATAAAAGATATCACAAAAAACTAACAAAATATGGAACAAAACTTTTGCTAATGAAATAAATTAAAACACTTAAGCGAGAAAATAATAACAGGATAAAAAAAATCAAAAGGTCAAATATAATTATAAGAGGAATAAAAAATAGAGGACGAATAAGCCGAAGAAACGTGGGCGAAATTGGAATGGCAATGTTTAGGAAAAATGGTAAAGACCAACGTTAGTAAAATACGCAGTATGAATAAAAGTACAAAAATCTGGATTGGTTGGTAAAGACTTTTCCAGAAAAACTCAAAGCGAACGAGCACTCTTGTTTCTACATATGAAACAGGCAAGAGCGAAGAGACACAATGTGCACAAGATATGATAAACTGATTATTAACGGTAGTAGCTACAGAATGAAAGATATAGATCAGTTAGACAGTCGTGATAATAAAACGACATTTAGTGAGCGCTCTCTCGGAACATAATTTTATAAAGCAAATTCGGAAAATACACGAAAGACCCACAACAATAAAAAGAACGACAACGGTAACAAAAAAGGTAACAAGAGGTAAAAACATAATAAAAATGAATTAGGAACTAAAAACGCCCGCAGTTTAAGAGTAATGAAAAATTGCAAAATTTAATAAGACAAATTAAGGTTGAAATATTATTTAAACATTTTTAATAATGCAAACCACGAGTGATGGATTCTAACTTGGGTATTACATTTTGCCAGGCTTATGTGCTGCAGCCCCCTATTTTTTATCCTCAACAGATAGCATTGACCCTACAAAACTATAACCAACAAATTATATCACAAACACCAATGTTTGTATTATTTCAGTAGCTAAAAAATAATATGTTGAACCTCAAAACAAACCTCAGGGCTAGATATTATCCATCCGTCGTAAATTATTCACCATTTTCAACACCACAAACTCAACTGTGTAACTAGACACGTAGTATGTAGCAAAACCATGATCGCAAATAGAAATTAATCTGCCATTAAAAACTGCCAATTATTTTCCAATGACAACAGTATGTAAACCTAAGCAAAGTTTTTCTAGTAGAACTAAATAACTACCAAGAAATCAGATACTGGAAAAAAAACTACTAGCCATACTTCTATCAAGGCAAAGAAAAACAAACCCGAACATCTCTTCTTCTTCTTTTTCATATCCCATTTATGTTTTACGGTGTTGGGTCCTCGATTAATCTTCTGTAGTTATTTTTCTGTTTCTTTAATATCCTGACTTTCTGGGTGGTTTGCCCTCGTTTCCTTTTCAGCTCCTTGATGTTATCCTTCCATAATTCAAAGCCTCTCTTTGTTCCTTTGACCTTGAGGCCTCATTTCTAATATTTTTCTGGAGTATGCGTCAACTATCATATGAATGTGTTCATACCATCTGAGTTGCTTGTCTACTTGTCTACTTCCCTCATTAACGGTTTTTGGTCTAGTTGTTCTCTTACACTTTCGCTTCTGACTCTATCTCTTCTAGTCTTGCTTATCACTTTCTTTAGGTTCTTCATTTTGAATGCCGTTATTTTATCTCACTTTTCTGACTCATACAATAATTTAGGTGTATAGTTATATTGTTTGGTATGATGTATTTTGTTTTGACACTTATTAGAGTAAACTTTATTTTTTTGTTTATCCTGTGTCTGAGTTCTTCTATTTTTCTATCTTTGTTGAGTATTGTTCCTAGGTGATCCATATAATCCAGTTGTTTGTTTTTATTTCTTGCTATTTGTTGTTCTTGGTGATATACATTATTTTACTTTTATTGATATTGATTTTTATCTTTTTCTAGGTTTCTTTTTCAAATGTTTATATTATTCTGGAGTTGACGCTGGTTACCCGCTATGAATAGTATGTTGTTTACGTATACCAGGTGCTGGGTCATTATTTGCATTAAATTGTGATATCTTAGTCTTATTCTTCTAGTTTAGTTTTTGCACTTTTTGATTATGCTGTTTATGTATACTAATAAATGTAGTGAGCTAAGACTATCGCCATGTCTCACTCCCTAATCCCTATGAAACTTATCCGATTTACGACCATTGAGTCTTATTACTTCCTGTACATTTTTGTTGATACTTTTAATTATTTGTATTAACTTGGAGCTGCTTTGTACTTCTTCTAGTGCTTTCCATATATGTTTTTGTGGTACTTGGTCAAGTACAGCTTTAAGATATAATAAGCTTAAAAATATTTTTCCATTTTTGTCTATTTTTTTTCTATTATGTAGTCGTAGGTTTGTCTGCCAAGACGGAAATTCGCTTGTTCATCTTCCATTCTGTCCTCGATTTTGTTCTTTAATCTTTTTTTTACAATTTTGGAGTGTAATTGACTTGCAACTGATGATAAACATATTATCCTATAGTTATCAAAGATTGTGGTTTCTCCTTTCTTGTATATGGGCACAACGATATTCATTTCCCAGTCCGTTTATATCTGCTCTATTCTCCAGCCTGTTGAAATATTGCCTTAAGCTATTTTATAATTGGTTTTCCTCCTTTCTTGAGTAATTATAGTGTAATGATATTATCTCCAGCAGCTTTCACATTCCGTGTTAATGTTAAGACTTGTTTTATTTATTCTTCAGTAATCTCATTCTCAATTATGTTTTTTATTTTCTTATTTTCTCTACGACTCTCTACATCTTAACACCCAATACCTTCCAAGGGACTGATCATACTAATAGAAGAATATATTCTAAAACTTTTACAATGCAACAAATTAAAGTTACAAATACAAAATCTAATCGACTGCAATAAAATTATAAATGTTCTAGATATCCACAATGTTGCTAGATACTATAGCTTAAAGTTTTCTTAAAACTTGCATCATTCCATAGAGGGAAACACCATTAAGAATGTGTTGGCAGCAAAAGGCCATAAACTGGTAAAAATTATTAATGTTATGAATAGATAACTAAACAAAAACATATTTTAAGCTTAGAGTAATTAAAAGTAAAATCTTCAAAATAACAAACATCCAAAATACGATATTTGCTACAAAAAAACCAATAAATAAAACCTTTGTACTGCATATAAAAACTGCCAATATTATGGCTATATACGCAACAGATACAACAGATCAACTCGATGCGTTAAGTATGCAAAAATGCACTTGTCAAAAAATCGTAACAATAGTAAACCACCAAAATACGCCTTATGTTAAATCCAACACCCCACAAATTGCAAAACTTGCAAGATCTTGAAATTTTAAACAAAAGATTTCCTAACACAACAAACCTGAGCTACACCATGCGTTTTTAAAGCTAACAACACCAGAAGCTGCAGCACCAGCAGCAACAACAATACCGCCAACATCAGAAACATTAACAATAATTACAATAGACACCGGCATACCATATACCACAACATCTATCTTAATAGTTACTTCAGGCATAACTACAACTATCTCCACGTTATCTAGTTAAACATCTAGTATCACTAGTTCAGAATAATATGGCCTTACATCAGTCAATCAATAAACTAACCCCACAAATTTGACTTCTTAGAGAAGAACTAGAAAATAAAAACCGCTCTAATGTATAAAATAGCAAAATGGAAACGCAACAGCTTCTCAAATTATAAACATGAGGTGATCTCATTTAAAAATATACAATTAGTAGCTTCATAAAAAAGATTTTCCGGGGAGGCACCGCTTAATTAATTAAGCAATATATTAAACATTATGTTTTACTTCTCTTTATAGAGAATTTCCTCCAAGCAACATCCATTGAGATAGAAGATTAGAAAGGTCCACTAATGTTATCGATTATTTATTGTGTCCCGAACTACGCTACAAAGATAAATAATTTAGATCACTAGGTAGTAGATTTTTATCAGGGGGAGATTATAATGCTAAATACATCTTATGGGGTCATATTAAATAGTACACGAATTTCAACATATGAAGTTATTGGCGTTCATATCTAGGTAAAATACCTTGTAAGACTTCTTCATAGCTAAAGGCATAACTATAAATGATCTCAAAAATTAATCTATGTCTTGATCTATCCCAGGATCATACGCCGATAATTGCTACCGTAAACAGCATAATCATAGACCACAAAAGAGATCCAAAATTGCACAATAAAAGTACGGGGACTGCAAGTTTCCGCTCAATCTAACGAAGACTTAAAATTAGCAATTCACAATTTCACGAAAGTAATCTAAGAGGTTGCCGTAGAAGCAACATATGTAATTACTTATAAAAGATTACCACACGGCTATCCTATGGTATCAAAAAAAATTATAAGATAAAGAGTGCCAAAACGAATCTGACAAAATATCCCACAAACTTAAGCACAATAGCTAACACAAATTGTTTTCTCTAGACGCAACCGAAAAAAAAAACCAAATGGACCCAATATGATTCGGAGAAAGCAGACTTCTACTACATAACAAACCAAGCCTTTAAAGAGAAACAATATTGCGCAGCGTGTCATAAAGTGTCACCTGTACAAACGTAAAAAAGTTATTGTTCATTTCTTCTACATTATCTTTAAATCGTATTTGAAGAAATGATATTTCTAAGTCAAATTTGGCCAATATAAAACTGAGCTCTACCCAATCAACTTAGGGGTGCCGCAGGGCAGCGTTGTTGGTCCGATTTTGTACTTAGTATTCCAATAAGTTAACACTCTCTCAATGCTACCTTTGCGGATGACAAGATCATCATGGTGCAACACAAAGATCAATACAAACTGCATATTTTTTTAGCAAAGCTTTCAGAATTTGATAAAATTGTCTTATAAAGACAATATAAATTATTTGTACAAATTCTGGGATATTAAATTTATGATATTTTTTAAAAATTTACCTACATAAATGAAAACTTAGGTATCCTATTGTTGATATTTTATATTAGTGCGCTTTAAGATGCGGCAACGAAAAAACTTTACTTCTCTTTTTCACTTACTCGCAATATTTAGGAATATATTAAAACATGCATTCATTTATTTATAAGAATCAGTTTATGTACCAATTTCGATAGCTCCGTTCTTAAAGCTTTCGAGAAATGCGGGTTAATCATAAAATATAATCCTCTATGTAGAGAGTAAGACTTAGGAAAATGCTAAAACAAGTATTTGTTTATTTATAATCAAAAACCTACAAACCGATTTCAATAACCCCATCTTTAAGAGCTCTCAAGACACATGTGTTAATTAGAAAACCTTTATTTTGTCCCCTTGAGGATGAAATTTAGAAAAACCTAAAAGACTGAATCTGCGTAGCACTTTTTATACTTTTTAATCACTTGTTCTAGAGTTACTGGCAGCTCTTTAAAAATATATCTATCCGATTCAGCCCTCAAAGGATTTAATTTTGAAAATTCCTTTATTAATTAATGTCTGTGTCATGAATAAAAATAGCTCTCTAAATTTTCTAACCTAGGTCTAGCAGTTTGATTTGAAGGCTTCCCTATTAACGACTGAATGTTAATCGAGAACTCTGATAACTCTCTTTTATTCTTACTGCTCATTTAAATTTAATTTAGTTTCTTCTTCTTTTTATTCCTTCTTGGCTCACTTCGTTCCTGTTCACCCAACTACCGTTCTTGATACCCCTCTTCTTCTCTATTTATTTTTTTCTGTCCTTCCTCCCCTCCCTTTTCCTTTTTTCTACCTCCTAATTCTTGTCTTTTTCTTCTCGCCTTATAATTCTCGGCTTCTCCCTTTCTCCCCTTTCTCACCAACTGCTGCATCGCCACATTTATTCTTCTTAGCAAAAAGTTGTCTCTTTTCTGTTACCATCCGATATTTCCAGCTTTATTTCAGGAAACTTTATAAATGACATTTGGAAGTATACTTTACATCTTGTTAAATTACGCTTTTGGGGAGTAAAAAACAGGGGAACAAATGTTCTGTTCTGTATTAGAATATTATTATCTTTACATAAAATTTCTTCAAAAATGAGGATAGAAACTGGTACTATTTTTATTTATTTCAAAAATTTGTTATTGGCATTACTATTCGTTTCAATACAAAGGGCTTAATGGTGAAACAAATATGTTATGTCAATTCTTATTGTGGGAACGAAAACTTTGTTATTTTGCAATTAAAATGTTACTAATTGTCAGTAACGGCAAAAGCAATGAGGACAAATTAATAACCTCAAGTAATTTCCATAATTGTTATGGCCCAGTAAAACACTAAAATTATGTTGATTTTAGCTAACATATCCTTTATTTCTCAAGTCCACCATAATTCTTTATATTTGAAATCGTAGTAATAAATATGTAAGATTGTATTGTTTATTTAATTAAAGTTGCATCTAAAGTTTCCTTAGAAACAATAGGAAACTAATTAAACTTTTAGAAGTATGCGCTCACAGTCAAACACGCAATGAGAATTATACCAATTTTCATAACAGTAACGTTTTTGTATTGTAATTATGCCTATTAAAACATCTTGTATAGTAAAATTGTTAGCAAATTAAATGTATTTTAACAATGTGAATAGTTCATTTGTCTTTTTCCCTAAACAAAGTGAGCAATTATAAAGTCATAGTCATGCAATTTTTTCACATATGCAGTGCAACAAACAATGCGTCTTTGTTATTAAAAATCTTTTCTATATCTATCATATGCCAATCTCATTTTTCTGTTCTTCGCAAACACACATGCAATTAAGTATTAAGCTTCGGTAATGAAGGCTAGTCTTTTTAAAAACCAATAATTTTAAAGCAAAATATTACTAGTATATAGGTACACACGATACTGTTGTAATGTTGCAAGAGCCCAGAATTTTACCTGTGCTGCTTAAAGCTTGCACCTTGATATTAGTATTTAGTTTATTACTTAATGCAAAATGTTTAAAGAGGTGATTTGTAGACCTACCTATATCAATGAGCTACGTTCTTGTTATTCATAAATACCACTGTTTGGTGTCAACCCGCAAACATCTTTTAACCATCATAGCAACTATATGTATCAACAATCTGCTCCACCACAGCATCAACTTTAATCGCAGATACCAATTGCAGATCATTTAGTGACATGTGCCTTAGTTGATATAAATAAGAAGAAATAAACATTTACGGAGATACTATGTTGTACACTAAATCCGTTAACTGCTAGGAAGATTACACCAAATTACAGAAGATGCATAGGTGTCAAAGAAATACAAAGTTGTTAGTAACCTTAGGCAATTGTTAAATGATGAATCAACATACTAGCCCTCAAATCCACAAAAGACTGATTCCTATCTTATAAACAGAACAGCAATAAAATTCCTAAAATTAAAAGCATTCCTGAATTTGTCTTTCATTTATTTATCGGTAATTTGGTATTAAAGCAGATTCCAATACTAAATTCCAAACTCCAGTCTTTAGAAAATAGATTCTAAAAAACTATTCTTGCATCTGCAAAATAGCAGAAAAGAGTAAACTTAAGAGAATTTAGTAAAACACGAAACACCACAGAATTGATATTAGTTTTACATGAACAGAAAAATTAATTAATTAATATATATATTTGCCAGAAACTATGGTAAACAACCAAGAAACTAAAAAAAACATAATTGAATAATACTTTTGTCAGCTGGAACATTAAATGAAACTTAAGCAAGAAGTTCCAATCAAAAAGTAAATGCATTTGGCAACTACATAATATGTATATATAAATTTCCTCTAATAAAGAAGAGTAAAGACAACTTCAACTTATAACAAATTGATTTCTATTTATGGAGAATAAATGGTCACTTTTTTACCTAATTTTCTTGTACAATGGAGCACTTCTATAATTGTTTAACGAGCTTCTACATCCCTCAAGGGGTATGAACACTGTAAACGTTAAAATTTTAAATGTTTTTTGTTTTATTGATAAAAAAGTCAGCTTGATAGATCAACAAAAACTTTGTAAACATTTCAGTAAAATTACTATTACATAAATTTTTTTTAATATCATGTTGGCGCACAGTGGTTTGTTAAAAATGGCGCCTCTTCAATATTGTCCCATTGGCGTTGACAGTTTTGCAGCAACAGGGAACGTGTGAGAGCAAAAATCGAAAAAGATTCTTAAAATATATGTAAATGGCTATAATGTGACGTAAACATTTTTAGAAATATTAATTTGAAAAAATGTCAAAATTTTTGCAAATATTTGATAGAAAATTGTAAAAAAAGTAAGGATGAAAGAAAAAACGGCTAGGTTATGCCATAAAGACACGTTTTCTCTACAAAATCCATTTCTGAATCAAGTCGATAGGACAAAAACTGCCTTAGTTGTGTTGTCAACGAGGTCAAAAAGTGATATTTGAATAAGCGGCGTTTAAAGTTTTAGAAGAGGTAAATCGAATGAATTAATTTATTTTGTTAGTCTACTATCCCTAAACCGTATAGCAGCTCTTCATTGTCGGTAGATTCCTGGAATGATTGCTGAGCATGCAGACGTCCTTCATGCGTGTTAGCCTGTGCCTGACGATTTGCCTGATTAACGCGCTCTTCGTCGATCTTTTGACAAAAGTTGAATAGATTTGGTCTGATGCGAACTCCCATTTCGCTTATTGAATACTTAGAGTATTTTTATTTTCAACTTGAGATACATGTTCTCTGGGGTATAAAATATTGATTTATAAAAAAAATTTGTGATTTTTTGAAAAACTTATAGTGTTCATACCCCTTAAAACCAAATGAGAAGCTTTTCGCCCTACTCACGAAGTCACATCAGCACCGCTTGCACTACCCAAGCTGAACTTGTAACCGCGCAGTGTTTCCTTTAGAGCCGAAGATGTGATAATCAGACGGAGCTAAATCGAGACCGTAAGAGGGATGAAAATCCAAGTCATTATACAGTTTGTGCCTTTACTGTTGCTGTATGCGGCTGTCGAGGAGCAATAATATCTATTTGGACAGTGATCCTCGCCATTTGTGAAGAATTATAGGTTTTAATTAATCTTTCAGCAAAGTCCAATACATTATACAGAATAGGTCCCCACATATCCCAAGAGAACGTTAACATTAGTTTCCTTGCATGTCTATAATTGCTTGAGGTTCTTGTAAAAAGGTGGATGTTTCCACTCCATACTTTTCTTCTTGCTCTCTGGTTCGTAGTGGTAGAACTATGACTCGTTGCTTGTCACAGTTCTGCATAGCATTGGAAAAATCTGGTCGCAACATTTACGCGCTGCTAGGTATGCTAAGCTGTAAATTGTTTGAGTACCCACCGCACACAAAATATATGGTGCTCCAAGTATCATGCATTATAGCTTGAGCAGATCCATAACTAATGCAACGAATGACCCCTACACGCATTTTTCGTCATCCATCCTTAGGATTTGTTGTTTCTTGCGAAATATCAATGGGCAACCATGTCGGTTATCCGTTATACCTTTGTTCTTCCCTCCTTAATGCGTTCTATTCACTCGTAAAACTTCCGTTGGTGCATGGTGCGTACTCCATACCAACATCCGGCGACGGATTTCTGCAGATTTAACCCCCTCTTCCTCTAGAAAACGCACTGCGGCGCGTTATGGTAACATCACTGAATAGAATAGCCATACTTCTATCCTCGTTGGTCTCTGCTATATGACTGACTCGTCTCTGACTGCTGCGCCACATCGCTATGTGTTGCAAGCTTTGCAAGTTTATTAATTAGCCGTTTTATCTTTATGTAGATTATTTCATCGTTTAGCTATTCGTAAAACATTTTTCTTTTAGTTGGTGTATAGCTGCGGCACGGTGCAGATGCAAGCATGTGCAGTTGTTATCATTTAGCGTCCGTGCAGTTGCTGATTAGTTCAAGCTCTGCGATAAAAGGTCAAGTGTAAAATATATCGTGCGGGATAAGAATAGGTCGGCCCCTCACCTTTCAACAAAGGAGATCCGAGAGGGCAGGTGCATTTATCGCAGAAAATGAGTCCGATTTGGGTCAACGCAAACAATTCACTTAAAAAGCAATATACAGGGCCAGCCAAGTGTTACAACCACCAAACTTTGTGCAGAATTTTAGCTTTTGTTCTATTAAAGGCGAAGTCCCCCGATGTAGTGTATTGGGACCATTGCTTTTCCTCATTTACACAGCCGATATACCTAAAACGCACAACACAAACATCGCCTTTTTTACTGCCATTACGGTAATCCTTTAAACACTGATACACCAAATGGCAAACAAAAGTTGATGCCGCCAAATCAGTTCAAGTTGCCTTCACCATGAGACGTAACAATATACAATGAGCGAATTACTGTAGCAACGAAAACAAGATACCTCGACCTTCACTTTGATTAAAGGCTCACATGGAGGAAGCATATTTAGTGCGAAAGAAGACAACGTGATATAAAACTTCGACAAATTCAATGGCTTAATTGCAGAAACTCAAAGCTTCACTGAACAACAAATTATTGATTTACAAAACTATACTAAAGTCCATGTCATTTAAAGATTTCAGTACGGATAATGAAACGCTCCATAATACGTAAGCAGCTAGACAATTTATAACAATCTAAAAATTCTCTTTGTCAAATGAAATACTGAAAATGACTGAGACCTACAACAAGCAGATAATTCAAGACGCAAACACTCTAATCGACCAGGTCTACACCAATGACCCACCCATACGAAGACTATATAGAACATAGCTCATGGACTTACTACATATAAAATAACAAGGGACTAAGAGAAACATTACTTGCAAGCTAATACCTTACAGCGCATTTACTTAGTACTCTGTATAAATGTAGATCGTAAATGAACATATCTTGTCAACAAAAAAAGCTGACAAGAGCTACAGTACAACTTAAAAATATGCTAGAAAGTCTTATGTGACGGAAAATTGAAAATAAATTGTGAAAAATCAAAAATAATGGAGACAGGAAAAGAAGGATAGAAGATGTTGCAATTTAAAACAAATAGAGACATTCAAATACCTAGAAAAAAATACATAGAGATAGAAAGAACGACACTGAAACAATACGCTCTCAACAACACCTTTATATGAAAAAGAGTAATATCTAAGGAAAATACAACATACGATCCAATTTTGATATACGAAAGCGAAAGTTAGGTTATATCAAGACAAATTAAATTAAAAACACAGGGATTACAAGAAAGTTTAACATTCATAATAAAAAAGTAAGAAACAAACAAAATAAAAGTAATACTAAAAGAAAACAAACGACAACAATTAAAATAGACCTGTAAAAAGAAAAGACAACCAAAAAGAATATGGAAAGCACTAGCAAAACAGGAAAGAGGAAGAGGTAGACCAAGAAAAACATAGGATGAAGTGATAGCAGAATGTTTAAAAAATAGGGCTCACCTAGAATGATGAAAAAGAAAATAGTTAGTAGTATAAAAGAACGGGCAAGATTTACACATAGCAATTTATGTAAATAATAAAACATTTAGCAAACCATAAACTGCTAGTGGTTAAATTTTATAATTTTAATTTCTGTATTCATTTAATTTTAAAACAATCTTGCTACCAGATAACTGTGGTCTATCTGGCCAGCTTATTAAATATTCTGTTAATGCTACTGAATTGCGTATTGCAAAAAAGTTTGCGTTATTCAAACCGCCGTAAATTTGATTGGGTTCGCAAGATACGAGCATTCCGCGTGTCAACAACCTCCCGATATACCATAACATAAATTGCATAATGGCAGCTTATCGCGCTTTGTGCAACAAGTTCATCAGTTGTCCTGCGGCAGGGGCCGATAATTACGTATCGGGTGTAGAGCAACCGCAACCGCTAAAGGTAATCTTCGTGAAAGGTGAGTTTGTTCGAAATCCGATACCCATTTCCAAAAGTGAAAGTGGCGCGCGCTTTATGGGGCGCCGGATCGAGACCATGATTTACCAGCTGGCTGCTGGTAGACACTGACTTTGAACGGGCTGGAAATCCACCCGGAGGTGTGCAGGTGCTCGCGGTCGAGAGCCAAGTACTTAAGCGGCAGCGGGTGCCACGCTTACTAATTGGTTTCGTAAATACCGTGAGTGCGAATGAATTAGAGCGATTGTGTTCGCTGTAGATCCACTTAGACTTTCAATTTGCTCGCATTAATGCCATAAGTTACCAGACATGTTGCTGGCAAAGATCTTACTCATTTATGTCATCGTGGTGTGCTATGGACAATTCGCCCGCAGAAGGGGCAGATTTACAGTGCCGCATGCCCTGCAATGGAAACAAAGGTTGGTGCAGAATCATCTCAAGAAAACTGAAAGGGTTTGCTATGGTAAGTCAAAACTTATCCCATACACTGTTAAGCTCGCAGTGAGATGTAAATTTCCTTTTAAACTTTCTAACCTAATCACAGATGTGTTGGTTTAAAATTGTTTTTGTTGAATAACCAAAATTCTGCTAATTACAATATATAGCTAATTAAATTTTAACTTCTGGTTAATTTTATATAATTACAGAAATTATATGAAAGCACACACTAAATAACAATTTATATACGACTATTGTAATTGTGTCTTAATGATTAAAATCAATCGTTTAAAACAAAACTAAGTATGCCATAGGTTTTTATCATCAAAACTAGTTCGTTTTTTATAGTTTCATTAGTGCGATAAAGAAAGTTATGTATCCAAGAAACAAAAACTAAGTTCTGTATAATTTAAAAACAATTAAAATAACCAGAACTGGTGACTATAACAATAATTATGAGGTGTAGGCTAATTAAGTAATTTTGTGCGTTCTTCATTAAAATTGACACTTAGTTGCGTTATATGTTTTTTAAGCAGGCAGATAATGTTTTTGAAGTATTATTATTCAAAAAACAATAAAAATGTTGTATTATATGTATATACATTTAAAAATGGTTAATAGTCAAGAAATATGTATTTAGATTTTGAAAAAATATTAATTATACGAAATAAAATATTATTAACATCTCAAATATTTAAATATTATTTAATATACAAAATAATAAAAAAGCAACGCCAATAACTTAATGAAGATCGATAATAAAAAATAATGAAATAATTAGAAACTAAAACATTTATGTATTTAAAATGATATATATAAAAACTACTAAAAGTTAAAAGCAAATATAACTTATCTACTCAAATTAAAACAAACGCAGTTTTGGTTTTGGTAATTCTTAGAAATTGTTATCTCTAATTGAAGAAGTGAAAAGTCATTCTGTTTTATTTCCCACAAAAATGTCTTTTAAGACGCAAAATTAACATGCATTTCTTGCGGAATATTTCAACTACTTAAGAATATAGTCGTTAAAAAGTAAACAACGACTATAAGTACTCAGTGCATTGCGACAGAAAATTTGTCGAAATCTGCGTCATAATCAGAAGAATTTAGTCCTTCTGATGAACATATCTTGAAGGATCGTTCAAAAGGCACTTAATGGAAACATTGGACTAAAGACTTTAAGACCTGCTAAATGCCACTTACTAAGCCAACAGCAAAAAAAAAATAGAATGAGAAGGTGCAAAAGTACTTTTGAAAAGATAACTAGAGAAGTGTCTGAAAAACATCTTGTTTTTGAGAAAAAAAATCTCCACTGCAGAAAAGACATTTAACCATTAGAACTACAGGGTGTGTGGTACGATTGCGTAAAGAAATATCTAAATAATTTGGAAGGTCAAGCTGCGCCCAAAAACCTATGTATGTATGTTATAGTCTGATATAGAGGTTTATTATAAAAAATTATTGGGTTTTAAGAAGACATATTTTACAAAGCATTACAGATATGAAATTAGATGGTACATAAAAAGTTTTTATTCATACCATAATAAATGTAATCTATTTTGGCCCACACATTCCGTCCCCACTGATGCTCCTCACAGTGATTGTTATGCGATCTTGAAGTTTACCAAGTATTGTTGGAATTGATGTACCCTAAAAGAAAAACGTCTTACACCCTAAGATTGGCAAACTTGAAGGGCCAACTAAATAATACCAAATACCTTCTAGCGCATGACCCAATTCAGCGGTAAGGAACACACTTTACCATACCAATGGGATGAAGCGCCATCTTTTGAGAACATAAAGTTGTTGGGATTCTCTGTCAGTTGCGAAATCAACCATAACTGCAACATATCTAGGTATGTTGTAGACTTTACAGTCTTTTTATTGAAGAAATAAGGTCCGTACACTTTTATGTTGGAGAGTGTATATAAAATATTAAGTTTTGGCCAATCCCCTTCATTTTAGAAATTACTAGCGCCATCGCACAAATGAAAGTTGCCCAGTAGTGGTTCAAAGACAACCTGTCTCGTTTCATTTCATTTAAGGAATGGTCTGTGTTGTTGGACTACGATTACGACACACGTAGTTATGTGAAGCTCTGCATACAAATGAGGATACCTTGAAGAAGTTTTTTTTTTAAGAAAGAGTTACACTTTCTCAATGGAGTTCATTGGTGCTCCAATAGAGGAATGGCCCAACAGACTTAGTGTTTATATGCAACAAAGAGAACAAGATTTTGAGTATTGTCTATGTTGTAAGTAAAATGCAAGTACAGAAGAGTGAATTTGTCTAGTTTACCAATTTTCTATTAAATAGAAGAAATGCTACAACATATTTTGTCTGTGTAGAAACTTAACGCACTAGCTACAATATAAAATTTTGTTAATTACTATTCATAGATCGAACGCTACGTAGCAGTAATTATATAATTAATTATAAGTAAATAAAAAACTGAATTTTAAAATACATAAAATTATAAAATAGTTTTTGAAAACGGATAACATAAAAGACTAAACCAAATGCAAATAATGGTTTTCTAATTTACTAAAATATTATGAAAATACTAATATACAAAGTAATTTTTTTACATAATTCCCTAACTTATAAATGTGTAAAAGCTCTTTGATATAACTAAGTTGATTATTTACCACGTTTAAGTACACGGACGCTTTAATAGAAACGATCGCTGTCGTTTAAGTACTTCTTTTAGTGATTACAAAGCGGCAAGTCCAGACTGTAAGGAGGATGTTCCAGTGTAGTCCTGAACAAATTTTCAATTTTTTGTCAAATTTAAAAGAGTGCATGAGACTGGGCGTTGTTGTAAATCGAGACGCCTCTCCGATATACGAGTTTTTTTTGTCAAAAAGTTGCTAGTATTAAATAGCGTTTACCAGATGACATACCTAAAGAAAATCGATGTGCAAAATAAAATAATACAGTTTACAGAAACCTTTGCAACTTTGACTAGTACAGATTATTCCTTCTAAAGTCACATACTTGCTCAGATTCTCGATATAATGGTATACTCAAGCTTCATTTCAGGTAACGATTCGATGTCAAAACGTCTCCTATTCAGTCAATAACTTTTTGCGGACCTCGAAGCGCCGGCGTTTTAATCTTGCGAACACTTTTTCAAATCTGTAATAATACGAATATTCTTCTTAGTTACACCGATCCTTGGATAACATATGTGACCTTTATTTTCAACTCCTTGTCTCTTTTTGCAAAAATTATTTATACTACGCGTATACTTGAATATTCTTAATAATAATCTATTGCTCAACTGACGAGACTATTTCTGGCTTCAATATCGTAACAATGACCAGAAAAAAAAGGTACTAGCAAATTTATCCACAACGTTTACCTAAAGGCGAGTAAAAATACCGACTAATATTTAATTAATACTAGTAATTTATGTAAGGTAATAATTAATTCAAAATAAAAATTTAATACACGAGAATATTAAACAATCCAAATAAAAAGATAGCGGGATATAATAGTTTACCAATTGATTACTTGCGGACTACCATTGTTTTAGTTAGCAAACTATGGGGTAACCTAAATCGAACTTTAGAAAGTTTTTCTAGAATTAAACACAAAATATTAAAATGATCAGAATTTTATCGTTATTAGTGTAAAGTGCAGACTTAGCAGTTACGTCGGACACATGCCTTCCACTGACATGCAACAATTTTAGCGAAGTTTTTTATAATTCTCATGTTCTCTTTTAGCTCCGGAACCGTAACAGTTTTGTTGATATAAACATTTTCCTTCAAATAGCCCTAGAAAGAAGTCTAACGAGGTTAGATCATAAGACCGTGATGATCAATCGATATCATCCCTCCGCAAGGTAACTCCATTAAGGAATTTGGTTTGATATAAAGTGGGTGTTTTGCGTGTTCTGTGACATTGAAATCATATGTCATTGAAATTCAAATCGTTAGTTAGTTTTATTTAAAAAATAAATTATTTAGCTCTTTTGATAGCGTACACCATTGAGAGTAATGGTATTGGTAGCTTTGTCCTCAAAAAAGTGCGGTCTAATGATTTCTCCAGCCCACAATGTATATAAAAAGTGCAATTTTGTGGATGTATTGGTGTTTGGTTTGATTTACAAAAATATTTCAAGAAAACTGAGCCTAATTGTTTAATATGAAGTTTTTTAATTAAACTTTAATGATCGAACTCAGTAACTTTCCTAGCCCCATTATATTGGCAAGCATCTCAAGGAATCATATAGCTGTATCCATTAACTACGATCTATTTCCGATCATAATGTTACTATCAGCTCTAAATTCTTCTAGGAACCGCTCAAACCAATATTATATAATAGATGAACTGACTTGGATAAGTTTAAACAATACGTGCACGAACATATAAATGCTAATGCAATTTTAAAAACATCAGGAGACCTGGGGCGTGCAGTCAATCACTCTTTAATGGCCGTTCAAGAGGCAGCGTGGAGTGCTACACCACTGATTGATCAAAAACCAGACTCTACTAACGAAATAACTGAGCTGATAAAAAACGTAAAAATAAAACTTTTCAGAGATGTCTAAAGATGACTGATCATAATAATTGAAAAACTGCTAATGGATTTGAGACCACAGCAAACAAGTTCCCTTAATATATCTAAATGATAACTCATGGACAAGATGATTGGGCGGCTTTTCGGGTTTTTTGGACTACATAATTTGCGCAAATTTTAAATGTAAAGGCAAAGCGTAACAGTGCATCGAATAGCACCAGTAAAAATCGCCCCCTCTTTCTGGTAACTGTTTTAGTATGAGACCCGTAATTAGGTGAAAACCTGGAGCTTTTTTAATATTTAACAATTTTGTCGCGTTTCGAAGCCCATCAATTGTAAATTTTTAATTGGTGGAGACAGCTGTAAGAGTACATCGAAAAAGTTGTCGATGTCGTAATCAGTATGGTTAGGGAGAATAATTAGACTTTTTCTTTTTATGACCTTACTGACTACAAACTTTTCAAATAACTAATACTAAAATGAATTAGCAAAGATAATTTATTAAATGAATGGATTTCCGAACAGTAGTTTGAATTTCGAATAGGGCACTCCACTGTACAGCAATGCCACAGAACAACTGATCTTAATCAACAATTACTACATGGAAAACTATTTTGTTCGGCAATATTAGATAACCTTTTAACCGTGTTATGTTACCTTCTGTCTAAATCGTATTTGTCAAATCGATACTTCCAAAAGAAACTTGGAAATGAAATCTCGCAGTTATACCCAATCTCTGCTGGTGTCCCTCAAGATAGTGATTTGGGTCCGCTTCTATATCTATTATTTATGTTAGACCTACCGACTATACCCAGTAGATTGGGAACATTCGCTGATGACAGTGCTATGAAGATCTTTCAGATACAACTAAACTAAATGCAATATAAGGCTGGTTGCGAAAATGAAAGAATAAGGTAGACGAAACGAAGACAACCAATGTAATGATCACAAGACGATTACAGCGCTCACCTGTAACCCCATACCGCAATCAGAAAAGGTTTAATATTTATATGGACAAAAAGCTAACGTGGAAAACGCGTATCCCAGAAAAGCGCTAAGACATGGACATCGGGCTCAAAAAATGTACTGGCTCATAGAACGAAATTCACAACAAACAAAATTCCTAGTTACAAAACTATCATATGACCTATATAGATCTACGACTGTGAATTGTAGGGTTGCACTAGCTACTCGTACGTTAATGTAGTACGATTTTAATCGAAGATTAAAGAACATGTTTGATGCGCTTTGGTACATAAAAAACCGTTCACTTTACTCCGGCTCCAACATTCAATATGTGCAGGACATAACTAGACAGCAAGAAGTTACAAGCCATTACGACAGACTCTTAGAGCACCCCGACGACCTTCTTACACCATTAACGCAGCAAGAAATGTTACGAAGCCTAAAGCGCAAGTGGCCATGGAATCTGCCAGGATAACATAAAGCAAGTACATCCTACCAACTATAAGGTGGAGAAAGGCGAAATGGCACCACTAGATGTTCAAGACTCTTTAAATGCCATAAATTAGCTCATAGAATTTATTATACTGATTCTGATAGCTGATGCCATTATCATAATAATAATAATAATAAAAATCAGCATAAACTCCTGTGTTTTCTAAAACCAATTTAAGAAATGTACAGTATTTCTGGTGGTCTTTAGTTGACTTTATCATGTGTTTAGATATTAACCGTACAAATGCAAACTTAAAACGCCCACAAAATGCAAAAGGCGCGCAAATTAATTCTAAAGTTTAATTTTGATCATCTTTTAATATATTGCATAGTATAATACAATAAAAAAATAAAAGTAAGTAACTGATTTGGCATAAAAAATATTTATATAAATAATTTATCCAAACAATAAGTACTTTCATACCTAATAAAAATAATAATACTTGAGCACAGTTAGTAAATGGAAACATAGTTTTGCTTAGTCCACGATATAACTTTCTAAACAATAAGGCTGGATTTGGGTGAAAATAAAACGAAACGCCTGTCGGCAAGAATGAAGTAAAAAACCTGTCCAAGTTTTCTAGTGGTAAAGAAGTTACGAAAACCGCTACAACGCTTTAGGTTTCAAGCATTTCACCATGCGTGCGATTATTGTTAATAACGTCATTTGCGGGAAGGTTCATTTTTAATAGATTTTAAGTTGAAAAACGCAACTAGACTGTTTTTTATTATATTATCTACAGGTCAGTTTACACTTCATTTGTAAAAATAAATTAAGAAATTACCCAAGAGAGTTTAAAAACAATGATTTTGTTTATGTTATTGATGTTTACGATAGAAACTAAAATGCTCACATGTGTTGCTAGAATTATGTTACAATTTTACATTATTAATGGGAGGAAAATATTTTTTAATGATTCTCGAGATGCAAATTTTAGATTTTCTTCTGAAATGTTAAAAGTTTCCAAACTCCGACCACGGCCTTTTAACCCGAGAACCATTTACACTATGCACCATAACACCGACCATTTATTTGATACTTTCTAATGCCTTTTATTTTTCATATAATTTAGCATGAATGTATTAAGTATTGTAACAACTATTACATTTAGTTGTTTTAAAAAACCTAATATAAAGTTGAACAACTAAATATTCGGTTAGTTTATTTATAAGGTAAATGCTCGTTTTAGCCATAATAAATCAGAAAAAATAAAAATGCGTAATACAAAAAACAATTAACTGTAATATTTTTTAAAATTACAGATATGGCTAATACGAAGCTCCTACTTCTTTGAACAGCACGTAGAGCTGACAGATCTAAAAATGAGCTGGCACTTGAGGAAAAATAAACCGTAAATTGCCTTAATTTTTAAAACGTGGCTGCTTTAAAATCTAAACATTTAATAACATTTTTAGCACATATAATTGACATAAAAATTTTATACAAATTTAAAATCTTGCATACTAAATATACGCTAAAAATTCCCGACCTGACTATGTTCCAATAATAATAAGAACAAAATAATATCAGTGTCATATTTGGTTAAACGTTCATAAAAATTACAGCAACCAATTTGTCTGAGTTGTGCAACAACGATTATTTGAGTTGGTAGTCATTTCGCACCTTAATTAAATTTCTTGCTAAAGAAAAGCTTAGTCCCAGTAATATTAAACAACATTTAAATGGTGTGTACGATGAATTTTGCCTTTATATTCCATCCTAAAGGAATTTGTTTTGGGCCGACAAATATCGAAGGCAGGTCGTCCGATTGAAGTGTTTTTAGAATATGTCGCCCTCGTCGAGAGTGAAATAGCTACAATATAGGCGTTCAAATGTAAGAGAATTATCAGAAAAGTCAGAGCTTTCATGGGCACCCTCATGTGAATAACATTAGTGCCAGACTTTTTTCAGCGGTTCAAAAATAGCAACGTGCGACATGTTGTGAATAATTTTTAAACCGCTAGAAATAACAAAGAAGAAATTTTTTAATCTATTGTTACAGGGTATGAAAACATAATGCTGTACTATGATCCTTAGTAAAAAGAGTCAGTAGAATGGTGCGGACTGGACGAACAATGGATAAGAAAGACAAATGTTTTTTCAGCAACAATTTCTTAGAATTTTAAGAATTTAAACTATAATAGGAAACGATTAAAACACTACAAAATAAAACTGAGTCAGAATTGAATAAAGAAGGAATTGTTAAAATACAAAAAGTGAAAATTAGATTGTTGTAGTTACATTAGCCTAAAAGTAAAGAACAGCATTAGCCCTAATCGATACGTCACTGACGGTATAAACTAAAGACGCACTATTAGTTTTAGAAAAAAAAAACGTTTCTACAGCTTTAATGAAAGTTGGAAATGAGCTGAAAGTAAACGCTTTGACAAAAATTCACACACAAAATTATGTGAAAGAATTAATAGACTTTATAATTCCTGTCTTTTTTAGTTTTTTATGGACAGGATTATCGATGGAATAAGAAAATTATTAGGGTATAAAATAGGGCAAAAAACCATTTTCCCAGTACTAACTGCCAAATCTAAACAAAGACTTAACTTGGAAATCAATAATAATATACAAAAAACTGACTTAATGCATGCTTGTCATAAAAAAATAATAAAACAGGTTTTGGATTTCTAATACCCAGGAACAAATGTTTGCAATAACTACAACACTGAAATAACAAACTATAGAAAGTATACGAGTCTTCATTATTTTAGAAAAGAATAGATATTTGAATATTAATAGTGAGATAAAAATCTAGAAAACTTTTAGTCAAGTCAATTATAATTTATGGAAACGCACGACGACACTAGAAATTCCAAACAAATGATGCTTATCGTTGAAATGAACACGTTACAAGTAGTAATATTGGAAAAAACGAGGCAAAACAAAGTTAGAAACAAGGAAGAAAGGAATAAGTATAACATTATGGATATATCCCGATTTGTAAGAAAAAGAGGAAAAAATAGAAAGAACACAAACAAATCTAATGGCAACAGACTTATTAAAATAGCACGTAATAATAAACCACACGACAAATGGAGGTAGAGCAGGCCATAGGAGAGTTGGTCAGAAAGTTGCATTTCAATATCTGCAGATACTCCATAACTAATAATGAAAACCAACAGAATTAAGCCTACATAAAAGAAGAAGAAGACTTTTAGGAGCGAAACGCAGAGATAAACGGAGAGTGTTGTGCCAGCCTCTTGGATAAAATGCGCGATGTTATTAAGGAAAAGCGGAGTGGTTCGCTGAGTCGAACAATCCGCCTTCTCTACAATAACGCCCCTTTCCATAAGGCTACAATTGTTCAGCTTTCCCGCTTAACTTATAGCCCAGAGCTGGCCTTTCTAAACCTTCATAGCGGAAAATTTAACAATGCTGAAGTGTTGCAGGAGGCTGGTTTGGAGCATTTTACAGATAAAATTTCAAAATATTTTTTCATGGGTATTGAAATGCTAATTTTAAGATGTAATAAATGTGTTGACTAACAGCATATTGAAAAACAACCCTATTGTTTTATTACTATCACCCTGTAAGCGCCGGAAGTTTCTGGAGCTTACTTCGTATAATAGAGCTGTTATTGGACGTATAAGGTGTTAAGCAATTATTTCAAACTAAGAGAATAATCCCAAAGAGATATCAGCTAATATAAAAAAATTACTTTAAAAATACTACTTTAATTTTATCCAAGGCAATGATAAATTAAATTTATTCCATGAGGATTACTGAAATTTATAAAATCACTACTATAGATTTTGTGTACATAGTGAAACTAGACTTTGCATCACTAACGTACATTTTTACTAATATTCTCTTAAAATTTATATGAGGAGTTAAAGACACATTCTTTAATAATCAGGGTGCATTTCACTTAATAAAATCATACATTTACAGGCCTTCGATCTGTATGTGCTCACTAATTTTTTAATAAAAAAGACATTGAGTATACTTGATGTTTTAAAGTTAATTAAATTTAACAATTGAAATTAATCATTTTTGAGAAAACTATTATCTACCAGCAAAGAATTTAAGACAGACGAATGGGAATATTAATAGAATTTTTGTATATATATACCTGACATATAACAGTACTGTAAATTAGTTTAGATCGGTAAGAAATATTACAAAAATTAATTTTTCTTATATGTAGAAGTGAGTGATACAAGAAATAGAATTATTATTTTACCCTAAAACAATTAGTATTTGGTATATTTGCTTTTTCAAATAGTGTAACTTCTGTTAGTAGTGACTTTTATATATGTAACTATGCAAAATTATGTACCACTTTTTATGTAATATTTAAAAAGCATTTCCAAAATATCTGTTGGTTTTTTGATGTTTAACTAGCCCCATTTGTGTTTTATTAACTTTATATTAAGGATATGTGGCGACTAGATAATTGTCGTAATTAGTTTAAAAATATCTTTCTTAAGTAAGCTTTTTGATTAATTTTTGCGGCTGATTTTTGGAATTTTTTATCAGAACCGCTAAATTAATCACGAAAATAAGAAGAAAAGAAACCAAGACATAGAAAACTCAAGTTAACCACGTGGAATACAGAAGGTTGGAATATTAAGGATAAGGAAATTACAGAAAAATTTAAGAAAATTGATATCTTGATTATAAATGAGACGAAAGAGAAAGAAAATGGAACTGAAAACGTCGGTGATATTCTACATATTTGGAGTAAAGTTTACAAAGAAGAACAAGACAGAGACGGTATAGATATCCTAATAAAAAAAGATTCAAAAGGAACATTAAATTATTAGAGGTAATATATACAATTGAGTATAGTGATCAATTGTACAATTAGGTCGAAACTTCTGACCACCTTTTTTGAACTCCTCATTAAAAAGTAGAATAGGAATGTCTCGTAAACTCGACCCATTGAAACACCCCTAAGGGGGGTTTTCCTGCTTCTTTTATTTTAAAGTGACATATCTCATGAACGATAATATATAGAGTGCTGAGACCTTCATAGTTGATTGGTTGGTCTAAGTTTGAGTTTCCAAGGTGTTTATGAGTTTCAACATTTGTATATATTACCGTTTCGCCCCCTGATCTTGTTTGAACCAATAAATAAATGAGTGATAAAAATAAACAATTTATGAAAAAAAGTCATATTAGGGGATAATGGACCAACGGATGATAGTCCCATAGTAGATAAATTGCAAGACAAAGTCGGGAAAGTAAACAAAAATGAGGAATTAATTCTCACTAGAAATTTTAATAGAAGAACAGAACCCAAAGAAAAGGACGACACAGTAGGAACATACGGTGAAGAAATAGTGTGAACAACAACAGTGAAAGGGTAATAAAGTTGTGTCAGTTATTTAACCTGAGAATTAAAAATGGTTCTTATCAACACAAGGACATTCACAAATACATAGATACAACTGAAAACGAACCTAAAATGTATAATCGATTACTTGATAATAAAAAAAACAACAATTTATCTTAGCGATGTGGAGTAAAACGAGGGGCGGAATGCGTAAGTGACTATAGATTGTTAGTAGCAAAAATTAAATTTTCATGAAAAAACAAAGAGATAAAATAGTCCGAGGAGACAACAGAGAGTAAATAAAGAAATAACTTAAAAATTCGCTTGTTACAGTACGAGTCGGTAAGAGATTTACATAAGACAAAAATTAATAAAATTTAACTACGAGGATGTGAATAAGGTTTATGAACACATTAAAGAATGTATAAAGCAATCTGGAAAAGAAGCATTTTGGAGAAATAGAGGGAAAGTATTGAGACAACTTCTTTCTCTACTACCCAGTTATGCCTCACGGCGTTGGGGAACAAAACGGTATTCCCATTTATTATTATTTAACAATAAGTACTAACCGTGCCATCGTTGTCTTACTTCGGTGATCGGACTAGAACCAATGTTTTTAACGTGGTATGGTCGTAAACAATTATTTCTGCTTTGAATCATCTTACCTCAGATGGATGGTTGGCCTAACAACAAGGGCCTCGTTAACTCAAGACAACTAGTATTGGGTTATACCCCCCGATGCCGGGGCGCCAAAACCTCGTTTGTTATCTAACAAGGGGTACCACGTGCAGATAAGGTTGTCATTTGGGTGACTAGATGCTGACGTCACCCCTTACCCCCCCCGATAAGAAATACCTATATTATAGATGCCTAAACACTCAAAACAAAAGGGTCTCTTAGAATTATAAGAGTAAAAATAAAGAGATCAAAGGACTAATATACAAAGAAAATAATTAAATGTGGAGACACAAATGCACAATCATAAACCAGTACCTTGGAGGAACAAAAAGTTTCCAATTTTAGAGAATATTAAAACTATTGAAGATAAATAGGAAAGAAAAAGTACATGTATCATATATAGATAAATAAGAATGGATAAAACACTACAAAGACTTACTAACAGAACAAACTCCAGAGTTTACAGAAAGTGTAGTAGAAAAAAAAAAATCTAGAGAACGAAATACTAGAAATAACACGACAAAAAGTTTTCAATGCAATAATGTCTAAGAAAAACGACAAATTTGGGGGACCAGAAGATATTGCGCCAGATTTGGTCCAATACGGCACAAAGAAATTATGGGGAATGCTTCGGCATATATTTGAAGAAGTAATTAACGGTGGAGACGTATTAAAAATGGAAGAAAGAATATCTAACGTTTATTTCTAAAAAGGAGAAAAGAAATAAATGTAAAATTATAGAGAAATCAGTGTAATTGCAACTGTAGGACGAATTTATAGTAGAATAATAAGAGACAAGCTGAAAAAAATTTGCGGGTGAAAATAGGAGAACAAGCCGGGTTTACAGCAGGTAAATGCTGTATAGACGACATCTGCACTATACAAAACTACCGGTAAAAAAAAAAAATAAAGACATTTATTTGGCTTTCATCGACTTCAAAAAAGTTTATAACACAATACCTAGAAACGTACTACGGAAATCTTTGGCAAGGATGAGAATACCGGCGACGATGGTAAGACCTGTGAAAAACTTATACAAAGACAATACAATGTACATAAAAACTTCAAAACCTTCAAAGGATTATTACAAGGCTGTTCAACATCGCCAATACTGTTTAAATTATTTCTAAATAATACTCTAAGAATTTGGAAATAAAAATCTGAGAACCCCCCAGAAATAAATATTTATACACTTTGTGTTTTGCAGATGATCAAGTGATGGTAGCATATGGTAAAGAGAATTTTAGCTACAAGATAAGGAAACTAAAAAAAGAATACAAAAGAGTTGGAATGGAAATAAATTTTTAAAAACAGAATCTTTAATAACCAAAGAAGAAGAAGTAAAGAACCTCAAAATAATATGAGGCAGAAACATACAAACAAAAAAAAAATATATATATGAGATTACAGTTAAAAAGCTTTATGACATATGCAGCAGAAATATAGATAGTTAATAAGAAAAATAAAGGAAAAATACAGACAACTAAAATGGAATACTTAAGGAGATGTTGTGGTCTGACCAAGATGGATAGAATAACAAATGAGGAGATTAAATAAGAATACAAATCTAAACAGACATAATCAAGTTTATAGAAGATAAAAGATTATTATCGTATGGCCACGTGAGCAGATCGGAAAACACATGGATAAAGTCACGGAATGGAGTCCCGTAGGGAAAAGCAAGTGAGGAAAACCCATTATAGTTTTTCTTTTATTATATGTTATTTTATACATAAAAAACACACAGCTTTTTGTTACATTTTGTAATTCTTAAACGAGTTCTCTAGAACTTACAAACTAATTCTGTCAACTTTGCACTTGCAAAAAGGGTCAATTGTGGATCGTTGACCCTTATATGCTAACCACTTCTTAACTGTCTTTAACACTAAAGGGCGCCGAATTTAAATTGGGTGGCATTTTCTTGTTTTGAAGTTGGCAGGCTTGTTCTTATCATTTTTGTCACCTACTATCGTTCTGATTAATCTAGCATTGGTTATTTTTATTATTTGCGCCATGGAACAGTTTACAACGGAGCAACCTGTTTTTATTGTTGAAAGATTTTAGCAAAGTAGTGAAAGTGTGACAACTTCGTGCGATTCATGGTAGAAATAAATCACCTAATGAATCTGTACATAAAAGACTACCGAGAAAGTTTGAGATGACTGGTTCAGTGGAAACGGTGAAATCGCTTGGGAGTTATTGGTGTCGTCGGACAGAGCAAGTGCAAGACAGTGTCACTATGAGTCCTAAAAAATCTATTCGCCGGCCTTCGCAGCAGTTGGACATTCCGACAAATTTGTTACATCGAATTCTGCATAAAGATCTCCATATGCATGCGTACAAAAACCAACTGACGCAACAATTTATGACTGTTGATCATGGAAAACAAAGGTGATTTGCTGAATTGATTGTAGGGAGGCTGTCAGTGACAAAGCCCGCTTTTAAATAAGTGGGTTCCTTAACACACAGAACTGCCAGATTTGGGGAAATAAAAATCCTCGAATAATCCAAGAACTAAAAATCCATCTACTAGAGCGACTGCTTAGTATGGTTTGGGGGCAGGTGGATCGATAAAGCCATTTTCCTTTGAGGATGGTAAGGAGTGACCGCAGTTACCGTCAATAAAGAGCGTTACCGTAACATGCTAACTGTTCGATTGTGCTCTACCTTTGAAGATATGGACATTGACGATCTTTGATTTCAGCAGAATGGAGAGACCTGTCGCACTTCGCGCGAGATGGTTGATTTATCCCACAAAAAATTCCCGTGAACAGTTATTTTTTTGTACGGTGACCAGAAATGGCCGGCAAGATCCTGCGATCCTACATGATTTTTTCTTGTGGGGTTTGTAAAATCACAGGTGTACGCTATCAAATTCTGAAACTAGGGTAAAGACGGAAATTATACTCCTGATTGGAAGCATAAGGCTAAGACATTTGTGAGGGAGTTATTAATAATTTTAAGAAACGTATAAATGCATGCAGACTTAGTGCTGGTAAACATTCTGTTTCATACGTAAAGAGAGCTTTAATTGATTACAAGTTTTCTTATTTAAGAATTGTTTGTGAAAATATCAGTGCGTATGCGTAAATTTTCTGCACACAGTGTGTTGTAAATGTCTATTGCCTGATATGTAGGAAAGCAATCCCATTGTTCGATTCCAGTTCTCTAGTAAACTGTACACTCGGATGCATCAAATTAAAAAATTGCGGTAGTGCCTCCTTGTGGTATCTTCATATTACAGTTTTATTTTTAAATAATTTTCTTCTAGAGAGGTCTGTCTCAGTTGTGGACGAACCTCAAAATTTTTCAAAATCAAACTACTGGCTAACAACTCGAGATGTAATACATTAAAATTTCTAAATAATTTATTGTATGGCAAAAATATTAGTAACTTTGTGAAAAATTATAGCCCCTTAAAAACAATTATTACATAACACCGGTGCAAGTGCTTTTACTCTTATGTAATTAATGACTTGTTTCAGTGATATTTTACAAATTGACACAATTTAACAAGTTGTCAATCTGAATGCGAATTAAAAATTAGCAAATCCAAAACTTTGTATATTAATAGCTGTTCTATTTAGAAAGTGGTTAATAGATAATAAACATAAATAAACGATGAACTTTTTTTTAATCACAACATCTACCTAGTTCCACTTTTACTCTTTTAAATTATAAATCTTTTACAAATATTTAAGCAATTTACCTTAGATATTATTAACTGATTTGTAAAGTAAATAAAATATTTATATTTATAACTATATTAAAAAAAATATTTGTAATAAACTAAAACTTCATTAGATTGAGAAGTATTTTATGTGTGATTTTTTTTGTAACTTTTATTGAAAATTTAAAATCTACTTCTTTAAGAGTATTAAGTAAGTAGGATGCATGTCTTTGACTTGGAAGGGGAAGTGCCCACTGACAATTCTCCTTATGGTTCACTAGCACTTAGTGGTGTGAGAGTAGGTCGGCAGGCCAGGTTTTGTGGAGTCTTCTAATGAGCGGTCCATCCCTGTAGAGGTTATCTATGAGAGCGTTTGGATTCCCTGTAATCCGGTGTCGGTAATTGGCAGAGACTGTAGTGATTACGCCCGTGACGTGTGGAATTTGGAGGTCTTGGTGGAGCATGAAGTTGCTAGCGTACCATGGAGCGTTAACAATCGCACGGAGTGTTTTGTTTTGGAATGCTTGAATTGGTTTTAAACGAGTGGGCTTGGCACAGCCCTAAAGCTGGATGTCGTAAGACGAAATGGGTTTTAGAATGGTTTTGTACAGTAGGAGTTTATTTCTGATGGAAAGTTTTGATTTGCGTCCCATGAGCCAGTACACTTGTTTGACTTTCAGATCCAGCTGCTTCCTTTTTGTTTGAATGTGTTTATGCCACTTTAATCGTTGGTCTACATGCAGTCCTAAGTATTTTACTTCGGTTTTTACACGTATAGGAGTACCATTGATTGTTACAGCTGGACAGATTTCCCTACAATTGGTAAAAGTTATATGAACAGAATTAGTTTGATTAATAATGATTCGCCACTTGGAGTACCATTCGCTGAGCATGTTGAGTTGGGTTTGCATGTTATGGGAATCATGGTCGGAGGAGAGGATAGCAACGTCGTCCGCAAATGCCGAAATGATAGTGTTGTGCAAAACTGGTAAGTCGGCAGTGTATATTAGGTAAAGGAGCGGACCAAGCACGCTGCCCTGGAGGGACACCAGAGTGTATAGGGTAGTGGGGAGAGACAGAGTCATTATGTTTGACAGAGAAATTCCTATCAGTGAGACAAGATTTCAGAAGCAGGTAGTAGTTACTACTAACCATGTTTTTAAGTTTGTAAAAAAGACCTATGTGCCACACTTTATCAAACGCTTGGGAGACGGCCAAAAATACCCCGTTACAGTATTGCTTAGCTTCTAGACTCTTGGTGGAGCGTTGACATGCTTTCGCAAAAACCAAACTGAAAGTCAGGCAGCAAGGTTGTTAGGTCATTGCTTAGCGTGCGACTAATAATAATACAACAGGGGGAAATATTTCTACGCACAATTTTTTCACGACAAATATTTGTCAGGATGCCGAACATATTAGGAAAACAACAAAAAGTGTATTTTTAAAGGAAAGACCGCATCTAATAGTAAAAAAATATTTATCTTTAGTTTTTATAAGGAACTAAATCTTATGCATCATAAAAGATGAGAAAAATATCCTGAAAGAGTTAACTGAGAAGCATTACATGCTAATAATACAAGGATGTTTTGAAAGGTATTACTTTCTTTCCAATAACTTAATTAATAGATAAGCTTGGAATGTTCTCTATCAAGGAGTATTATTTGTTTTCTGTGAAATTGCCATTTCTGTTCACATACGCACCCTAGTACTGAAAAATTTTCTTCGTTTCTTTGGAGAGCAATTAGGTAGCTACTTGTTCAAGAGAAATTCAAAAAATTCCAGCGATATACTTTAAACGGAAAGTAGCACAAATCAGTTCACTACAAACATCTGCAAAGGCGTTGGTTTACAAATGCATATCAATCGTTACACAACCTTTAGTCCTTAGGAATTTAATAACTGCATATCTGTCACAGTTAGAGAATACTGTGATGCCTATAGTATTTTACGAGCTTTGAAGCAATGTTACTGGACTTATCGTGTGGAGACAAAGATTTTCAAAAACACTCTAATAGAAAATTTCAAAACGTGTAACTATGGCCTATTAGATTCTAAACCTTTTGTTGGACCAAGTTATATACAGCATTTACTAGCAAATTGCATCTTAAAATGTAGTAATATGTAGTTTTTCTAAATCTTAGAAACTTCAGCGAATATTACCAGGTCATTTATAATGGCACATTCATTTAGTTATAATGATTTCATGTATCTATGTCCGATGTACATCTTTGACGTTTTTTCTCTTGTATCTTTAATCATGTTGTCTAGAACCAAGTTGTAAAATAAAAGACTTAATGCTCCTCCCTGTCTAAGACGACTGTTGACTGGGAATTCTTATGATTGCCGGTTGTCCGTTCTTATATATAGTAGTTCTTATTTTCTTCGTATAGGCTCAGTATGCCAACTATTAGGTTGTCCCTCACCCTCCTTTTTTTTAATATTGCTCGGAATCTCTAGATTTGACTGAAGGTTTTTTCCAGGTCTATAAACACTTGAGACGTTTTAATATTCCTTTCTAGGGACTTTTCTGCGATTTGTTTGAGTGTAAAAATATGGTAATTTATGCTATGACCTTTTCTACAGCTACCTTGCGAAACTCTAGTGATTCGTAGGTTTGCCTTAATAGTTTATTTTCCAGAATCCGTTAGTAGACCTTAGATGGTATACTCAGCAGGGCGATTCCTTTGTAGTTTTTACACTCCCGCTTATCTCCTTTTATAAAAATCGGTACTATGATGCAAGTTTTCCGCTCCAATGGCACTTTCCCTTCCATCTAAGCTTGGTTGTATATTGAAGTTAACATTTCTGTTCCTTTAGGACGCACAATTTTTAGCATTTTGCCTGTTGTTCGATTATGTCCGCTGCTTTTCTTTTTTTGAGCGCTCTTATGGCTTCTATCACGTTATCGGCTTCTGAGCGGTCTTCGTCGGCTTTACTATTTTGAAATTGCTCGACTTCTCTTGTAAATACAAGTTTTTGAAATACTGTTTCTATCTGTCCATTATTTGGTTTCCTTCTGTAAGTACAATCCCATTTTTGTTTTTGCCTTGTTTGAGCCCCGCTTGTTAGTTTCCCTCTTTGAGTTCTTAAGAATTTTGTAAAAGAGCTTTTGATTTATATGGAAATATTTTTATATTCTAGTGCCAAAGTTCTACCAAGAGAGAGGCAAGACTTTTCCTTGGCTAAACTGATGGTGTTTTGATCTTCTTTTTTTGTTCTTTGTACTCTTTATATCTATTCTGTGTTTTTTCTTCTAAGTATTGTTTCCATTTTTTTTGAGTTTTACCTCGTTTTTAATTTTATCGGTCCACCACGTTGTCCTATTTGTATTGTTTGTTCGGGTTGTACTACATACCTCCTTAGCTGTGTCAACTAGTCTTATTATACCAGCCCCACCTTTGTTCAACATCTTCTTGTATGTGTCTTTAAATTGCTGCCATTGTTTTTTCTATTTTTTCTCTATATTTGTGTGCTACTTCCTTATCAGCTAACTTGTATAAATTTATTACTTCTTATGTATTATTTTGTTTATCTGTTTTGTTTTCTTTATTATTCTCTAATATAAATGGCATCATGGTTATTTTGCTTTTTAAGATAGTGGTTAACGCCGATCTCTGTCCTTCTTCTTACTCTCACATCCTCTACTGTTCTCCTGTTGGTTCTCTGACATAGTATATAGTCGATGATTGATCTTTGGCCTCTATTTTTGACTTCTGTTGTATACTTATAGACGTTATTACGTTTGAAGAATTCATTCATTAACAGAAAGTTATTCTGTATGCTGAAATTAATTATCCTTTTTCCATTGTTGTTTCGCCTCTCTATACTTTCCAATGACATCTCTCTAGCTGTCGTCCTGCAGGCCCATTCTGCCGTTTAGATCTCCAAGGATAGTTATATTCCCTACTATATTATCTACTATCTTTGTAGCTTCTTCCCAGAATGTATTTTTCTTGACCGCTGCGTCATCTTCATGTGGTCCATATAATATCAGTATGTGATTGGTTTTCATGCTTTCTATTTTCAGTTTTAGTCTCAAAACCCTATGTGAGATACACGACCATTTATTTACTTAATTACTGTATTTGTTTCTAATTAAGCAACCTACTCTTCCTCTAGCTCTCTCCTCTCTTACTCCACTCAATATCATTAAATGTCCATCTAGTTTAATATCTTACTTTCCTTTCTTTTTGGTTTCTGTAATCGCTAGTATGTCTAAGTCGAAGTTTTTTTTAAGATACACTTAATATTCCAGCAGGCTGAAGTATTATTTCATTATAGTTTAAAAGTAAAAAACTTCTTAAACGAGCAATTTTATGAATGAATTTGACGCTATAAAACAATAAAATGATTAGCCGGGTTGTGTAGTTTTACACAATTTTTGCTTGACATATTAGGAAAGATAATTTTTATTTAGAAACTACTTGCAACTTGTTTCATGACTTGGACGCAAATCATTAGCTATATTTTACTATCTGCAGATTAATACTCAAACATTGTAAATTATCCAAAGGGTATCATATTATTCAATTCAAAGAAAACTTTCTAAAAAAATGTACAAGATATAAAAGCTGTTGACTTTTGTTAATATTTTTGGAAAAAGATCTTTTATCTCACTATGTCTATGTTATAAAAATGGATTATATTTAAAATTTAAAACTTAAATTTGCCTATTTTGTGTAGTTTGATGAATTACTTAAAATTGATATAATGCGTAATCTATACTTTAGGTTTGGACTTTATCTACTGGTAGTATTTTCAAGTTATGCATTATAAACATCATTGGACAACTTTATAACGATTTCTCTATAAGAATATAGCCAGTTGTCTATTAAAGAATTAAGTACGTAATCTTGTTATTTCAAAATTTCAGAAAATTACGTTGCGTTAAATTATGTGTTTGCGATTTCACAGTTACAAGAGTTGTAATAAAGCCGTCATGCAAATGCCTCCATTTCCTCAGTTTAGCCCCAAAACCGCGCATCCGGCGTGACGCAACGACGCGAAGCTGCAGTGAAAGCGCGTAAAGCAATCGCGTCCATTGATTCCCAACCTCTGCGTACAACTTCCTGCAAGCTTCATCGGGCCGCGGCATATCTCTTCCTGAAAGCCCGCAAAGCATCGCTTTCGCGACTTTTTCCAAGACAGTCATTTTGCAGATACGGTGGGCTGCTTCGACGTGCAGCACAGGAGGTCGCCGCTGGTGAAAATCCCCGAGAGCCCGGACGTGCTGGACACCAAGTTCTTCCTGTTCCGCAGGGACCTGCGCTTTTCGCACCCCGAAATTCTGCATTATGACGACCGCGGGCTGTCCCTCAACCAGTCGAAGTTCAACCCCACGCAGCCTCTCAAGATCGTCATCCACGGCTACCTGAGCAGTTGGAACGACAAGGGAGGCCTGGAGAGCGCAGACGCCTACTTGAAGATCGTAAGAATTTGTATACTTTAATTTAAATCTGAGAACGTTTCTGTATTATGTTTTGAAATAGGTAATGCAATGGTTGTAAAGTTCTTGTTTATATATCAATATGCTGTTGTTAAATAGAGTGAGAGAAAACAAAGAAACAAATAAGGGCATAAAGCAAATTTGAACGATTATTATTATTATTTTTAAAATCAAATGTCAAATTTTGCCACCTTCATAACTTGAGGATATTAGGCAAATTTTAATAAATTCAAATTCTATGGATAAAAAAGATTCGATTGCCAAAAACAAAATTTTAAAATTTCTTATAGAGAAACTGACTATAGGTTTATTTATTCTTCTTTTTTCCTTCTCTAGCTTTCTTTAGCCCAATGTAGAGCATAGACCACCGTTAATTTTTTTCATCTGTTTCTATTTTGAGCTATTTTAAACCACTACTGCAGTTCAAACAATGATTGATAGAAAGACTAATTGCAAAAAGTCTCCTGGACACGACTTAATCACTGGTCATATAATGAAGGAACTGCCTCCTAAAGCTATCTGTATACTCACGCTTATCTTCAACAGTATTCTGTGTACAGGATACTTTCCGTTACAATGGAAAATTGCTCAAATAATACTTATCCCCAAACCTGGAAAGCCCATCAACGAGCCCAATTCATACAGACCTATTAGTCTGTTACCGCTATTCTCAAAGCTTTATGAAAAATTATTTCTGAACAAGCTCACCCCCATCCTGGACGACAAAAATCTAATACCTGATCAGTTTAGTTTTAGGAGTCACCACTCCACAATACAACAGGTACACAGGGTAGTTGAACACATTAACCAAGCATTCGAAAACAAGAACTATTGTGCGGCCGTCTTTCTTGACATCAGCCAGGCCTTCGATAAGGTCTGGCATGAAGGCCTACTCTTTAAGCTAAAGCTGATGTTACCCTACACTTACTACCAAATCATAAAATCATACCTCGAAGATAGAAATTTCCAAGTGAAATTCGGAGAAGCAGTATCAATTCTCCGTTCCATCACATCAGGCGTTCCGCAAGGTAGTGTCCTAGCTCCGGTCTTATACGTTCTATACACTGCAGAGCTCCCTACGAATGCTAACAATTTGATCGCAACCTACGCTGATGATACAGCGCTTCTCTCCTCTCACACCGACCCTATTACAGCCGCTAGTAATCTACAGCAAAACTTAGACGCAGTAACCGACTGGTTCCAAAATGGCGATTCAAAATCAACTCTCAAAAGTCACTACAAATCACGTTCACTAAACGTAGAGGAATCGTCCCTGATGTGATAATGGACGGCCGAGTTCTACCCGTATCGACAGTGTGAAATATCTTGGGATGCATTTAGACAAAGGCCTGACCTGGAAAACTCATATATGGACTAAGAAAGCACCTGAATCTTAAACTCAAGAGTTACTACTGGCTCTTAGGTCGCAACTCAAACTCTCTGAGTAATAAATTATTAATCTACAAAAGTATACTGAAACCAATTTGGAGCTACGGTATCCAGTTGTGGGTACTGCCTCACATTCCAATATCGAAATTCTGGAACGCTTTTAGTCGAAGGCCTTACGCACCATCACTAACGCCCCTACTACATACCCAACACGGAAATACGGAAAGACCTAAAATGAAGTCATTGAAAGAAGAAATTACCAAGTTTAGTGAAAAATACCTCTTGAGACTAGAATCTCATCCTAACCCACTAGTGACAGAACTAATTGATGAAAGTGAACAAGTGCGCAGACTCAAACGTTTCAAGCCGTCAGATCTTCCTAATCGTTTTAGACAGATATAATATCCTACTACTTACTTCTTATGTTATTAATTGTTGAAAGTAATTTCATTTGAGGAACGTCAAAGGCGTTACCTCCCATGTAATTTACACTGCTATGTATTTCCATTATAGTAATATGATTTGCTTATTGCTAATGTAGCAGATTGCAAATAAATACCAACTGTTAAAAAAAAAATTTTTTTAAACCACTGTAGGCCAGCGATTATTTTCTTACTCTTTTTCTTACATGACCGAAAAAAATCTCCTTTCAACTGTGTCACTTTTCTTTTATTGCTGATCCATTTGTTTGTCTTTTTGTCTTTATTGTAATCCCTAACATTTCTCGTTTTATAACTCGCTGTGTAACTTCAATTTTCTTTATGTTTTTTTTGTGATTGTTTATGTTTGCGCACTATAGGTCATAGCAGGGGCACACATATCAAATACTCTTATTTTAAGTTGTTGGGGATTTTCTTGTTCTCAATGTTTGCTTTAATTTGGTGAACGCTGCCCAGGACAACTTTCTTCTTCTCTCTATTTCTATTTCATTGTTTTCATTTATATAATTTGTCCTAGACAATGTTGTAAACATTTTTATACTAAATCCTTTTGCTGTTCTTTTTGATACTTCAGGGCACATTATCTTCGTTTTTTCAGATTGTCTTTCAGGCCTACCGTACTCGATGCTGATTCCAGTTCTGTTAACATTACTTTTACAAATATGAAATTATCATTCGTGAACTTTAAATGGTTTAGAAGCTCTCCATTTATGTTGGTTCTTTTTTTTATTTAACTTAATAGTTTAGAAACTCATTGCAGGGTTATTGTAAACAATCTGCGATATATTGAAGCTCCTTATTTAATATCCTTTTCGAAAAGAAATGTTTATGTTTTTTTTATATACCTCTACTGTTGTCAAACATACATATCGTTAATAATATAACATACACTTTATATTGATAATGAAAAATGAAAAGCTAAAGGTTATATTACAAAATTGCACGACAAATAGACAAAGAAATAATGTTTTTCTACGAAATGACAAGATGCGCGGCTTAAGTATATAAAATAGTATATAAAAGATAGTGAGTAAAATTATTTTTCAACTTAGTTATAGTTTGGATAAATAATGATGGTATTACTAACTAAAAACTTTTGTTGGAGCCTTCGAAAACATTTTCTTGAAGGCAAGATTTAAAAGGTCAACGCTATTTTCTGTCAGAATTGCAGCTCTTATCAGAAAAGTGGATTTAAGTAATTGTATTAAATCTTATGCATATTTTTAATTGACTATAAAATTGTGTTTATACTACGTATACATGATTACCATATTTCAACACCATTATAATCTTGAAATTTGTTAACGGAAAGCGTGCCGTTAAGCTATCAAAAATGTTAGTGATTGCATCTAGAAGAACTCTACGTAATCGCCCAGTATTGTTAATTTTAGCATCATATTTTTTATTAATAATATACCCTTGCGAATCCAGCACACTCTAATTCAGAACGTTTGGTTAGAAAATGGTATATACATCTATGATTTGAACTGTTTGTCCCATTTTATATTCATCACTTAAACTTGAGCTTTCAGATAGCACCATAAAGAAAAGTCAAACGGTAACAGATCTGATAATCGAGGAGACCTGAAAAAAGTTCCCTTAAAAAACTTGTGGATTCTATTAAAGTATGACAAGTAGCTCCATTCTGATGTCTCCTCAATTCAGGCAACAAAAATTCTCGCAATATCGTAAAGTAGCGCTGTGAGTTGACTGTGATAGTGAGTCCATTTTCTTAGAAAAAATAGGATTGAGTTATGCCAAATCGAGATATTCTGCACTAAACAGTTACTATCTCACTATATAAGGGCCTTTGATGCACTTTCTCTTAATTATTTTCCGGCTAGTACCCGCAATTTTGTTTGTTTACCGCACCCGATAAGTGAAAATGAGCCTTGTCACTTGTTATAAGAATACAGGCATTTTCCAAAGTTTCCAGCATTGTTTTTACAAACGTAAACCGCTGTACATAGTCATTTTTCTTCAGTTCTTGAACAATCATGATTTTGTAAGGATGGAAGTGGAAATCAAAATGGGAGATTCAGAACTACCGACTAAACGACGAAGGCTGTCTCCGCAGCCTGTCGAACTCTTTTGATGTTTTCTGATTTTTTAACAATCCGATCGCCTCCCCGGACTGTTCTAAGACTTACAGTTCCTCTTGTTCTGAAGTTGTTAAACAATTTCAGTATTGTTGAGCAAGTAGGATGAATGATCGGTTGCAGCAAAGGTGTCGTAAACAAAGACGCGTTGTTTAATCATCTACGGTTTCATGACTACTAAAATAGCAACTAACAACGGGAGTATATCAAGCACTATGTATGCGCTAGTTTTCCTACCACCCGTTTCAAAAACGTCACACCTCTCTGCCGGACCCTGTAATTTGACGTTGCATGGATAATCCAGTGCGTACGAGATGGAAATTTCTATTTTACTCAATCGCTACGTCTGTACAGCTGAAAAATTGATCGTAAGATAGTGTACGGAGATCGCCCTTTATCAATTCCTTAGGATGTGGATATTTGGTATAAATTGATTTTAAAGGCGCCTATGTATATAATGAACAAAATACATCTTTAAAAGTCTGCCTCTTACAAAATAAATGTTTGTCATTTCAGAACATCTACCCTTAAAAACATGTTGCAGTAATAATTATATTAATCTTTAGTAACATATGCATACTTCCAAAATATGTTTTGATCTGATAAAATTGCATTTTTCTATTTTGTTGGTTTTTCTAAGTGAAATTATTCCAATAATGTTAAGATCTTTAAAAGTGCATATAGTTAAGTAGGCGCAGGGTTTATATACAAAGTAATGAAACAAAATTCGGGAAGCAATGTGTTGAAGATATGAATACAAACAAAATTCTTCAAAACAGGACCCTTTAACGTCGACACCAAGCCCCTTGGATCTTTGCTACAGTCCCATGGCGGTGTAGTTTGAGTGCTGTTTTCACTCGGGAGAACAGGAAAAAATCCGCCGAGATCAAATCGAGAATGTAGGGAAACTAGGAAAGTGTTGCAATGCCGTTCGAGGCCAGGTAGTCGTTGACCACGAAGCACTTGGGCCATCTAAAAACAGTAGCTTTTGATAAGTTTTCACTCCCGAACACTTACTAGACCGTGGCCAACCTTTCCATAGCCGATTTTCGGAAATTCCACACAATTTAATGGCGTAGCGCTATTCAATAGAACGTTATATTTTTAACTTCCGACCGAGCATTTAGACATTGGCCCACTAAAACGACAACCGCACGGCAGCTCGTGCGCTGCGATGTACAGTTGCGTCAGAAGAAAATAAGTCCTATTACTTTTTATACAAATTTGTAGTAGATATATTTCAATGAGGAAAATATACATTTTATAAAATTTTTAAATATCATTTAAACACTAAAAAATATATGCAATAATAGAAACTTCAAAATTTTGGTTTTATTATTATTTAAGGCAAATTAATACTGTTATAGATATTTCCCTTCCTAATTCAATTTACTCAAACTCACATAGCACATAAGTAGAACGTGGTGTTAAATCAATTTTATTTAATCATCAAATTTTTATCTCGTTAATTTTGAAATTGGTGTTAACTAGCTAACTTTCTAATTTAGATGAATGTAATTATAATTAAATGTGGTAACTTTAATCTCCTATGCTAATTATTAAAAATCATTATTACTGCGTTTATATCTAAAGATTATGTGTATGGGGACAATACTTTTTCTAATTATAAATATTTTTATGTTTGTGGGTTTTTAAAATATTAGGAAATATCCAATTTTCAAACAATGACTACCATTTATTTCAAAAAGCTCTTTTTAGTTAATATTAATACAAGGCCATTAAAACAGTATTTTTTTCTGGTTTCATGAATAGTGCTAGACAGTTCTTTCTACTTATTTGAATATATTTCAAATAACTTGTTAATTTATAATTATAAATGCAAATAATTTATCCAAGACTCAATCCCCAGGCGACACCAAATAAGTTTTTTATTTGTTTGTATAGTTATTTTGGTTAAACTCTTGTATGTAGTTACCTATATAGATCTACAATTCATTCTTAATAAAAATTGCGTACTAAATAAATATTATGTTTTGTGGGGTAGGAGTTTCCTTGATGATTACATCCGTTCTGATTGGTTTGCAGTATTAGCTCTTGAAACCATTACTATTACAATTGTTTCTTAATAGCTGGTCAGTTAGCGAGTTGTTCAATGATAAGGGTAAGGTGACCTGAAAGATCGTTCTTGTATCTGGTCGAAAGTCTCCTGATTTTGCTGACTACATAGGAAATTCCTAGATGGTAGTGAAGGGTGTCATTCGAAGGGCTTTAGATTAGAATCTCTGAGGTTTTTGTTATAATGCGACGGTTTGGCGCAGCCCCAGATCTAAATCTCATGAGACCAAATTGGTTTCAAGATAATTTTGTAAAGTAGGATTTTGTTCGTTGTGAGTGTCGTCCAAGTAACCGTATCATTTTTTAAATAATAGGCCCATTTGTTTGCTTTTGATTGTAGTGTGCAAATTCTAATTAAGCTTTTGGTCGAGGTGCATCTTTATCGGGATTCAATCGTTGTTAATATTGGTTTGGTGGTATTCAATATGTCTCAAGGTAAAGTTAATTTCTCCAGATTCATTTGGGTTAATGGTAATTTTTCATGTAATGAGGATAGATGACAATGCAAGTATTCGATTACTATTTTAGGTAACCGGTTAACGGACAGGATAGCTGTGTTGTTGGCAAATGTGGCTAATACAGTATAGCCTGTAGTTGGTGCATCTGCAGTGTAGATTAGGTATGATAATGGACCTATGATGTTGCCTTGCAGAATTCTAGAAGTGATTTTTTTACACGTTTGATACTATGTTGCTCAATTTAACATGATAAATTCTGTTTGTGAGATATGATTTTATCACTAAGTACCTACATAACAGACCACGTTATCAAATCCTTTTTTATGTCTAAGAGGATTACCGAACATATACTCTTTTCTAGAATTTCCATTATATGAGTAATAATTTAACGGTTTTGGTACATAGTTGAGTGGCATTTACAAAATCCAAATTGGTGTGATAGAATAAGTTTGTCTAGATTTACGACATCTTAAATACGTTGAAGAATCTTTCGAAAATGCTTAAAAGCAAAGGCAAAAGGAATTGGTCTGTAGAATTGTAACCAGGTGGGCAATTTTCCAGGCTTAGTAATCATTACATTAGTACTTTGTGTCCAATAGTAGCTAGCTCATTTGAGATAAATTGGGATCAGATGGTGTGATAAAGAGTGCAAATTGTTACTTGGTATGCCCTTTCTACCTTGAACTGGTATTTATGTTCTCGTTTCTAAAGCGTGTTGTAAGTTTTCTGTACAAATTTGAGGTTATTGGATAATTTTGTTTGTTAATCATCTGATTATTATTATTAACTCCATAAATATACTCCGGTAAGGTTTTCGTTCTCGGTTTCTATTAAAAAAATTAGTTCATATCTATTCCAAGTAATTGATTAGCTAAATTGTTTGTGATTTGGGTTAACCGTTTGTCGGGATTTTTTGAGTGTCTTTATTGCCCAAGAGATTTTTGTAAGTATTTGGTGCTTTAGGCATTTATTGATTTTAAACGATTTACTCTACCAGGAGGTATGGGATTACGGAAGAACAAATTATATAAGAGGTGGGAGTTAATGTTTGATTTTAAGTTGCAGTTGGGAAGTGTTAGATTAGTTTATTGCTAAATTGGTTTTGTTGTATGCATGAAAAATTTTGCATATGGTATTAAGAAAGTCTATATAGCACAAAAACTGATACAAATAGAAAAGTTATAGAAAGGAAAATACTAAATGTAAATTCAGAAGACATTCCTGATATTGAAATATACGAAATAGAAAAAACTTTAAGACAGACAAAAAGAAATAAGGCACCAGGCGAAGATGAGATACTCCCAGAAATGCTAAAAGAAGGGGGACAGCCGATATTACAAGAACTAAAAGTACTATTAAACCAATGCCTGCAAGAAGGGAAAATACCTAAAGAATGGGATAATGCAGTTGTAATATTACTATTCAAAAAAGGCGACAAACATAGATTGGAAGATTATAGACCAATCAGTCTATTACCACAAATGTATAAATTGCTGACAAAGATCATTACGAATAGACTGGTTAACAAATTAGACAACTACCAACCACCAGAACAAGCAGGATTTCGTAGGCTATAGTACCCAAGACCATCTACAAGTTATGCGAAATTTAATAGAAAAATCAAAAGAATATAACTTACCATTATGTCTTGCTTTCATAGATTTTGAAAAGGCATTCGATTCGGTTGAACACTGGGCCATAATACAATCTCTACAGAACAGCCGCGTAGATTACAGATACACGGAATTAATAAAATATATATATATACAAACGCTACCTGTACAATCAAATTGCAAAGTACTACCAATCCGATAAATGTAGAACGAGGAGTAAGACAGGGAGACACTATCTCTCCAAAATTATTTACCCTATGTTTAGAAGATGTGTTTAAAAAATGCGCTTGGGAAAATAAAGGAATAAGAGTAGATGGGAAAAGATTGAACCATCTACGATTTGCTGATGACGTCGTGTTCATATCGGACAATGTAGAAGAATTAGAAGAAATGATAACAGACCTAAACGAAAAGGCCAAAGACATAGGATTAAAAATGAACAGAGGGAAAACTAAAATAATGATAAACGATCTAGTAGATGAGGTAGTTGATATACAGATTGACGGGGAAACTTTAGAACAAGTAGGAAGTTATATATACCTTGGACAATACATCTCACTACAGTCGCATAATCAAACAAAAGAAATAGAAAGGCGAATAAAACTTGGTTGGGCCGCATTCGGTAGATGGAAAGAAATATTTAAAAGTAACATAGACCAAACACTAAAGACTAAGTTATACAACCAGAATATACTCCCTGTTTTAACCTACGCAGCAGAGACATGGACGTTAACGATAAAAATATGCAAAACTGAGGGTAGCGCAGAGAGGAATGGAGCGGGCAATGCTGGGAATCAGTCTAAGAGATAGGATGACAAATATATGGATTCGAAATAAAACAAAAGTAAAAGATGTAATAGAACATATATTAAAGGGAAATGGCAGTGGGCCGGACATATTGCCAGACTAGAAGATAAAAGATGGACGAAGAGCATGCTGCAGTGGAGACCAAGAATAGGCAAAAGGCATAGAGGCAGGCCCCCCTCAGGTGGACTGACGACATCAAAAGAGTAGCAGATTACAATTGGATGCAGAAGGCGAAAAACAGGGACCAATGGAAGATGCTTGGAGAGGCCTACGTCCAACAAAGGACTGAATTGGGCAGATGATGATGATGATGATTAAGAAAGTTAAATGTATATCTGTAGTTTTCTGCTTCCGCTTGGGAACATATATTAGCGTATTTACATGTTATAATTACCATTTTGTAAATGTGTAGTGTACGTAATTTTTAACTTGATATTACTCGAGCTCGTTTTCTCTTTATTTGTGCATGACACTCCGGACTTTTAAAAATAGTGGAGTACAGTAAGCATATTTATTAGTCGTCAGATTACTATAGATAATCATATACAAACTATTAAATTACTAAGAACTGAGTTGTAAATTTATTTTTTAAATTTGTCTAAACAAGGAAACTTGTGTTTTTAAAAAAATCTATAATTTAATCTTTAATTTTTTCTCGTGTATTGGATTTAACCTGCAAGATTGCAAGATTATTCAAGTAAACATGTTTTCAAATAACCCTTAAAACACCAAGAGCATTAAAATCCGAGGATCACGCAAACAATTTAAAACGGCGTTTCTTCAAATTATGCAACTGTAAGAAATGTTTCGTAAAATTTCTACAATCGGCCTTGTATGTGCTGCGATCCTGATCTTGCTGAAATCACATATTTGGACAATTAACAGCAGTTAGTTTCAAAAAATGTTTAGTTATGCCATGCTGAGTAGCAGTACTATCTTTATTTTTGAAAACATAAGGCTTTAATATATTTAGATATTTTTCCACACCAAACACTAAGTAAGTGTAACTTCTGCTGATAAAATGTTCTTAGATTCTTTATCAATTCACCAAGCGATTAATAGGCTTTATCACTCATAATCCAAATGTAAATACATTTAGATTTTTCCGCTTTAACTATTGCACAATCTGCACTTGCAATAAAATGTGGCCAAAATTCTTCGCAATAATGTTGGAAATGTTCCAAGTTGAATTTTTGGAGTCTCATGACTTTGCTCAACACTCGATGGTTATTTCGTAGCCGCACAAAGTGTTCCAAATTAGGAACAATCACCAGCACTCCATTGTTATGGAAAACAGGCAATTAAACGATAGATCATTAACTTCATGGGTTATTTAAGTACGTTATTTGGTATGTATATTGCCGTGTTTCATTTATTTTGTATCACTTTCTCCAAAAATAAGCAAAAATATTACAAATTATTAGAAGTAGTTTTACCAGTTGCATGGAAAAATGTTCTCAAGCTATTAAGTTTCTTAGTCGGTGTGTGCCTGCAGTAGCTATAAAAATAGTTCTGATGAATGACACTAAGCTACAAATCAATTTAATAATTAAAAATTAGAAAGGTCGACGAAAGTGTAGCCGATCGTTGAAATAAAAAGTCATTTGAAAAATTGGTAGCACTTTTACATGTTGTTAGATGAGTTTTATCGATGCTTTCCAGAAAATTTTCATCAAGATAAGATATAAAACAAAGAATGTGATGCACCGTGATTAGTCAACTAGAATACCTTTTAACTAAGAAAACTAATAATAAATTTATTTATTTTCAACGAACTTAAAAAGTTCGTTACTGAATTCTATGTCTGTCGGTCTGTCTGTCTGTCTGTCGCTGTCACAAAATTATGGATTTTTTTAAATTTTAAAATGGATTCTTATAGGAAATTTTACGCTGATTTCAAAATCGAAATCAAAAAGTTTCTATCTCGAATAGTTTTCGAGATATTCGACTTCGAATTTCGGGAAAATTTTCGACATTGCGATTTTAAATGTGATTCTTATAGGAAATTTTACGCTGATTTCGAAAATGAAGAAAAAATTCTATGTCGAATAATTTTCCAGATCGAAAGGTTTTTTTAAGTTCGTTCTGGGATTGCTTACAAAGCAATCTCTTCGCCGGCCCCATTTTTTAAATATTAATTATAAATTGATAGAATCAAATAACTTTTCACAGTTTGCAATTGCATATTTGGCTATTTGTAGCTTAATTTTAAATTTTATGTTATTTTCTCAGGTTTTTTTTATTTGTTTTTGCAATTGTTGAAATCTGCATTAAGAATTTAATAAATAACTTTTTGATTGTTTGCATTTTTTTCTGATAAACTGTTTTAGTGTTTCGTGAAAATAACTGACTTTAAAAGACTTAAATGTGTGTAAAATAATAAAATCCATACAAACAAGTACATACACACCATTTTAAAGAATGTTGATGGTAAATATTTTACAAAAAATCTGTTTAGTTATATAAATTTGAAATTGTAAAACAAGTATAAGCAATTGTTTATATATGATGCTTATATCTAGTTTTAGCCGTATGTTAACATTGAAAATACGTCTTTTTGTTAAGTTACAAAATTAAAATTATAAGTAAGGATAGGCAACGCAATATATATTTTTATAGCACATAATTTAATTACACTTTTTAAGTGATATTTTAGACGAATAAGATGATAAACCGTTGTGCCTTAAATAAATGATTCCTTTGAAATGCACCAACATTGTGCTTTACAAGATGCGATTCAGCTGACATTCTGTAGGAGAAGCAGAGGGTATAGTTTTATAATAAGTATTATAAGTATTATAAGAGGATTTGAAGAGGTACGTGGTGGCACCAATCTAGAGGCACGTTACCTTAGTCTTCTAATTCAGTACGCAAATGGATAAAGCGATACCAAGAAAACTACTACAACTAATCTCGACGAAAATTAAATAACATTATTATTAAGAAAAAGCTTAACATTTCGTCAAACTCGCTTAATATTTTGCCAAAATTGTGTTACACTAAGGAGTTTATCGTAATTAAATGACGTTTGCAAGCACCTGGAAAAACAACGTTCCTAGGTAGAGAAAAATCTAGCAAGAACTAAAGCAGTTTTATGTAGGGTGTTCCAAATTGAACTTGTTTTATCGATGCTTTCCACAAAATTTTCATTAAGATAAGATATAAAACAAAGAATGTGATGCACCGTGATTAGTCAACTAGAATACCTTTTAACTAAGAAAACTAGTCATAAATTTATTTATTTTTTAAAATTAATTATAAATTGATAGAATCAAATAACTTTTCACAGTTTGCAATTGCATATTTGGCTATTTGTAGCTTTCTTCTTCTTCTCGTGCTATCCGTTTCGGATGTTTGCGATCAATGTGGCGATTTTTATTTTATTAACAGCTGCTCGAAAAAGTCCAGTGGTCGTCATCGAAAACCAAGATCTTAAGTTTTTGAGCCATGAAATGCGTCGTCTTCCAGGTTCTCCGCTTTCCTTCTACTTTGCCTTGAAGTATTTGTTGAAGTAAGCCGTAACGTTCTTCATTTCTGCTAATGTGTCCAAGATATTGTAATTTCCTGATTTTAACTGTATTTATTACTTCAGTTGTTTTGTTAACTCTGCGTAAAACTTCCACATTTGTCACATGATCAACCCATGGTATTCTCAATAAACGTCTATATAGCCACATTTCGAATGCCTCTAACTTTTTCATTGTAGCTGCAGTCAACGTCCAGGACTCTACTCCGTATAACAAGACTGAGAATACGTAACACCTTAACAGTCTTATTTTTATCTCGATATTTAAATCTCGGTTTTGAATAGTTTTGCATTCTAATATATGAGCTTCTGGCTTTTTCTATTCTACACTTGATCTCTACTGAATGATCCCACTGATCATTGACTGAAGTGCCTAGATAGATAATTGATTTTACTCTTTCAATCTTTTCGCCGTTTATTATTAATGGTTCAGGTGGAATATTGTTTTTACTTATAACCATATATTTGGTTTTCTTTGCATTTAACTTTAACCCGTACTGTTGACTGATAGTCATGATGTTAGTCATAATATCTTGCAAGCCTTTTAAATTGTCCGCGAATATGACTGTGTCGTCCGCGTACCTTGTGTTATTCAACTTTACTCCGTTTACTGAAATGCCTTCTGTCGCATCTTGCAGAGCTTCGTTAAATATTTGTTCCGAGTAGACGTTGAACAACAAAGGCGATAGAATGCAACCTTGTCTCACTCCGCGTCTTATTTCTACATCATCTGACAGCTCTCCTTCAATTTTGATGTTTGCAGATTGATTCCAATACAAATTAATTATAATTCGAAGATCTTTGTCGTCAATACCAGTGTTTTTCAGTATTTGTATGAGTTTATCATGTTTAACGCTGTCAAATGCTTTATGATAATCTATAAAGCATGTATAGATATCAATGTTAACATCTCTGCAACGTTGAAATAATACTTGTAGAGCAAATAGCGCTTCTCTTGTGCCTAGGGCATTACGAAATCAAATTGGGTTTGGCTCAATTGTTCTTCACAAAGTCTGAAGATGCGTTTATGTATTATTTTCAAAAACATTTTTAGTAGGTGGCTCATGAGACTAATCAATCGGTAGTCGCTACAACATTTGGCACTAGATTTTTGGTATAGCAATAAACGTGGATTTAAGCCACTCTTTCGGTATTTGACCCGTATCATAAATGTAATTATATATACTAGTTAACCAGTTTATTGCATCGTCATCTAATAATTTACAAAATTCTGAATGGATTCCGTCCGGGCCTGCTGTTTTACCTACTTTCATTTGTTTTATCACTGCCCGCACTTCATCTTTCATAATGTCCGGGCCCGTGGTGCATGGCTCTGATTTTATGACTTTTCGCTGTTTATCCTCAAAAAGTTCTTTAACGTATTTCTTCCATACTTCTAGTCTTGTTATTTTGTCTACAATGACATTTCCTGCATCATCTCTCATGCAACCTGTTGTTTTGGACTTAAAAATACCTGCGGCATCTTTAACTTTTTTGTACATGTTAAAATTGTCATGTTTTCTTTCTAGTGACTCAATTTCAGCACATTGTTCTTTTAAATAAGTTTCTTTAGCAGCCCTTATAGCTTTATTAATGTTGTTGTGAATGGTATTATAAGTTTTTATATCTCCATTCTTATTTCTTCTTCTTTCTTCCATCATTTCTAAAATCTCGTCCGTCATCCATGCCTGTTTTTTTGATTTAGTTGGTTTTAGATACTCATTACTTACTTCTTCTAGTTTTGTCTTGAATTTTGTTAATTCCGCGTCAACGTTGTCTGTTGCAGAGTATTTTAGAAAACCTTTAATTGTTGTTCCACTTGTAATTTGATGTTTTGGTTCTTTAGCTGATTTAAGTCATATTTTTGTCGTTTTACTTTTATAACTTTCTTCAGTTTTATGCACATTTTAGCTAATAATGGGACGTGATCAGACCTTATGTCCGCACTAGGGTATGTTTTAACTGATTTTATAGAGTTCCTAAATCTTTGACTTACTAGCATGTAATCTATCTGATTTCTTACTATATGGTCGGGTTTATCTAATGGAGATATCCAAGTATATAACCTTCTGGGCGGCAGTTTAAAGAAGGTGTTTGTAATTACTAATTGATGCTCTTGTGCGAAGATGTTGAGTCTATCACCTCTCTCGTTTCGTTCGCCTAGACCGTACGCTCCAACAAACTCGCCGCATTTCCTTTACCTATTTTGGCGTTAAAATCGCCCATCACGATAGTCAGATCTTTCTTTTGGAGTTTACTAATAATTTTGTTTAGTTCATTATAGAACAATTCTATTTCCTCTTCAGATTTATCAGCTGTTGGTGCATATATCTGCAAGATGTTGCATTTGATTGGTGTTGTGCTTAATGTGATTAAGATTAACCTTTCCGAAATAGGGATAAAATTTTCGACACATGGGCTCATATCCTTTGAGACTATAATTCCGACGCCGTTATGGTGTTGACCGTTATCGTTGCCTGAATAGTATATAGTATGTTCTGCAACTTTAATTTGTCCTGATCCAGGCCAACGCATTTCACTGATGCCTAAAATATCGACTGATAATCGATTCATTTCCTGTATGGCGTTATGTACTTTCCAGCTTCATGTAATGTTTTTACATTCCATGTACAAATATTAATTTTCCGCCAGGGGATTCTTAGCAGCCTCTGCCCATCGAAGGGCTGCCGGGAACTGAGGCCCATTCTCTTTGAAACTTTCGCCATAATTGATTTTACTAGGGAACATTGACAGTGTCAATGCAATTAATGAGGTGGTTTCCCGTTGCCTTCCTCATCGCAGTAACAGAAATTTGTAGCTTAATTTTAAATTTTATGTTATTTTCTCAGGATTTATTTTATTTGTTTTTGCAATTGTTCAAATCTGCATTAATAATTTAATAAATAACTTTTTGATTGTTAGCATTTTTTTCTGATAAACTGTTTTAGTGTTTGGTGAACATAACTGGCTTTAAAAGACTTAAATGTGTGTAAAATAATAAAATCCATACAAACAAGTACATACACACCATTTTAAAGAATGTTGATGGTAAATATTTTACAAAAAATCTCTTTAATTATATAAATTTGAAATTGTAAACCAAGTATAATCAATTGTTTATATATGATGCTTATATCTAGTTCCAGCCGTATGTTAACATTGCAAATACGTCTTTTTGTTAAGTTACAAAATTAAAATTATAAGTAAGGATAGACAACGCAATATATATTTTTATAGCACATAATTTAATCGCACTTTTTAAGTGATATTTTAGACGAATAAGATGATACACCGTTGTGCCTTAAATAAATGATTCCTTTGAAATGCACCAACATTGCGCTTTACAAGATGCGATTCAGCTGACATTCTGTAGGAGAAGCAGAGGGTATAGTTTTATAATAAGTATTATTTTTAAGAGGATTTGAAGAGGTACGTAGTGACACCAATCTAGAGGCACGTTACCTTAGTCTTCTAATTCAGTACGCAAATGGATAAAGCGATACCAAGAAAACTACTACAAGTAATCTCGACGAAAATTAAATAAGACTATTATTAAGAAAAAGCTTAACATTTCGTCAAACTCGCTTAATATTTTGCCAAAATTGTGTTACAGTAAGGAGTTTATCATAATCAAATGACGTTTGCAAGCACCTGGAAAAACAACGTTTTTAGGTATAGAAAAATCTAGCACGAAACTAAAGCAATTTTATGTAGGGTGGTCCAAATTGAACTTGTTTTTCCTAAATACATCACAAAATAGTGAAACAGACGAAATTTATTGATATCAATGCAAAACAGAAAGTTGGCAGTTACGTATGAAATATGAATTCAGTGTATTCCTTAGCTCCGGTGAGATCCAACCATTTTTAGCCAGAAAAATTTTTTAGCATAAATTCTTTCTTTCACAATAGCTCCAGAGAGAAAGTTTACAGGTTTATATAGCCAAATCGTGGTAGCCAATTGAATCACGCGCTGGGTGGGATGTGAGATGAGATCTTATTCAAACCATATGTCGTTGAAGTTCAAATCGTTGGTTTCCGTGGAAAAAATTGTTTACCGTCTCCCGATAGCATATGCCACTGACAATAACAGTGTTGCAGCTTCGTTCTCCAAAGTCATTTTAGTAAAAATGATCCTCATTGCTCTGCAGTCTGCTTTCATAATAAACTTAAATGATATTGGTGCGTTGCTGTGTAGTACACGGCATCATAACGACATGTTTAGATACCAACTGTGCAAATACAAACTTCCAACATTTATAGAACGCAATTCAAATCTTAACGTACAATTTGGATCACTCTATATTTACTGAAAGGCGACATTTTGAGATTAGCTTTTTTGTTCACGATTTGTACTTGGGAAAAAGTGATTCAGACCTATTAAATAGCCCATTATGTTACAGGTTCTAAGGTTTTTTAATAAATGAAAATTTTATGCGTGATATGCAGTATGCTAGAAAATGGTAGGGAGCCCATAACAAAACGTGGGCATTACAAAAAGGTAAATGACTCCTTACGTTGTAGCCGATTGTGTAAAATTCGGAAAGAATTCGTAGATTGGATCTAAATGCCTAATTCTATATTAAGCACAGACTTAAGGTCAAACGCATATTAACTATTAGAAAATTTTCTCAGCCAATAAGGGAGATATGAATCTTGTTTCCTGCTTCTTACGCTATAAACCTAATCGCCAGTGTGCAAAATCGTTGCCACGAGACGCTGAATAACAATGGTAATTGTAGACCTTACTAAATCAGGGCGTAATAACGTTTTGTGAGTATTTTCTTTTATATTTCTAGCAAACTTACGATCTACTCTAGTTAAGTGCAGAGCAATGAGTAAATATTGTATATGATCTGTTACATGCATTGAGTGGCATCTCTTGATGGTTCTCCATTTCTTTCTTTATTAAATTAGGTCTTCTGGCCACTGTTGCTTAGGTCTTCTATCAACTAAGGGTTGACTGTAAAATTTGCTTATGAGCTTGTTATTGTGTCTGGTAGTACATTCTTTACATTTGTTGGCATAGAGGTTGATCGCTTCATTTATAAAAGGTATTCCGAAATCATTATGGAAGGTTTGGTTTGTCACGTAACCAGGCAGTATCAGCCACCATGCAAAGTGTCTTCGACTAGAAAGTTTGCAATATTTTGCGTCGTAGTATAGTTTTAGAAATGGTCAATTTGTTTTTTAATGTTAGTTTGGATTTTTTGCCTAATAACCAATGCATTTTTGTTACTTTTAGGTTTAATTGGATTTTTTTTGCATTACTCTAGCCTTTCCAAGTAAGCTTTTAATATAAATAAATACATGCCGAGATATTTAATTGTTGTTTTTACTGGGATAGGAGTGTTATTTATATTTACCTGAAGGCAATTACTTCGTTTTGTGGTGAAAGCGATCTGTGCGAATTTTTCAGCGTTGACTTGAAGTTTTCATTTTCTTAGCCTTTTGTAGCTTTCCAGATGCTTTAATCGGATTAGTATGGGATGACTGTGTTTTTAACTAATATGGCAGAAATATCTGCAACTTTTATTAGGTAACAATCAGAGATGCATTATTGACTTTAACTTGGAAGAATCATTCACTGAGGTAGAATTTTAATAGTAAGTATATAAGACTATAGACATGCCTTTTTAATTTGTAGAATGATCCGTTGATTCGGACTTTGTCAAATGCTTGCTGTACATTATCAATTGAACTCCATTTTTTCTTAAAAAAATCAGACGCTCTTGTGCGACTAACCGTACCTTAAAATACAATTAAATTCATTTCCTTGTTCCTAACAAATATTAAAATTAAAAAGTATATAAAACAAACTTTCTCGAAGCCAGACTTGAACAAATCAATTTCACATTTAAAGTCATTGAGGAGTAGACAATGTGCGCTGCGTCATGCCGTTAAAAATAAAAACAATACAACGAGCACCTATGGACTCCATTATTCATCGCAGAAGTGTCTGCATTTCATTGAGTAACTGGGACGTCCGCCAAGCTAATTGATGTGCACTTCTTCTGGCGTGCATTTTCCCAAACAATTATTTAAAAGAGCCGCACTGGAAACACGCTCACGTGTATGACTGATGCAATAAAAATTGTGCAAACATCCAGACCGCCAACTTTTATTGAGTTTATGTAAGAAGAACTGCTTTTAGCGATTGATCTTAAAGCACAGTGCTTTAGAACAAGCGCGTATTAATTACGACTCTACTTTTGAAGTTTATAGACCGTATGCAACACAGGAATTTGGTATCAAATATTTTCCTTTGCGGCGATGATAGTTGCTCAAGCTTTACGAGAAAATTATAAGTATTTCCCAATAACAAGAGTTATATAATATAAAAGTAAACTAGACGTTACAATTTGTTTATTTTATTACTTTTATGCACACATAAAAAATTATACAAAGGTAAATAAAATGGAACGCATAACTGTCGCAACTGGTGCATAAATTTTAGCAAATCATTTTAATGCTAATAAGCACGATAAGTTGCAAAACCATGGATTTACGACGATTAAGCAGTTAGAATATTTCTTCATCTTCTAAAACTGGTTATTAGTTTTAAATGTTGCTTATGAATAATGTGAAGTGGGACATGTCTACTTTCTCTACAAGATGATTCACAAAAATTCATACCCATACATTGCATAATTAAATGCAATATGTTCTTTGAACTCGAATGTCGGAAACATTATTTGGAAAAACATGTCTGCCAAATGAAGACATAATAATATTCTATAGAATCGTTAGGAAAAAAAATAAATATCACTAACAAATTAAACAACACTAAATTTCCGTACAAGCCAATAAACAAATTGTTATTATATTTTAGGTGAAAATTTTATTTAAATTTTTTAGACTATGCAATAAGCTACCATATTATTAAAAGTTTAAACTTTATCCACTTATTATTTGAAATTTGTTTACGTCATTGGACAGCTGCATTGTGCATTGTGCGCTTTAATAGCAGACGTGTTAAATTTCTTAAATTTAACATTGCCTATTATAACTAAACGATTAATACGACCTCAATGTTGTCCTGTTGTTAAGCATGAGATACGTAATACCATTTAAACTTTGCAACTCTTTCTTCGAAAATTCATATTTTCTTCCATTAAGTGGTGGATAAGCGTAGAATAATTTTATTTTGAGGAATTGATGTCATTGATTTAACCTTTAGTTTTTACTTCCTTGTAATTTATTAGCACTGCAATAACAACTATTGCGTAAGGTTATTCTTATTATTGTTACTTTTCAAAACTGAGATGATTTAAATTTTCTTTTTATGAACGGTTTACACAATTTTTTAATTTTAATATAACGGTTCAGTCGAATTTTGTGACAGCTTATGTCCAGAATGTTCATATGTGCATTGTAACGTAAACTCTGTCGCTGTTTTCAAATTTTATTTTAACAGTGCCGTACAATCTGTCCTATTTATAGGGACAATAAGTATTTTTTATGTTACAGATTGGTATAGCTACTACCAATTACATTTATGTTCCAACAAGCCATCACGGAGATTAACAAATTTATATTACAAGTTTATGAAGTTTAAACCGTTTTACAAATTTTGGTTTGTCAGTTTTGTTTATTAATTTATAAATTATTTTATTCGTATGCACAGTTAGTTTGTCTTTATGTTATACACTGAATTTGTATCCCTTTTTTCACTGAAGGTACACACAAAGTCATTTGAGCCACTTTATTGGAACGTACCATGGTACACTAACTATGGCTCGAAGCACTTTATTTTGAACATTTCAATAATAGCTATATTAGAATTGCTGTTGGTTCCCCATAAAGGAATTCCGTTCGTCCAGTCTGGTTTTAAAGCAATCTTATCAATTAGCAGCTTATTGTTCAATGTTAATTTAAACTTTCCTCCGATGATCTAGTGTAACCTTCCGAATTTCAGTTAAAACTGTTAGCATTTATTAAAAATAGAAGTCATTCAAGTCAGATATTAATCTAGATAGAGCCTTATGTATTTTGGAGAATCTGCAAGTTTTAGTTGCTTCAGTTTCTGGATTCTGTTGTGTCTCCTGCGAAAAGTACAGTTGCGGTTAATTTTCTAGTTAGTAGATCGGCTGTAAATAAAAGATGCAATACGGATCCTACTTCACTGCCTTAAAATACTTCAGATAGAATAGGTTGGAAATACGTAATATCTTCTTGGTAATTAACAAAAAATTGCGCCAGGTATAACATTACAATTTCATATAGTTGGTAAGATAAACGCTTTTTTAATTTATAGGACAAAACCACTTGGCGGATCTGCTCTATCGTTGCACGTTGAGTTCTAAATTTGAGCTGATGTGGCAATGTTGGTTTTATTCGTTTCAACAGTAACTTTAGTTTAAATTACCAATAAACTGCTAGGTCTATACGATGTTAGCTTCCCACAGAGTTTCATGTACCCTTGTCATCTGTGCCACTTTACAAACACTTGGAAGATTCCTGGTTGTCAAAATGGTGTAGCTTTGCGTGATAGCTTTAACTGCATTTGTGTTAGCTATTAGAGAATTTTTCTACTAATAATATGGACCTCTGGTGCTTTTTTAACATTAGTTTCATTGTTAATTACTTTTCTTACTTTTAAATGCTTTAATGAGTTGATCAGTAAGCTTATCTGATAAAGAGATTCAAGAAAGTCTATTATGGTATTATCATCCATTTGAACATCTTAGCTAAACAGCTAACAAGAACTGCTTTTTTCTACTCTAAACCCACTGGTTGTTTGTTTTTTTTATTATTTTGATTGCTTTTACTAGGTTTTTTTCTATTAACTACTTTATGGTTACGACAGTCACTAGTTGATGTAGTCATACACATAAGTATAATCTACTATAATTGTAACATACAGGAGTTATTTTCAGCGAAGTCGCTTATCTAATATGTACAGGTAGCCTTAGGGAAGCGTTCAAACAATGTTTCAAACGCATCAAATGCATGCTAATATGCTTTTGTAAGTTGCAACTTTGTTGGTCTGATTCAGTGGTGGTATTTGTAATAAGTATTGTTTATATAAGGAAATTTGAAGCAATATTTTTGGGTTAATCCTTCAAAGGCCTGCAAATGAGTATTTCAGCGACAGTGCGTTACCTGCGCAAGTCTCTTTACTTCCTGCGAAAATAAATAAATCAATACCCCGACACAAAAGATATGAACTTCGTCAAAGAACAGTCAACTACAATTATCTGAAAAATAAAAACTTGCCAAAAAACGTTTTAATTATGGTCCATGACTATGAAACAAGGTTTAGAAGCTCATAAGATTACTTATCGAAAAACATTTGGAAAAGGGACGTTAGTACGCAAAAAAGAACGAACTAGAGCATATTTACTGACAAGGTGTTCTTTTAAGCGTGATATTTTTTGAAACAGTTCTAGTATAGAAAAAACTATGACTGACAATGCTGACTTTAAGTGAAAGAAGATACGAAACATTACACCTCCTTATATAGACATTAAATATATAAAATATTGTTAACGTATATGATTATTATTTTCCCAGAATGGTAAAAGTATGAAAATGGTACGGCGTCGTTACAAGAAAGTAACAGCTCCAAAGGTTTCATCCGATTATATGCAACTTGGAAACAATAAATTGATAGCTCAGACATTCGTCACAATTTTCCAATGCCAATCCAATGAAATCATGTCTTATACGAAAGACTAGGGAATAAACACCTGGAAAATTATTCCAACAGAATCAGATTTCTTACGCTGTAAGAGAGCTGCTAGATAGTAATGATGTTTGGACTACCTACTAAGTTAGGGTGTAATAATGTACTTTAAATACTTTATAAAATACATTTCGTATTATTTATCAGATAATATTTCCAAAGTTGGGTAGATATTCTTGCTAGACTAACTGTATCTTAACCAGAAGATGCGTGGTGCGTCTAAAAACTTTGATGAATGGTATTAGAAAAGAAATAAAACAAAAAATCAACACATTTATTTTAATTAGCTTTCATAATAATAGTTATCCTTTAAAATTTACTTTTGGAAACTATCAACAGATGCTCTTTTAAGAATCAAGTTCAGGGCCACTGTCACACCTTTTTAAATTATTGGATCGGACTCCATATTCTAACGGTTGCTTGTAGACAAAATTTATTCTGTTTAAACATGTTAATGAAATTTTTAGACATTTTCGATCCGTTTTGCTTTCTTTTCGTTTGTCGGTTTATGCGGCACAAATCAGGGATAAATCTTCCGCCTACCCTCTTATGGCAATAAAGTGCAGCCTGTTCTTGCTAATATCCAATTATTTTGTTATTAATCGTAGTCAATCGTTAATATTGTACCAAAATTTGTTGGGATTCATCCCCGATAGTTTCTTTCAAGCCGCAAATGCGTTCAAACCATTCGTAATCACTTTTTTGCTCACGGTTTCTGCCTCATACCCTTGCGCTAACATTGCATGCATCTTCGTCGATGTTTTTTTTTAATTTGTAACGGAACTCGATATTCCCTTGTTAGTAAATTGCACTATGACCCTACCTCTTACACTAATTATGCACGACTGTCTGTAGCGAGTTTATCCTGACCTTCATATATACTATACGCTAAGTGGCGCTTCTAAAAGTGTCTCTGGATATTAATATGCATACGCACGCACCTGGTACATGTTACCATTGAGATATCATTCATTCAACAAACTTCTAAACACACTACGTATAATATACCTCCACATCTCTACCATGTATGCTTATTTTAGTTTATTATTATTTTGCACAGTGTTAATTAAAATCATCTTTGGGTCAACCAATGTATTTGTCTCAATTTTAATTGAAGTTACTCCCGTTTTATAAAAGTGTGCTTTTTCTTGGTAAGACGTAGAATTTTTAAATACTATGTGCCGTTTGTTTGGGTTTATTATTGACTATTTAACGAGGCTAGGAGCAAGTTCCTCGATTTAATGTCAAAATTACTTGTACTAATTTAGATTAGTTGGTTAGATTAGCTGTATACAGGAAATATAGAGTAGGTCCCAAAATACTTCTCTAATGTACTCTAGACTTCATCAGTCAGTTTATTCATTTAAGCATTTAACAATTATATGTTTTTCTATTTAATAGCTCTTAGAAGAATAACATAACTGTAGGGATATATTTTGCAGTTTTTCGTGAAGGTTTTCATGCCAGACCTTATGAAAGCCTAAATATGCCATCTAAAAATACATTTTTTTCTTTGAAAGTATTGTTGATTATGTTGGCTTCTAAACTGAGGCTAATGATGAAGATTAAGTTTATAGTTATCTATAATCGGTAGTAGATCTTTTAAAAATTGTTTTAAATATAATATAATAATTTATGCTGCTTTTCCTGTACTAAAGAAAAATTCAAGTTTTAAAAATCCACTCTACGCTTTTAAACCCTTAAGGCGTTAATTCTTATAACAAATTTCAAAAATCAAATAAAACCTAGTGTTTTTCTTGAGAGTAATTTACCGTACAATTGTATCTTTATTTATTTCAATGATTTTTTTGTTTTGTCTTAACATATCTATATGGTCTGGTGTAACTAGACATTTCATAGTACTCTAGTCCACTTACCGTTCCAATCTTTGATTGATGGAAATAATGCTTGTGGGCTTTCCAATTTACTCTGTCGGCTCTGTTAATGATAGGTTACTTAATTATTTCTGGATGGATCCTTTCTTTATTTTTATTAATACATAATTGCTTTAATTTTTTCCGCGTTGTTCAATTTATTTTTGTCGCCCATAGTTCTTGCAAATTTCCCTGTTTTGTAAGATTTCTTTTTGCGTCTTTTAATAACAGCTTATTTCAAGTCATGGATTTACAGAATCAATAAGCGTAGACGTTATTTTTGATAAAATTATTTCTATAAAAGTTTATATGTTAGTATTGAGAAAAGACATCTGCTATTCTATTTCTAACGGCCTGGAAAAGTCTCGTGTATTATATGTATAACATAATAAGGTAGGATCACTGTTTTAGTGTGATACCAAATTAATCTCCCATTCTTATCAATAACTTTGTCAGCGCTCTGCAAGTTTTCAACTATACCTATGGTATCAATATATCGTCTTTGAAACAAAGAATTTTTGACAAGCTTCTCCAATTTGATTAAAAGAGTCAAAACAACCACCGCGCAAAAAGTGTCCCTTCAGTGAAGCAGGCCGTAGTCAGAAGATTGAGTATGCGGTAAGATCTCAACTTCAACCAGTTCAGCAATTTTATTCGTGGTCTTTTCTGTATAAGAGTTTGTTTGCCTTTAATCAAAGTTTGTAAAAACGTCCCAGTTGTTCGCTGTGCGTCTCAGAATTTGAAGATTTTCCATATTGAATCAAAGTGGACAATAACGTCAACCTCTCACCAAACCAAGGATTATGACTATTTTAATAAAACCATTTTGGCGAGCAACTAGCAGAGAATTTTAGTTATAAGCTAGTGCTTAGAATGATTACTATTAACAAGGTAAATCTATTTTTCATCGCAAATACTCATAGGCTCCTAAAATCGATCACCCAACAAATTTTTAAGTATTTAGAAACAAACCTTCACAGGTGCTTCAGTCGATTTGTGGAGATCTTGGTTTAGCTTTTTATACACAGTCAAGTTGACAATCATAAGTCAAAAAATCGCGAGTGTTTGATAAATATTGGGTAGCCAAAGCAGCTTGCAAGTCTCATTCATTCAAAATAGATGACTGTCCGGAACGCGGTTGACTTTCAAGCCTAAAATTAGCAGAATTAAACCATTTGTACCATTTAGAAACAATCACAACTCGCGGTTGACTCACGCTTATTCAATTCCCGTTTACAACAATAGCGAATAAAAATTCAAAGTTTTATTGTCATTTGCTATCTGAAATCCAAATATAAAGATTGTTACTACACTACAAATACAAGAACAACAAATAATACATAAAACTAAAATTTTTTATAAGTACTGAGGAACATTCTTACAGTCTAATAATCAAAACGAATTAACTTCCCGGAATGTTATTATATGTATACAATACAATTTATTAGCTGAATAAGTTACAAAGAGCATTATAGGAAACGTTTTATTTGTCAATTTGGCTGGTGCTCCGCTTACGGCACTACACCAGCACTACCGCAACCGCATTAACAATTTTGTGCAAAACTTGTCTTTTATAATTCTCAAATTCTTAAAACTATAGTGGCTGCAAATTTACCTGCCCCGGCATTCGCCTTAGTGCAGGACCCGGAAAACCACAAAAACCCGAGTCAGGGCAAGCGACTCGAAACCGCTGATGGCTCCGAGTCCTAATTTTCACAATACTACGCAAAGAAACAGGCTAAATCTACCTTAACCTACGCCGCACTTAGTGTCAGTTCAAAAGTTCGCATCTCACACAACACTTGTTTTTCCCAACCCCCGCGCGCTCATAACAAGTTCGCGTTAACACGTAATCTCGTGCACCGTTCCACAAAACCCACAAGAGCCGTCCACCATTCATACACGTTCGAAAGTCCTTCAAGCTCCTCCCGCGTTCGTGGCCGTCTCCAGCCGCTGGTAATTAGGGTCCTCTCCACCCTGGCCCTGGTCTCGTCCTCCGCGTTGCAGGTTAACAGGATGTGCACGGTGTCGTCGACCTCCCCACATGCGCATCTGTCTTGATCCTCTGCCAGCTTCCGGATTCTTATGAGATTAACCGAAATTTGCCGTGTCCCGTAATTAGCTGGACGGCGTGCCGGTTAAAGCACTCCGCAACTTGTCGCGCCGTGTTGACCGTGGGGATGAATATCCGCGCATGTCGCCCCGTCTCCGCTGCTTGCCATCTCTGCTCCCATCTTGCTCTCGTCCTGGCTTTGTAATCGATTCTTTACGAGCCCCATTGGTACCGTCTCGAATATAGGCGGTCCATCTCCTGCCGCCGCCTCTTTAGCCAACTGGTCCGCACGCTCGTTGCCTGGAGTCCCGACGTGCGCCTTGGTCCAATGGAATCGGACGTTGATCTCGGCCGACAGCGTCTTTGCAAGGCTCCACACCTCAACTTGCAAATCCGTCGGCGCTCTCATATTCTTGAGAGCAAGTAGCGCTGACTTGCTGTCAGATATTACAGCGCATCTTGGGATTGTTGCTCTGTGCCTCTGTATGTACGCTAGGCACTCCGTATAGCTATCAACTCGCACTGGAAAATAGTGCTCCAGTCTGCGAGTTTTGCTCGTTCGTGGTGAATTCCCGTCTCGTCGCATGACTACGAAAGCGGCCCCTGATCGCCCGTCGTCTGCTCGCGAACCGTACGCGTAGCAGCACAGTTGTCGCTCCTCCGGCTCCGCCACGCTGAATTGGATGCCATCTCGCTCGGCCGGGTGCCCCGTCTCCTCCATGGACTGCCTCTGCTCGATGACGCCCTGCCGCAGCCCTAGCTCCTCTCGGAGTTGCTGCTCCGGCCCGGTCGTCAGCCTCCTGCAACACAAAATGCAAAGGCGGTAACTGGCTCAACACTAAGACACAGTGCGGTAAGCAGTTGCCGCCTTGACTGCTAGTATTCTTTGAACGTTCAGCAAGTCCCTATATTCTCTGACTTTACACCCTTCCGTCCATATCACCGCACCCGGCTGTACTGCCCCCTCAAATATCCGCGCCACCGCTTTACCGCGAAAACCCCACGTTAATCGCGCCGCCGCTCCGATCCGATGGGAAATCTGTTTTCCTTTATCACAAACCGCCCGTATGTGGCTTTTCCACAATAAACGATCATCGATTTCTACTCCAAGGTACCGGATGTGGTCCTTGCAGTAGACGCGCTCGCCGTTGAGCAGGAAAGTCGGTCTCTCCTGCCCAGGTCGTTTACCGAAAAATACCACTTTTAAGCGCTTCGAGCGCCTCGTTTCCGCGCGCTTTTAGTGTTTTAAACTGCGCCGCCCGAACTATTAAAAGGGTGTCGTCTGCGAATCCCACGATCCGGCATCCTTGTGGCAGCTGAACTCTAAATATACTCTGGTATATCAGCTTCCAGTATGCCGGTCCAGAGCACGAACCCTGGGGGCACCCCCGCATTATTTTCGCGTCACGATTGCGTCTCCCGTTTCTACCTGCGCTACCCGTTCGCTAAAGTAGTGTTTTACTAGCGAGAGGAGATTTTGTGGACACTCTCTCAGCTAGTTCCCGGATAATTCCAGGCCACCACGCGTTATCAAACGTCCCCGCGATATCTAGCGCTATTAACGCACAATACTCTTTCACGTCCCTCGCGTCCCTGACCTCGGAGACCGCATACCCGATCGCGTCTGTCGTGGAAACTACCGTTTTTACGTACCACGTATTCTACTCGCGTTGTAATAATTCTATCTTACGCCTTACCGACCACCGGGAGCAAGCTTATCGGTCGAAAGCTGCCTGGGTCGGTAGGATCATCTTTCCGCGGTTTCGGTATAAATCGCACCGTCTGAATCTTCTGGCATCTCGGAAAGATGCTGAACTCTAAAATAGCATTGAAGATGCTTTCGAAGATATCCGGAGCAATCTCGAAAGCCTTCAACACCGCATCCGCGGTAACGCCGTCGTGCCCCGGGGCTTTTTTGGCGTCCATTCTCGCGATTGACCTATAAATTTCGCCCGTAGTTATACGAACGTCGGCTCGCCGGTTGGCGACAATCGTAGCCGTTTCGCGCCTAACTTCCGCCTGATTCGCGTCGTCTTCTTCCGCATCCCGCGGGTGAAGAAGTTTTCTCGCAAAAATACTATATGTGTACAATTCACTAATATGGCATAGGTATGATCTATCTCAAAAATATCGAATCGATGTTAACATGATGTTCGCGTGGCTGAGATGTAATCTGGCAGCCTATGAAAGTTGAATGTAGTGGGCATCTGTAAAAAAGGACAATTTTGCTTACTGTACGTAGATTAGTGAGTACATATACTGTGCGATCATTAAATTTTCAAAAACTGAATCAATAGAACAGTAAAGATCTGCGTCAAATTTTATACGGAGAAACTATTTGGATGATTGAAAGAGTTCTTAGGATCGATATAATGAATATAACATGAACGGAGGCAACTAATGATTGGCAAATTATTACAACTCGCTTATACACTCATCACATCGAGTGCAGATTTTTTTATCAAAAGATCAAATCGCGCATGCGACTCGGTCACTCTATAATCTAGATGTGTCGTCCTACGATTTTTGGGTGCCCCGAAACCGTTTTTTTTTTTACTTTTTTTATTTACTGCATATTTACTCTAAAAGACTTGCAAGCAAATGGGCTGATATGCATGCCATGTGGGAAGTAGCAACTTAAGTTGGTCTCCAAGTACTAAATTAATTATTTATGTCACTAAACTTGATGCGTTTCAAGCGCTTTGTTCGATATAATCTATTTATCAAACCTGCCAATGGCAGCAATGCACTGTCGAAATGACTAATCTGGCTACGTATTTGATACAGAAGTCTCGGATTACGCCTTTAATTGATGGAATTTTCAAGGTAATTGTGTAACGTGCACCGTTCGACATTTGCCATTGCTCTAAGTGTTTTACTTTGAAAACGTTGTAGTGTTGCTTCGTTCAATGATTTGCCATACCCTCAAAATTTGATCTAGCATGCCTATCAGCATTATTACGGCAACAGTTTGTTAAAATATGTTGAAATTTTTGTCCAAGGAGCCACCTCATCTTATTTATACGAATATCTAATCCTTTCCTCTTGATTTTTATGCGTTTTCTAAGTTATTTTGTTGTTAAAATATATGCAAAGATATTTGAAAAATTCTTTGCAAATTGAGATTAGTGAATGTGGATCAATTTTCTGACGAATAAACGTTATAGATGTTGATTTATTTTCATCGATTTTAATTCGCCAAGCTGTTTTTCACATCTCTAGTATATTCTATACATTTCTTGTTGTTTGGAGTGGATCGTAAATCTGGTATAATGTGGAGCATAGGACAATACCTTACTATACACCAGCTTTCACAGGATAGGTTAAAAACAGCTTGTTGTTTAGTTCGACTTGTAAATTTCTGTTTTCTAGATACAATGTAAATAATAGACAGTACCGGTAAAAAATATTTTACTAAAATTTATATAGTAAACTAGGAAAACAACTCAATTAAAACCTTGACTTAACCTGAAGAGATACAGCTGAGAACACAGGAATCCACTACTCTAGACACTTCTTCCAAGACTGAGTACTTTCGGCGTAAACCGAATTAATGTTGAGGGATTAAATGATTTTCTTTTATAATAGAACTGAAACTTTTTAATAGTATTTATTTAAACAGTTGGGAAAGTAGTCGCAAAAGCGGTATAGCCCGATAAAAATTTGGATAATGTAGCATATGTGTCAGTTGCTCTACGGCTAGTTCAATTTCCGTTACAGAATCCTGATTAAGCTGATAAGTGGTCGTTAACATATTGCCTAAGAACATTCCATTCTGTACAACTATTATATTTTTTATTATTGATGTGCTTAATGTGCATATTATAATAGAATGATCTGCACTTAAGTCATAATAGTCAAAGATGTCCATATAATTTGCCGAGTAGTTTTTGTGGCAAATAAAACTAAAGTATCTAGTAATTTATTTATGTCACTTAGTCCAATAGGTGAAATTCACTGTAACTACTATTAAAGTAGTTGCCTATAATACTTGTATGTAATTTTTTCCCTTTAGATTGATTAGTTTAGAATCACATAAGGAGTGTTTAGAATTAAAATCGCTACCAGCTATGAATTTGCTACCCAATATCCTAAAGAAGTCTTAAAACTGATTTTGTGTTATTGTATGTGTGGACGGACAGTGTACAGGTGATACTAGTATATCTCCAATGCGGTTTTTGATTTTTATAGCGTGTTTTATACTTATCTATTTCATATTATGATAATTAAATTCTAATATTTATTACTGTTAAGAGTTCTTTTTGGTATCAATATATTTGTCTCACTTACGTTCTAGTTGTAGTGATGGAATTTTCTCCTGCAGACAGTTGTTGATAATTGGCTGAATGGGGACTATCAAACACTGCACACTTAACAGGTGTTTTTGGCCTTGGTCTATATTGTATTATAATCACTATCACATTTCACGCAAGCATATGGTTTTCTACAATATTTATGCTATGTCAATATGGCTGTCAGCCAGCATACTGAATTATATTATTTTTTCTTGGTATCCCGACAGTAATGAATATATTCAATCAAAATATTAATTCATATATTTCTTGTTATTTTTGACAGACTCTAGATCCACAAATAATAGAGGGGGAGGTGTTTTGCCTAGTGTACGTGTTACATTTATTAGATTACGAACATTGCTTTCTTTTTCTTTTAGGTTTTCTTTATTACATTGGTATCTACTATTGAGTGAAAATCTCTTATGACTCTAAACTCTAAACTCTCTTTCTTCTTTAATTTAATATATAAAAAATTATTTTCTCTTCATCCAAATGTTTTACAACTTTTCTGTATGTCAGAGGTGTTAGTGTTTGTTTTAAAAAAATTTTCTAGCGTTTTAAGGCTGTACTGTTCGGCTTCTAGATAATCCAGATCGCTGATAATTAAGTGAACAAGTAAGATATACATGCCACAGAGAACACTCTTAGAACTTTCACAACAATATGACTACGCGATTCCAGTACAGGATTTTGTAGAATGTTTGAATAGTGGAAACGTACAATTACACAAGAACCATATAACTAAAGAAAAAATAAAAAATTAGTAGCTAACATAAATCATCAAAGAGATCCAAATATTTTCATATAGGTAATTAGCGTGTAAGTGCTCGGGATTTTTTAGTTGTAACAACAGAATTTGGCTCTAATAATTAACGTAAGCTTTAACAAAGATCAATTCGGTATGGTAACAGCGTAGCGCTCTGGAACGATACGCTCGAGTTGGGTAAAATTGTTTTCTTACAGTAGAGTGGATTACTATAGTCGTTGAACTGTAACATCCAGAATAATCTGGCTCATTTATATTACATTATACACGAAAACGTGTGGAATTTACACGATGTTGTTATCTCCAATAAATGTGAAAAAATGCAAAGTTCTGTAATTATAAACAAACAATACATCTAGCAATACAAGCACCCATGGTAATAACAAAAAATACACAAAAATGAGTGTTGTAATACTTATTATTTAACACAGTTCGTTGACTAAAAAGTTATTAATTCTTGTGGTTTTCTATCGCAGCATAACAGCAAATACAAAAGAAAATTCTAGAAAGTAATTTTTTATAATTTTACATTTTTACATTTTACATATTTATAACCTACTCTATTCATAAGAAGTTATTGCCCGTTGCCTCTAAGTAAACAAAGTTTCTTATACGAGGTTTTTCTTCATCTTCTCACTTTATATGTTCAAAAGCTAGGTTGTTTAATTAGTGGATTTTCGTATGCACGTAGAAATGTTAGTATTTACTAACAAATTTTATGTTTGTGAGATCATGTTTTGTATTTAATGAGTTTAAATAACTCACTATCTGATACCGTACGTTTATATTAGTTATTGCCATAGAAGAGTTGCAAACGACTTCCAAAAAGCTAGTGCATTTGTTTAAGTTTTATATTTAATTATTTTACTTTGATATGGACACTCCATAACAGTCGCTGATCAAGAACTAGCACCAAGTATTTTACATCTGTTTTAATGGGAATGGAATTGTTGTGAAGGACGAGTGTTGTTTCCATTTGTAGAAGTAATCTGAGTATATTAGTTTTAATTGCCTGTTACTTTCCATTTCTTCAATTATTTCTGTAGGGTATCTAAGAGTTGTAGACTGATAGCTGGCTCTATAGGAATGAGCTAAACACACTATATTGTGGTGCTCTTGCAAGAATTTTGCATTTCGTTTTCTTTCGGTAAAAATGTGTGCGAACCATGTCAAAAAAATGTTCTATCTAGATGAAGGGCGAAGTATTTAATTACACATTTTTGTGACTTGTCTATTATTTAATGTAATACTGAGACTGTTTGCACGCTTTAATGTAAATCTAATATGTGTAGATTTAGTTTTGTTCTCCAGCACTGTAGCCATTCTTTGAATTGGTTTTCATGTTACACTAATGTTGTTGTTTAGCCAGAATATGTTTTTTAAATGATTTTCAGTAACCCTGTGATGTATTTTGAATACAACGTAGGATTAAAAATGATTCCATATTACCTGATAGTAATAGAAACAGTTCAGTATATGCTTCTTGATATTAATAATTTGTATCTTTTTTAGTTAGTTCTCCTGTAACTTTTATGGTAGTAAAGATCGTACCCCACTATTATTTTTTTATTAAAACAAAGATTTAGACTTATTTTAATTTTTTAATTAGAGATTACAATCTATCTTATTGCTATATAATCATATCCCGAAAACTATTATCAGCGTATGATTAGATATAAGCCCAAGGCAAGGTTCAACTAAGACTTTTTTGAGTTGACCCCCTTTATATGTAAGTTGTATTGTAGATACAGATTAAGTTATTTTTGAATTCAGCATTGAAGTTTCTTCTAACCAGAAACTTATTTCCCAACTTGGTAAAGTCAGCTTGTTTATTATTATTATGTAAAAGCGTACAATAAATTGCTGCTATTTTCTACAACGACACTAGTGATTTTTAGTTGTTTTATTAATAATTATTACCGTTCCCCCGCGGTCCCAATCGTTAGGGTGATTTGTAGTGGTAGTCGAGGCAAATTAGTAAAAAAAGCTCGAAATTTTTAGCGGGTACACGTATCGAGAAGTTCCAAGACACATTCGATTCGCAAGGCCACCAGAAAAAAATGTTACCACATATTTTTTTGTTATCACGCGAACGTGCATTTGTGCACGCAAAAAATGCATACCCAAAAGAATATTTTATTTCTCGCTTAATTTTGGCCAAAATAACCTCTTTTTCGTTACCCGGGAGTTTTTGGGGTTGCTGATCACGAATAAGACGCTTAGAAAGTACCTCGATGCACTTGGGAGGCATAATTCTGAGGATGGAGATGGTTTTAGAAAATTACCTCAAATTTGTTTGTTTTCTGAGTTAAACTGTCTGAATAAAAGTTTTTGGGGTCGCTGATAACGAATATGATGTTTAAAAAGTGTCCCCATGCACTTGGAAGGAAGCATAATCCTGGTGATGGGGCGAATTTGGGAAAACCTCAAATTTGTTTGTTTTTTGAGTTTAAACTGTCTGTATAAGGGTTTTTGGGTTTACTGATTACTAATATGATGCTTAGAAAGTGCCCCGATACACTTGGAGGGCATAATTCTGGGGATCGGGGTGATTTTAGGAAACCAGCGCAAAGTTGTTTCTTTTTTGAGTTTAAACTGCCTGAATAAGAATTTCTAGAGTCGCTGATAACGAATATGATGTTTAAAAAGTGTCCCAATGCGCTTAGAGGGAAACATAATCCTGGGGATGGCGGCTATTTTGGAAAACCAGCTCAAAACATCTCCTAAACATCATATTTGTAATCAGCAACCCTAAAAACTCTTATATGGGCAGTTTAAACTCGAAAAACGAACGACTTTGAGTTGCTTTCCTAAAATCACCCCCTTGCAACCCTTGAAAGATTCCAAGCGAAGTTATTGCGTGCAGTGACTAGTGCTCCGTGGTTTGTCTCGAATAAAGATATTTACAACGATCTCGAAGTGCATAAAATTAGTGACGTAATTGTGCAGTTCAGTGAAAAATACATTCAACTCCTAGAAGTGCACTCCAATGTGTTAGCAATTACTTTACTTGACAACAGTCAGCAAAAAAAACGATTAAAACGAAAGACGCCTTTAGATTTGGTGTATAGAAGTTAATTTTGTAGATTGTAGGACATGAAATAAGATAGTATCAACGTCATTAGTATTAAGTTATTAAGTTTTCACATAGAGAGTGCTGCTCATTGGAGCACACCTCTGCATGTCGCTTGTACAAATTCAGAAAATATGCTTATTGTTCGTAAAAAACAGATTGCATTGTAAACATACAATAAAAAAAATCACCCCCATCTCCAGAATTATGCCACCAAGTGCATCGAGGCACTTTCTAAGCGTCTTATTCGTGATCAGCGACCCAAAAACCCCCGGGTAACGGGAATGAGCTTACTTTGGCCAATATTAAACGAGAAAAAACTCATCAAATAAAAGCATTTTTTGCGTGCGCAAATGCACTTTCGCATTATAACAAAAAAATTTGTGGTAACATTTTTTTCTGGGGCTCTTACGAATCGAATGCGTCTTGGAACGTCTCGATACGTGTACCCGCTAAAAATTTAGAGCTTTTAGCGCTTTTTTACTAATTTGACTCGACCATGGTTACACAATAATTAGATATTTTTATATAACTTCTATTACTGAAGTGATTGTCTAATATTAAAAGTATGTCTATATTTGTATTCTGCATAAATGCTTTTATTTCTTATCACAAATAATTGGCACTCAATGCTGCATTTTAATAAAGGTTTTATTATTTGGTTTTGCTAATAAGCATTGATATGAGTTTCATGAGCGCACCAATTTAATCTCCAAGCTTTTTTATCATTTATGTTAATATATGGTACTAGATCTAGTTCGGCTGTCTTAAGGTACTGCTATGTTATTCCTGCTTGAAGAAAACGTCTTGGAATTTTACGCTCTTGTAGAGTTAGGTAGAATTTTTGTTGGGAGTATTTGTGCAAATTATTAATTTTATGTAGTGATATTTTGTATGACGTTAAATATTTCACATATTTCTTAAATGTTTTTTTTTCTAATTAACTTTGCTTTGTATCTTCTATTGTAGCTGCTGGATGGGTATTTTATAGGGCTACTCTGAAATTGTACAGTGTTTTCAGTACATATTTATCTTGGCAATTTCATTTGATAACTCGATCAAGGGTTTTATATTTTTAACTCTCGCTATGAATATAAGTGGTGGTTTTGACCTTTAGTTCCTCTTTCATATCGCCTTTTTTTAAGTACGCTATATCTGGGTTCTTCTAACCAGCGTTCCTACTTTTTTGTAACTTGAGCTTCTTGCTCTTCAACGTTTCTACTTGGTTCTTTATTGTATGAAACTGTTGCTTTTGATTTGTTAAATAAAATAATCTTTGGGGCGGTACTTAATTCATTATATTGGTATTACTTTGTGGCTGGCATTTTGAAAGTATCCTTAATGTATTTGCATTGGTTGTAATTAAGATACATTTTTTGGTATTTTCGTGTAAGATATTGGTGGATTTAATTCTCCACAACTGTTTATATTTAGGTAATTTGTTGTAGACTGCCCGTAAATAGGTATAAAAGCCGGTAACAGCACACACACACTTGATAGCAGCAATAGCACAGGTATTATATCCGCTTGAGAGCACAATACGAACTGTTCAGTTTATTGGGTTGTTTTAAAAGTGATCGTTAAAATAAAGTGCACAATAACCCGTGGAAATTTATTGTTTGGTATCGAGAACAAAGTAACTTGGCGCCAGTTGCTACAATTACTTATGCCTACTTAATTAAGGTTTGATACGTTCTCCTTTTCAATCGCTCAGTATTTGTCTATTGTACAAAAAAAAGCTGCAGAAGTTTTGTGAAGTTCTCAAATCCATATTTTTAATATTAAGGGCAATACTGTTATATTTTCTGCCTGCCGTTTTTTATCCGTTACAGTGTTTTACTTATTTTTAATATATGCTTTTGCGTGTATTTGCGTAAATAGTTTTGCAATCTCACTTTAGATAGTATTTTCTGTATCACCAGTTCTACCCCGTTTATTTATAAAAATGTCATTTTTCTTATTTCTTAGCAACCATTGATTTCTTTCAAAGTTGCTATTTCTTTACACACATTTCTTTAGCTGTTTTGTTTAATAGCTCCTATTCTTTAATTTTGTTTATTTCTTTTAATTTGTTCTAATATTTAGTTTTAGTTCCTGCTTTACATGATATAACGCTTGCGCTTATAATTGTGTTTTAATCCTTTTTATATTTGATTTGGTCTTTTCAGTTCAGCCTCTATTTAGTTCAGTCAATAAACTTTCTGAAACGGTTCCAACATTTTAAATTAGTTTTTATAGTCTATTTTATTTCACCTCATCACTATATATGTACCTCTTATATGATAGATGTGTTCTAATTTGTGTAAGGTGTAGTTTTTAAATAATTTGAAGTTATATTTGCCTCTGACCAATTATGTAATTGAATGTAATTTCACCTAAAAGAGGATTATATTGATGTTACTAATTATTAAGCATTGGCAGCACTAATTCCTTTTATTAAGGATACTTATCTGCTATGATTGGTTCAAACAGAGGCATAACATTTTTTTAAGAGTAAAATATTTCCTTAACCGTTTCGCGGCCAATATTTTTATGTTTGATGACATAAATTTTGTTTATTAGTAATTTTACATCTTTTGTCTACTTAATTAAATTTTTATACTTTAATTTAAATACGATGCATCAGTTTAAATGATTTCCAAAATATAAACTTTATTAAAAAATTCTTACAGTACTACGTATAGAAAGACGCTAAACAAAATTTTCATAATAGCACACTGCACATGATTTACAAAGTTATGTACAATGTACAATCTTCAATTTAGATATCTGCCATCGGCAGATGATTTTCTACATTGCAAAGATGTTTGGTGAAATAGAAGTTGCACTTTTTTAAACATATTTTGCATTTTTCCTTCCTTCTGTAATCAATAGCTTAAAAATCACTTTAGAAGTTATAGAAAACTTTTCATCAATTTTTTTTAATCAAAACTATGTAAGTTTACTCGGCAATCACTTGTAGGTACTGGATAACTCTCTTTGTGTCATCTTTCATTTTCCGGTTAACCGACAGCATTTGATTTATATGGCAATTACTGTCGACAACCTTTTTTTTAATATAAAAACCCAGTCCGATTGCAGTTCCAAGAATTTTATACTCTTTTCTAGCTACTTTTCTATGGTGTTATACATTTTTTAAATTTATATACTTGTCAGTCCTTATAAATTGCACCTCGTGAAGAAGTCTAACCGACATAAAATCTTCTGACGAAACAAATATGCATATCTTTATTAAGTGGGATTGATGAAGATTTTTTTACAACTTATTTTCGCTGTAAAGTATCTTTGTTCACTTCAAGATACCTTCCGACATCAATACCAAAATTATAAGTATGCCTACTTTTCGATTCACATAATTTCTGTTTTGACATGGTACTAGGAGGAAATCTTTAATTCAAACCGACCACTAACTCATCTGCATAATATATTGTTGGCATTTTCTAGTTTTTCAGTATCAGTAGAATACATTTTCGAAAGTACAGCTTGCTAGATGAATTTATTTATCCAGCTCTTTGTATTAGACTGTTAGGATGTTGTAACACATTATCATCATACAACTGACAAATATTTATGCAGATGCACTTATTGCAGATATTTTATTAGACTTATTTTTGTTTGCAATATCAATTTTGCTATTTCAATAAGAGGTCTCCTATTCAAGCTAATAAAGATTACGAATAATTAGTACTTACGATAAAATATATCGATGCTAAACTAATTGTCAATTTAATAAAATATTTGTTACAACTTTTATAAAAGAAGTAATGAATAATTTTAATTGTATATTATATTACCTTATTAAATGCAACAATGTTGTGTTATCTTTAGTACGACTGCAATGTGATTCTCGTCGACTGGGAAAGAGGAGCCCGGGGCCCTCAATACGCAAATGCAGCAGCAAACACGCAAATAGTGGGCAGACAATTAGGAATTCTGCTTTTGCACATGATCGACTACGGGATGAAACCTGAGGACATACATATAATTGGATTTTCGCTGGGAGCACACGTTGCAGGATGTGCTTCGGAGCTGCTCAAAATTAGGGGGCATTTAATAGACAGAATTACAGGTGAAATCTGATATACATATCTTGTAATGCAATAGAAAACTGTTCGTGTATATTCTAACAGGATTGGACGCAGCCAGTCCTTTATTCAGACACAACCATTTCAAGGAAAAGTCAAACAAGCTGGACATGGAAGATGCAGTTCTTGTAGATGTAATCCACACGGACGCGAGTCCGGTAAGTGTCCTTTTTAAGTTTTATCGATGCAATTACCGTACATTGCAGTTTTTCACCGACGGATTTGGTTTGCTGGAACCTATCGGGCATGTAGACTTCTTTCCCAACGGTGGATTTGAACAACCAGGCTGTGTGGATGGAAGAGCATCGGTTCTCTTGTCACACTTCGGTGAATACAATTTGCAAAATTCAGTACGCATGTGCACAGTGTAAATGGAATATAACGTTTCAGAAGGGACTTTAACTAGAGAAACCGCTTGCAGCCATATCAGGGCTTGGGAACTATTCTTGGAAACACTAAAGCGCAAAGTTGAACGTATTCAAGAGTGTGAATTTCTGGCGTATAGGTGTAAAGGGGGGCTCGGATCTTTCCAGAAAGGGCAGTGCTTTCCTCAAATTGGGGTAGCAGAAAGTGCGCTTACACTAGATCCTATTTATAGAACAGACTTGGGAAGATTGGGAGAAGATGTGAAAGGAGACGGCGTTATGTATCTGGTTACCAGAGGCACAGCACCATACTGCGGTAAGTTATGCATGACATGAATTTGTAACTTCTATAAAATCCACAAACAAATTTTGATTACTGCTGCTTGAACGTAGCTATTACATAAATAATACAGTAAATTCTGCTATTAAACAACGTGAGTCATGACAAAATTACAATCTTACAATTTATCTTTAACATGCTTTCCTTATTCCTTTTTTTCTATCCCCCTCCCCTATCTCTCCGCATCTATTCATCATCTTTTTCCCCCTCTATCTCCGCTCTCCGCAAATTTTTGCATATGTTTACCATCTTTACATTTTTAATTTAAAAAGTATTATATTAATTTATCGTAGCTTAAAAGTTTCATAGTGTCATAATAAAAAATAAAAGAACTTATCAGAAGGGGGCAAAACATCCATTATATCCTTAACAAAATTTTGTAGTCCAAGGGTTAAAACAACTATCTTAACAAATTAACTGTATGTGAAAGAATTTTGGAATATTTTCCTCTCTTTTAACCAACTTTGCTGAAACTGGGACGTTAGATAATCGGAGAGTTATTCAAGTGAGATCTATAAGACCGTTTAGAACAAAAAACTAATTATGTGGTAGTGTACAGCAAATTTACTTGATTTTAAAGTTTTTATTGTTTCTAAAAAAATTAATCAATTACTATGCACCTTACCACTTATTTTTGAACTTGAATGGCAATTAATATCTATGTTGATAGTATCACTATGCAGGCCTGGTTTGTAGCAAATTCAGACTGCAACAACATGTTGCCCTCGCTCCATATATCAGCTAAATAATACATAATAACATGGTTATACAAGTTTACTGTACCTGTCTTGAAGACGTTGTTTGTAGTGATTTAGAGTATTCAGTAGCTGATTTTGAATATTATATAGGCCATTACGTTACTCGTCCATCAAGCTGTTTTGTATCAGAAAATTTTTTTTAGTCTTTCTAGGAAATTCGTGGAAAAACGGCATATATTTTTAATTAGTATATATCTTTATGGTAAAAATGGTATCAAACTATCCTCCTCAAGGCTGGTCTGCAATTTTGAAGACGCATGTTGTAATATGTATTTCCGATTTTTGAAAGAGTGACTCTAGCAAGTTTCACACCACTCTTTAATACACCAGGTCCAAATTGTATCCGATATTTGGTATCAGCAGTTTGTAGTAAGAGATAGTTATTCACACTTTGAGACAACTCAATAAAAAAGAAAGTTGCGTAGCCACTAAATGAAGAATGAAACATTCTCTATTATGCAACGACAAAACTCTACTTGCTGTAAAATACTCCTACTGCAACTTAATCAAGCGACTAAATTTCCCAAAAACGGATGCTATTTTCTTATCCACACTAAAACTCCGCACGCGGAACGTTAAACACGTTTTGTTATATATTAGCTGTCATCCCAAAGTATACCTCTTTATTACCAATGTATCAATTTTTTTGAGTTCTCAAAGCTCAATTAATGTTTAGGCGTTTCGCATCTTTCAATGATCAATCTTATCTTTCATAAGGTGTAAGCCCACTTATGTGCGTTACCTTTGATTATTCTGGTGTTAATTTTTGGTAATCAATATACGTCTTGAAAAAGCAACAATTTGAAATTGCGCTTTTGATCTAAGTGGATTTTAGAACTATCGAAAAACTCTTCTATTAATGCTGTAATCCACTTGGTAAAGTAGTCCATGACATCAATGATATATTTATTACTAGAAATCCAGCTAGAAACGTTTGGCTACCATAAAGAATGGAAATGTTACGAACTTTTATGTAGCACTTCGTTACACCATCTCCTGTCAACGATGATAATTATTTGGTTTTTGTAAAGTTTACTTTTAATTCACTTTTCTTGCTTTTACTTGTAGTTTCTTAAGCCTTCTTTCTACTTCTCTCATCAGTTGTTTAATTATAAGAAACTGTTCTATGGTATTGTACTTTTTTCTAAAACCTACGAGCTTCTTTAGTTGATATACATGTGTTGTTCTTTCTAAGTTACTTGTTGAAGACGTAGTTACAGAGTTACGGTCATCCGACCATCATGGTTCTACATATAGTTCGGCCATGTCGGAGAAAATAAACGTAGTGAATGATATAACCTCCCCGATACCTTCATGATCAAAAAAGTAGTCAAAATTTAAAAAAATCAATATCTCGGAAACGGCAACAGCTAGCGAGATGTGATTTTCAATACTATTTAAATCTATTCAATTCTACTAAAATGGCGTTATCGGTTCGACCGCAAAAAATACGGGGTGCGGCAGAAATGTGTTTCAAAAGCACCCTAAGATTCGTATGCTCGGTTAGCCGCTCATAGATAAGGAACCCTCCGGGAATTTTCGTGATTTTGTAGACTCCCTAGTAGAATTTATTCCTGCAAGTTTTAATTAAAACGGATGTCTATTTGACGATTCAATCGAGGCTGAAAGGCAAAACCAATTTTAGCATATAGCGGCTTCTAATAAAGACCAAACTGTAGAACTTTAAAATCAGTTAAAAAAATGTTTAATGATCCATGTCTTCCTACCCAAAAATAGCCCGAAATTAAAAAAATAGTTTTTTGCTATATTTCGAAACAACAAAGATAGAAAAATGGTCCTATCAGTTACAGGTTCTACAATTGGGCCCTTTTTGTAAATACATTTTTGTGCATCTTATACAGGGTGGTGGAAAAAATACATTTTCAAAACCGGAAGCGATAAAAAAATTTTGTTTGCTCCATAATGGTAAGGGAGTCCAAAAGCAATCGTAGCAAAGAAATCACATTCCTACGACTATTTTTTTGGCACTTACAGGCACTGCAGCCTCAAGGGCTTATTGTGCCCACTAACATACACTTAAATGCTAGGACATTCACACACACCCATGGGCTGGCCGAGACTAGAACTCGCGCCGGCTAGAGGACAGAGCCAACTGGTTGAACCATCTGAGCCACCGCGTCCCCTTTCTACGACTATTTCTTCAGTCAGTTTTCGCGAGTTAAAAGTTAAAAATTTGGCTCCCAGCGGGAATCCGTTCATTGTCGCAGCTGTTGGCTCGCGATAATGTTGTTTGCCTGTCACGAATTCAGTCTCACTGGGCGTTGACGTTGTGTTGACATCACGAAATATATAGCAATCGTTTGTGTGTTTCCGCGAGGCCCAGGACGCGTGCTACACCATATGTTCAGAAAGGCTTCCGCAGTCAATGATAAATGAACAGTTAGGTTAACGAGTTGAACCGCGTCGATTATTAGGAAATTTACGACGTTTCGGCATCCACTTTGATGCCATTTTAGTTTTTTAGTCGGGATCTTAACCTGCCTTCTCCCAGGGAAAACTAAGGGTTTTAAAGAAGAAGACTGGCTTTTAGTGTGCTCTACTTCACTATTTGTAGAAACAGAGGTGAAAGTTTAACGGGGACATGATTGAATCGGAAAGGTACTGGGTTGCGGAAAGTTTGAGCGTTGTAACGGGTTACATACGTGATGACGTGCGGTAATTAACGGTTTCTAAATAACGTGACCATCGTCTCGAGTATTGAGACAACGAGGATGTTCTTCAATTTCAATGGCCTCTCGAATAATTCGTAGGGCGGAAAATGGGAACGAGTGTTTTAAAATTGGAAAAATTAATCGTATGTCCGGTTTCCTTGATGTGTTTGGCTAAGACAGAAGAAATATCACCCTAAAGAATGATCGTATACATGATTAGGTATTTGTCTGTTCGTTTGGCCTATATAGGTTTTGTCAGTTACCACAAGGTATTTCGTAGACGCCTTGGGATTTGTGGGGATAGTAGCCCTTAGCTGAGCGGTTGAAGTCAGCTATTTTATTGTTGGTAGTGAAGACAGTTTGTATATCTTGTTTACTCAGTATGCAGCCTATTCTATCAGTAATGCCTTTGATATAAAATAAAAACGCTTTGGTTTGGTCGGGAAGGCCATGGGTTTTGGAAGTGGTATTTTTTCTAATGTTGTTAATGGTGTGGGTTAGAGATTTTTGAGAATATCGGTTTTATATTAAAGTTTTGGTAATGGTATTGATTTCAGTTTGCCGGTTCTATTTCATTTCATTCTTAAAACTCTTCTCTTGTGCTTCGGAAGTATTCTTTTGCTTTTGAATTTATTTCCTGTCTAAAACTTTTGGAACGTCACATTTCTGGAATATTCTTCCGCGTTTAACTTTAATGCTTCTTTCAAAGCAGTGAAAGATTTTCATTATTTTCTTATTTTCCAAAAATAGTTTTAAATAAATGACCTTGCAAAGGACTTCGACTAAGCAAAGTAAATTTAAAAAGTTAAATAAATCATTAAACATTTATTACATAAATATTTATATAAAAGCTAAATGTTAATATCTAACATTATTTGTTTATAAATATTCATTAAGGACTTATGAATGTACTTATATTAATTTTTTATATCTATATCCACTATGTTTATTCTTACATCAATTTCATAAAAATATATTCTAATTAAAATATGTAATAATTACGTTTTAATTAATAAATGATTTCATTATATATTTATTAGCAGTCCAACATTATGATTTTTGTTATTAGCCAGGCACTGTTTTATAAATGAAACACTGAAACCAGAAAAATTCTCTTATATTTTTCCACAGTTTAAGGTTCTCGTTCCCCACTCTTTCACTTATCTTGACTTGAGTTAAGCTAACAGTGGCACATTTTGACCACGTCATTAATATAAATAAGCGAGCAGCATTTCCTTATTCTTAACTTGTTCCATTGTTTGTTTTTTATTTCTCCTAATCCATAAAAAGTTTATGTTTTATCATAGATAATGATCTTTTCCAACAAGTTGGGTTTTGCTGCAAACAGGTATTTTGAAAATCTTTTCTAACAAACTATACAAATATTAAGCTACCTTTCAAACGCCTAGGTTGTGATTACATTTTTCGTACTAAAAATGACTTGAACAAACAAATCCAATATTTTAAATTTTGAATTTAAAATAAAATTATGATTGTGTTTAATAATAAAATGCATTCATATTTCCTGCATTATTTATTATTTTGTAATTCCCCCCCCCCTCCATATTCTGTGCATTCTTTAATGTTTTGCAGTTCTTTTACTTCCAAAGGGGACCAATTAAAAAATTGCATTTAGCAACTCTTTAACCGCCTGTACATACACGGCGTCGTCATGACAACCGTCATAAAATAAACTCACATTTGTGGGACAGTTTTTAGTTAAAATTATCTAAGAAGCATACTCATTGCAATACTTCAGAAAGACTCCATATTTTAAAATTCTAATACCACCTTGAAGAAAAAGCCTGTTAGTTCAATTTCAGCAACATTCAGTTAATATTTACATAAAATATAAGTGTGTGAGAAAAACAAACTACATATAATAATATAGATGTCATTTTTATTTTTTTTTGAATGTTAATATATTTACACTCTTAAACCTATAAGTAAATTAAAAGTGGAGCAACATTGGTATTATATTTGTTTTTCCAACTTTTATTTCATTTATTTGCCTCCTTTTTTAATTTTTAAACTTTTTATTAACTTTCTACAGCGAAGCTTATAAGTCTGTCTGTCTGTCTGGAGACAAGATAACTTCCTATCTATTCAACGGATTCACTTCAAACTTGGCATACACACATCTCAGGTCAGCACCTTTCAAGAGATTGATTTTCAGCCAAATCGGTTAACGCAACCGGAAGTGACCGTTATGATTTCGGACCGCTGTAGAAAGTTTCCTTTACGGTATTACATCATTCTTGTTTTTTATACTATTGATTTACATTGATTTCATTTAATTCTGTCTTTGTTCTTAACGTCAAAATTTACATAATTCTTTTTACTTTCCTTATCCTATAATAAGGAAAGTAATGTAATCGGAGGAAATTTGACATACCCATTTTTGCACATTTCTGGACGAAATATAGCCTCAGGACACCAAAACAGTTGGTTTTAGCCATTGGTCCGTGTGTGTGTGTGTCTGTCGGTCTGTCAGTAAACAGGATATCTCGAGAACCGTAAGAGCTAGAGACTTGAAATTTGGTATGCAAGTTACTTGTAGGTAGGGGACGCAGTGCGAAGCTTTTGGTAAAATCGGAAGAGCCGCTTGGTCGCAAGGTCCCAAAATCGGTCGCAAAGCGGTCGCAATCTAAACGTTTAGGGACAAAAGTTTATGAGAGTTAAATATTTGTCTATGAAGATAAACATGAATTTAAAATAAAAGTTGTTAAAATAGGAACTCGAATAACCTTGAAGATACAGGCTTTTAGATAATACCAGCTGTTCATAAGTTGTTTTTTTAAATTTATATATACGGATAGATGGATCGAGACGAACAAAAAATAAATATAGATTTTTTTATCCGAGGTCATGAATAAGTTATAGCCGATTAAATTAATTAAACGGACAATCAACAGTGCAGTCACATGAGAACTGGGCCGACTGCGGAACTTTGGCGATTTTTGGCCGCTTTTGATTGAGCTTTTATGACTTTGCGTGCGAGAGCTTAACGGTTACTTCATGTCGTAGCAAAATTTAGATGTCAATATGCTTCACTTTAATTGGATACAGCTTTCGCGTCGTCCTTTTAAAGGATGATTTTTCATCAAATCGGTTCAACCGAGACGAATGGACTTATGCTTCGTCCTTTTTAAGTAAAAGTTCCAGGACGAGATTAGCGCAGGGCCGATTTGATGGACATGTATAATATTTAATATGGATAAATATCGTCATGTTCACACAAAATTTTACATACCATTTCATAGTTTAGTCTACTGTTGTGCGCAACCAAAATATTTAAATATATAAAATTACACTCCATTTTCAACGTATATATTGCACTCTATCATTTTTAACAACAAAATTGTGTTTCAGAGTTTAGTTCTCATTCTTAGGAAAATGTTGTATGTTGTTTAAAATATTTCTAATTATATATATTCTTCTTCTTCTTATGGTGCCAATTTGTTCCGGACGTTGGCGATCATTACGGCAATTCGTATTTTGTCCACCGCAGCTTTGAAGAGTCCGATTGTTATTGTATTAAACCACATTCTCAAGTTCTTTAGCCACGATATTCTTCTTCTCCCAGGGCCTTTCTCTGAAGGATCAGTTGAAGGAGCTCGTCGCTGTCCATTTCTCATAATGTGCCCTAGGTATTCCAGTTTACGCATTTTTATCTTTAGTAGGAGTTATTTTTCTTTGCCCATTCTTTCGATAACAGTTCAATTAGTGATATGGTCTGTCCACGGGATTTTTAAAATATGTCGGTATGGCCACATATATTATTACTTTATAATTTTTTCCAATAAGATAATATAAAATTTTTATCCCCCAGTTTTTAAAAAAGTCTAAAATGGTTCTCAGATTGATCTTTAACTAAAGGTAACTTAATATAGCGGGACAAAACTTTTAAATTGCCAGTCTTGTAAAAACTGTATGGTTATTTTCAAATATAAATAAGTAATCAATAATTTCTTTATTAATTTATTTTTTAAAACATTAAGTTGGTATGTCATACTACTCAAGTATTAAAATTTTTAAATGTGCCCATTTTTGAAAAAGCTTTTTTTGCACTTTTACTAGCATCGCTCATTATTGACACTCTTCTTTAAATTTCTAGTTGTATCACAAATTAAAATGCGCCCTCAGTGTGTGTATAAAGTGCCACGTAATTGCGTTGTTAGAATGCACAGAATCAAAGATAAGGAGTCGTACGTGTAGTGCTACAAGTACTGTTGAGCTCTAATCAGAAAACCATTAAATCAGACAGAAAAAGGGGGTAATCACTTTGCATAACCATGCAAGATTAGTAGCCGTATGTGCGAACGCAACACATATGCGCACGACTGTGTGTCTGTGTGTATCGTAGTTCAAAGACGGAAAAGAATGTACTGAGAAAGGCAGGAGCAACGGCCAACAGGCAAGTACAGGTAAGCTATGTGTTATTTAGAGTGTGTTCGATTTGATAATAGTAAAGAGGCAGATCACATTTGATACAATGGTGGACTCAACAAATCTGTGTTTTAAAATTTTGCATAGAATCATCCATCAACAAAAACCAAACCATGGGGAGAGACTCCAACAGCTACTGCAGCTGTAAAGTGTAAATAGAGGGGGCGTTTTTTGAGTTTGTGGTCTTAACAAACAAAAACTACGTCACGCCGCATATTTGGTGGATCTTGCATCTTGCAACTGGGTTTTGTTTGACGCAATGAAAGAGGAAGTATGCGATAAAAATTGCTCCAATGACGAGCTTCTGATCACACCTAAAAGTCTAAAGAGAAACTGCCAAAGCGATGGCGAAAGTGTCTAGACATTGAAGGGGAATACCTACTCACTTCTTTCTGGTAAAAAATTCGTAAGGGGACATACTTTATTTAATTCTTTTTTTTATTAAATCTTCAACGGGTCTTTTTCCTCTATTCACGTTCCAAATTACTTTGATTCTTGAACGGTTTGAAGGATTTGTTACTTGATGAACATATAAGACTCCTTGTATGCAATACCATTAAAACCACAGAAGACGCATAATGATATACTTTGTAGTTTCGGATACAGTGCAACAAACTTTTCTGTAGACATTCCTTAAACTAGATTTTTTTATAACAAAATTATGCCAGCTCAACTTGTACTGCTATTTACGACCGAGATTATATACACATTGTTTAAAATAACTTTACTTTGCACTATAGTGAATTATTGATCGCTTGTTAGAATACATGTTTATTGTTAATTCACGTGGAGATTATGTAAGGTGTTAGTAAATTATCAGTGTCCAGAAAGTCTGTTGGAAGTTTTCTTTTGAGTCTGGTGTGAATGAGTTTGCGTCCAATATTGTAAAACTTAGCTCCATGGCATTGATTAATATTGTTATAAAATTGTTTGGTGGTTTTTGTAATAAACTGTTAAACTGTAGAGATTTGAGTTTCTCGGTACTTGAAGTTTGTTTATACTTGTCTTGGATGTGGCGCTCCAAACACTACTACCATAGCTGAATATCGGTCTTATTACTTGTGTAAATTAGTGTTCCACATATGCAATCTTGCGTATCACTCTGATAACTTTTTATTGATATGCAGGCTCCATTTCAGTTGTCTGTCCAAGTGTATGCCTAGATATCGTACTGCACCATCTTTTGGATTTTATTTGATTGTAGTATTGTTTACAGTTAAATCTAGAGGATCTGGAGGTCGACGGAGCGTAAAGATGTTGAATTCACACTTACTAGCGTTAATGATGATTTGCCGCCATTTGTGAAACCACTGGTTAAGTCCCGACTTGTTTGTAGATTGATGGCTGCTGTATTGATGTTGTGATTTTGGGAAATAATTGAAGTGTCATCCAAGTACATTGCCATGTTGGAGCTAGGTAGTGTCGGGATGTCGTGCATGTAAATATTAAACAATGATGGTCTCAAGATTGATTCTTGTGGGGCGCCGGTTTGGATATGATGGGTTTGCGAGATGGAGGTATTTTCTTTGACTTGGAAGGTCCTATCCGTTACAAATGATATAATTATGTGTGTTAAATAATGAGGTATATTTATCGTTACAACTTTATAAAACAGTCCTGTTGTCCAAATGCGATCAAATGCTTGTGCTATATCCGTAAGTGATAGAAGCGTGTACCATTTTTTTTCAAATCATTTTCCCTCAGGGACTATTTTTCTAAGTGGTTGTTAAGTCTCTCAAAAAGTTTAGATAAAATGTGAATGAAGGTGATTGGGCGATAGTTTACAGGATTGCCGTATTGTTTGCCAGATTTTGAGAACACTAATATTGTTGCTTTCTTCCAAGCAGTAGGGAAGTTTTATATCTTCAAACAAGTATTGAATATCGCTATTAAATGAACTATGGATATGGTTTTTAAGAAATAATCTTCAAGTTTTTGACGTGTTGTTTGATATCTGTTTGAGGAACCGGTTCATTAAGTATTGTGTCATTAGAAGAGATTTTATTTGTTTCTGATAGTTAGACTTCATTTGTGGCGGTGAAGGTTTTTCCAGGTGCGAGTAGCTCGCATTTTGTTGGAGTGGCCATAGGTTGCTTTAGGATTTTTTTTATGGATCTCCACATGATGTTGTTTCCTGGATCAGGATATTCTATATATTTTTGGCAAGAAAAGATTTGTCCCAAGATCACTGTGGATCTAGCGTTATATGCAGACGACACCGCGTTGCTGGCTTAAGTAATCGCTAACATGGTTGCTGCTTTGAATATTTCAATCTCATTATTTATATTTTCTAGAGTATTTCGGTTTGTTGGGCAGGATAGTTCTTAACCATGATAGTTCTGAAATTCTCTCATTCTATTGGTCCTTCAATTAGGCTTGGGAGCTTGGAATAATTATATAGCGAGCAGTTAAGGGTAAATATAACGAGGGGATGATGGGAATCCACTTCAGTAAGCTCAGTTTGAGTTATTGATAGGCTGACATTTTTGTGCAGTATGATGTCTAAAATGTCCGGAAGCTGGTTGCGTCTGTAGGGGTACTAAGTATATTCAGGGGTAGCAACTATCATAACACCCAGTTGAGAGGTGTAGCCATTTAGTTTCACTTTTTGGGGTTGGCTGCTCTATCATGAAATAAACCTTCAAAGATGTGGTGGATCTCATTGAAGTTGAGCTGATTATTGGGTGGTTTCTAGGCGAAAACTATTTTTAGTGTAGAGTTAGTATTTAGAGTTAGCTTGACTCCAACGACTTCTATATTTCTGACATTATCTAGTTCTATTGTTAATGTAATTAGATTACGTTTAATAATTATGGCAGAGTCGCTACAGCCGACTTCTGTGATTCTATCATTCCTATGGATATTGTAACTTGGAATTGTAAATTTTTCGTTCAAGTGTTTCGGTGATACACGCTATATCAATTTTATGTCTATCTAAGAAGGAGGTAAATATAGATCGTTGGCTTTTAAGGCCATTGGTGTTCCAATTGAGTAGGGTTAACTTGTCTGTAGAAATATGATTATTTACTGCCACTTTGAAAAAGCATCAGAATTAATGACATGATGAAATTATTAACTGATTTAATGTAGGGTGTACTTAGTTCTATAATAATTTGGAGGATGTAGATTGGCATTAGTGTTGGTTACCAAAAAATGGAGAGGCAGGCGTGTAAATAGCCGCTCTCGTGATGCGGTGGAAACGTAGTACGGCCTGAGTGGAAGGTCAGCCGATAAGGCCAAAATCGTCCCTTAAACGGCCGTCGCGTAAGCGGATGGGGCGGCTACCGATATCAACCAATGAATTAAATCGCTCACCTGAATCGGCTTCGGCTTCGGCTTCGTCGGCGATTCCAAGGTGGCTACTTGCGTTGCGAATCTGGTATCTGCGGATGTTGAGACACGACCAAATTGGCCGAGCTGCGATGCGATATTTATGCGGGTTTAGACACGACCAAACTGGCCGCGTTCGGGGCGTGAATGCTTGGGTGCGAAATGTTTATGCGGGTGAAGACGATGTACGTTGGGCGCTGCGGTGCTTGAATGCTTGCGGGGTGTTAAAGCATGACCGAATTGGCCGTTTGCTTGAGTTCGGATCAGTGGTTTGGATGGGATGGCTATTATTGTATAGATTAGATGCATAAGTTAGGTTATTTGTAATTTTTTCGGAGAAATTGGAGTTAGGGTTTGTTGGTTTGGCTGTGGGGTAGGAGTGTAGATTGTTGTGTTTTTTAATATATGAACACCCTTTATAGTTAGTGGTTTGTTCACTTCGGTTTACACTTAAGAATCCAGAATCCTTACTTTTTTTACATTGAGAGTAGTGGGGATTTTTTGAGCATTTTACACGAGGCGACAAATAACAGGAGTTATTTATGTGGCCCATTAGTTGGAATTGGTGCACTGTGGTGTATCATTCCTTCTTCTGCCGAAACCATATAATAATGTAGTTCCTCAGGTTAAAAACATTGTTAGCATTTTCTGTTTTATTCATTTCTAGAGCAATAATTAGCATTGGGATTTTTTATGATTACGTAATCGTGTAATCTTAGTTATTGGATATTTTAATTTTACTAAGTCAGCCATTGTTCCTTCTTCACTTATTGAAATTGAATTTTAGGTTTAACAGTAGTAATATTTGTTATCTGCGATTGTAAAGTTGTTTCAATGGTTGATTGTAAGGTATAAAATTTATTTTGAATGATTAGAGAGTCACTGTTAAATAAATATCAGGAGGTGAAGATAAGGGTCTTTTTTTAATGTTCAGGTCATTAGTATTTGTATCTTAAAATTCCATTTTGTCTAAACTATTAATTTTATTAGTTCTTTTATAGATTACGTTTGGCTGCGCGAGTTAAAAACCGTCTCGTTCACTCATATGTAAAACGCTTTTATGTAGAGATATGACAGTGCAATGTGGCGTGATTGCAGCGGTTTCGCGTTCACCTGCTCCATTCGTTTTTAGTGTAGTTATTAGTTTCGTAAAGAACTAAATATTAATATTGTTAGTAATTGGTTAAGAACTGAAAACTATACTTTATCATTTGCGCTATTAGATCAATTTTATCATATACTGACAAGCAACACGACAGTGTAACACCTAAATTAGAAATGATTCATACAGATAATGCAGATTTCAAGTTTAAGATTTAAATTGTTAATATTATGTGTTCCTAGTCTGTCTTTAGTAATTAAAGTGTTTATCTTGGATTTTTCGATTATAGTTTGTATAATAGCGTATAAAGTTTCAATTTATAAAAAGCAAATGGTAACCAAGTAAAAAATTTATAAACGTTCTAAAAATGTTACTTTAGGTACTCAACTGCAGACATCTATTCACTTGTCTCCAAGCGTCCTATCTTCTAAGGGAACAATTCACATGCGGGTAGAACATGGTAATGGTACAACAGATTTCAGAGTTCTTTGCGAGTACGTCTCTTAAGTTTTATACAATCTATTATTTGATGCTTCTTATTCCACAGATCAGTGGATTTAGTTAACGTCAGGAGGGAAATGAATGGATTGGGAACGACTGGATCCAACAGCCTGGATTTTGAGCTGCCAATTGTATCAGCCAATCTGATTTTTATTAACGCCGAAAACGACGGTCAGAACGTTACGACTTACGGTGAGGTCCATTTTGATCGCATAGTAGTCAGAAATATGTACGGCAAAAGGTATGTAACGATGGTTCATGTTAAAGTTTAATATTTTAGTGTACCGTAATTCAATTTCTTGTTTTCAGTTGGCAGTTCTGCGGAAAAGATACAATCATACAGCACTTGAGCCCGATTACCATTAAGCTAACTAACAAGGAGTGTTAGTCAAACTATTGGAAAGCTGTTTTAGAGTTGTTTTTGTTTAAAATTGTAAATAACATAAAAATAGTAGTAAATTAAACTAATATTAAATTATTCTGTATGTATGATGCTTTTAATTGCAAACACAACCAATTTGAATAAAAATTTTTATTGTTAAACCCTAGTAATTTTTTAAATACATTGTTTCTTTATTATGCGCTGAAATGTATGAGTAAAACCTAACATTAAATAGTTTGAATTTGAAATGCTTATTATAGCAATTTTAAATGGACAGTAGAAAAATATGTTGGATAATCAAGAGGATCAAAATAATTGTACATAGAATTCAGAAAATTTTTGAAAATAAAGTTAATTTTCTTTATTAGGTCTTTGCTTTTAGACGATTGGTGTGCTAAGAGCATAACATAAAAAGTGCTAATGAGAATTTCATCAGATTTGCGGTATTTTATGATACATTAAAAAAATCAAAGAAAGTTTATACAATAAGTACGAAAAGCTTTTTCAGGTATTTATTAAATGGTCAACAAGTTAATTATTAAGCATAATTCAGGATCTCCAGTGGCAAATTGCGCTCTTGTGCTGGCACAGAAAGAATTCAAGAAATTGGCAAAAATTAAATAGGACATAGTAAGTATGTAAAAGTAAAAAAGAAGGGCTTCTATATAGTAAAAAACTTGTTATAATATACAAAACCAAATAAACAGGACGTTGATTTGCAATTCATACAAAACTATTCTCTATGAGCTAGCAACGAGGACAACATTAACCAAAATATACCTTGTACAGGTACTTAACTGAGAAATAAAATTTAAAAAATATTTGTAAGTACTGAAGAGGCATTTAACATAGCTACAAATAGAGGGTTGCAAAAATTAAAATATCCATTTTAAATATTCTATAAAATTTATTAAATTGAATAACGAAACATATTTGTACCTAAGCTAGGGGTAGAAGTTTCTTAAGCTTTGATTGTGATGTTATGTAAATAACTACCATTCTCTTCTTTTAGTTTGTTAATAAACTTTTGCACAACGTTTTGAAAAACGTGTCATGGAATAGCATCGATTTTATTTCTTATCTTCATCTAAATCTCTTCTCGATTTCCAAGTTTGTTTGTAAACTCTTTATTTTTCAAATAATCTCAAAGTAAATAATCTGGAATTAATAGATCCGGAACTCTTGCTAGCCTAGACGTGTTCCCATTACGGGAAATTTGCCTATTCAAATAAATTTCCCTTAAATATTTACCCAAATTCTGCGATAATGACTTGTTATGGCTTTAAATGAAATCAAAAATAAATAAATGTCCTAAGCATATAAAAATAGAGTAATCATTATCTTTAAAAAAAATGCTGCAAGTATTCTTCATAATCAATTATGAACCCATTATATGTATAGTTACTTTAAAACTATAAAGGTCGATGAATTCACAAAATTTTCGCGGTGCTCAATAACAAAACCTTACTTATTTACGTTATCCTTTAAATAAAAATGTGTCTTGGCATTTCAAAATATGATTTTTGATACCTTAGCGATTGATATGAAGAAGAAGACAAATTTTGAAGTCTTGGTCACTTAAATTTCTAAATTATTGTAATTTTTAGGAGTAAAATTTCATTTTAATAAAATTGCATCCTTCGTAAGTTTTCATGTAAAAATGGCTTTCTTCAAACTAGCAGTAATTAAATTTCTTACTCAATTTTTACTAAGATCATTTAATTTATACTTTTATAGACCTTTTTTCTGATTGACTTTTGTTTAAGATAGATCCCAGCTCTTTCCTTTTTTAAACCCAAGCTGCAATATTCTTATGCCGATAATAATGGCGCAGATTAAAGTGACGTTAAAAATATCTTGGACAGTGATAAATGGGCCAAGTTGATTACATTTTTAATTTAACAAATGTCAATGATTGCAAAAAATCCCTAAAGTCTTTGAAGGCATCACCCCAGTAAGTAGTTGATCAATTTTTCTATTATTACTGAAATAAATATATTTACCCCACTCATTCCAAGTTGTTAATCTGTGCAAAAATAGACGAAAACAAAAAGTGAACCTTTCAGAAAATAAAATTTTCGGGTCAAAGACTGTAGAAGCTAAGTATTACTTGACTTTTTTAAAAATCATCTTTTAGGATTTTCTGCCGAGTCCGCAACGGGTGGAAAAACTCAAGATAGAAGCTACCAAAGAGCCACACTAAATAAAAGCAACCTGCTTGCAATAATCTTTAAGAGTAAGTTTTCATTTTTAAAGTTGTGAACTTTTCTAATAAATAAATATTCAAGTGAGCCGACCCTAAAGTCACCTACATTAAATAAAGTAATAAAGATATAATTGAAAATTAATTTGAAAATGTAAGCTTAAAAATGATAAATTTCCAAGACTATCTTTTTATATTACGTATACAATCAAACCTTTCTATGTTTTACAATCAAAATAGGTAAATATACAAATGTAACAACAAATCCTCGTCTTGGTCCGCCCCAAAACTACTAAACCATGAATGTAATTGAACTACCGTAGATTTTGGAAAGCTTAGAACAGAAAAGCAACCAAAACAAATTACCTTAAATAAATGCTGCTTCGGTCAACTTATTAAAAGATCCAACATTTTTTCTAATATATCAAATGAAAGTGATTCCAAGAAAATGTATTTCAAACTAAAATTAACACAGAAATAAAAAAACACTATTTTTATTTGTTGCTTACACTGAAAATGTCAACCCTTTAATAAAACTACTAAATGAGGAGGAAATGCATAGTTTTATGCTTACCAGTTAAAACCAAACCAAACTTTCCGTCTAGTAAATTGTGATGTACATCCAACCTCAGCTTTCAAAGTCCTAAAATAAAGGTCATCAGGTTGTAAATATTTCTGGTATCAATAACGAGAAAACCAAAAAATTGTTTACTACAGCTTTTCTAAATTTGATAGATCTAAACCCGTAGACCCCAAACCTAAAAGAAATGCCTCAGTGTAACAAGCGCCAGTGTTATAGACATACTAAAGGAATATTGCCGTGAAAGACTACAGTGCGTAAAGTACACTGGTGACTATGCCCCTGAGCAATGGCCTCGCAAATAAAAAAAAACAACAACAACAAGAATTTAAAATGTATTAACACTACAATGGAAATCGTTCTGCTAACTACAGAGGATCTCTACAAAAAGCTTAAAAGCTAGTACTATATATCAAGCCGCTTGGATTATAACACCTGTTCTATATGTAGAGAAAACGTTTTGTCTATAGCATATCAGTAAAAAACTTGGAGAAACTAAAAACAAGCGGTGGCAGCTTACACATAGTTCAAGATATAAAACAAATTTTAATCGAGCTCTGGGCAGTTAAAGATGTTTTTAAATAAACATAAAAATTAAGGCATTAAAAATCTCCTACTGTAAAGACTAACTATTCGGTATGGAAAATTAGAAAAGAATAAAAATTCATAAACATTTTAACCATCAGTTAGAATCTAAGAGGAGTAACTGGACCATAGTCTTCATACTCTTTCCCATAGAAGTTCTCTTTGCACCAAGTTTTAAGTGCTCCGTATCAAATCGATGAGCCCAATAAACTCTTCAAATTAAACGAAATCAGATCAATAATCGCCAACAACCTAAACTCTATTAAATCGCCGGGTATAATTTAAAAACAGGGCGTGTTCTAAATCTGGATAGGATTCTGCGGAAACATCTTCATAAAGACTGATCAGTCTCCCTACTGTGTTATTAAGGGCGTTCGAAAATATTCTTCTGAAATGGATCATACCGTTTACAATAACGAGGTGGCTAATTCAAACTCACGAATTCGACTCCGTCAGCAGTATTTTAATATCGAGCACAGATTTGCGGCTAAAATAAAAGATCTGGAAAATAGGCGATACTACTTAGCAACCTTCTTTAATATCACTCAAGCGTTTGGCAAAATTTGGAAAGAGAGCCTAATTTATAAATCATATCCGTTTGGGCAAGTTTCAACATTTTTTTATTAAATACGACGAAGCTTATGCATCTCTAAAATGCGTTACATTAGGTGTATGAAGGGTAGTGTTCGCTGTCACAACGATAATGACTTCATACGTGAAACTAAAACTTGCACCACCTTAACAAAAACTTAGTCCATAAAAGCCAGTCGTTTAAAATACACTCACAGAAAACGAACCTATCCAGCCGTTACATCAAATAAAGTTGTCCTCCTTCTAGAAGGCGATATTAAATAACTGGGGATTAATTTGGTTAGGCGATTAATAGAGCGCAACAGCCAGGCCATATGTATCATAAAGCGCATTGACTTATGAAGAGATATTTGCACTTAAGCAAACACAACAAGCTACTCCTGTACAAATCATAAAACACGTCTAGACATACGATGTTCAATTGCAGAGTTCAACTAGTAACGCCAATATCTCAAAATTAGAAAGATTTGCAGTTCAAGGTATTGTTCATGGTATGTAGCTAATCACGTAATTCATCGATCTTGCTGTACTTATTATCAAGGGCAAAATTAGAACATTGAGCAACTAATTTGCTCAGCATCCTGTGTGCCAAGAGACTCGAACAATATATTCCATTAGACTTACCTTAGCGCAGATGTTTTGGCGTTTTCCCCACGTTTCTTCAGGTTTATAACTAATTTGCAAAAATTGGTGTCTTCAAAACACCCAAAATACTTTCAGCTCTGTAGCATTATGCAGCCTCCATTCAGACTCCTTTTTGTAGTAAATTCGAGAGGTTGAAAGCTTGAACAACCCCTGTTATGACTTTGTAAGAAAAAACGCCAACAGACCTGAAATGATTTTCTATACCCACTGATAAACTTTATTTGAAAAATACACGAACAAGCCACAATTATTTTATAAATATGCAAGAGTGTTTCTCAAAACACAACATGCACAGATGGGGATCAAGGAAGCTTGAGAGACCCAACATGTTTTGAAATCAGTAGTTATGGATTTGCTTACTGCATAATAAAGTCACAAACCTCTGTAGATTTTAAAGAACGATGACAAATATAAGAGATGTAGGTTCAGGTTACCATGCGCAGTGTAGCTGTCTATCTTTTCACTGCACACTCAATGCATAGAATTATCATTGTTACTAAAGCACATCATTTTTACAGCACTATGTTGACCTAATTAATCCTTACCTGGTAATGAACACGCAGCGCTTGGAGAAAGACCACAGCGACTACTGGTGATACTGAGCCCGCCCCCTCCTCACCATACGACTATGTGAACATTGAAATCCACATCAGGGCAAGTCCAGCTACTTCAACCCGACCTACCACATTCCACCCAGCATCAAGGAGAAGACCAGCGTTGACTTAGTGAAGTCGGCAGACAACTACATCAACATATCTCAGAGCAAAAAAAGTGATAGTAGTGTGTAGTATAGGAATTGGAAGCAAATAAAAGTGTGAGAGTTAATGTCCGCCATTATTTCATTGCGGTGATATACGCAAATATAGAATTAGACAGTACGGAAGTATAAAAAATGTCAACTTCTATATAGATCTAGATTATAGTTATGAACAAAGAGTAACACGACCTGTTTGTAGTGTAATAAGAGAGTCTTCACAAACATATAGATAATAAGATATTAAAATAAATTTAAGCCAAAGTTTATTGTAAAGTAAGGTATTGTTATCTTCGATTTTTTTTTTTTGGAGCTCCACGCCTTGTTCAGATTCTAAAAAATAAGTTCTAAAGTAACTTCTGTAACTGATTCCATTATTTACTTAATTTCATCTTTCTCTCTCCAATAATTTGTGCCATAATGTCATTAAGTGACCTTGACAAATCAAGTACTTTTAGAAAGTTTTTCAATGGAAATCTTCAACCATACTCAATTTATGTAAGTAGACTTATATTACGTGTAAGGAAAATTGATTACGATCTCTAGTGATGTACTTAATAAAGATTTACCCCTTACGTTATGTGTTTAGTTTTTGTGTATAAATAATATAAAAATTACCAAATAAAATTCTGTTTATAACTGCTTTTGTTTTTTTTCTAATATAAAATAAAAAATTCTATTGTTACTTGAAGGAAGTTAATATAGCACAGATATGAATAAATCACTTTATCAGATTAAATTAAAAAAAGGATATGGAAAAACGTAGAAATAATTTTAATATTTGATATAGATATTTCCGTAATTTTATATTAAATATAGAGGTAGCACTTCAGCTCAGTGTACAAGGCGCTTGCTTGCAGCGCACAAGTGAAGGGTTCGATTCTGCACATCGCTAACGCTGCTTTTTTATTAAAATCTCTTAAAATTGTAAATTAAATGGTAAAATAATATGACAAATTAAAAAAATAAATTAAATAATACAGAATATACAAAAAAATTTAATAATGGTTTATAAGATATGCAAGAGATGGCGCTACAACTTAAATTATATAAATTTATAAATTTACAAATTACAACAAAGGCATAAAATTATTAACACCGTATCAATTTATTTATATATGTATTTATATATTTATTAGAAATAATAAATTACTTATATTTCTATAAAATAAAAAATAATTTTAATTTTAATTTTTATCATAAAATACAGATCCCTGTAATAACGCTAAAATGCCATCTCCTTACGCTCCTGCCATCCTGATACAAATCTTCGCTTTTGCCCGAAAATCGCCCTTATGTGCAAAATTTGCTAGAGAATTAGACCGCGATTTCTACTAGGATCACAGAAACGCGAAGAGATCTTTATGCGAAGCGGGGCAAAATTCAAAATTTCTAAATGGAGCTCGGATTTTCTGCAACGACTGATAAAGAACCTCTTCGCACTCCTGTGATCCTGGTAGAAATCTCTGCCGAATTCGCTAGCAAATTTTGAGCGTACGTAAGGACGATTTTTGCTATAATGCCATCTCCTTACGCTCCTGCGATCCTGATACAAATCTTCGCTTTTGCCCGAAAATCGCCCTTATGTGCACCCAAAATTTGCTAGCGAATTAGACCGCGATTTCTACCAGGATCACAGAAACGCGAAGAGATCTTTATGCGAAGCGGGGCAAAATTCAAAATTTCTAAATGAGAGCTCGGATTTTCTGCAACGACTGATAAAGAACCTCCTCGCGTTTCTGTGATCCTGGTAGAAATCGCCGTCTAATTCACTAGTAAATTTGGGTGTACATAAGGGCGATTTTTGCTAGAATACCATCTCCTTACGCTCCTGCGATCCTAATACAAAATTTCACTTTCGGTCGAATGAGAATGATTGTCATTATTTATAAAAATTCTAATTTTAATAATTTTTTGTCTTACTACGTGAAATTAATCTGAAATATGTGTACATAAAAAAGCCAAAAAATTAACAACATTTTTAATTTAATATTGAAATATTGCTATAAACAATTACTCAAACTGTTTTATACGAGAAAAATTTTACTGCCCGAACTGGGAGTTGAACGATTTGCAATTCAAATCTAAGCAATCGAGGTAACCACTACACTCAAACTGCTGCAATAAGAATATGCATTCATATCATAATATTTTGATAAATATTAAAATTAAATTATGTAAATATAAAAATAAAATAATATTTATAATTAATATTAAAATTATATAAAAATTATATAAATGTTTATAAGATTTGCAAAGCCTTTACAATTTATAACTATTTAAATTATAAATTTAAATTAAACAAAGGCATCAAAATAAAACTTATATATAATTTATTTATATAATATTTCATAACATATAGTTAGAAATAATAAATTATCTTTAATATATAATAATTTTAATTTTAATTTTTATCATAAAATACAGATCCCTTAATAACGTATAATGCCATCTCCTTACGTCTGCATCCTGATACAAATCTTCGTTTTGCCCGAAAATCGCCCTTATGTACCAAAATTTGCATTAGACCGGATTTCTACGGAACGAAAGAAAGTTTTATGCAAGGTCAAGATTCAAAATTTCAAATGAAGTCGGTTTTCGAAGTGAAAGATTCTCTTATCCGAGAAACGGCTAATTCAAAATTTATGATAAGGACGATTTTCTAATGCCATTCTTACGTCTGCGATCCTGATACAAATTCCTTTTCCCGAAAATCGCCCTTTGACCAAAATTCTAATTAGAAACGCAGATTTTACCAGGACAAAAGCGAAGATTTATGCAAGCAATTCAAAATTTAAATGAGTCGGATTTTCTCAGACTATAAAACTGATCTGTATCTAGTAGAAATATGCGAAATTCGCTCAAATTTTATGTACAAGACGATTTAGCTAAATGCCATCTCCTTACGCTCCTGCATCCTGATACAAATCTTCGCTTTTGCCCGAAAATCGCCCTTAGTCACAAAATTTGCTAGCGAATTAGACCGCGATTTCTACCAGGATCACAGAAACGCGAAGAGATCTTTATGCGAAGCGGGCAAAATTCAAAATTTCTAAATGGGAGCTCGGATTTTCTGCAACGACTGATAAAGAACCTCTTCGCACTCCTGTGATCCTCGTAGAAATCTCTGCCGAATTCGCTAGCAAATTTTGAGCGTACGTAAGGACGATTTTTGCTATAATGCCATCTCCTTACGCTCCTACGATCCTGATACCAATCTTCGCTTTTGCCCGAAAATCGCCCTTATGTGCACGCAAAATTTGCTAGCGAATTAGACCGCGATTTCTACCAGGATCACAGAAACGCGAAGAGATCTTTATGCGAAGCGTTGCAAAATTAAAAATTTATAAATGGGAGCTGGGATTTTCTGCAACGACTGATAAAGAACCTCCTCGCGTTTCTGTGATCCTGGTAGAAATCGCGTTATAATTCTCTAGTAAATTTTGGGTGTACATAAGGGCGATTTTTGTTAGAATACCATCTCCTTACGCTCCTGCGATCCTAATACAAATCTTTACTTTTGCTCGAATCAGAATGATTGTCATTATTTATAAAAATTCTAATTTTAACGATTTTTTGTCTTACTACGTGGAATTAATCTGAAATATGTGTACATAAAAAAGCCAATGAATTAAAAATATTTTTAATTTAATACTGAATTATTGCTATAAACAATTACTCAAACTGTTTTATACGAGAAAAATTTTACTGCCAGAACTGGGAGTTGAACGGAAGCAATTCAAATCTGAAGCAATCGAGGTAACCACTACACCAAACTGCCATATAAGAATATGCATTCATATCATAATATTTTGATAAAAATAATTATTTTAAAAATAAAATATATTTTATAATTAATATTAATAATTATATAAATAATTATATAAATTATATAAATTTGCAAACCTGTTACAGATATTTAGACTATTTTTAAAAATAAATTCTTAAATTAATATCAAAATCAATAAAAAGCAGCTGATTTATTTATTAATATAATATTTCATAAACATGTAGTTAGAAAAAATAAGTTATTCTTAATTTAATAATTTTATTTTAATTTTTATCATAAAACACAGATACCTATAATAACGTTATAATGCCATCTCCTCACGGTTTTGCGATCTTAATACTAATCTTCAGTTTTGCCCGAAAGTCGCCCTTATGTACAGCCAAAATTTGCTAGCGGATTAGAACGAGATTTCTATCAGGATCACAGAAGTGCGAGAGATCTTTATGCAAAGCGGCGCATAATTCAAAATTTATAGATGAGAGTTCGGATTTTCTGCAGCGCCTGATTAAAAAAAACCTCCTCGCGCTTCTGTGATTCTAATACGAAACTGCAGTTTTAGCCGAAATCGGCGTAAGTTTGCTTCAAAACTGCGTTAAGATACGATTTGTATCAGGATCGCAGGAGCGTAAGGAGATGGCATTATAGCGAAAATCGCTCTTATGTACGCCCAAAATTTACATAACAGCTATTGTAGTACAGATCGCACTATAACAATTAATTTTCTTATGCTAAACGTAAAAATTTAATTGTATTAATATTTTGACAGGCTTACGTTAGGAAAAGATAAAAAATACATTTATCGCAAAAGTAGAATTAATGATATTGTTTTTATAAACAAATTACAATGTCAGCTTTTTGCTGCCGTCTGTTCGAGTCTTAATAAAATAAATACATTCAAGTCTAAAAACAGTTTTGATATAAATTTACAATAAATTAATATTAAATAATGTTATCGTAAATTTATATATCTTAAAACATGTCATTACAATTTGTCACTCTCATCTATGAAGAAATTGGTTAACTTTCTACGGTGTTTTAAATTCCTGTAAATAGTTTATTTACATTTTTTACAGGTATTTATATTTTATTTACAAAATATGTAATTTATTAATAAAGTACAATTCAGATTAGCTTTTAAAAATATATCAGATGCATTTATTAAATACAATCGACATTAATAATGATACATAAACAATTTTTTTTATTCCTTCATGTAATTGAAATTCAAAAAACTTACGATAGAAGTGGTATTTTGTTACAAAAAATTATCTCACATTACCCTCTGGGTATATTTAACCATAATGTACAACCACTATGACCAATTTCAACGAATTTTGGTACTTTTTGAGTATTGTATGCGAGTGTTCTTTGTACATGTGTGAAGATTATCGATTTCTATGTATAGTAGGGATCAGAAAACATCCATAGCATGACTCACATCACAACCGGTAATAAAAATAAAGTAGGGAAATTTTCTGTAATTCAAAAGTCCAGGAGGATTGCCACTGTGTATCAATTCTCAGTACATATCGTACGACTACTACAAGCAATTAGTAAATTTACTGGTTTATATAGCCCAAACAGCAAGAGCTTTGCTTCAAGTAACGTCGCTTGGCCAGGCCGTTCACAGGATCTCGTCTCGAATGTCTTCTTCCTATGGGCGCATCTTAAGGCTGAAGTTTACAAATGTTGCCTTAGGATTCTCCAAAATTAGGTATGTTCCTCAATACCTTCTGGAAAAAATAATAAAAACAAATTAAAATAAAACTTCCAGTTCTATAGTTTTATACAGTAAAAATATATGTTGTTCACCTTTTATTGCTTTTTAGTCAACTTGAAAAAGGAGGGAGTCATTAAGCTGAGTTTTATTAAGCAGATATATCGGAAGTAGATGTCTAATATATGGTTTAGATTTTATTTTCAACGTCAGGTGTATATTTAAAATAATATAAACAAGCTCAGTAAGAGTTAAAGCCATTTTATTTTTCTGATGTATTTAAATTACAATCTTATCATAAGTTCCTCATTTATACTCTTCATTTGGTAAATGAAGTTAGATGTAAGAGTAGTGCCGTTCGTTTAAAACTTTGTTAGCTTAGTGATCTGTATACTGTAATTGTTTATGCAGCTTTTCACGTTGATCTTTAATGAACGCTTGTTTAATACTTATTCAAGAAAATGTAATCTCCCAGGGTTTTTTTATATTACACTTTTAGATATTATTATTTAAAAAAAAGTTATATAGAGAGAGTAATTACATTAGTCACGGACAGTCGGGAAGTTTTGTGTAGAATGGGGCCTTTAGAAACAAACAGAAAGCTTTGGTTGTTGAAAGGTATATTCCGAACAATTGGGGCTGTTCAACGTGCTTTTCGGACACACGTTCAACTTGCGCCTTGGGCCTTTATTCCTGATCAAAATAGATTTTGTCAAAGATCAAAAACATCAAAGTACTGGTTGTGTAGTATAAGGAGGAGGAGGAAGGCCTCAGAGTGCGCAAACAGAAAAACATTGATTTATTTACACTTGTCTAATCTTATTGACGGTAAATATTACACCAAGAACTTTTCTTTCATATACGATATTGGTTGCTGCACAAGCTGGCGCCAAAGTTGTCACCCGATGTTCTTTGGCTGTAATTTTTTTTATGAATGTAAAACTTTGGTTCTGCTTTTGGATTGTGTTTATTTGATGCCTTAATTTTTCTTTCTATTAAGTCGAAAAAATGATATCGGCCAAGTGGCCGCCGCCAGAATTGATGACCAACGGGCCGGATTTATAGTATTTTCCATCGCTCTTGCCAGAACTTCCGGCGATAGGTCCTCGCATTCTTGACGTATATTCTCTCTGAGGGCTTCAACAGTCCGAGACTTGTTGACATAGACTAGTGACTTCAAGAAACCCCACAAAAAGAAGTCTGGAACGGTTAAATCTGACGATCTTGCCGGCCAGTGCAAATCACCAAAACGAGAGATTAGGCGACCCGGAAATGCAGCCCTCAGAATTTCGATTGTGGCTCGTCCAGTATGCGCCGTTGCTTCATCCTGTTGGAACCACATGTTCTCCAGTCCCAATTCATCAAATTGAAAAAGGAGAAAGTCGTTGAGTGTAGCGCTCGCCGTCCACAGTAGTCGAAAAAATAAGGCGTCATCTCTAGCATAAACAGCACACCATGCAGTAACTTTGAGCGGCTGTAAAGGCTCTTCGTGGGTTATACACAAATTTTCGGTGCCCCAGAAGCGATAATTCTGCTGATTCAAATATCTACAGAGATGGAAATGGGCCTCGTCGCTCATGATGATTTTAGATGAAAAGTTGTCTCCTCGTGGTCGAGATCCAGGATGGCTTGAGCGTAGGTTACACGCGCTTGGTGGTCAACAGCCAGCAGCTGATGCACTGTCTGCACTTTGTAAGGGAACATATTCAAGTCATTCACCAAAATTCTCTGTAAAAACCGCTGATTGATGTCCAATTGCGTAGCACCTCGTCTGGTCGATACCCCAGGGTTCTCTGCGACATCTTCAGCCGCAGCCGCGATATCCTCAGCAGAACGGCTGCTACGGGGCCGGCCAGACCTGGCAGCATCTCGTGTTGTCCCACACTCTTCTAGGAGAGCGGCTAAACGCCATAGTGTTTGCCCAGTTGGTGTCGGACGATCGGGAAATCTGCCCCTAAATTCACGCGCACTAACACCACCGACGAATTATTCCGCAAAAAAATCGAAACTATTATTCCGTGTTCTTGAGGAGTATATCAATTCATGTCTTGTTGACCTGTATTTTGTATCTGTTTACTTCACAAATGTCAAAGCAGAACTGACATTTGCCGCAATTTGCAAAAATTATGGCATCTTCCAATAGGGTGATTACTTTTGCGCCACCTTGTATAACAATTTGTTTAACAATATTAACAAAATTGCCTAAATATGTGTGGAGTCATTTTAGAAATTGTGCCATACGACGCATTTTCACTTGTCGGAATGCGTTAATAAACTAAGCTTTAGTTATTGGAGTGATAACAACCCACGACATAGAGATGAGAGACTTCTGCACACTGTTTGGTGCACGGCAAGTGAAGTTGGGGTCATCAACCCCCACTTTTTTGCTAAAGAAAGCCAATATGTTAGCATCACTTTCAATTTCTATGTGAAAATGATTTTATAATTTTTCGCACCGAATCTCAATGTACTTTAACGAAAAAACGTTTGGTTCCAATAAGACAGCCACATAACAAGAACTTTGCTTCAAATGCTGCGAGAGATGTTACTTGAACGCCTAATTTCTCAACACAGAGATGTAGCTTGGACAGACCGCTCATCAGAGATCGCACTCTGTGTGACTTATTCCTATTGAAGGTTGAATTTCACAACACAAATTGTCCTTAGAATCTTAGAATAAGACTTCAACGGACATCGAAAATGAGAAACATCACTTGGCCGGTATCCTTTTTAAAATACATTAAAATGAAATTTCCGGCTCTGTAAATTTACCACGTAAAAATCAATTTTGTACACCTCCTATCGTTCCTTTTTTATCTAACCTGAAAAAGAGACCCTATCTTTCTCCATCACGTACATATCTTCTTTTGGTTGTTAGTTCTTAATCAATAAAAGCTCTTGTATCCATTTTCTGTTGATAGTGAAATTTATATTATCTTTCTTGGCTATAGTTGGGCCGCATCTTTCTCTTACCGCAACACTTTCTGTTTCTTAAAAGTAATCTTAAATTACAAGTACGGCCCACATGAATTTGAAATATTTCCAGCTGCTAGGTCTAATCATATCGCACATTCGAATAAGCTGTAGCTGATTTTATGGGTACATCATACCTCTCTTATAACCAATCGGTCTGCAGAACGTGGCGGCTGCCACTCAAGTATAGAACACTGATACATGCAGTCCGTATAACTTAGATATGTATATAAGCTACCCGTCATAATGGAGTACGTTCCTATAAACTTCCGGTTACTCTACTATCTTAAATATTCACAAAACTAAATAAAGCTCGCTTACTCAGCTACACTCTACGTCACTGCTCACTATATAAATTTGAAACTGGCAAATATTTCACTTTACCAGTCTAGCAGTAAACTTCGTTTCACTGACTAGGGTATTACCTTGTATATGTCTAAGATAAAAGTAAGAGCAGCACAGATGTGGAATTCTAATGTATAGAACTGAATTAACATAATCATATACTCTTCCGGCCAAGCTGGCAGTGTACACTACAAAACTGATTACCATCTAAAAACCTTGGAATTTATTAAAACTATCATTCATCATAAAATATTCTTATCTATGCTATAATAAACTTTAATGTCTGTCAATAATTAGCTAATTATTTTATAAGCGTCGCAAATTATAAAAATACTTTAATAAATTATTAAGGAATCTTATCAAGGGGAAAAAAACAAAGTAAACTAAAGATATTTAAAAATCGTTTAGAAGATACAAAAAACATTCCAAGCAAAGGATTATATCAGAGAGAATATAAACATAAGTTAAGGAAGATCAAAAACCTACAAAAGAAAAAACGGTAATAAGTTAAAATGTACACTAATGTACACGTGAAGCTGGTAAAATTGTAATGAAGATATTAAAAAATGTCAATCAAACATTACTTAGTCGTTGGGAAATATTAAATATATGCTACCAAAGGATAGAGAGCAAAAATATAATACGTAACTCGGCAATATGTGCTAACAAAATTAAAAATGTAGAAAAATATGCTTAACATAGATTGAATGATTCAGAAGACTTGCTAATAAACCTTATCAAATATTATATACATTGAACTAATGGAAAGACTTGTTATAAGCGTCATATAAAAAAAAAAAAACACAGCTAAAACAACAAATATTCACTTGAGGATCAAATAGAAATCAGGGGATAGATGGGAAAATATTGGAATAAACTTGAAGTAACATGCAAATACATTAATTAAAAAATATGTACATTCAAGCCATTAGTCTTCTTCTTCTTCACTCTTACCTTTCCCAGTCCTCCTCAATCAATATCTTCCATTATTTTCTGTTCCTTGTTAAACTTTTTATTTTACTTATTGTCTTTCCTCTTGCCTTTCCCATAGTCATTAGCAAAATAGTTAAAAACAAGGAAAGACGGGTGAAAAAAGCTATTACGTATCATTGTTCTCCACCGTCGATTAAATAGTTCATTCTAAAACACTTATTCAACATAGCAAATAATGTTTCAGCTAAATTTTCAAGAGTTTACCATTCTTTTGTAAATAAAAAATATACTGGTGTTTAAAATATTTATTTCAATACTTATAACAAAGTGTATCATCACAATAACCACAAAACTAACTCTAGTGATTGAGCACTTTTACAACAAAACTATATAAAATGAAGAATATAATAGAATGAGCAGTTATCTCGCTAAACCCTTTAATAGCCAGTTTGGTCCATCTTGCCCAATTTGCAAAGGTCTGCGTTTAGAAAGAAACTCATGGTAACTGTATAATACAAGTGCAGGCAAATAGGCAAGTATTTGCAAACGAAAAATTCGCTTTAGCGACAGACCTGATTTCGCATATTTAAAATTAATTTAAATAATTGTACGCTAACGCATGTGAACATTAACCAAACCTATATGTGTCTCCAAAAGTCAATACTCAACGCGTTAACATATTCAACATTAATTACAATCCATATAATAGTCGTTAATATTATAAATAGGTACAAACTGCGCACTTCCGCGCACTCCACACGTTATACTTTACTCATTCTACCAAAATTCAAAAGTTGATGCTACAGTCATTTCTAAATTCATCCTCTTTTAAACTTTAAGGCCAATAAGCTTATGGTAAGAAACAGTACAATCCAGATGGTGGTTGAAATGAAACCTAAATACACGTCTTTTTCCGTTATGGACCAGCCCCTGGTCAAAATTGATCTGAGAGAGCTGGTAGCTAACGTAAGGGGCAAGAAGGTTGATATGTATCTCAGAACGTCCGGCATTCCTTCTATTGGCCAGATAACGCCGCTGAGCAGCAACGTCGGGTAGAAGCTGCCGAGGGCCAGCTGAATCGCGTTCCTCTCCAATTCACACACGGCGGAAATTACGAATCCGAAGCACATGCCGCACAGACCCTGCAGGATTGTCAGAACGACCACCCATCCGATATCCCCTTTGCATTCGACTCCAAACACGATGATCATGAAAATCAGCACCAGCGTTGTCTGCCCGCACATCACCACAAACTGGGTCACCACGTGTGAAAATAGAATTTCGACGGGAGTAACACCTAAAAAAAATCGTAAAGCCTTTCTGCCGGTTTATTTTCGTTAGAACTTACCAGCAACCCACGATCTATCCAGCAGTCCTTCCATTCTTTCAATAATTAAAGCAGACGACGTTAAAGCAACGGCCAAGAAGAATACAATCCTGAACAAAAACATTAGTTAACAATATACGTATGTATTAAACGACGTCCTCATCCTTACGTCAAAATAACACCTGGCGCAACAAAGTCTGTAAATGAAGGCTCTTTAGATCCATAAATAGGTTCCTTGAATGAAATTGGAATTTCAGCAATTTTCGGATTCTGCTTGCACGATTTTAAGAGTTCTTGGGCGAAATCTTGATACGATAATTGCAAGTCTCGCTGAAGAATGATCCCAATTTGTTGATCTAATTAATAATAACGGCATAACCAATTATGGAAGGTTGAATTACATGTGTACTTACTTGACATGTCTAACCAGACTCGAATCTCGCTTTGATCTAGCGTTTCACCATCTGCGTCCTTCCCAAGCGCCATCCTAGCTACGAGGGCGTCTGTGAAGTTCTCCGTGAAGTACATCGCACCCCAAACGTCGCCATTCCGCACAGCTTCCACGGCAGATCCCGGGTCTGGATAATATAGCTTCTGTATCGTGTCGTTGCTCAAGTTCTGCAGGTATCGGCAACTTAAATTAGTAAACTTGCATCCAGGCTTGTACTGACAGTTTTGGTATGACTTGTTGGTGTAATTCATCTCGTGGTTTACAATAGCAAGCTTAAGGTCCGTGGGGTCGCGTCCGATAGCCATACAGAAGAGTATGACCTGCATCACAGGAAGGGCAAAAATAAACAACATTACGCCCACGTTCCTCCACATCCGCAGAAAATTCTTCTGGAGTAACGCTTTGATCTTCCCGACCGACGTAATGTTCGAGCAGGAACAAGAGTCGCACACGTCTGATGCCGACGGTTTTGCTGATGGTATAGCTTTACCATTCATCTAAAATTATGAAACGCCAAATGCTTGATTATTCCACCAACAAATACTTACCTCTACATGGCCGTTAGCCCCGTCATGAATTAAAATCTCTTTGCTTTGGTGAAAGTTTAAACCCACTACCCCGCTCTCCTCGGTAACATAAATAGAGTCCTGTTTGCCCCCATTAATACTAGCTAAACTAATGTTATCGCTAACGTTATCAGTGGGAGCGTTAGCTTGTCCTTGTTTCCTTGAAAGTTTGAGAAATACTTCTTCTAAAGACTGGCAACCATACATCGAAAGTAATACATGTGGAGATTCTTCTGCCAGAAGCTTTCCTGAACGCATTAGTCCAATCTATAAGTATAATTTTAATATAAAAAGTCGAACCAAAGTGTGAGAATTTATACAGCATGAGCTGATCGGGCCTCTTCTATGTAGTGGGTCGTGATTATAACCGTTTTGTTCCCATCCTTGGTAATTTGTACTAGATGATTCCAAATACTTTGTCTAAGAAGAGGATCTACCCCAACGGTTGGCTCGTCCAAAATGAGCAGCTCAGGATCATGCATCAGCGCAACGGCGAAAGAAACTCGACGCTGTTGTCCGCCACTAATTAAGTAAATTAAATTAGTACAGGTCGAATACGCACAGAAACGAAATATACCTCAAGTTTTTAACTAATCGGTTCTGGCTAGGCAAATCTAAGAAGTTGAGCAAGAACTGCAGTCTATCGTTGATTTCAGAGGTTCTCATCCCGAAAATCCAGCCGAAATACATCATGGTCTCCCGGATGGAGAACTCCCCGTATAAAGCTATCTCTTGGGGCATGTAGCCCACTCTCTTGCCAGGGACCCCAGAGCCCTTCGTGCCGGGCTTCCCGCCCAGCACCCATATTTCGCCCGCGTTGAGCCTCCGTCGCCCTACTATACAGGACAGCAGGGTAGTTTTTCCGCAGCCCGAAGCTCCCAGCAGACCATATCTGCAAGAAACAAATTACTGCCTTGTGCTGCAAGTTTAAATTACGCTTTAAGGTCACTTGTGAACAGACACGCAATCACTAATGCTTTTATCTGAAGCTTTGTAACAACTCAATTACGTTAATGTATTTTTATGATTTTGAAAAGCATCGTCCAATTTTGTTGTTTTTGCAGGAAACATCTAATTACGCTCGTGGCGTGAGCCAACCTGAAAGATCTTTGCTCATTATTGGAGGCATTAACAATGCTAGCCTTGATGTAAAATAAAACTGTAATGAAGGGAAACGCTTGTTCTATCCACGCGATTTGCATAATGCGTGTGCAGGTGGTTTCTATCAGACGTGGCTTAATGCATGCAACTTATTTTTATGTTCCACGATCGAGGGAGTTCTAATGGTGTAATAGTTGCGCACGTAACGCTTTTACGTTCGCAAAAAGTATTTTGCGGGATAAGTAGACTAATGGACTGGCTGATTATACGCTAGAAATGGGATTATTTAATTACAGAAAACATCGAAAGCAGCTAATGCATTATGTCACAGCGTAATCAAAATTCTTTGGTCAACAGCTCAAAGTCGAGTTAATTGCAAGGCGGAACTTCAATTAAGACAATACCTATAAGATTTTTGAAATTTCGTCGCATTCCTTAACTCTTTATGATATCCTTGTTAAGCTTATATAATTAAAATCTATGAAAATGTTGAGCCGCATGCGCTATTTATTCTATTTAGGAGGAAGATAAAGTGTTGGAAGTTATTTTAGAAAGTACGGTTTTCTCGACATATTTATGACCTCTAACCAGTTGATGAAGTAATACTTGCAGAATGTTTTTCATTTTGTTAGTTGAAAGCCTCTTACAGCTTATTTACTTCTTATAGTGACGTAAAATATCATTTAAAAATACTTTTTAAAACTGCGAACCCTTAGTGGTGCTCTAAAATTTTAATTCTTCACTTACATACTTCCTTTGGCAACAGTCATGTTGAGGTTGCTAAGTACGTGGTTAGGGTTCTTTTTGGAGCCGTATGTCTTGAAGGCATGCCTCACGCAGACGGCCTGTTGCCTCATTGCCCAAACCGACGACTGTTGGTGCTGTAACGGAGCTGGCCGGTCCACTGCCACTCCAACCAGGTCCGGGCTAGGAGCTACTGCAACTGGTTCTACCCTCTCACCCATCGCTGAACTCTCACTGCAACAAATTAAGACACTTTAGAGACATCACTAACTTCTCGAGTTACACAAAAATTACTCGTTAGAAAAGACACCTGGACGTCGAGAAACAGAAACCTCAATTCATAAAATGTTAATTGCTCATTGGTAAATACTATTTGCATGCTTTTCGAGGCGCTTTCTTTGCGAAATGTTAAAGTTCGAAGTTTCAAAATCGACAATGCCATTAACATACGGTAGGAACGCACTGTTACACAACGGAATGGTAGCCGGCAGCTTCCTGCCTGTTTACGTCTAAATCGAGAGCAGCATCGCCGAACAGGTTCCAGAAGTTCGGAAAGAATAAGACACCGAACGAAAGTGAAAGTATCAACGTTAAAACTGCGTTCACATATTCAGCATCAGACTTTTAGATGCAAAGTGAAAAGCGGCGGGATTCGAAACATCAGCAGTCTAATTTAAATAAATTAGCTGCCTGCTAACTTGCCTGCTTACGAGTGGGTGAGCTGAAATACACAATGAAATATTCAGCTTTGATATACCAACACAATATACTTGTAAAGTGTATTAAAACATAAAGATTTCTTTTGCGTCAAATTTTAGCTGTAAAACCTTAAACAGCCCCACCCATCTTTAGTACTTACAATTTTGTAATTTATATATCGTTTAAAGAAATTTAAAAAAACAATTTACATACTTTCAGCTTACTTTTAGTTTACTGAAATATTCAGTCTCCTTAAATAATTTAAAATGAATTTTTTAGACACCCATAATAAGCGAGCGCGTGATGTTATAACCAACATTTTTATTTCAGATTTCAAGCCATTACAGTCACACTGCTGATTGTAGTTTAGGATCGTTAAAACGACCGACTAATGGCAATATTAGTATTTTAGTAGCTCTTTAAATAGTCTTTGCTACTGTGCACTTATTGCATTTCTGAAACCTTAAGCAAGCGCAAATTGGTAAATTCAAAATAGAGTAGCGTCGCGCAAAATTACTAAAGTCTCTTTATTCACCCCCACCCCGAAGGTGTTTATATAGACATTTCTGTGAAAGTGGAGGTATGAAAATTGTACATGAAAATGTAATACGCACTCACTTGCGTAATTTTTATTTAGAATAATTAGGTGCAATCTCATTACATTATTAGGATTAACTCAGGTGGTTAAAATTATGCTATCACAGTCATTATCAGTTCTAAAATTTTTAATTTTAACCTCTCGGACAGGATCTTCATTCAGTACATTTTCCAGTTATGTAAATACTGTTTTTCCATCTCTCTTTACTATTCCCCATCTATTCTAGAGCAGAGTGATTCCAGGGAGTCCTTATTTTCCTGAGATATCGTTTTTCATTGACTTCACCCATCTATGGGGAAAACGGAGTCATACACTTAACCATTAATAAAGTTTGGGCTTTCGCTTATACTCTAAAAAATCAGTGCAATCTCGGCTATAAAAATCCCGGAAATGCCTGGAACGTACATCCCATAAAAAATCATCCAACTGGCACGAGCGACTAAGGTGAGCAAAGGGCACTTCTAATCACCATTACGCTTCTGGTACTTTTAAAGCCCCTGAATGGTAACGTATGACATCATGCTTCCAAACTCTAAAACGCTTTCCAAGACTACCGACCTATCAGCGTCTTACCGAAAGCTTATGCAGCAAATAATACAAAAGACTCCGGGTAATAATTATAAAATATTTCAACATTTTACTTGGCGTATCGATCTAGCTTATCATATTCTTCCACTTCCGAGAAAAGTTTTGGTGAAGTTGTCATGGGAGCTAATCTAAACCAGCAACAAGTCTTCATTCTGGCTCTAACATTATGCAATATTTAAGTTTATGGAACGTTAAGAAGATGCAAACGTAAGCCTAGTATGCAGTCTTTTTCAGGACTACCGATCTCTGAATGTCTCGTCAACTCTGCGAAAGCGTTTACATGCAATAGTTAAAGACTACACTTATTTTTAAAATCTTTTGGTTGTAAAACGAATCAAAAACGTTTTGAGAACTAGAAAACTGCAGATATAATCTCTCTTAACGAACTGATTCAGATTATCAGATTATTTCAGTCCAGAGAAAGATTCTGCTTTATTTTATGAAACGTAGTCATTCCGGAAGCTCATCTAGACCAGTGTCCCACAATACTGCATTCTATCTCTAACATCATCTCACAAAAAGTTCTTAATATGCCTTGAACGTAAGTTTACGACATGTTAGGAACTCCCTGTACAAACATTAGCTTAGCACGCAGAAACGACTACGTGAACTACAAGACTGGTTCAACATACCAATTCCGAGAAACGCATGGTTAGCCTACCTCCATCAAAGAAACATTTTATTAACAAAACGGCCTTTCACATTTCCCAAAATTATGGATAGGAAATAAATCTGGACTATCAAGGCAAATGTGGCAAGGCCCAGTCTCGAAATGGATGCCAAAAACCCACGCAAACGAATTTAAGTTGTCCTAGGACCTGTCTTTGGCCTTTCGTAAAAACGCAAACCTCTCCATAATGGAAAAAATACACGAGATTACTTTTGTTCATGATCTCAAATGCACACTAAAATTCTCGAAAATTTAATTTTGTTTGCGGCACCAAAGGGTGGCTCTTAAAATGAACTATTCCTATGCTAGCTCACACAAAAAGGGTAGAACTTATAAAGTTATGGTTATCGCAACTATGATTTTGTTATGTACAAATTTGAAAATATTGCTGTTTATTACTTATTCACAAAACAATTCAGTAAAAAAAACTGTTGGTGTCTTTAAAAGCACTTTACATTGAACATCCTTTAATTTCTCCTTGATCAAGGTTACTCTAATTAGTTTGCGATAAAAGCACTATAAATTGTATAGGAATTGACAATCAACAAAATTTAGTCACTAAACACATCCGTTTGTGTAAGATTTGGCCTTCTAGTAATTAATATTGCTTTAATAGACTCTGTAAAGAATTCAATTTGTAAATGCCTCATATTTACCTTTAATAGGAAGGAAGAATTTTATCGTCATTTTAAATAAAATTATGCTAATGCTATTTTTTTTTGTTTTAAAGAAGTTAAATAAAAACAGACTGGCATTTTCGGATTATAATTTTTTTTAATAAATAAAATGTAAAAGAAAGATAACAATATTAAACAGATTTTATTTTTAAAAATACAAAATGTGAAATTTGTAAGGTGGAATTTTTGTTCATCGCTACGTCGTCGTAAGAATGATATCACATTATGGTATTTTAATGATCGCCCTAGGCGCTGGCTAAAACGACTCAAAGACAACAAATCAAGGATGTTAACCAAACGACCTGCATTCTAATCATTTTTGAACAGTGCTCAATATCGCGTATAGCATAGCGAAGTAAATTCTCATCACAGTTTCCTAAACTTAAAAATAATAAAGAACCATTCAATTACAATTATCCGGCATCGTAGCTTTAATAATGTATTCAAAATAGCTAACAAATACATCAAATTAAGGGACAATCAAAAATGATTAAAATAAAGATACCCCTAAATTTTTTAGCGCAAATTTGGGATAGTGAAATACATAATAAGACCTCACATGGCCGTTAACCATACAGATTTCTTAATGTTATTTGATATAACTTCTGCTACCACATATTTATTACATACAGAAATCAACTCTGTGACGAGTTGGAAATTGCAGCAACTTTTTGAACGTAAGTACATGTGCAAATGTTCCAAAACAAATTGTAACTAGAAATGGAACCAAGTGGTTAAGTCAAAAAATCTTTTTCGAGACACCTATTTTTGGAGGAGTTGCAAATGTCATCAGCAAAACGGCTACCAAAGTACATCCAAGATGCCCCAATAATGACTTTAGAAATTGAGATGTAGAAAATCCCATAGAGCCTACTGTACAGTGTATTTTTAAAAAATTGATAAGAAAACTATTAAAATCTGGTCTAGTCGTAATCGATTTATTAATAGTAACGGCAGCACTGTATTAAAAACTTACAAAGTGAATCAACAACTGTGCAAGTGGGACTAGTAAATAACCTCATCGTTTTCTGTGTTACAAAATGTTACCTAATCGCAAGAAGGTTAAGGAAAATTGAAAATTGAAATTGTAAAAATTCCCCTTTTGTTATTGTTTAAATATAAACCTGGAAACTTAAACTTAAAATCATATAATCAATTATCTTGTAGCCCTTAAATATGTTTTGCAGCACAACATTGCAAATTTATGTTCCAAAATTTACACAATTTGAAAAGCCATAACCTTTTCCAAAAATAAGGAGGCTAAGTAAAGCTTTTTCGCCCTAAAAAATGTTTCCTTCTGCCAATTGGTGTAGCTGTTGTTTATTCTGCTGCCCAAGATGACTTCTTCATGTATTTACCGTACACCAAATAAATTTCCCAACCAAAAAATAAATAATATAATAATAGGCTCGAAGGCCCTTTGGGGTCGTAACAGGATAGGTCTGCTACAATCTAGAGCCTACGGCACACAAGGGTAGTAACGAGGCTAGCACTACGTACATATCGCCTACTATTACCCCAGAGTTTGATCTCCAGGTATTCATTCATTGCAGCTGGGCCAGTGATCGAATTGGAGAAAGCGGGATTCAAACACGCATCTCTAGATTTCGTAGTCTAGCGAACTATCCACTAGACTACCACGGCTCACAAAAAATAAATACCTCCATTAAGCACTACTCTAAAAGAAAAAAGCATACTGCGAATAAGTTAACAAATGTTCAATTATTTCAGAATTCTGTCCGAATTGGTTGGATATAGAGTATGTTATAACTTTGCTTCACATTCTGCAAGAAAATATGTAGGCCTTGTCTATAAACCGCCATTTAAATATGAAGTTTATCATAAAAGTTGTAAAGACGAGACAAAACTTAAGACCATGAAGGGCAAATAAAAAATATAGAAAAAAGGTGTTGGATTTCTTCAAAAACATGTAAATTTGAAGCATATACAAGTACACAATCTATTCTAGAAGACGTGTGCTCCAATTATATAGCAAGTGTTGTAAAAAATGCATTAAAAAAGACATAAGCACAGATCTTATACGATCTGAAAAAAGGCGATACTTCACATTACGCTACTAAGTATAAGAAGTATAAAATGAACCTATATAGTAAAGCCCAATTATCTCAGGCATTAGATTATCTACTACCCAAGGTGATGAGGTTTGGATTTCGTTGAGAGTATTTTTTTTCCAAACTTGATTTAATAAACAGTAATGGAAAACTACTACAAAGCCATTTATACACTTTCTCAGGAAAGACAGCGATCTAACTATTAGGTGCTATTAGTGTATTTAAAAGGTTTAATACCCCTAGAAAATGCTGTGGACGTCGTCTGTCAACGTTTTGTAAGAATCTCGAACTCCAAGAACATGCAGTAAATATTGTAGGTCTAAAGCATGGCGATTCTGCATAGCATACTGTCAAAGTAAGGGGTTTTTGAAAGTGTTCTGTCTAAGTATAATGGACGTTTTTCTTAAATTTTGGTAATAGGGGATTCTAGGGGCTATAAATAAGTGATTAAAACACCGCATTAAAAACAATGTTAAGATACGGCATTGTCCACATTTAAAAGCGAATAAATGCAGCGCAGAAAATTTAGATATCAAAATTAGTGGAGGAGAAACTCACCAATAAAAATTATCTCACGATTGACACTAAGAGAGATATCACTGTAATTGGAGACATTTAAAAGTCAATAATGAAATTAAATGACGATAGCTGTATAACCATCTATTATCAAATTGTACTACCTGCTCTGTCGAAATATAGAAGAGAAGCTGTTCGAGTAACAGATGAGACATACAGGCTTACAGCTTCCTCTTTCCGCAATGGGAGAAGTGAAATCTAGTTTTAGAAAACTGACCTATTCTGGGTTACTTTAGAATACTGATTTGCGAAAATCTAGATTTCACATCAAGCAATAAATTTAATTATCTACCTAAAACCACAATCGCATGCTAGCTTTTTGTATCGTGGCCATCTTCAAGGAAAGTACTACGATAATACACCAAATTATATACTATGAAGGCGGCTAGAAACAATTGTATCCTCAATGTTAAGCACATGGTTAGACAACTACAAAGAAAGGCAGCAACTTCTCGGAGCTGTACAAGTAAAATGGAGATCCAGATGACTCATCTTCTGTAGCAAAAATGCATTACATCCAAACTTTAACATGAGATATAACAAGAAAATGATCAAATATCTCTTCTAAAGGTTTTTTAGGAAAAATTTTGGTTACAAATATGGTACCTTATAATTTTGCTTTACGTTCTGCGATCTATTCTAAAAACCGACATTTGTAATAACGAACTCTGAAGACGAGTCAAATTTAAGATTGTAAATAATGTATAGAAAATATAGAAAATGGTACAGAATTTTGAAAAATATCACGTACGTATGAAGTATATATTCCTAGAGAATGTGTGTTTAAATAAAATAGAAAATGCTGTCAAAAAATGCATTGAAAAAAGATGGAGCGGAAATCTCATACGATTTTAAGAAAAAGCCATACTTCACATTACGGTAGTAACTATAAAAACAATTGATACTGGATGAAGTATAAAATGCACCTATATAATAAATAAAGCCAGTAAAGCGCAATTAACTAGGACATTAGATTGCCTAGTTAATGAGGTTTAAATTTGCGGAGAGTATAAATTACTTTCGGTGTCTTCCAAACTTGACTTAATGGAAAACTGCTATAAAGCTACTTACATGCTTTTCCAAGAAATACGACGATCCAACTATTAGATGCAGTTAGTATTTACATGATTAAATCCGTCAACGTTTGGTAACGAACTCCGCACTTCAAGAAGATCCAGTTAATATTAGCTCTACATAGAGACAAAGCTACAAGTCTGTAGCAACATTCTGCATAAAAAACTATCAGAACGATTTTTCAAAAATCTCTATCCAACTATGTGTTATTTTAAATCTTGATGATAGATATTTCAGGAGTTCTCAAGAGGTAATTAAGGAAAAAATTTGTAAGAGCAATATTATGGTGGCGTTAGCTATATTCAAAGTCGATAGTTTACAAAACAAAGTTGCTGTTATAGTTCATGATTGAGAGTTAGAGAGCTGCCACTGTAATTGGAGACACTCAAAAGTATTATGGATTAGTTATCAGGAAAAATGTTAATAATTGAATAAAATCATATATAAACATCTCCCTTCATAGAATGGTAATACATGATCTATCCATGTATAGGACAAGTATCAAACTACCCAAGTAACAGACACGATATAGACATAGCTTCTCCTTCCTGTAACGAGAGAAACTTTTAGAAGTTTGCTCTATTCTGAGTTGCAAATGAAATTTCCCTTGTGGAAAATTAGAACCAAAACAAATCAATAAAAGAGGATGGGCAAAACCCTATGGACAGTGAGCATAAAAAACTGTAAAAAGTTCTAACTGGAATATAACACGAAACTAAAGGTTTAACCAAGTGGAATAGAAAGCCCTGGTGACAACGAGCAATTGTTCAAATTAAATTGAGGATCTACAACCACTTGGCGCCACTTAGAACATTATTAAACGAAAAAGTTCTATGATTTCGAAACATGTGATAGTAGAGCATTTGTTTGATGGTAGTTATGAGATTCAGCTTGCTACAGAGAATCTTACTATAAGTTTTGGTAAACACGGAATAACATGTAGTGAGCCGGTTTTCTACGCGCCAAGATACAGTCTCGCTACATGAACAGAACAAAGTACTTTCTGAATGTATTGTTTGATCAAGCAAAGACAGGTGTAGACTTTGTAACAGAATATTTCTACACCTGCAAGAATGGAACATGTATAGTTGGATGCTGCTTACATGTGATGTGTGTCGTAATGTATCTTACTTACGCACGATATGATCATCTAGTATTTTTTCTAAGTTCTAAGGCCTATATCTTTGTTCAGAAAGGTTGTACCTGGTTGGTTCCTTAGATAATATTGCTCAAGACACTTACGGCTTTCGATTGAATAGGTTTCGTCTGGGTACCCGAATTTTCGATTTAGGTTCCAATCTGCCATCCTCCTTTGTAATCATCTACGTGAAATCACATTTGATTGGATAAAAATTTCCTATATTAGGGTATTTAGCGTCGTGGCAATTTTCACTGGAAGTAATACGACGTTTATATACCATGAATATGGAAAACTTAAATTGTATCCTCAAAGTTGAGCATACGATTAAAAGCAGCAGAAGCAGGGCCAAAAAGAACTTGGAGGAGCGACACTGGTTAAAAATATTGAAAATACCTTTAGAAAAGATACTCTGCTTCCATTTATAGTGAGCCTTAATGGAAAAGGAATAAGTCAGACTCCACAAATTAAATTGCACTGATTTTATAAAATACATTGGAATTGCAACAAATTAAAAACAGCAGTCTTCCCTCAAAGTGGACAGCAGGCCTGCCGAGGCACACTCGGCAGTGACGCAAGGCAGATGCGCCCATTTAAGATTTTCGCCACGATACCGCCGAGGTCTCAGCGCTACGTGACAGAATTTCTCGTCCACGCTGCGCTTCGCTGCTCTAGGTCCCTCGCGTGCAGTTTCGCTTTCGTCGGACGCAAACGAAATTCAAGTTCGCCGTTTTCGTAAACAATGCGCCCGAAAGTGGGACGAAACTGACCTGGTTAGCGCCTGCTCTATGATTTGCATGTCGGGACGCCGCGCGCGTAATACCCTTATCAGCGCCATCGCTGCATACTAATGCTGCGAAGAGCACTTGCAAAACCCACGACGTTGCAATTCCGAGGAGCACACGTGGAATTGTAGGCCACCGAGACGCCTTTCTGGGCGCGTTGCTTCTGCCTTGAGGCTGTCGCCTGTGAGCATTGACCATTATGTCATGCACAATAAAAAGATGATGTTCTGATTGTTCTATGGTATATCTATTACTACTGCTGCGTTTGCCCTTTATTAAATATTTGCAACTAAAGCATTTTATATTTCAAAATATTAAAGAGTTTGTGGTGTACCAAAATTTTTAATTCTAGTTTATATTGTTCCTCTAACCTACTGCATGTGATAGTAGCAATCAAGTAGAACTGCCCATAAGTACCGCCATACTGATTTTAAAGTAAATTTTTACAAATAGCCCGTCAAATAAGGTTAACAGTCTGAAAGTTGTAATGCAAAGCGCGTCCACTTCCTGCTTCCGCCTTATGCCCACTCTGTAAAGTAGAAGATGCCTTATGTTTTCCAATAAGGAAGATAGAACTATAATCAACAAAAGATACAAAAGATAAGCTAGCACTTACTACTTTATTATTAATTACTACTTGATAGGATTACAAATAAAATACAATATCATTTAAACATAAGTTGCACAAACTCGTCAGCCTCGTCATCTCCTGACAATGGCTTATCATTAACGGTCCGTTAAAAATTAATTGCGTTGTACGCCTATTCAATCCCTAATTGGGTGGTATATCCCTGTTTAATTATAGAGACTAAATACTTAGTTGCGTTATACAAAGTTGACAAAAAATATATTAAAAATCACTGGATAGAAACCTAATTCGGATTTGTTTACATAAATGAATGAAAAAACTGATTAAAAAATCCTAAAAAATTTAAATCAAATCATAACTAGATACAAATTATAAAGTGAAAACACGATAGATCTGCATATTATTATTAATATAACGTGCTAATTTATAATTGACTATTTTATAAATAATTTATATATTTATATATAATTTAAGAATATGATAAATTTGAATTCCCAATAATAATAATATTTCTGATAACAGTAACATTTCTTTACTTCCTGCAGGATATTGTTGAGGCGATGAAATTTGTTAATCAACATTTGAGCCAGTGGCTTCAAATTTCTGTGCTTCACACAAATTGTGAAATTATAAATTGGATAAAGCGTTCTTATTACTGCAAAATAATTTTCAAAATAACTTATAGGAGGGTGTTTTGAAAGCAATCTTCCTTCGGGATAATTTTATAACTTAATAAAATATAAATATAAGCCATAATATCTTATATGTTCTCCATTATCCTTCTACGAAATTATCACCCCTCTTCAAAGGACGTACTTTAACATTGAAGAAGTTGAAGAAGAAATCAGGCATTTAGAGGCGCACATTTCATCATTAGTGTAACGCCACAACCTTTCAGATTAGCGACCACCTTCCTGTTCGTATCGAGCCAAAAATTGCTAGAAAATCTCTTTTAAATTGTGTTTCATTTGAGGAATAGGGCTGATCTTGTGCATACTTTCCTGTAGCCAAGCAAAACATGAATAATACGATGCACTCGTTCAGAAAAAGTTCCAACAGTTCTAGCCATGTCCTCCTTTCTACATGCGCTTAGTGCTGTTCGATTGTATCTGCCAAGAGCCAACAACATCGATGAAAACCATGAAGATTTATTGTAGCTGGAGTTTTCCTTTTACACTTCTTGTCTGCCATATAGCAGTAGTAATACTCGAACAGGATTTGTCACAAGCAGCGCCCATTCGCCAGCCGTTAGAAACTCATTAACAAAACGTTGCTTTAATCGAATCGTGGAACTTGTAATTTTACTCAACTGATATTGCGGGAAACGCTACTAAATAATTCCTCAGCCAATGAATTAAAGAATGTTATGATATATACTTTATGAGCCTCAAAGAAATATTACCAGGACCTATCCGCTAGGAGGCAAGACTTTTCAAAAGATCCTCGTAATAATTTTAAGGCATTTAGTAATGCGTATCTGGTAATTATCATGTGCAAAATATTATAAGTTTAATAGTTCAAAAAATAAACGCAGTAGCTACAACAATTATTGTAAAACTCTTTATCACCCTCATGTTTTATTATACTTTAATGCAAACTTCTTTCAAAAACCGCATCTAAACCTTGTTCAAAATGAACATAGCTAATTATTTTTAGTGACCAAGTAGGCATCTGAATCCAGGATAACTTAATTATGCCTAATTTTTTATCAGCTCGTTATTGTTTTTCAATTGATAAGTGCTTCCAACTCTGCTGCTTGCAGATGGAAAGGCAAAGTGTAATTTAGCGCATCTCCATTACGAATACTGCAATTAATCTTCAAGGTTATCACAACGCATTCTTACTGGTCGTCCAAGTTACACTGTATTTGAAAAATATAAAACATTCGAGCAAAAAACAAATTGAAAGGAAAATTATCATAAGTAACTAATTTTCCATTGTCTTGCAATGATGAGCTTCGAGTATTTACTGTATTACGTCACCTTTCATTTGAATGCTACTTTTTATAAAATAACTTCTGACGCAAAACCGCCAATCAGCTTATTTCAACTCGGCGGTAATTAAAACCGAAAAGATTGTGTCTGGCTGCACCTGTAGCGTTATTCTGACATTGTATCATCTGGTAATGTAATTAATCTAAAAAATTTCTGCAGTTTACATTAATGACTTCTATAAATGAAGATTGCAATTCGACGCAATTTGCAAATCATTAGAAAAACATCAATTTACATCAATTAAGATCTGGTCGGCTTTGAAATTTGAGCAGAATGTAACTGTTCAAGGGGGATTAGTTTTAAACATTGTAACACATTTTGCTTTACTGTAGAAGCTTGTTGCGTAAAAAAACTTTTCACTAGTTATTACTGCAAAATCCTCCCATTTGTAAAAACTACTCGTCGAGGAATTTCTCTTATTGCAGATTTAAGGACGTGTCTGTCAGAATCCAATCCTTATTAGGGCAGCATAAGAGGTTCAAGGGCGCCGACGTTGCGTATTTTCCTAATTGAATCAGGCATTTAGGTCAGTACAAACGGGATTGCAAGTACGTCCATCCGGAGTCCGAATTAGTCGATTTTCTGTTAGGCGAAAGCTATTAGAGGTGCAGACAAGGGCGCAGTGTAGAAGCGCGATATTAATAGCGCTACTGTTGACTGCAGAAAATAGATGCTACGGTTGTAGCCTAAGGATTCGCGAAAACATGCCGTCAGGTACATATTTACGTTAAAAAAACAAATAAAACGTATTTGTTGCAAAAAGGAAAAGTACTCGGTCAAGAAACTTAGTACAATGAAGAGCAAGTGCAGATTTTGCAACGTGCAATTATTTTTATGTTATAAAACAGATTTGAGAAAAATTACTACGAAAATTAAAAGAAGAATTGGTTACAGTACCTTGAAGCGAATATGGAACCAATGAGTCCGAGAAGGTGCTCATTTGCGAAGATTGGAGTCTCGTGCAATACTAAGACCAATCAGGAGGATCACCATATTCAGAAGCTTACGATTACAGACGGTAGAGAAACTTCTAGTGCTCCGTCACACCAATGGTGGACCATTACATGGTACCGATTGTCTACCAGCTCGGCGGCTTTTCTTAAGAATACCAACGACTTTTCTATCCCGACAACGAAAGTCACAATGGGCAACAGAAAGACTTCTGTGGAAGCACAAGTGGCATAAAATCTCCTTTTCTGATAAATCCAGATTTTTTTCAACCCAAACGGCGGTCTAATGTTAATCCGCCGTAGACTCGGTGAAAGAGAGCAAGAAAACTACAATCGTATGATGCATACAACGTTAACTATGAGTATCATTATGGTATGAGGAGTTATCAATTATGATAACAAATCACGTCCAGTTAGAGTTACAGAGAACATTACCAGTTAGACTTACATAAATATAGTCTTACAGTTTACAAAACTTCAGAGAAATCTTCTAACAAGATGATGCACGTAACACATTAAATTCCCTTCAACAAAACAGAGTGAAAATTCTCCTATGGCCGATTCGATCACCAGGATCTTTTACCGATCGAAAAAGTGTGGTATATCATTGCGCGAAGGGTACAGCGGTATAATATTTGGCTGAATTATGGAAACGTGTAAATGATTAACATAATGCAGCCCATCTAGATACTATTCGTTCAATGTTTGTCTCGATATCAAGAAACCGGAGGTTAGGCCCATACATTATTGAATTAATGTAAATGTTTATTAACAAAAGTTTTGTAAGTTTAATTATTGATTTCTCTTATAGTGTTAAATAAATCTGCAATGTTTTAGTTGTTAACATTCAATAAACACTGATGTATAAACGAATTTGACGGATAGGCCCAGAAGTTATTTGAGGAAAGCAAACAGAACACAAATAAAGCATACATCTAAGCAAACTTAAAGCATTTTAACGCTTTGCACTACATAATGTTACCGATAATAAAAAATAAAAACCAAAATCCAAATTCCACATTAAAAATCCATTTAGAACAAGAAAAATACTGAAACATTGAATAATAAAATAAATTTGAAATTTCGGCGGAAAATTCTGTTGCATTTCCATTCCTTCGGGGTTAATTCAATGTCCAAATTAATTACATCTTCGTAAAACTTGGAATGCCTACAGCAAAAAATTTTCCCACGCAACATCTGTGTGGAGGTCAATTTAAAAATTTCTCGCCCTGCTAGTCTACTCAATGCGTTGCTTAATACGCGTCGTACACTTCTAATTAAAAAAAAACACAGCGCAGGACATTAAATCGGCAGCTAATTAAACTGCGAGAGTTGGGAATGTCATTCTATTTCAATATCATACGATTACAGCATGGAAATCGACAGGCGAGAAAAAATCTCGACGAGTTTAATTGGTACACAAAGTAAAAGTCATAATAGTGAAACAACAATAAAAGTTACGAGGAACTTTGGTGCCAACTCTGACGTATCATCAGATACGTTAAGAAATAAGTCGTCATTTCACGAATTAGAGGATATCTAATAAGAATGTTTATTAACAAAGTTAGATTTTCGTATCCTTAGCCCGGGTTTTTACCACTTTTTTCGTAAGCTGAAAAAGTTGGAAAAAATTGACCAAAGGTAGACCAAAACCACCTGTGACTCAATTAAGGAAATCGCTTAGTTCAAGTTTCAAAACAATGTTTGCTTATTTTTAACAGTATGGCCGCTGTAGGTTTTGCAGCTTTTACAACTCCAATAGCTCTATCCTTTTGAAATTTTACCCCTATATGAGTTTCGAAAGCTTTCGTCAGAGTTGGCTAATGATTACTATACGTCGCTTCACTAATGAGCTACGTGTATGTGGCAAATCTAATTAATGTCAATTTGATAGTTCAAACGTTAGCTTAACGTTAGAAATTGACGAACTACTTGCGTTGCGAGTTTAACTCTGAAAAAAAATTTTGTCTTCGACTAACAGCTACAGGTTTTACAGCAATCAATGGACAACTGTGGTAACCCACTTTTCGAATTTTTCTTTTCATTAAGGTTGACTAATTAAATCACTGTGAATATATTTCTAGCTGAATCATAGATTAAGTATATTGTATGTACATTTTTATTTATTTACTATTGTTGCAATTTTTAGTCATATTTCTCCACGAAAATTTGATTTTTATAAAAGTGGGACAATTACAAAGTAAATTAGCTAAGAAGAAAAAGTTGCTTTAAAAAAATTAAGCAGCAACAACATAATGAGTTAAAAAAGTTAAAGCAATCTATAGTTTCGGAAAACTATGTAAATATATACTCAAAAAATGTTTATTTTGTGCAAAAGAGTTTGTATTGAGAAATAAAAGAACCTTTTGTCTAGCCCAAACGTTAAAAAGTTATAAGATAATCTCCAAAGTGATGCTTTTCTGTGCACGATACAATACTGTCATTAAAAATTCTATAAGACACCACGACCTAAATAAATATCAGCCCCAGCGCAAGCAATAAGTGTTGTAGTCAAAACTGGATAGGTCTAATTACTGTCTTCGCAGTTTACGTGCTATAAAATAATATCAATACGCGCACTTCTTCAGTATGCTTAGAGAACGCTTTATCAGTGGCGAAGACTTCAACGTTAAGCGCCAGTAATAGGGTTCTAGGTTAATCACCTCTAAAAGCAAGAAAATGCTAAGTCTTTAAATACGAATAATCTCAACTATCTCTTTACTGGACAACCCACGTACTGGCCCATAAATAGAATAATAATTCCGAAATTAGTTTATTTTTGTATAACCAAAAGCATACAGCGCAATTACACAATGATAGAACAGTGCTTAGATCTCTCGTTCAGCCGTTTGCTACTTTTAGACACTTCTACAACTAGAATATTTCACATATAAAGGCTTCTTAGTCTTTAAAACATAAGAATGGGCTAGACCGTAAGTAAAGAATTAATAAGTAAAAAATTATCTTAAACATACCCTTTGAAACCAAAGATATTAATGAAGCTGCAAAACACCTAAATCGCGCCATTTAGCAATTTAGAAATTGCCACCTGAATTAGTTCCTAAAGACACACATCTAACAATGAATATTAAACAAAGGCTTGCTGAAAAACGGAGAATCCGTAGAATATGGCAAAACAAGTCGCCCGTCGACAACAGAGCTGAAAAATATGCATCAAGAACTCACCCAGAAAGTCTTGGCCTTACTAAGGCAGCACATTATCCTTTCTGTCGTATCACTAGGCAAATAAATCATCCTCAATAGAGAGTACCACTTATAACGGAAAATGATGGTAGCGGGGCCAGAAACCCCAACAAGAAATTCGAAACATGCGCCGCTCATCATGCAAAAGTAATTCAGCTGTTATCATTCACGCTAACACAAGAAGAAAACGCAATCCATGAACAACTTGATTCTAAAGACTAAGACTATCAACAAAATTATTTAAAATAGGCAAACTAAAATTTATAATAAAAGACAGCTTAAAGTCGAAGAAATATCCAGGATATTACAACATTACGAGTAAGGTCCTAAAGGAACCCCCAGAAGAAGATTTCAAGCTGCTAACAGAAATTTGCAACATTATAATACAAACCTCACCGGAAAATGGTACAAATTATCCTTGCAGCGAAGCCGGAAATAACCTCCTGCCGCCCCATTAGTCTGCTGCCACTGGCGTCAAAAGTATTTCAAAAACTCCTATTCAAGAGACTAAAACCCCTAATTAAGAAACACGAACTGATTCCAAATCATCAGTTCGGCTTTCATAATAGACATGTTACAATCGAACAAAGTCATCCAACAAATCTTCCAATCAACTTTTTTCGATATAGCCCAAGCTTCCGACAAAGTCTGGCACCCGAAACAGAAGCTTCCACACATATACTATCAACTGTTCAAATCTTATCTATCAGACAGGTAGTTCCAAATTAAGTTCCAAGGCGAAATAAATTTCTATGCCATTCACTCTGGGGTTCCTTAATGAAGCATACTGGGCCCTATTTTGTACCTGTTTTCTACTTCAGACACCCACTATACAACAAACCACGATAGTCACATTTGCGGATGACACCGCTATATTGGCCGTACAGTAACCCCATCTGATAACCTTAAGGCTGCTTTAAATTTATTGGAAGACAGGCGCATGTTCACCTGTAACCCTGAACAACATGCAGCTACCCAAATCAAAAGATGTGAAATACATAGGTATTGGATAGAACGACAACGTAGAAGAAACACATTTTTACCAAACACAAGCAACTGGGTTTAAAATTGACGAAACTTTAGTGGCTAATTGAAGAGAAATCCACACTCATTCTCAAGTACAAACTCTTATTTTATAAGGTAATATTAAAACCCGTATGGTCCAGACAAAAATCCTACGGTACATCACCAACGCCCCGTGGTATGTGAAGAATGGCACACTACAACGTAATTTCCACATGCTATTAATAAAGGCCAACCAATTTACTTATTGTTTCGCTAAACAGATTATAATTACTTAGTAGTCAAATAAAAAAAACCATATTTCTACCATTTCTATCATAAATTTGATACAAAAAATTTAAGGGATACTAATACTTCAAGGCAAAATCATAAAGATTACAAAAATGCTACCTAATCTCTTAAAGTCTACCTATTCTTGGGATTCAATATTTGAAGTATAAACCTAACCTCAATAAGAAAGGCATACAACAGCACAAAGATAATAAAAATGAAAAATACAAAGTGTGGGGTAAGGTCAAAGCTTGATAAAAAAAGATATAGTAGGTATAGTAAAATGTAAAATTTTTTACTCAAAGTGAATTACAGAATGCTTATAGTGGGCAGCTCATTTTGCCTCAAAAAGCATTGAACTATGCAGTCGAGTACAAATGCTCGAATGCGCGCTTTCATAAGACGTTCGAAACCAGTCCGACAAGATCGGACTGACGTCAAAGGTTCAAAAAAGCTCCGCATGCGTTGATACATAAACGTTTCCTTCAGTTTTTACGTGCGCGCGTCACAGACGAGAAAACAAGCCCGCTAATTGTGCGCGACAAGGCTGTTTTCGGTTATTTACAATAATCAGAGGCTGCCAATTACGGATCGTCCTTAAGCCCAAGCCGCCAATCACGCGCAACCCGGCATTTACTCTGGCGTCAAAAAGGACGTCGAAACTTGTGGGATAAAAAAATCATTTTCTCACCTACCTTCACCCCTACCGCCGCTTTCTGACGAAATCGCAGCTGGCAATGGCCGTAAAAAAATCTACTGCAGTGACTGATAAATGCACGCGCTTGCTCTACGACGATCATTGTATGATGCGCAAAAAAACTATAAAAAGAACGCTTTCGACTGCATCGCATGTCAGAGATAGGTGGCAGTTGGTTTATAATTAGAACCGTTTTTGTGCAACCTCAATTAAGCGTGGATTGAACATCGCCAGCCTTAGTAAATTGAAAAATTAAGTTAAAATCTTCCAGCAGGTAGCCAGGTATAAAATAAGTTACTTTATGATGACTAAGGCGCGGATTTGTACGCAATGTGTATTTTACTGGCTCAAAATTAAAAAAAAAAACAAGTTTGTATTTCAATGCCACATTTCTTTTGTTTACATTCTTGCAGATTTTGCAATATTTTGAGTATCTTATTTTTTAATAGATTTTTAAAATAGAAAGGATAAAATTTAATATAAACAACTAATATCTATAATTATAAGTCAAAGATAAAAACTTTAAGATTATAGAATTTTTGAAAACTTGCTTTCATTAATGAAACATTTCACGCAAGTAGCGTCGACACAATCTTAACCGTCATATGCAGTTCGGCATTAGTGCAACTCTCTAAAAATCAGTATTTGATGTAAATTGCCAAGTTACTGAACTGTTAACTTTTGTTGAAAGAATATTTAGCAGTAATATCCACTGTGAAGTGTTGGAACTTTATGTCCTTCCATAGTTATATGATATCAAAACAGAACCTTAGTAATCATGCCCATACAAAGCTGGAAACTCAGCTTATGATGATTTTTCTTTTGAGGTTACGTTAGGAACATAGTTTAAGCGAAAGCGATACGAAACTTCAACTATATACAGAAGAGACTATCTGTAGCCATACCCATATCAGCCGATATATTAATAAAAACATGGGAAAGCGTTGCCCCACGTTCTAGTAAATCACATTTGGGTTTTTAAACGGTTTCTCCAATAGAACGAATGGAATTGTGGCTCTTTAAATATTTAAGATACCGTCGATAGCCCAAATGTTAGTATCAAATGGTACAGGAAGATTGTTTACACCTTTCGATGTCCTACAACAATGCAGTTCCGACAAGATGGTGCTACCGCTCAAACAGCAGTGCCAATAATATCAGTATCTTTGAAGAACGGCTTTCAAAAAGAATTTAAATTGTCATTTACTATTTGTATTTTTATCTCACAATATTATATGCCCTCCTTCTATTTTTTCTTCGGTTTATAAATGACTTCGTCTTATTTCTAACTTTGATATACTTCTTTACTTGTGTGTTGAGATAAAGCAATTAATAATTATTTTTTCATCTTACTTAAATTTATTTTTTAACTTATTGTTGTAATTTTGAATTTAGTGTTCAGAAACAATGTTATCATTTTTATTTAACCTACTTTTTACTTGGTTCTTCAAATTCTTTAAAATATTTTTCTTATAATATTGAATTTTATTGGTTTTTTCGTTATAGCTATATCTTTTCTTTCAACACTTAAGTTAGCAGACTTCTGTTAACCTCCACTTAGTTTCTTAACAGTTTCTTTGGTCATTTTACGTTTCTTTCAATACTACCTTACATTTAACGCTTCAACTTCTATAACTTTATTATAGACGTCAATTTCACCATGTTACCGTCATTTCCCTCTTTTTCGCCAATTTAATTTTTTTGTGTTGCCAATTCAATTTTTTTATTTTTTTCCTGCTCCGATATTCCTTGTGTTTCTTAAAACGTTAACTTAATAATTTGCTTTTTTGATTTTATTGTGATGCCATCCCCGATCAATAAATCTTTTAATTTAGTTAAGCATAGCTACGCACAAACACATTAAAACTATGATTTCAAGACTATTTTAATATAATTCATCCTAGTTTTATCAGATCTAATGTTTTTTTGTTTTCTTTATGTTCCCATTTTAAAATTTCATACTTTAAATATTCACAATTCTATGTAATGCACCTTTTAATTTCTTCATTTTGGTAGAAATATATAAATCTTTTTTCAGCATTGTTTTTCCCTTCCTTCTTTTTCTAGTTACTGTTTTATTTTTTCTGTTATTTTAATTATTTTTGAACTTAAATTATACAGAACTTCTTATAACTCTATGTAATCTTAAATAACCTTCTATCGGTTAGTTCATAAAGGTCCATGGTCATTTACGAATCCACTACTTAGCCAATAATTAAAGCCCCTATATTGCAAAGCCAATTTGTTATTAAAACTTAGTTCTAATAATCAATTTGGTTTTTTTTATTGACTGTTGTCACATTTAAAGTTGTGAGTAGGTCTTACATTAGAAATTATTAAAAGTGTACTGTTTGACGTCGAACAATCAGAAAATCTGTAATTGCTGAAGTAGCAACACAAAAAACAACGTACCTTGACATAAATTATGCAAGGTTTGATTAGAAAATGTCTTAAAACTCCATCAGGTAGTTAGTGATAAAAGACAACTTTAAGAAAGGTTAAGAACAAACCCATATTATTCGTCAGCTCGTCCTTCGTATTCAAAAACTAATTCAACTTCTGTAGAAACATAGTGTCGTTGTAAAATGAAGGTGGTTATGATACCAACTAAACTCTATCCTCCAAATGCTTCTTTTATATGATAATCGCAGAACGCTAAGTACAGATTACAAACAAGATTTTTCAGTGTAGTCCAGAACTAATTTTCAATTTTTTGATGTTCTTTGTCAGGTGGATGGGACTGGGCGGTTTCGTGAGGTAGAACTGTCTAAACACCGCCGTAATTTATTATGACCTAGCGGTCATCCTCGAGGCGGCGAACAATGCAAACATTCGTAGTCACGTTCATCCTTGAACGCTGTCAGTAACCTTAATTTTAAACCGCTTCTCATCCCCTCAAGATTTGTTTATGAGACAAGTACACTTAAACGATTGCCCCAAATTGTCATGAGAAGCTTAATAACGGTCCGTCGAGCTTGAAGGTAGATTTTGCAAAGAAACGGTAGTATAACGTATTCTGCGGGGTAATTCCTTTCAGGCCAAGCTCAGAAGCTGCGTCCTCTATGTGTTCATCTTTACGGTTGATATGACAAGAAAATGCCACTACTGCGATTAGTCGTACAAACAGAAAGTCAGTTAGAACAGCAATATTATTTTAAATGGTATATAGTAGAATCATTTTTTATCGTTACCGTTTCTTAATATTTTAAAAACCAGGGGCAAACAGACGCAGAATTTGAGTGATCCTAGCAGAGCTTTGAAATTTCTTTATCAGAACCGAACAAATCAACATTACATAAATTACAGCTCGTAACGTTGTCGTTTCCACATTACTAAATGCGGTTAAAGGAGGTAATTTAAAAAGTCACTAGCGCAATTACATGCATTGTTCATGCTGCAGTTGTTGTTGTACAGTAAGAAATCGTTGTAGCCGTAATTAATTGACTTTCTGTACTTGAGCGCGCGCATTGAGATATTAAAATGTTTACAAACAATGATCGTAAATTCAGATATAACTAAAAAGTGTAACGTAAAACTGATAGAGTTCTGTTTCAATTTGATGAATGCAGCAATTTCAACCATAAATAACGCTGCCAGACTACAACCGTACGTTTCGGAAATTAAATGGATTCTGCCAACGCACCGCTGACGGTGCACTGACTGAGGCTATGTTAAATCATGAGTAGGCAATACGGAGCTAAGACCTTAGTCATACACCGGCATTGTTCTTGCAATGTAAACATTCAGAAAAGGCGAGTGTCAACGCTCCTGGACACTTCCACAGAAAAACCTAACAATACAATTAACCGCGAAAATTCCCAGGTTATTTGCTGTGGCCTCTATTTATACGAACTTTATGGTATAATTAAAAACTGGACAGCTCAGCGTGTGGAGAATTTATGATTGTAACCACTAGAGGTTACAGAGATGAAACTTGAAATAAAACATCAATGAAACACAATCGTGTATTCCATTGGTTCCACTGTTTAAAATATGAATAAATACTATATGATACCTTCTTATGCGTCTACTCTTCTATGATAGTATAGATACTTATAGGTCGACTGCCTATGAAATAAATTAATTACTAGAAATATTATTTGTGACTTTAATTAGGTTTTGTTATATGTAATTTTGTAATACGAAAGTTTTCTGAAGAGCTGCTTGTTCCCTTAAGGAGCAAAATACAAAAAACCTATCAAATACAGTGAAAGACTAAAAAAATATTTACTAGATCAAATAGTATTGGAGGTGCCTAAATTTCTTCTTTTAATTATAGATTTAAAAATGCTAAAATTGGTATAGCTATATGGTAGGACGTGTTTCACCGAGTTATTGTATAAATTTACGCTGTGAGTTTTTGATCTGTGAGAATTAACATTGCTCTGTAATCCTACTAAGATAGATGTGATAAAATAACACAATCAACATATTGTTCTGTGTATAAATGTAGAATTGTAAGTGAAAAAATTTTGTTGAACAAACAGTGGAGGGCGGTTTTCCGAATTTGATTTTCATGCTTTAAAAAATTAGGTAAAAAGTAATCCCTCTACTGCTGTTTGCGAGATTGCAAAAATTTAGTGGTAAGTCATACAACTGTGTGACTTATAGCTAATGCTTTAACGACGTGTTTATGTGTGCGTGTCATTCGAGCTTCTTTTCTGAAAGTGGAAAATACATACAATGTAAAAACTTGCAGTTTTTACACTAATAGCTTAGTCTCTAGATAACTTCATCCAGTGAAGACGCTAGTTAATATTTAGTGGAATTTCTTAAGGATAGCTTACTTCGAATCGCTGGAGAAAAATTATGTGGCCGCGGGTGACTATTGCGAGTAACTAAACCGATCGACCAAAGCTTTGCACAAAAAACCTGACTTCATCGGATTATCACTTCTTTAAGGACATGCCAATTCACCTTTGTCCGGAAAAACGTTACTCTCCAGGAAGGCATTGAACAGAAACTATTTTTTTAAATTAAATGCCAAAGTAACACTGAAATAGTAAAAAATTAACTTAAAAGGTGTTTTGAAGTTATATTTAATAAATGGACATTGAAATTTCTAACAGAATTTAAATTATTCTTAAACAAATTACTTTTCGATATTGCTTTTAATCTACAACAACCTTTCATCCTAATACTTTACTAAGTACAAAACTGTATTAAGGATCTAACAAATCAGAATTCATAAACTAAGAATGCATGAGTAGAGCTTAAATATCCAGGCAGTCGAAATCTATCCACCTTGACATAATTCGGAGCAAATAAAACTTTCAATATTATATTGAATTGAATAACGTCACTGGTAATCTTAAAAGGTCAAGATTACGACAATGTTAAGGTTGTAATATTTGACAATTCCAAATAAGTTTAGAGATGGTATTATCTTCATCCTTAAATACCAAGGATATCCTGAAATTATGTTATGCAACAGCAATTGTGCATCCGTCAACAGGCCAAAGACGCTTTGAAATTGATTTAATTTATCAATTTTTGTTCTACTAACAATATAATTGTTTATTTTCAACTTAGACCACCCAAGCGCAGTTTTTATTTGGCTAACTGAGAAAACAACCAGCTTGTTTAGGGAAATTTTGATATTATTGTTTAGAAGTGTTCCTAAAACTGTGTCGATTCACGATACCCTATAATTGTGATTTTTTACAAAACCCTCACCATTTCCAGAAAATTTGCGTTGCTGTTCTATTTAAAGCTCATATAAATTAAGTATTATAAATATTTAGTTGTTTCAGTTCTTCCTCAAAACAATTTTGAATAAGCGAACCTCCAGAAAGGTAGCGCAAAGCCCAGTTTGAAAGCCACTACTTCTGCGCAGTACCTTTAATAGTTATTATTAGTTAAGTACTCTGTTATTTACAATAAAAACGGTTCAGAATTTATTAGTATTTGTAATACTCGACCGTTATCTCTGTAAAAGGCAACGCGTTACGCTCTCAAGTTCAGCAACATGTTTTAAATTTTCTGGATTGCTTCGAAGAGGAAAAGACAAAAGAAGACCTCTATTGACCTTGCGTTGTGTAGCGAAGGTAACGATTCTTGTATTTTAACTTAGCTTTATTAAACTCCACAATGTTAGAGCGTACAATAAACGATCTAGGAGGTAGCATTTTATATGACCAAAAAATAAGATCCTCGAGCAGCCCTGCTCTGGAAAGAAACCGACAAAAGTTAAGGATTTTCTGAATGCTGTGGTGATAAAAAAGATGTTACTCAACAAGTGTATTCTAAAACTAACAACCAAACAGTTGAAGAATTTTAATTTAAGAACAGCAGTATGGGACTCCAATTATTAAGGTATTTAGAAAGCCACAATTTATAACTGAAGGATGATAAATTTTAATTTTTTGAATCATTGAATAAAGAAAATACACTAAAAGGCGTATAAAATTTATTTTCCATGATAAAACCGCAGAAGTCATGTACTGAGGTTTTTATTACTTGTATTAAGCCACACGAGTAATTTATTAACGCACTGGGTTTATAGGAGGGTCTCATACAAGAAATCCAGATAGGATAAGATTCAGTGAATATGCTAGCCAAGCGCCGTCACAGCGTTATGAGCTCCAGCCCATCCTATCGGAACCAAACATTTTGTACTTGGATTGCATTGAGGCTTGGTGCGAAAATATCGTCGAATCATTTCCACATATCCCTCCTCAAAACGTAAGAGCTAATAACCTCAACCTAACTCATCGCATACCAAACGGTGACATGTTCACTATGGACAAGTCTTTTATAAATATCTTTTAGGTTGTTGTTGCTGGAATCGTGAAAGTTATGTTTATTAACGCACCCCGACCAGTGGAAAAAATTCGTCTCTCCCGTAAAAAGTTCGTCGTCTGTCATGTTTTCCATCATGCTTCCACACATATTCAGGCAATTTTTCCAGTCAGATTCTAAAATTGTAGTCCGTGAGCTGGCGACAGATTGAGATGAGTCATTTGCGCGCGTTTCGGAAACTGCGTTGATGTTTTTCAGTGCTTGCTCACACCAAGATCTTCCTTCTTCCCTTCTCAGCACAGAACCAGTACCTCTGAAGCTCCCAAAAATTGTTTTGTACTGGCCAAGCCAGAAGTTCAATGTGTGTTCGAATGTACGTTTTGACAGCAAAAGCTCTTCGTTCGTCCGCGACTTCCTACGTTTAATAAAGTCACTTTATTCAACCGCGCACTACCATTCGTTTTATAACCCTCCACTGAAACTAAGAAGAGAGATTTGGTCTACCCTATATTCAATCAATAATTTTCCCTAATTTTTGAAAGTATATATCAGTACCCAAAACATGCAGTGTTTTTATCATAGTAACTTTGTTTTACATCATTTCTATTTCTTATACTTGAACCTCACAGAAAACTACTTTATTGCTAATTATAAATTTTAAAGTTGCCGTGGAACGTTCTAAATTCAGAAGTGACTGAAGTTGTTGATTTGAGTCATATTTTTAATTTTAACCTTGTGATTTTAACGCTTGTGATTGATCCTTAGATCTCAGAATTTTGTTTATAGATATTATGATATCCAAAAAGCAATCTAAAAATTGAATTCAACAAATATTTATAACATTTTTATTTAATTGGTAAAAATTATAATACATTTCCAAATCAAATTTTAGTTCGGAAGACAAATTCATAGAAGCTTACGAATAAATTTTGAAATTCGATAAACTTAAACACAAAACTAAAGAAAGCTATCAAAAAGTAACTACCAACTGCTAAGACCATTTTATGTCTTCATACCCAAAATAGACTTAACTGCAAATGCAAGACTGACAAAATATTCTTTTTTTAGATGAAACTAGAACTGACCTTCAAAAAAAAAACAGTAGTTCAGCTTTTAGGCAACATAAAGGTAAAAAAATTAAAGAAGAAACCGCAAGCCAATTGAATTCATCGCACTTCGATTTATTCAAGCATCATAAAAATTTACGCATACAAAACTGTTTATCTAAGGAAACTATCGACTTAGAAATACATTTTTGCCATCGTAATAGTAAAATAAAGGTGGGTATAGCGCCAACTAATTGCTCACAAACGCCTCTATAGCAACTTCTTCTTCATTGGCCGTTCGCCATCCACTCCTAGACGTAGGCCCCTTTCAAATTCTTCCATCTGTTTCTACCCCTTGCGGTTGATAACATTTCTTTCCACCTATCTTCCTTATATTGTCGACCCATCTCATTGTCGGTCGTCCTTTACCTCTCCTTATTTCTCTGAGTGGGTGATGTTTGATGTCCGTTTGAGTGATGTGGCCTGCCCAGTTCAAATACTTTTAGTTTTAGATTTATAGGTATGTTTTTACTCTGCAGCATGTTGTTTGATTGAATTCCTCTATCATCTGTTGCAGTTCATTGGGATCAGAGGATATTAGGATTATATCGTTGCGTATCTCAAATGGCTCACATATTTCTCATCTATTTTTATGCCTTTTTGCTACCATGAAACGTTCTCGAGTTTTAGTAAATTTGCATCACCCTGCCTAATTCGTCTTTTAATTCGGATCTTTTCAGTTTTCACATCGTCGTTAATTTTTACTTGTAGCGTGGCATTCCACTCTTGCGTTTTCCAGGAACTCAATACTGCTCACATCTTAATGCTGTCAAAAGCCTTTTGAAAGTCTATAAAAGTTAGGTGGATAGGATGCATTCATTTGCTTTCTCTATTAGGGTTCTTAAAGTGTTTAGAGATGGTCGATAATACCAAATCCCTTACGAAACCCTGCTTACTCTGCTGGTTGGTACAGATCGAATTTACTTGTTAGTCGATTTATTAGGACCTTCGTAAAGAGTTTATATAGGAGTACTATCAAACTAACGGGTCAATAATTTTCCATTTTAGAAGTGTCTCCTTTTTTAAATATCAACACCACCTCTGCATTGCTGGCGCTGATGTTTAAAAAAGGGGATACATCTAAAATCTATTGCAACATTCTTGTCAAATATCTATCTTTCAAGCTTCTTTCAGTAATCCAAACAAATGAAAATCGCAGGATTGTAAGGCAGAACTGAAGGGAAGGTATTCCAGTATAGTCCAGAACAAATATTTAATTTTTTTGTTGTATTCAAGCAGCTGAATGGTACCGGGCGTTGTCGTAAAGCAGTATAGTGTCTTAAAATTCCTGAGTATTGTTGTAGCGTATTTCCTCAGGAAAAATTCCAGCAACCATTAACTGGCGGCCATCCACCAGAAGACAGCAAAATGCGATTATTTCCCTCATTAGTCCTGGTCCTCGAACAACATCGATGGCCTTTATTTTTTAACTGCTTCTCGTTTTCCCACGCATACTCATATCTCTTTAAGAGTATTGCTCTCAAATTGTCTTGTCTTTTCAATATTTTTGAAGTTTTTACGGTCTATATCGCGAGAAACTAAATAATCCGTTGCGCAACGGACGAGGGTGTCGCTTGCTCTGATACTGTCATACTGATGAATGAAATGGAAATCTTCATGCAACCTTACTTATAACCTGCAAAAGTTGAGTCCCTCTGGGTTCACCTCATGGTGTATATAGTACAATGGAAAAAAGTTGTTTTACATTTGTCATTTTGCGTAATATTATATCTAGTACTGTTTAAAAGTGGTTATAAAATCAGAAATACATAGGCACGCACACCCCAAGCTTATATATGCATTGTCAAATTACAAATAAATTTTTTTTGATATGATAAAACAACCATTTTGTACTAAACTACAATTTTGTATTTATGTACTCTGTTACAAACTGTAAGCCCTAATACCAAAACAAATTTTTAATTTTTAAATAAGCTCTAAAATTCCTTTCATAAAAGAAATACAAAAATATTTAACAATCCTTTAATGTAAAGATCAGTGACGGACATTTTTTGAAAAAGTTTGTAAGTCTCCTAAGATCTCACACTTTTTTATCACGATCTTGATCTTGTTGTGACTGTTATGTACTTCCTTCGGACATGGCAACCTAGGAACCTTCTATTCGGATGACTAAACCTATTGTTTTCGGATCATAACTGTAGATCCACGTTTTATTTTCGGTTATGACCTTTTTGAAAAATATGGTTCATTAGTAACAGTCCAAAACAAATCATTAGCAACGGCAGCACAATCTTCGTTCTGATGTGATAACGAATTTTATCGCGACACGTTGCATGGCAAGATCTTCACTTCCTAGTTCAACTTCTGTTGATTGTAGCTCATCCACGTTTAACATTTTTCGAAGTTTTGTTTGTTGCTAGTCTTTCATGTCTTTATGCACTTATTGCATTGTTCCAGGTTACGTCAATAATTTCTGCGGACGAAAATTCCAGCTTTGATGCAACCAACTTATGGTCTCTCACTGGCGTCCAACTCCCAATTGATCCGGCCAGCAAAGTCGTCCTCATTCACGCATGCGCGTTACAGTTCACTCTCATCGGCTGCCAAGAGACGTTCCGGTCGCATAATCTGTTTTCATTATATTAATCTTCATATTTTTGCACAATATAAGTCGCATCAAATGAACAAATGTTTGTATAATTTAATGTGCATCAAATTCACATAACATACACGTGTACATTTTTACGCCCTAGAATATCACCATGTATAATCCGCGTTTGATATGTAATACTAATCTCATCTTTCTGCCTTCTACTTCGTGCATTACTAATATGTGGAAGTAGGAGCGGACTGTCACGAAACTCTGTCATAAATCTATCATTGTCACATCCTAGAAACTTGATATTAATAGGTTCGCTTATCACCAACGTTTGCAACGTTTGCAGGCTGTAAGAAACTAAAACAATGCAAGAAGCTTTTCTGGACTACAAGATATATTAAAGCATTGACAGCAGTATATCTGTTTTACATAAAATTATTTTGGTGACAGCACGGAGTATTTTATTTTTTATATCATAAATGTTTATGACAAAATATTTTATGTTCCTTTCCATTGTTGGTCCACCGTTACTATTACAATTAAACTTTCAATTACATTCATCTTTATAATGATGGTTGCTTCGATTGTTATATTCATTTTCGGGATGTTTTTGAATTATCCCTTTTTATCTTTAGGCGTTATTCCACTTTATCGTCTTACACATGTTACTTGCTAATTATTCTATTCCATAACATGCTAAAATCTGTTTTTATTATATTTTCCCAATTTAGCATCTTTAAATTAAAGTACTCTTCTCTGCCTTTATTATTGGCCTTCAATCAGCATCTTTTTTTGCTGGGATAACAATTTTATCATTTACATTTGTTGTTCCTTTATTTATAATTACCGAACTTCTATTACATTTACCTTTCCTTAGAAAACTATGTCAATTTCGTTAAGGTTAGTTTGAGATTGAGGATTTATATCAACTCCCTAACATCAAGTTAAAATTGAACCCCAAAATTGACTTATAAATTTTTTATTTCAATTTTTGTTTCTTCTACATTTTTTTTGTTTTTTCCTTTGTCTTACATAAGCGTTGTTTTATTTATTTCAGCTATTACTTTAGTATTTTTAATAAAATACATTTGCGATATTTTTAGATTTTAATCGTTGTCGTAGTTTTGCAAATGATTGTAATTTTGCCTGCAGCTTCATAATTTTCTTCATTTAATTTTACAGAATGGCGCAAAATATCCGATCCCTTTAATGATTTCCTAATTTTCATTTTATTTTTTTATTTAATAGTTAAAAAATTGGGAATTTAGTGTGAACAAGTACGCCATTCATCGGCACACTCAAATAGTGATATTTTATTTTGAAAACCACCCATAAGTAGTACTAACGCAATGAGCATCTAGACGATTTTAAAACGTCCACGAAACATCCTATAAGAACACTATTGGAACAATAGTTCAAAAGTTAATGATGTCAGGCATATAGGAGGTCATGAAGTGCTAGATCAGGGGATAACGTGTTGCTGATTAACTCCGAACTTTCACCAAAAGACGGTCCATTCAGTTGACAACTTCTCGGCGTTTGTTACAACAAATTTAAAGGAAAACCTATGTTTTGTTCATATGAAACTCAGTTGATCCAAGCTCTTCAACCTGAAGACCCAATGGCCAGAATATTTTTATTTGCAGAATATGTTGCAAAGTTGGTGCAAAATTTAATAGTGGTGACGAACCGCATTTTCGCTTTAGTGGAATTGTTAATAAAAAAAATTGCGAGTTGGCTTAGGGTGACCCCATTATTGGGCCATATTTTTCGAGAATGAACAGACGGTCAATGAGAAACTCTGTAGGGTAATTAGAACAGTTTTCTTATCGCAGTTACCTCATGACCACAACTTATGGTTCCAGCAAGACGGCGCTAGAGTCATAATAAATCTTTTAAAGTACCACTTTCCCATTCGCCTTATCTCGTGAGATTGTTACCACGTTCACTGAACTTAACGGTTCCAGTTTCGCTTGTTTGGAATTGTCTGAAGGGTAAAGTTTACTTTAACAATCCCCAAACAAGTGAGGCTCTATAAGGCACAATATCTCAAAATAAAAATGTTTTTAAAAAGGTGGCCAGAAGAGAACATGCTTTCGTTTAGGAAGAGAAAAAAAAATCCCGATATGATTTTTTGTTTGCAATATAAAGAAAACTTTTATTTTATGTTTGCTTTGTTTATTTATTCCTTCTTGTTCAAAAGTTGTACAATAACTAAAATGATTAAAGAATTTTGCGCAATCCTGTACTTTAAATTTGATATTGCAGTTAACTTTAGTACTATTTGGTATTTTTTAGTTCATTGTGCCCAATAATCTTATAATATAAAATAAAACTAAAAGTTTTTAGTTGACTAATGGTTATTTAAGACGAATTCTGTTCTTTTCCCCTGGGGGTTTTCTAGATTGTTCTATTTTTTTTATTTTTTAATTATTGATATTTTGTTTCATTACATCTGTTTCCTGTAATCGGAATACAGTTTATATTATCAAATTGTTTTAAATAAAATCAATAGTTCTTGTAGTAAGGGTAGTACTACTACGTTTGGAAAACAGTAAATTGAATAGCAATCCTACGCTCAAGTATTTGATGCGAGTACGTAATTTCAATTGGCCAAGATGAAGAGCAGGTCGCTGAACCTTCACTCGCATAGTCAGCATTTCGACAATCAGGAAACCCAATAACATTTCGATGTCATTGTGCAACGCGCGCAAGAAGTGTGGCGCGCTCAAGAAAAGCGCCTTTCGAAACGCAGGTTACAGTTCGACCAGACGCCGGCTATAGTCAAGTGGAAGCGTACGCCTCCAACGCAATCGGCTGTTGCATTAATAATCCATCGATATTGTTATGGAAACTAGCCGAGCAGGCGTTAAGCAACAAAAAGATGCAATATTGAACTGGCAGCAGCACTGCATTACAATTAGCACGCCGTTTTTTGTGCTGCTGCGCCGCAGCGCCTCTCACTTTAACTAGAGGAGAAAATCGGCATTGGGAGATCATTTACATGGACGTAATGATTTCCGACCAAGAACCGGCCTTTGTCAAAAAACAAACGTGTCAAGGCTGCGTGTCACTAGTTTAATAAGCTCGGAATTAACGCGGCAATTAGCGAATCCGACTTAGATACCATCGGCAAAAGCGGACTCCGGGCTTGGACGAATGCACGTGTTCGAGCCAAAATTCTACCCGGCGGCGGCAGCGAGACGGAATTTTAATTTCCGCTCGTTACCGAAAATTTCCACAAATTTCACCGAATAGTTTCGACGAAATCACACGCCCAAAAGCGTCCTTCCAACAGCAGGCAGCGCAGGAGCGCTTGTCAAGAATGCTGGCGTTACAAAATGGTAACCGTTTCATTGCCGCCGCGATTGTTGTCTTCATAGCAAAATGCAATACAAGGAAATAAACGTCGATTTCGCAACAGTAATTTAACAACAGCCTGACGTTCAAGTAACAAAGCAAATAGGGTTTTCTCCGGGTGTTCCACGTTGTGCGCGCTGATTAGCTCATTATAACTGCCTCGTAATGAAACAAGAGTATTCTGAAAACCTGAAAATTAATTTCCAACCAATAATAAATACTTTCAGTTCTAATTATTAGCAAGAGCAATAAATAGCACCCCATAAAAGCTACCGATGCCCTTATACATTTTAAGTATTTTAGTGTGAGTATAGAAGTAATTATAATTAATAATGATGAGCTGTGGAGAAGGACAGATCAGGTGGACATAAATACAGAGATAAAAAAGAGGAAATATGAATAGTTGGGGCATACCTTGCGAAAAAGTGGTGGTAAAATTAGTAAGAGGATATTAAAATGGAATCTAGAAGAGGACAAGAGAAATACGATAGAGGTGGAAACAAAAAAGTCATTTCCAAAGTTGGCACAAATAGCTATGGAAAGGAAGAGGTGGAATAATTACATCAAAACCCTATGACCCATAAGGGTATAATGGGACTTAAAAAAAATAGAAGTAATTACATGGTCAGGAAATAAATTTGATGTTTTATATATATTTTACTTAATGTTCACCAGTGTCCTGAGAGTAAATCAAATATTTCGACATAAATTACTAAATAGAATAATTGGTGTCGATTTTAAGATAAAAATGTCAAGCCGACTACCTATAATTATTTTAACATAAAATTTTTTTGAGACACTCCTACAAAATCTCTTTAGTAAAAACGTTATCAAAGTAAGTCAACAGACCTGAATTTTCTCGCAGTGTTAGTAACAATTAGTTAGATAAATTTTTATCTAACAAAATTGACATTATTGGACTTGGCAAAATCCACGCGAAATTCTCCAAAGACCTTCAGTTAATCCTAAAGTAACTTTGGTGTGCCATGTTCGTCATTATTCAAAAAAATATCTTATTTTCACTGCAAATTCAAGGCAGTTGTGAAAGTTTGATTTTCTCAAAAAGGTCTATTTCAAGAGATCGGCGATATGTATTTCTTGGTCAGCAAAGTCTCTTGTTGCTTCAGCTCAAGAGCGAAAAATTAGCGTAAGTAATGAAATCAGTGTTATTCCAAAACAAGGAACCAAAAGTTAATGCGTCTGCCGTTTAAAAAACTATTTTAATCATAAAAACATTATTATTTTAGTTTAATACTATAATATGTATTCGTTTTATTGGACATACCTTGTGTTACTTTTAAGATGAATAGTTTTTCAGTGATTGGAATGGATCGTTCTAAATGCTGTTTGGTATTCCGCTATATCCTTTTATATATAAGTTTGTATTGTGTCTTAAGAGTGGAGCACATATTTTGTAGTTGCACCCAATAGGGCTATTCCTCTACAATTATTGTATTTCTCTCTTCTTGTGGATTGGGGTTATTATCATTTCTGTCTCTTTTTATCGCCGGATTTTGATGGTCAAATTATGTCTTTAGGGTAGGCTGTTCTCTTCCGTATTTAATTAATTCAACCCTTGTTTGATTTTCTTCTAGAAATTTTCTATTTTTCGCTTTTTTATTACATTCCTCATTTCGTATGTCGTTGGGAATTCTACGTTCTCTGCCTACTTTTTCTAAGCGTGTTTCCCGTAGTTTTCCTTTTTTCGTTCTCTTCCTGTTCATTTTCTTGGGTTATTACCTCTTCCCCGTTTACAGGTCTTGAAAATATTTTTCGTTTAAGTTAATGTAATTCATAATCCTTAAAAGTAAATAATTTCGCATTTATAATTTTTTAAATATAAATATGAGGCCTGTCTAGAAAATATCGAGTCATAATTCACTTAAGTGCATTAGTATTGCTTCGATGCTTTCCGGACAGACTTTGTATATCGTGGTTTAGCAAATCGCACTGAATGACGCCTGAACAAATATTAAAAATGCATTGCTAACACAAAGGTAAAGTACAGTGACGTAGAGATTGAGAGATAAACCATTTTGCTCTAGAAGATTCACACCTTTTAGAGTCTATTAGAATTCGAGTCTGTCTTATGTATATTTAAATTGTCATTGATTTGTTGTTCCCGTTATTCTTAATTTTCTTACCTTTATTTCATAATTACGCAGTAGTTTGATTATAAATATATTTAAATATTTAACCAGATTTCAACTGAAGTAAAAATGAATCTTTTATATGTAAGATATTCTGCTGCGACGTACAAGCTAAAGTAAACCTTTACTATTATTAAACCGATTGAGTGGTAAATTGTAAATTTGTTTAGTGTCTTTTATTTCCAACATTTTCACATTCCTAATTGATCTTCATTTTCAGATTTATTTCCTAGTGTATTACCTCTTTTTTCAGTGGATTTTCAAATACAACCTTCTTCTACTTTCTTCTTTTTATGAATTGATACTTTCCAAACAACTCTTTTAATGGTTCTATCATTGCAATATTCTCAAGTTATAATATCCATAATCCTTGCGTCTTGTTCATTACTCTTTCTTTATACAGCATGTCTCAGTATGTAATACCTATACTTTACTCCGTACTGCAAGCCTTAAAAAGTTATATAATCTGATTCTCATATTTCTTAAGAATGGTTTTGTTCTAATAGTTTCATTTGATAACTTTATCCTTTTATTTTCTTTTCATTGGTTTCTCTTTTTAACTATGCACTTACTATCAACGTCTTTAAGTACACAAATTGTTTTACTTCTTGAAATTTTATATTGCTTGATGCAATTTATTTAAATATAACCCACCTATGTTCTGCTTCTACTATTTACATATATTATTTTTACTTCTTCGTTGTAATTGTTTTATTTTTATTTCTTCCATTAATTTCTTATCCTTTCTGCTAATAGCTTATATTATCTGCGTAGTCTGCTCCACCTAACAAGTGTTAGCATTAAATTTTACTTATAATTTTAAGCATTCAATCTTTCTATTTATGCTATTATCCTGTTAATAAGTTTAAATTTTGTTATGTATTAAAGTTACCACGCCAATTTACATCGATTATTTTCATTAGTAATCTTCTATATTTAAGAAAGTGTCTCTAACAAAGTTAATGGTCGCGTTATAAATGTATGGCGTCTCACAAATTATAATTACACCATATACTCACTTTTAGTAATCAAGAGTTTTTCATGCGAGTTTGCTGTACCATGTAATAGAAAAAAATAGCAACGAGTTCTGACAAAATCAGTTACAATATTCGTGCACCATCACGCAGTATTTTAAACAAAAAACGTCTAGGTATGAAATGTGGCTGAAGATCTTTATCGCATCTGCGATAACCACCTAATATCTCTGACCTAAAAATGAAAGCATCGTTAAACTCTCACAAGAATTTCCAAATTTGTTGCTCGATGAAGCCTGACTGCATAGTTTAGAGTAGGTTCATTATGTTTTCTATGTCAGCAGAACGGAATCAATCAAAATATTTGCTTTTACGGCGAGGACGCGTTGATTAACAGGTTAGTTAGCCGTGACTTATAAAGCTGCCGATACCGGCGTCCAAATAGATTTATAAACCAAATGCTGTGCGTTCCTGCTTCTATTTCTCATTCGAATTTTTTGCTGAAGCCTTGTTTGTTCCCTAATAAATTTTATTTTCACAAGTTGAGATTGCATCAGATCAATTAAATTTTCCACGTGCGTTTCTTCGAAAATAATTTATTTTTTGTTAATAAAAACTGAATAAAAAATTGCATTCAGATGCAAGCATTTTAAGAAATTCTTCAAACAGAGTACTCTTTGAAGATTCAAAAATTATCAATTGATTAAAACGTCTCGAAGTAAATAATACGGGTTCAATTCCACAATAACTTTTATTGAATCTATATATGTTAATTTGAAAACACCAACCACTAGATTTTCTTTATATTCCACCCTACATAAATCGTTCGAATATTTATAGTAAACTTTAAAAATTTAGATTTTTTAAAATATTTTTGATATACCAGTTTTGTAATACCTGAAGCCGATTTTTAGTATATCAGTTTTAATCCGTTATTTCATTACTGTAATTTTAGTTTCTAAAAACATACAATTAATGATGATAACATCATCTTAAAGCTAAAACACAAATCCTTAAGCTTTTTAATTGAATACATTAGGCACTTTACTATTTCACTACATAAAACATTAAGATCTAATATAAAGATTCCAAATATCGAAATGAAATTATTTGTGTTCTTTAATTTATTTTGTGTTTTTATTCTTCAATTTAAGCACATAAAGACCCATTTTCCTATTTATTTATTGAATTTCTAATCAGACACATTTATTGGTCCTTTATGTAAACTTCAAATTCAATGTTGTTTTAAAATGTAACTCATTTAGCTGCTATTTGTTTTATTCATAAAAATAATGGCCTCTAAACGTAGCTTTATTACAAAATATATTTATGTGACGGTTTGGAGTGCATGATTTGATTATGTCGCTCTTTAATTAATGTCATACAAAGAACTGAAAGATAACATTAAATTAATACAAAAAAAAATTGTAACATTACTTGAACAAATTTGCAAGTATAATTTAATACTCAAATTTAAAGAAATCTAAAAGCTTTCAGTGAAATAATAGAACTGAATTTGTCATAAATTAGAAAAAAATATTCAAGAACTGCTTGTAAAAATCTTAAACGCAAACGCTTTTTTATAGATGAGGACACGTCAAATTATATATTATAAACTCCTAAATTTAAAACCCTTTTCTACAAAATCTTCTATTTAACGAACGGATTTTCTGTAACCTATTTACCCTATCTTACGAACTAAAATCCTACTTAACGTATTAAAAAAAATGTTTTCCTTCGAAGAGCTTAATAAGACCAGACATTCGGTCATTAGTTATTAGTCCCCGAGCTCTAACAACCACCTTAAAATTAAATTATTGTAAAAGCCTGAGGACATGGCGTTGAAGTTTACTAAATTATCTGAACTAGAAATTCTTTGTTATTATTACCCACAGTGATTAACCAAAATTCCAAGATTTTCACTTATATTAGAACTACATTTTAATTTTAGTCCGATTTTCTACGTTCAGCCAATTTGTTCAAGTGTCCTGAAAAGATGAAAATGTTAAATGAAATCAATACTAGCCGTAAAAAAAGCGTAGCGTCAAAATAAGTTATTTTCTCAAGAAAATTATCAGCGATTTTAAATGATAAAGTACGGATCATATCACCCCAAACAGATACTGCCAAAATTTTCTGTAAATTTGTTTCTAGCTGGTAAAACAATACGATAAATTGTCCAAGGATTCACTAAGTTATTTAAATACGACAATTTTGTAGCAAGTATTGGTTCGTAGGATAAATTTAAAGCCAGAAGAAACTACATCAGTGTAAATTCTGAAGCGAACAAAGAAACTTAAGGCCTGAAATAAAATTGTTTTTGAAAAAAATTAAAGAATATGCAACAAGGCTCCGCTGTTTTTAAAATAACTACCAGATAAAAACCTTTAAAAATTATAAATGCTTTTAGGGAAAGCACATCAAAGATCGAGTGATGACTTTCAGGGTACGAAAAAGTAAAATGTCGCGGTGTTCTGTCTATTACAACTTAAATAAAAAATACAAAATGACCAGTTCAATTTTTAAAGATCGTGTAAGAAGCTAAACCGCAAAATATAAAATTGGTTTTCTTTCCACTACATATGACATCAAAACTGCAACCAATGGTGTTAAAACAAAAGTCAAACATTAAGGGGTTTGGTGTCCCTTCCATAATCGCCCTAGAAAATCTAATGAAAATTGGAATGAACAAGACGATGCCATTTTAAGTAATTTGAAGCAAATGTGGGATATATTAAACCAGGAAGAAGTTGTTCAAAATAATGGAGATTACATTAAGATGAGCAACGATATTCAAAGTTATGGCTTAAAAATAAAATATATATATTGTGAAAAATGTAATAAATAAAGAAAATTACAAAAATAGTGACATACCACATTAAAAGTCTTCAAAAGAGTATTCGTGGCGTTCCAAACAATAAAATGTGTTTTCTAATTTTAAGATAGTGTTGAAGGAGAGTTAGAGGATTTATATAAAAATAAATTAACTTTTTCTTTAATATCTATACGTAAATACGTATATTAAATAATTTGTATTGAAACCATATAAATAATAATTTCCACTGTAGTCCTGAGAGGTCAAGATATTTGATTAAAAACTTTTCCGAACAGAAAATCGAAATATGAAACGAAAGCAGCCAGCGATTTCGACACAAGTCATTAAGCACTCAAAATTATTTTCAGGCAAAAACTGAAATGAAATTATAGCCGTATAAAATAAATAACCATTTTTCATTAACTAATTTATCTAACTATGGCTGGAAACGAATCGTCTCGAACCTCAAATTTAACTTTCACTTAATGTTCCACTAGTTCTCCTGTAAATCGAGGACTTATTTGCTTGGCACTGCAGTCATATTGTTAAAAATTATTTTCCAGGAACGCTCTTTTGTGTCTATTAAAAATTTCAATTTATTGTAAGACAAAATTAACAAAAAGTTGCGGCAATCAACTAAAGGTTAATTACAAATCACATTTGTTCAAAGCTACATTACATAAGCACACATTGCGTCTTGCTTCTCGTATTCGATCATTTTATGGGCAATGAAAGGAAATTACCAATACCTTTTTGTTATCAAAGGATCCTTTAATACGTTTCCCGCGCACAATTTTATTCTAATATTTGTGGGGCAACCTTTTGGTCCATTATTTTTTGTTCAATTAAAAACTGATATTTTGCCGTTGATCACGACAGCAGATACTGAGTCAACATGCAATAGCTGGCAACAATAAAATGAGTAATTTAGCACTTGCGCGACCGGCGGAGTTTAAATACTTCACTGCTGTTGTTTGTTTTAATTTAACTGCCTAATATATTCCGAGGATCCCGGAAAAACTGGCTCACTCTTGGAAACGAATATTACTAGGCATTGTTGGAACTCGTAGCATTACTTTAGCATGACAGTTATAAATAATGCGCAGGAAATTTCACTCAAAATTCTTCTTCATCCAAATGAGTAATTTCGTATCTGTTTTTTTCTAATTTTCCTACCTATCTTAAGAAAAATTGTTAGTGTATATAAAAACTACAAAAAAAAACATCCAATTTAAATAGTGAGCGTTCATTGTAGAGGATCGGGATGGAAATAATGAACAAGAGCATCAGAACGTTAGGAAAACCGAACCTGCGAGTGGCTGTCCTTGCGGGCGTGTTCTACCTGTTTTGCCTAGGCCTGTTCTTAATTAACCGGACCAGTGTTATTCGACTTAGATTTTGGGGTACGTTGCGTCAGCGGCTTCGGAGACCAAGAGGAATTCTTGCTGTGACGCGCTGCTCAGCGAAGTGATTGGCAGGTAGACTCGATTAATAATCGTAATTTTTCAAACGCACGCGAAAGCAAGGTCTTTTGTTCCCTGTGGTCAGTAGAATATTTAGAAAAATGATGCCAACGCAGCCGCGTTTAAGGTAAACCAGTACGCAGACTTTAAACTCCAGCTAATGTTGATATTTTCAGAGTTATTAAGGTGAAATTGGTGTTCGCTCAAACATGCGCACTCACTTGGTTATATAATTACTTAAACCTATCTTTACTTTAGGAGAAGTATGTTTGAGATTACTTACGTTATTAGCATAATATTGGCGGCGAGAATACGCGCTTATTAATAAATTAAAAGGAAATGTAAAAGTAGGCAGTTACACAACGAAAACTTTCACTATAAATTGCACATGATGTCGAGCCGTCCGCTTGCAGTCTCTCGGGATCGCAGCTCTCTCACTTGAACGTTTCGAGCGCGTATTAAGATATTAAGTGTTCAATTAACTCTAGAAATCGGCGACCGAGTACACAAACACTGCCTGGCTGCAGGGTTTCGAAAGTAGAGGTAGGTTATGTAAACTGCGTCGAGTGTCGCACACCAAAATCACCTGCACAGGGCAGAAACGTGGACGCGGTCGGCGAAGCTCAGCTTCAGTCTCATCCCCGCCTGGCTCGATCGACGAAGAGCGCGGTTCGCTGCCTGACTGATCGTCGAAATCTCCAATTTGAACGACGAAGCCGCCGGTTCCCACACCACGCGCGGCGCTTGGGAATGGCTCGGTGATTGAGGGCGATGCTCAGGCACGGGTCGCCCTGCGTTCTCGCGCCGGACGGTGTCGCAACGCCCGGAACCGAAAAAATGAAAGGGAGATCGGTCGGTGACTTGGTGATTTTCCTCGCGAATTGTTCACTGTGCTCGCATGTAGCTGCTGCACACATAATGCTTGGTGGTCACCAAGAATTGTTACGCAAATTTTGAGGAGACCCTGGCCGAGTTGGACTTTCGTTTTGTATTAATGAACGTCAGGTGTTTTTTGACTTTAAAGACACTTTGTTAATGTAATATTTTAACTATAACTTTGTCAAAGGAACTCTTTCTAGTTAGTAGTTTAGATTCAGTCCAAAATATTCTGAAAACTTTTTTTTATTTGTAACTCTTTCTGGTAGTAGTTGTATTTATTTAAAATCTGTTATTTTGAAATAAAGGTAATATTTGTAAAGGACCCTCTAGTTTACTCTTTAAACAACCCAAGCAATTTTGTGATTTTGTGGCGTATATTTCCCAAATTTTTTTGGAAAATTGTAAGGCAATTAAGTGACATCCTACCAGCAAATTATCGGGAAACCTCCATTAAAAATTGTTGCTCAGTTTAAAAAACAGCGATAAGTTGTTTACTAAGTAATGCATATTTCATATTTGAATTTGTAATTAAGTTTATTTAATTTAGTTACATTGTTGGCAGCAATTTACATCATTATATTTATGTAACGGCGCTACTACAAGCAATGCTGTTAAATAATGTGCCCTCGTGTGTTTCGCAAGTCGATCTGCATTTTATGCTTGCGCTGTGCTCAACGATTGTTAAAATTCCTAGGCAAATTTCGGAAACATTTTGGGCAGCTAAAATTGCGTTTCAGTAAAGGGAACTTTCCACTGTAGAGTGAACATAAAAAATTAAAAAGCAAAAATTTAAAATTTCCTATTAAAAAAATAGCTACTGAAAAGTTGTTCTAAAACCAATAAAATACACTTAATAAAAAAAAACTAGCCAAATAAGCCTAAAAGTGAGGGGATTTTGGCACTTTCATAAATGTGAAAATAAAGGAGAAATGGGAAGATGTAGCAGAATAAAAAACATCGGATACGAAGAGGCAGTTCTGCGCAGTGCACAGTTTCCTAAAACAATTTTAACACTCGACCAAGAACACAAGTAAGATTAAAATTGGAAAAAAATAGTTGAAGCTGAAAAAAGGTCTTAAGAAGAGGGATATGAAACGTAATAGTGAGCGACCAAAAGGAAAAAAGTAATAATGGAAATAGAAAAAATAAATCTCAATATAAAACAAGAAGAAAGAATAAGGCCAGGAAACATACGGGAACTATTTACATCCATGGAGTGGAGTAGTTGAAAGAGCAAGAAGTCGGGTTTCCGTATTAATCAAAAAGAAATGGACAAACGCGTGCCGAAGTAAATGAAGGAACAATAATGAATATAAATTTGCATGGAAAACATACGAAAATTAAAGAAGTTTACGCTGTAGGTGACGATGCACAGGTTTTTAGTATTCTGGAAGAACAAACAGAAAATGTTACCAACCAGAGTAAACTAATAGTAATCGGAAAGTGAAAATAAAAAAAATGATAACACACTTAAACAATTTTAAGAAGAAAATATGAATAAAAAGAGAAGAATTACTTTATGCAGAAAATAAAAATAATGGTACTTCACTCATTTCAACATAAGAACATTCACAAATATACTTGGGTGTCTCCAACACAAAGACTCAAATCTATTTGATAATAGTGAGACAAGACCAAAAATAACAATAAAAAATATAAGGACATATTGCTAACACGAGCGCAGTTTGAATCACCAATTAAAATAAATAAACAACGCGAGCTATAAAATAGAGCTGTTAAGACAGCACAGCATTAAAGAACTATATAAGATAGACTACAAATGTACTTCAATGAGACAGCAATAGAAGAAAATCCAAATGACATTATTCGAGCATATAAAAAGCAACAAGTATAAGGCAAACTACGAAGTTTTGATGTATAATGTAAAGAAAAATAATAGAAAAGAAACGTTCAGCGAGAAATTAGAGGAGATAATAAAAGAAATAAGAAGGGAAATGACTTGGAATGCCTAAGGGAAAAACACCATAATCCAGTCAAATGTATATAGAATGATTAAGACAAGTAAAACATGTAAAAAAAAAGAAGATTAAACACTGAAACAATGTATGTAGAAACATAAGTAATACAATAGGATTGAATAAATCGAAAAAAGCCTGATGAGTAATTTGTGACTTGAAACAAGAAACAAAAATCAATACCGAGACAAATCTAATAATACGTGAAAAATGGACGGAATAGTTTGAGATATTCATACAAGAGAAAAGAACACGTTGCATAGCAATTCAAAAAGATGACAAAATAAATCAAGAAGTTATAGAAGGAACAGAAATAACGGTAAAAGATTTGGCAAAGGCAATAAAGAACAGCAAAAAGAATAAGCCATTGGGGCTGGGAAACAGAATAGAATTAATAAAGTGCGGTGGACGTAAAATCATATACATAATAACTAAAATGTGTCAAGAAATAGAAAGAGGAGAGAATATGCCGATATAATTGAAAATGCACGTATAAATTGAATAGTTATATAAAAAAAAATAAAAATGTGTGCTATAACCATAGAAGAATAAGTATATTGTCAAAGATCGTGAGATTACCAAAAATATGGAAAAAAAATGGAAAAGATCTACAAGAAGGCAGCAATTGTAGAGATTTAAAACGGCTAATCCATAAATGGAGAAAACTCAAAGAGAAAGAAAGATAATATCTTCAATACAGGGTGATGATATTAACAGCAAATTGCTGTTAAGAGAATATTTTATAGCGTGTAAGAATAAATGGATTGCAATATAATCGAATGCATCAACAAGGGCAGCGCTATACACCTCATTTGTTTTCTCTTATCAGCAATGACTGCCAGTGACATTGAATGCCGGTAACAACTTCTGCTTACTAAGGTCGCGCAATTAAAAGAGTGCAAGGAAACGACCAGACGCAATTGTTCGCCGATACGATGGCTCTGTAATGCAAATGTTGTGTAACAACAGGAACCGATAACAGTGGTTTACACGTCCAAAGTTTGATTTCTAGCCGAGGCCGGCATCTCAAAGATCACGGCCGCGACGTCGATCCTTGATTTTCGTGGCCAATTCACACTTCGTTGCCACTTTTGCTTGGAGGCACAACCAGGTTCCTCTGTTATTCAAAGAAAAAACGGAAAACCCTGTAAGAGCTTACGTTAGTACGCCATAAGGAAGCCGCAAGCGAACTGCATTAAGCGCATTATAACAAGTAATGCGAGATTGGTCACGTAATTGTAATGAGTCCGCGAGCCAACCAAATGTCCGTGATGTAACTACCGAATTTTCCTTTGCGCAACGCGTTTTTGCGGCACTTCCTAGTGTTTTCGGGATCGGTTAACGATGGCCGAGGGAAATCGCGTGCGATAACTGCGGTGGATGCAGCGGCTAATTGGACTTTACGGCGCGTTATGCGGCCAAACCAATTACTTGGCAGCCAATTAATCGGGAACGGAGTTATGGGTAATTGATCGTAAACGGCAGCGTAACGATACGTAAAGCAGCGCGGTTGCACAAGCCGCGAACTAATAATAAACAATGGGAGCATGTTGCTGGCGAGCGGTGTTGTAATGTTTGGTTTACTTCCAGAACCGTGGAAGTATTCACAACAAGGAAGCGCGGCTTTGCCGGAAGCTGGTTTTCCTCCGGAAAACAAAACGCGCTCGATGATGGATGGGAGATTCCAGATTAGCTCTAATTTTGTAATTGGCTCTCAATGAATCTCAACTTCTAACAATGAGGTTTCCTTCCTTAATACAAAAAGCACAACTTTATCTCTTGTTGCATTTGAATATAGGTGCGAACAAAATAATAATTGAACAATTTTTATGTTTATATAGCTTAATGTAATCCAAAATCAAATAATAGCCTGCAACTGATGTTTTTATATAAAAATATATAATGTACGTTAATAAATTTTTTTATCTAACTTTCTTCTTTATTTATATTAAATATTGTATAGTGTAATAAATTTTCGGATGCGCCCCATAGAAGGAGCGTTGCATAGTTTTTTTTTTTTGTTGCATCCTGTCACGCTCGGCGGCCGATACAATCCCTCCTAGGAGTCCAGCTGTCGCAGACGTGCGCAGCGTACATTTTAGGCACTTACATGTCGGAGTTTCGAGAAGTTCCCGATTCCCTGCTGAAATAGCGCCAAATAGGCATAAATATCGCCCAACCGTACGGCAAGAATACCCTTACCGTAACTGTAGCAAAACAGTGCATAATTTTAGGTTACTATTAATAGTGTACTATTAGGAATGCCTTTTACAATAAGAAACAGATATTGAGTAGAAGTGAATTAGTTGTATGTTTACACATATTTTGTATTATTGTTTTTATTGCAGTGGTGTAGCTATTACAATACAACTACAGCACTTCTTGGTAGACCTTTTGTCAAACGATATCAACTTCTGCGAAAGAGCAACTATCCGAATTCAAATTGACGAAGACCTCAATACTGAGAAAACTGCAATAAGTAGAGGAATGCGACAAGGTGATATCCTATCACCGAAATTATTCATTGCAGCTCTGGAGAAAGTTTTTAAAATCTAAAATGCGAAAATCAAGACATTAAGCTCGGCGGTTGCTACCTGAGGCATCTATGTTATGCAGACGATATTGTGCTATTTAGTAGTAATATTAAAGAACGAAAACAATGTCCATAGAACAGCAACATGCTTTCTAGTAAAATTAGACTAAAAATGAACAGTGACAAGACCAATGTTATGAATTGGTTTAACTTGGACTGCTTTTGGCAGATTAAGTCATGTTTAAAGAAAAAAGTGTATGAGTCATGCGTATTACCTATTGCTACATACGGTGTAGAAACGGTAACTTTAACGAAGAAGAACAAAGAATCACGGAACGTATAATATTAGGAATAAATCGAATAGATAAGATAGAAAATTAAAATATCTGAAAACAAACCAAGACAACTGATATTAAAATAGTGGCGCAATTAAGGTGAAAATAGATGAGAGCAATAGATGATGTAAAGAAGTATGTAGAAAGACAATGGCCTCAGGGCAGAAGCCTATGTACAGAAGTGGACAGCAACAAGCTGATGATGATGATACAGCAGTGCCTACATGTAGCAGAAGATCTTGATTTCACAGAAAGCTCAATGGGGTATTCTACGTCTTCGTTTTCTAAAATTATTTTTAAGTTATTTTGGATATATTTCGGTAACCGTTTCGTTTCACTAAAACCATTCCTAACTCCTTCAAAACAATTTTTAGTTTTAACCACCGAGTCCAATCTTAGCTACAATTGTTCTAAAACTAGCACTTCCAGTTGAGTAATTAGGTAATTCGTTCGATTTACAATCTTTAGCTTAATTATGCCTTCTAAGAATGCATCTTTCTGCAATGTTCTCACATGTACGTGAGCTAGAGCAAGTTGCTGCCAGTTCTAACCGAGTCGAAATTTGTAAGTAATAATACTACATGTGCATTAAACAGCATTTAAAAAATTGCGGCGTTAACGATTATGGAGTTAATTAAATAAGGGGGATTTTTAATTTTGTTGTCAAACAGGAAAAAAAAGATAAAAAATTCCCTTAAATGTTCCTCAAAATAGAACGTTGGAGTCACCCTGACCCCCTAGTTATCTAAAGATTCAATCTCATATTTCTTTAGATTACTCTGTTTCTTCTTGCTACATGTGATGGTTCAAAATCTATCTTAAAGGTCTGGTTCACATTTGTGTTATACGTCTCCTTTCCGACTTACCACCTCAGGTGCAGCTGTTTCAATTGATTGTTTAGCGCACCCACTTGTAACCATGCCAGCACAACTTTTTTGAAAATTAAAGGAATATTATTGAATATAAATTTATTTAATATGTCTATGTAAAAATTGTCTGCTTATTTTTTGGAAATATAAATATAATACAAATCTCAGACATCTTGAGCGGGCGCGTTAAACCGCGTTCAAAATAACTTTGTGCGAGAGGTAAGCGTCAAAATAATGCATTTCATCTAAGCATGAGCTTGAAAGTAAAATTTATATTCAGGACTGCTTCCAGATAATGCGTTTTTAAAGACATACTGGAAAACGACGTTTTCTTGTAATATACTCTTGATGAACATGTTCTTGTATTGCATGTGAGAGAATTTATAGAAAATGCTGCTTATTAAGAATTAAATAATGGAGTATGACGCGGTGCATTAATTGCAAAGGTTACCTACGCATAAGTAATCTTTTTGGCAAGAAAATTCGTAAATTAATATAAAACTAATTTATTTATGGCAGCTTTGTCAGTGTTAAAAATATTATTTTTTAGATGTATGTAAAACATGTAATACTATGCGTGCTAATTATTAATAATACATAATATTAAACGGCATCACAAATACGCAGTTTCAATTCCCAAGAGCACGTATAACGTGTACTCCACGTGACCATTAGAGTAAACTCGTTGCGGACAGTCGAACGTCACCAATGTGAGAAGTAGGATCAGAGAGATAAACGAATATTAATTTTTGATAAAAACAGGAAAAAAGGCGATGAAAATGCACGAAAAACTGTACGAAAAGAAAGCTGCGAATAAAAAAATGGGTTTACAACTGATTTAAACGTTCTTGCGAGGAGAAGGATACAACATCGACAAAATCGAATTGTGCTAGGAATGCTGGTACGAAATCGGCAACTGACTCTACGACTGATGGCAAAAGAAGGGACTATCGTCCGTGAACGTTTAAGTAGGCGGAAGATCTTTCCCCGATTTGTGTCGAGTAAACAAAAGAAATAAAAACCCCTAAAGAGATCATTACTATGTGTGGGGCCAAAAGTGCACTTTTCCCCATCTGCAGAATATCTTAAAAGGTGTACATGTAACAAAAGTTCTGCAATCGATTTCTAAAGAGACTTTTACTGTTAATTTTCAGAAGCTTTATAAACGTTACGAAGAATATGTTATGCAGGATGGGGATTATTTTGAGAACCAATGAAAGTAATTAGCTTGTATCTTATGTTTCATTTGATTTTAATACTCTTTACTAAATTTTTAAACATGCAACTGTATGCAAACTATAATAAGTGACAACGTATTTGCTTATGAATTTTTGAAGGAGCTCTGTCAAGAAGCTAAAAATATCTCTAAAGCAGCAATGCTTTAAAAGACTTCGACCAATTACTTTGTGGAATCCATTAAAACTATAATAAAGTCAAATTGAAAACACGCTAAGAGAAGTAAGAAAACCTTAGATGTATACTTGAAGTATATATACAGCTCCTATTTAATATGGCACCCAAAAAAAGTTGGGAAGTTTAAAATAAAATCGTTTTTTATAATAGTATTGAGTAGATTATTAATTTTTTCAAACCATTCAAAGCGCCTGACCGTTATAAGATTATATCTGTGCTGTTACACCAAGAAGAACTATAGTCATACCAAAACTTTGTAAACAATTTAATTTTTTTCCGTAAAGCTTGATTTCATTTACGCTTTGGGATGATGTGTCGAGAAAAACTAATTGTAAGTCCGCCGAAAACTACATAGCTACGATTTACAAGAAGAAGAATATTAGGGAAGTTGAAACTCTCACAAAACTGTCATGGACTGTCTCTTGGAGTAATCTCAGACGCAAAGGTAACCTAGACCTCGCATTTAAAAAGTTGCAAATAAAGGATAAATGAGACACAGTTAGAAAGCAAGCACTGAGTAAACCTTGGGGGTTTAAATCGATGTGTCACAAATTGGTTATACACTGCTGTGGTAAAAACTATGACCACCTATAACTTGAAAAAGAAGTAGCATAAGTTGAGGCAGATTAATTTATTAGAATTACTTGTCTATTACAGTCTGTTAAACTTGGCGAAACTTTCTTTTAAAGTGATCATATAGATAGCACAATAAGTTTTAAGACTGCTAGTCCTTTTCGGTTCCTTTTCAACTCTAACTTTCAAAAGAAGCTTTTTTAAGGTTCTCTTAATGGAAATTTTATATTGAATTTTTCAGATTTGGAATTTTTCACAACTTAGAAACAATTGTAGGTACAGGAAAATGTGGAGAAATAATTTTTCTAATTTATTATCCGAATGTGAATTATGAGGCCCTTTTTATGAACAACAGTGCAGATTTATCTGACTATGAGGTGATAGTAAAATAGATGATTAAGTTGATACGAAGAAGAAAGTAAAAGTAAATGAGAAAACACATTTCACGAAACGTAGTGATTAAGGTAAAACAATCGCTAGCCAAAACTAGAAATATTAATACCTGACTATTTGAAGCCAAAGAATATTCATCAAGAAAATGTATTGCAATCTCCCATGGGCTTGATGTTTTAAATTCAAAAATTGAGTTACTGTTAGATCCGTTTGTATTCTTGATAGGCGAAAGATTTTTGTTATAGAAATATAACAAACAAATAAAAGAACACGAAGAAGATTGGAGTTACAAAAAGATGATTCTGGAAGCAAGTATGGAAAAATATCATAATATTTCGAGAATCCAGAGAATATATCAAAAAATTTACAGTGCAATCCTAAATAGAAATAGGTTTGTTGATATACTAATACAGGTTTGTTTAGATGGCCTTATTACTAGATCAGTAAGAAATCAAAATGACAAAAATGCTGCAGCTAAAGAGATAAATGACATATTTGTCAGTAATTGTAAATAATTTTCTAAAGTTAGCGCATTTGGAACTATTGACAAGCAGATAGTAAGTTTCACAGGTAAATAATCTTTTGTAGACTCTACATGTCATTTAAACCAAAAATTAAAATGTGGGTGCTCTACGATGCTTCAATATTCTACTGCTGCAATTTTCAAATTGGGGAAATTTGTCTATATACCAGAAAATAATCAAGGACCCTGTGTAGCAAAAATCAAATTTTGAAAAAACTCAGGAAGTAACTGATAATGTTTTTGCATATATATAATACTGGAATAACAGCCTTTAAAAACAAAAATTTACTAGATTTCCATGCGAGGCACTTATATTAATCGAAGTTTTTGTTAAAAAAACAACTTTAGTATTACACGTAAGGAAGCCAAAAAAATTGTTGTTATTTCCTCAATGATTTCCAATAAGAAAAATAGGTATATAGAAAACAAAACACCCCAAGTTAGACAATGCTTTCTTCAAAAAAGCAAAGATGTCTTTACAGAATGTGGGTCAAATTTTTGTAGATATATCAAAGGGTATCTAAAGTCAAAGCCGATGACAGAGGTGTCTCTCAAAGTGTCAACACTACAACTGAAAGTATAGAAAGAAAAATTTGAAAGAAAACTTGGTAGTGCAAGCGCAAAGAGGGAAAGATGCTGTTATTCCCAAAGGTGTTGTGCTTGTAATAAAATTGTATGTACACGACTATGCAGGTGTTTATACTGGCTAAAAGGCAAACATGGCAAATAAATAAATAAATAAATAAATAAATAAATAAATAAATGCACGTTTTCTGTTTTATCTCAATTTACTTATTTTGTTTAGATTATGTCTAGTTTTGGTTACAGTTATTGGCATAACCGTTTACATTTGCAGAAGTATTACTTATCTAATAAACATGTTTTCTCTGCAAATACAAGTTTTATTGAGCGATTAAATATTGAAACGACGTGCTTTGTAAATTGTAAATTGGGTCATTTCCGAACCAATTTTGGGTTCTGTTAATATTTTGGGTGTATAAGGGTTATAGACCTAAGATGAAGAAGTAAAGCATTGAAAGATACAATAAAACTAATGCCGACTCAAAGGCTAAAAAACTAAAAATTTGGAAATAGAAGGTTGTTGTAGGTAGATACCTGATAATTTACACAAGTAAGAATGGAATGGCCGACAGTACAGCGAAGAGCATATGGAGTGAAGTTATGTCAATTAACGGAAAAAGAGTTAAGAACATTGGAGATGGATTACTGGAGGCGCTTAATAAGAATCTCAAAATGAGATACAGTTCTAAACGAAACAATAGAGAACTTAATGAAAGTAGAGAAAAATATAGTGGCAAATGCAACAAAAATGCAGTTGATGTGGTGTGGACATTTCGAAGAAAGTAATGAAATGGATCCCCCATAGAAAATAGGGAGAAAGGGATAGAAGAAACAATGTAAAAGAAGAACAAAGACTAAAATAAGACTAAAAATTTAAAAAATGGGAAAAAACGGAAGGCAAGTTTGCTAAAAATTCGGAAAAATTTTGTGCTGGCTTGATAGAAATATAGTAATGTCGTATTTCTGCATAATTCATGACTAAAGTTTCTCAGTGCTTTAATTAAATATGCATTTACATTAGTCGCTAATTGTGGATTAAAAATATGTGCAATTTCAATAAATTACATATTTCAGAACAATAGAAATATGTATACAGTTTTTTTTAAAGAATATAAAACCAAAGCTACAATAATTAACTTCACTAAATGTTGGTATAAGAATTATTACTCCAAACACAAAATAACGAAAGCTGACACCCCTCGACTGAAAGAGCAAGTTAATAACCGATCTGAAATGTCAATGAGGATGATGGTTAAACAATTAAATTTTATTTAACCCAGACATCAAGAAATGAATCCAATCTTAAATGCATAAATAAGATTGTAGTACCTGAGGGAACCAAAAGCAAAAAATGCACCCAAGGTTTTAGGAAAATTTTAAAGAAAGTATTTTACATTACATGATAAGAATTTCGATTAAAAAAAACTAATAAAAATATATCTGTAAGAGACGTTGTGACTATTCTTGACAAAGAAAAACCGTGAAGAAACTTGTTATGCGGTTAGCAATTGCTCCTTCAGGGGCATTCCAAACATTTTTTTGTCTTTAAGAATGCCAATACTTACATAACAGCAACAATTTATTTTCTTATTTAACAATCATATTTTGACAACATTTATCTATTTTGGTCACATTATTTCAAATTCGCAGTTCATTTTCACAACTCTAAAAACGTAATTTTTGTTGCCTTAAAAAATACTCTGTCTGAGAAATCTGCTTTATTAAGTCTCTTTGTCGGAGATAGAAAAAAGGTTGCGGATATGGGTCAGATACCCAACACAGAAAAATCCTAGTTAACTGCTTTCAATATTTCTGGATTATAAAATAATACTAAATTATGCGGATAAGGCAGACAGCTCAAAATCTCGCACCACTAAGGCAGTCAGCTCTAAAGATTTTGGGGAAAAGACAGTCAAAGATTCACATATAAAGAACAAATATGATATCATACAATCCAAAATTAACAAACAGAGAATGGAACTATGGAAAAAACGGTAACTATAGGAACCTGGAATGTACAAGGCGTACGCACCAAACAGAAAGAAATTATTGCAAAGATTAAAAAACTAAAGTTAGTCATCTTCAGTGAATCTAAAAAGAAAGATATAGACAAAAAAAATGACAACTATTACCACATTTAAAGTGACATTGCAAAGGATATAACCACATTCTAACAGTATAAGAACGAATTATTAGAGTCGTCATGGAGATTTGTGAACAACTACTGTAGAAATACGTGTAATAAATGACAATTTTGTAAACAAAAAAATATTTTTTTTGATAAATTGTGAAAGGTTTATCTTACCATAAAGAAGGCACAGTACAGTAGGCAAAAAGTGTACTGACGTTCTAGAGAAGAAACAACCAACATTAATGGAAATTGTTTTATGACTTTTTTCAGAGAAGTTAATGTGTGGTTGCAAACATATTATTTCAGCATAAAAACATCTGTAAGTATGCAGAGTAAATCCACAAAAAAAATCGAAACCTATCATAGACCTGATAATAATACAAAAACCACGAGAAGTACAAATACAAGATTATGGGTCTATCAAAAATTAGAATATGCAAGCAATCAGCATATGGTAATAGGACTTCTTACATACACAAAGAGAATTATTAAAAGAACGGAAGAACAACAGAGAACTGAGAGTCATAAAAGAAGATAACTTTAAAACAGACCCACTTCAACAGCGTAGTACAACAACATTAAACCAAAATAAGGTGGAAAACAAATTAGATATAAATAAAGAAGGATTATCAAAAGCATTGTACGAAAATGTGAAGAAAACTTCATTTGACGTAACGAATGAGCTTCTTATTGAATAAACCAGAAAAGCCAAATATGTAGAGATATTCTCGAAAAGTACAGACAATATAATTAAGGAAAAATAACAAAAATTGTATGTAAAATGGAAATTAGAAAGCACATCGGAACTTAGATAACAGTACGAGCAAATACGAAACTTAGTAAAAGTGTAAGCAATGGCAATAAAAGAGAAGATGATTGAAGTAGACTATGATGTAAGTATTAGTAACACTTTTGGATACAAGAAACCAACAACAACCTAGGGAACATTAAAAATAAATAGAAACAATGCAACTAGCTGGACAATTATGTCACATTGCTAAAACAATGGATGACTCATTACGTTATTCTACAAGAAGAACAGAAAAATTAAAGATTAATTGTAAGATAACAGAAAACAGTATTCGGGAAGCACTTCAAAAAACAAGAACAACAATGCCCAAGTATCAGAAAACTTAACCGCTTAAATATGGTTACGATAAAGTACGAAAAAAGAAGAAAATATCACACAGAAATACAATAAAATTTCTATAAGCTCTATCTATAAAAACGAAGACAAGAAATCTAACTCCAACTACAGGAGAACGAGAGTTATTTCCTCTACACCTAATGTCATAAAAAGTAAAATATAGAATAAGTAAATTAAGTAAAAAAACAAAGTTGTTTTAGAAAACGAGGAACATGTTTAGGCAACATACATTATGTTAAACAGCTAATGGGAAAAAAGACACACATACTCACTTTACGAATCTTGAAAATGTATGTTATAGAGTACTCAAATGTGAATTATAAAGAACGAATATATGCGAAAAAAGGATACAGATAGAATACATATAAAATAATAGAAGGTTTCAAACAAGGATAAGGCCTATCACAACTATTATTGAATATATATGTTGAACCAGATCTGGGCATATACAAAAATTCTCGAAAATCGAAATTACAATAGATAGTTATACCTTACACTCTCTACTATTCGAAAATAATCAGATGTAAAAATAAGTGCCAAAAAATAAATAAAAAATTTGAAAAGCAGTCTTTTAACCTTGATTGCCAAAAGACGTGATATGTGTGTGCACGCAAAGAGGCATAACACTCCAAAAGAGGTTAAAATCTGTACAAGAACCAAATATTAGGACTCACTTCTAAGTTCAGTAGGTAGATGCGAGCGAGACACCAACGAAAGAATTATCAGGGGAAAGAAAAGAGCAAGAGCAATTGATGGAGTAATATGGAATAAAAATGCCAGTCAAAACACTAAAAAAATATTATACTATAGCATGGTAGAAAACATAGTGTTGTATGCAGAAATGATGTAGCCACTTAAAAGGAACATAAGAAGTAAAATTATATTTTATGAGAAGGTACGAGATACAACATGAGACAGACTCAGAACCGAAAAAGTTTAGATGAATGACGTCTGCTCAATCACGAATATGTTAGAAAATAATGATATGGACGTATGTCAGATGACAGATGACTAAAAAAATTGTCGCAGTTGGGAGAGAAAAAAAGACAGACCGACTCTTTCTTGGAAAGTCTATGTAAAACCGGTAAACTAAGTGGATAAATCAACATGGAAATAGAAAACGTCAAACCCTTTTGCATAAAAATTGACAAAGAAGAAAGAAAGATAATCTACCTTGTGCAGCCGAAATGCGTCCAATTTATAATTTTTGACAAAACTACTTAAAAAGATGGTCGGCATAAAACAAAAAGGAGACCAACTTTAGAATCAAATTAAATATTGTATCAGAAAATTGTATTTTAGCCTTGTACAATAGAAGGTGAGAGCACATTAATCAACGTCTATTTTCGAAATATAAATTAGGATTCTAAGGCATTTGTTGTCTTAGAAATTAATTGTCGTTACGCCTCCATCATGTCTAGTACCTAGTGTATCCGAATGGTTCTTTTTCTGACTCACTGAACTTCTCTGATAGTAAGGCAGTGGGAAAACTGAGAGCTGAAGTGGTCAGGGTTGTCATCTCTAAAGCAGATCTAATCTTTGTCAGAAGAATGATTTATTTACCGCCCGTCTCATTAATTATAATACTGCAAATAATAGCATATAAGTAGAGCGAAGTTTGTGATTTATACAAAAACATACTCAACAAGCTACGAATCTATTAAATGTAAAGAAAAATCGCTAAGTAAGGTCTTTATGGTTAATAGTATTTCTTGTTTCCATATGGATAAGAATTAAGAACATCATTCAAATAGTGGTGGGCAAAACGCATGGTTAGAAATGTAGATAAATGGAGTGGAAAATTAATCAAATGGAAGACACGACAAAGAAAACAAAATATAAGAGGACCTTAAACGACATAGGGTTAAATCAGTGGAAAATAAAGAAACATGAGAGGGGATAAAGAACAGCTAACTAAAGAACCGAAGTGTGTAACACTATCAACTAGCAAAATTTTAGTAGTGTTTAGAGCAGAACTAGTTATTCTAAAAAAATCATTAAAGAATAACTTTAGTTTTCCTTGTCATTATTACAAGCTTTAAATCACCTTAACTTCTTTTAGTTAGAGAATACCCTACATATTTCTGTAACAGAATTAATTCTGTTTGTTGGCCAAATAAGTAAAAACAAACAGGTTTAATAAATTATCTATAGTTAAGACTTGTAGAGTAACAGTAATAGTAAAGTACCAGTTGCATAACGTTGTTTACGATTGACAACACGAAAACGAGGACACCTTGACTTTAACCTTTACAGATCATTCTTTCTGCGATGACAATTCACATTTTAAATATCAGTTTCGTGATGGCAACTCAAACTAATCCTCATAGAAATTTTTTATACTAGCAGATAACGATAAAAGTATTGCTTATATCAAGTCCTGTTAGATCAATCTGGTTAGAATGTTTGTAGAAAAATAGTACTTTGATTTACAAATTTTATTATGCTAGCAATGGAAAACAACTTGGCAATAGAAATAAATTAACACACAAAACCATAATTAACAATTTTTACTACAGATTTTCCACTATTAAATTTTTTTGTTAATGTTCTATAATATATGCATATTAAAACAACAATAACTCTGACTGACAGCTTCAAAATAAAGGCACGAGAGGCAAAAATCGACAGTGAAATTGTCTTTTTGGTTAGATAAAATCTGATGGTGCCTACTGTATATGGTTTAACAAAAGTAAAAGGCATAGTCTAGGGTTTAAGAAAAAGAATATCATTATTCGGGCAGTTTTAACAAAGCTACGAATTGTACATAAGTCTGTTAAACAAAAAACAACACTTTGCCGGTTCTTTAATTCTGGTCATTCTATGCTGACTGCTGTCTGTGATTTATTTAGATGGGAGCAGTGTTCTATTAAATTAGTGGTTTTATCTAGCTTTAGGTGACAACCGATCCTTTCTATCGCTAAAGTTTTGTTATAGTGTTTACTTATAGCATTATCCATTAACATACCTAATACTTAATCTCTTCTAAAAATTCTTTCTTATTTTGTTGAAGAAGTAAATTATATGTAGAAATATAGTTAGTAAACTAATTCTAAATCTACACTATAGGATTTAAAGCATTTGTTTCGGTAGTAAACGAGTTCCTATGTGGTCTTCACTTCCCAGATAAAAATTGTAAACTCTAGACCTTCCAAATTAAGCTTGAACTACCTGAACCTTCGTAGGACCATATCGATGGTCTTTTTGCTTCAAATCTACATGCTTGTATTGACTGTCTTTTATCACCATCATGTCAACAATTAAAAGCTCTTGCTTTCTGTTTTTCTAAAAAAAATCATAGCATCTTTCACTCATTTCCAGTCCCTTATGTTACATAGTCAAAAATCTGCCTGTTGCACAGCATCTCTCTGTTTTTCCTTGTTAGATTCATTTCACTATTGTGTATTTGCGATTTATTAGAATGTGTCCTAGATATTATATTATATGTTTTTAGGATATCAAAAAATTGTGTCTTTAATTTAAGGTCAACGTCTTGAAAGCTCCAATGGGAAAAATTCTCATTTTTGAAGACCACGTTTTTGTACCATGTAATGGGTCGCACGTAACATTTTATCAGACGCATAGACAAATCGCTTCGTAAGCTGTCTTGACATAGAACCTAAAAGTTCTTCTTGCGATTCTAGTCCGAATTTTCACCATTCGTCACAAGTGTATTGAGCTGAGATGTTTAAAACAAAACACTCCTTCTACGATTCAACTGTAACATAGATGTCGGTGACTTGTCGACTTGTTATCAATATCTTAGTTTTGAATATATTTATTCCGTATTTTTTACGATTCGTCATATAATAAGATCATTCAAAATATTAGCCAGAGTAGCCGTATCATTGACGTAGTAGTACAAATCTCGTTAGCAGTATCGATAGCGCTTCTACCTTTTTAAAGCAATACAATGTGTTCTTCGATTTCTGTGATTATAAAATTCTTCACTACGAACAATATTCTACGACGACTGAAAAATATGACAACGTTCAACAGATTCGATTGCATAAATACTGCCACATAAATCAGTTACATCTACGTCACGAGAGAAGCTAATTTATAATTTTTGTTACAAAGAGTTTTAATTACAAATTTATGTAAATTGTAAATGAACAGATAAATTACGTTAGTATTTAAAATTTAAATGAATAAAATAAAAAAAAATTAATGAAAAACTGATCTACATAACTACAAGGCTCACCTTCAAAAGAATTGTAGACAACTTTGCAGCTGTATCTCGTATAGAGTATAGAGGCTTCAAAAGAGAAGCAAAGACAGTCCGCTGATGTAAAGGTAAAGTGAAGAGAAATCTAATCTGTCACCATACTGCACAGTAAAACTTCATTATTGTGTATTATACACATATGAAATGCATTAAAACAATTATGTCCTTTTTAATAAACTTTACACAACAAAAAGTCGTTTAAAAGGTATTTTCATCTAAAACGCATTCAATCAAAAATATTACTAATTTACTGACGATAATAACACTTGCAACCAAAAACCAAACGATGGTAGATAAAAAACGTAAAGCAATTACAAGGAAGGACAACGATCAAATAAAGATAACTGTAAGCATATTTCTCGCAACATTAAGTAACAATAATGACTAGTAAAAATTAGTGTTCACATATTAACCGTTTAATCCGCGACCGACAATTAACCGTTCCTTCTCGGCCGTTTTCTCCTGCAGCTGGAAGCATGGCGTTGCGCAAAATCTACACTGCAATTATCTCTTGGTAGGTTACGCAAATGAGAATCAGTGCGCGGTGACGTTGCAAAAGTGAGCAGCAGAACAATGCGTGGGGTGCGAAAAGCGATAACTGGGAATTAATTGAATAAATTACCGCGATGAGGAAATGAAGTCTAGAAAGTAAAACTGAAGAACGTCGCGCGATCGGGGCAATTTCCGGAAAAGCGAGCCGCCCGGGGCGCCGTCGTGGCCTGCGCTGCTGAAAATACAGGTAGTTGGCACCGGGCCGGCGAAGCCGCTTGGGGGGCCCACGATATTCATCGACACCTAAACGCAACCATGGGGGGAGGTAATTGAGTGTTATTGTAAACGCATAATGACTGCAAATTACTAATAGGTGGTCTTGATGCCTTAGTAATCCTTCATGTTGGCATGCAGCGCAGGTGGCGATCTTGTGTTTGTTGGGGTATTTTTAGCTACCGCATCGTTAGGAAAGGTCGAACGCGTCTCCACTGCTGAAGCCCATCATTAAATTATGGCATGCAAATTTCTTTATTAGCGAGCTAATTGTTATGACGCACTCCATATGCTATGCTTCAGTAGCATTCTCTTGTCTATTGTTATAATATTTAATTAGTTGATTACACCTGCGTGATAAAGAGCGTTTTTTTTCTAAAGAATATTTAAAAAATTAAATTTTATAACAAAATTTAATTTTATTATAGAAACTAAAAATTTCATTTCATTATCAAAAAAGCTTCACTGAACTTTCATATAATAAAGAGAAAATTACACATTCAATACTATTAATCAGAAGGCATACCAAAACTAATTCACATAATACAGACAAAATCAACATCTTGTCCATTGTGAACATTTCAACATTTCCTTCGCCAGAGTTAGAAGAACACTGATGTTAGATCAAATAGTGCAGGAAACAAATATAAAAAGAGTTTCAAATATGACACTTCCAAGGCTATGTATGGTTTAATGGGGGAAGAACTAAAAATAGACTTGGGACACATCCCTGGTTAAAGAAGAAATAAGGAACTCAATTGTAAACTGCAAGGTGGTTAAGAAAATCGGTATTTTAAACGTTCATACACCCTCAGAAGATACTGAAAAAAGAATCAAAGGCAAATTCTGTAACAAAACGGAAACCTTGATAAACAGTATACCCAATTTTTACATAACAGTAGTAGCTAGAACTACGAATGCTAAAATAAGAAAAAAAGAAAGAAACAGACAGGTGTCAGAAAAAGAAAGCCTACACGAGGAAACCAACAAGAATTGTTAAAAACTTATAAACTTCGGTACATCAAAACGGATGACAACTAAAGCACATCTTGGCAACGCAGAAATATCCACAAAGCCACATAGAATCAAATTAATCACCTGCTAATGGAACAGGTATCCAGGTGGTATGTAGGATGAGTAAAGCCGTATAGGGGCGCGTACTTAGATTTAGACCACTCTAGTTAAAGCAGTGTTAGGTAACACATACTCAAACTAAGATTCAATCACAAGAAAAGAAGAGAAATACCCAAGAATTTGAAGATGGACAAGCAATTTAAAATTACAGAAAAACTAAAAAAATGATTTAAGAAAAAACTAGGGTAGAAGAGGTATAAAAAATAAAACTCTTTAAACAGATCTAGAAAGAAAGAAACAATAAGAACAATAAAGCAGACGGTGGTAAAAAATGGTATAACCTGTTTGACATATACCGCCAAGAAGCAGTAGGAGCAAGAAAATAAGCAAAACTAAAGCTACTACCAAGATGTTCCAAAGAAAATAAAGATTATAAAAGAGCAAGTAACCTCACAAACGATTTATGTTGAAGAAAGAAACGGTTAAGAAAAGAGGATGTCAAAAATAGAAGAATCATACAAGAAGAAAAATGCGAAGAGTTTTTATAAAGATATAAGACTGTATAAGCAGAATTGCCGATTATCACCCACTGCAATAAAAATTAATGAAGAAAATCTATGCATAAATAAGCGAAACAAGCTTTAGTGGAACTTAAAAAAAGTATTGCATGAACACCAAGAAATAGAAGGTTGCATAAAACAGGAGCACATGCAAACATACAAAGACAAAGATCTAACAAGAAAATCCACAATAGAAAAAAAAATTATTAAGAGAAGCTGAGCTAATAATAAGTAAGCAGAAAGCCTAATACATGCTCTTCAGCAAAGGAACAGTAGGGACAAATCAGGGCCTGATAATTAACAACAAACGAGGAAAAAACAATACAAATAACTTTAGACATAAACAGACGTTTCGTGGTAGGGTTCAGAAGGGCAAATTCCTTAGAAAACATCTTAAGCAATAAAAGTATTTGGCAGACTCTAAAAATAAAAGTGTATAAAACAACAATTAGACCTATCGTTACCTACGCGAGTTAAACGTGGGGATTCTAAGGAAGATTTACGCTGGCGTACAGAAGGAGGAAGGCTGGAAGCGTAGGATAAACATGAAAAGAGAAAAATGCATAAGAAATCGAAAATAGACACGTTCGTACAACAGATCCAACTACGATGGATAGGGCATATAATGCAAAGCAATAAAACACACTTAGCAAAACAAATTTTTAAGATCAACATGGGAGGAACAAACCGACGTGGACTCCAAATTAAACATGGTGAGAAAACATCGAAGAAATCCTGTAAGAAACAAGAATAACAAACTGGAAGGTGTTCGTTAGATAGTAATGGAAGAAAATAGCTTTAGGCATGAACCAAATATATATATTCAGCAAAGCTTCTATTCTTCATTGTACTCTATCTTGAACGAACACCTTCCAGTTTGTTATATGTGGTATAATAATGATGATGATTTGGTTTCTATAAAATTCACTTTTCTTGCTTGTAGTTTCTTAAACATTCTTTTTACTTCTTTGGTAGTTTTCGTGATTTTGTAAGCTCTCTAGTAGTTTCTTCATGCAAAGTTTAATTATAACGGATATTTATTTAACGGCTCAATCTGAATATTAAAACAAAACCTATATTAACTTCTAGTAAAAACCAAACTGTAAAACTATGTTGGAGAAGTAATTGGAAAAGGCCATCCGACTACCATGGGCCTATAGTTCGGCTACGTCGAAGAAAATAGACGTAGTGAATGATATAGCCATCCCGATTCCTTCATAGTCAAAAGAGTGGTCAAGTTGAAAGAAAATTTTTCTAGATCTTGAAAACGGCAACGGATAGCAATACATGGTTTCCAGTGCTATTTAGATCGTTTCAATTCTATTAAAACGGCGTTAATAGTTAAAATTAAAAAATACGAAGTGCGCCTGAAACGTGTTCCAAAAACACCCTAAGGTTCATAGATGAGAAACCTTCTGGGGAGTTTTGTGGTTTATAGATTCCCTAGTAAAGCTATTCCTGCAAAGTTTACTTAAGACGGATGTCTGTTTAATGACTCAATCGGAGTTCTAAAGCAAAACCTAAGTTCTACGGAAAAAAATTTAAAAAAGCTCCAAAAATTTTATATGGTAGAAACGTCAGTCCTCCAACTATTTAAGCTCCTTAAGATATTTAAATACATATACAAGTGCAATATGTTTTTCTATCCAATAATGTATTGCCACGTACCGATAGCAATCATAACATTGAAAGGAACAGAAACCTTGTACGAATGAAAGCTGCAATGATAGTAAACTGCGCATTTACAAAATGTTCATTTCTTACATTTTAAAAGAAACCTGAAAATGAAAATTGTGAAAGTCTTTGCCTACACCAGAGTTAAGTGACAAAGAACATTAAAGACAAGCGACAATTGTAGTGTTATTTTAAACACATCGACATCGAAGAGTTCTGCTCAGAAAGAGATGTTAGCAAAGGGAGCTTTAGCTATCAAAATTACAAGATAAAAATTGCAAGTTTGTAAGACACCATTGAAAAGGAGTTAGATAATTATAACACCACTTTATTTCGTTTCAAGAAACGGCAACTATAATGTATGCGTAATATGCTAGTAAAGACTGACCAAGAATCTTACAACACTTTTTTAAAACTAAGTTTGAAGTTTTCAACATCAAGTAGCATTAACTTATAAAACTTCAACAACTTAACAGCAGTTTAACAAAATGTGCTTTATTTTTTCTTTTAAATGGCACATCTGTTTGCAGTAGATGTAATCTGCATTTCAGGTTATGGTTCGTAAGATCTTTGTTTTGTAGAAAAAGTAATGTAGTACCCTACATATTGTCTTAAAAATAACTATAACGGTTTACTATTTTATCTATATATTTATACTCTGCAGAAATTACCTAAATATTTAATAATATAAAGTAGCAATACAAAAAATATATATAAAGACAATGTTAATGTTTATAAAGGCGCGATGTAACCTAAGAGTAAACCGCAATGCGCATGCGTAAAAAGGACGCTTTTACTAACCGCATCAGTTGGAAGTTAGACGCCGATGAGTGAAGCGCACGTAGTGTGTGGTTTTGTGCGAAGCTGGGAGCGATTTAAATAATTCACATGGCCTCCAGAAACGATGCAATGAGTACTGCATAAATAACTAATTACGCAAAGCATTCAAATATGACCGACAATCTGTTAAAAGTGATCCACATTCTGAAAGATCAATAACACACAGAACACGAAAATGTTAAACCTGTTGTAGTTCTACTAATAAACCAGATTTCATCAAAAAGATCTTAATCGGAGATAAAACGTAGATCTAAGGCGACGATTTTGAAATTAAGGTTCAATTGTTCAAATAAATGGCTCCTGATTGCCCACGTCCGAAGATAATTAGTAAAAATTACAAAAAGGCTAAGTGTGCGAAATCCTAAGTGTTTACTGTGAAGCAGACTGAGGCTCCGTACAATATTTCTTGTATCCTACACTAAAACATATATACAAAAAAATATATAGATTTAGCTTTTTGTACTTGTAATATTTGGTTTTAAAAGGCTTGATATTTTCGGGACCGGTGACAAGTTTATTAAAAAAAAATTAGCAAAAAAATTCGAAAATATACTCAAGAAACAGATCTGGACCAAAAACACGACGTTTAAACATTGCTACCTACAATACACAAACACTCTCATCCGAAGAAAAACTAGCACAATTAGAAGAAGAACTAGAACACATAAAATGGGACGTAGTAGGAATGAGTGAATTAAGAAGGAAACATGAAGGCCAAATAAACCTGACATCAGGGAACATACTTTACTACAAAGAGGAAGAAGAGGAAGCCCTATTAAGAGGAGTTGGGTTTATAATACACAAAAGGCATGCAAAGAACATAATAGATATAGGAAGTATAAGCTCAAGAGTTATATATTTAATTTTAAAACTGAACAACAGATACAACATCAAAATAGTACAAGCCTATGCACCTACATCGCAAGGATCTGACGAAGAAGTAGACACCTTCTATGATGATATCACAAAGGCAAACGAAAATACCCCAACACACTATACACTCCTCATACGAGACTTCAACGCAAAGATAGGACAAAAGGAGGACGAAATGGAAACAGGATGGAGTAGGATAACGAAACGAGAGAGGTAGAACTCTATTAGGATTCTGTATGCAAAACAACATTTTTATAATGAACAGTTTCTTCAAAAAGAACGAAAACAGAAAATGGACCTGGAAGAGTCTAGATGGCATCACCAAGAACGAAGTAGAGTTTACAATTTCAAATAAACGGAAAATTATAAAAAACGTTGAAGTTTTAAACAAATTTTCCATTGGAAGCAATCACCGCCTGGTGAGAACTACTATAAATATCAATCTAAAACACGAAAGAGGTAACCTTGTAAAAAAGCAAGCTAAAGGTGAAGGTAATAATGGAAAATGAACAAATGTCGAAAACCGGCAAGAATACACAGACATGATAGAAGAACGACTAAATCAGATAAAAGATGAAGATAGCATCGAAGAAAGAAACGACGTTATTGTAAAAACACTAAAGGAAGCAACCCAGAAATACTGTAGCAAAGGAAACCTACGCACTAGCAAGATCAGTGCCAACACAAAATCCCTAATAAAAGAAAGGGAGAAATGGGAGACAAAACTCAGAGGAATTCAGAAAATCAATAAGGAAATATCAAAAGAAGTTAGAAAAGATATTCGAAAGTATAACACCACAAAAATCATCGAAACAATAGAACAAAATAAAAACTGAAAGTTCTGAAACGTCAAATAAATATTGGAACAAAAGTATAATGAAACTAAAAGATGAAAATGGAAATACGATTACAAACAAATCCGATATTGTGAAAATTACAAAAACTTCTATCGCAAACTATACAAAAATGAAAATCCTGCAGAAGTAGAAGACATAAAATATATCAGAAACCAGGGATCGGAAGATGTACCTGAAATTAGTCTGGAAGAAATAAAAGCAGCAATTGGAGAGATGAAGAATAACAGATCACCGGGAGACGATGGAATAGTTATTGAGGCGATCAAGGAAGGCTGACTAGCTGTCTTAAAAACCTTGAAATCTCTATTTAACGAATGTCTCATAGAGCAAAAAACACCCACTCGATGGGGCAAGGCCATCATCACTCTGATACATAAAAAAGGAGACGCTACAAATCTGACCAACTACAGACCTATTAGCTTGCTACAACACATATATAAGCTCTTTACGAGAATACTATCAAAACGTATAAGTGTAAAACTTGACCTATACCAACCAAGAGAACAGACTGGATTTAGTACGAATGATCACCTAACAGTACTTAAACTACTAATTGAAAAATGCGTAGAATATAACAAGCCTCTTATGCTGATATTTGTAGATTATGAAAAGGCATTTGATTCGATAAATCAGCAACAACTCTTCCATGCTCTTTCGCAATGCCGAATAGACTCCAAATACACGGGTTTACTAAAATACGTATATAACCACGCAACCGCATCAGTAAGATTACACGAAGACACCAACACATTTCAAATAGAAAAAGGGGTAAAACAGGGAGATGTCATATCCCCTAAATTATTCACGACACTCTTAGAATATATGTACAAAAACCTAGATTGGGAACAGTGTGGAATTAACATCAATGGTGAACTACTAAACCATCTAAGATTTGCCGATGATCTAGTCCTAATCACAGATAAGATAGACGAAGCAAATAAAATGCTACAAGAACTCAAAGCTGCCTCAAAGAAAGTCGGGCTTGACATAAACTATACAAAGACAAAATATATGACAAACCTGGTCCTGAGCGATAACATTTCGGCAGATGATATAAAAATCGAACAAGTATACTCATACAAATACCTGGGACACGAGTTAACCATTGGGAGAGATAATCAAACCCGCGAACTGAAGAGCAGGATCAATTTAACATGGGCAGCCTACGGTAAGCTCAGCAACATCTTTAAATCAGATATCCCAATATGCCTGAAGAGGAAAACGTTCGATCAGTGCATACTCCCTGTTCTCACTTATGGGGCTGAAACACTAACATTGACCAAGAAAACCATAAAGAAAATAAGAGTAACACAGACGGCAATGGAAAGGTCAATGCCAGGAATAACACTTAGGGACAAAATACCAAACACCACAATTAGGCAGCGAACAAAGGTGAAGGATGCTGTGTTGAGGATAGCTGAGCTGAAGTGGAATTGGGGGGGACACGTGGCAAGACTGAAAGATGAGAGATGGACAAGACGAATGATTGAATGGAGACCCAGACAAGACGCATTCAGAAGCAGAGGTAGACCATCAACAAGATGGGCCAATGATGTAAAAAGAGTTGCAGGAAATTGGATCCAGATCGCACAGGACAGAAACAAATGGAAGGGTTTGAGGGAGGCCTATGTCCAGCAGTGGACGACCTAGGCTGGGGAAGAAGAAGAATATTTGGTTTTAAAAGGCTTGATATTTTCGGGACCGGTGACAAGTTTATGATAAGAATCTAATACATTTTTACATAAACCCAAATTTGTCGTCGATCTCAATATTAAACTACTCTACTAACTGTATCAAAATATCACCATATTTACTAGGAGATATCCAATAATCACCGAAACTAAAACGTCCCCCTCAAAGTTACAGTGCACAGAGCTAAGTCTCTAAATGTCTTTGAAATATAGCTACAAACTCAGTTTAATGCAATTTATAGGGTATATTTTATATTACAAAATCAAAGATCTGTCTGTGTTGGCTCGCGTTTAAGGCGTTTGGCTGTAGTGTGACTGCACTTAGATTTAATATTGGAATCAGATGCTTGACGGGCGTCCTACTTAGTCACTAAAAATAATTTAATTTATTTCGAACAAACAATAAGACGGTCGTCTAAATTTGCGTGACATTACCACAAGTTGGTACAGATAAAAAAAAATTAAGCATTAATTTAATTTTTAATGCTCATGTAATCTTGCCTTTCTGTTAGAAGATTCAAAAGACCAGGTTTCATCTCCCTTAATCGTTTGATTTAAAAACCGGCTTAGTTGTCACACGACCTAATAATATTTTTTTACTCCTCAGTTTTTAGAACAGATGAAAGTTTCAGTATTAATTTGATGAGTCACTGTTTTTGGTATTCCTACCTAACTTCCGATTAATCTGACATTTCGATTTAAAGTAGCCTCAATAACGGCCCCATTTCGTCTTTTTGCGCACTATTTATCCTTGACGGTTTTCTTTTTGTGCTTGAAGGCCGTATACTACCCGAAGCCTTGGAGCGCAACAAAACAAATTAACCATCTTAAGCACCCCTAAGAATGTAATTTTTTTTGCGAATTTCGATTTCCTTGCGTTATTCGTCGCTTCTCCGTGTATTTTAACGACCAGAATGAAAACAAAAGTACTTTTTTAAAGACTCGAGCCCATTCCTCACCATTGCAAGGATTGTACTAAAACAAACTAAACAAACTATTAATCAGATAAAATCTAGATTTTTGTTAGCAACAAAATATAAAATACAAATATACTACGTAGAGCTTTTTTGTTACAATAATTTGACCTTGAGAAATGACAAATTGTGATTGCAAATTAGGCGATAACAGTTGGTATGTGTTTAATTAAATGAAATTTGCATTAAGATAACTTTAAGTTTAATTTGAAAGAAGTAAAAAAGATGCAAATTATGCAAAACCTTATAAATTCTACCTTCCACGCCGTATTTCTCTTTTATAGCCTAATTAATTTGTATTCCCAATTGCGTGTGGTTTAGCAATGCTTATTTTTTAGTTATTGGCGGCTAATTGACCTTAAGTAATATTTATATCTTACATAAATTACAATAATTAATATAACATGAAGCTCTGGAGGTATAAAATGCAAATATAAAATGGTGTCTATCACCTACGCATAAAAGTTATTTCTATCTGGAAGCATAAAGTAAAATTACACAAAGATTAAGTCATTCTTTTAATTGACATATTTATGCTGGAGTTTTAAGACAATCGTTTATTTATTGTTGGTCCCATAGCTGCTGAAGTGAACGCCGGAAGAATTGCTTGAAGAAATAAGATATCTGAACATTTTTGCTGTTATTTCCAAAATTGCTACAAGTAACGAAATATATAATACAATTATAGTTGATGGTAGAGGGCTTTTTCCATCAAGTATAAGCATTATGTGAGTGATATGACGTAAGCAGGCCGCACAATTGAAACTAGTTTTCGTATACTTTAGAGTATCAGAAAAAGTTTTAACAATTTTATGCGTTGGATGTCCAGTTAAGTAAATCTATTCCAAAGAGTTTGTTGCATGTTATTTTTACGACTTGGTTTCTAAAAATAGAAAATGCTCAGGGGCGGCGAATTCAAAAACCTCCGATTTTAAAATTTTCCACTAAACAAAACGAAAATGCCAAGTAATTGTGTCTATATGTGCCAAACGTTTAAGTGCACGCTTGAAGTCCTAAAAAGGCCATGAAAAAATTATACACGTGGCCTTTCTTTTTAGAAAAATGAGTAGTCATATTTGTTTATTTGTGCACAAATATAAGTTTGTGTTCATTCGTACTTTGCCCTTTTGGCGGGTAAAATGTAAATGTGTAATCTTAAATTATGTATTACTTTATTTTTCATTAACAACTGAAAGATCATTTTTCTCTAATGTGAACACAATTTATACTCAGATTTATTTGGTCCACTTTCGGTAAACTAAAATAAAAACTCAAGTACTACTGTCATTAAACAACGAACATACCGATCTGATCAACGTTTACATGAGATTAGATCGAAAACGTATTCTATCACAACATAGACATACAAAAAAAATACGACGCCAAGCACAACTTCCATAAATGATAACAAGAGTGGATTTAGAGAAAAAACACATTTATTACAGTCATAGGCAGATGAAGTCATTAGAATCAAGAGTTACTGAAACATATTGATCAAACTCTTAAAACAAATTAATAAAACAAGTTTTAATATTGTAATTTAAAAATTAGTTAATCTACCAAGCAGTACGGCTTCAAATATAACTTTTGTACCATAATTATATTTCGTTTTAGTGTCAGAGTTTTCACAAAGCAATTCAATTGTATTAGAAGAAACCGAGTTTGTTCAAAATTAATTTTTATCTTAATCATGTCTAAATTCCCTACAGGTAAAACAGGATTAGTCGTAAATTTCCCAAATATCATGGTTTTTCCAATAATTCCGATCCTGTAACACCACGTGTTACAAATCTATTAAATAAAATGTAGCCGCTAGTAGATTGCACCTGACAAGTTCAAACTATATTGGACTAACTGTTGAAATTAGAATTAATTGCTATTAAGTCTCGTTCTATTAAAATCACAAACTAAATTTTTTAATCATTCAATACTACAAAACTAAAAACAAGTAATGTAACATTTTTATTAATAATTGTTTTCTAATAAATCTCACCTATTTATAATTAGTATTGCTTCGCCAATTCGATCACTGGCATTTTCACGGCCCAGCTCGACTCAGGCGGCAATAAATGTGTACCTGGGGTAATAATAGGGGGTTGCTACCTAGCGCTAGCCACGTTACCACCTTTGTGTACCGTAGGTTCTAGATTGTAGCAGACCTATCCTGTTACAACCCCAAAGAGCCTATTACGGGGAACTTTTATTATTATTATTATCGCGAACGATAATTTAATAGCTTCTATTCGTCAAGCAGAGAGCTGGTAAATTTTTGCCTATACACATTATTCTTTTCATCTAGTAAATCCTCCTCCAAGATAATCTAACTGATAAAAAGAAAGCTAAGAAGAGATGGCAATTGACAAGGGCTTCAGAGAATAAGCAACGATATAATAAATTAACCAAAAAACTTAAACAAGATCATACTTGGAAGAAGGCTGAAATGTTTGCCGAACACCTTATCACAGTGTTTCAACCAAACCCATCTCAGTTACCTACGCTAGAAGAGGAAATTAATAAACTATTAGAAATCCCACATCAGATGGTTATACCACCGAAGAAAACAAATTGGAGGTAGAAATAATTACACAACATAAGCTTAATCAAAAAAAGACACCGGTATGTGATCTTACAACTGAAAAAGTCCTTAGGGAATTGTCTCAAAAAGGTTACAAAATTCTCACATAACAGTTGGGCTGAAAAGTTCGTAGGCTAACATAGAAAAAAATTTTTTTTTGATAAAATTGGATTTTATTATTCAATATAATTGCCTTCGAGGGCGATACACCGATTATAGCGATCATACAATTTTTCTATACCATTTTTAAAATATATTTTGTCTTTAGCCTCAAAATAAGCTTCTGTTTCGGCAATTACCTCTTCATCGGCGCTAAATTTCTTTCCAGCGAGCATTCTCTTGAGGTCTGAGAACAGGAAAAAGTCGCTGGTGGCCAGATCTGGAGAATACGGTGGATGCGGAAGCAATTCGTAGCCTAATTCATGCAATTTTGCCATCATTTTCATTGACTTGTGGCACGTTGCATTGTCTTGATGAAACAGCACTTTTCTTCTTCAAATGGGGCCGTTTTTCGTGATTTCGTCCTTCAAACGCTCCAACAACGCTTTGTAATAATCGCTATTGATGGTCTGGCCCTTTTCAAGGTGATCAATAAATACTGATGCCATAAACCTTGCTAGCCGATTATTGCGTCTTTCCACTCTTTGATTCGGTTCATCGCGTGCAGTCCACTCGGCTGACTGTCGATTTGACTCTGGAGTGTAGTGATGAAGCCATGTTTCATCCATTGTCATATATCGACGGAAAAATTCGTTATTATTACGGTTGAATATCGCTGAACATTGTTCTGAATCAACGACACGTTGAAACTTTTGCTGGATTGTGAGCTCGCGCGGCACTCACTTTGCACACAGTTTTGCATGTCCAAATATTCATGCAAGATATGTCCAACACTGTATTTTGATATCTTCAGAGTCTCAGCTATCTCGCTTAACTTCAATTTACGGTCATTCATAATCATTTTGTAAACTTTTTATGTTTTCGTCCGTTACAGCCTCTTTCGGGCGTCCACTGCGTGCATCGTCATCAGTGCTCATCTCGCCTCGTTTAAACTTGGAAAACCACTTCTCAACGGTTGATTTTCCTGGTGCACAGTCTAAATAATGCTTATCAAGCCAAGCCTTGGTTTCAACGGTATTTTTTGCCAAAAGCAGTGTTTTATTAATACTCGAAATTCCTTTTTATCCATTTTTTAAAATTAACAATAGTTGCTTCACTCAAAATACGATATCTCCTAAACTAATAGTCCGACAGTTGTCAAATTTATACACGAGTCTTTTGAAGGTTAGGGTTAACTAAAAAGCACATGGATTTAATATTACTAGCGCCGCTTATGTGTCAGCCTACGAACTTTTCAGCCCAACTGTTACATACACAATGCTACACTGCGACTCGAATACTTTCCCTTGCAGTGGAAAATGGCAGAAGTTGTAATGATTTTGAAACCAGGGAAAATCCAAATGATGTTACATCGTTCCGGCCTATCAGCCTCCTACCACTCTTATCCAGAGTCCTAGAAAAAATCATTTTGAAATAAATTGCACCAATCATTAATGAAAACCAACTTTGACCAAATCATCAATTTGACTTCCTTAAGGGTCATGGAACCACAGAGCAAATACATCGTTTGGTCAACCACATCAACCGTGACTTTGAAAATAAACGTCACTGCTCCGCAGTAAGTGTGGATATAAGTTAAGCGTTTGATAAGATTTGGTACAACGGCTTATGTTATAAATTAAAATCTTCATTTCCACACCCAGTATTTTCTCTTTTAAAATCTTACCTTACAAACAGAACCTTACGAGTCAAATATCAAGTACATCACACTGAACTGTTTCCAATGCTGTCAGGATTACCACAGGGAAGTATCCTCGGGCCTGTACTTTATACCATATGCACCTCCGACTTGCCAGAAACAGCTGAAACATCTGTAGCCGCATACGCCGATGATAATTTTTGCATCATACAATAATCCCAATACTGCCTCCAGTAACTTCCAAATATACCTGAAGCATGGATAAAATGATGAAGAATGAAAGTCAATAAATCCAAATTCGAAGATATTACATTCGCACTCCCCCTCCCCTCCCACTATATCTAAATGGTGCTCCAATACCGCAAAAACGTGCAATAAAATACTTAGGGCTACATCTCGATAGAAGACTTTCTAATAAAAGAAAACAATTAGACATGAAATTCAGTAAAATGTACTGGCTACTTGGGAGGGACTCCTCATTATCTATCGACAATAAACTTTTGCTGTACACATCTGTACTAAAACCTCTTTGAACATATGGAATACCACTTTAAGGCACTGCAAGTAAATCAAACCTCAAAATCATGCAACGATATCAAAATAAAATATTCAGAACAATAGGCAACGCGCCATGGTACGTATCAAATACTCTACTGCACAATGATTTTTGCATGCCCGCAGCAAATTAAGAAATTGCAAAAATTAGTACATGCTGCTTGAAGATGAAAATAAACCCAGGAGATTAAAAAGGTTCAAACCATCTGACCTTACCAATCGCTTTACTTAAATAAGTTTTAATTTAGTCATATTTTCATAGAATACTAGAAGTTGCTTATTGGAGGCTAATTGTATTTATAGTCCGTAGTCCGTTATAGTTACGGACAGATTGTACACAAATAAGGAGCCAATTAAAAAAATCTAGTAAATTCGGTTGATTTTTTTTTAAATTTGTTGGATGAAATACGTAAGTCAGTAATTTTTTAATTAATTTTGTACTGGTAAACTAAATGCTATAACAAATGAATATTTGTGACTGTATTGGAGAGTACTGTGGGTAAAAATTTTTATTATAAATTTCGTTCCAATAACCCTAATATTAATAGGACTTTCTTAAAACCAACTCATCACATTAATATATTATATTGCTACAAATTACAATGCATTCACAGGATTAGAAGTATTAGATGCAACAAATTCTACTTTAATGAATTTGCATTAATCGGTAAACTGGGTAGCTCATGGGCACTGCCACCGGTTCCTAACTCGAAAAAAGGAGGATATTTAGTGGGCATGGTTAGCAACATATGTATCACAAAACAAACTACACTTATAGAATCATGTAAATAACAACCACTCGCGAGATTAGGAAATAAAAAGTTATTTAATATAATAATTAGAGAAGCGAAAGTGCCAATAGAAAGTGAGCACAGCTACTCAAAACTTAAGAGGGGAAAGAATTACCCGGAGAATTATCGAGAGGGAACAGCAAGGTTTCTGCGTCGATCCACCACCGACAATATATTATATTATGTAATACATCCAGTGTTTCAAAAAGCAATACGTCGACGTTTTATGTTTTGTAGATATAAAGAAGGCATTTGAACGGGTCAAGCTACAAGACCTAATGTTAATTTTTGAGGAAGTAAACGACCCATAGCTTCCATAAAAATTATAAGAGATCTAAATGAAAATAAATACACAAAAATTCAGGTAGAACGTCCATTGCCAGAAAGTATAAACTTCTAATTGGAAGTAGGTGTATCCAGTAATCGCAACACATAAACGCAATAATTAAATTATAAAAGCTGTACGGAATACATGTATTTGAGATTGATAATTACAATAAACCACACGGCAAGAGGTGGCAAGATAAATCTCAAAGGAGATGGGCAAAAAGCTGGGCTTCAAAATTTGTGTAAAGAAAAGCAGAGAAGTCAACATAAAAAAACAATAATAAAAAAAGAATTTTTTGATGTTACGTTTGACTATTTTTCTACTTTTCGTTTGAACGTGAAAAGTCGAATTAGTTTTCTAGCAAGTTTTGTTTCTAATAAGCCAAGCTTTCTGACAAATAAACATTTCCGACATTCTTTTACCGGAAAATGTTGCAGTTAAAAATTATTATTTAGTGCATTTCGTTCAAATAGTCAAAATGGTACTTATTTTTGGTTAACATGTCAAATTCTATGGCTTATAATTTTCTTACAAATCTTAATTTGTTTATTGGAAGTTGTAAATAATACATTTTTAAATGAATTGTTCTTAATAGTACTAATACTGCATGTCTAGGACATCTCTTTTCATTGTATCAAATGTTACAATCAAAATCTGCTCTATTGAATAAATTTTTTAAGCAAATTCCACTCTACTCTATACTCAGTATTGTATAATACAATATTTGGTGATCAATTTTATTTCGTAGCCTTTATGAAATGGATAATAATATTTTGACACGCGTTATTTCAAATAAAAGGTTAAGTAGACAATTCATTTTCTACATATTTCAATGCATGCTATCGAACTATACTAGTAGATGCGTCTGTATTTACAATTTAATCTAGTAAATACTTAAATGAACTATACATAAGGACAATCATTTTTTTGTAAATTCCCGTCGAATGGACCAGTAGTCGGCACTTTTCATAGCCGCTTACTTGAAAATTTCCGGAAGTATTTCCGCGACTTTAGGCGTGGTTGAATTTTAAAAGTTAATTTTACCTTTAAAGAAATTGTTGAATAGGTAGAAGTTGTAGGTTATGCTGATACATAAAGAAACTAAAAATTTCTATTTAATTTCATCTTTGCTAGATTAATTATCATAGATTTATATACCTTATAATGTTTTTAGTAGTAGTGACAAACTTTTAAGAAATTTCATATATTTTAGGATTAAAACTGTTCTTAAGGACACAAAAAAGACACTCACATTTAATTTTTTACACTTTGGGTTTCTACCGACAATAATAAATTCCAAAAATGTCTGGTAATTACTGACTTCTTGAAAATAAAGGAGTCTTCACCTTTTCTGGAATCGACGCGGCTACTTTTTGCTTATATTGATTCACCTTTACCAGACCAGCCATTATAAAGTGTGTTTTTTATAGAGGTTTAGAACTTTGAAATGGAATAAAACAAAGATGAATTTTCTAAATTGACATGACATTTACTTTATTCGAAAGATAACCTTCTGGCATTATAATTTAAATATGACTTCTGGCATATGACCGCCACGGCTGGCTCGGACGTAGTCTAATCTGGAGGTCCAATTTTCCATGACTTTTTCCAACATTTGTGGCCGTATATCGGCAATAACGCGGCGAATGTTGTCCTCCAAGTGGTCAATCGTTTCGGGCTTATCGGCGTAGACCAGCGACTTCACATATCCCCACAGAAAATAGTCTAGCGGCGTTAAATCGCACGATCTTGGAGGCCAATTCACGTATCCGAAACGTGAAACTATGCGGTTACCAAACGTTTCCTTCAATAAATCAATTGTGGCACGAGCTGTGTGATATGTTGCGCCGTCTTGTTAAAACCACAGCTCCTGCTGGTTGTTCAATTGATGAACGAAAAAGTCAGTAATCATGGCTCTATAGCGGATTACCATTGACTGTAACGTTCTGACCAGCATCGTTTTTAAAGAAGTACAGACCAATGATTCCACCAGGCCATAAAGCACACCAAACAGTCAGTTTTTCTGGGTGTAACGGTCTCTCAACATATACTTGAGGATTACCATAACTCCAAATACGGCAGTTTTGTTTATGGACGTATCCATTCAAACAAAAGTGAGCTTCATCGCTAAACAAAATTCGCTTATGAAAATCGGGATCAACGGCAATCTTGTTTTGGGCCCATTCGCCGAATCTACGCCTTGCTAGGTGATGGTGTAGCTTCAATTCTTGCACGAGTTGGATTTTGTAAGCACGCAAACCAAGATCTTTCCGCAAAATCTTCCATAAAGTGGATGGACACATATCCAATTCCTGTGCACGATGGCGGATAGACTGATTCGGGTCTTCCTCTACGCTACGCTCTACAGCAGCAATGACTTCTTCTGTACGCACTGTACGACGTCTCTGTGGATGCGTATTATCATTTAGAGTAAACGTGGTGCGAAAACGTTCCATAGTTAATCGAATTAATTGCTCTGATGGACGATTATGTTGACCGTAAAATGGACGTAGTGCGCGATACGTATTTCGAACAGAACCATGATTTTCAAAATAAATTTGCACAATTTGGAAGCGTTGTTCAGGCGCCAGTCTATTCATGTTGAAATGCCAAACCAAACTAAACATAAATCACTTGACAGCTGACAAAATGGCCGCCAGTTAAAAAAGTGTTATCAACTTAAAATTTTATACCTCTATAAAAAACACCCGTTAGCTTATAATTTCTTTTACCATTTTTATTAATTAAACAGATAAAGTGTTATTCTCACTAAAACGGATCAGATAGAAGGTCCATATCACTTTAAGTAAATATAAATTAATGAAACTAAACTTTATTGGGCCAAATATAGAAGTTTATATTAAATTTTGTTTGAACAGGAACAGCTTAAGACTTGCCTAGTTAAGTATAAAATTATTTTCTTATCCATTTTGAGTGTTGAGTTCTGAAGCGACCGCTTCATCGCGTCGGTACCAATCTACAAAGAAAGAATAATTTTTAATTTCACTCCACGGCTCAACTTGTGCGAATTGGTTTAAATATTCATACTACAGAAAAGTGAACTGAGCTTTTCTGTCTGACCTGGTTAGACTGATTTTTCGCTTCAGTAATGTAGCAAACATCAGCAGCCACGGCATAGAAAACCCACAACGGAGCACAAGTTCACGTGTTCTACAACTATCAGATTTTCTCTTCAGCAATTCATGCCAATGACAAAGAAAGCGCTTTATAAGATTGCGCCATATAATAAAGCTTATAATTAAAGAAAAAGTTACCAAAACTGGTTCACATCTGCACATCTGTTTCTATAAACAGGAACATAGTATTGTTTATGCTTATTCAAAAAATGAAATGGATGATAGGAAACAATGCCACACTATACTATCTACTAGCCTAAACTCGCTGAAAATAGTTGTTTATCATAGAGATTACAAAATACTCTTATATTAGTGAAAATGTAATTTACGTAGTCGATTACTTCTAATACTTTTCTCTATAAGATGTATTTCTTAATTTTATTTATTTTTTATTTTAAATAACATCATATATTTAAGTTTCAAGATTTATAGCTATGAGAGATAGCAAATCTGAGTATAGTGACTTTATTAATCTTGCTCATGTTTTGTTGATTTCTAATAAATGCATAAGTTTCTCTTTCAAGCAGATCTTATTGAGACGTAAGGCTAATCAAGTAATTTTTTAATGTTTACTAAATTTATGATTACCAAATTACTAAATGTAAAACATTTTTATTTTATTACTAGTAAGGTGGTATTATTTAGGTGATCAAATATTCCTATATAAAACTAATATAATATTCTTTGGGACTTGTTAAAAAATCGGCTATAAGCGAGTAACAAAGATAATATATGGTATAAATGTTAATAATTTGCATTCAATTAATTCAATGAATTCCAGTGCAAAGAGTAAAACATTAATTATATTTTGAAACAAACATTTAGGGGTCGTAAGTACATGTGAAACCTAGGTCCTTGTGGCTATTATTTTAGTGCGTTATAAATAAAAAAATAGACTCTCTAAACTATATTTTAGCTGCTTTTCTTCTTTTGTCCTCATCTCATCTCCTTCTATACAAGGAATGAAATATCATTACTTTTTGGGCGTCTGTATTTGTAATATGCGCCCCATCATTTTTGAGTATTAAAAGCTTATTATTCATTAATCAACTTTTATCAGAATGCTTTGTCTGAATTATAAAAAAACGACTGTTACGTAGTTAGTGAGCTTTAAACTTCTTGTACTAGATATATAATAGAAACAAGTTCTGTATAAATATCGGGTGATTACTGATTGCTTCTATGTAAACATTTTGCGCATATAATAATTCCTAATTAGAAATTTTATTCGCTATTCAAATATCAACCTAATTATTACTAATGTAGCACCAAATGCGAACTTTCTAAAAAGTTTAAACTTTTTAAAAGCCCTAACATTTCAATTCTAAAATGCTATAATATGCACTTGTTGAATGGACATAAGTACAAGTGTTTTCACTATAAAAGAATTAACAATGCGTTAGTTCCTTTTGGCTAGAGAGAGTATTGATTTTGACTACTGGATATATATTTAACACAAAATTTGAAATATTATTTATATCGTTGTTAAGCACATAAACATATTCATCAAGTTATATGGAAAAGGTACAGATCAAAAGGTCCTTAAACTTCTTATTGATAGCCTCAAACCCCTTTTATGTGATATTTTTCGACAGAAATGTCGACAGAAGTCCAAATGAGCCAAATAAACTAAATTTAGTGATAGCAACTAAGCAATAGATTTTTCTTCGCCAAATCTGATGTTTTCTTCATTTCCGTTTTTAGTGTCTTAAAAATAGTTGTGTAATATTGGTTACCACTAAATTTAGTTTTACTACATAATCAACAAAAAAAAAATATTTGCCGTCCCAAAAAATAGAGTCCATCGCTTCTCTATTTGGGCGACTAGCTTTAGGATTTCTTAAAATTAATTTACCGCGTCTATGGTATTTTTGAATCTGGCGCAACTAGTTATTTTCTGTCAAAAACCCACCAACGAAAGTCTATTGAATTTCCGTTAGTTAAACAGTTCTACACACTTGGATAAGATTAGAGCTTTTAAACAATAATGTTTTTATTCATAATGTGAAATTGTTAACTTAAATGGTGGCTAGAGTTAAACTATATATCATTTTTAATATAATGGCACCAGATATATCAAGAGCACTGTGTGGTATCGATGATTTTGAAGGCTTTTAGTCTGTCTTAGTATGCGGTTGTAAGTTATCATTAATTTGCAAAATGTTATTGACGTATTGTATAATAAGGTTTTTATGACTCCTAAAACCAAGTGTGTCTGGATTAGCATAGGTACTCATTGATGGCAGCTAGGCCTTAACTTTTGCCATGTCCTCGATTGCTTCATTGTATCTTTCTAATAATTGACATACAAATATGAATAATAAATAGAGGTGAATATTCTTCAAAAGTTATTTTAATCGAACCAAACACATTATCGTCGGTTTCATTCGAAAAATAAAACACAGAACAAACTTCTAAAGAAAAAAAAACTTAAGGATATATCCCATACTCTAATAATTAAAACGAGGAATATTTACTTATTAATAGAAAGCTAGAATGACAGTAAGTGTAAGTTAATTACAAAATGCAATAAAATTCGTAACAAGTCTTCTTTAACTATACTGAGAACTCAAGTGAAACTGACTAAATGTGTAGATTTAAAGGAAAACATGATTCAAATTTTCATATTCTCAACGAATGCAAAGGTTTAAAACAATAATAAAGAATATGTGAAATTGTTTAGTGGCATTTCTTTTCCTGTCACTATTTAGGTATATTATCTAAATTATTTTCAAACAAACAGATATCGACGCACTATATACGTAATATATACTTTTGTATGCATGTTTCAAGTTTAAAAGTTCCATAAATAAATAAATAACATTATTGACCTTTTCAGCCTATTCAGATCTTGAGAATACCAATAAAGATATAAATGTCTATATTGCAGTGTATACAATTTATTTTTAGTCATCCCAAATTTAAAAGAAAATATTTTGTTTGTTAACTAAAACTTTTCTAATGATAATTTTGTTAATCTACACTGTTTCGGGAGTGTCATCTATTTGTTTTTTAAGACACAACAGATAAAACTATTTGTATAAAGTCTTTAAATTTTCCCAAAAGAAAAATACTAAAAGAGGAAATATTTTAAAATCAGAGCCTTGCTTAGAAAAATTTATATTCCAACAATGGTTAGAGCTATTTAGAGAAATGACAATGCTTGTCAAAAAACTCTAAATTCTTTAGAAAGGAATTTTGAAGTAAATTAAATTTTATTTAGTTGTATCTGTTTGCAGTAATAAACTGGAAGTGCGTTAAATATTAAATTTTTAATAATTCAAAATTTGTTTGTACACATCTAAAATAATGTGTATGTCACTAAGAGCTCTGTTTATAAATCGTACTCAAAAACTCACGTTTTGTTACTAAGCATCACTTTTAAAAAATTAAGTTCACGTCTTACATGTTTCCAAAGCTCACAAGCAAATATCTGTTCGGCGGTTAAAATCTTGGGACGCAATTTAGCTCATCTGCAATTCCGTCTTTACAATGAATTTTGAAAGTCCCACTTCATCTACTATCAATCTAATACTCAGACCTCTGTCAGAGTCCAAAGCCGCTTTCACCTTAGCCACATTGTATGAAGCGTAAAACGTTAATGGGAAAAAGACTTTGTACCATCAAACATTTGAGCTTTAGGTAAAGCTTCCTTCATGTAGACTTTCTATATCATCTCGCTTGGGAATTTTTCGAGTTTAACGCAAAATTTTATCGTGTATCGCCTGTCGAGACTGAGCTGCACTTTAACCTGTAGTGCGACACTCAAATAGTCAGAGATCTGCATCCTGTAAAGGCTCAAACACAAGTAAGCTGAGTTGGGGCGTCTACTTGATATCCCTCACCAAACCTCAGACCTGAATGCACCAAGAAAATCAGCACCATTAGAAAAGAATCAGCAGAATTCACCGTAAAGCAATTAAAATAAAAACAGTTCTCGATTCCTGAATGCAAGAAACGATAGCAAAGGCTTAGCTGTCATATAGAAATTCTGCATTACCCCCCGCCATCAATTACGCAATACCTCTAAATCAAAAACTTTCTCCAGCCCAGTGCATCTCCCATCAAACATTTTCCGGTTGATTCTCACTACTAATTCTATAAATACTCTTCAAAGACTTATAGCTCTCCTTAGCGGTAGGAAAATTGAAAGCCCGAGTTAAGAGTTAAATTATTTTGAAAATGAAATCAAATTCCAAAGCGTTAAAAATGATCTCAAAAGTGAAACGGTTCGACCAAATTCAATCAAGATATAATTAACTGCAAACCATTTTATACGCTTCTACGGGGAAAAACTTTAAACCTAACTAAACTTACTTTACAGAAGGCCAAACTCTTGTATAACTGATTTTTGAAAATCCCAGAAAGATGTTACCGCTGTTGGATTACGACTAAAACATAACCAAAAACCATTTGCTATATCCCGCATTTGTCAAAGAGTTATCTGTGCTTAGATCTAGATAAATCTATTCACTTAATTTGAAAAAATGCGCTGGAGCTAATGTATATCAGAAGAGGAAACCAGTATCCAAAAGCGTAAGTGTTTCAAATTGTGCTAAAGTCAACTACGCAGTAGTCAATCATCCCCATCTAAGAACATTGTACATCACCTTTTCGACTCTTCCAAACAGAACCCTCTCTTTCTACTTTGTAGTTGTATTACTAACATCTAATATTAGAGCTTTCGAATTAGGTACTGTCAAAGTTCTAAAAAATTATATTACAAATTTACAAGCAGAGAATCATCCGACTATCGGTACGCACCAAACAATTTCACCCTCTACCCTAAAAAACAACCAAAACCCTTATTATTAACTGAAACCTATTATCCGATATTAAATAACTCCTTATACTCTAAAAAAACCAATAATTCTACAATTATATAATTTTTCAAAAATTTTCAACGAAAATTTCTTTCGCGTCCTATAATTAGCTGCATTCAATTTTCTAAGCCACAACCTAACTAAACACCTTGCCAAAATTCTTTTCTTTCCTACAATTTCAGGCACTTTATACTTATTAAAATGATCTTATAATATACAAAACGATACCTCCATTTTAATTAACTATTGTCTCTTCGATACCTAGTTTACCTTCCAAATACATACAGACTAACGGTTCTCGTATGAGTTTTCCGTTTTCATCCGTCATGGCAAAACTTTTTATGATCGACTTTAAAACAAAATTCCTTAACTTATTTTACCTTAAACTTATCTGTTGGATTCTATATGTCAGCGACACTTTTGTTTTCTGGCCTCATGGACAAGACACGCTTTACAATCTGCTTTCCCACCTAAACCAAATCCACAACACTAAATTTATCATGGGAATAGAAAAAAACAATCTTTTATCCCTTTTTTGTGATCTTATAAATATGTACTAACCGATCCCTAAATACCAAATTCCCGCTTAAAACTATTCGATTGAAAAATTCCTCATTACCTAATCTAACAGACTTTTCGACATAAAAAAAATAGAACTTAAAACTACACCACACAACGGGTATTCAAACAAACCTTTATCTAATATAATTAGAAGATCTTCCTAATCAACAAAAATCCTTACATCAGAGGCATTAATAAGGCAAAATATATATGCGGACTTCAAGACCAATAACAAAATAGCTATCTGTTCGGTCCTTGTTCGCTGCCTTAACAAATTTTAAGGAGTATGTGAAATACTTCGTAGAGACTGCCAAAGAACTTATATATAATATCAAGTCGAATATATGAGGGCTCTACGGCCGTACGGAAAGGTGATAACCGTTCAGCACTTGACAAACATCATAAAGAAACGGGCCTCCAAACTAACTTCTCCTAAAGTAAAGCCATCCTATCAGTAGAATTATTCGTGAGACAATTGAAACAGAAGAGCGCCCTCAATGCTTGAATACAAGATAGCCAATAATTGTCTGACATATGGAAACTCCTTATTATCCGGCACCATCAGTTACAAAACACCTTCAAATGAACAAGCTTTCCCTGATTCAGTGAATCGCCCGTCAAACTTTCACTTCCAATTATAAATAGTAAATCATAGTAAGTAGTAAAGCAGGACAGACAAAAATTCAGTCTTCTTCTTTGACTTTTAGCTCTCCTTCGGGGGTAGATAGATTGAAACACCGAGTAAAACACTAACTCTAATCTCTTTTGATAATGACATCAAAGTGGATGCCAAACATCATATACTTTATATATAAATATATAAATAGTTAAACAGATAGGGTTAAGCAACATATCGCAGCTCTCTCTTGAGCGCGCAGCTAATCTTGAATGAGGAAACTTGGAAAACCCCACGAAGGCCGTCCGCTAGTAAAAGTCATTAGCCTCCCTCCTCAACTAGATCAGCTGCGTGAATCACGGCGGCGCAAGAGTTGCACCCAAAGCTGCAACCGAAATTGGGCAACGCATTAATCTAAATTCTGGAACGCAACTGTGCTCTTTGGACAGAAACGCGCAAGAAGGAGTTGGGCAACCTCGCCCGCGAATTGGCAGGCCGAAAATCAGACCCCGAGGAAAAGTCGTAAAAATCTGTTGGCCCCATTCTGCAGCTTCTAAAAATACTGTTTTGCGTGCTATTTTTAACTGAAATGTTTATAATATCGTATGCAAAGCCGTAGTACCAGTAGGACAAGTTATGCTGGACAATGTTGGCATTTTTGCGATGCTGTTTGTCCTAATTGCAGTTAATGAAAGCGACAAGTTAAACTACGTCTACCAATAGACATTTTGATGTTTCGTGTGTTGCAATAGGAGCAATCAATTTAAAATATACATGGACTCCAAACTAAATATTTTTAAATTTATAATATATACAGGGCGACAATAAGTTACAGAGACAAATAGCACTGAATCTAAAAAATCTGAATGAATTTTTGCAACAAGGCCAACAAATTCAGGTGGTCCAAAAGTCACTTACAATTTTAAATAACGATATCTCCGCCATTTTTTTAGAGATTGACAAAGCTTTTTTCGTCATTCTTAAACTTGTAATATTGTTTCAGGCGTGTTTCTGAGATTTGTTTAACAAAATGTCTAAATATTAAGAAACAATGAACTGAAGCTACATATTAAAAATTAAAACTTCGAGTTCAAGCCAAGAAATAAGCCAGCAAAATCGACTGTTACTGCATAGTACCGATCTTTTACTCTGCTTTTTTCTAATTTACTTAATTATTTTTCATAATAAACGTGGTTTCACAATTATATCATTTTGTATTCGAAACTTATTAATTTTTAAAGTTGTAGGTGACTTCTGGGCAATTCGTTATGTATAATCATACTGAGCATCAGCGCTAGATGACGTGGGAAAAAATTGAATAGGTGCGGCAACTCACCCGCTGTCAGATTGTTCTACTCCAATAAAGAGATTGGTTAGACAACTCCAGAGCCTTATAGGGCTTTTGCGCTTGCTCGGGTTTTTAACATTTACTACTCCTCTGTGATTCATAGCAAATCAGGAAAAGTTTTCCTGGTATCATACTTTCGTGTTGTGAGGAGGGGCGCAAATCTATTAAGATGTCAAAATCTGGCCGTTAAAATTTTCCTGGAAGTTACGCAAGCGCTTCCAAAGGATATGGTACACATTTTGATTGACTTTGAGCTCTTTGTGCTCGAAAATAGAGGAGTTTTACCTGTGAAACAGATTTCACCCGATACCGGCGATCGATAAATCATATTAAATACTCTTAAAGACTTATGAGACCACCTCCCATCGTTTTACTTATTGTAGGCCTTTCTCGTCCATGGAAAGGGTATTCACTAGTTGCCATTATCTTTCTGGTCGTACAAATTTGTTCGCATTCCAAAGAAACTGCTTTGCTTGAAACTTGTACGGGGTCAGTTGAAGGTCCTTTTTTTTCTAACAAGCGGACAGTTTCTCGATTATTACTAATTTTGTCGTACTGTTTTCTTTAAAACTCTTGAATTTCATTAAACTTCTTTTCGGATAATGTTACAGAACGCATGGGTTCTGAGAATTTGCTTTTTTTCTCTCAGCGCCATCTCGCAAACCTCTAAAATTATTTCGCACTCTTGAAACTTATTTGACAAGGAATACCAATAATGTGAATATCACAATGGTGTTTTACAACCTTACTAAGTTTGATAAAATAGCATTTTGAGTATTTGGTAGTTTTCCCATCGCGAATAAGTGATTATAAGTACAAAAATATCAATATATTTGGATTGGAACAAAACAATAAAAAAGTTTGTTTCCGTAATTCCGTAATCATTATCATCTAATTAGGTATCCACTACATGTATCACACTCATTACTACACCAAGTTAGTTTTTAAAACATAAAAGGAAAAAGGCTTCAAAATGATCATTAGCCTAGATATATCGTAAAGATGTTAAACTGACTAGTATTTATCTCCCTTATTACAACACGGTTGAATTACTGCCTACCTAAAGTTTGCTATTATTTGAAGTTTAGGAACATATAATTAGTATTAGCCACAGTTAGAAATATTGCAACTTCATTAGAAGTTTATAGGTGAGCAACTGCTTTAGGGTACTAACATGATAATGCGCATCAAGTAGTTGTAAACGTAATATTTAGCAACACATAAACCAATTTTGACATTACTATTTTCTCTCTTTAGATCTTTAGCCTTTTAACTGGTTTGACGCATTTTCCCAATCTTGCATTCTCCCAACTTTTCTCTTCATTTTCTCATAATTACTTGTGTCCACGTGGTTCATATTTTGTTTGATATATCGGTGGCGTGGACGTCCCCCTGTTCTTTGTGTTAATTAGCTGGCATTGCCTTTTCTGTATTTATTTCCACATTATTTTCTTTTCTTCAGTCCTTTTCAGTGTTTTGTCGTTAATAACCAAATAAAGGACACACCACACAAGAGTGTGTATAAGAGTCTTGTTTAAGTTTTGCGAGGTGTTATTGTAGGTTAGGAGACTTCTTTTATTTAGTAAACTTTTTGGCTTATATAATTCGGTGGTTTATCTCTTTCTTACTTTCTCCATCTTTTCTAAGATTACTTAATGTGGTTTTATTTTTAAAGCAGATTTTAGTGCAGTGCCTAATAAAATGTTAAGAATCATTAAAAAAGCAAATGGAATTTGATATTTTAGGAGGATATGGAGATTGCAAAATAACGGTTGGGATTTCTGTAAATTAGTTTAAATAGACCCTTGGCGTTGGCAACTTGAAAACGATCGTTTTGCTAGTCACTGAAAGATGAACTGATTTAACCGATTATATAATTTTTATTATTTACTCCGGTAAAGAAGAGTCCTAAATCTTAAATTTTTTACAAACATTTCAGTTTGTAATTTAACTTTTGTCTACTAAATGTAAAAAAGCTGGTTCTAGAGTTGACCAGATTAAGTATTCTTTTTTTCAGGGGTTATTTCATTCATTTGCCATACAAATATAGAACCGGATGCATAGATCATATAAATTTAAAATTAATATTTCTTGCCATCTGTGAAATACAAGGAAATGTTTATGTTTTTCGTTATCCATATCACAAAAACTATACTCACTAATAGGCATATGATCATAACTATTTGTCATTGCCAAATGCAGCCAATATTATTTGCAAAGTATAGCTTGTCTTCTTAATCATAAGTAATAAAAATTCAATTCTCTTAACAATATTCAGAGTGTAAAATAAGATAAATAATGTCAAGCAAAAAATTATTAATACGTTTAGTCAAATTTATCTAAAACTGGCCGGCTCGGGTCGCCTTCGGCTCCCCTTCCCCGTTTAGCCCTGCGGGGATTTGTTTTCATTTAAGGAAGTGCACCCCTTAATAACAAGAACCTGCAATTAATAAATTTCCTGAAACACAAGTTCGCTAATTTTAGCTATAGGCCATTCCTGCCAAATATCTTCAATAAGTGTATAGATAAAGAATATCACTTTGTTTAGAGAAATTAAATAATTATAGGATTCAAGAAATGACCAGTTACGACTTAGAAGGTTACAACAAACCCAGATACTGTCATATATTTTTTTAAGCGAATAGCGGCAAAAATTTAGCGGCCGGAACCGAAAACTTTGCGGCCACTTCCAGTCAAACCAGTCTCGAGATTTTTCGATAAGACTGATTGTCTGGACTTGACTTGTCCTTAGTTGAATAGTGGAAACGTTGTCTCTGTCTATCACAGATCAAAAATTATGAGGCGTGACAAATGACAGAAATAGATGCTTAACTTTTTCAGTTTAGCCCCTCTGGAGGGTCGGATCAAAAATTCCCGAAACACGGGTCCTTTTCAATTTGGCCGAAGATTATTACTGCCAAGTTTCACGTTTCTAACTCCAGCCGTTTTCGAAAAGCCTAAAACTTCGAACCCCCTTTAAAGTCCCTTGGAGGGCAAATTTCAAAAAATCTTTTCTTAGTATGCCCCTACGTCATGCAGAGAATAAAACCCTAAATTTTCAAGGTTCTAGGCTCGGTGGTTTAGGCTGGGCGTTCATGAATCAGTCAGTCAGTCAGTGAGTGAGGGCTTTCTGTTTTATACGTACAGATTTAAATCATCACTCATATAAATATTCAAAATTGAAAGCCTTCTTAACTGTAGTACACTTCAAGTAAAATCTAAATTGACCTTCTTCCAGTTTAGTGTCTGACATTTCTGTACCAACAGACTTTAAATCAGTATTATTATAAAGTACACGCGTCTGACTCACAATTGGTGTTAATTAAAATTTTTTATTAGTTGAGCTTGGGTTTCTTAACGACAACTTTAACACACATCTAAAATATAATAAAAATGGCCCATTCTAATCGAAATCGTCATTTATGTCAAGACTAATTTTCGTTTTTAATGTTTTATCTTGCAATAACCACAAATTGCTTTGGTTTTTGAAGATTTTATTATTTCGTTGATTTAATTTCAAAAGCATTCATGAATAAGCCAACGCGAGCATTGCTTATTGAATCAATGTCTAAATTTTCATGTAGATCAGTATACAATTCAATCTGTAGAAATAAATAAGTGCAAAAATACAATGATTACACTAAAAATGACTGATGTCTACCTCGGATTATGCAATTCCAAGATTTTAAACTGATTACTAAGTAATAGTTTGATGACCTTTGATAGTCCGCTCAATGGTATAAAATGAAGATTAGTATGTTTATATACATTGACTATATACTTTTGAATAACAATCAGTGATGCGAGAAGAAATATTAATTTAATTCAACCAAATTTTTTCAAATTTCCACACACTTATTGCTTTGGCTCAAAGCTTTTAACAACCGATATTTCGACAAACAATTTGCATGGGAGCTTGTAATTTTCATATAAATAAAAAATTCTGCTAAAATAAAAATATTTTTCTAAAGAATAATGGAGAAAAAATGCCTTAAAGTTTCAAATGAGACGCTGAATGGTAGATGTTAAACAAAAAAATTGCAAAACAAAGTAAAATAATAGTAATAACGTAAAAAATAAGCTAAGATAAAAATAACTAAAATAGCGGAAATCAGTAAATAATAAGAAATGAAACTACAATATATAATTTGGTAGAAGAAAATGTTAGTATAGATCAACATATAATATTGTAAAAGAAAAAGTAAAAACTATTTATACCTTCCTACACCACATCATACCCATAACGTTAAGGTAAGTTTTTACAGCATACTTAACTTAAAGACATTACTTTTACAAAGAGTAGAAAAATAATTAGCAACATACCAAAATTTTTTTTACTATGAGTAGATTTTAAAAATATATTGCATAAATGCTTTAATTATTTTGCAAGCAGTAGAATTCAAAAAAATACACACTGATACATAAAGCGAACTATTTAGTTCAAAAATATGTAAATATATTCTTAACAATCTGTTGAAATATGAGTTTAATGATATTCGTTACTAGTGAATTGTATGTAAAACTAACCAGGTGTTAATAAGCAACTGTCAGCAGGTGCAGAGTGAATGACTTGGACTTAATACGTAACCATTGCAGATTACACTTATTTGAATTTAAAAAAACACATAAATGTGTTGTTAAGGCGAGTTTAGGAAATTCATGAATATTCAACCATAGTAAGAAAAGATCATTCCAAATAAGGGTGCGATCTCGGCATTTTTTAACATGGAAATTGTGCATTAGAAGAAAAATGTCGCTGTTAGTGACAGACGACAATTTGTTATGTGATGGAGGCGCGCCTTTCACGTTTTATTACATCGTGGTTGAAGGCAAGGCATTTTTGTCCATTCGCAGCTGCTAAATCTCGAAGATAATTCATTACGTTTACCTCGACACTTCTAATGGTCGTATCAAGAACACGTCTACATTCAAACTGTGGATAATAAACCGTTAGAGACGATAACATAGTATAAACATCTAGGATATATGTTGCACAATCAATGAAATAACGTACAGGAAATAAAATCGCGCATAGAGCAAGCAAGAGGCGCATTTGTTCAAATAAAAAGTTTATTAAGTAATACGAGATTAGACTGAGAATCAAAATGACTAAATGTTACGTCTTCCCTGTTTTGCTGTATGGAATGAAAAGTTGGACGCTAACAAAGCACATATGTAAAAAGTTATAGGCTTTTGAATTATGGATGTACCCTAGAAAATTAAAAATTTCCTGGATAGCAAGAGTTATAATTGCTGAACTTCCCAGACGTGTTGACAACGAAACAGAAATTATAACAACCAAGAAAAGAAAGTTAGAATATCTAGGACATGTAATGAATATAGAAGAAAAAAGATCGGTGAGAAGGAGGAAAACGTCCTGGATGAAAAATCTACGTGAATGGTACAATGCAAGTCCACGATAATAGCATTAATGATAGTAAACCTCCCATGAAAGGAGATCCACTAGAAGAAAAGGAAGAATTCGTATCATATACAAATGGCGTCAGAAGCAGTAGATTTTGCACCACTTCGAACATATTCTGTAACTTATTAAATTACCGATATTTAAAAAAATGTGTTTTAGTAAACTTATAGCTCTTTATGTGGTTTAGAGAGGTGCATGGGTAATGTTTTTTAAATTTCTCGTTTGATTTTGTTGTTCCATATGTTAAGATATCTCGATTGCAATAGAGAGAATAGTCCGTAAGGCCATCAGCCGACCGATCTACTACAGAGGTGATAAATTGTATGTATATATATTATAATTAATTAAAAATTTTAGCGAGCATTAGTGTTTATTCTAAAATTACAATTAGTTGCTGAAACAACAGCACGGGCCCGATTCTTGCAATCCAGGCGGCATACTTTTAGACTTTAATTACAAACATTATATTTGAGAAACTATAATCTAATTGGTGTTTACTTCCATGAACTACCACTTATGCAGTATTAATGTAACAATTGCAATTCTCAGTCATCTATAATATTTAATTATATAATAATATAATACTTAATTTTAAAAACTTCAGTCGTTTCCATTAAATACACAACATTAAAACGATACAGACAATTATGTATATGGTACTAATATAAATGATGCAAACTTAACAAAAGAGATTAATTGGATTAACCTACAGGCAAATAAGATTGACCGAAAAACCGCAAACACTCCTACATGCCAAACGAGTAGATTCTTTGGTCTAACTGACTAAACCAATCAAACTGTAAGTGGTAACACTAACCAAACACAAATATTTCCAAACAAAATTATTCAGGGATTCGTTAATTATTCAGACATGACAAGAAGTCTAAATAATATACTTTCCATACTATATTACCATTCAAAGTTCATAGTTAATAACAAACTCAAAATTAATCTCAAAACCCCTGAATGTTACCCCCAATTGAGTGAATACTATAATACATCACACCTACAACTATGCCAGTGTAAGAAATAAAATAAGAATTACCACAAAGAGGGTTCAAAACCAAAAATATTTTTAATATTAAGAGCAGACACCAACGATTTCTTATATTTGCTTTTTATTGAACTACAGTCAGCTAAATATAATAAAGAAGTTTACAAGCTGAACTATAGATGAAACATGTAGATTCAAATTGAATCTCGATTTAAAAAGCATAGCTTGAGTAGTGAATTAGATGCTGGTCATATAATTATACCAAATTATCATCTTCCTTATGCATGTGCAAAATGTGGTGGTTCCATAAGATTATTAGATGTACAAGAACACACAAAACAACCGCTAAATATGTCTTATATAGAGAACAATATATGAAAAAAAAAGCCAATTGTCAAACAAAGTAGCAATACGTAATGTGTCAACATCCTCTATATGCTAATACCCTTAAAAATATTACTCTAAACGTATTCCCAAAAATATTTTATAAAACACCACAGCAAGTACTTAATAAAGCTTCTTCAATAATTCCAGAATTTACTTAATAAATTTCTTCAGCAAATAACATTATCTTGTCCATATTAACTAGAATGTCAATGGACTGTAACAATACAAAAAATAAATAATAACATATTTAAGCATGAATAAAATGAATGCAATGTTAAACTTAAAAGTGCATTACAGGATATCCCATTATCTAATCTATCATACAGAGTATCCGGATAGAACAGTCCATGATGAGACAGCTATTATCGTAAGAAAACTGTTACTTAGTATTAGCAGGCAAAATTTTTACAAGCCACGACAATTGAAATTCAAAATTTACTCGGTTCACTAGTTCTACCCACTATTTGTAGTCCTCAAAGAAAAACTAACAACGAGAGGAAAAGGATTTTATAAAGTTATTATTGAGGGCAGTAACTCTAATAAACTTCCAGATTTGTTAGATTCAGTCGTTATTAATGGCGTTTCAAACAATAATCTTAGTATCGAGTCAAATTATGATTTGTGATAGGATCACTCTCCTATTATAGTTACTCTTAATTCAGCCGTCATATTTAAAGAGACTTATTCAAAAAAATGTAATAAGGTTGCAGGTTGGCATATAAGTTCAAATTTTATAGAAAGAACTTCATTTCATTCTACATTAAAAATAATATCTCAGAAGTTGCTACACGGCACTGTATCTACAATACTTTGGACAGAACAAGCTACAGCTACCTAGGTAACCAGTTAAAGAAGAATAATTTCAAACGTGCCTCGGTACTCTATCAAGATATGGCCACTCAATTTGGAAAGCTATAATAAAATTTAAAAGACTTTACATTCTTAGTATACCTTTACGAAGTCCAATAAGGTAACCAGTCAGGTCTGATCTAGAAAAATCGAATGCATTTACCTAGCGAAGAGATATTTGTCTGCTACATAAATAAAATCAAGAAGTAGAGAAATACCTAATTACGTATTTTCAGTTATTAGCAGCGATTCGAGCTTTCTCGCCAAAGCAAACAAGAAATTAGTAAGAATATCTAAAGAAAGCACTAATAACTATATCTTATTCATCTCTATACTTCGCTTATCATGCTAACCTAATCAATTTCAGTTTTCCTTAATTATTATAATATCAGAAGTTGGAAGACCACCCAGTGAAACTATAGCGTGTAGCCCAATATTTACTTTCAGTATTGACAAAACTACCTGAAAACCCTTTTCTGGAAGATTTAATTCCTGTAAGCCAGTTTGGTTTTAGACAGGAGTATTGCACTATTCAACTGTTTTTGATTAATAAATCACTTTAATATAAAGAATATTTCTGTGTAGTTTTTTTTGCCAGTCAGACTTTTGATTGACTTAATTCCTATTTATCAGATCGTAATTTTCAAGTAGTAAATTTTCGCAAATAAAATTGATTCACTTCGGTAATCCGCAAGGCAGTTTTTGGACAATTCGTTTATCTAGTGCAGACTGCTGACCTACCTATAACACGAACAACAATAGGAGCGCAGCTATTCTTTTTTTATAATGCACAGATACTGCAAGCCAGCAGATATAAAAAAACATTGACCACATTAGTACATGGGCGAAAAGATGGATCATCCGTGCATGTAAATGAAGATTAGACTACTTAAGTCACATTTACTCTACAACAATTTTATCCCTCGGTAGTAATAAATGCTATTATTTCAGTAAAGAAGTCGTATCTCTCCAATAATTATAGTGAAAGGAAAATTTTTATAAAATTTTTTTTGTAAAGATGGTCTGTGCTGAAAGTATCAAGCCATGTAATATAAAATAATATTATATTTAGTAAAAATAGCACAATGTACAGGTTCACTGTTTTGTGTTGGAATTTTAAATAACTAGATCGTCGAACTAGTCCGAAACTCGTGGACTGTCTGAATTCTTTTCCATTTCAAAGATAATTTAAGTTTTGGGAACGATGTGCCTTCTACTCTAATAAAATAAAGTCGCAACAAGTTTCACACCAAGATGTTCCGTCAAAACTGTACACACTTTAGTTTTTGGGAAACCCAGTTTATTTTCTAGTTTTCAGCCGCCAATTTTTGTTAATTGTAGTCCACATATGTTTAACACCTTCCGGTGTTCTGCTCGATGTTAGTTTTTCAAAAAACGGATCACTTCCAACATATTCCATCTTTAAATTTGCATCATGTCTTTATTTGTGCTGTATTCATTGCATTGTTCCTGAAAGCCTTCTGAATGCACCAAATTCGCACAGTTTGAAGCAAATTTCCCACTTTACTCGTAAACGTGGCGTTTAATTTCCAATTGATCCGTCACTAAAGATGTTCTCATTTACGCATGCGCATTACAGTCCACTCACATCCACAGCCACGCTATTTTTGTTGTAACAACATTGGCTCGATATAATCGGAACGGATCTCGTATACTACATACCCCTCTTTTTAATAGAAACCACTATCAGCTAAATCTACCTTCTTGACAGACTACAATTATTAACTTAAACACAAACAGAACAGACGAAGTATAGAATCTTTTTAAGTTGTTGTAACAATATTATGCAACACATTTTGAAGCTTCTATTATATAGACAATTTTTGAACAATGTACGCATTACATTTTTTATTGCTAGTGGTAAAAATTATAATTTAATAACAGATAATTCAGAAAAATCTAACACTATCAAGACGCTATTTCACACTCCGCAGCAAGGTCTTGTTTTTGAGCTGTTCAAACACCACAAAGTAAATCATTCCAAGGCGAACGGAGGCAAACAATGGCACTTGCCGCATTTGAAAGAAATATTAAACCTCATTATCATACGTATACTAAGCAAATTGTTAAGAATATGCGATGTGACTCAAGTGCAGGTGTGGTAGTCATTAACTAACATCTACATCTACATATGTAATCAGTAATCTGTAAATCATACGGAAGTTTTAACTTTTGTTAGAGATAGATGTATTGCTGAAGTTTCTGGAAGCTGTTCGAATATTCAACAGTACAACTGATAAATTCCTATGTTTAAATTTACATGCTTGTCACGCAGTTTACCTTCAAGCTAGTGCTTCTTGAGAAGTGACAACCTAAGTAGGTATAAAACAGTTCTCGCCATAGCAATTTAGATGAATAATACAAATTAGGGACCAAGTATCTAGTGGAAATCGCAATAGTTGTACAGGAATTCTAGAAATTTTTCCAAATATCCAGCAATCATCTATTTAGTTTGAAAGAAATTATAAAATTCAGATATATCGATATTTTTTCTGTTGAACTGAAGGTCACACATAAAAGAATAAAGAATAACTTAAATAGAATAGTCCTTTATTGCATGTTATTTTTTAAAAAAGATTAGCAACTGTTGAACAACAAATTGTTTTTGTTGCGGTATTCAAGTTTTAAGATTTCAATGTGGTATTTTTCGTGAAACGCAGAATTAAACTAGCACACGTAATTTTAATAATTTTTTTCGAAACTCCTGTTGAGCATGGCTGCAATTATAATTGTAATTATAACTGACAGGCTTATATGGCTATTTGAAATTCTTTAAACAAGTAGGTCAAACTTACATAATTAGTGACAATTGCGTAAACTTAATGAAAGTTTGTACATCTAATTATGTTTGGTAAAACAAATTTAGCAATTAAAAATAAAATTATTTTTTGGGTACAATTACATAATAATAATGAACATTATACAAGTGACGTACCATAATTTAACTTACTTTTAAAAGTCTTGAAAAAATAATTTCTTTTAGATTGTTGTGTGGCAAATGTTTCTAATTAATTCATTTCTTATAAACGTCCTCTTTTCTCATATGTCTAATTTTTGTACTTTTATTCTTTGTAATCTTATAAATGTGTGGAAATGTCATCTTTTCGTGGTTATCTATAACTAGTACTTTAATTTTCAGTCAACACTGATAAATATGCATTATAATACTTCAGCCATCTTTTCTTTCTATGATAACAACTTAAGTCTTGTCTGCAAGTTCAATGATACTACAAGATTTACACCACAGATTTCAGCCCAGTTGTTAATTAAATAATTTGCAAATTATTTATTTTACATGTTAAATGCAATTATAGTGCAAATATAGGTTGTCTAAATGTAACTCCGATTTTAAAGGCCTAATTTAGTTTTTCTGCTCTCAAAGTGCTAACGTTTTTTATTTTTATTTGCTATATATGGAAAGCTTTTAAAAATATCCAAATTAAAATCCAAAGCAGAACTAGCAAAATTTATTTTATTTCATTTAGCGCTCTTACAAAAAATGACAAAAAATTCACACGTACAAATTAAAGCAAGACAAGATTTTATAAAAGTAATTAAAAACGTCCGTCGCTCTACATAAACAAAAAGATTTAGACAAAATTTAGAAGCTCTAGGACATTAAGGAATAGATGTATAAAACATAAAACACCTTTCGCAATATTTATAACAGTAATTAAACAAGCAGACGACTACAACTTATAGTTACAATATTCATGGACACAAGCATAATTATAGATCCTCTGCACGTAAAAACACAATCCCGCAATCTGTTAAGGGTCAGCGTTATGGGCACACCGAAAGCTATTGCAAACAAAGCTTCAGATGCGTAAAATGCATATAATTTTATTCTATCAAGAAATATCCCAGAAACACTAGAAATCATCAGGTAAAATGTGTAAATTATGGTAAAAATCAGCCTTTTAACTGTTGGAGTTGCAAAAAACCTCTATCCACGGTTTAAAAGTTAAGTTAGAACTCCTAGCAGGCAACTATGTTTTCAATAAAGTAGATTAACACATTCAGAAAAATTACTAACAGAAAAATTAATCTCACAAATCCCTGACTAATAGACATATGTGTTATTAAAGGAATAAACATTAGGGAATGTAAAATAGAACTAGCTGTAGCTCATTCTTTTCTTATAAAAATATTCTATTCAAATGCAACGCATAAGCAAGAACAACCCATACTATGCAGTAATAAAAAAAAACTGCGTATATACTTCCAAAGCAGATTAGCAAATTTAATCAATTTGCACGTTCCATTAAAAATAAAATTTGATATAGAAAAAGCTGTACAGCACCAACAACCCTGATACAGCAAACGGCATAGGAAAAAAGCCCGAACAACAACAGCAGTCCTTTAATAACAACAAAAGTAAGCTAAAAGGAACGTTTCAAAGAGTTGTCAAATTATTACATTAGATGTACATGTAGATAAAAGGTCTCTGAACTAATCTACAAAACAACTTTTACTACAACACAAAAATCAAGATAAACAGAAACGACGGACTGTTTGAACTATAAAGCGACAAAGAAAATAAAAAGACCTACAATGCATATGCCACCTATTAAAAATCTAAACTACCAATCGGCTCGTAGTAGCTAAGAGAAAGCAGAAGTTATTGTAGTTTTGCTTTTTAAATTGCGTTAGCACGAGCTTAATTTTATAAATTTAATTTTTATTTGCTCAATTAAATTTGTATCAACTACTTTAAGGCTTAAAAAAATATAAGTAGTTGCCTTTCAAGCAAAAGTAAAGAATCTTACAAACAAATAGAAAATATAGCTAAAAGCATAACGGACAATGCAGATTGTGAAAGTTGAGAACTATAAGTAAAGGGTCTTCCAATAGGGACTTCCGAACTTTGACAGTTGATAGTGGCCACATTGTTGAAGCTACATCTGCCAAATTGGCTGTCGTTTATTCAGTCTGTTTGGCCAAATCACCATAGACGGAAATTGTTTTATCAAAATGGGTGTTCTGTTCGGGCAATATTTCGCGTGCATCGCCTATTTTACGGTCGCCATAATCGCCTTACCGAGAGGACTATTCGCAGTGTGGTGGATAAATTTGAGTCCGTAAACAAGTAACCAACACCCGTACGACGACGAAACGCAAGATCTGCCGAAAACATCGCCGCTGTCCGTGAGAGTGTGCAGGAGAATCCGAAGCAGTCGATTTCGCGTCGCTCACAAGAGCTCGGTCTTTGTGGCAAATTTTGCGTCGTGATTTGGGTCTGCACCCGTACAAAATTCAACTGACCCAGGAGCTGAAGGTAAACAACCATAGACAACGATGTGTGTTCGCTGAATGGGTCCTGGAGCAGTTGGAACTGACCTAATTTTCATCTAAAAATCATCTTCAGCGATGAGGCCCATTTCTGGATGAATGGCTACGTCACCAAACAAAATTGTTGAATTTGAGAGGATTCTAATCCACATGAGATTCAAGAGCGTCTAATGCATCCCAAAAAAGTCACTGTTTGGTGTGGATTTTGGGCTGGCGGCATCATCGGTCTATATTTCTTTGAGAACGACGTTGGCCAGACCATCACCGTCAATATATAGGTCGATGATTACCAACTTCTTTTGGCCTGGATTGGACGATATGAACACCAACGACATGTGGTTTCAACAGGATGGCGCTACGTGCCACATAGCTCATGCCACATTGGACATTTTGCACGAGCGATTTGAGGGCGGAAGTGATGTGAACAATTTGACCCCGTTAGACTTTTTCTTGTGGGGTTTTCTTAAGTCGCAGGTCTGTGCGAATAAGCCACAAACCACAGCAGCCCTCAAAGCCAACATAACCCATGCCATCGTTCAAATTCAGCCTGATTTATGCGCCAGAGTCTTGGAAAATTGGACATTTCGGATGTGCACTACCCAGCGAAGCCGCGGCGGACGTTTGAACGATCTTATATTCCATACATAATGGCATCGATAGGCCTTTCAAACGAATAAAAATTTTTTATGATAACTCACACACACTTTGCTTTATTTAAATTTAAAATAGGAAACGCTTAATGAAAGACGTTAATAAGTCGACGTACATGGCAGATAATAATTTACTTTTAAAGTCATAAAACACCTAAACAAATACGAAAAATATATGTCAAAAATTATAACTGGTAACGTGAGGTGGACAACACTACAAAAATTTGTGGTTTAACCCACAAGTAACAAAAGAAAACAAAGTGGACTAACCCAACAGCAATAACAATGTTGATTGCATAGCTATAAATGAGTTTGAAAGTGTACTGAAAAGCTTAAAAAGTAGAAAACTTACAAGAATAGGTGCCTTTAACGTAGAGCTATTTAAGTGTACTTCTTATATTTCGATATGTTGGAAAGAAGGACAAATTCCAAAAGAGTTCGTCCCGTGCATCGAAGCATAGTGGACGTGTGCTAGCCAACTTTATCTGCGACGTAGCAGCGGGCGAGCCGCAGCGTTGAGGTCAAGCGTATTTAGTTATTTATCAAGTTAGTGCCCACGCTCTATTAGAGTAAATCAAGCCACTGTCCGCAGCAAAATCAACAAGTTATTTTAATAAAAATAGTTAACGCCACAATCGGCAATGATTTATCAATGGAAGTTCAAATGTTAAATAAAATTAAATCACCGTTAAATAAAGCCCAAAAACGCTATAAGTGGACACCACCGCAATTATCACAAAGTAAATCCTATGTACTCCCTCATATTGAAAACAAATTAACAGATAATAAAACTTACAGAACTAATAGCAATCCAGAAATAGCAGCATCAAAAACTAAGATTCCACCCATCCATCTACAAAGCTATATCAACCATAAAAAGCTGACCTCTGATATCAACAACTTAGTAACAGGCGAGTTCACCACATTCTGCAATACAAATTCGATAAGACTAAATTTAACAAAACAGGAAGTTATCAGGACACGTCAAAAAAACAAAATCAAGTTTCACACTTGTCAAAACCCAAATAGCAAATTCAATTTTACTTATAATTCAGGAACTCGAAGAACGAACTTAGAATACAACCCGTAATTAAAATAACACGGCTACTCACCAAGGGCAAGCAACCGTTGCCTGTATGCGCTTAACAGATAAGAAAGAAAAAATATTCACACTAAAATCACCAAACCACTCAATACTTACTGTTGAGATAAGAAAAAACTCAATAAATATTCCACAATGCCATGGCTGCCAACAATATTTCCACATTAAAAACTATAGCACTTTAGAACCCCGTTGCGTGAAGTACGAAGGAAATCACCTTGGCCCAATAAAACAGGGGAACCACCCATGTGCGCAAACTGTGAGGGAAATCACGCAGCGAGCTATCGCAATTTAAGTATCACGTGGAAAACTCCAAAAACATACAACAAATCGATCAAACTTAACAGACGGCTTCACACAGAAAAAGCATGGAACATTCGCAAAAATCTATCACAAACCCAAACGCAACAAAATAATCCCTCAACTTCTAATCACAATACATCCAGCAACACAACAACAAATCAACAACACAGAGCCAAGCAACTCAATCAAAATCCTAATTGATTTCCTAACCTATTCATCCCCCAAATTAAAGCATTCATTACAAACACCCTCCTTCCACTCCTTTTCGATGGCCTATAACAAGTAAAAAATAATGAAAAAGCTAAAAATCCTTAACTGGAATTCAAATTGCGCCAAAACCTAACGATCCCCATTAATTTCCTTCATGGCTAGGTACAACGTGACATCGCATGTGTTACGGAACCACATCTTGCATCAGAAGATAACTTCAAGATGCCAAGCTACCTAATGCTCCAAAAAGATCGAGTATCAGAAAAAGCAGCAGAAGTAGTAGCCATAATAGTTAAAAAGCAGATTAAGCACATCATACTGATACTACCAAATATTGAACTTGTTGGCATCAAAGTAACATTAGATAACCAAAGCTAAACACTAATTACTATGTACAAACAACCAAATAAAAACTGAACTCAGCAGATTTCAAGCAATATTTGACTCGTCTGAACCCACTCTTGCAATAGACGACCCAAACTGTAAAAACACACTATGGGGTGCAACTCTCCTCATAAATAGGATTCCAAATCCTAATTCCGCCGATTACACTTGTTACCCAAATCGCAGAGATCACCAGCCCGATATCCAAAAAGACTTTTCAAAGAAAATACATCAAACGGTCATCGTTGAGCTTGAGTCGGATCATCTTCTTGTCCGCATAACATTCATAAGTACTCCACACATAAAACCACAGACTCCATGCCTAATAAACGTAGCAATAAACTGGAAAAATTCTAAATAGCTCTAAATGAACAAAAAAGCCCCGGTTATGACCTTATACCAAATATCGTGCTAACACAACTAACTCTGAAATCCCTAGCCTACCTAACATCAATATTTAATACCTGCCCAAAAGAATGGAAACACGCTCTAATATTGCTATTCCCTAAACCGAGGAAAGACAAAAAATACTTAGAAAACTACAGACCTATAAATCAAAAGCATACGAGCTGGAGTCCCACAAGGCAGTATACTAGGACCACTTTTATTCAGTATTTATACTTCAGGCATCCCAAAATTTGAAGTCACTCTAGCAACATTCGCTGACGACACAGCCATAATAACACTAAGCAATGATCTAAGAGAAGCAATGCAACTACTACACGTTGCAATCATTAAAGTATGCAGATGGTTTAGTAGATGAAACATCCAAATCAATTCAAGCAAATGTCAAGCAAAAATGTTTACTCTAAGGAGAATCCGCAACTCAACCAACATCCACATTAACAACGAAATCATTGAATGGAATACTCCTGATAAAACAGTGAAATACCTAGAAGTACAAATTATTATTATCACAAAATTGCAGACTTCCAAGACTTGTTATATCAGTGAAGTACATAAAAATATCAGGAATCAATACCTCTAAAATATCCACCCATTAGCTCAAACGCATGACTTAACACCCATAGTAACTAATATTTTTATCAGATGAAGACGAATAATCACACAGCGGTGTTCGAGGAATCAAGGTACCTCATAATAGAATATTAATTTATAATATATATTAACAACGCCATGTATAACATAAATATTTGTTGATCTGGCAAATAAATATTTAAAAAAATCCAAAAATAAACAGTAGCAAAAGTAAAGTCCCATTATAAAAAAGGAAACCGAATAGATACGGATAACTATAGACGTATCAGTATACAAAATATAAGGGATGATAATAACTAAAAGAATATAAGCGATTATAGAAACTCTTCTCGAAGAAGAACAAAAGGGGTTCTGTAAGGGACGCTCGCTATTCACATTGAAAAAAAAAGCGAAAATCAAAGAACTTAGAGACATATATTGCCTTCATATAGTATACCAAAGCTTTTTCGAGAGTCATACATTGTAGAACATATTAAAAAACAAAGGGTTTCGGTGACACAGAACAGCAGTATGTAAGATCTTCGTCAAACAACTACCATTATTACTAAAAATAATCATAATACAGTTACATAGGCGATTAATGTAAAGCAGGACGTAAGACAGGTATTACGCTTGCCTCCTTGTACTATTTGGCCTGTACATATACGATGATATTAGAAAATAGAAAAAGAAGAAACAATAAGAATCAAGTTACAGCATATCAAAACAGCAAACATCTCAATTTTTGCTGACGACCAAGCAATTATCTCATCAGAAAATGATCTACAAACAGCGCTACATAAACTAAACGTTTTTTCAAAGGCAAAATATTAAAATTGAAGCCGAAAGCAATGGCTTTTATAAGAAAAGATTCAATTAGGTCAAACATTTAGAATAAGTGGTGCACTTTAAATATTTAGGATGCGATGTGACCTATGACTATGACCATGACATTTATAATAAGGTAGCGATATTCCAAAGAATGTGCGAAACGATAAAAAAATGTTCTAGGAAAACTTTATTAAAATTTTACAAAGTAGTAGGTGTGCCAATTCTACCCTACCATAGTCAAACTTGGTCTCTATCCAAGCCGTATAAATAAAGTTTCTACAAAAACAGATATATTTAGAAATGATTATATCAAGGAAGAACTTAAAATATCCTCAATTAACTACAAAATTAGTACCGAAAAAAAGAAACAAGCGCAAAGAGATGTAAGGCATCCTAGAAGATGGTGGAACGTTGAATCGGAACAGGTCAGAGGGCCTAATCCATGAAACTGATGAGTTCCCTTTCAGTGTCTTTTTATTCAACTTATTTATATATTCGACTTTATGTCTGCCAATCTAAAATACGAGACAAAAAGTGCCAGAGTTGTCATTACTAGAAACGGAGCATGCTACGAAGATTCTTTCAAACGAAGCATTTTAGAAGAACCATTCAGGCTCAATTCAGATCCGATTGAATTAGTATTATTTTGGACGAAATATAATATGTGATCTACTTGTATAGCGTAAATTCTAAGTCAAAAACAATCGTTCCTCGCTTTCGAAACGAAAATCTGGAAAAGTAAGTAAAATAAAAAAAGTTATCCAAATATCTAGAAGAAAAACCCTCTAAGCCACCACCAAATAACTAAAGCAATCGAGTTCGACCTACAATTTACCGAAAAGGTCATTTTCCGAAAGTTGGAGAAAAATAAGATTAAAAAATCTGTACGAGAAGTGTTTCGCATGTCAAAGATCGGAGTATATGGTATCATTGGATGAAGCTTGGTACAATGAGAAACTCGAGATTTCTTACGTTAATGGTGGTGAAACCATTACCCAAACTGGATTTATGAAATGAAAGAGAAATTCGACCCTCACCTGAATCATTTTAAGAACATCAGAAGAGTGACATCAGAAGTACAAATTAATGCAAAACACTAGATCTAAAAAATATTGAAGACTTTAGTGGAAGAAAATTTTCGAAACTTTAACTTGGGAAAGAGAATAAAGTGTTCATTTATCACGATGTCATTCATATTATAATATTGACCAAATAATAAGCTGTAAAGGTAAAAATAGTGATGGTTCAGGGTGACACTTTGGTCAAGTTTGCTAATGCACGATCTATGGATTTTGTTGACTGCCAGTAACGCGCTACCACATTGGATTGCGTTTGGAGAATTTACAGGAGTGGGGCAGCTTTTCCTCATGTGATGCGAGTTACAAATAGTTTTGCTTGTATAATTTTTACTAATTAAAAGTATTTATTTCTTACGCTTCCACCATCTGTAATCAACAGCTAGGCAAACAATAGGCAGCAGTATAAACAGGACTGCGCAAGGCTTTAAAACGCACAAGGACGCTCCTTTTATGCATTAGCGAATCAATCGCAAACACAAAACTTTTCCACATTCGCTGTTCAACACAACGCATTCTAGCCAATTACAGATAAAAACAGCTCTTGACGCGTACTTGCACACGTACTTCTGTTGTAAAAGTTCGTGGATCATGCTAGATCAGGGTGATTAATTGTGGACACAAGAATAAAGGTTGCTAGTTTTAACGCAACTGGCTGCACGAATGTGCACGCAAAGTCACAGTAGGAGTCACCTGTGCGCAAGGTCGTAATTGTTTACTATAAAAAACATCGCCTCTGTTAATAATTAACACTTGGAACGGTTCCATGCCACCACAAAGTTGCGCGCTGACGTCGTTGATCCAGTTGAACTAGGTGGGGCCTTTCGATTTTACATGCTATCGCAAGGAAAGGGAAAAACTCAAACATTTATGCAAACATGCAAATGCGAATCCAGGGTCTCACTGACTCACGCTAGGCACAACTTACCGCAATTGTTATAAAGCTATAAACTTGTCGAGCACAATTGAAACGCAGTCCACGCCATGAGCAATAACTGCACAGTAAAAGGTAGTCACGAGTAGGTGTTTGTTTTTCAGTTATACAAATTGTTTTATAGAAATTAAGCGTTGCGTTTAATGCAATAAAATTGTTGTTAACCAAAGAAATTTATATTTATTTGATATATATAAAACTTTATTTTCAGTTATTAGATAAAAAATTATTTAAAGTGACTAATATACAAAACAAAATACATTTTTATTTAATAATAAAACTACAACTTGAAAACTACAAATTGAACTTTAGGATTTGAATTGCAATTGGACATTTGCAGTTGTACAATTGGTATCTAAACTCATGGCAAAGTTCACCAACGAGCACCAGAAAGGTTCATAATTATTTTTACAAAAAAATTCATATTGATCGATAAAACTTACTTTTGAACGTCACAATTATTGCATCTGTGGTAGTGGAAATTTGGGTGTTCTTCATGAAAGATCAATGCAACTACAAAAATGTACTGTTTGGAATACATTCTGCGTTGGATAAATCATTTATTTGTACTTTTTGCAAACAAATACTGTTACTGCCTATGATGTATGTTATCAGGAGATGATAAAAAGTTTTTTTTAATAATATCAACGATTGAACTTGTATGACATGTGGTTTCAACCACAAGTCACACAAAGCAAACACTCATTTCACTTCAAACCAACTTTTTCAGTCGTGTTATCTCGCAGAAGAACAAAGACCGAATGTATTTCGTGGTCTTGTGATTTAATCCCATTAGACTGTTTCCTCTGAGACTATTTGAACGAAAGGATTTACGTTAACAAATCGAGGGCTAAAAAGAATATTGACGTGTAATTGCTGAAATAGAGCAGCATTTATAGAAAAGTATTATAGCAAACTTCACTAAAAGAATAATCGCACATCAAAGCAATTATGGAGGGCAATTGACCGATATCATATTTCATACGTAATTGCTAAAACTTCATAAGTCTAATTTGGATCACCCTCTAATTAAAAAGTAGGCGTAAAAAAACCGATGGACGTAGCTCATACATTTGCATAAAGGCAGATCAGTGAAAAACTCACATCTAAAAAATAAAATTAGCCTGTGCTTCGTAGATCTAGAAATAGTACTGACGCTAATAGCTCCAAGGCTTAAAGTGTCACTAAACAAATCTATTTTTTCTCTCGCTTTTCCTCTCTAGAAATAGTATTTCACAAAATTTTAGAGATAGCAGTCACCAAAACCAAAAAAAAATTAAGATTATAGACCTACGATAACTTGGAGGTCCAATAATATGTTCGAGAAAACGCCAAGAGAAGTATTGGACTACAGAAAAATATTTATAACATATTTTCTGTTTATAAATGATATAATATTTAGAAACACAATAGAAAATATCAGGCTAAAAACGACAAACCGTAGTAATACCGACCAAGCTTAAAAAAGCACAACATATTTATAGAGGAAAAAATCAAACAAGTGGAAAAGTTACAGGTTTTAAACAAACAGACAAAAAAATAGTAGGAGTTACAAAGAGATCCAATTTAATAAAGTCTATGTTTTTAAGAAAAAAGAAAGTTAACGTGGGCGTATTTTAAATAACAGCGAGGTAGTGAAAGATTGGACCAAACCTAGAACTATGTATGTTAAAACTCTATTTTTACACATAAGTTCTAAGAATGGTACTGAATAATATATTAAAAGTATCAAAGTATTACCCAGCTGTGCCCTTAAATTTCCGAATCTTTCATGTACACTAAAATTGGGTTCACTACCTATGGACTTCAAGGATTTCCCGTCTTATAATCGCGACAAAAGTTTTCTAGTTACCCGAGTTTGGTAGTAGAATAAAAATACAAGTGATATAAGAGAATTTTAGTTTTAATTATTAAATAAAATGTGTACCCTGTGCATGCGATTGAAAATACGAGAAACCAAGTTACACCTGAGTAGCTCGAGTACAACATAGTCAGCCGGGAATACTCTCGCTGACTACTTTCCATTTATTTCCCGGGTGCCTTAAAATTTCTAATGCCCTTTCAGAAACTTGTAACATTAGATGTACTACACCCAGGCAGTTAAGTGAGGTTTTCAATTTATTTTACATTAAATATTAGTGAACTCTAATAATTGTTAAATGCAATGTTGCTTTTAGTTTGTTAATCTCAAAAAGTCTCATTATTCAATGAATTTGCACCATCAAAACTTCTCCTGGTTTGCATAAAAACATCTTTCTTTGTAGCCTCCGGTACCGCACACTCTCTATTAACTAGCATTGTCGATGAGAAGACGAATCTCATTAACGTAAAATAACTGGAAAAAATCTCGTCACATCATCGATTTTAATATTATGAGTAAGAAATAGTATCATTCTAGTATAAACTAAGTGCAATTACTCATAGAATAAAAAAAACAAATTCAACTAAGAAAGATGCTGCGAATAGAGTTGGAAATTGGAGAAGTTATCGTACGAAAAGTATGTTATATCAATCTTCAACTACAAATTGTGGAAAATCTACTAAATTTCAGAGATAGAAATATAAATTAGAAAAGCAACATACGCTATTTTTTTTTGTCTATGCCATAACTGTAAAAGACAAGAAAAGTGTACTTTATCGAAAAGACAAGTTTTACAGTGCAATGCAGTGCTACGAGATAAAGTCCTTTACATTTAAGCATATATCAGCACTTTCAGAAAAGCAGCCGAGATTGGTGAGAGGTTCATTTGTACTCTGTATCCTGGAAGTATACATTCCATGGGTAACAACAATTTAAAGGCTTTGCCTCTATAATAAAACAATCTCTAGACAGTCTGTTACAGCCTTTTTTGACCTAGCTATCCTACCACTAATCCTAGTTGCAGTGCATAAACATTCTTACCAAACATACTTGTAGGTTTATGCTGCTTTTAGTAACACTTCCCTTATCCGCTTCTGTCTACAAATGGCTTGGCTACAATTTATGATCAATTAGTTAAGGCTGAAAGTTTAACTACAATACGTGTGCCAATGTCCACAAGTCTTCTCCGGACACCAGAAATGCTGTTAAACCCAAAGACTTGCGAATATAAGGAAAACGCAAGAAAGAATGCCAATGCTTAAAAGTTGAACACCCATATGCTGGACTTTCCAATAATTTTAAAGGAAGGGGATCATAAATAACTTTAGTTGTTTTAAAGCGCATTCATTCAGTAAGGTTAGAAGTAATTAAATAAAATCAGAATAAATCAACCAAACATTATAAGTACTGATTAACAACACTTCGCTTTTCAATAAGTTCAAGCAATGCACGAAAAACTGCTAAAAAGTTTTTACTTTTAAATTTCTGCATCTTCAAGTACCCTTACAATTAGTTTATTGATTAGAAATGAAAGGTTTTATTCGGCACGCATGCGTGGAGATGGTTGTGCTCGGCTGTTTTATTACCATTTATTTTAGTTCAGTTTAATTTTTTAAAGTTACACGAATGTAAGGGCGAAAGTGCCAAAGGTATATAACAGATGGGCAATACCCAGAAACTATCAATATGTTATACAGTACTATTAATATAATCACTGTCCAAAATACAGCTCTTGTAAATTTAGTTCCACCTTTGTATTTACTTTGACCAGACCACGATATTTACCTACAGCTGAGACCTGGACAATAGTGCGAAAGTAGCGAAGCAGGGTAAAGAGTATAGAAATAAATTTCTACAAAAAGTAGAGGAAAGACAAAAAGAAATCTTTCTGGAAGAAATTAAACTTAAAACATAAGAGGTGGTTGTAGTGGTTGTCATCTAATGAGACACAATAGTGAGAAAATTGTTTGGAGTAAAATCGAAAAGAAAAAATGAAAGAAAGGTTGAGAAAGTAGCCGATTTTGGAAACATAAATTGCGAGAAAGGGGGATTAAAAGCACAGTACAGAAAGATTTATCAAATTGAACTTGACGAAAAACACGAAACCAATAATCATTAGTCAAAAATTATTTATACCATGAAAAATACAAATGATACCCATAATAATAAATAATTTGAAATGTTACACTACACAAAGTGAAAGTCGAACAAAATTAACATAAAAAACAATATCAAAATATATTATCTTAATAAAAATAAATGCTATCGGAAAGTAAATTGTAAAAATAACTTTGAAAATGCAAAAAGTATAGAGAAGAGTATATCAAAGGCAAAACAATAATAATTGATGTACTTTTAAAGAATACATTAATACTACAAACGTTGCAATAAAAAATATATATAAGCAGACAAAATTACACAGCTTGAAAACAAAAATAGAGTCCCATGGCGATAGAAATTACATACAAAGGCATAAAATTGAATATAAGTAAAATGTAGTAATACAAAGAAAAAAAATAATAACAACAAATCATTAACAAAAATGTATCTAAGATACGTAGTTTTCGGTGTTGTACTTTCTCCTACACGCACTCTTACAAAAAGAATGATAAGATATCAGATTTAAATAAAAATTAAATATCGAAATATTCCGCCAATTAGTTGAACAGTAAAATACGCAGGATCATGTACCCCAACATTTTGCAAATTATATTCGTAATGATTAGTATGATAAGGAGACGTGAAACTTACTGATAGCTCACCCAAAGTGAGAGTGAGAGTGGGTTATGGGAGAAGTAAATCGCATAACTTACGTACTGGAAGCAATAACCTTCTTAGTGTTCTATTATGTTCTGTATAATGTTTTGCAATTAGCAGCAGCTAATGTATTAGCTAATTTAATTTTTTTGAAGTGCCGAGTATGTTACCAAATATTGGTGGACAACTAGATAGCATATCCCTAAAGGGATTCAACTATCTAAATAGTAATTCTGTTTAACATTTAGGTGGCTGTTTTACTTGAGAAGGCTAGCAGTTTACCATGCTTTTTTTATGAAATCAAATTCGGAAGACATCAAAATGTATTTATGCTCTCAGCAAAATTCGAACCTCAGCACTTAGTAGTATCGGGCAGCAATCTAAAGCTTTAGATAACTGAGCTGAACTGCTTCTCTGGGTTGAAAATGCTAAAAATTGCAAAGGGTTTTAAATGAAAAAATATGTAACAAACAACAAATGTAATATTTTTAAAAAATCTTGATAAATATAAATTAAACCCTTGTTAATACAACAAACCAACATAGAAAATAGATTTAGAAAAACAGTAAAACAAAATTTTATAAAAAATTAAAAACAAAAACTAAAATAGTCAACAAACAGAGTTTCCCCTTTTTTCTATATTCAAAAAAGTTGGAAAAGGTATATTACCTACATTGGTTAAAACTACCCGTTTCATATACTTGAGATAACTGTTGTAGAGAGAACTTCATTTTACTGCATTTGCAAGAGCCTGGACCATGGGTATTCGGCGATTTAATGTGGTGCCTGTGACGAACGATTCCAATTAAAAATCACAAGGCGGATCGTGGTTTTGCTTATGCTGTATAGAGAAACTCTTTCCAACCCTTTTGGAAATCTAAATATATGTTTGCTTTCTCAATATTGTATTAACGAGCCTTCAGCTATTTCATCGAGAGTTATTTGCCCGATTTTTCTCTCAGAAAATATCCTATCTAATAACCTTGACTTTAGCATCCTTCTTCTCTCAAAAAGATAAATTTATTGTAATGCGTTAGAAATCATTCTATTAAAAGTATCCATTAGTCGGCATCAAAGAGCAATCACAAAAACACCACTAAAATTGGGTATAATCTAAAGAATATCGTTTCTATCACTGTAAGAGCCGAGATTAAAGTAAACAATTTGACATAAAAGAGGCAATCAAATTTTTCGAAGATTAACTAGTTCGAAATTCAATGTACTGAAGTTCAAATATGCGCCGCTGTTAATACTCTTAATTTTCTCCATGATCTATGCAAATCCTGGCTATTACATACATATTATAAGAAACTGTTAAATAATGCAAAAACAAAATCAGAAAAGCTACCCAATATGGTACTATCCAAGATCCGAAAAGCTATTAATTTGTTTCGATTGAATTGAGATTAAAGAATAGATAAATTATGACCTCAATGTTGCTGGAGAACTATATCAAGTTGTGCAGCTTCAACCTAACAAAATAATTTCACTACTTATGGTAGCTCATTACAATTATTTTTCAAAAAAATAGGAAAAACGGGAATATGAAGCAGTTTTTATTGGCTCACAACAACGTGATCTGATTTTACCTCTTTAGGTATCCCATAATGGCTATATTAACCAGTCACCAATCTAGCTAAGGTTAATCTAACAATGGTTTTCGTACATGCCTTCAATATTGTAGAAAAGATTGAATGTATTTCATGATAAAGAGCAAGTTCTATACTTTATATGTTATATTCCTTCATATATACATTTCTTCAGTGCTACAAACGACTTTAGATATTATTTTTCGAAAAATGTATCTAAAAATAGGGCCCTACAAAGTGACTCTTAGTATTGAAGGTTAACAGCTTGAATTTCAAGCTAACATTTGGTATTTGGATGACGTAATCCTTATAAATGGGTCAGAAATTGTAATAGAAATGTAGCAAAAATTGAGTTCAAAATCAATCCTGGGCAAAGTAAGATCTTCGCCTGCTCACAGACTCTGAACGGTAAAATAATAAGCAAGTTTGACAAAGTTCCATATAGAATATAAATATGACAAACTACAACTTTCAAATATGGAGAAATCTTACTTCTACATAACCAATGCCTCAGTCAAAATCCGTACAAATAAAACCTTCTCAAATCATCCCTAGCAATTGTCAAGATCTACGTAGCCCATTTATTGTTAAAAACTACTTTTCCATTCTGAAATTGTTATATTTGCTAGGTATATTCCCGATATAAAAAGAAAGTTTCGCAACTGATTTACTTAAATAAAAATTTCAAGGTGTACTAAAAACAAGTCTCATTATTTATATTCATATATTATGCACACAGCAGCTAAGAAATACGTTAAATCTCCGACATTTACCTTTTTGCTCTTTTGATCTCAGTCTCTGGCATAAAAAATCTGGTGTGTCTTTTCTCCACTCTCGGGACAACAATATTCAAATACATAAGTAGCTAATTCATTTAGTAACTTTGTCAATATTCCGTGTCTTTGAAATCAATATTTAATTAATACTGAAAAAGCAGTAAGTAAAAAAATCTACTCATTTGTAGATTAAGATAAATGTTGCTTTTCAGTTCTTCAGGTACGAATATAACTATAGATTTTGACTTTGAGGCATATGAGGTTGCGTATTTGCTGTAAAATATTCAAAACTTATTTTTTGTTTGCAACATTACAACGGTGAAAAAGGCCGACATGGCCCTTGTTGCCTGAAAGTAAAGATAGAATTCGGCGTTCCCTAGCATCAAGAAACATTGGAACCTTCAAGATCCGATAGAATTGCGTTGACGCCATGGTCTAAAGATGTTAAATTTGATCTTTATAGCATTAGTTTTTGAAATTTTAGGACGATAGAGTAATAGAAGCAGTTCATTACTGTTCTTAGAATCAAAAGCTCCAAACGTAAAAACAAACTGAAATTCTACATAAGAACCATTAAGCATTACAAGATTTTATATTTAAAACATGCTGTTGTGCGCTTTTTGCTTTAATAGGAGTGCATTTGTTGTCTTAATTTTGTAAGCGATTACGTTCAGTTAAGAGAGTATAAATAAGCTCAAAGCAAATTTGCTCAGGCACCTTATTTGAATTTATTAGTTTTCTACCCCCATAGTCTATTAAAACTCGCAAGAAACAATTGAGGTACGCAACTACTGTGAGAATTTTAAAGATTTGCGCGTAAGCGCAAAAAAAGTTCTTCACAAATCAATCGGGACAAATTAGGAGTATTGGATAGAGCACAAGAGTCACAGCTACGTTAGATGCGACCTACATAGATAAGAAAGGTCATCCGTTTTTGCAATATGGATATGTAGCAGGTTAGTATTGTTTACTGAGTTTAACGAAGGAGAAAGTAGTGTTTGCGTCCCGCTAGCCTTATTTGTGTATACTTAGCTTTTACTTATAAAGATCAAAGTTATACAGGTATACGCCCCTACTTCCTCCCACACGGACGAAGAGATGGAATTGTTCTACGAACATCTAAAAATAGCTATGCAAACGGATCCCTCAGGTTGGACCATCGTTATGGAGGACTTTAATGCCAAATTAGGCAAAAAACAAGAACCCGATGAAGAATACATGGGTAATTTTGGAATAGACCAAAGAAATGAAAGAGGAGACATGCTAATGAATTTCATGAACGAGCATAAACTATATGCTATGAATTCCTTCTTTAAAAAAAGACCCAATCGAAAATGGACCTGGATATCACGATCCGGAAATACAAAAAACGAAATAGATTATATTTTGACAAACAAAAAACAAAAAATAAATGACGTTACCGTACTAAACCTATTTAATACGGGGAGTGACCACAGACTGGTAAGAGCTGTACTGACTATTAATAAAAGAACAGAAAGGAAACAATTAATCGGGAAAAACTCAATTAAAATGACAGCAGAAGAAATAAAAAGAAAGGGAGAGGCGTATAGAGAAATAATAAACAAACAGTTAGCTAATGATGATATTGATGACAAAATACTCACAATAGATGAAGTAAATAATAAAATAACTACAATAATTAACACTTCGATAAAACAACTACGGAGAATTATACCACGCAAAAAGAACAGAGATATTATTAATGCAGATATTAAGAGTCTAATGGAAAACGCAGACGACTAGCAAAGGAAAATAAAAGAATAACAGAAGAATTTAAGCAAGTGAATAAACAAATAAGAAAACAGATAAGAGTACATAGAAGATAAATACAAGAACAACAAATTAATGAAGTAATAAAGAAAAACCAAGGAATGAAAATACTTCAACAAAAAATGAGAAAGAAAGAAACGTACGCATTACGTAACAAAGATGGTATAATAATCCACGACAGAGATGAAATTCAAAAAATTATAGAAGAGTTTTACACCGAATTATATGAATCCAAAGTACATCAAGAAATAGAAGACAATGCCATTAGAACTAGAAAGATTCAACACGTGGGATCCGAAGAACAACCCGATATAACCATAGAAGAAGTGAAGAGCACTATGAGAGAATTCAAATTTAATAAAGCTACAGGAGATGACGAAATATCAATAGATATGATCAGAGAGGCTGGGGATAATTTAATATCAAAAATAGCAAAACTATTAAACACATGCTTAAAAACAACTCAAATACCCAAAACCTGGAAAAACTCAAACGTCATATTATTATACAAAAAAGGAGAAAACACAAAACTTGAAAATTATACACCCATCAGTTTATTGTCACATTTATACAAATTGCTAACAAAGATTATTACCAACAGACTAGGAAGAAAGCTGGATGAGTATCAACCCCGGGAACAGGCGGGATTCAGGAAGGAGTACAGCACTAGAGACCACCTATTAACAATAAAAATAATCATAGAAAAATCAAACGAATATGGATTCCCCGTATGCATGGCCTTTGTAGATTATGAAAAGGCGTTTGATACCATTGAACACTGGGCAATATATAGAGCATTAGCAAACAGTGGAATAGATCAAAGATACATACAACTCATACAACAACTAAACGAGGGAGTCACAGCAACATATACATTACACGCGAAAACTAACCCAGTACCACTTGCAAGAGGAGTGCGACAGGGTGATACACTGTCGCCGAAACTCTTTTCCCTAACACTGGAGGACGTGTTCAAGAAGATATAATGGCCAGATAAAGGAATAAATGTAAACGGAGAGCGGCTTACTAACCTACGCTATGCTGATGATATCATACTACTCGCGGAAAATTTAGAAGACTTGAAAGAAATGATCATTGATCTAAATAGAGAGTCAAACAAAATAGGATTAAAAATGAATTTAAGAAAAACAAAAGTAATGCACCCTGGTCCAGATGTAGAAATTAGAATTGACGATTCTCAAATTGAACGAGTAGAAGAATATATATATCTAGGCCAAAGAATAGAACTAGGACGAAGCAGTGAAAAGAAGGAAATAAAAAGACGAATAAAAAGTGGATGGATCGCATTTGGAAGACTATCCTTCATTTTAAAAAACATAAAAATAGATCAACGCCTGAAAACAAAAGTATTCGAACAATGTATTTTACCGGCCATGACATATGGAGTAGAGAATTGGGGAACAACAAAAAGCAACATAGAATCAATGAGAATAGCACAAAGGGGAATGGAGAGAGCAATGTTAAATATAACAAGGAGAGATAAAATTAGGAATGACAGAATAAGATCAATTACAAAAGTGACAGACATTGGTATTAAGATTGCCCAATTAAAATGGAGTTACGCAGGACACGTGGCGAGAAGTGACAAAAATAGATGGAACCGTAAAATAATTGAATGGAGACCGTACGAGCATAAGAGAGGAAGAGGACCACCTATGCGTTGGTATGATGATTTTAAACGTACAGCTGGACTAAATTGGATCCAAATCGCACAAAATCGTGATAGGTGGAAGGAGTTAGGGAAGGCCTACATCCAAAAATGGATTTAATTAATTACATAATTAATTGGTTTAGGAGAAGAGAAGAAGAAGCTTTTACTTATAGATTATACTTCTAATAACCATTACAAGTACCTCGAATATGGTCACGACTTTTCAAGTATCCTTAGATTTTGTCAATTACCTTTAAAGCTACATTTGGTGGCTGTAAAGTGTGGTATTTGAATATCTATTACACCTCCTTAATCACATTGAATAATTTGGATATTTGAGTTTCAAAACATTTAGAACCTTCAAAATAAAACAAAGAAAAAATAAATAAACGATAAAAGATGAAAAATTAGAGGAGGTGTAAATAATACAAAGAATAAAGACAGTTGTTGGATAATATAATAATAGATTACCAATATTAACAATAAGAAATGGAAATTGCATACATATATGTAGCAAGTAATACTAATTAACATTTTAACCTTAAAATAATCTTAATTCGTTGCATTAGACAGACCACAAATGAGTCTAAATTTTTCTGAAGCACAAGGAAAACCACTGTCAACGTAACAGCAAATTTGACCCATAACACGCTCATTGATATTTAAAATCGATTTTCTCAATTTTACCTTCGATTTGTTACGGGTTAGCGGTTTAATATGCGTATGCTCTTTAATACGAAGGTGAAACTGAAAGTTGTGAAATCATCTAAAACATGGTCTGAATTAGCAGCTGTAAGTTTTGTTTTAGAATTTATTTATTCTGTAATCGCCCGACAAGAAAGTATTTAAAAGTTTTCCTCCCTTTTGGCAAAAAGCTTCCTTTCATCTTTCTGCCATTTTGTAGATTCCACTTCAAAAAGCAACTCGTTTTTTGAGCTGACCCATTGAGAGACCCAATCTTGGACAACTTCATAGGAGTTGAAGTGCTGATCTGCAAAGGCTTGTGCCATCGATTTAAATAAGTGGTGGTTGGAAGAAGAAATATCTGGCAAATACAACTGATATGGTAATTAATTTTAACGCACTTTTGTCCTGTTTTAAAACGTGTAACCAAGAATTGTCCTGTTAAAAGGAAACTTTGTTATATCTTTTAACGTATTCTGGAAGTTCAGTTCGAGTTGTTTAATTGTTCTTGGTAGAGAAGACTAGTGATCATCGATTTTAATAACTCAAAGTACTGTACCAAAGCTTTAAATTTGCCTAAAAATGATGACTTCATGCAGTTTTTCACCTTTTGATTTATTTCCCCAATTCGCATAGCACCCACTTTTCCTCTTTGTAAATCTTTCCCAAGATTTTTTAGAGGACATAAGTCTTCTACCGATCATTCTTGCAATTTTTCATCTTCGAATTTCTTTTAATGTTTTCGACTTGAACGTTAAAATAATCCCATTGAAACGTCAAAACCACTCTGCATATTATTGTTGGGGCACGTTTACCATAAACTTTTGCAAGCCTTAAATGATATTCAACATTGTTTTCTTTTATACTTAAGTGATCATTCATAGCAAATTATGCTTACTGCAGCACTTGAGTGTTTTGTCATCTTTAGGACAAGATTTTTCACTGATTTCAAACATGTGAGCGTCACTCTTAGCGATAGATCCTAAGACATCATTGATGTAGAAGAAGTCAAAAAGGACAATTTTAGAATTTAGGCAACAGTTACAATAATCCACTGCTACTTCATCCACCTTATAGACCGAACTTCGTTCCATGCGGTTCTTTTTTGTTTCCAAAGTCAAAGAAAAATTAAATGGACATCGATGTGAACCATTATAGAGGACTATAGACATATTGCAGTACACATCAAAACGTTCAATTTTAGCCTCATCACTATATAAGAATATTAATTAAAAATTAGTGTTATAAGAAATTACAACATAAATTGCTTTTCAGTTTTATTATATTAATCCCCATGTAACTGATATGTCTATAATGTTCAAACATACTGACATACTTTGGCTATAAATTTACACCGACAACAAAGGACATTTGAAAATGAATCCTTTAAGCAAGGACGCATTCGCATGCTATTTGACAATGTAGCTGTGTTTGCAGTGCTAAGGCCACCTGTTGTCGCAGACGCGACTGTTATGTTTGATCCGGACAACGCCGGAGCGTCGCCAACACCTCCAGCAGGGCCGCGCACTTTCAGTTTCGTTTGCCAAAATCTGCACAGGAAATCGCTATCAGTGATTCACTAATACGTGCAACGCACCTCACTTTCACCTCTTGCGTAACACCGGAGGAATGTGGCACTTAGACTGGCTGCAGCCGACAGTTTGCATAACAAAAGCTTTTCTAAATTGGCGACAGCGACGCTGGATCTTCTTTGTCCTCCGGAAGGCGTTGCGCAACGCGCGGCCGATTTGCCGAAGCAAGGCGCGAACGAAATTTTCCGTTTTCGAAGCCGAGGCCGAGATGAATGCTGCGGCCAGTTTTTGGGTCAATGTTTGTGGCCACTGCACGTAGTTTTTATGCAACGTGCCGTTCCGCGACTTACGTCTAATTAAAGTCGCGCTACTCGAACTAAGTGAAGTGGCTAATTCTGCGTTCACAAAAAAATTGCATTTTGATTGGCTTGATTAGAGATAACTTCGCTGAGGTGGTTATATGAAAAATTTTAATGTCCTTGGAATGCACTGCTTCATACAGTAAATACTAAGGTTTTTTTTAGTTTGGGCTAGAAAAATATGTGAAATTGTTTGCCTTTAAAAATTCTATACTAAAGCACTTAGAGAACCCTTGAAAGCAAATTACTAACATATTATGCAGTTGATGTGCAAGAAAGAAGGAAATGAAAAATATAAGTTGTCTCAAAAAAATTGCAGTAACTCTTTATCAATAAATGCAATGGTTGTGACGAACAATTTTATGAATGATACCTGGCCACGGATATGGAAGCGTTTTCATGCAAATTTTCTTCTTCTTAAGGTACCATGTGTTTGGTAGTGTATAGGCAAATCATCTTTTCTATTCTGGTCTCGTAATATATAAAATACAGTCTCCTGATTTTCTAACTATAGTTTTTACGTCAGGTATGTTGCAATAATTCCGTATATCTCCAGCTATGGGTGTAATTTTCGACCAAGTCACATTTTCCCTTCGATTTTACCCTTTAATATCACTTCTTAGCGTATGTTCCAAATAATTTACTTTTCTCTGTCTAACGACAGTGTGTAGTTTTCTGCGGGTACCTGTTCACCTTAATACTTCTTCATTAGTTTATTTATTAGTGCCCCAACCATGAGATCCTAAGAAACCTTCTGAGAGTCAATGATTCGAATTCGTCTATTCTGTTTAGTAACCTGATCTTTAGGGACCATTATTTAGTAGTGTTGGCCATTTTAATAGGAAGGTGTCGTATCTCGTAAAGGTTTTCTAGCTACGGCTACGTCATAATCCCATTTTGCATTTAGTATAGCGCCTAAGTATTTAAACTTATCTACTTCCCGAGTATATATTATCTGTTTGTGGTTGCTTAGTGACTATTATTAATTTTGATTTTTTAGTGTTTATCTTCAGAACATATTTTTTCCTACTGAATTTATTTTGTTCACTGTGACTTATAAATCTTGAACATTGTCTGCCAATACAGCTGTTTCATTGACGTATCTTAAATTATTGATGGGATTTCCGTTTACTTTAATGCCTCGGTATTCAGTTGCAGTGTCAATTGAAAATTGTTTTCTACGTAAATATTAAATAATACGGGTAATAGGATACATCCCTGCCTGACTTCTTCCATTTCGTTTGTACAACTCGAGTCATTCCTTCTTATAATTCTTATGACCTTGTCGTTGAGGCAGATATCTTTTAACAAGGATAATAACAACGCATGTCGAATAATGCCAAAGACATTTTATAATCATATTTATATTGATCATAACATTTCTGCATTAATAATTTCACGCTTAGTAATGCTTCTCTTGTATCTAGGCCATTTTAAATGCAAACTGGGTTTTTCTAAATCTTTCTTAACATTTTTTATATATTCGATTGTGGGCATGACTCATGAGAATGATTAGTCTATGTTCATCATGTGTTTTAGTGTTAGGTTTTTTTAGGTAAATACTTTAGCCAGTCTGTTATGATATTACCTGTGTCGCATATTATATTGAATAGGTTGTATATGTGTTTTATGTTCACTAACTTAACATTTCTCCCTAAATGTCGTTTAATCCGGGTATTTTTTTAGTTTTGTCCAATTTTTTGGCGCATACGTTACTTTAAATACAAGTACTGGTAGTTCTGATACGCCTTCTAGGATGATATTAAAGTTCTGATTGTTATTATCCCCCCAACAGAATATTTATGTATTTTTTCCAATTGTCACCGAGTTTTTTCGTAATTTTTGTGATGTTTGTTTTCCTGAATGTATTCGTTATATCTTTTTTATGAAAGTTGAAAGAATCGTATTTTCTACCCAGTTTCTACTTCTTCATATTGCTTAATTATTTAATTATTTTTCGTTTCTCTTGTTTTTGTGTGTACCTTTCGATCTAATTCTCTATACCTTTGTTTATTTCTTCCATCATTCCAAATATTTCTTTTGTCAACTAGGTCTTCTTAACTTGTTGTTTCTTATTACCTATTACTTCTTCGTTGGCTTCTTTTATGAATTTTTAATGTTGTTCCAGTATTTTCCTTCTGGTAGTTTTCTGTTTATTTTAATTCTCATTTCCCTTTTATTTGAGTGCATCTTTGTTGTAGCGGTTAGTTTTGGTTTTGTGGGTTATCATTTTTCCCTTGTATTTAAATTCAAAAAAGATCTAAATGAATTGCTTTGTTCGCGTTATTGGTTGTGCTGTAAGGGAAGTTTGAAACAGCTTGAATATTTGTAAGCATATATTTAAGTTTATTTCATAGTTTTTCTAATTTCATAGATTAAATACTGTTTTTAATTCCGTAAACATATATTTGTTAACATATAAAAGGTAAGCACGTTTTTTGAAACACTGGACATTTTTGCAATAATCATGGTGCTTTCATAAGAATTTCTCATAAAAATTGAAACACCATTTATAAGATAATTTAAAAATTTATACTTACAAGCTTGAGGTCGTGTAATCATTGAGTCGACAAGTCTTTTCATGATTGATAAGATGATTAGTTAAAAGACTTGATAGATATACAAGCTAAAAATTCTCTTTGTAATTTTTCTTTCTTTGAACTTTTAGCCTTTTTAGATCACTCTCGTAAAGTATCCGCAATTTATTATTACCAGATACACCACGTTTTATGATACTGATATTTTGGCAGCTCTAGATATACCTTTTATATAAATAGCTACAAGAAGGTATCCTACGTTTGTTCTTTTTGCTAATGAACCGCAAGATTTTATTTTTTATTCATTTTCTTTTTCTTCTTCGATTTGTTTCATATGAAGTTAATGGTAAACATAGTATATTCGTTTCTGTTGTAAGTGCTGTGAAATCAAATATTTGTTCTTTATAAAGTTTATTCTTTTATATTTCAGAACCGACTTTTTCGTCTAACTTTTATTTTCCATTGCAACATTAACTGCATTATGTTATACAGTTATATTATTGTAGATAGAAAGCAATTTAATTTATATATAACTTTGTATCAATTCTTCTTGGTACCACCTATATCTCACAAGCATTAATACGTTTTTCTGTGCCTATTTTCAATCCCATGTTTCACATCCGTAGATAGCTGCAGATCAGATACAACATTTAGTTTCTTTCAACTTAATTTTTATTTATAGTTTTTATTGTGTAGTATTTTTTTATCTTAATAAAGCTTCCCTATGTTGATTCAATTCGTTGTTTTGTTGTCCATTATTTTTTTATTATTTATATTTCTCCAAGATATTTTTAATCTGTTTGTTTAAAAACTTTAGTGTATTTAATTTTTAAAACAACGTTACTCAGGTTTTTAATAGGTTAAATGAATAATTAAATTTTAAAATTTTCTATATCTAAGCAGTTTATTAAGATTTGTAAATCCAGTTCATCATCAGCCACAATTATGATACACTCTGCATATCTACATTATCTGCCTCGCTTACTGTAATTTCTTCTAGTTTGTCTAATATTGCATTTTCAGAAAAAATATTAAATAATGATAGCGATACAACACAGCTTTGTATTACCCTGTGTTTACCGTCCAAGCTAATTTTATCAAGTTCTTCTATAATTTGTTATGTTTAATATTGCTAAAAGTTTTACAAGTTTTTTCATAATCTATGTAGCATGCGTACAGAGCCTTTTGTAGGTTTATGCAGTTCTTCGTTAAAATTAATAAACTCTCTAGTGCTCAAAGCTTTTCTTCACATGTCATGCTGATTAATAACACTTTCAAGGTGTCACTTCAAGTTTAAAATCTTATAACGTCCACATTTTCTTGTGGTTGACTTTTTCTGGTAGAATGGATTGCAATCATTCATTTGGCGTGACTCGCTTATTTTATATCGTTATACAGTTATATGAACAAATTTATTCCTTGTTAGTTGATATAGATGGTTAATATTCAGCTGTAATTCAATCTTTTGCAGGTTTACTCCCAGAGGTTATTTTAATCATACATTCAAATACTGAATTCAAAATTTAGGTCCATCCTGTGAGTAGCTTCAGAATTTACTTTCTGTTTTGTTTGTTGTATTTTTCCAATTCTTTTCTTTTCTTCTATATCTAGAACGATTACGTGCTGTTCCATAGTAGTGATTGATTACACAGCTTCTATTTACCTGTCATACTTTTTATCTTTATGTTTTACTTAAAACTGCTCTACGTTTGGAGTTTTCTTGTGATATTATGTATTTTGTTATTTTGATTTCTACTTCCATTTTCCTTTTAATTTATTGTCTAAAAGTAACTTATATTTTAGTTCTTCAGCTTTCATCCAATAATTGCAGTATTTCAGGAGTCTTTCACTCTTTCCCCTAATTTTTCCTTTCTTCTCCTATGACTTAATTTCTTGCTTTTAACAGAGTGTTTCATAGTAACTATCTGTCAAGTAGACATAGCTTCACAAACACATATTTCTGTTTAATTTAATTCATTTTAACGTATATATTTCTATTGTTATTTAAAAAATTTGCCATAACGTAATTAGAATTAATTTATTTGTATTCTCCAAAATTAAAGAAAATAAAATTTTCTTGTCTCATTCTCAAATTGAAAAAGCTATTTAAACCAATAAAATTTCAGGTGCTAAGCAAGTCCAAAAAGATTAATGCGGTATGCTGTAGGAACTGCTAATCATTAAGTTAATTGTTCCAAGACAATGGTATATCTAGTTCTATTAATGCAAAACTAGATACAGATACGCTCAGACTTTCTCTCTGTATATTGTTAACATACATGTACTTACTTATAAAGTGATTGTAACAAAATTGCGCCATAATTCACTAATCGGAAACGCATTTTCATTTCTCAGATATACATTATCATTTTTTAACTTTTTATAAAGCTACCTAAATGACAAAGCTACAACCGTAACATATTTGACAATATTGATTATTAGCTCTCAAAGAGTTTTTAGATAGTTTCTGCAAGCAATTATTACAATTTATTGAAAGATTGGAGGACATCTAAAGGAAATGTTAATTGTAAAAAGATTTGATTTCACAAAAAAAATTTATTAAGTAAATAAAATTGTGGCACCTTGTATAGAATTCAAAAAAGATTATATTCTCAAATTGTCTTTTCTTAATTATAAACAATTGTAACGTAAAAAGTATTTTAGATAAAAACATAAAAATTATAGTATTATATTGATAGTATAGGAGTGCAATACAGTTCAGTATCAAAAATAGAGCCGCATTTTGCTGAATTAGAGATACATACAGAGGAAGCATTAACAAAATCTACCAGAAGGTTGACCAAACATCGTATATAAAGCTTAAAGGGATTATTAGTACTGGGGAGAAGTCAAGAGAATGGACCCGAGGTGATGGAAAAGTCTGATAAATCTGCATGCACAGCGTTTTTTACACAATCCAAAAAAGTCGACAAGTGTGTGTTACATAAATTTAGCATACTTCATAGTACTGTAATAAAAACATTTCACAAACAGCTTCATTTCCACGTACACAGAGTGAGGCCAAATAACCGTCTCTATCGTATTGAATTTGCTGAAAAAGTTCTGAAACGAATTGACCAATCTATGACCAGTTGTATCATTTGTATCATAAAGTAATTGTTTACAAATCCACTTTTCGGTATTGGGAGTTAACTAATAATGTGTTGACGCATCTGGAGGGAAATATTTGATGCAGATTAATGCGCAACGGAATATTTCTACCAAATTAACCAATATACCAACAATTTATCGGAATTAGAGTTATACACTGCTCTATAGTTAGACAATTTTTTCCTTAGCAACGAATAGTGTTTTAACAAAATTGTACACCACTACAATGCGATATAGTTATTTCTTATCTTTTGAGTAAAGTTTTTTCAAACAAGGACGGTGTAATACCGCAAAGGAAACTTTCTACAGCGGTGCGATGAAATTAGGATAAAAACTTTTAAAAGGAATTAAGATGTTGATTAATGTCTCCATAATGATCAGCGACAGAAATGATGTCGAATGATATGCTGCATGACATATGTGAGTATAATAAATTTTCGAAATCGTAACGGTCTCTTCCGGTTGCCGTTAACCAATTTGGCTGAAAATAAATCCCATGAAAGGTACTGATCTAAGATGTGTGTATGGCAAGCTTGAAGTGAATCCGTTGAATAGAACGGAAGTTATAGTGTCTCCAGACACACAGACAGACAGACAAGATGATAATCTCATTAACTTTCTACTATAAGCTCCGCTGTAGAAAGTTAATAAACGACGGTTTAACACCATGGCCAGTATGTTCATCAAACAATCTCTCTTATTTATTCTCGGAATACAAGATACGCAATTCGCCAATCTTTGGAGGTAAATCTGTAAAGTTCCTTTATTTACGTCGTGTGTTTGCCATATATTACCGATTAAACGTTCTCTGGGCAATAAACAAATCATACGTTGAAGTGCACCTATGAAAACTTGTTGAGATATTAGTTCTTCAAATCTGGATCTCTGAATTCAGCGTGACTTTTAAATTATGTTTTATAATAAGTAACTTTCCAGAGAAGAATCAAGTGGGCAACTTAACTTTCGACTCTTTACCTAATCTTCAAAATAATCTCCCTCATTTTCTATTCACCATCTTTCAATAAGCTGCCGAATCTCAATTGAGAAAAAGGAATTTCTTTTAAGTACCTTAACCTTTTAAGTAGTGATGTTGCAAGAATCTGAAAAGATGATAATCTGAGGACACAAAGCCTGATGAATACATCGGGTGTGGTAAAGCCTTCCAGTCCAGGTCGAAGAATTGTCAACAATATCATAGTTACTACCTTTGTTCTCATCTCTAAATTTATAAACAACCCAACAGCCTTCCGTGCGAATCCTCTAGAACTCCTGTAGATTCATAAAAATAGTTTCATATGCTTGTCCGAGTTTTCTTGAGAGCTCTGACTGGGCGAAACAGCAATAATTTTTTCGGGATATCAATATCTCAAAAACTAAAATTATTAAGAAATACTTTAATTGATGATTGGTGATTTAATTAAAATAGTGTGTGGCATTTAAGCATTACAAATGAAATTATCCAAAACTGAATGTGCAAATGAAGAAACACTAAGGGAAAGTTAAAACAATAAGTTTATACTTGTATATCACCCAGAATTTAAGGAAAAATTTGTATGCTCCTTTTTAAAAAATTAGTTGTCCGCTGATCTTTCAATTCATAAGACACAGTGAAGCAAAACATTGTTTGGTAGTGAGTAAACAAAGCTGCAACGTATCTCATGCTTAAAGCTTTCAAATAAAAGCTTTGACAAAATTTTGTGGCACCCCATGGTTGATATCTTGACACATTATTGGCATATCTGCTTCAGTTTGGCTACTCTAGAAGTCGGGAATGAGGTTGGGGGTCAATTGAGACTTCAGCTTTTAGCATAACAACCTTTTTCACTACCGCACATTATTTATGTATATCAGTTATTACGATATGGAAAAAAGCGCCTAAAAAGCAACAACAAATTGCTGCTATTAAATGTAGCCTTTAACAGCCCCTTCTAGTACACTAATGCAGATATGTTCAAAAAAAAACCCACTAAACAGCGATAACTACTAGAAGAAAATCACCATTTAGAAGACAAATGCATTTTTGAGCCGAGGTTTCTATAGTATTTAAAATAAGATGCAATAAATATATATGAATGCCCAGATAGCAAGTTTAAGAAAACTATAAGGTAACCTAAAATTTACAGTAATTAAAATCGAATACGACAATTTTTTTTAAATAATTAATAGACAAGGAAAGTGACAACATATAATAAAAACAACGTACAACAAAAACTTGGCCATAGCTAAAAGCCAAATAGAGTTATTTCACCGATAAGAAAAATAAGTTGGGATTAAAGATAAATACATCCACGGTTTTATCTTCTACAAACCAATAATTAATGATCCCAAAAACTAAAAATAAAAACCAAGAGACGCAAATATCATGGATTAATTGAAAGTAAATAAAATATCTTAGGACCATAAAAAAATAAAAAAAACAATTATTTAAAAATGAAAATAAATAAAGATAGTAAAACGTTAACAATTTATATGATAGACAACTAAACAATTATGCATTACATCAAATGCCTAACATATCGATATTTTAGGAAATACCGTTTACCACTGATTTTTTATGCTACGCATACTAATTAAAGAAAGAAGATGATCCATCAGCAGCAAAAAAACCTTTGACGTCACTTACCGTACCAATATAAAATTTTTATGATGTAAAAATAGATCGATTCTTTCAAAACACTTTGGCCTAGCTATGGGGAAAACCGTTAGTACTTTCAACAAACGTTTGTATGTTAAAATTTAATTTCAATTTTGTACAACTCCAATCACAAAATGCTCTACATATACAACAAAATTAATAGAACTCCAAAAATATATTGTACAACAATTAACAAAACTCTTTTTATGTTTCATTCTAGGTACTTTCAAGATAGACTAAGACCTGGTAATAACCATGATTTTATATGTACTTGTATATAATTTATTCTTTCGCATATAGGTTAGAGTTAAGGTTCGGTCAAATAAACTAACAAAACCACCTAGCAAGATCCTTTTGTTCTATTCACACGGGATGTAGAATAATTTGTATTAAATTTTTTGTCGACACTGGATGCAAAGCAAAGATTAGGTCCAAATTTGTATTTTCTGCTACTGCTTTAACACTCTTAGTGGTAACAGTTTAATCTTCAACTTGCTATTACGGAAATATTTGCATTTAGTTTTTATTATAGAATAGCTTGATTACGATGCAAATAACCGGTGGTTGCTTTAACAATTTATAACACAGAGAAGCGGAAACACTTTCCAAGTCTATCGGAAGCTTAAAACTGTGATTAATCCGTCCAGGAAGTAAGAGTCACGCTGTTATAATTAGCAAAAATTCTACACAAAACAATGAAATAATTCTTGCTGATTAAGCAGTGAGCTAGGACTGAAAGCTCACAAACTACGTAAGTCTCTGCAGCACAAAGAAGCCTTCAGTTTTTAATTTCTAATAAAAATTCTCTAAAAAACTATGATTCTGCTCCAACCCTAGTATACTGAGAAATATTTATTAACGGTTTAGCAAAACATTATTTTGTAGATGTTGGTAAAGGATCTCAGTAAAGCTATCTATTAAGGCATAAGCCTTATCTAACACGATTCAGTTTCAACTTATATAATTTTTCTGACTGATAATTTTGTTATAAAGTCTCAACCTTTAAGGCTACAAATTGTGATTTGCACTTTAGAACATGATATGTAAGAAACCACACTTGTGGTATGCATATGTTAAAACTATGATTAGAGTTTTTGAGTTTGTATTATTAAAATACTTCTTAACTAAACCCGTCTAACTGTATTTGAGGATAGATAATACAAAAAGCTGAACAGAAGATGGAGGTTTTCAATTATTTTAGCATTGCACTCACTTAAACTACGTAGCAATGTTTGAGTTTTTACTTAGCCGTATTCCACAATGGTATTTTTAATTTTGCCCACACAATATACGTGCAACCGCTAATTAATTCCATAATACATCCACTATAATTGATAAATAGTACTTTACATGATGGAACTAAAATTTATGCGTTTACTTTGTATGTCCCTTGTGACGTGTATTGGTTCTCAAAGATATTAATTTAATTTTATTTTCTCGTTTTCATTTAATCCTCGTATTTAATTAAAATTAAATTTTAAATATAGGATTATGGTCAAAAGCAAAATTCTAAAGTCTAATTACCTATGGATATTAGGGTGTATGGGATTAAATAAATTAATATGTATTTGCTCTTCTATGAGTATTTGCTTTTATTACTGACGCCCATGAGCCTTAAAAACATAATCAAAGTAAATGTGAAAGAGATTAATAAAAAATAACACCAATATACAAGGCGTATTCAGAAAGTAAGTTCTGTTTCCATAGAAAGCCGCTAAAGTGCATCGAGTGTCTTATCACGCTTGCTCAATTGGCTCCTTTATGTATTATCTGTCTGAAAATGTCATTTTAATTAAGAGCAGTTGTCATTTAGGGTGTTTGTTATAAGATTATAAAATTATAATTGTTCAACTATTTTGAAAAATATACTAACTGAAATAAGTTTCTAATATTCATAATCAATATGCAACTGGCAGTTATTTATTCACAAATAAGTAAAAATGTAATGAGTGGAAGCATGAGTTAGAAAGCTTAATGAAGGGCGAGAATATGGGCACGACGAAGAACGAACTAAGTAGCTATCTGCTCCATTACTAGTGAACGAAAAAAAATCGTAAGAACAAACGGTTTACAGTTTCGTCTCTATCGGGTGAAATTTCGAGAACTATTCTTTATGAATTTGTATAACAAATGTTGTCTTCTTAGGTGGCGTCATTTTATTCAAAGAGTATGGTAGACCTGGTCCCACGCTACGACAAATGTCTCAATGTTGGTGAAGGTTATGTAAATAGAAAAATAATGTAAGGCTTACTCTTTCCTTTAATAAATAAATTGTTAAAATAAACCATCGGGACTTTTTAATAGACAAACTGGGCTTACTTTCCACACGTGCCTCGTATTAATAAAGAAGATATGCACCATAAAAACGTATCGGCAATTAACAGATTAAAAAGAATAGCCACAAAACTATAACATTAAAGGTAAGGATCAATAGCAAATTAGAAAGCAACTTACATTCGCGTTTATTTGGTTTAATTGTCTGCTAAAAACAATTGTTTTTATTTTTAGTTTGTTTCTCTGTTTTTCATCATAATTACTGTATCATCCGCATAGTAAATATTGCCTATTCGTGTTCCATTTACAATCACCTCTTTTACTCTTACTTTTTTTTTATTTGTTTATTATACATTGGGCATAAATATTAAATAAAACTACTGACAACACATTCTTGTTTTACATCTCTTCTAAGGTCGGTATACTTTGAACTTTCATTGTCAACTCAACTTTCTGATTAAAGTATATATTTCGAATTACGTTCAATATATTTTCCATCCAAACCTATGTATATATAATAATATATTAGTGAGTAGTTTATCATGACTTATTCTACCTAATGTTTTCTATTTTTATACTCTTAAATATTCTTCTGCTGTTATTACTAAGCCAAATATACTTCTCGCGTGCTTGACTTATTACAGAGTATTTGTAAGACAATCTTCTTAAAACGTGACCCATTATGCTTATAGTACGATAATCTACACCTTTAACAGATTTAAAATTTCTTAAATAGAGGCATAAACATAGAGTTTAGTAGGCTGTCTGATATAATCTCACTATTGCATATTCAACGAACTTAAAAAGTTCGTTACTGAATTCTATATGTCTGTCTGTCGGTCTGTCGGTCTGTCGGCCCGTTACAAAATTTGAGATCTTTTAAAATTTGAAAATGGATTCTTATAGGAAATTTTACGCTGATTTCGAATTCGAAATTAAAAAATTTCTACCTCGAATAATTTTCGAGATATTCGATTTCAAATTTTTAAGTTCGTTCTGGGATTGCTTACAGAGCAATCTCTTCGCCGGCCCCATGTTTTATTAACTATTTCATAAATTCTTTAAAATTTTCTGGAGTTCAGATAGCTCCCACTAGCGCTTTATTTTCTTTAGCCGCTTTAACAGTTGCTTCTACATTCATTTTAAGAATTTATGGTACTTTGTTTAATTCTAGATTCTGATATGTTCTTCCCTTTATTTTCTCTGTTCAACTCTATACTTTTTCTGTTATTTATAACATGTATTTAATATTTCTCTTTAAATAGATCTGTAGCTTCATTAATATTTTGATCCACTTGTCTATCTACATTCTTCTTGCAACCATTTTGCATTTTAGATTCTCCAACTTTTTCATTTATTAGTATGTTTCATTCTTTGTATTTATTGATATCTTTGTTTTTGTGTTACGTACCAGGATGTGTTTGTAATTATTACTAGTAGCTTGGCTTGACGTCTTTGGTTTGCTCGCTTATTCCCAAAACTCAGCTTCATGCAGCCAAGTAGACTTGATGATAATTTTATACTACAATAATTTGTTCTGTAATTATAAGTAAAAATCTTTCCCATTAACTAGCTTCATTCCTTTTCCTTTCAAATCCAACAGTTTTTATGTTTTCCAGTTTACTTTGATGTCTCAGAAATGTGAAAGCCTAAGTATTTGACTATGCCGAAGTGTGGTATCCTTATATTATTAGGAAATAATAGACAATGATCTTCCCTCAATACCTTATTGACTTGGTTTTTTCACTTGTTAACCAAATTTTGACTCATTTAAGTGGTTTTGTAATTTAATAATAACTATTAATGTATTTTAGTCCCTAGCAAGAATTATTGTGTTACATATGAACGTTTCCGTTGTAGTGTTAATAGTAGCCTGATGATCAGATGTATGTTATACGTACAAAGACATTTCTTGATTTACTTATGTTAACAAACGATGACTTACAGAGAATTTAAGACTTTTCAAGTAACGTAAAATAAAATAATTCTTAACTTTGAGTCTTTTTGTTACAATGTATCAAATGCTTGTCTAACGTCTGTGAAAAATTCTTTATTGTAAGTGCTTCCTGCTGCACAGTTGAGTGGCATCTTTTAGAACCAAATTAATGCAGAAATAGTCAATCATCTTGGCTCTAGATCTCTGTTGAGTTTTCAAAGTAAAAACCGTTCCAGGACTTTCGATATTACGGATAAGAGACTTGTTGGTTGATATAAAGATGTAATTTTTGGATTCTTTCCTGGTTCCCGTATAAATGAATTTTTCGTTGTTCAGCTCAGCAACTGAGTCTTAGTTTTGCGTTGCATATGTATATTATATCTATCTTTAGCGCTTTTAGGGTTTTTAACTTCCTTTGAGGTCTTGATCTGTGGAATACTTCCAAGAATAGTTAAGCTGCCCAGTTCTATTTTCTGATTAGGTTGGTTATTTTGTGGACTGAATACAGTGCTAAAATGTGTTAAAAACAGCTCTGCGGTTTCTCTATTGCTGCGATAAATTCATACTGATCCCGTCTAGGTTGTACTACTTTATTGGGTTTCTTTGTTTATTTTATTTGTCTTAAATTGGTCAGCTAGTCTATTGGTAATGCAGAGGTAATCCTAGAGTAAATCATCTATTAATTTGAGTTTTGCTTTAAGTTTTGTTAGTAGCCCCTTTAAATATTGCTTTATTCGCTAGCGCATAAGTTTATTTTATCGTAGCGTTTTCGGCTATAAATTGATTTAACTCTATAGGTATATTTCTAAACTTCTGTTGTACATCATTCTGTGCCGTGACTTGTTTGCTTGTCTATGAATGCCAGTGAATTTTGTAAGAGAATTATTGATGTGGTCTAAAGTTTATAGCTTATATTTTAGTTGTAGTGATTGCTTTACATTGTGTTTATAGTCTGCCGAATTCGTCTACTTTTATGCAGTTTAGATATACAAGAGATTTTTATGTAAATATGCTGATTGTTGCAATTATCGGTGAGTGATACAATAAAAGAGCAAAACTTGAAATTGAAGGGCTTCCATTTGTGTTAAGAAAATACAAACGATCCGAAATTTTGTTAAACTCTGTGGGCCAATAAATCTGTGTCCCTATTGATCCACATCTTGTATCATCTCAAAGATGTATTTGTTGCTATGATTTCCACCTGCGATAAATTCAATTCCCAGTTTTTGAAAAAATTCTTTAAAATTTTCTTTCTTGATCTTGTGTCGAAGTAAGCAGTGTATTGATATTACCATTAACTCATGCATCTGGGTTCCTTGTAGATATTCTTTAACGTTTGAATGTTTGTAGTGACTAACACTATTTTAATAAGAATTGCATTTCTCCATATGTTGTATTATCTAGATGGTTACAGTGATACTTTTACATTGTGGTTAAAATATCATCCTTTTGCAAAATTCGTTTTCCTGACTAGAAAGACATCAATTGATTTGTTATTTAGGAAGAGTTTAATTTCACCTTTATGTTGTTATGCGCCATTATAATACATAATTAACTGTGTGTTTAATATATTAATGGTATTTAATAGATTTAAATGTCTAGATAAAATTCCCATCCCCTATATTTCGCCAGTTGCAAAACTTTACTTAAAGCACACTTTCCAATAGTGTCTTTACTTTTCCTACAGCTGGCAGTAATATATTCAAACAAATACCTTGGTACGATATCCTTTATATGTCGATATCAATAGCATCTTATACATTGTTTGTCTTTAGTTATTATTGACGGTTCTATTTATACTACACTGTTTCGGAGTTTATTTATTTTTTATAATTAGTCTTTCTTTTTGTGTAGGTGTTACAAAACGACAAAGAATAAACTTAACATTCCTATTCTGTTTCTTGTTTATTATATTTTGTAGTTCATTTGATGTCACTAATTTCAACTATATGGTGTAGCTACTTTAGACCCGCTCTTTCTTTGGCTGGTAAGTGTAATGAATAATATTATTGTACCTTGTCATTATTTGATAAACGTCTTAGAATATTTCAGCGAAGTTTTATTATATTTTCTGACATATTTTTTGTGGTGCATTATTCAATATTTACGATGTCTTGTTATAATTTTATAATTTCGCAATTCACTACGTCATGTACAAAGATAGATAGTGGCTTTGCGATACTAATACATACCTAATGTTTATGGTTTTATTAGTACTATTAGTGTAATTAGCAAATGGGCTATATTTCTATTTAATTGTACTGTAGAATTTCTATTTTCAGAACGCATTGTCGTTCATTTGTAGATGACAGTGTATAAATAGTTTAATAGTTATTACTTTGCAAAGGGTTTATAATTGAGTTCACTTGTGTGTGTTAAAACGAATGATAATTATAATCAGTTGACTGAATGGTTGGAACGAATACATTTGATTTATTTGTGAGTCAATTAATGGTGCTTGGACCTGTATATTATAAAACACTCCTAGTTCATTACATAATGTACCTGATGGTCAGTAACTTGCCTCCAACATTTATGTGCTGGTTTTAAACTAAACGATTGTGACTTATTTTACCTGCAGTGTTTTATCATTGTGGTGCACAGCATCCTAAACCGATTAATGTTGCTATCACATCCCTTGTTTATTGAAAATGAAACCGCATATCTACTGCAAATAAAGAAAAAGGCCAAAATATGTGAAGATAAGTAAAATATTATTTGAAAAATGGGGATAAACAGTATGATGCGATATCCCTTAATTTTTTCACTCTTGCCATATAACGTATCTAAAAGTTTACAATTTTACAATTTTTTTCCTAACAATTGCATTAAGGTATAATATAGTCATAACTAAGACTTTATAAGCAGATTAAAGTCAATAATGTAGTAATAATAAGAACAACTAATATGAAATAGAAGAAAATAAGATAATATAAGATGGACAACATGAATAATATATGTAATATGTAATATGTAACAACTATAATTATGTAATAAACATGTAGTATGTTTAAGTAGCACACGTTATATAAAACAAAATAAAGCTACAAATCTACAGTGGCATGAAGAAATCTTAAATCATCCTCGAGTAATAAGTTTTGGTCATAATATACATTTGCCACATATTTTCTCTAATTTTCTTTAATTATTTAGCTGTTACTGTTATATTAGTAGTCTCTCTTAACTAGCGTTTTAAAAAAATTACCCACAAGTCACATAGTGTAATATCAAATAAAACCTCTGTGCGACATGATACTACCTAAAAAAGTTTGGCTGATGGAAACCTTAATTTTATTAAATTGCCTAAATTATGGTGTGTAAATACAATGTTAGTGTATGTACGTCTACTCTAAGGTAAAGATAACTCACTGGTGGATTAAGAAATAGACAAAAAATGCTTTTTAGTGACAAATTATATGCTAGAAGATATTCTATCAAAAAATATTTATAAAAACGCCTACCCTCTACAATTAAACATTTAAATGTTGTCATAGTATAAGGACATATTTATTCCAAGGAATTCGTCGACTATATATCGTATTTGGACTAGTAACTACTACAAAGTATTGCAAAACAACATGTTTCGTAGTGAGAAGAGCTTGTGTTAAGCGTCGAGTGCATATGTAAATATCAACAGTTTGGTGTGACTTTTACGTTGATAGAGTAATCGGACTATTTTTGTTTGAAAACGAGGCCAAACCGCAGTGACTATCAATAGTAAACGTAATCGTGAGATGACAGTGGATTTGTATGGCCTCATTTACACGGCATAAATATGGGTGATTTGTGATTCCAGCAGGATGGTGCTACCCCTCATAACACGCGTAAGACAATTGAGTTGCTGTAGCAAAAATTGAATGCCCGACTTATCTTACAAAACGGCGAAGTCACCTGGCCACTTCACGCCCAGTTCTTTTTTCCTCAAGGGATTCATGGAAACCAAAGTTTATGTTAAATAAGAACAATTCCTGAATTAAAAACAAAAATTTAAAGAACTACAGACAAATTCTGCTACAATTAAATAGAATTTTGTCACAAATGAGCCGAGGAAGCTATTCAATATTTCATGACAATATTTACCTTTTAAATAATGTCATCATTTTGCTAACTAATAAATAAATAATATTTTTTTTAAATTAAACCTTGTGATTCTTTTGAGACACCCTTTATTACTTTGCATAAGTTGCAAGAATTCATTTTTTTTCAAATTGGAGTTCTTACCGTTCAATTATAGACACATTGCTATTTCTTAATATTTAAATAAAAGATTAGCAGGTGCAAAATAAATAAGAGCCTCTAGTTAAAAAGATCGTAAATATTAACGGTGCAATTTGAAACATTGTGTGCAAAGCATTTTCTAAGTGTTTCGAAATGAAAAGAGAAACCGGTCGCTTTTATTAAGCTAAGCTACTGAATTTTAACAGCCCGGTTCGCTTTCATTACGAAAAGGTCAACGTAAATGAAAGGGTTTTGAAAATTTCTGCTAAAAATTAGCGACAAGCATCCTGTTGCTATCTTCCATAAAGTAAAAATAGTTCGAAACGATCCACAGTAGCCAGTCACCTCTTAAATGTAATTTGTTAAATGACGTAAGCAGAGATTCGGTTATACTTATGCAAACATCCGTTTTACGTACTTCTATTTTTCACCGAAGAACGTCATAGCCGAAGATATGTAAATATCATTCTATTTATTTTATTCCACAATAGTCTTCTTAATGACAGTCCTTGTATGGAGACCATAAAAACGTAGTTCAATATAAATTTGTAACTAATTACTAATGCATTCAATGGGTGTTTTTATTTGGCATTTCATAATTGCTGCCTCAGCTATGTTGGCGTTATGAATGTTAACACCGGCGTGCTAATTAGCACTGATAAATCGTGTTCTTTAAAATGTTCTTCACGATTAAAACATTATATCAGAGAAACGACACCAAATTTTTAAGTTTATAAATAATTTTTATTATTATCAATAAGATTTTTATTTTATTCTTAACGTTTCGAAGCGCTTAATCACTAAATTATATTTTTGTGACTATAGGATGTGCTAATTGATTACATGTTTTGTTTCTTGGATGTTTCTGAATATTTAAAATCAAATTTTGATCTCTTCATTTTGTGGCTTAAAAGTATCGAGTTTCTGCCCTGTAAATTGCTATGATACACTTAGCTTCAACGATCTGTATTTATTTATGCTGCAGATAAATATCGGGTGTCCCAAAAGAAACGCAAGATTAAATTGTGCGCCATTTCTCCTGCAAGGCTGGCAGCGTTCTCTTTAACTACATTTTGCAGTAAAATAATTGCGGTTAGTCAACATGAAGAGAGTAATAATTGTTAAAATTCTTTACAAACACAAAAAATGTTTTGCAGATACTGGGCAAATAGCATGGCATTTTTGAAAGGAAGAATGCACCAACAAGTGAATACAAACTAATTAAAAATTTTGAACAAATAAATTCGGTTGCAAACAACAAAAAACAAGCCGACCTCATACCGGCCACTTAGCTGAAAACTATAGACGGGGCATATAGAAATCTTAGTTAATTACTGCAACTGAACATTTCAAAAAACACCATGCAGTTGATTTCAACAAAAGATGTGCATTCAAGATTCGGCTAACCCATAAATTAAAGCTACACGATTATTTACAATGCCGGATATTTGCCGATTGGGCTAATCAAGAAGTTGAAAGATCATTTAGCGTCAAAGCCCATTTCCAAGTCAGTGCGTACGTCAATAAACGAATTTGTCGCATTGAATAGCGGTCTATGCATATCTAAAGAGTAACAGTTTGGTGTTGATTTTATGCTGGTGGGGCGGTTGTTCGAAAATAAGACCACAAACGCAGTGACCATCAATGATAAACGTTATTGTGAGATGATAGCGAATATTTTGTGGCTTCATTTGGACTGAGCCCTGTGCATAGAAGCTTTCTCTTACCCTGCACATGTTTCTTTCTACGACTCGCGGTATACTCTTATGATCACCTTAATCTTTTTATTTCCTCTCCCCTTGGAAGATACAAATTCCAGTTTGTTTCCTATTCTTTATTGCTGTTTGTCGGAATCTCCATATAGTCTCATATTATCTATGACTTCATTTTACTGACATGTTGTGACTTAGTTGTTTATAAATAAAATAAAATTTTCATTGAGTGATAATCCTTCCCCCTTTTTCTGTCATTTTGAAGTTATCTTTAAATTTACCTAACTGTGACTTTTTCAAATGTTGATATTTTGTTCTCATGAAGGTACTCACTTAAATTTGTTCTTGCTATTGCTAAAGTCTAAGAGATGTGCCTTTGGATCTGCCCTAGTTGAGGATATACTTATACATCAAACAAGTCTTGTCGTTCCACGACGAATCCTTGTTTATTAATAATATTTAATTTTATTTTAAAAAATCAAAACCAATTCGAATATTATTTATTACAAATAAATAAAAGCATATGCGTCAAAATTAATTTTGCTTTTTAAAAGATAGAATTTATATGGACAACTTAGTTAATGATTTTTGTTACTTGTTTTGCGTTATTAACACCTGCAAATTAAAGATTTATTATTGTTGTGCATTATTTAAAATGTGTTCAGCACTATATTTGGGAATGTTTTCAAACATAACGGCAAAGCAAATATTTTAAGTATTGTTGTTAGCACTACGAACATACGTAGGTAGGCCAATAATTAATGGAACCTAATTACCTATACTTATTGTTTGTTAACGAGACACTAAATACGTAACTACAATTATAGCATCATATTAACTAATTAGTTCGTCTATTAACTTCCGATCTTAATTTTAACATGTTTAATATGATTGGTAAATACGGATCGCTATACAAGAGAACAGTATTGCAAACTAGGTGAAAATTTTGCGAAATTTCCATGTAATCAAAATAGTACAGCAAATTAGTCAGCTATCCGAAGACTGATTACAAAATTCCATAAAACTTTATATGTATTAACGTGAGGTAAGGTGCCTTGTGAAAATATTGCCATAGTTAGTCAAAATGTGACTGCCAATCCGAAAACATCAACTTGGTGTAGTTCACAACAATCCAAGAACGAATACTCATTAAATATCTGCACCCTTATGCCTACAAAATTTAACCGACGCGAGAGCTTAAGCTTGCTGATCATGCCCAGTATCGACAATTCGTAAAACGGCCTTTAAAAAATCATGAAGTGGATTATCAGTATAGCTGAAAAAGCATCTTTAGCGATAAGACGCATTTTGAACTCGACGGGTGCATAAACAAAATTATAGCATTTGGGGTTCACAATAAAAAACAAATATGCCCCAGTCATAGTTTGGTGTGGATTTAAGGCATATAGCAGGATAGATTCATTATGTTTCGAAAATAAACTTAATCGTTGCCGTTATATAATAAGCTAGTTTTTGGGATGATCTGGACATTGTGGTGTAACGAATATAGTAATAGCATACGAAATTCATCGTACTATCGATGCAACTAATCAGAACGTGTGTGAAATTGTAGTAGAAAATATTTTGTAAGAAACCAAACTTTGCATCTGAAACCGAGATGGCCATCAACCAATCATAAAAGCAAGTCAATGCAAGTCACAATATTTAAAAAGTAATTTAAAAATCCGCCTATTTCAATGTACATAGAGTAGCGACTAAATTTTTAATATTTTTAAATACGTGCGAAGACCATAAATTTTCATGGCTTTAAAAATATCTATTTTATTTTAAATTTTATAACAGAAAGCCACAAATTAAGTATTATATTATTGTTATAACTGTTAAAGCATATAATTACAAGTGTAAACAAATGGATTACAAGCATAAAAGTTAAGGTATGCAAGAACTATAAATTAATTTTTTGGCTTTCATCTAATCGCAGAAAAAGATAGGTTTTAAAGACATCAACAATAGGAGTCAAATAACGACCAAATCTTTCTGACCTGCTACTTAGTAAAGGGTGTCTTTCACTGTAATTATCTGAAAATTGCGCCGCAAGTATTTCGTATTCAAAAGCCAATCCTAAGTAGCTAAAATCTTAAAACTAAAATAAAATTATATAGTGTGTTTAACTAAATTTATTTTGACTTATTTGCTTAAAAATATTTGTTCAAGGAAACTGACTAAGTGTTATGTATGTATATAATATTTCGTATCAGAAAAGCGCCTGGCCAATTTTTAGAAAAAGAGTTAATTGGAAAATATAACTAAATAAACTTTTTGGTTTACTTACAAAACATTATTACGCCCTGACTTATTATCCAGCATTGCATATTTTAATCATCTTTTATATATTTAACATAAAGTGGCGTAAAATCTCAAATCCCCATTTCCTGCAACAACCCCTAATATTGGTGGTTAATAGATTGCTGGACCATTCCCTCCACATATAGACCAGGATCTTTAAAGAAGATTAACCCCCAACAGATGTCTCATCAGTAAATATAAAATTGATCCAATTCATTTTTAAATTTTCCTTTGCCTACAAACATTGGTTTACTTTTCAGTAAGCAATAATTTTACGGCCTTATTTTGCTTCGCAATGTTATTGTCTTTTAAACCTCGCTTGATTGTAATACGACCTACTTTGACAGAACTTTTAGCACGTTTTATGTGGACCTAACAAAATGTTAAGTTTGAATTTTCTTCAAATAATCCTGTATGACATAGCAACAATGTTTCAAATCTCTTTACAAAAACAGAAGCTCCATTTGCTCCACCTATAGCAGAGTTACGACTTGCAAGACTTATTAGAATGTATTTTAAGGAATTTATTTATTTAAGGTAGATCACTGCGTCCATTTCAAATACCAACTAGGCGCTCTTGTAAGATGATCTATAGGGTACCTCACAATTATTTAAACGTTTTATTTAAACATATGTATTTATTATTTATTTAATAAAAGTTAAATTTGTTTTCAAAAGTTTACAAAATCTTTCCCAAGCAGATTAATTCAAATAGGAAATATTTATTTCATTGCTTATGGCAAATATTCATATACATTAATTATGTAAATGCAAACAAAATATTAAGAAGCTAAGACTAACACCGATAACAGAAATGTCTAGTAGCGTTATAGACACAGCATAGAAGGCAATAATACAAAAATATTACTAACATGCTTGTTTGTTTGTGTTTTTATAAAAATAATCACCAACGTTTAAAGTTTGGCCATGCAGTAGCTTTGTCCCTTTCAACGTAAATTCTAAAACAAATCAAAAGAAAATCACAATGACACCTAATTAATATGAAAATAAAAATTGTTTCATAACCAACTAATACCCCAACAACATCGTTTCATCGCATATAATGGTATAGTATTACTGCTCAAACAATTATTAAAGTTAAGAAATGATTTAGTCCACTAACAACACAAAAATGCTATTGTTACTGCAGAAAAAGCGCCATAAACGACTTAAAAGTCATCAGACTATAAAATTGGTACCATAAAATCACATAATACTGTAGGCCGACAATAAAAATATCACTTTCAGCCTTAAAATCTAGTATAAAATTCGCATAAAAGAGAAAGAAGATTTAATTACTTACATCTGAGTCAATTAGCTTTACGGAAAGATAAACATAATTAGCCGCTTAATTAAAATTTAATTTAACTTAAAATTAATTGTTTGAGAAAATAGCTAATCTTTTAATAGCCACCAGTCAAGGAAACTGTTACCGGAATGTTGCAATGCTTTAAGAATTATCTTATCGGCATCAAAATTTATCTAGTCCAAGGACCTTTAACGGTTTACGTTTTATAATATTTACTGATAAAAAATTTTGAAAGCTGTTTATTGATGAAAACATCTCTCATTATTCAAACAGTAATGCTGCTGATCTGTTGGCTGAGAACGCACCTTGGGTTTGAGTTTATCGGTTAACCATACAATGGCGCGTTACTAAAGCCCAATATTTTTTAGGCTTTTGATTTAGCAGCACTAAACACCAGTTGAGAGCTCTTCAAAATGTATATGACTGGGCCTTCATACCGTTTGTTCAACGATCTAGATAGTCACTTTATATGAAATGAGAAATTAAAAATATCAAAGATCATGAAATAAGAAATATATTGGAACCCATGAATCTTCTGATGGGTACATTGTTCAAATAGCTGGAATCGTACTGGAGATCAACAATGGTTCAACCATTATTAAGAAGAGACGGTTTGGTTTAGCTGAACGTTTATATTGTAAAGAGAGGTTTCTGTGATATGGACTCAAATTTCAGTCTTTCAGAGCGATGGAAAATTGCAAATATCTCTTTATGATTATGTTTTTTAATTTATGTCTCACTCAAACCCACACAGCACGTTTTCTCCCAGAACTTCTGCTGAGTTAGATACCATAACAAAGTATGTACAGAATACGGAAACAAAACAAATAAAGTGGAAAAATGTGGATCTTCTTTCAAAGTATGGATATTATTGAAAACATAAATTTAATCAATTAAGGAATTATTCTCTATAACTAACATAATATAAAAGTCACAGATGAGATTAAGGAAAATTCCAACCAGTTCAATATAGTTAAGGTTACTTACCGCAGAACTACACAAACTAATTTGGGACATTCAAACGATGACTGGGTGTTGGATTGCTGACTATTTAATGGTACATTCAGTAAATAGTCACAAGCTCAGTAATATCCATTACCTTATTTGACCTTCATTTTTAAAGGAAATTATGCAGATCAATAAAAAAGCTCCAAATCCGGTCCTGTTTTTATTAACAGGTAATATAATTATAGCCTTTATCACAAGTTCTTTATTAGCTCTACGTTAGACGCGTGGATTTTAGTAACAGTTTTAATTATTTTTCTACTAGAAAAATTTCTACAATCTTAAGTAAATGCCTTAAATATGGGATGTTTGACATCTAAGCATCGACCATCGATGGGTGTTTCTTGCTACATTATATTTTTGGCGTAGTTGGTCTAGTAAATCTACTCAGATATTGGTTGTTGTTGTAGATTGTGATTATCTCCGGTTTTTTAGCCTCTCCTATTTTTCGTCAATAGTGGCGTCATGATGCATACTGGAGATCAGTATAACTAATTTGTTTTGCTTTGACCAGTAAAATGCTAAGCTGCAGTTTTGCTGAAAGCCAAATATAGAAGACTTTATTTCTTTGTTTTTATTCGGTAAAAATTCTTTGGTATTCCTTTTTTGTTTTTATAATTATCCCTAGGTATGTTAGTTTTTTTCTTTGAGTAAATTTTTAGCTAGAGTTCATTGGTAAACAAGTTACCACCGGATATATTTCAATTGGTATTTGTTACTGGTAGTATTACTCTAAGAATAATATTTTCCTCAGAATTATTAAATTTAAATGGCCCGTCAGGTTAAGTACTTATATAAGCTTCCGGATTTCACATCTACTAGAACAAAACATATTGAGCTGGCTTACAACGTCGACGAAATGCAAGAAGTTGCTCGTCAATTGTGAAATATTCACTCGCCCTAAAATTTTTTGAAAGTTTGTCAGAAAGAATTTAAGTACCTCCCTAACAGCGACCATTTTATCAAGTTCCCTTCTTTGGAGTCTGTCTCTAATATCATCGAAACGTACGCATCTCAAAAAAAACCTAAAACGCTTCTCACGCATTGCTAGGTAACAACTTTCCACGCCACTGCCTTTTGAATGATCCTATATTTTATGTAGGTTTTTCCGAGAAGATCTCAATGAACCAATTAGATATAGAATTCCAATTCCTCGTACATCTCGCTCCCGCTCAAATCGCTGTCGAATATCTCGAATAAAAATATTCGTGCAGAAAGTGATAGTTTGGCCCCAAAAAAGATTTTGACACGCAATTCCTGATTTGGCATTCCTAGCAATTCATTTTGGCTCAGGTAAATGGTTGATGATATTCCCGTGTTCCAGTATGTACATGCAGAGATAATCAAACCTGCAAGATCCAAAGACAAATAGGGCCGCCTTCTGCAAATTCTGCGAAACTTTTAAAAACAACAAAATACAGATATGCTTAAAGAGTAACCTATAAACTGAAAGTAGCCCAACTTGCAATAGAGAGGACTATGCCAGGAGTTACAAGACAAGACAGGATCCCCAATAACACCATACGCTTAAGAACGGGGTTAAAGGGGTAAAACATTGCAAAATTAAAGTGACAAAAGGCCGGACAAGTCGCGCGATTTAAAGACAAAGCGGATAGTCGAATGACGCCCTAGACAAGGCAAACGAAGTAGAGGCAGAACTCCAAGCCGATGGACGGATGACCTAAAAAGGATAGCAATTGGCCAAGACAGAAAAATATGGAAGACACTAGAGGAGGTCTATGTCCAGCAGTGAACAAAAGAGGCTGAGTGATGATGATGATAATAATGAATATATACATCGGATATTATTGTCTTTTCCTATGTAATAATTTTTGTTTGCTTGTTGTAAATATTCGTCATCGTCAGTGTTTTCATCATCACTTCCACTGGCTCCTTGTACTGCAAAAGACTCGTTCACTTTCATTTACATTATCTTCTTCGCGGTCATCAATTTCATCTTTACTTTTATCTTCAGCATCACTTGTCACTTGACAATTCATTCTATCATTGCAGCAAAACATTAAGATGATTTGATGTTCAGTTTGTCTTCCGTTTTTCTTGAGACATTTTGTAATAATTTTCTGTAAGATTTAAGTCAAAATGTAGTATAAATTTCACAAATCAATAGACATAATAATCTCACGTATTTAGGCGCATGTTTAAGCCCCTGTAGAAGGCTCCCCAAATTGAAAAAAATATTAATTAAAGAAAAATGCTTCAAGATCAACACAAGCAATTTTGTGCAATTTTATATAATATAAATATATTAAAGCTAATAGTTTGTGGAATCGTACTAAAAAATCTAATTTTCAATAAAGCATAAAAGCAACTACTGTAAGAAATACATACATGACTATGTATATATTTTTCACCCTTTCTTGCTGGATAAAGATACTTTTCAAATACTATGACACCAATCGTTATATGTCCGTATTTGGTAATAACAATCTGTAGGATACAACTATAAGGCATTCTATCCTACAATAATGCCGTATATATCGGTATGTTCAAATTCCACCGCTTTATATAACCGAAATGGTCGACAGGAGGCTCCCTTAGTTGCAAAAAAGTCTTTAAATTTCTTCTGGAAATATGTTCTTTTTACAGAAAGTAGGAATAAATGCGTGCTGTTTCTATTACCTTGTATTGTTAAATATGAAGCCTCTTCTTACAGAATCTTCTGTAAATGTTAGCCTAAATCCATTTATGTAAACTTCACTTAAGTACAGCCACAACTAATTAGTTAAACTGCTGAAATGTTTATAAGTCGCGATAATTATAATTAAATGTGTTACAATCACTCTAGTCAATAAATATCTATTCTGCGATTAAAATTGGAATAACAAGTTGTTGGGCAAGAAAACTATAATAGATAATATTTTTCAATAACACCGCAACCTAATGAATTTGTTAAAAAGTATCACTAAATGTAAATTCTAAATAACATTTACACACTTCAATAATAACCACTAAAATGTTGTGGTTAGATTGAGCACGTCGGATTGCTCCGCTTCTCTGTATTTGTCCGCAGAACTGATAAATCTACGACCATGAAACTGTACTTCGCGTTGGCAAGGCACGTGCATGCTACCGCTGTACGAGTATCGACCATTATCCAACGCCTTTCGAGGCACAGCTGGCAAAGCGATTGTCTTACTCTCTCTCCAACTTTCACCTTCTTGTAGAAAACCAACTTCAGTCCAACTTCGGCAGTTTGCCGCAAGGTTTGGCCACTTTTAATATACAATCTGGCCTTTTACTTTGGAGGGTCAGGTGCCACAATAGATTGCTAACTAGCTTTATCTAAACATCTTTAAAGTGAATAGAAATAATGATATTCACGCAAAACTAAAAAGGCTTACTTACCCGCACTGAATAAGGCGTGATAACCCCTTTGATCCGCTTTTTAAAAACAACTACTGTTGAGTTTAACTGCTAGCACTGCGCTATAATGTTTTTCGCTAATTGTAGCGTTACACCAAACCCCACTCAGAGCATTTTAAAAGATAAGTTACGAGGGCAGACAAAAAGTTTTTGCAATAACGATGGAACTGAGTAAATGTGATTTAAGTTGTATTTTATTTTTTAACATAATTCATTTATAGGTGCATATAACACCTTATTCACCTTGCACTTTCAAAATTGATATACAGAATTGAACAATTTGTTACAGTTCCCAAAAAAACTGTATGCCGCGCAGTGTCCAAATGTCCTTTTTTATAATTAACAATACCAGATTGCACACTTCATTGCTATTGGAAATGAAGACAGTGCTAATCATCCTTTTGAAGGTATTAGCGCAGTTCTGCAGCTTCATTTTCTTTGCAAATGTTTGCAAAGAGGTAACCCATTTCATTAACGGTGCCACACAATGTGCTTAGCGCAAAAAATGAGAAAAGTTCCGACCAATCGCTGTTGAAAATACACTGCAGAAACATGTTGGCTTACAAATCTGTTTGAAATTCAATCGGGGAAAACTTACGACCACTAGAACCAAAGGACTACGTGAAGGTATTGCTTGTGGAACACGTAAAATGCATTTAAACAATAATAAAGACTCTGGAAAGATGCGACTCAAAATTAATTTCCAAAATGTTTTCAGATTAGTACGCTGTGATTTGATGCTCTTTGAAGTGACCAAACGCGACCAAATTTATTTTCTTTCCTAAATGATGGTTCTATAGCAGCCCCACACCAAAGCAAAACTCAAAATTCCAAATATACACAGGTAAGAATGGAATATGGCCATAATTTACAAATTTTAAGGTTTTTTTTCCAGGAAAAAAGCAATCTTTGGAACCTCGCCTACTTTTAGTTTAAGTAAAGATACACTTGCAGCTAAAATGGAAAAAATTGTTAAAAGTCATTATGTTGCTTACTACCTCTTAAGAGACTAGGTGGTAGTCCTACAAATACTTTATTTGCAAAGGACCACAATGTGAAAAGTCAAAAACATTTTGAACAAATTCGGTGTATGTTTAAAGAAGCCTCACAGTTTTTATAAAACTCGATTTGGAATAAAGATGCACGAGCCAAACTACTTTCCTGTTAAATGGATGCGCATGCATTCAAAAGATATACGACCTTTACCTCTCTGCATTCTTGTCTTTAGTATTCTCAATGTCTACTTTAGTAAATAGCGTTATGAAAATCAAGGATAACGAAAAGCCACCGATAGAATTTTAAGCACCAACTAGTCACGAGTAGAATACTCTGAATTCCGATATCATAACACTGAACAGTTAAATGTTTATGGAATAACATTAGCCTTCAGCGGATCCAAATGACATTGAACTCCGCAACAGATCACGAGAAAAACTTAAACTTGGCATTTCAAAGATTTGTTTAGTTACGCACGCCTGATTAACGACACATTTCGTATTCCCCAGATAATAAGATGTTTGGAACCAACTAGGACGATGACAGTAAAAGTCATTAGTGCAGCACTGATCTTGTTTAAGATACGACTGTGTAGACACTTTAGCTCCTTTCCACGTCTATTAATCATCCAGCAGAACCGGATAGACCACCAAAAACGTATCATCAATTAAAACACCTTTTGGTTGAAATTATGGGGTCGTGTGGAAATAAAATGACCAGTTTTGTAGACCAATTAAAAAGCATTAGCTAATCAAAGTAATAAAACTTACTCTCGTTCTTCCCTCATACAATATGTTGGTATTGCCAAAGGAAATGCTATTGCAATTATAGAAACCTTTCTTCCCCTCTCAAGAATATTTTATTTTTTAAAATCCAAGTGCTCATTAGTATTCACTTATAAAGACGATTTTTTTAATTGCTAATTTTTGTTTGCATAATACTTTTAATTATCTTATTACATTATATGTTGTCTTTAGAAAGTCATGATAGATGAATATGTAATTGGGTGACAAGATGATATTACTAAAATGTAATTAAAAATATGTTTCATACATACAAGGCAAATTGCTCACTTCTTAGTCAATACACTTTCTCACAACACTGACGACAGAAAAATTGTTACTAAAAATCCAAATGCAACGATCAGAAAATTCGATTATCCCAGGATATGGAATCTGCTAATTTATTTTGTACATGACAAGGTTGTTTCTTAAACTCTGGAGTAAATTCAAATTAATTCTAATCATGTTCAGCCGCAATAGCCTTGTTAATAAACGAAATTTTTGAATTTGCAGGGATCATCACCTTTGTTTTAATAGTCTAGCAACCATCCTAAAAAGTACTGAAAAAGATGTAGCTGTAGCTATGACCGTTCCTGATAAACGTTACCATTTCATGGTTTCATTTGTTTTACATAAATTGGATGGTTATGGTTTCTAAGATCCTATACAACGCCAAAAACCAATGATAATATTATTTCGATAATACTTTTTCTTCATGAAATGTTGTTTTCCGTTTATTCCAAAAAGACACAGACTATTGGTGTTTTTAATACAAACACCGTACGGTCTGATTTAAAATATATACTAACGTCATCCAAAGTAGGTTTATCATAATTACGTCACTTTTTTCAACTATGGCGGTATGTTCTGAAAAGTTTTGATGATTTCTTTCCTTGGCTTGAGTAAATGTTCCAATGGTTGTTTGTTTAATTTGCGCTATAATTACATGACTGCTTTTACGAAACCTAATTTTACATGGTTCTTTTTGCATACCAAAGACACCACAAAATATCAAAGCAACAATTAAACACAAAGTGTAATATAAACTATTGCGCAATACAATAATTGTCCAATGTTTTTTAATTGGAAAACACACTACAATGATCATTACGCTGCCCAGTTTCTTGACAGACCGTCCATTTCACGGTCAAAGAAGCAGTAAAAAGAATTTTCATAGACTTTTACCACCTGCCAGTTCTCCAGCTAGCGCTTGACGTGGTGGTTGGTGAGAAGAAAAAAGTGGATCTGAGAACAAATTCCATATGTCCATCTCTTGTTGGTCGATGATTCTTTTTGTTTTTTAATATTGAGCTACCTTTCGTCATTTCTGTCCCGAATTGTCTTTATGAGACGCTGGATAATTATGTATCAACCAAATATTTATGAAAGAATGCGTAGAGAATAAAAATCATTTTTAGACAATTTTGTTGTTAGAATACACTTTAATTTTTAATTCTAATAATAATTTAATAGTCTTTGTCCTTATCAAATACAAGAATATGTTGTTAGTTGTAGACTTCAAGCTTGTATTGTATGCAATTTTAACCCCGAATTATGTACTTATCAGATAATCTAAAATAAAACATTTGCTTTACGTATGATTAGTCTGTTAAGCTCTTACGTAAGTTTTCAGGTTTTTATCTAGTTAATTTACGTTTTGATTTTAGCGGTAAACTGCTATTTGTCATGTACCTTGTAGTTTTATCGGGTGACAAGCTATTTATTTTACATCTCAAATTCCACACATCGTATGCTCTGACGTCATTCTGTTACACGTTCTGCAAAGACTGACCGCTTGCAAGGCCAGTTAAGTAGTTGGCAGCGACACTACCTTCGTTAATCCTTGATTTTATGCGGTAGCTTTTAATTTCTTCACTGAATCGCTGCAAATGTAAAAACTTAATATTTTACTAAAACAAAGCTAAATAGCAGATACAAGTATGTGAAAAAATTACTTAAATGTCAATAATATTCTTAGCGTAAGTTAATGATCAATTTATTGCATTATGTTGGCAAGTTTTCTAATTAACTCAGTATCTTGTATTTAAAAATACAGATTTTTTATAAGTAATACCTGGATCACTGTAAATATATAGTGTTTGCTTATTAATTTTACAACTTTTTCATGTTTCCTTTTTTAATTGCAATTTCTTTTATTCTGCAAAACACTGTTCTAGCTTAATTGAATTTTCCTTGTTGGAGCTTAATAATTTTTCTTGTTTTTCTTCTTACAAGGCAGACAGATAGAATACATCTTAAACATTTAGAAGTTTGAAGAAGTTTCATCTGGCAAATCTTAAACTTTAATACGATATTAACAACATTTTTAAAATTGCAGTCATTGTCATATAACGATGGTACAGAGTAATTATTAGAAATTTATATTGCACAACAAATATTGATGAAGTGAAAACAGTTTTAATTAAAAATAAACATACGCCTATAAGTATAACAGTGAGTAAAAATTAAAAAAATTAATAACTTTCCATTTATTGATCTTCTATTAAAGCAAATATCAGAAATATTTCATTTGCAATACTCAGTAAACACTGAAGTCCAGATAAAATCACCACATATAAAAAACACTTCTACAGTGCAAGCGATGCCAATGCTATAGTCGTATCCGGAACCGTAGAGAAAATCGTGACATTAGAATATGCAAACGGATAAAATATAGCGACTCTAAGTGTGCATTGTCTGAATGTAATCATCTCTCCAACTTCAAAGGATGTCAAGTTTATCTGAAGGTACCAAGGAAGCGTTATGGAAACGTACAACCAAATCATACTGTGCAGCAACAAGAACAGAAATTTGCCATAACTCATACATCAAATACTAAGTCGGCAAAAGTATGCAGCATTCAGCAACAATGTAGACATAAATACTACAAGAAACTACAAAACTACATGACTAGAAACGAGTAACCAACCTCAAAATCCATTTAATCACAAAATACGGTTTCTACGAGACGCTATTGCAAGCCAAATTAAAACTATATGCAAACTATTGGTACACTGAACAACGAAGTAACCCTATAAAGATTAGAAATATTTAACAATAATAACGGCTTAATTGTCACTTGTAATATGAAAGGCTTGAAGCAAAATCAAAAAGAAATTAAAACATTTTTAAACTTTAACCGGATTGATAGCTTACTTATTTCTGAAGCGCATTTTACCGAACTCATTGCAAAGTTCTAAAATCTCATATGTATTACACCAAACACCAGAAGGATAATTCCAGAGAGGAGTCTGCTGCAATTATTGACAAGTTTAACCACCACGGTTATGATAGACCAGAACGGACCAATCGCTGTATCAGATTACTTCCAGACATTGTGTCCAAGATTTATATTAAGGGTAAATGCTAAACTTCCTCAATAAAGTTCGAAATTGTGTAATTTCAGGAGCAAAGCTTCAAGCAAAGTTATACAAGAAATACACTTGAATTAAAATTCTGAAGATAGAAAAGCAATTCCACATTAACTATATTTCTTTATCGTTAAAAAGAATGGCCAAGTCCACATGAGTGCGGCAGATAATTATGATTTGTTTTCAGGTCACCCGTCGGCAAGTACAAATATAATTATTAAAAATCGTTAAAAACTACACAATAAGTAGATTGACTAGGAGTGCTTTAGGAAAACCCTTGATCTAAATGTTTCTCCAAAGATCAAAAAAGATATTGAAAAAATTATGTGATCCAGAACTTCATAGACCATAACGCAGTCCAAACCACGACATTATTCTGCAATCACACTCTACAAAATCGCCGAAGAACGTAAAACTGACGAGGAGAATAGCAAAATAGGTGAGATCTGGCTGAAAAAAGAAGGTCCAACAAAAATTGTAATCAACATATTTCACTCACTTTTTAAGATGACCGACATTACAAACAGTAAATTTCGGGTTTTGTTAGGACACTATTGGAATAAAGGTTTAATCACAAAGAATGCTGTCGAGACAATTTAAGAAGTTGCCCAAATGGCTCAAGTAGGGGAGATATTGATCTTGAAAACAAACCTTGTTCTGGTCGGCCATCAAAGTTGAACAACAAAGTTTTGTTGGCAGTATTAAAAGTTGAGCCTGCATAAATAAGACGTAATTTGGCATCGGTTCTTTGAATTTTATTCCAACAAGCATCAATTTGACTTTATACACAAGAAGCATAGGCTAACAAGCGAGTCGGGATCTGCCGTCACTTGCTCAACAAACCACTGAAAGATTGTTTCTGAAGGACTGTTTGATTTTGAACTTGTGGCGAACGGTGGTATCATCAATGCAGAACTTTATTGCCAGCATTTGTATCGCGTATACGACAAACTGATCGAGAACTGCCCAACCTACCCCCACAAAAGCGCGGCCTGCTTCAGCAGGTCAATACCAAGCCAAGAACACCAAGGAGAAGTTTGAGAAGCTGGACGGCGTCGATGTTCTTCCACATCTAACATCCGATATATATATATATATATATATATATATATATATATATATATATATATATATATATATATATAATATGAGTCTTTTGATGAAATTACAGAAGATTTGAAGGAGCCAGAATGGTACTTTGATCAGATACGCCAGCTTTCAAAACGATAGTGGAAGAAGGTGGTCTTTAGTTGTTTTTATTTTAAACAAATTCGTGCACAAAAATGCCATTTGTGATAGTGAGTATAAATCTGTTGGCCAACTTTATATTTTTAATAAATTCGAGCAACGCCTTGAGACCGGTACTGTACACCCTTCTTAGAAATGTTCTCTTCAGAACAACTGATCTGCTTACCAGATAGGATGTCACTACAGCCATCTTTGCAGATGACACGGTAATATTAATTACTGATAAAGACCCTTTTCAGCCTCAGGAAAACCACAAACAAGTCATTTTGTAAAAAGTTGCGTATAAAAATAAACACAATTATATTCATCAAACCTAGAAAATTATATTCATTAGTGCAATACCACAGTTATGCAATTGGGACTTATGTGGCAAAATCACATTTGTAGAAAACATAAACACCCAAATTTAAGTCTTAGTAGGCATTACTGGCTTTTTAGTAGACATTTCCAGTTTTCATTATGAGATTCAGTTTTGGAGAATGGTCTCAAAATCAAATACAGGCATATAAGAAGGAGTTCAATCCAAAATGTTGCAAATTATAACCTGTACACCACACTATGTTACAAATTCAGATATTCAAAGTTGAATTATGTGAAAGTCGTGATAATAAAAACTAGTGAAAGGTATCTTGATAAATTGCAATTCTATACTAATGTCTTAACGCTAAACTTTTAGATAATAGTCAAAAAAACGCCATTTAAAAAACTCATTGGACTTGCCATTTAGATTTATTTATTTGAAGCCTATCGGAAATAGATTAAAACTCCTCTGGGTATATCGTTTGACAACTTACAGGCTTCTTCTACTTAAAACACATTAAAATTAATTTCCTGAATTTTACAAATTTCAATCCTAAAATATAATTAAAAATTGTGCTGGTCAATTTTTATTTAGATTATGCGTGAAAAAAATTATTTATAAAAGTGTATTAAAGTATCTATTATTAGAGACCACCGTACCAGGTCCAATATTACAATTTGGAATTATAATTGTCCTACGTTGTGATTAGCACAACTTTTATTTGTGTTAAGGTGCTGCAATTACCCTACACAACAATCTCACAAAACAATTTGTAAAGAGCTGTTTCGCAATTATGTTCATATAGAGTGCAATGAACTGTTGGCATAAAAATTTTAGTAAGATAAACGTAATCTAAGTAATTATTTTTAGCATAATGGAACGATTTAAAGAAGAGTTGTATATATGTACATTCGTAGAAACTTATCTTTAATGGCAATAACAAAGTAGTAATGAGCAAATTACTTCCAGTTTTTAATTTCTGTAACGGCTTATTTAATACTTGTTGTTATCAATTTCCTAAATTATATAACAGAGTATACATAACATATTTTTTAGCAAAATTCTTGTATCAATACTTTTAAAAATTACAATTGTTAATTTCCAGATATCTTATTTTCTGTAGTACTCAACTGGTTATTTGAAAGAGCATAATTAATACGTCTTAATCTTTTGATTTATTAAACTTAGTTGCTTTATTTTCGTCGCTATTTTTCAGTCGTTGAGTTCTATACCCTGTATATTACTTATAGACTTCAGCTCACCTTTCTTTAAATTATATTACATATCTTATTTTATTACAGTCTTAGGGGAAATCAAAATCAGTTTAGATCAATGCCAAGACACCCGGTTTTCAGTGACTGCATCTCAGAAACTATAAGAACAATTTTTGCGATTCTTTTTAGGTAAATAGGAGTATTATATTTGACAATTGTTTGCTAATGTCTATGACGAGAAAGAAAAAATATCAGAAACAAGCAGTTCTGAAATATAAAAACTTTTTTAGAGTTAATTTCCAAACATTTGGGAAAAGTAGTTTCTTGCTAAATATTTTTTTAAATAAGGGCAAAATATTACTGGCGCGAAGAAAAAATTATATTTGAAAAAGAACAAAATATTGGTTTAAAAGATTGAGTTCAAGAAACTTTAAAGCTGTTAATTCTAAATTAGACCAAACTAAGGCTATTTCCATCTCAAAACTGTAATCTATAGCACAGAAAGATAAATAAATAGAGCATAAATTGATCGAAGGTGAAGGTAATAACTGGCGATACCGAACCACCTTGAATGAAACACTAATTTTGAATATTTTGCCTTTGGCTTTTACTTTTCTTATCAAGAATTGTTACATTTTTTACCCCACAATTTTTAGGGTAAAGAGGCACAAACTTTGGCAAAGAAAAATTTTAAAATGTTATCTTAAGAACGAATGAACTCGACAAAATGCGGACACTTAAATTTGATTGCAAGACAAAAATGTAATATGCATGAATACCGTATCTATTTTAGAATTTTCTAACAATACTAATCATTACATTGTTCTAATCTTGTGAATAAGCTAGTAAGCAGCGTTTATAACGTATCCGTCCTATCACCTTTTGCGTGGTGAATTTACCAACCTTCTAAGATGGCTAAAGCTGCTTGTTTCGAAATTTCTAGATAGATATTGCCCTATCAGCCAATTTTTCTTCAATAGATCCAAGTTTTGGAAAGGATTAAATTCCTTAGGTATCTATTTTAGGTTGTTATCAATGCACCATTGAATCGTATCTTTCAAACAATGAAATAACATAGCAATGTCGTGCTTCTCCTAAAATAGCAAGTGTTTTTGAAGGTACTGTGGACTATATAACTCAGGGTTCGTAGTTACAGAAGTGATGAAAAAAGCTCTCTGCAGACCAGACATGCAGACAACTTACTGGATAAGAAATATTGCCTGTCACTTAAGTTTTCGCTCTAAAAAGCACTTTGACGATTTAATGTAAAAAATCCAGACCAACAAATTAAATCAGATTTTTGAAAAATTTCATTATCCATAACGATTTACATAACACCAACTTTTTCATAAATCTTTCTACAGTCTAATTTAGCTTGAGCTTTCAAACTCTTTAATTTTGCTCTAATTTTAATAGGTAGTTTCATCATTTTCAAAGTAAGACATCTTCCGAACTTATAGAACTGCTTTTTTGTTTTTTGTAAGAGTAATATGATTTGATTTATATAATTTTATTTTATTATATTTCACTTGTTTGGAAAGTTTAAGCAATTCTCGTTTGTCTATGGATGGTTCCAACTGTAACGTTTTGTGGTAGCAGTTCTTTAGTTAGGAAAACACCAGTAATGTGTGTGGTTACTTTCTTCCATGCACTGTGAACGTAAATTGTTACGATAGGAGCAGCACTTTTGTCTACTTGGTACTGATATCATATGCTAACAAGAATTTTATTTTAAACTTATCTGGTTTGGATAAAACTCTATTTCTTTGTTATGAATATAAAATGTCTAAATTTTGTGTTTCATATGCGCCTTGAGCATACAGCAGAACGACAAATATATTTAATTTTATCGTACTTAGTATCTACGATTTTACATATACGTTCTATGATAAATGTCCAATTGTCTATCTTCCCTTTCACAACATGTCGTTTAGCACATTTCGTAGAACCTAATATTTTTCTAAAATATTTTAAGCAGGTACTCTTCCACATTTGGAATCTTCTCTTATTTATTTCCGAACTGTTCCATTAACAGCAGTTTCGGTGTTCGTCTTCTACATCACTTTCACTTTCGTAACGGTTGGTTTACTTTTTTTAAACATCAATTTAAATCAAAATGCAAAAGAAGCACTAGAGAACATTTTTTTATATTAGAGAACAGTTTTGATAATAAATACTAGTCACTAGGCTGCAGGATGGATGGTGAAGCTCTTCAAAACCCCAATTCTTCGCGGTAACCTGGACTATTACGGTCATTATGCAGAAGACGGATAGTTAAACTTAGCATACCGCTCCTCTTTCTTTTTCTTTAAAATCAATTACCAATTTTTTTTGAATCACAAAAGATTGCTCCATGACTTTTTTGCCAATTACGCCACCTTTGTCTTCCTTCACCGTTTTTTGCCTAATCTACAACGTTACAATGACCGTGTTTCGGCTAGGAGATCCTGGTACAAGATCATGGTTTTATCCTTTGTAACAACGAAGAAGAATTTTTTCTTTGTTGTTCACAATAGGTCACACGTTGCTATTTTTGAACCTCTGAGGAAAGTCGTGTACCCACCTGGAATGCGTCGCATGACTACATTAGAAAGCCTTAACCTTATTGCTAATTATTTTGCTTTTAAACTTCTACCTTCGAGCACTGCTCTAAGAAGACGACGTTTTCTTCCGAAAGCACTTCAACCACTTCAACTGGTCGACCTGTACATAATTTCTTAATACTTCCAGGAAGTTGTTTTGCTGACTACTTTGCAGTAGAAAGAGAAAGATTTACCATACACACCATCTAAACGTTGTTTAATGACGTTGGGCCTAAGATCTTTGTTAGTAAGAAATTTGACCAGGTTTTCAATATTGTGCAAATTGGGCACTAACAACTACACAATCAAGACAAATTGGTAGCTAATATTTTTACGAATGTTTAACTAAAAATGTCGCTGTATGATATTATCGCTGAACGTAGGCAAATAGTCTTTCAGCGCTTATCTCTTATAAAATTGTACTGGATCACCAACTATGCAGTTCACTGACAAAATTTCTATGCAACATTCTCATCAACGCATGTACATGCGTAATTTGATAACGGTTTTGCCAAATTTGCTTTCAATCTTTAATCGTATTAAACTTATATAACTTCTCTTGTCTTCTATAGCTTTAAAAGAGTGCATAAAAATTTCTCAACTGGTCGCGGTAGACAAAACAGGTTACATACATGTATTTGTCAAAAAACAAGAAGGAAGTAAGTAAATACTGATAAATTTATCATATGCATATTTAAAATTTGTAAAAGTAAATGGCGATGCAGGAAACTACAGAAGTTTGAAAATGGAGAATTTGATTGGTCATGGTAAGTTTAATGTTAATAGTTCCGTTTGTATGTTCCTTGGGTATTATTATTATATATTTTATTATAATCATACAAATATTAGTCATTTAATACAGTTGCTACGATAAAAATACAATTAAACGATATCTGGATTTAAATTTTTATTTTAATTCTTGTTAAGAGTTTCAATTTTGGAATTCCTGATTTTTTAGCAATTTTTGGGCACATTTCCGTGACATCTATACGCAGAAATGTTCATTTGACGTGTAAAAATTTGTAAAGATGATAAAAAAAAATTTGAACATGTTAGATATTTATTGCACTTTCTTGGAAACTCTTAAATAATTTAAGTTTCTATAATATACTTATAATTTTTTAAACTTTATAGAGAAACGGAAAAGTTTAATGTAATTCCTAAATCCGACAGATTAAGCAATTTTTCCTCTTATATACGAAACCTTTGTTAAAGAAATATGATGCAAGATTATTGTGAAACAGCCTATACAGCAGTGAAGCTCATTTTTCCTTAGATGGCTTTGTGAATCGTCAAAATTGTCGCTTTTGAGACAGTAAAAATCCTTATGCTAATTACGAAAAATCAATACATCTACAAAAATGAACTATTTGGTGTGCATTTTGGGCTAAGAAAGTTACTGACCCATATGTGAGGATGAAGCTAGCAACGTTGTTACTGTCAAAATTGTATGCTATCGGAAAATGCTATACAATTTTTTCTTTCGTTGAAACCAACGATTTTAATTTGAATGGTTTCAACAAGACAAAGCCACATGTCATATAGCACGTGAGACACTCAATTTAACTAAACCTAAATTTCCTGGTCGTGTTATCTCGCGGAGAGGCGAAATCGATTGGTCCACGTGGTTTATGTTAACATGTCTGCTACAATTCCAGGGGTAAAAGAAAATGTAATTGCTGAAACATAGCCGCATTTATGGGAAAGCATTATGGAAAACTTCGATAGAAGGATTATTATATGCGAGGAGGGCATTTAACTGACATCATATTTCATATATAACTTTCAAGTCCGCAATTTACACTTAAAACAGTAAAATTCTGATACCCTGTGTTTTATTTAGGAAAATCACCCTAAAGTTTAACCTCGATCGCCGTATATTTACAATTTTAGAAAGATTTTTTAATTTTCTACATATTGTTGTGTTAAAGAGCAAAATTTGTTACTTGTAAGATATTATTAAAATTGCGCTTTATTACACAGAACAGACATCGACTTTAATCCGGATGTAATCCGCTTGACCTAATGTCCGTTGCGTATTTCTTATCTGTACAAGCTGCCCACATTGATAAACCAAAGGTTACTCGACTGAGAGGAAAAGCGGGTCGCATTACCGAAACCCAGAGATGAATTAGCAGACGGATGGTAATTCTGCGCCAAAAGCAAACAGGCCGCAAGTGGCCTTGCGTAAGAGATTTAATACGTAAGCGGGTAGGAAGCGGCCTGTGAAATTACTTTCTCTAGCCCTTAGGCTTTTCCTACACAAGAAAGTTGCGAAGCAAGCTTGCCTCTAAAAGAAATGGGCCTGAACGCTAATTACGGACACGTTAATTGCATCCAGGTTCTAGCTGCTACGATGTTCCTGCGGAACAGCCGTTTGCTATTACTTTAAAAGATACATCAAGCGACTGTAATGGGCAGTAATAATTAAAATGTCAATTATCAAATTTGTGCTTTAATTTCTTTAAGCGTAATAGTAAAAAACGGCAAAATTTATGTTTAATGTATTGTTAAACAATGTCTCTACTAAACGTTTATGTCTGGTGTAAATAAAGCGAATTAAAATTTATTACCTCTAGAAGTTTTAATTTTTTGTAATAGGAAGGTTTAGTACAAAAAATTGCAGCTAATTCATTGACATTATGTATTTTAAATAAAAAAAGTGAACTAAAATAATCAAAGCTATAAACCAAACAGAAAGAGATAGATGGCAGTCAGTTGGGTAACGAGATGATAGCTGGCGTGTCTCGTATAAATTATGAAACTGTATGTAGTACGAGTTGCATTACAGGGTATGCGTACCTAAAAAAAGTCAAATGAAAATTCTGATTAATATAGTTTACGTATAAAATTAGTTTTTCCTTTTTTTAACACGATGATATAATATTTCAAATAAATTTAACAGCCAGGAATTATATTTTAAGATAAAAAGTTTAATATACTAACGAACTTGTTAGATGTTGTAATGCAAGTATTTTTTAAAATTGTGCTACCATGCAGTATAAATACAAAGATAAACTTGCGTCAAACTGCAACTATACAGGGTAGAGCGCATAAATTTTCAAATTTAAATATCCCGCCATATAAGACGGCCACGATAGGTCGTTGTTGTGGTTCGTGAAAGCCATATTCCCTTTGAAAACAGTTGTAATTTCAAAATGGACGAGTTGTTGCGAACAACTACGGAGTACAACCCAAGAGCCGCGCTGGGCATTCGGTGACTGAAATAATTCTGTTCTTCTGGTACTCAAGATCAACTGTTGTAGCAAAATATAATGCTTCCGATAAATCTAGAAAGGTTTCGCTAAGTCTTAGCAAAAGAGTCATTTGAGAGAACGCCTGACATGGACCCCGGCGGTCGTAGAAAGGAAATTGGCGTGGATGAAAACTGTGGCCTCGAAGACGATATGTACTCCAGCAAAATAGTGTACCGGAACATATAAGCCACTTAGTCCAAAACTTGTTGTTTGGTCCCCCAATAGACCCAATTTGAACCCCTCGACTACTATCTTGGAGCGTAGTCGAAAGAATTACTAACAAGTTCACACATTCCACTGTGGTACCGTTATCAAAACAGCATTTGCCAATATATACAGTACAGAGAGCGTGGTAGCGCTTCAGGCCAAGGATGGTGGCGCTCATTGCGGCTGAGGGATGGGGGGTCACATCGAATAATTTTACATTGTCACACAATTGACATGCAAAAGAATTTTTTGTAATTTCAATTTTTGTCAAATAAAATTTTTATAAATGTTTAATTTGTCCGGATTTAAACGCCGCACCTTGTATGTTGTATATATTATAGTTTATTCTTCTACCACCGCATATGACCTATATATTTCAGTAACAGACAATGAATAGAAGTGCAAAATATAAAGCAATTTACAGATACGTAATACCACTTCAAGCACTAAATCAAATGAAACATCCTATAACCATTTTCTCTAACCTTTGGCTTAGCCGCACCACCGATTACAAAAGCTAACAGTAAGGTCAATAAGAAATAAAAGCATAAATAAATCGTTGATTTAAGATTCTTATATTTATGACCTCAGATGCGTATCTTACTTCTTTATGTATTTCGGCTTACATTGTTAAAATTTCTATAAGTCGTTAATCGAATTGTATATAAATCACTATTAGAGAAAGACTTAAAAAACCTATCAAATATTGCTCGTTATGTTTATATAGAAGATGCAAAAACGCCAAGCATGCCGACTGACCCACGTAATGAAGAATTTGATAAAGAAAACATCTTTTATTACTTTTTATTATTTTGTTAAGTTTAAACAGTAGTAAAGAGAAAAATTACGAACCAACTTATTAAACAGTTAAAACATTGTTAGGTACAACTCAAGCCTGCAATTAAAAATCAAAGGAGGTCGCCCAATACGACCCAGCCCAATCAATAACAAGCATGAATAATTTATATTCTACCTTCAACCTATTAATTCTTTCCAGACAAGTTCTCCATAATCTATATAAAAGGTGGTGGAGCTCCATTACATAGAACTTTCCTGACCAACAACACAACAACTCAAGTCTTAACTTGTTCTACAAATATTTTCCACAAATAAAGGGTTTTCATTAAGCGCTTCATATCTTTAAATTTAAATAAAACAAAGTGTGTAAGAGATATCATCGAAATTTTTTACTCGTTTGAAAGGCCTATCGATGCCATTATGTATGGAACAGAACATCGTGCAAATGTCCACCGCGGCTTCGCTGGGTGGTGCGCATCCGAAATGTCCAATTTTCCAAGACTCTGGCGCACAAATCAGGCTGAATTTGAGCGATGGCATGAGTTATATTGGCTTTGAGAGCCGCTGTGGTTTGTGGCTTATTCACATAGACCTGCGACTTAAGAAAAACACACAACAAAAAGATTAACGGGGTCAAATCGCACGATCTCGGTGGCCAGTTCACATCACCTCCACGTGAGATGACCATGCCCTCAAATCTCTCGTGCAGAATGTCCAATTTGGCATGAGCTGTGTGGCACGTAGCGCCGTCTTGTTGAAATATGAACCGATGACGCCGCCATCCTAAAATCCACACCAAACGGTAACTTTTCCAGGATGCATTGGACTTCCTTAGATCTCATGTGGATTAGAATCGTCCCAAATTTGACAATTTTGTTTGATGATGTACCCATTCATCCAGAAATGGGCCTCATCGCTGAAGATGATTTTTCGATGAAAATTAGGGTCAGTTTCCAACTGCTCCAGGGCCCATTCTGCGAACACACGTCGTTGTCTATGGTCGTTTACCTTCAGCTCCTGGGTCAGTTAAATTTTGTACGGGTGCAAGGCCAAGTCACGACGCAAAATTCGCCAAGTTGTGGTCTGCAAAAGGCCGAGTTCTTGAGAGCGACGCGAAATCCACTGCCTCGGATTCTCCTGGACACTCTCACGGACAGCGGCGATGTTTTCGGCAGATCTTGCGTTTCGTCGTCGCACGGGTGTTGGTTGATTATTTACTGAACCAGTGGATTCAAATTTATCCGCTATACTGCGAATAGTCCTCTCGGTAGGGCGATTATGGCGACCGTAAAATGGGCGAAGCGCGCAAACAGAACACCCATTTTGATAAAACAATTTTATCATTTGCACGTGTTGTTGAACGCTATATCCGTCTATGGTGATTTGGCAAAACAGACTGAATAAATGACAGCTAATTCGACAGATGTAGCTCCAAAAATATGGCTGCTGTCAAAGTTCGGAAATGGAAGACCCTTTACAACGTTAAGATCCAACATTTCAATGACAACATAAAGATAACCATATCACACTCCAATACATTGTTTTATATTCACAAACATAATACAACTGCGATAGACTTATAACTGTTTTCATTTTACAACACTTAATCGCTCTGTTATTCCCAAGATCATCTTTCATCCAATATTTTTTATTTTGGCAAGAGAAGTCTTATCTATTTTTTAGAATTTTCTTTGCTACTAATCTTTTTATCTGTTTTTTATTCACTCTGGGCAAAAAGCAGACACCAGAATATGCAACAACTGTAGAGATATTGCATTTCTCATAGTGTCCTGCAAAATTGATGAAAAATGTTGCAACAAAAATCATAATTGAAAAAACACTAAATATAGAACAATGTGGTTGTAAACCAAACAGGAATACTCAAGACTTATTATTTATCTTAGAATAAATTAGTTAAATCTATTAGAAAGAAATGGTGCTTTTGATAGAGTCTTAAGACAAACTAAATGCAAAACACCGAGAATCAAAATAGGACCTACTGCAAGAAACATAAAACCTGTATGACAGGATTAAGACAAAACAATAGGCTAACAAGCAGTTTTAGAAGGGTTACGCAAGGTATCGTTCCCATCCGTTACTATTTATCGTAGTAATAGATAAAATAAAGAAAGTTTGTAGAAGGAGGAATTTAAACATTAGCTCATGAAAGTTAAATAAAATACAAAGGAAGTACTGCAATGTAACACTAACATTTGGGAAAATAAATTAAATTGTACAGGATTACAAGTAAAGATAGTGTGTAGTACCTTTACGCTTTTGAAGCCGAAATATTCTCAAAAATACATTCAAACTCCTACACCTCTTGTAGCAATCCTTTAACGTTCTTCGCTTATGAATGACCTCAACAGGCCTACAAATTATTTTATAGGGATGACTTTATGGTGAGTTTCTTCTATTTATTTTAATAACTAATGCACCTTATCTACCACACGTTTGAAACCCTTCTTGTCTGTCAAAATATGTTGCAAAACGTGCACCACTAATAATTGTAAGAGAAACCAGAAGTGTCGTAAACGAGAGTTACAAGTAAATTAGGACGTATTGCAAATTTACGCAAGAATTATCGCTATAAAACAACTTGTAAGCGTACAAAAACAATCGACGTTGTATTTTAAAGGGGTGTGACGAGGAATGCAAGGATCGCAGACGAGATACGGGAGGTGAAATCCGCTCCTTGACGGATAGCCATCTTTCTAGTGCTACAACTATTTCTGATTCTGGGTCAAAAGTAAACGACGAACGCCAAATGCTTGCCTTTGGTGGTCATGAAATACATTCTCTTTATTCTAAATCAACAAGTCTGGTTAATCACGAGGTGAGTCCAACTTGCATATAATACTGCACGAGTTAAAAACAAGCTACTAACCTATATGAAAGTAGAAGACCAAGCAGAAGAAGAGGTATTTCTATAAAATAAATTATTCAAGAGCACCAATGAAGTAAACAAGTACCAAAGTAAATATTAGCAAAACATAAGAAACAAGAATCTACATTGGGCTGCAAATTTTATTGAAGAGGATTTTAAAAAATGCCCTCGGCTAGACATTTATTTAAAAATAACCAAAACCCAACAAACAAAGAAAATAAGAGAATATAGTCCATTTGTAAAAAAAAAATGCCAAGAGGAACGTAGAATTCAAATATGAGAGAAGAGGGTCCAAAAATGAGCTAGAGTCTCAATTCAGACCAATTTTTAAGTATACTGGTAAGTGCTACTTAATAGCGAGAACAATTCCAAGCAAGACTTATTACCACGCGATAGTTTCAATTGGATTTAATGATATATTCTTAGCGTTTTCCAAACTTATATATAACTTACAAATAACCAATGCTCCTTCTTCAAAATACTAAAGAGAAAAATTGAGAGAAAGTCTGTATTAAGATGTGTCTTACTTACAGGCCTGTGCAAATCGTGTAACAATTAACTATTTAAAAAGAAAAACAAAAACATCCATTCAGGAATGGATAGGCTATAGAGCTTGGGTGGATCTGTTCCTATTCTGTCAGTGTAAGCCATGTAGAGCATTTTTCTCGTGCCATAAAATTTATTAAGGTCAACGTTGATACCTTTTTAAATTATTGGTGGTGGCTTTAGAGAACCACAAGTACTCTGCTTATTTATGTAGATTAAGCGGAGTTAACAACTATTCAAAGTATCATCTCATTTTTTATATACTGCGTTACATCTGTCGAAAGCTATTTAATAAGAATAGTGGTTACCTACGAATGTGAGCTGGATTCAATGGAACATCATCATTAAATAATTTTGTAGAAAAAGTAAACCCCCACAGAAATCCTCAATAGCGCTTAGTAACAATATTGTCTTAATTGTCTCCTTAAAGGCATATTATAGTTAAGAAATCAGATAATGGTTTCGTCATTCGCAAGAATTTATAAAACGGCGGATCTTTTTAACAGAGCTTATTTCAAATTACAAATAGGAAAAGCTGCTGCCAGTGGTTACAAGTCCAAGAACTTCTTTACAGATATCAATCAAGACAACAATGCAATATCAAATGGTCGAAACTTGGAATATCCGACACTTCACTCTTGATACTTCAAGAGTGAATGTTTATAAAATTGTTCCTCTTTCCTCAGCAAAAGGAAATGAAAAGCAATAGAGGGATCAAGTGTTCACATCGCTTGTATATCATCGACCTTAATTTTGTAATCTCTTACTGACATCTACTGAACTTGTAGCACTTTAAATTATAATTTTGCAATTTAGACATATGCGCATAATAAATTTATAATATTCCATTTGTAGGTTTCTCTTTACTTCCCACAATAGTTACGTTATAGCTTAAATTTGGGCTACACTTCAAAAACTTGCCGATTTTATGTTAATTATTGGAGAAATCATTTATTAGATTTTTGAGCAGAATTATTTTAAATAAAAATGTCCAATCCAATTATTGGAAAATTAACTCCTGCATTCACTTAGAAAAGGGGGAATAATGCAGTCGTCTAAGGCGCTCCATATCATATCATATCCTCCACCATTTCAATGAATAATTTGAAAACGCTACCCAATTTATAAATAGATTCGAGTTTTTTAACAATAGGATTATCATATCCGCATCATTACGACATAAAAATATATTATAACAAATTTAAAAGTCGGAGAAAAAAGTATTTCATTTTAAGATGCATTTAACACAAAAAAATTTTTATAACTTTAGTTTTACTATCATAACATTTATATAAGATTATTTCGTATAAAAAATAGTGGAATAGTTTTTTTTTTGATATTCTACAGATTTATAACAGGCCTTATGTTACTTGCTGAAATCGATAAACAAATTCAGTTATTGCACTTTGATTAGACTATAATTTATCTTTACATCAACATTCGGATTACAGCAGTAACTCCATTAACACAACCACCACAAGCAGCAAAAAATTAATGTGCTAAGTGCTTATGCTAAATATGCTTTTAAAGAGCCTCTCGCTTATTGCGTTTAATTGAAATAAGTCTTGAAAGCAATTACTGTTTGTCGACGTCCTTAATCCTAATTTAACTAAAAATCAAATACTATGCTAATTCATGTTGTACAGAGACGGCCAATATTCAACTAGACGCCTCGAATTATATTATTGAACGGACTTGTGTTAAAGTACCTTTTGCTACAGGTTTGTGTACAATAATATTCTGGAAGTTACAAATTACAGTCTAAAAGCTCTGGTGTATTTTTGAACAATGCAAGTCATAATCAGATTGTTTTAAATCTAAGTATGCTGCTGTTCGAATCAAAAGACTAAAAAGAAATTTTTTAGGCTCGTTACAATCGATCAGGATCATTAGATCAAGAAATGAGAACTACATAATAAGTTATTAAAGCAAATCCCTGTCCCGAGACTCCAGAAGTGGCAAAGAAAATGCAAATGAGTCGTGACACAGCTATCAGATTGACTCTCATACCGAAAACACTTTTTACCTCAACTGATATTGGAAACAGAAAGTACAGGGCAACTGATATAGTAGGTCCTTTAAGTCTGATATGGTTGATTGTCTTTTACGATATGGGATACCATTTAGAACACTATACGAGCAAATCTTCTGAAGTCTGTAGGCTGTATTAACTAGAAAAATACATTGCTGTATTTAAAAAAGGTATTATTCCCATATTCTCCCTGGGATATCTTGAGAAAGACTCTACTCTGTTTGTAGAAGATGATGCTCTTTGTTCCACTGCTAAGACGACGTAAGAGTGGTACCCAAACTACAATGCTCGGAAGTTTTTGCAGACCGGTTAGTCGTTTGACACGAATCCTATGGAATGCGGATGGGGTATTATATATAGTGTGGCACCCGTTCCAAACATCTGCTTCTCGTGGGACAGTAAAGGTCAAAAATTAAATTACAATATATAAATTTGCTCTTGTCTATTAAGTCAGTCCAATGGAAATAAAACGATAAAAAATAAGGATGTCTATTAACTGTGAGTTACATACGGAAATGGATATTTATATGATGCATAGACCTACACAGTACGTATTTAGCGTAACATTCTTAGGATTTTATTACGTTTTCCTCCTTCATTATAAGTGTTGTAAGATTTGTATATATGCTGAACTCCCAGGGTAGAGCTAAGCTTTCCGCTGGTCAGTACGCCTTTGTCTTTTAGGCAGAAATATACGTCATACTACAGTGTGCGCGTGAAACAGGCAGGCAACTTTAAAGGCTTTACCAAGCACTAAAGCATCATCTAGATTAGTAAGGGAATGCATCAACGAACTCAATGCACTGGCAAAACACAAGACAGTAAAACTGTTAAGTGCACCAGGGCATTGCGGTATCTACGGCAATGAGAAAGCCGATGATTTGGCTAGGCAGGGATCTAGTGAGGCTTACATGGGCCCAGAACCTGCTTTAGGAATCTCATGAAGTGCTGTATGAAGCTTTATCAAAGAGAGGACACGCACTTATTATCGAATGTACTAGGAAAATCGACCAGGGCATAATTTCAGCAAAACCTTCAATAAGGGACCTTGCCAAAAGAGAGCTGCAGAACTTCTTAATCTCAGTATGCCACAGCTAAAGACAACCATAGGGTTTCTCATAAGACATGCAAATATTAAAGGACACCTCTGAAAAATTGGTAAATTCAATGGTGACCTTGCATGCAGATTCTGTAGCAAGGAACCAGAAACAGCCTTACACATCCTATGCGAGTGGGATGCGCTGTGCAGGAAAAAGTAACATACATTCGGGAGACCAATCCTAGAACCGAAAGACTTTCCGACACACTCTGTAAAGGACCTGTATCTGTTGATTCAGGGACATCAATTATAGATTGTTTGTGAATTTACTTTATTAGGGTAATCACAATAAGCCATAGGCTACAGTGAAGATGGATCCATCAAGGAAGACATACCTAATAAAGAAGAAAAAATATATATATATATTTAATTATTAAAAACAATTCGACAACTATAAATACTAAAGGGTACCATATGTACATTATATAAAAATAAAAAATTATTATTATTTTTTTTAAATAAATGTTAACTACAAAGGTCACATCAACTTTTATATCGAAAGGTAACACACATGATTAACTTTTGATTTACCTCCATTGCACTATTTGCAAGAATTAGCGATATGCATTTAATATGCATGTGCTAGTTGCGTACATAGAAACTGATTATAATGAATCTCGTCATTTCTAATTTTCAACGCGAGTTGTTCGTTGCATGGAGAGGAACACAATTTATAGATATTTTGTGGTGCTACAGCAACATTGGTAGCAGCGAAACTGATGTGAAAATTTGTAGAAACATTCAGGATTACACAAACGTTCTCAAATGAGTATGATGAGGGAGAACAATGACTGTGTTGCGCTACTGTTTGTAGAAATTACAGTACTATTAAAAACAAATTAATTGCATTGAAACTTTTATATTAAATTAAGCATGTATACGAGTAAGTTTGCGAACTATATATTTGTCTGCCGAGATTAGTTATATTGTCTTTTATTCATGAGGCCTATGGAAAGTGGTAATAGACATCACGTATAATATACTATAAAACACTAAGTGTTCTTAATCATTTAAATTTGGCACGTGTGATTTACAGGGTGAAGCATACCTCATCGTCGACAAAATGCATATCATTTACAAGTTACAAAATAAAATAAACATGAAGGCGGTATTTTTTATGAAAAATTGGTCGACGAAGATACTCATTCCTGAAGACTGGGGTATAATGCAGTACGCAGGACAACTAATCGAAATGATCGTAATCTTCAGAGGACTGCGATTATAGACTGTAACACGACTTCAAGTGCACTAGTGCAAAAATTGTAAATTATTACTCTGGCGTCGATTAGTCGCAATGAGATTAACAGCATGACGTCCTTTCTTACGGCTACCACTGACTTCTCTGCAACAGCAGTGAGGGTTACAACGGGTAACGGAAAAGCTTCTGCGGAGACACAACTGACGCAGAATCATCTTTTTGATCATTGTGTTTAAACTACAATAATCGTCGTATTTAAATACTAAATAATATATAAAACAGACGCATACAAAGGGGGCAAGAACAATGAATTTGTACGAGGCATACAGCCCTAACTATGGGTATTATAATATGGAAAACTATCGATTAAGATCGTAACTCACCTCTAGGCAAAGTTAGAGCCAACATTACCAGTCAAACTTATATCAGAGGTTTCAGTCTTTAGTACTTTTTTCCTTCAGAGGGTGTCCCAAGCAATATTTCAACAAGACAACCCTTGACCACATATGGTATGCAATACATTAAACTTTCTTCAACAAAACAGAGTAAAAACTCTCTCATGGCCGGTTCGATCACTTGACCCTTCACCGATCAAAAATGTTTAGAACGACATTGTACTAAGGTTACAGCGCTATCCACGACCTTCAAATAACCTTGTCTTAATTATGAAAGCGTGTTAATAATGAATAGATTGCAGTCTATTATGATATTGTTCATCGTTTGACTCGATGCTATAAATAATGGAAACGACCATAAAAGCTTGAGGTGGGGCCACAAATTATAGAATGTAAATGCTTACAGACAAATCCTCAAAGGGTGCGATCAGCTTTAAAGTATCTTCAAAAATGCGAGGTGAACAGCTCTTTTTTTAAAGCAACAATAAATAAATGCAATTTTTCAAGGAAAAACGATGACAATTTTCAGAGACCAAAAAGAAATTCTGATAAAAACTAAAGTGCCTAATGATTATCCTGATATAAATATAAGAGTGGAATACATCAAATAAAAATTGTATTTATAGGCAACTGTATTATTTGTAATTATATATATAAAAAATTATGAGTGCTGCTGCTGCTGCTGCTGCTGCTGCTGCTACTGTCACACAGGTCAAAGGTCAAATCGTTCGTGCCTTTCCGTGCCGACCCGAGTGCCTCCGAAGAACAAATTTCGGCCCGGCGGCAGGCGCGACCGAGGTAATATATTTCCGGAACCGCAAGCGATGGAAAATTTTCGTTTGAGAGGGGGTAATATAGCACTTATATATAAAAAAAATTATGAGTGCTGTCACACAGGTCAAAGGTCAAAGTTCAACTCTAATTGGGTATACGTAAATGCGTTGTCATGGCAACGGCGTACGCCAATTATGTCAAATAGAGCTTTTTAATCGTGTTTTTATTTTTAAAAACTATGCGAAGGGGCTCAAGCATGTCGGAGTTGGACAAGCTCTCCGGGGGGCCGCTGCCAGATCTCGTATAAATAATTTAACAATAGAAGACTGCCACTAAAATTTAAAAATATTTTTTGTATTTGATTGTGCGGGAATGGACTTTGATGTAAGGCTTGGACTCATCTAATTCTTACACATGTTATAAAAAAATACTTTTGTTCATATATAACAATTCATTTAGTGGGTTTTATTCACCTTTCTATGTTCAATGGAGTAGTGATGTTCGGATGATTCTACAGCTCTAATATAATAAGTGTACTAGTCGTTCGGTTGGCGTATCTACCATACTAAACCTTTCCAAGCAAAAATAATTTTGGGAATCCTAGTCGCTATAGATAAAACCTTTAGAACTATACATTTGTCCTAGCATGATCTAATTTGGCAACGCAAATATTTCCTGGCACTTTTACAGTTTTGCAACAAATTGAAATTCATATATTCAAAGTTTCCGAATTAATTGGTCTTTCTATTTTTAAGGCATAAAATTAACCCTCAACAATGCATCTGAGCAAAATAGTCCAGTTGTAGTACACAAATGAGTGCTCTTTCAAAGATCACGGACAACGTCATCAGTTATATATTTGCTGTATTAAAACAAACTGGTAGTAAAATTGAAAGTGAAAATTGCAAAAAATGCTCTGAATATATTAGAAAGCAAGCTAAAATCGTGTAAGGTTATGCAAAAACATGGAAACAACTGTTAGATCTTTGCAAGAGCACAGGCTACAATTAGCACACAGCGCTGCTTGGTGTAATAACCCCGACAAGCTCCAATGAGCAATGACCGAAGATAATAAAGTTGGCTCAAAAAAAATTTATCGAACAATGGGGACATTGGCAAACACGTACACACCCATAACACGGTAAACCTGTTTGCTTAAAACGCCATAAACCATAAATAAGTGGCGATTCAATCAATTTACATCGCCCTCGTTTTATTACAGCCGCAAGTAACATAAGCTGTGCTTAGTAGTAGCGGTATGTAGATTTTTTACATTTTACGGGTCATAGATTAAATTACCTTAATTTGTATTTTCTCAGCTTTAAACGTAGAGAATTATTCTTTAATTTGAAAAAAAATTCGAGGAAAAGTTATAACTACGTAAGGAATTATGTACATTATAAGATAATAATATAAATAATAAATAAACTGGAAAATAATTATGCATCGTGCATACCCAGGTGTTCAATTTCAATCTGCAGGTCAGCTCGAGGTTAGGACGTCTATTTTCGTCTTAAACAGAAATATGACTTGTTCTCAGAAAGAGTAGTTTTACACCGGCAATTTATAACATTTTACATTACAACTTTTACGTGAGAAATGCTTAGTTCCTTTAGATATCCCATACCTTATCTAATAAAAGATGGGTTTCGTGGTTCCTTTACATGTTTAATACATTTTAAAGTAGAACATCTCACTATGCTGACGGCCCTGTATCAGGTGAATAAATCTAGCTTTATTTTTATAAGGTGCCAACTGAAGCCCAAAACAAAGTCTTTTAACGACGAGGATCTTCAAATAGCACGACGCAGCTAGTGTGCCTAGGTCCACGAAGAAACGCGTAATAGTTGCGTTGATAACTTGTTTTGAAGGATAGCAAAGTGCATATAGGGGGTAACGACTATTTTGAAAAATTACGACAATTAAAGGTGCGTCGTAAAACTTTTGCAGTACATGTATGTTAAAGAAAGATGCGTAGAAATATTTAAAATATATAGTCTGTTTTACTGCATATTCTCAATATGCCGTTTTTGTAGATTAACTGGTATGATGATTGAAACATCGTCTAACACCTTTTAAAACACTTCTCATCAAATTGATAGTCTATGTGTGAAACTTTCCTTCGCTAATCTACAAAAAGTATGTAAGAATCTAATCATACTTCAAATTCAAGTGTAACATTCGTTTAAAAGTTATTCTTTTCACTACGTAAAAATAACAACTTAATTTTTTCAGTTGCTCCTTACTGGTTCTAGTTTCCCATAAGTTTCTTATCGTGCTTATATTAGCCTCCATATCGTTAATGAATCAATACTATTTGAGCTGGTCTTTAATATGAAGATAAAATGCATAATTATAGGGGCAACAGCAGAGTCGTAAGAAGTATGTTTTAACACTCATATTGTCATCTGTCTTAGAAAATCTTTTGTAAGCTCAATCCGATGCATTGATGTATTATCTTGATGGAGTTGTCATGAGCTTAAACGAGATTTGAGTATCTCGTCAGTGTATTGTTTAACACTAACTCCTTCCAATCCTTGCATTATCACGGACTTAATTTATTTGTCGACTTTCTTCCTGATTGACTCGAATTAGTGGATAGTTGTTGACGTATTTTTATTTTCAAAAAAGTACGAAACCTGAGTAGCACATCAAAGTCGTCAGTTAAGATATTGCTAACTGCTCGAGAGTTACGGTTTTGCTATTTACGGGACATTTCACTGCCTTCGTAAGTTATGGCTCTTGCATTTTGGCGTATTTCTAAAGAATTTTGTAGATATTGAATGTGCGGATACTTAGTATTTGCTAAATAACTAAAATTTTCAGTACAGTATTTATATCTTTTTCAGGCGTTGCTAAGTATCTTGAGCTTAGATAGTCATCTAAATTAAAATTTTTGGTTTAAATTGACTGTAGCTACTATTATAGTTTTCTATTTCATCCTCAAATACATTCTCATAGTAGTATTGATCAGGAATAAACTAATGCTTAAAAATTCTGTAAGAATCACACTGACTTGTTTCTCTAGATTTTTGCAACAGTACTGACTGCAAATCTATCAAACTACTCTATAAATCCTAAAATAAGTTACATTTAATTAGCTTAGTCTCACCACCTTATCAGGTGCTTAGGTAGTTTTTCCTTGTGTATGCAAACGAAAATTTGTTGTAACTAAGATCAGTCCATTGAACAAATATAGTAATTAAATTATCAAGAATTTCCCCTCGTTTTTAAAAGACAGCTTGGTATTGGCCGCTTTGAAAAAATGCGGGTATTTTCATAGCCAAGTACATACTGACCCCTTTTTTTAATAGTTTCATTTGTATTTGGCTCTTAATGACAATGTGCATTATGAGAGCGAATTTTTAAATTTTACTTCATTTGATTAATGCAAAGAATCACAAATTAGTAAATAAATGAATTATAAATATTTAAGCATTTTTCTCTTTCTCCATTCAAGATTCACGTAAGTTACTAAATAAGAGTAAGCTATTAAAGTTAACCCCCAAATAAAGAGTAGGGGCTTAAAGTAAGCAAGAAATGTCAATGTGGCTACTAACAAAAGAAATCTAAACTAAAAATTCATCATTCAATGAGCGGTAGATTAATTCGTATTTCGAACGCCACATTCTTACTGCCTTACGCAGTACCATTTGAATTTAAACATTTTGTTTAATTAGCGTAGCGACGATTGTAAAACCTATTTTAATATATAATTCAAAAATCATATGCATTGTATACATTAGAAACCAAAATTTGATACTAAATAAAAAATGCTACACTGTGAACCACTGTGCCTCGCCGGGATTGTAGCATGATGCCTTATTACTATATCTGTTCAGTGGAATGACTTTAGAATATCCCTAATATTTTGTGATAGAATTATATCACAAGTGACTATGTGCTTTTCTAGTAGAGAATATAACACAAATCTGTGCTGATATGGTTTAATGTTGATTGCGACCAATTGGTCATATCTTTCCAGATCTGTGGCTTAACCTCTAAAAGTTATAACAATTAATATATGTTTCTGTATTGTATGTATCTCTAAATTTGCATTCTTAAAGATATTCTACACATAAATGTTTAAAGAAATTCTAAATAAATATTCAAAAAAAATAGCGGTAGTACACTACAGATAGAATTAATGTAAAATTTAAAAACAAAATTACACATCCTAGTTAAATAATTAAAAACGAAGGTTATACCATTGGGAAAAATTGTGTAAACTAAGAATTTCCACAAAAACGTGTTTTAATAAAAAGTTCTCAATTGCTGTTGCAGAACCATTTATTTTACTTGTCTAATTGTAAGTAAAACTTCTATTTTATGTTAGGGTAATCCAAATTAAGCTTTCAGAACTTTTTGTGGGCGTTGGAAGTTGGCACTTGTACATATATAAACACAGAGTAAGCTCCACCAAAGCGACAAGGCGCATCTTTCTCTAAATGGCTTTGTCAAAATTGTGGCATTTGGGGTAGTAAAAATTCACGTGCTATGCACGCACCACCAATCCACAAAAACGCATTGTAGCTTGGAGGAAGCTCGCAACACTGTTACTACCAATGGGGACGATAAACAAAGTTTTTTCAATGAAACAATGATTTCAACTTAAATGTTACGTGGTTTCAACAAGATGGAGCCACATGTGACAGAAGTAATGCACTTACTTTACTTTAGACTAAATTTCCTAGTCGTTTTATCTCGCAGAGGGGCGATATTGATTGGCCACCGTAGTTTTGCGATCTGACCCCGTTAAACTTTTTATTCTGGAGTTACTTGACGCAGAGAGTTCATGTTAATAAAGCTGCTACGATTTCAAGGCTAAAAGAGAACATCGAATGTGTAATTGCTGAAATAGAACCGCATTTATAAAAAAGCCTTATAGAACTTCGCCGAAAGAATAATCACATGCCAGCAGAATTTCGGAGGGCATTTGAGCGAGATCATATTCCACACATAAATATTAAGCCTGTATTCTACACTGATAGCCATATAATTCGGATTGTTCCAATATTTTGTGTTTAATGTAGGAAAACATTTCGAAGTCTAATTTGGATCACGATATATTTTATTTCATTAGTTAATAATGACACTTATTAACAAAGAGAGTCATTACGTGTAATACAAAAACAAATAATCGAGTTTTAGATAACTTTTTAGGTAACAAGAAATAATGTGGATATCTATTCTCTGAACTTTAAATATATTAATAACACTTACGTTAGTTGATATCTATTACAATGTTGAAACAGCAAGACAAACGTCATCATCATTAGTCATTTCAGTAGTTTTATTATTATAGTTTTAAAATGATATTTTACAGATCCACAAATAGCTACTAGCAAATTCTGAAACTTCAATTATTTTTCATTTATAACTTTAAATAACATTCCGGAGAATATTTTTAGGTAAAAATTAAATTTTTGGTGCACTATATAAACAAAAAATTGTTACATGAGCTATTTGTATTGTAAAGAAATCTGCATAACAATTTTTTAAATTAAGCTGAGTTGTGAGTCTTCTTGTCGATTGGTAATGCAAGGTGGTTCAAAAATAACCGGGACTGATTTTTTTTTACAAAGCAACCAAACTGCCAAACACTTACTTGCACATATCAGACTTCAACGTACTCCCTCCAGTCAATACATTTTTTTCTAATGTTCTGGAAGCATTCTGATGCCCTTATCAAAAAAAGGTCTTTTGGTTGGCAGCGTATCCACTCCCGAACAGTCTGGATGGCGGTGTTGTTGTCCGCAAACTGCATGCCTTGCAAGTCTGATTTGAGCTTTCCGAATTTGGAGCCAAATCAGGACTGTACGGTGGGTGTGGCAGAAACTTCCATTTTTAATTTCCGAAAGGTTTGTGGAAGAAAGAAGGCTATCCGCTTTCCACCTATCTTCCTTTTGGATCAGATCTTTTCCTCCACGTCTGTTTTGAGTAACAAACTGCACCGAATGTTCTAGCATCCGTCAGAAAGTCTACATAAATAATCTCCTGCCAGTCCCCGAAGAACGTTGCCACCACTTTTCCTGCAGAACAGCTCCTCGGTGCTGTCTTGGGTTTGCGAGAAATGGCATGTCGCTACTCGCCTGATGACTGGTGGAACTCGGGAATAAAGTAGTGTAACCACGTGTCACTGGTATTCGCGATCGGCGATTATGCGTTCATTCTCTATGCGTACTCTGCCCTCTCTGAAGTACTTACATTACATAAACACAAGAGTCCGTGAGAGATACTCTTCCTCATACTATTGTTCGAGTCTGTGGCAAATTTCAGGAAACGGGACGTTTCCTCCAACGAGGAATTTGATTACAATGCGTTGTTCCACGCTCCGGGGTATCTTCTGTTCGCTCGTCACTCTAGCAACTCCTAAATGGGGCTAAACAGGTTCTAACCCGAATAAGAGAGAAGGTTGAGGTTGCGACTACACTCAAGCTCCCACAGTTACTGCGCAGTGTGGCTTCTTTACACACAAATCAGTCTCGGTCATCTCAACCACCTTGTACAATTTTATATTACGCTGAGTTTTTTTGATTCTAAGAGCATTAAATCAAGATTAAGAAGAAGTAAATTAAATAAAATTTTTAATTAAATTACTTCTTCCTCTACAGGATTGTTGTACCAGTCTCCATGTTTTCAGTTACACAGATGATATTTCCAGTGGCTGTGTTCCTCTTCTGATATTCATCCATATGCCTATATTATTTTAAAGTGCAGTTTTCCAAATTCTTGATTCTCGCCATATTATCTTCTCTAGAGATTTGCAGGTTTCTTCTCAAAAAGTCTAATTCATTGATCTTATCTCGCCTCTAATTTTTGTAGTAATAGGTCATGTTTCTCTGCTATATACATAATATTGTTTTGTACAACGTTTCTTAAATGTTTTTTTGTTTCATTTCTATCTATAAAATTCCATGTAGTGCCTTTGTTGCTTTTTCCTATTCTGCTTCCTTAAAGGTTAACATGGTACACCCCGACGGGGACGTTCTTATACGCTTTTTTATGTCTACAAATGTCATGTGTGTGTTGATGTTCTTCTCTTTATTTTTTCAATTATTTGTCGAATGCAAAAATATTCTAAATTCATACTTCACTTACTTCCACCATATATATTACTTATACTTTTCTTTTAATTAACCTTATAAATATTCTAGTTGTAGATGGAATAACGCTTAGTCTTTAATAATTCCTACAATCCTTCTTAACACAATTTTTTTAAATATTTTTTTGAAGGATCTTGTACAATCACCTATATATTTGTTTTGTCTTGTGTTACTGAGTACATCGTCAATGATTCGCCATGTTTCTGTAAATATTCTGTATGTGCGCAAATATTATTTCATTGTTTATTTATTCTTTTCTTATTTTCTCCTTTACTGCCTTTCGACATTTGACATATTCTGTTCTAGTATCTTGTGTTTTGCATGTTAGCCAAATTAAGTGTTGTTTTTATTTCTATGAATTTTTTCTTACTCTTCGCTTATTTAATCTATATAAGTTTTTGCATGATCCTTCCGTCCCAAGACTTTGTATGCCACCGTATGAACACATTGCACTACGTGTTCGAATAGATATGTGGATGTATCGTCTAATGACGGGTTGAGTCGTTCTTGAAAGTGAGTCTGATAAAATTTTCTTAGCTTTTCTTATGTAATACTTCCATCTGCTATTGGTACCGTCTTATTTCTTATAGTTTTGTGCATTTAATTTATTTTCTATACTTTGTATCTTTGTAGACAAAGTAAGTTTCATCCACCACATTTGCTCCTTTTATTTTCTTTCTCTGCTCTTACGTTGCTCTCCTTTTTTTAGGATTATTAGTTTTCAACCTTAAGGAAACATCTATACCTAGCGTGTGGTAGCATTTTAATTTTAATTCCTAGCGCCTACCCTTAAAATAAAATAATTCTACTGTTAAAATTTAATTTTGGGATAAATTTCGTGTTGGAATGTATCTAATTGGTATGATTAAAGAATTGTAGTGGTATTTCCTAGCATTTTTCTACGTTACCAATGCATATTTTAATCAAACCACGGGCTGCTTTACAAGTGCTTATCTGATCAAATTTTCCAATAGAACAATTGTCAGTTATTAGAATAAGTGGGCTTTCCATAGTTACACATCATCCTTTTGTTTGTGGTAAGTGTCTTACCAAAAGAAAACATAATAAAATATAATTCCTGACCCATGAACCTACGAATTGCAACATTACAATGCAATTGTTATAGAAGAATCTAATTATGACCGTTATCTTCATATTGTAAATATACAAATTGTATTTGCTTTATTAAATTTGTTCCTTAGTTCTTCTTCAGAATTTCAGGCAGTAGTTCTTTGTTAATGACAATTTTAGAGCATTTTCAGCTATCGTTAATTTTGGGGTAATTAAACAACATTCGTGCTTTATTTTTTAATTTTATTATTTTAATATGAAATCCTTTGTTTAACTCATCTCAAAGTATTTCACTATCAATTGTAATTCACGGTAGTTCAAAATATAAACAATTTAATGTAAAACGTTTTCAATATACAGGAGAAGCTCAAGTTAGCACACTTAGTTCTGGTTTTTGTATGCTTTCTCTGCCTTTTAGTCCCGTTTGTAACTAACTGCATTTTCCACACTCCATCTATACATACAACTAAGATTATTATTTTGTTAATTTTGTGTAGTTCGCTATAGCTGATGTGTTACACCGTTTCAATTTTATTTCTCAGCACCTACGCACTTCATGAAACAATCCTACCGTCACATTTTAATTCTGTAATAAATTGTGTATTGGATGCATCGAATTAGTATGATTCAAGAACTACAGCGGTATTTCCTTGCATTTTTTCTACGTTACCAATGCGTCGTGGGCATATCTTAATCAGAGCATGGGTTGGTTTAGTAATGGTTATCTGATCAAATTTTCCAACAGGACAGTTGTCACTAGACTGAGCGAACTTTCCATAGCTATTGCGTCACCTTTTTGTTTGTGGTAGATACCTTACCAAAGAATCAACTAAAAATTACCATTTCTGACTCCAAACCCTAATAATTAGAACATTACAACAGCTACTGCTTCAGAAGAATTTAATTATGGCCACTGTCTTTCTAACGTTACGTTAGATAAAACCATATTTTATTATTTGTAATAATGTATCACAAGATATATATTTTATTTTTTAGATACATTTTTAGAGCACTTGATCAATTACTTATTAAATACTATATGTAAAATTAAAAATAATAAAAAAATACGGAATAAAAATGATCTTTTTGGAAACAAATTTATTTTAATTTTATGCGTCTAAAGAATTTATTGCCTTTAAGACATTTGCAGATTATTGTAAATATTCTTTTTCCTAGAAACAATATTAATTTCCAGAAAGACAACGTCTTTCTGTAGCAATTATTCCGATTTTTCAGTTCTAGTAATCGCCATTTTGAAAAAAGTATCAATCAAAAATAAAATAATTATATTGAATGCGTAATTATGTAGCAGCAGGTACAATGTGGTTTCTGTGACCTATGAATTTTTCTACGCTGCGTGTGATTAAATAATTTGTGCACGTATTAGTGTACAGAAGTATCCATGTTAAATTATTAATGCCGCATGCGCTACAAATCGGTTTCCATTAATATCCAGCGGCACTATCTTTTAAAACTATCGCCTCAATTAAAATATTAAAAAAGCAACTAGTACTTGACGTAAGTGTCCAGCTCATTTATTTTAAAATTTTAAATTCTAATTTAAATTAAATTGTGATAATACAACTTATCAAGAGTCTAAAAAAGTTAAAATGCAAAATTGGCGTATCAGTTTCTTGTTTTCTTAAAAAAAGGTCAAAAATAGTCGGATCATTTTTACAATATCAATATTTTTCTCACTTAAAAAGCCCCATTTTATTCTTCTCCGCATTTTTTTTTATTAACGGTATACTTTATGCCTTATTTAGCCCGTTTGTGGATTTCTACAAATCAGAAATGGCATGAAGTGGCCTATCAAACCGAAAATGTGTGTTCCGTGGATCGTTTCGAGAGGTTAAACAAAATAAAAAAATAAAAAATTGTAATCGAAAAAAATCAATAAATCCCAAATAACTTGAAAATTGAACTAAGCCGTTACGCGGCGATAGATTTATAAAGTAAGCGTTTTCAGTAATTTTCATGGATCGTACCGTTAAAGGCATTGTTATTGAAATCAGCAAGGTACAGCCTATATTTCCCAACTTTATAAAGTTTTTTTAGACAAACTTTTCTCCTGAAGTCATCAATTACCATAAATATTGTATTTTTGAAAATCCTTTTCAAAGCGCGTTTTCTTAATGTTTTCGGGAATTCTAACTATCATTATATTTTCTGATTTTATTAAGATTGAGGGTCCACATTAAATGGCCTTTCATTTTTCGATAATGCGTGACGCTTTTATAAAGTTTATAAATTTCGACGAGGATACATTTCTGTTGATGAAACCGTTCTTAAAGTCATCAGGGTCTTTCTAGAATGTACTTATCTGTTTCAACAGACCAGTCTCTTTAGAAGACGTAATCGGTTTCGATGTGCCTCATTTGCTCCTATCTCAATTAAAAAGCGATTAGTTACGTGCGATGATAAAAATTATATATATAAATACATTACCAATAAATAAATCAACGCCTGCAATTTAGGGGAAAACCAACTTAAAATAATTTTTAACGCGAATACAAAGAGAAAAACTTCTATGTAAATGATTGCCCAACAAGAACGATATGATTTTAAAATGAAACAAATTAAAAGTATTTCAGATACAACCAAACTTTTAAATTACTTTTAAGCATTGTCGATTACATTGTGTTTTGAATGACGCTTTATTGTGTCCACCTCGACTTTGTGTACACGAGCAAATTTGATGAACCCAATTTTCGATTACTTTGTGCAGTAACTCGGGTCTAATGTCACGATTGTTCGATGTTCAATCTTAATGCATCAAGGGTTCGTGATTTGTTTGCATAAACTATAAATTTCAAATAACTCAACAAAAAGAAATGAAAAAGGTTACATCACAACTTTTTGGAGGTTAATTTTCTTAAGATTATCTTTCCACCAAATTTTTTTTATAATACGTCAATAGTGGTATTAGCAGTGTGACATGTGGTACCGTCTGGTTGGGACCACATACTCTCCAAATCAATTTCATCTAAATTTTACCACAACAATCTGTTAACATGAATTGGTAGCACTCACCAGTTACTGTAACTACATTTCCTACCTCGATTTAGAAAAAGAATGGTCCGTTAATTCCGCTATGCCATAAACCACATCATACAGTGACCTTTTGCGGATGCAAAGGCTTCTCATTAACCTTTTGTAGATTATTTTCACACCAAAAACAATAATTTTCTTTGTTAACATATCCACTTCATCTAAGAAGATAATTGTTTGCCCAAAATTATGATCCGTTTCCAGTTGCTCTAAAACCCATACAGAAAAGGCACGGCGCTTACGATGGCCCAGTAGCTCCAATTCTTGTGTCAACACAATCTTGTACGAGCACAAACCCAAATTTGTTGCAACAGCAATGTTCTCTACATTTGTTGCATTTTGACGACTTTGTTGGTATTTTCGCATCGTGTAGAGGAAAATTTTTTTTCGACAATTCGACGGATAGTAAACACAAAAGGGCGAATATATAGGTTTCGCAAAAAGCACGTTGAGTGTTAACAAAAGAACGCCTATTTTCATAAAATTTTTGGGCAATTTCCAAACGTTCTTGAAGCGTGTATTTAGTCATAATAAATTATTACGAGTATACTAAACACAAACGACAACTAGTGGCAGACATTTTAAGCCTGGCTGACATTTCACTTCAAAATCATATCATTCTTTTTGGAAAACTTTTTATGAACAATGCCGCAATGGTGCATCGTTTGGTTGGTTCTCGGGTTATAAGGCCGTGGTCTTGACGTTTCGTCCACAACTGCGGCAGACATCTTCAGAAGAAAATCTTCTAAAAATTAAGTGCCTGAACTCCGACCTCGGCCTTATAACGTGAGAACCAACCACACGATGCACCATAACACCGGCCGTGAAAGCCTTCGCATCTAAATGCCGCAATGTTCTAATAGTTAGTTTTGTCAATATTGTTATCTATAAATTCTTATCGCAAATTCATATTGAGTAGCTACATCTTTTAGCTATAATGGAGTGTAATGTTAACAAGCTTATAGGATATTATTTTGTTTTATGTTCAGCAAAGTGTTTTCAAACTAGGGATTACTTCAATTATTCCGATCAAAAACAAATTTTTTAATCCTAAAAAACCATTAATAATTATGTGCCCCTTAAAATGTACGTGAAAATAGTGATATAAATATGCTATTTGCACTAATAGTGCTAGTACTTACGATTATAGGTAAAGGAGGGGGATGCGTAAGCTTGTGGGTAGTTAATTCCGTTAAAATTGAATATTAAGTTTATTATGAATGTCGCAATTTAGAAAATAAGTGGTTAAAAATTACTGTTTACGGGAATTGGCCATTATTGGCTGTCGTAGAGAATCTAACTGCTTATTACACTTTAGTTACATAGTATAAAATTCTAATTCTAAAGACTTTAGTCTGGCTCTGTTCTACCATGAAAACTAATTTCACTCTTGTACGCTTTTCATTAAACAAAAAACCCCCTTTTTAAATTTTCGGCAAGACGAAGAAAATTATAATTTGTTTTTGAAGTTGTGTCCTGTTATTATGATACTTTAGTACACATTGTTTTATCCATATCCAGTGATTTATCCTTTTTAACTCGATGTTAATTTCTCTTTTTTATCAGTAAAATACTTTGACAGAAATAATTTATTATCCAATAACATGTAAAACATATGTGCTGTAAGCAAATTATAATGATAGGTATTTCAAGTCGTTCTAAATCTTTATAACCACTCATCAGCTTTAGTAGCAAGAAAACCCGTAATTGCGGCCTGAACAGGCGACGTTCTGTACTTTTCTTGCAAGCTACATATAAAAACTTCCATCACATTTTTCAATTCAAAGAGGGTAGTTGTGAAGTACCAAATCGTCACTATGTTGACCACAAAATGAAATGTTGGGGTCATTCTTGGTATGCCCAGGACAATATCAATATTTTTCATCTGGTCTTAAACAAAACCTAAACTTTAAGGTTTCTCTTTTAAGGAAGTGGCATAAAAAATTATGATGTTCATAGCATGATTGTATGTAACTAAATTACTTGAATGTGTTTACAAAACCTCATTCTCCAAGTATTTAATTTTCAAATCAACTTATTTTTAATTCGCAAAAAACATTCTGAATATTTTATTTAACTTTCAGTTTTCTTAGCTAGATTGCAAAAGAAATCGTATCTCTTTGAATATGCTTCTTGATTTTACTCACAAAATAATAAATAAATAATTAGCGTTTATTTATTATTTTTATTTCAGTTTTCATTGTCTTTGGTAAGATTGAAATTCAGACACGCCCTTAATAATCATATGAAGTAAATTACTATTTTTTGCTGAAACTTCTAATGAGAAAATAATGCGTTATCAAATAATAAACTATTCAAAGGCAACTCGATAGTTTTCTACTAGTAAATTATACAAAATACAAACAGATATGTATATTCATTAATGGTTGCAGGTCAAATCAATATTAATTGTTATAAGTGCCCTCTGTAACGATCAGACATGACGTACTTAATTAATAGAAACCCACCTCAGTAAACTACAAACGCTGGTCTTCAATTACTTTAATTACTTTAGTTTTTCCTTAAACAGTATGACTATAACGTTACCTGCTTGTGGATTTGTTATTAAAAAATGCAGTTACCAGTAGAAATAATCCAAAAAAGAGGGTAAAAAGATAAAAAGATAAAATTTTTATGTTTTAAAGCCAATTAAACAAGGGGTATCTTGTGTTAAAATAATTAGAGGCTCAAAAAAAGTTAATTTTCTTAATATAGCCACGATATTGAAAACAAAACCTTTGCGTCCAGTCTTTTAATTAGCAATATAGTTGTCCACTTAATGTCTGTAATACCTTCAGTAGCAAAATATCTAAACTGCCGCGTATTTGTCAGCTCCTGCTATATAAATATATTATTATGTGTTTGATATAACGCACTCAAAACTACCACAAATGTTGCTGCATCTTAAGGTTTTTTCTAGATTTGATAGATTTCCAAAAGCTGATAACCAGGAATTGTTAAAACTCATAGAAGAAAATTGATTAATTATTTTACGTATTAGTTAATAGCAACAAGATTGTTTGAATCATCATCTATCGGTTGTTGCATATAGACCGCTCCAAGTATTCGCCATTACTCTTCGTTTTGAGCTTTCTGTAGCTAATTATAACCAGCTTTTCTTTTTATGTTATCTGTCCACCTGAGTTGGTGGGTCTTTGTTTCTTTTCTCTGTTCTCGGTCTTCAATTAGCCTATTTTCTTGATCCATCTGATATCTGCTGTTCTTGTAATGTACTCAATCCAAGACAATTGTAATTTAAGTACTTTTTTAAAAACATCTTGTATTTTTGTTTTATCCATATTTGATGTTTTATCCTACAGCTATTTCTACCATTTTACGCTTTAGTAGTCTTGCTACTCTCAATGCTTGTATGTTCCTTGCGATTAACGTCTATGTTTCTGCTCGATAGGTTAGTACGGGGAGTAGAAACACCTTTTTTTTCAATTTTTCAATGCGATCCAGTCCAGTTTCATTCTTCTATTTATTTTCTTTGTTTGACTGTCCGATTCTAATGTAATAAGTTGTCCAAGACAAATATAACTGTCAACTATTTCTAGTTTTGTCCTCCAAATATATACCGGTTTCTTGTTTTACTACGTCATTTATCATTATCTTAATCTTATCCTTATTTATACTTAAATAGATTTATTTTGCATTTATATTTATATCTGTTACCATCTTGTGAATCCTGTAGGTTGTCCGCTAGCTGTTACTATCTTGTGAATCCTGTAGGTTGTCGGATATTAGAGGAATTTGCAAATGTAAACGGTTTAACCTCTTTCCATCAGTGTTTAATCCCTTTGCCTCCCACGCATAGCTTATTGTAAAAATATTGTAAATAATGTAGGAGAACTCACATTGCTTTATCTTACCCCATGCTCCATTTTATCGATTTTTATTGTTTTGTGATTTATTTTTACATTTAGCATTTTCATAGATGTTTTTTGTCCTTGCAGTGCATCTGGTACCAACTCTGCTATTTTATTATGTCGCAATGTTCTACCGAGTCAAATGCCTCTTTGTAATCTAAAAAGGCAAGACACAATAGCAAGTTATGTTCTCTAAATTTGTCTAGACTTCATAGTACTTGCAAGTGATCTGTGACCACTAGCAAGACCCACCTGCTTTGGTGGTTAAGGAGTGTCCATTTTGTGTTAGTTAATCTACTGATTATAAGCTTTATAAACCATTTGTATATTTATTTTTATTATATAATATTGATTATAAAATAATTCTTCTGTAATTTTCTAAACTACCCGACCATCAGTTTGGATTTCACAAACACCATTCCACCATTGAACAAGTCCATAGATTAGTTGACAGAATTTTGAAGAGCTTTCAATATAAAAAATACTGTTCAGCCGTATTTCTTGACGTCGAGAAAGCCTTTGACAAAGTCTGGCAAGACGGATTGTTATTTAAAATCAAGAAGGCACTACCTCCTGACCACTATGAAGTACTGAAGTCATATCTCACCAACAGGCATTTCCTAGTTAGGTACGGAGACGCTCACACATCGCTATCTCCTGTCAAAGCTGGTGTCCCTCAGGGAAGCGTGTTGGGACCGCTGTTGTACATCATATTTACAGCTGACCTTCCGACCTCAACAAGTACTACAGTTGCCACATTCGCTGACGACACAGCAATATTATCATCACATGTAGACCCAAACATAGCATCCGAGAAATTACAGTCCCATTTATATAATATATATATATATATATATATATATATATATATATATATAATAATCTAACTGAATGGTTTAAAAAATGGCGTATTCATATAAATGAATCAAAATCAACCCAAGTAACGTTTACAACTAGAAGAGGAAATTGCCCCACTGTAATCATAAACAACAAACAAATCCCACAGAACGAAACAGTTAAGTACCTAGGTATGCACCTGGACAGACGGCTAACGTGGAGAAAGCATATATTTACAAAGCGTAAACACTTGGGTCTAAAACTCCAAAAAATGTATTGGCTCCTGGGGCGGAAATCACAATTGTTACTGAAGAGCAAAATACTACTCTATAAGACAATTATTCGTCCAATTTGGTCATATGGGATACAGCTCTGGGGAACAGCTAGTAGATCGAAGATCGACATTACAAGGCGGTTCCAGTCAAAGGTACTGCGATGCTTAATCAACGCCCCATAGTTTGTACCAAATGAAATAATTCGGCAAGATTTAGGACTATCAACTGTGACTGAAGAAATACACAAGTGTAGTGTTCGTTATCATGACAAACTTAGTGCTCACCCAAACGCATTAGTAGAACACCTCCTGGATCCCGACGATGACGAGCCACGGCTTAAGAGATTCAAGCCTCTCGATTTACCAACACGATTCGCGTAAAAGTGAAGTGTAGTGCAATCAAACTGTAACGGTTAAATTAGGAAAAATGTTCGCTGGAACGTTTTTCATCATGTCCTGTAATATATACTGTTAAAACAATTACTAAATGTCAATTTTATGACAGATTGTAAGCTATAAATAAATTTTAAAAAAAAATTTTTCTAAACTGGTTTTGTCACTTTTCTTAAATAATAATATTCCGAGTGCGTTGTCCCAATTTCTCTTTTTGTCCTAGCCGTGTGGGGTTGTTAGTACTCAGCCGGGCGGACGACTTCCCAGGTGGCGGGTAGAGAAAAGCCACCAGATACGGCGAGTGCCGGAAAAATAAAATACCCGGGGCAGACCAAAGCCAACAACATGTATATTATGTGAATGGCTGAATTTAATCTTACTGGAGGGTATAAAATACATACTCCAAGACCTCTGGCTAACATGTTTTAGGCCAAATACTTCCAAGGTTATCATAACGACATGCAAAAAAGAAGAGCAAAATAAGAAAAAACAGAGTTATTCATAGGTATTCTTTAATTGGTTCTTAGGTTATTCGGCGGGGTCGGAGTTTAGAAACTCTTGACGTTTGAAAATCTGAACTATATCAAATGAGATATTATTGAAATAAGTAAAGACGTAAGGACGACCAATGCTTAAGACTTAATTTAGGATACGTACTGTTTATAAAAGAAAAGAAAGTAAAATCATCATCATCAGCTGTCATCCATCGTCGGATGTAAGCCTCCCCTAACGTATTCCATTCTTGTCTATTTCTTGCTCTTTGCGTCCAATTATGGCCTGCGTGTCTCTTTATGTCGTCCGTCCACCTTGTCAACGGGCGTCCTCTGCTTCTTTTTTCAGCTCTAGGCCGCCATTCAATCACTCTGCGAGTCCGTCGGTTGTCCTGCATTCTCGCTATGTGACCGGCCCAGTTCCATTTTAATTTGCATATGCGGTATCCCACATCCGTTACTTTTGATCGCTTTCGAAATTTCGGTGTTTGTTATATGTTCTTATAAAGTAACTCCCAACATACGTCTTTCCCTTTGGGTAGTTTGTAATTTTGAGATTATGCCTTTATTGATTGCCCAGCTTTCAGAACCACAAGTTAATACTGGGAGAACGTGTTGGTCAAATATTCGAGCTTTAAGTGTGTTAGGAAGATTTTTAATTTAATTCAACTAACATTCTTTCCAGTTCTTCTCTACTTTTACTTGTTAGTACGATATCATCGGCGAAGTCGCACGTTCTATTAAAGATTATATTCCATCAGTTGTCATATTTTGTTTTATGAAGTATTGTTTGGTTGATTCACGAACATATGTGCTTCTTACTTTCTTGTTAATATTTATAGTTTTGTTTTAGTTTCTCCATTTATTTTCACTTGAAATGTTGCGTTTTGTATATGTTCTGTATTAGTGTAGTATATTTGTGATCTATCCTACTGTTACTCAATGCGTTTAGAATTGCCCAGGTTTCGATGGAGTTAAATGCTTTTTCGTAGTCTATGGAAGCGATCCATAACGTCATATTGTACTCGTTGGCTTTCTCTATCAGCTTTCTGATGGTTTGCAGGTGATCAACTGTACCAAATCCCTTCCGAAATCCGACTTGTTCTCTGGGTTGATAGTTGTCTAGTTTGTTTGTTAGTCGTTCTGTTATTATCTTTGTGAAGAGTTTATACATCACTGACAAGAGGCTAATTGGCCTATAATTACCTATTTTATCCTTATCTCCTTTCTTAAATAGTAAAATCACTGTAGCATTATTCCAGTTTTCTGGTATTGTACATTCACTTATACACTTGTTATATAGTTTTTCCAGTAGGCTTAGTATTGGTGTTCCCCCGTGTTTAAGCATTTCTGCAATTACTCCGTCTTCTCAGGGTAATTTTCCGTTTGCCATTTTGTTTAGAGATTTTGCAATTTCGTCTTTAGTTATGTCTGGTATTTCTTCCGAACTTATGTTTTGAACTAGTAGTCTTTTTGTTTCTGTTTTGTTATGTGGTGGATTTACTTTGGTGTTATATAGTGTTTGATAAAAGTTTTCTATTAGTTTTGTAATTTGTTCTGTTTGTGTTATCTCTTCGTCCTTTTCATTTATGAGTTATGTTATTTTTTCCCACATTCATTAGCTTTATGGTATTCTTTAGTCTTTTTCCTTCTTCTAATGTTTCTTTTACTTTTTTGTTGTAATTTCTAATGTCTGTTCTGATTTTTTTTCGGATTGTTTTATTCATTTCTATAATTTCGTCTGTGTTACTTCTTTCATCTCTTTTTAACTGTTTTCGTTTTTCTATTAAATCGAGTGTTTCTCTGCTAATTAGTTGTTGTTTTTGGTTTGTCATTTTTGCTACTTTTTCTGCTGTTTTTGTTATACATTGTGTTATTTTGGTGTTTAAAGTATTTAGGGATTCAATGTCGTTTATGAGATTTACTTGATGTTGTATTTCTTCTTGGTATTGGGATTTTTTTACTTTTAGGTTGTCTGTGGGATGTACGGGAGATTTCACCCAAGAGTAGCACCTCTATACTCTGAATTGTCGGACCCTTGGGTCATTCAGAGATATTGGTCTCCAGGTGGTCTCTCACTCTCATTTATGGCTCCCAGAAGCTTGTTAAGCGGCCACATCCCGGATACGGTGTCGGCACACAGGCTAAACTAAATGAGAGGCTATGGGAGGCAACCTTCAATTGATGAATTTAATGGCTCCCATAGTAACAGCAGCGTCTGACTCAGATTGAGCGGCTGCAAATAGCGTCTGTTCCCATATTGGGCGGCTAGAAACCAAAGCGGAAAGCAAGGAGAAACTACCGCTTAAACTTTCTCAAGACAAACAATTATGGCTACACATCAATACAAAACGGCCCCTAGTCCGCGGCAGACCTTAAATGGTCAAGGGGTGTGAAGAATCCCCGCGATGAATGCTAGGAACCACCCGAAAGTGGAAAACGAAAAAGAAATACCAATCAAAATTGGCACATGCAATGTGAAAAGCATGTATATGGCTGGGAAGATACACAATACAATCCAAGAGATGAAGAGACTAAACATAAATGTCCTTGGAATTAGCGAAATGAGGTGGAAGGAGTCAGGAAAAATGAACATAGGCGACTCAACTGTATATTACTCTGGAAACAACCTACCTGATCACCCAAACGGAGTTGGAATTATAGTGAACAAAGAGGCGAAAAAATCGGTTATGAATTTCATACCGCAATCTAACAGAGCAATGTTGATCCAACTAAAAGTAGAACCAAAAAATGTTAACAAAATACAGGTATATGCACCAACAGCAGAAAAACCCGACGCAGAGATAAACAATTTCTACACCCAAATAAAACAATTAAAATCACACATCAAAAAAGATGAGATAACAATAATTATGGGTGATTTCAATGCCAAAATCGGAAAAGGACCACTTCAAGATGTAGTAGGTAAGTATGGACTGGGTGACAGAAACCCAAGAGGTGACATATTAGTACAATTTTGTCAAGAAGAAAATCTTGTAATAAGCAACACATGGTTTAAACTACCTCCGAGACGCCTTTATACCTGGAAATCACCGCAAGACCACCCAAGACATGTGATCAGGAATCAAATCGATTTTATCCTAATAGACAAAAGATATCGAAATGGAGTTCTTGGAGCAAAGACCTACCCAGGAACAGACGTGGGGTAGGATCATAACCCTGTAGTAGCACGCATCAGAATTAGGTTAAAAAAGATAAGGAAGAAGACAAACACAAAACCAAATATGGCAATACTAGAAGACCAGATACAAAAAGATCAAATATCCGCGTCACTAAACAACGAATTCAAAAAATACGAGAAACAGAGGCTGAAACCGACCAAGAGCAAATAGGAAATATCTGGAAACAATTTAAAAACACGCTAAACAATATACAAGCCCAAACTGTAAGAGCATCAAAATACGATCACAAAAGGAATGGATAACAAAAGAAATTTTAGAGCTAATGGACGAGAGACCAATGTATAAAAACTCGGACCAACAGAGGTACAATCAAACCCAAACCAAAATAAGACGAACAATAAGAGAAGCAAAAGAAATGGATGAACAATAGATGCCAAGAGCTTGAAGAACTGCAGAACAAACACGATCTCTTCAATTTACATAAAAAGTAAAGGAAGTTACTGGAAACTTTAAAAACGACTGCCAACAAGGCTAACAAATGATAACAACCAACTGATATCTACAACAGAAGAACTAAACAGCGAATGGACAAACTACGTACAACAATTGTTTGATGATGAAGTTAACCTCCCGTACGCCGCGAAGGGCGAAACGGGGCCAAACATATTAAAAGCAGAAGTAGTTAAAGTGTTAAATGCAACTAAAAACGGGAAAGCTCCCGGACCAGACGACATTTATGCAGAATTCCTGAAACTCATATATGAAGATAACATAAACATAATGACAAACCTGTTCAATAAAATATACCAAACAGGAAACATACCACACGACTGGCTAAAGTCAATTTTCATTCCTATACCAAAGAAAACTAATGCGAACAAATGTGATCAATTCCGATTAATTAGCTTAATGAGCCATGTGCTAAAATTATTTCTAAAAATAATACACTACAGAATACGCAAAAAAAAGTGAACAAGACCTAAGCGAAGAACAGTTTGGCTTTCGGGACGGCCTTGGCACTCGAGAGGCTTTATTTGGATTAACAGTATTACTGCAAAAATGCAGAGATCAAGAAAAGGAGGTATATCTCTGTTTCCTTGGCTATGTCAAAGCATTTGACCGTATAAAACACGCAGAATTAATAAACGTGCTACAGCATAAAGGACTGGATAAACAAGACATCACAATTATTAGAAACATATACGAAAAACAAACAGCAGCAATAAGATTAGAAAACTCAATCACAACTGAAGTGGCTATTAAACGAGGGGTACGTCAGGGATGCGTCCTATCACCACTTATGTTCAATATATATTCGGAACAAGTATTCCAAAAAGCACTTGAAGGCTCGGAAGATGCTTTCAAAGTCAACGGAAGATTACTCAACAATTTGAGGTACGCGGATGATACCGTAATTATTGCCGACAGCCCTTAGGGTCTACAACGCTTAATGAACCGTATCACAACCGAAGGAGATACTGTCGGACTCAAAATTAATACAACGAAAACAAAAACAATGGTAGTGAGCAGAATACCAAACACAACAGTCAATATAAATGTATACAATGAACATATAGAACAAGTCCACAAATTTAAATACCTTGGCTGCTGGATAACTGACAATCTAGACCCAGAACTAGAAATACGAACCAGAATAGAGACAGCCAGAATGACTTTCATAAAAATGAGAAACTTGCTATGTAATAAAAGCCTCGCTCTAGATGTAAGATACAGATTTGTGAAATGTTACATTTATTCAATACTGCTATACGGGGTGGAGACTTGGACATTGAACAAGAAAGAGATTAGCAAGCTGGAAGCATTCGAGATGTGGGTGTTCCGAAGAATGCATAGAATATCGTGGGTTGAACACATAAGAAACGAGGAAGTACTCAGACGTATGAACCGAGACAGAGAACTAGTTAATACGATTAAAAAAAGGAAAACCGCCTATCTTGGTCATATCACAAGAAATCACAAAAACCAACTATTAAAACTCATGATAGAAGGGAAAATAGAAGGAAGACGCGGCCCAGGTCGAAGAAAATGTTCATGGTTGAAGAACATAAGAGACTGGACGGGCTTCAACACATACACATTAATTAGAACAGCACAAGACCGAGACGAACTCGCCACAATTGTTGCCAACCTTCATTAATGGAGATGGCACCAGAAGAAGAAGAAGAAGAAGAAGAAGGTTGTCTGTATCTATTTGACTGTGTTTATTCTGTATATATTTCCGTCTTTCTATTTTTGTGTTGATGTATATCTTAACTCTCACCATACAGTGATCGCTCCCTACGCATATTGTAAAAGCAAAGAAATAATTAGAAAACAAATGGAAATAACACATTTGAGAATTGCCATGCGTTCCATTATACCTATACATAGAATAATACAAGTATCGACAAAATATACATTTAAAAGATTACAGCTATATGCACCTACAAAAAACCACGAGGATGAAGAATTAGAGCAAATATACAAAGAAATTATTAATGCATCTACCTCATTTCAATAATATCCACAAAAATAAAAAAATATAGAAATAATAGTTTAAGAGAAACAATACTATAACCAAAAAGAAAGTTTTTTAGAAATCATTTCAGTTCCCACACAGAAAAACCCAAAAAGACAGAATAGAAGCATAATTCTCATCAACTACAAAATTCAAACATCACTTTATTTAGTTGGCCCTCTGAAGAACTTTCATTGCTGGCGAAAAAACCAAATATGGAAGTTCTCCGAACAAATTAAATAATGAAAAAATTGTTTTTGGTCGTCATACTTATTCTAAAAACCAAACGTGTTTGTTTCACGTGGTATAAAACTTAATATTAAAAATAATTATAACACGTTGCGGACTTTTATGTGGTCCTTGGTATTTTATAACTTAATTTAACATCAAGCAATTGACGTGTTACTGCAAGTTATAGATCGAGTATTAATAAAAGCAAACTCATTAAAGCAATAGTTCCTGATCACTGATTTTAACAGCAATAACCATAAAAACCAGATTTCTAGCTCCGTTGCTAATTACAGTTTTTATTAACTAAGGGGGAATTTAAAGCAAACCAGCACTATAACAGGTAAACATCTGAAAGTTGTATTATATAAGTAAATTGGCTGAAAATGAAAGCGGCAGTAATAGCAAATCCACCTTCAAGTGAAGTTTGTGTTTCTTTGGTTGTAATAAGCATCTGCTACAAGGCTTTCTTTGAAACTAATGTACAACATATACGTTTATTAGTATTTATATTCTAGATAGAAGAAAGCGTGTTTTGATGAACACGAGAAGCAATTTGTGGAAATTAAACGAGATATTTAAAAAAGTATACAAATTTCATTACGTGAGTTATTAGGCGTGTAAATCATCTGGTAGAAACTTGAGGTTTGAAAGCTGGATAAACTATGAACCATGAGGAGTGTACAAACTAGAAATTAAGCTAGTCAGAAAGACTAAGAAACTACACAATGTTGTAATATAAAAATGATTAACCCAAACAGACTTAAAATTCAGAAGAAACGGCAAGTTAAATCGATAAAGATGGGGATGAATACGATCTGTGCAAGTTGTTTTCTGAAAAAGCTGACAGCTACACAAATAAAATATAAAGAAAAAGCCGTTCACTTCGAAGGGATGTGCAACTGTTGAGTCAAATGGAAGCAATCGGTTTAACACTTTGTAGGGCAAGCCCTGGTGCACTGCTAGACTGACCGTTAATCTTGCCATTCCCATTTCTTTTACCAGATTAGTTCAGCTCCGCCAAAGATCCTGATCGATTGAGGATGCAAGACATCTTTTCGGCTTTCCCGCAATGCAACCTAAAAAATTCCCGGATTTACCTCGACGACCCTGTATACATGCAGACATTTTTCAAATCCAAATTTTCCATCACGCTGATTGCCAACGTGAGCATTAGTCACGAACTTTCCCCTCAAATAAAGAATTTTAACATGTTAAGATGATGCACCCAACACATATATAATGGTTAAGTATGCCAAGTTTGTGCAAATCATTAGGTAACTACGAGACACCTCAGAATACACTGAATTGATGACTACGCATACTAAGCCGTTCTAGGGATCCATGTAATTCACACAGGACTGGAATAAACAAAAGCGCTAATTCAAATGAGCATCTACTAACCTTCAAATGTAATTTATTGCCCAGTAAAATTATTTTCACCTTAAGGTAGAACAAGGCACACGAGATAAAATTGAATAAATGGATTTGTAAATTGTATTGTAAGAATATCAGTTAACATTTATTTTTAATTTCATACAAAAATTTAAAAATTATATTTTAAGAGCTTCTATTCCTACCTATGTATTAAACAACAAGATTTTATTTTTTATTTTCAGCGGTCGCTACACTTGAAAGTTACAAGCAAAACCTAATTAAAAAAAGCAATGAAGGCTGACTTGCCAGTTACATATATGATGGAGGGCTTAGTTTATGTTATCCAACACTAATAATACATAATTCGGTATCTGGAGCAGAACGCCATAATTCTGGCCGCAGTTCCGAATTAGACCCAAGCGAAACTAGGAGACAGTGCATATTAAGTAACGGAGTTTCCACTTCGAGCGGCGATTATAACATAATTATACATGCCGCCCAACAATGGCATACAAATAACTGATTGCGCATTAAAAATGCTGAAATAGAAAGTTCCCGCGCTTCTCTTCGGTGTAGAAAGCAGGGAATCTTCTTGCAATAATTGCGGCGGATCGTCCAAGGTTGTGGCGTGGCGTGCGAATGTTGGCCACACAAGCGCGGAAGATTTAGAAGACTGTCTCCTTAATTTTAATATTAATGTCAGTTGTAAACTTTTCTTAAATGGCAATAACTTAATTGTGGTTTTAGCGCCATTCTTTAATTAATATAAAATCGGGCATAATAAGACAAACTAAAAAACTATGAGAGCGTGGTTATCGAAATAGTTAACTGCCGATATGAAAATAAAATTTAAAGTTATAATTATGGAAAACCAATAAACCAATATGTAGACGAAAATAGTGTTTAAATACTGGACATAACAAAACTTGCTAACAGAATAAATGTACAAAAACTTACTCATGACGTTATAAAAATATGATATGCACCAAGAAATTACATATTTATTGTAGACATTTTATCAAAAGTTTCTCTATCATATATATCTGAAGATAAAAAGGATAATGATGCGGTTTGTATTAAATATTTAATAAAGAATATACCAGCAATAAAACAAAGGTTATGCGGCTATAAGGAGCTAGAAAAAAAGATAAAGCATTAAGTTAATTATAAATATAATAAAGATAAGTAACCAGAATATATAGCAAGCTTTCTACACTTAAGGTAATAAGTGATAGAGTTCAGCCAAATGATCAGAAAATAGTTTTTAAAAACTTAAGCATTGTTAAACCCTACAAATTAATATAAAAAATTCTTAGCTTTATCCACAAAAATTTTGCCTCAATGCTTACATTTTGTCCAAATATGAATCAACATGCCGATAGTAACATTGTCCATTCATATTAAACATGCGTTAGTTATCGCTAATAGCTCATTAATCTCCTAGTCGGTCTTGGACAAATTGTACATCCTGTAAATAACAAGAACAGCATGTAAATCAATATAGTTCTTTCAAAATTCAATATAATTCCTGGTAGTAGATCGGATAATGCTCACCAGATCTGTGGTACTGAAGAAATCGAATAAAAAAGAGGGAACCAAAACTAGCACAGTCTATACAGGATTCCTGTCGTTGCCAGGCAACAGCGGTATTAGTACTGAAATGAGGTTTCAGATAAATGACAATTTGTACCAATAAAAAAGGTCATGGGAGACAACCAAAAACTACCTTTTAATAATTTTGCATATTTGACATCATTAAATTAAATGTAAGTTTAGGTCTTCGTCCCTGAAAGACATTAAATGGTTATAAGCTGTTTTTCCTGATTGCCACTATTACTTGCATTTGGAATGTGTGCAACTGGAAAAATTCACAATACTATTAAAATGGAAAGGCCATCTGTCGGTATACAAGAGAAATGCACTAGACTACGAGTACTTCTGTTGGAAATATTGGCACACCCTTTATTAAGACCACTATTATTTAAGTCTTTGTTCCAGATCGATAAAATTTTAAGAAGAGCTACAGTTGTTCTGCAATGACTTCAAGAAAACCCTGAAAAAGTCCACAAACCTAAAATAATATCAGTAATAGGTGACTTCAATGAGAAAATAGGCTAAAAAAGGGTAGAAAATTGGTGGGTTCTTCCTGACCGAAATGGCTGTGGTAAATATTTGTGTAGTAGAAAGGAAGATTCTTAAAATAAATATGCAAAAGAGTATTTGCAGATGACAGAGAAAACTACACTATAGGTAAAATTTTCAATGCGCGACATCAATTTACTAGTAATAAAGTACAATCTTCTGTGAAGGAAATCAAGACTACTAAAGCAGGGAGGTCATAAATCGTTTATTCCGAAATTTTAAAAATCATAAACGACAAAGAAGTAATAATAAAAAACTTTACAACGTTATCTACGATACATAACATGGGTCGCGAAAAAATGAGAATCACAGGATTATCAGAATAATAAGTCACTTATTGAAGACTTTCTGAAAAGCAATTATAAAATAATGTAAAAAATGCAAAGTTTAATTTTAGAAATGTTTTGAGAATTAAAAAAGAGTTTTTATAACCCAAGTGCTTTTTCGACGACTATCTCTATCTGGAAAACAATAGACCTGATTGACAACCATCTTAGAATTATCCATAAAATTAAAGCAAAGTACTAGTCAACTAAAAAAGTTTGCAAAAGAAGATGTGGCGCGCGATTGCGTACTGATGTTTACTCAGAAAAATTTATAAAAGAAGGGCTACCGGATATAAAAGAGGTAATACTTGTGAACTTAATAAATTACTTAATAGCATCTAATGTGCGAATAATATTATTATATTTGGGAACAGTCTTAACAGCCAGCAACGCTATGGCTTAAAATTCAACAACTAAATGTGCAGTCGTTAACAAAAGTCTAGTATCACTTGGACAAATAATAGTTAACATACAGTCAATTGAAAAGTTATATAACTACTTAGGCACCAGTAATAGCGAGCAATAAGACCATTCAATTAAGATAATATAAAGAGAGCAAAAAGGGCAACCTTTCCAACAGCTTTAACACTAAGAACAAAATTTATTTAGTCGATGCTTTAATTTTGTAGTTCTTTTTTAATGGATAAAATACTGGATGTTAATAAAGGCGTCTTTAAAAAGACTTGAATTTTCTGAAACCTAGTACTACCGTCGTATATTAAGAATATCTCGGATGAATCATATTATTAATAACAAGGTTTTACTAGAACAAAAAATGTGAGATCATCACAAATGTGGAATGCTGTAAACTTAAATATGTAGACCATAATATGAAAAATCAAGTTAGTTATGGCACATTACAACTAATTGAACAGGACAGAGATTACAACAGGACTAGAAAGAGAAAGAATATTTTGGCTGCGAAAGTCATCAGTAAAATACAAATAGCTATACTAGTCACTAGCATCCGTAACGAAGAGGCACTCCAAGAAAAAGACAATATCAAAAAGCGCAAGGGATTTAAAAAGAAACATCAAATATCAATCCATATTAGTCAAGATTTAATAGTATAGTTGGGTCAAAACTAAAATATTATCTGAATGTCTAATACAAATTAATACATATTCTTTTAGAAAAACAACAAGGCAAGAAAGTTTTGAATCTCTTGCTAAACTTGCAAAAGTGTATATCTCAAGGATAATTATCAGAGTGTACTGTTAATATGAAATCAAAAATAAAACTAATAAAACGCCATCAAATGTAAAGCTCTGGTTTTGTAGAAAAATAAAGTTCCAGTCAAAATTGAAGAGCAAAGGAAGCATTTGCGTGGTCTGTTCCCTTCAAATGGAGCACTTTGAAACTCACATGTTTCGTCAGCGTCATTTCCATTATTAACAATATGCTTTTATTAAAAATGCAAATCATTGCCTTGTTGTCTTGGCCTCAATTTCATCGACGGTATAGAATATCTTTCTTTTCCAGATTTTCTTTATTGGCAGCAACTCACTCACAACTACAGTACGATATTTTTTCTGCTCTGATAACAATAATCACAAAACGAATTTTGACAAGATCCTTCCTAAAAATTTCAGACCTTAATTTTCAAAATCTGTCAGTATCGTGGATCCTTGTGAATTGTAGCGTATGCACGTTCAATATTTTCCGGCATCTTACTTGTTGCTGATCTTTAAAACATGAATCTATTCGACAAATCCTTGACCATCTCTGAATCGGTTGTACCCTCTTTTATTTATTACATTGCACCATCCGAATAGTTCTTATCGGCCTTAGCTATGCACAAAACTTGATGCTCTATTTGGTCGATGATTGCACCCTACACGGGCTACTCTCAAATAACCCAGACCAGTGTAGTCCCTCTCATTTACGCATGAGCACTACAGTCCACTTCCATAGGCTGCCATGTTACATGGTAAACGGGCAAAATGTTTTTATGTTATTAATATTGGCTCGATATTTTCAGGATAGACCACGTGTCTCAAAATGATATTAAAAATTACTAAATTTCACGGGTGCAATTACCCCGTCCATAGAATATACAGTTACGTGATACAATAGTTTGCAAGTGAAATAAGCAGCATATTTTTTTGATTGCACATTTAAATAAGAGGTAAGACATATAAAACATTACCTCAACTTTGAAGATCAAAAAAAAGCGAGCGCATCCCCAAATTTGAAAATAACGTAATTTAAAAAAACGAGAATGAAGAAGGTCCACAAATCTTACTAATATTTTCCTTTTTGTAATGGCACCTTTCCTTTTGCCAATAACGTTTCAATTAAAATTTTTTACTTTTCATATCATGCAACTTTATTGCTTTTCATTCCTTCATTGCTTTTACAATATTTTGGTTTATTTGAATCTGTGCTCCTTTTAGATTCAAAAATTTGCTTAATCTCAATTTACAAAATTTTATATATCTCTTAACGTTACGCCAATAGCAGAATTTTTGCCTCTGTCCGTTGGCTAGTAATCAGTTAAAATAGCAATGACCTTTCAATGCTATAGAATGATTATCATGTTATTAAAATTAATGCATTTTTAAATTTTTAATTAGTTTCATTTTACATAATACTCGAATGTACACGTAAGAAAATTGTATATTTTTATTTAACAAACATGGCGAGTAAACTTTGCATGACAAGGCATGTTCATAGATTCTTGTCACATTTTCCAGGTTTGTATACTAAGCTAATATAATTATTGCAAACAGTGCTAGCCTATATGTGCACGAAACGGTAAATTAGGGGATTGTAAGAACACTCAATCAGAACGACACATCCTTCTGTAACTCGAAAATTCCAATGTATAACGTAGCCTTTTTAACGGAGGTTTTCCAAAACAATAATAGCACTGACAATCGCGGGTTTGGTAGAGAGAAAATATCTTAGGTGTTTCTAAAAACACTTCTAACAATTATTATTTAATATGTTTTAGTAGCTATATCTACATTTAATGTTCGGTTGCTTCTATTAAAGAGATTTTACCGAAAATAATATTTTTGTGCTGTAATTTTGTTATATTCTACAAAAACACGTCCATTAATTTTTTATTTGATCAGATTTTTATAGTTTTATCTTTAACGATAATAATAAATGTGACCTATTAGGCACTATCGCAAAAAGAAACATGTTAAGAATACAATTATGCATCAAAAAGCAGTATATAAAAAGATAAATAATCATTAAATTTTTCCATATATATTTAAACTACAAATGTACCATTTTAACTTAATTATCAAATTTGTAACATAAATAAATTTTTCAGAGTTCTAAATTGAATTGACAAAACCGAAAAGCATTTTTTGTTTTTATGAAAGAACAGTTTAATTCTATTTTTATTCATATACACAAAATTGCATCTTTATTGTTACAAGTTATAGAATTTCAACTTAAACCAAAAACAACTATAGAAAAAAAGTGACATAACATACAAAATTTTGCAGTTATGATTTAATGCTACTGGCTAAATCGTACAAATCGCTTCGACCCCCTTGCTGATGAGGTTAATCCACAAGAACAAGCTCCATGGAATTCAAAACAAAACGTACCGAAACCTCCCCCGATATTCATCTCGGGTGTTAAAACTACCGAACCGTTAATTAAATACTTGGAAACCATAGCTAAAGAGGAATATACACTAAAGGCTCTACCTAACAACGAAATAAAAATTCAACCAAATACATCGGAAAAATACACAAAAATAACTAAAGTATTAGCAGAAAAGCAAACAGAATTCCATACCTACAAAATTAAGGAGGAGCTAAGCTTTCGAGTATTCCTAAAGAACCTACATCAGTCAACTAGTACGGACGGAATTAAAAAAAAAACTAGAAACACTTGTATACAAAGTAGTCAATATATAGAATATTAAACAAGCAGTCACAAAAAAGAACTGCCCCTTTTTGCGGTAGAACTAAAACCGGGTGACAACAATAAAGAGATATACAAAGTACATAGACTTATGCACTCTGTGGTTAAATTTGAGTCACCACGCGTCAAACGAACAATACCACAATGCTCCAGGTGTCAGAAACATGGACATACTAAAAATTTTCGCAACAGAACCCCTCGCTGTGTTAAGTGCACTGGCTCACATAAAACTTCGGAATGTGAACACAAAGACAACGTTACATGTGTAAACTGCAATGGGAATCATCCTGCGAATTATAGGGGATGCCCAGCGTACAAGGAACTACACCAAAGAGCACTATGTTAAACCTGTTAACCATGTTCGTCACTAAAACACAAAATGGATAATGTATTTAAAACAGCGATATGGAACGCCAACGGGCTATTACATCACAAAGACGAATTCACAACCTTCATCACAAATCACTGTATAGACATCGTTTTAATCGCAGAATCACACTTTACAGAACGAAGCTACTTCAACATTCCAAGGTATGACATGTATGCAACACAACACCCAGACGGCACCGCCCATGCTGGTACAGCAATAATAATGCGAAGTTCAATCAAGCATCATGAACTACTAAAATACAGTCAACCACAACTACAAGCTACAACAATAATAATTGAAGATTGGCTAGGTCCAATTACAGTATCAACAGTCTATTGTCCACCACGACACTAACAATAAGCAGGAAACATACGAGCACTACTTCCATACACTAGGCCCTAGATTCATCTCGGGTGGAGAATTTAACGCCAAACACGAATACTGGGGTTCTAGACTAAGCACCACCAAATGAATAGAAATGATGAAAGCAGTAAACAACTTAGGGTTACGACGTCTGTCCACAGGTAAGCCTACCTATTGGCCATCTGACCTCAGAAAACAACCTGATTTGCTAGATCTGTGCTTCGTGAGAAACATTAACTCGAACTTACTAAAAGCAAATTCCTGTCTCGACCTCTCGATGGACCATTATCCAGTAATAGTGACATTAGGCGCAAACGTAAAGGTCAATGTCAGATCACCATCCCACACCAATAAAGCCACAAACTGGAATCTCTTCCAAGAACTAGTCAATGAATCCTTGCAAATGCAAATACCTTTAAAAACAGTAAAAGACCTTGAAGAAGCAACAGAACATTTCAATCAGGTTGTTCAAGATGCGGCCTGTCAGGCTACACCAGAACTCGTTCAGCACATCCAATCGGAAAATTGTCCTATCATAGTGAAGAAGAAAGTCGCAGAGAAACGCAGACTAAGAAGAATCTGGCACACATCAAGACATCCAAACGATAAAAGAGCGCTCAATCATGCTACCTCCAAGCTCAAAGACCTTCTGCGCAACATTAAAAATCAACACGTACAAAACTACCTGAAACACTTGTTTCCAACAAATGATTATTCTCTCTGGCGAGCTACAAAACACTTAGAACATCCGAAACAACACAAAGCACCAATTCGCGCCAAAAACAATACCTGGGCAAAAAGTGACCGAGAAAAGGCGGAAACCTTCGCAAAACATCTAGAAAAAGTTTTCGAACCATTCCCGCCGATAGTAAACAACGAAGGAGAATTCCACAGATCTTTAGAAACGCCGTACCAGATGAGCCTGCCGATTAAAAAGTTCAACGCCTACCAGGTAAAGACTACTATACTTAAAAAAGTGAACTCCAATAAAGCTCCGGGTCAAGACCTAATCACTGGAAAAATACTAAAAGAACTACCAGATAAGGGATATCTATATCTTATCTATTCAACTCAGTCTTAAGACTACGGCATTTTCCTGACCAATGGAAGAATGCTACAGTTATTTTAATACAAAAACCAGGTAAACCTAGTGACCAACCTGCGTCATACAGACCCATCAGTCTTCTACCGGTGTTATCCAAGGTTTTTGAGAAAATGCTCCTAGAAAAGCTATATCCTATTCTTCTAGACAAACATGTCATACCCGATCACCAATTCGGCTTCAGAAAAAAAAACATACTACAATAGAGCAGGTACCCTGTGTAGTGAATAAAATCTCCAAGCACTTCGAAGAGCGAAGATACTGCGCTGCGGTGTTCCTCGACATTACGCAGGCCTTTGATAAGGTCTGGCATCAAGGGCTGCTATATAAAGTTAAGAAAACCCTACCCACGGATTACTACGAAATATTCAAATCATACCTAACTAATAGGCATTTCTCCGTCAAATATGGCAGCGAAATAACACCCCTTCATCCTATCACATCAGGAGTACTCCAAGGCAGTGTTCTGGGCCCCATTTTGTACTTGATATTTACGCGAGACCTTCCAACATGTGCAGGAAAAATGGTTGCTACCTTTGACGATGACACGGTTAACCTTACATCACACACAGATCCAAATCAAGTATCCCAAAAGCTTCAAGCTCACCTAGATAAAATACAAAATTGGTGTAATAAGTGGAGCATAAAAATAAATGATAGCAAATCGGTCCAGGTAACCTTCACACTCAGAAGAGGCAACTGTCCGCCGGTGCAGCTAAACAACCACCTGATCCCTCAAGCAGATAGCGCTAAATACCTGGGCATCCACCTAGACAGGAAACTAACCTGAAGACCACATATAAGGGCAAAGCGTAAACAACTAGGGCTTAAGCTACAAAAAATGTATTGGGTAATCGGGCGTAAATCGCAACTTTCTGGAAAGCAAAATACTTCTCTATAAAGCTATGCTTAAACCCATATGGTTTATGATATTCAGTTATGGGGCACTGCTAAAACTTCAAATATTGAAATATTGCAAAGATTTCAATCCAAAGTGTTAAGATCATTAGTTAATGCACCGTGGTACATTCCCAACGAAAGCATAAGACGCGATCTTGGAGTTTCAACGGTTAACCAAGAGATACAAAAGTTTAGTGCGTGCTATTACGATCGTATCAATGATCACCCAAACATTTTAGTGGAGTGCTTACTAGACAATGACGACGAAGTGCAACCACGTTTAAAAAGATTCAAACCCGCAGACCTAATTGTCAGATTCGTGCAGTAAATTGTCGGTTAATCAACAGTTTCAACAGTGTATAAGATAAACTAGTTTAAGAGTAATAGAGGAGTGTCATCAATGGATGCACTTCCATCATCTTTATTATGTTCTTTAACCATATATGTCATATCAACTACTGAATGTCTAAAGACAGATTATAGTGTAATAATAAATTTCAAAAATAAAAAAAAAACGAGTTATTGGAAAAGCACGTAGTTTATTTTATCCAAAAACGAGAGTCTTTGAAAGACTTGTTTATTGCAGCAATTACTAAGAGTCTTAAAAGAATCAACGTGTTTTAGAAATTATTTATCAGCCTGTAATAAGTTCCACGCATTAAGTGACGATGAAGACTTTTCAGTCATCGGTAGTTTTGTTTACAGCAATTGCATAAATCGGTTCCTTACAGTACAACTTCTTTAATCAATATCATATTAGGGCAAGAAATACTGTCGTAATTTCTGCAACAGATGATTCTCTAGCGATAAAGAACGTAAAGTCGTCTAAAATATTCAAAAACTTAAAGCACAGTTCGGAGACAACACTCTGGCTTTTACTAGTACGAGAAGCAGTTAAAAATAAAGGCCTCCAATGTCGCCTACGAACTAGCATGATCACGGAGAATATTTGCATTGTTCACCCCTTTCTCAAGAATATCCGCTAATTAACGATTGCTGACTTTGCTTTTGAGATCAAAATAAACTACCTCAGTACTCAGGTAATCATTACTAAAGATTTTGGTTTAGACAAGTATCCCTACAACGTCCGGTCCCAAACGGATTTACTCCGGACTACATTGAAACACCTTCCTTACACTTTAGACGTATCGCCCTGTGATTATCATTTTATTGAACCGCTAAAAAAAGCATTTAAAAAACAAAGATCTGACGAAGATGATGATGTGGAAGCATTCGTTCGCCATTGGCTTCATTTGACGACAGTAAGATAAAAAATCTACTTGTCTGTTATTAAAAATATATTCATAAGATAAGAAATTGTTTAGGACAATAATTTTGTGTCTTTATGGTTTTATGATGCCTCAATAAATTGAAAGAAATAATTCCGATTTATGTTTCGTTCAATGAAAAAAAATTAAATGCCTTGTATGATGTGACAAAACATAAAAAGTGCAAACAGGTAAACATATAAAAATAGAAAATTATTTCAAAAAAACAATATTATTTGTTAGCTATTATAGTTTTCAAGTTAAAACATTAAAGAAAAAAAATAAAACAGTAACTGAGCATATATTGAAATATTTCTGGTATAACTGGGGGGAAATACATTTTTGCAAATATTTATATTCATATAAATTGATTGTTGGCATCAAATAAATCCATCAAACCTTTAAATCGAACTATTTTAAATAAATAAAAACTAAATTTTATTTTGAAGAAAGAACCACAATAGAAATTAAATTTAAGGTCAATTTCATTCATTGCCTTTTTTTACGACAAATCTGAGATTTATAATTAAAACGTGCCTGCATGTACACAAGTAGTGAATTATATTTAAAACGTGCAAAAATGGCAACGACAGTAGAAGTTGCAAAGGAAATTTATGATGTAGTTTTGGCAAATCACTAAACAAAGCTGTGTAAAATTGAAATAACTGCGAACATCTCTTACAGATGTCTAGCACATCATAAGATGTCACATTTGCTAAATCACCATTATTCACCAATAGCTAAAATAAAATCAACGCAGAGGATTGGGTAATGCGAACTAGTTCCAAGGGAAAAAGTCCATCTAATCAGCTGAAAATGTGGTATCAGTGATTTTGGATATAAGCAACAGATCAAAAAAAAAAACGCTTTGGAGCACTACACAATTCATAGACCCATTCCAATGCGCTCGCAAAGCATCATTTAGGGAAAGTTTACAAAATTAAAACCAAAAGCATTTCCTGTTCACCTTATTCGTCTGATTTGGTTCCCAAAAAGATTCTGATCAAATAAAGATGTACTTGAGACTGTAGGTGAGAATTAAAGATAATCACTTCCTAGAAGAAATCGAAAAAGTGGAATAACATTAGACCAAATGTATTGAAGTTCGAGGGATAATATTAAAAGATACTTTGTTTACTTTTTGTTTTTATTGTGATTTGTTGGGCCCGAAATAATACCCAAAAGGCTCATAGATTTGCAGAACATCTTGAGAGCGTTTTTCAACCAAATGATGGAGAACATCCTCAAAAATGGACGGAACCAGAGCAATAAGATGCTGTCATTAAAGCTACTTCAACAAAGGAAGTCTCGGATAAAATTAAAACAAACATTAATCCGAAAAATGCTCCTAGCTCACTGGGAAATTTTGAAGCAACTTCCAAGAAAAGCTGTTGTAAAACTTACCAATATTATAACGCATCGTTCAAATTGAACTGTGTTCCTAAGGTGCGGAAAATCGCAAAAGTCATCGCCAGAAAAACCTCCTCAAGACGTTATTACCAGTCATTTCAAAATTGCATAAAAAATACTCTAAAGAGACTGGAACCCATAGTAGAGGAAAAGAATCTGATTCCTTGCCACCAGTTTGGATTCAGAAAAGACCACTCTACCATCGATCAAGTCCATAGTATCACAAATGTAACGAAAAATCTTTAAAAGAAAGAAAAGTCTGTTCCATCGTCTTTCTCGATTTCGCTCAGGCTTTCGAGTGGCATGAAGGCTTTCACAAACTGAGCCTGTGTCTACCACAACAACTTTCACATCTTTTACAATCTTACTTATCGGAAAGATATTTCAGAATTAAACAAATAGATGCTTATTCTGAATTAAAGAAAGTTGAAGTAGGGGTACCACAAGGTGGTGTGCTAGGTTCGGTACTTTACCTATTATATACTAGCGACATCCCAAGTCTCGAACATAAACCAATAGCAACATTTGCTGATAACACCGCAATTATTGCTGCCGGAAAAAACCATAAAGAGGCTGCTCTCTATTAATAAAATTAACACCTGGACTAAAACTTGGCGCATCTAGTTAAATGAAAATAAGTCTGTATATGTAAATTTTACTATAAACAGAGGCAACATCTACCTATCAGAATCAACAATACCCAGATCCACTACGCTGGCTATGTTAAATATCTGGAAATGACCTTAGACGCTAGACTTCCCTGGAGAGTTAATGTTAAAAAGAAACGTAAACGGCTTGGAATCAAATTGAAAAAATGTATTGGCTACTTGGACGAAACTTCGTTGTCTACAAATAACAAACTGCTCTTATATGAGTAAATCTTGAAACCCGTACGGACATATGGCATTCACCTCTGGAGTTGAGCCAGCAAAAGTGATCCAGCGTTTCCAGAACAAAGCACTAAGGAACATAGCTGATGCACCCTGGTACTTCCAAAACAGAGACATCCATCGAGACCTTCAAATGGATACTGTTGACAAAACCATCAACAAATTTTCCAGTAGCCACAAACAAAGGCTACTCAACCGCGTGAAGTCAAGGCCATCCAGCTCCTGGACAACACAAACCTGATAAGAAGACTCAAGAGGACGAAGCCTTTTGAGTTAATGAGAGAGTTATAGTGCAAAGCAGAGCATTGTGCGGGTCGTGTTACATAATAAGTTTAGTGTAGTTAAGATTCCAGAAAACAAGGCAAACTAGTGAGTAAAAGACCTTAGTTTAAGATTTTCAAAGGAAGTAACTTAAGTTAATACAATTGCTCATTTGATCTATATATAAGATTAGATTGTAATAACAATTTAAAAAAATAACGCCTTCACCGGATGTCTCACGCAAATGGCGATGAATTTCGATGGGCGTTTCACTACACAAGAGGAATTCTTCAATTTTCATTCAACCATCGAAAGAAAGTCACCACATGTTGATTGCATTAATTATTAACTCCTAAATTCATAATTTTAAATTACAACATTACCAGGATGCTAAAAAAATCAAAAACAATTTTAGCGAATGTATGTGATTCGTCCTTTTTTGGTTGCGAGGTTGTTAAACGACCCTCCAGTGTAAAAAACCCATCAACGTTCTGCTATAGAAACTCCAATTTTATATAACACCAAGAGCTAAATAAAAATTGATAGGTTGTGCATAATAGATTCCACTGGTTTAAAAGATTTTCTGCGCAAATGTAAAGTTAAAAGATCAACAATTTCGGCAAATATAGCGTATTACACCTTTTTGCAAAATGGCAAATTCTTCAGAGAAATCTGTACAAATTTTAAATAGAATTGCACTAACAAATATATTGACATATTCAAAAATATATATAACTTTGTGCCTCCTGTAGACGTCGCAGCAAAAATTGATTAGTACTTTGGGGCTTGCATGTTTATGTTCAAAAACCAAAAACGTGTAGCTCTTTTTAAAAATTGTGGTGAAATCTTGTAATAAATATCCATCAACTGCAACATACAAAAAAGCCCATTACAGTTGACATGATTTTGAAAGATTGACAAGCGAAAGTCGCTTGGATGTGAAATACTTGAAGCTATAAACATTTCAAGTGGAAGCGTGCATCATATTTTATATAGTGAAATGGGCATGTCAAAGATTGACGTCGCGTTTACAGCTGTAGAGTCTAAATAATAATAATTTGGACCGATTTACATAATCTTGTCAATTATTTGAAAAGATTTCTAATAATTGACTAACATAGTCACTTTATTATATGCAAAAAGAAAACTAAAAACCGTAAACAACACATTAGCTTTCCTCCTCCAAAAATGGATAACTCCATTCGCCAAAAAAGTCAGTCTTAATCTTTTTAAAATTAAAGAAAATACATATTAAGCAGATTCTTTGGAATCATTGAATTAGAAATTTTTTAAACAATTTGGAATAGTTAAAAATCGTGAAGGCGAAGATTGTTTTATCATAATGAATCGCTTCATCACTTATCGGCAATCGTGATAAAACTGCGCTGTTCAATTTTACCACGCGCTTTCTATTCACAGATATGGCTCCTAACTTTTTTAATTGGCTGAAAATTTTCAGCAAATTAGAAGGTAACTACAATTACGGAGACAACTTTCGCATACTTCTTGCATAAATTAGAAAAATATATGCGGATTTAGTTGGCCCACTATTAAAAATGTGAATCATACTATTCACGGTTTTTTGGCACCCATCCGTACAATTCTGTGAAAGAATAAAAATGATTCCTGACAGTGACCGATCTAGTAAAGTGGCAGTTGTCCCCTTATGTAGAAACCACCGTTAGCCGAAAGATAGCACTACAACAAAAGTAGTGTAGAAAAAAGTAAAAATATGAGTTAAAAGTATTTAACGTTATCTTCATTGGTTGATACAATTAAAAATTACTAAAACAATAATCTAAGATTTAAAATATTGTAGTATCTATGCGCTGGGGCTGTGGTTGCAGGCTACCAGCGGGGTCACAGGTGGCGGATAGTGAACGGCCTCAAGATATTGAGGTTAGCTGCGAAATAAGCAGACTTGTCTGACGAATAAGCAGTCCCCGACCAAGCAACAACAATCAACGACCGGTATAAGTGGTCCCCTCTTGCTAATCAATAGCTTCGGGTGGAGGAATTAGCAAGGGTTAGACCTCTGGAAGAAAATTAAACGTCCCTAAAGGCGGAAGAACTAACATTAACGAAAATAAAAAAATGAAGATAGAAGGAACAGAAACCACGTAATAATCCTATCATAAGATATCCCTAGTACAGATAAAATCAAAATGTTTCAAGACGAAATGGTCTATATAGTCCCCAATCGGATCTCCGGGGACAGTTTGAATAATGCTGAGAGAAAAGAAAGGAAAAGAAGAACAAAATAGGACGTGGAAGAAAGCTTGTTTAACGCAAAACTAGACAACACTGTCCTTGAAATGAGACGTTTAAAAAAAAAATAAAAGGTATTAGTGATGTACAATGGCCGAGACGGAAAGTACCAAACTACAAACGGCATGATGTATTACTCTAATAATGAGACCCATCAATCGATAGGTGGGAATCATTGTGGATAAGGCAACCAATAAAACAGTGACGAATTTTACGCCTATCTCTGAAAGAGTTATGCTAATAAAACTAGAAGCACAACCAACTAAAATAAACATAATTCAGGTCTACGCTCCAACAGCTGAAAAAGCGAAAACGAAATCGAGACATTCTATGAACAGTTAAATTCTGCACTAAAGTTAACAAAACAACATGAAGTTACAATAATCCAAAGTGATTTCAATGCAAAAGTCGGCCGAGGAAGCATCGATACCTGTGTAGGAGAATAGGACTAGGCAAAAAATGAAAGAGGGAAAGACTAGTCGAGTTCTGTCAAACCAACAACTTTGCAATATATGAACACGTTATTAAACTTCCAAACAGGAGACTATACACTGGTGGATAGGCTCCTGCAGATGGATAAGGGGTATTATAAGGAACCAAATAGATTACATACTCATAAACCAAATGATATAAAACTCCCCATAAGATCAACAAAACATAATCCCGAAGGGTCTGCAGAACGTCTCCGGTCGGGATCACAACCAGTAGTAGCAACATGAGAAGTAAAATTTAAAAAAAAAGTAAAAAGACAAAGTTAAGCAATAGAATTGACACCGCAAAACTAAAAAATATGGAGATACGTAAAAAGAGAAACAAGTCAACAGCAACCTAACTAATGCAAAACCAAATATTAAGCAAACAAAAATGTCAACGAGAAATGGAAATACATACAAACAGCAATTATGGATGCCGGTAAAACATCATGATGACAACAAAGAAAGCTAAAAAGAGATGGATGAATGAGGAGATACTTAAACTAATGGAAGAAAGGCAAAAACACAAGACCACAGATCCCACTCGGTATCAGAATATCAATAAGAATATAAAAAGAAAAATAAAAGAAGCCAAAGAGAAATGGTTGTCCGATAGATGTGAAGAAATAGAAGATTGCGAAAGAAAACACTACAACTTCAATTTACATAAGAAAGTAAAAGATATGGCGGGAATAAGAAGAATAAACCAATCATATATTCTGAAAGATGAAAATGGGAATACCGCAACGAGTGTAGAACAGAAACTTAAGACATGGACAAAATACATAAAAGACACGTTTAACGATGAAAGAACTAATGCACCGCAGTGGGATACTAATAATAAAATAGGCCCCGAAATATTTAAAAGCGAGGTACTACATGCGACCAAACAAGTAAAGAGTGGTAAGGCGGTCGGGCCTGATGAAATACCAATTGAACTAATAAAACTGGCAGAAGAAGAGACAATAGATGTGCTACTTGAGCTATTTAACTTAATCTACCAAACAGACATGATACCAAAAGACTGGCTAACCTCAACTTTTGTAGTACTCCCCAAGAAGAAGAACGCAAACAAATGCTCAGAATACAGGACTATAGCATTAATGAGCCACACCTTAAAAATATTTCTGAGAGTAATACACAACAGAATATCCAGAAAACTTGATTATGATATCAGTAACACACAGTTTGGCTTCAGAAACGCTATGGGAACTAGAGAGGCGCTGTTCGGTATAAATGTGTTGATGCAGCGATGCTTGGACATGAGCTATGAGATCTATGCCTGTTTCGTGGACTTCGAATAGGCATTTGACAAAGTCCAACATGAAAACTAATAGAGATTTTAAAATCAAAAGATGTGGATGAAAATGACATCAAGATCATATGTAATCTATACTGGGGCCAAACAGCAAGGATTAGAATTGACAATGAAACATCAGAGGAGATTGAAATTCTCCGGGAGTAAGACAAGGCTGTGTGATGTCGCCTTTATTATTTAACGTATATAGTGAGGCCATCTTTCAGGAAACCCTAGAAGAACGCAAGGAAGGGTAATAATCAATGGCGAAATCGTCAATAATATAAGATTCGCAGACGATACCGTTATAATAACAAACAACATAGATGATTTACAAGATCTAATACAAAAATTGAACAACACATGCAAGGAGTACGGGTTAAATATGAATCTGAGCAAGACTAAATTTATGGTAGTAACTAGAACAGCAAATGCTAATGCAAATATTACCATAAATAACACAATAATAGAAAAGGTAGACACATATAAATACTTAGGAACATGGGTAACTAACGATGCAAATCACTCAAAAGAAATAAAGACAAGGATAGAAATAGCCAGAAATACTTTTGTAAAGCTCAAAGGTTTCCTTTGTAATAGAGACCTCAACTTAAATCTTAGAACAAGAATATTACGCTGCTACGTCTTCTCAACCCTATTATATGGAGCCGAGGCTTGGACCGTAAGACAGAACGAAGTCAAGAAAATAGAAGCCTTCGAGAGATGGTGTTATAGAAGAATGCTTCGCATTTCATGGGTGGACCATATCACAAATGCCATAGTCCTACAAAGAATGGGCAAAGAAGAAGAAGTAATAAGAACAATAAAACGGAGGAAACGAGAATACTTGGGACACATAATGAGGGGCGAGAGGTACGAGGTGCTAAGACTGATAATGGAGGGCAAAATACAAGGGAAGAGAAACAGAGGGAGAATGTCCTGGCTTGAAACTAGAATGGTTCGATAACATCGAAACTTTTCAGAATTGCTGTAAACAAAGTGAAGATAGCCATGATGATCTCCAACCTCCGTTAGGAGACGGAACATCAAGAAGCAGAAGTATCTATGCTTTCCTATTATGTATGATATTAGAAAAAATTGTAATGCAAAAGATGACAATAAATTAGAAAGACAATAACTTTAATTGCAACTTACTAAGTTAAATTCTCTTCTAAAATACGACTGCTAATTGTATTTGCACTATAAAATTTCAAAATGTTCACCTTGGCCTTAATACACACCGCCAAATGATGGGAGAAAGAACTCATTATGCGTCGTACTTCATTCGCTGACAAAAGTTTTACCTGCACCACTCCTTGTGTTATTTTCACCTTGTTTCGGAATACAATGACCAAATCTGGTTGTGGGCTACAAAACAGTTTGAAAATATCATTACGTACACAACTTTATTTTCCTGAGCTCTTTAGATACAAAATAAAAGTTTTATTCGTGGAATATTATACCACGACAGATAGTGCGCCAGGTCATATAGTTTTGAATGTTAAGAGACCGCCTGCTATCGTTTTGATTATTGTAAACCTGCCTAATTATAACTGCTTTCTTGTCTTCGAAAAGGATGTTTGGCTGTTGTCCGACAGCAACCCAATGCTCTTGTTGACGGCCGTATATGTTTGTAGCAGATAATTTTTCAGTTAATACCTATCCAATTTTCTTATTGAATCTCTTTTAGATATGGGTTATGACATTTTCTTCCTTTCACTGAGAGATTTTAATTATCCTTAAGTTTCAAAAACGGTTTCATTATGCTTGAAACAGTCTGTCGATAGATACAAGGAATACGAGCTTTGTTACACTGAAACTTTCCACTTTTAAAAAGTTATGAATAAGCAATTAAAATTACAAAATAGCAACGACTAAAGATTGAAGCAATTAATAATGCAATTGGTATAAATATGTCTTTGTAATTTATTGTCATCTTGTATAATACAGATTTTTAGTCTTCGCATTAAATGTTGTTTACAAAACAAAATAAAAGGTTAACTAATGTTAACTAGAAATCATTCAATCTCTGCGACGTTGCTAGGAAAAGCTCGATACTTAAAAGGGAAATTAATGAATCTTCGTACTGACACTTTCTAGCTCTTGTGCTTTTCTAGAAAGTACAAAATTACACAATTTCAATAAAGTTACTTAAAAGCCTAACATCCATTTCATTTATTATACAAATGTTTATAAAGTTATCACTATAAGTAGGGTTCTTGGCATTAACACTAAAAGTGCCAACTATGGAAACATACTTTGCGTGACAAAGTAAAAAACTATGTGAGTTTAGCATTTTAAAAAATTATATGGGTTATAAGGGTTGAAAAATATTTTATGTAAGGTGAGGAAATAATCTACTATGTGTCGCATAACAGAAATTACAGTTGGCATCTGTTGTCAATGGGCTTGGGGTTAATAAAAACGTCTAAATTACCTAATGACACATTTCGCAGTATGAGATTTTCTTGCAATATAATGACGCCCAATCCCAAATAAGACGTTTCAAAACGATTCTCAAATCTGACACTGCCTTCTCATTTTCCACTAACTTTCCAATGTTAATCGTAGTTCCCTATAACTGCTCCAAAAGTGTAAATGGAATGCAACACTCAGTTCCACAACTGTTCTAAAGAACTTAAAAGAGTAAGGTATCGAAACCAATGAAGGCCATAAGCAAATATGCAATAATCGAACTGAAGAAAAAAATTCAAAAATCTCATATTAATATGTCTGCGCTCTTGAAAACATTTAAAAGGAATAATATGCCTACTGTGTCCCAAATTGGTTATCAAGAACGCTGACTTTACTATTTCATTGATATCGTGATAATTCATAAACATTATTTTAATTTATTGCATTTTTTTAATTGCACTTCTTAAACAAGTGTACATTCATAACAACACAATAGAATAACGAAGAATACAAAAAAAAACAAAAATGGAAGACTGACATAATACTAGATCTCATAAACGAAAGAAATATAAGACCAATAATGCAAATAAATACAAACAGATGAATAAACTAATTCGCCGAAAGTGTGCGGACACTAAAGAACAATAGGTGACGGAAAATACCAAGAAGTAGAAACGACGCGTTTAACCTTCATAAAAAAATTAAAAAATAGAAAATAAAAACACCAAACATCAACCCTCAAAAATATAGAAAATTAGATCATAGTAGACTCTAAAAAATAAAACGTGGAAGGAATAAGTTGAACAGCTCTCCAACGATAGCAGGCCTGATGTGATTGAGCGAGTAAATAACGCAGAAAGGGACGAATGTCCAGATATCACTAAAGCAGAAGTTATCCATTCTAAAACAAACAGAAAGATGGAAAAGCAACAGGACCAGACGGAATTCATAGTGAGACATTAAAAATTATTGCAAACGAGACGATGAGCTACTGCTACTATCATTATTCAATTCAATATATCGTCCAGGAAAAATTTCTACGGATTGGTTGAAATGAATTTTCGTCACAATACCAAAAAGCCTATATTAATAACCAACCTAATGTCACACGTCCTGAAAATATATAATAAATATGAAGAACGAATCAATGACACGCAACTTGGTTTCCGAAAAGGGCTAGGTACTCGTGAACCAATATTTTGTTTAAATGTCCTGACTCAACAATGTCGAGACATGAATGTACATACATATGCGTGTTTCTTTGATTACCGAAAAACCTTGGACTGCCTTAATCATGAAAAACTATTAAAAATGCTACTGTCAACTAGAGTAGACAACACAATTGAGGCATTGTGTTGGCAACAGTCAGCTGAAATTAAAGTAGAGCGAGAAACTTCAGAATATAGTCTCATAAAGAAAGGTGTCCGCCAGGTTGTATACTGTCCCCACTGCTTTTTAATTTGTATTCCGAGACTATATTTAGAGAATCTCTAGACGAAAACATTGGAGGAATGGCGATCAATAGTCGCAGAGTAACAAATCTTTGTTATGCAGACGATACAATTATAATGGTGACAAATGATGGTCGATTGATTCGTGGAGTATAGTAAAGAATACGGTTTAACCTTAAACATATCAAAAACTAAGACCAGAGTAACTTTGCGAGTTTATGTACCGTCATAGAACAAGTACCCAATTTCAAATACTTAGAAACTCTTGTTAATGAAGATAACAGAAAAGAAATTCGCTTTGAACTAGCCTGAAGAGCACTTACAAGCATAAAAAAGTTTTTTGCCAGATCCGACCTCAACCTCAGTCTACAATTACAAATGATACAATCCTGTTTAGACCCCACCACAGAAAGAAAAATAGAAATGTACATCTACCGACGCATTCTACGTATACCCTGGACAAGAAGAATAACAAATGCCAAAGTACTCCACTTACTAAGCAAATGAGGTAACACTATCAATAACAAAGACATCCAGCGAATCGTGCCTTTACAATTTACATCCTAGATAACACTTATTGTAATTTCCACTGATAAAGTCTATTTTTATTGCTGCTACTGGAACCTGTTTGGTATGTCCGAGAGTTTGAAACGCTTGAGTCTACGTGTGTCTGATTCGTCAAAAAATCTACACGCTAATTGATTTGAGTGCATTGATAATTTTACACTGTATTGAGTTGTTTGGCAACCTCTTTAACCGTAGATATTTGTAGATCTCTTCTTAGTGTCGCATTGGGTACGTACCATAGGGCGTTGGTAACTTGACGCAGGACCCTAGACTAAAACCTTTCTAATATTTCTATGTTTTAATTGGCTGCAGATCCCCAAAGCTGCACTCTGTAACTCCATATTGGCTTTAATATTGCTTTATACACGAGCACTTTATTTTCTAGTGTAAGTTGCGACTTTCTTCCGATTATCCAATACAGCAGCCTTAATTTGATGATCAACTGCTTCTTTTTTGTTTCTATGTAGGGTCTCCATATTAGTCTTCTGTCTAAGTTGATACCTAAGTATTGTATCTTGAAGTATGGGTTGTTCGTTGAGACAAATTGGTGGGCAAGTAGATCTTCTCGTGGTGAAAGTTACATGTACAGATTTCTATTCATTAACACTGATTATCCAATTTTTAAGCCATTTCTCAATATTCTTTATATTTCCTTAAACAAGATTAAATGAAGTTTCTGGACCTTTGTAAAATGCAGTCACCGTAATGCCATTAGCGAAAGTTGCTACTGTTGTATCTCGTAGTACTGAAAGACTGGCAGTAAAAATCAAATACAAGATTGGCTTTAAAATGCTTCCTTGAGGAATACCTAATTCGATTAGTTTTAGGCTTGTTTGTTTATCATCATCTCTAACATAGTACTGCCTTTCTTCTAAGTATGATTTTAATAGAAAGTATATATTGTGAGGTAGCAATTTTTGATTTTGTGCAGTAGTCCTGAGTACCAAACCTTATAGAAAGCTTGCGACACGTCAAGGAATACAGCTGAGCAATATCTCCTTTCTTCGATATCAAAATTTATATTGCCGTACTATATGGTATACTTATTCGATAGTTCCGTGCTGTTCTCTGTAGTCGAACTGATGCTCAGAGATTATGTGCTTTTGTTCAAGTATTGGTTTGAGTGTTTTAATCAGAAATTTTTCGAATACTTTTTTATAATTATAATAATAATAATAATAATAATAATAATAATAATAAAAATTATAAGTTTTAAAACTTAATGTCAATTCGAACAAATCTTGACAGATTTTCTCAATTATGTCAGTAAATAGTCATCAGTCCAATTTGGTTTTAAACAAATGCAAACTTGCAGTAGTATTAATTATCCAACCACACACTACACAAAATAACTCGAAGTGTATTAAGAGCATAAAATATTTTAACATGTAATATAGTCTGGAGCTTTTTAAAAAATTTTGACTTTTACAAACCCGCATAAAGTAAAAACAATAAATTATATTTTCTCTTCCATTTAATTTGTTGTTCTTGGACTTTCTCTAAATTGTTTTAAACTGTAAATATGTCACATAATACAACTGATAAGTAGATTCAAAAATTAAGGCAAAAATAAAGCCGTTTTAAACAATAATTAGTTAGTAGCCTGTGACATGAATTATTTTCGTTATCGACCTTTGTCAGAGACCGACATACGCGTTCTTCTAGCAGCCGGTTTAAGTACGAATCACGTCCAACCAAGTTGCAGCCTTCATCTATATAAATATTGTTTTCTTCAAACTGAAGCTTGAAAAGTAACCCAAAAATTATCTATGGTCTCAGAAAAATTCCACCCTAACCAGCCAGAGCAAGTAACAATCAGTTACCTCAGATAAACGCGCCATACAAAATCAACGTGTATTTCTATAATGTAAACATATTGCTCAACATCTTCAATCGCATCGATAAAGACCTTGTGGCAATGTTTATGGTAATACTATAATAAACAAATCATTGCTAAGAAATTTCTATTTTTAACACATGAGCTATATATGTTGACACACTTGCACACCGGCGCTAAACTCCACTGCTTTGCTGAAGGTATCGTTTATGATTATCTGGAAATTCTTGCAGCCTTCAAAATTTATTACTTTGTGCGGTTTTATTAGGAAACCAGCTTCCTACATTAGTACCACATTAATTTCATTATTTTGTAAGAAGAAATAAATTTCTTATGTTGTAACTTGGGCTGTTGCGTTGCGAGATGAAAAAGTAGAACTTTGTTGCCGCACGGCCTAATTTCATAATTAAAAACAGTATATTGGCATACATTTGTGATAGAAAGATAAAGACGTCTTTCTAGTAAACATTAAGAGCAACTGCAAACAAGCACACGATCGTCAAAAGGAGAAGGAAGTGGCAAGCTCCATTTGCAATCAGCAGTTTGTCTTTGCATTATGATTACCAGAAGCTGCTGGCGTTGATTTATAATGCGTGGTCAAATATTAAATCAACTGGCTGGTGCGTCGCCGGTTATTAAGGACGCCAGACAGCTTTTTCTGCCGTAGGTGTTCAACATGAATAAATCTCAAATTGTATTTCAATGGAACTAACAAACAAATTTAGTAATATAAAATTCAAAATAACTTTGAGGTTTCTTAAAATAAATTTAAGTGTTGGGTAATACTAGTCAGAGATGACAAACGCCGTGATATAAAAATCGGATGTCCTCGGTGATTTTCAAACTACTTCTGACGATCTCTTTGCTATTGGACTATGAATCAATGAAAAGAAGTTGTGTAGAGTGATAAATCTCGCTACACGATCTGGCAATCCGATGGACGCATTTGGCTTTAACAGATGCCAGGATAATGCTTCTTATCCGAGTGCATTGTGTCAACAGTCAAGTTTCTTTATTAATCGTTAATTCCTATAGTCGAAAGAGTGAGCGCTGGGATGTTTAAAAGATGCCAATGACAACTCTATGCTTCCATCACTCTGGCAACAGTTCGGAAAAGGGTCTTTTCTGTACTAAGAGGGTAAATTAAGCAGAGCGGCCTTTATATTTGAACCTGAAGAGACCTTGTCGCTGTAGATAATAATAGTTTTTTCTAATCCTGCACTAAACCAAATGTCAAGATGGGACATTTATCCACGTGTGACCATATATAACCAAAACTGACTAACCCCATGGATGTTGTCATCCCAATGGGGAAAATGTCGGTGTAGCGCCGCAGGGTAAAGCACTGGGTGAAGAAACAATTTTTGTCAATTAATTGTATATACCGTTCTGTCCACACGTTGATGGTTAATCTGGTGTGGTTGAGAAACTATATAATCCCATCGAACACCTGTGAGAAGAATTAGAACGCAGATTATGTACTGAACCAACTCGCCCCTATTCAGTGGCTGGATTAAGCTCTCACGGGAGAAAGAAGTCTTTCTTCTTCTATATAAAATGTAAACTGCCTCTGATTCCACAACAATGGGTCGTCTGGATACTTTTGGCCATATAGTGTATGCTTTTAAATTATAAATCATTAGAAAGTACTTGCTACTAAATGTTTGTTTTCTATTTAGCGTGAAATGTGTTGGCAGTATGGCCGACAATGTAAATACTGCGTTGTCGTTTCCTTGTGCTCAAAATCGTAAAAAGCGTTAAAATTTTAAAACTTTTAAATAATTATAGTCATTTACCTTTTATGATAAACTATTTCATTAAACAGTTAGTTGGATATTAAAAACAACAACAAAAGAGCATAAAAATTCAAACAAATTATGTAAATATAATTTTCTATGTATCATTAAACTGAAAAAACAGTTGACTTATGAGTCTATATTTCAGATATCTTAATTTTCATAAAAACAGGAAATCGAAAATTCTATTTTAGTAGTATTTAAGTAAAACATACGAGAAATTTTAAGGTAAACGGCAGTTTTATAGTTCAGACGATACCAGTGAGTGTGCGGTCGTTTAGTGTCTGCTTCTGAAAGGATTTTTCAGCGACAACGCACCGTCGTATACCATCGATAAAATCTTGACTAATGTTTGCAATACCATTATGATCAGAGATCAGCGTATGCTATCATAATCATAACAGAGAATACGAGATCGCAAAATACGTCCACATCAGAATATCTGTGACAATTTTCACGTGAATAAGAGCTTTACATTCCTCCTAAAATCTCACAGGATTCACTATTTTGACCCAACAAATTTCTACATGCAGGCCTTCTCATATTCCGGAACATAAATACTATTATTTGACTCCTTCTAAAATGAAAAAATAGCAAGCTGAACATATTACTACACCTTCTTGTAGTAGTGGAACGCCATTGCAAAGAAACATTCAAAAAAACTTAAACATGGCATAATTTTCATTCAAATCGTTGCCTCTAGTCTAATGATTCGAATATATTGAGCTTTTATATATTATTTATATTTAACATTTTTGCAGTAACAATGCCATCATGGGCACCAGATATGAGTGGTGTGAAAACTAAAGCAAATCCATTTTTCATACATAGGTTGGAAACAGTGGAAAACCGCTAGGAAAAACGCGTCACACTCAAAACAGACGATGTATAGAAATCTGAAAGTGATTTTCATCGGTACACTCCTTATTTCTGAAACATTCCCGCTAATATAAATAAAGTAAAGCACATAAGCATTTATAATAATAGCTGTAAGAGTATCTTATTAATTCTAACAATTACTGCTAATTATAAGGTTGGAAAAATTGAGAAATGATTGTTGTAAAGTAAATCTTCTCAGCACACTTTCTCGAAATATACTGCAGCTGCTGAGTCAGGTCGTTATTAATCAGCACTTTATCGCGTGTGGCAACTACCTTAACAAAACGAAGTAACTGTTTAAACAAACAACTTTATTAATATATTGCAGCTCATAAACAGCAAGGTAACCCAGTCGTATCCTCCCAAACTCGGAACGCCAAAATTATAATTAATGATTAATTATTTTGAATTCTGCAATCTTCATGGATCATTAATAATCAATCAGGGCACAATTTGAGAAACCGTTCGGAACATTTTCCACGTTCCCAAATTTTTATAACAGTTCAAATTACGTTTAATTGCTCACAATCACGTTCTTGCATAAAACGCTACTTTTTATGGTCTACAATTTGATTATAGCGCCAAAGCTGCTTTAAGGTTATTTAAGATTTGCTAATAAAACCAATACGGAATTATAGCACACTTTCTCCAAGACCTTAAATATTTAGTAGCTCCCTAGTTAGCGAGTACTGGTTACTTAGGGCAATTGAAAATTGGTAATTCTAGTTGTGCATTTTTACACAAATTTTAAAAGGATCAAGTATTTTTTACCAGAAATGTTTCATCAGTTGTTATAATGGCTTTAACTTGTACTTTTTGTTAAAATAATTAATTAATTAGTGTAATTCCGCACTGTTAATAAGTGTAATATTAAAAAAACTTTCCTATTAAAAAAAAATTTGCTTTCGTTTAAAAATTGACCATTAATTTTAAAAATACTCGTTATCTAAATACTTTCTTAATTTGTAAAATTACAAACTTACTATGTCTGACTGTTACTTAAAGAATAAGCCTTTAAAATAAGTCGAAGAGTAGGTCAATAGGTTTTTCTTAACTTTTGTTGCTTTTTAATGCCAAATAGAAATGCTTAAAGTATGCAATAATAAAAGGTAGTAGCTGGATTAAGGAAGCATCTTTAAAAATTACATAGTTAATGAAAAAAAATGATCTGTTGCTATTCTTTAACGTGACCTATCCATACTCCTTCGATCTTTTCCTGTGTAACAAGCTTCTCAGACTTCTGAAAAGTAGTAAAATATTTTAGGAAACGACGTTGGTTAATATACTATCTTTTATATTTAGTTCTTCTAGAAGAGATGAAATTGTTCTGTAATCTGACCAGAGAAACTTCAGGAGTATCCTTTGGCACTGCATAACAAAAAAGTCCAATTTTTTCTGTTATATGCCTTTAAGGTCTAAACATACTAATAAAAAATAAGACGCTTATTAAAGAAAACTTCTTGGCTTATTTGGGGTTACCTTATTTGGTTCCGCTCGTTTCTGCAGTAAAATACAAAAAAGACATTTAAAAAACAACAAAACCTCCTAGGATTATAATGGTTAACACCTGACTTATTTACCAAACATACAACATGGGGGTCCAGATTAATCACACCTAAAGGTCGCAATCTGTTCCGTTCAATACAATTAAACAACCTAACTTATATTTCTACGGGAGAGCCAACCTACTGGCCCACGGACAGGAATAAAATTCCGGACCTACTTGATTTCGTTATATCAAAAGGCATATCAAATACTTACATTGATATTAAGTCTAGTTTAGATCTATGCCATGACCATAGTGCCATAATATTAACCCTCAGTACCAATGTTATCTACAGAGAGCCAATGCCTACCTTGTGCACAAAAGATACCAACTGGCAAATGTTCCAAAACTTAATAAATGAAGAAATCAGACTGGATCATCGTATCAAAGGCAATTCGAAATCGAAGAGGTGGTACAGCATCTAACGAATACAATACAGACCGCAGCATGGAAAGCCACTCCTCTAAGGAACAAAGCAAACCAGGGAAATGATAATATTCCTCTGCATATTAAAAAATTGATCACAAAAAGAAGAAGAGCACGTGGGAAACGGCAAAGGTCAAGAAACCCTCAGGACAAAACTGACCTTAACAGGATAACACACCAACTCCATTCTGTTTTAAACCAAGCCCGCAACGACACCTTCAAACACTATATCACGAATCTATACCCCGAAGACCATTCGTTGTGGAAAGCAACAAAAAGAATTAAGAGGCCAGTAATACAAACCCCACCCATAAGAAAACCTGATCGAAACTGGGCGCAGTCAGACATAGAAAAGAGCAATGTATTCGCGGATCATCTTTCAAAAGTGTTCTCTCCAGTCTCAGACAATGACAACCAAGATGAAGAAATTGAAGACTATATTAACGCCCCCTGTCAACTATCACTGCCCGTTAAGCCTTTTACACCAGCAGAAATTCGAAAACAAATCAATAATACAAATTCGTACAAGACCCCTGGGTATGACCTCATAGTCGGGGAGGTCTTAAAACATCTACCAAGAAAGGCAATCGTGCTATTAACTACCATATTCAACAGCATCCTTCGATTATGCTATTTCCCAGTTCAGTGGAAACTCGCGCAAATAATTGTGATTGGAAAACCAGGTAAACCACCTACCGAACCTTCATCGTACCGTCCATTAAGCCTGCTGACACAAATGTCAAAAATATTTGAAAAACTTCTTCTCGACAGAATAACCCAATCAACACTCACAGACGACATAATCCCTGAACACCAATTTGGATTCAGACAAAAGTATTCCACAACACAGCAATGCCACCGAATTGTGAAAGAAATCAAAGAAAGTCTCGAAGAGAAGAAGATGTGTGCTGCGGTGTTCCTTGACGTACAGCAGGCCTTTGATAAGGTTTGGACCAACGGATTATTATATAAATTAAAAAGGCATTTTCCCAGTCCCATATACCTGCTCCTAAAATCTTACCTCAATGAAAGATCCTACCAAGTAAAAGTAAACAACTCACTCTCCGACTACCACCCAATTAAAGCTGGAGTGCCGCAAGGCAGCGTTCTTGGGCCACTACTCTACTTAATATACACTGCTGGCATTCCCGTCACAGAGAGCACTATGATGGCCACATTTGCTGACGACACAGCAATCTTGTCGTCCGATATCGATCCAGCAAGAGCTTCTAATAAACCGCAAGATCACCTAAACGAACTACAAGACTGGCTAAAACGATGGAAGATCCAGGTCAACACCGAAAAGTCCGACCAGATCACGTTCACCACAAAACGAAGCAGCTGTCCACAAGTTAACATAAATAACACTCTGATCCCACAGAAAGCCACAGTCAAATATTTGGGCCTACATTTAGACCAGAGACTCACATGGAAAGAGCACATTAAGGCAAAAAGGACACAATTGGACCTAAAAGTGAAGAAAATGAACTGGCTACTAGGCAGGAAATCTCAACTATCTCTGGAGAACAAACTGATCATCTACAAAATAATTCTAACACCAGTCTGGACCTACGGTATCGAACTGTGGGGATGCAGTAAGCCCTCCAACACAAAAATCCTACAAACCTTTCAGTCGAAGACACTTCGCATGATGGCCGACGCTCCCTGGTACGTGTCCAGTCAAACCCTCCACAACGATTTTGGAATATCCTTTATAAAAGAAGTGATCAACCACCACGCCAACAAATCCAAACAACGCTGCACCAACCACAGCAACCAACTCATAAGTGAACTATACACCCAATCACAAATTGAAAGAAGACTTAAAAGACAATGGCCAGAAGACCTAGTTAACTAGGAGAAAGTGGAGAACCGTCAAGGGACGGTACCCAACGCTTGCCATGAACCTTGCCTCATATTTACTCATTACTCTGTTAGTTATAGGAGTAGATTGTAAATTAGCAAATGAGTAAATAAAAAAAACTGACTTATTTAATAGAATCTATTGGAAGTGGTTTAAACGTAAAATACTGGTTTTATAAAGCACCAAATCAGGCAAAATTTAAATTCTCTGGGTACAGTAACTTTTGCTACGTCACAGAAGTTTAGATCGGCAATCCTACATTCTGAGATAGACTTGACTAAAATATGTCATATTTGGTTTATTACGTTTTACATATATAACGTGTTCCTTTACATCTATGGCCATTTCTTTTCTTTGCTATATTTCCTCTGTTATATTGATTTGACTTTAAACAAGACTTTGGACTTAACCAAAAACGTCGTGGAATCGGCTATACCTATAACTAATAGCATCAACTATTCGAGGCATTCGAGGAATTTTATAGATTAATTATTTCTAAATATAAACAATATAAAAATAGAAATTTAATTATTTTAAAAACCTGTCTCAGTCACAAACAACTTTTACTAAAAAGAGATTTCAGTTGCATAAAACAGCAATTGAAACTGCAATGACCTATTCTGAGAAAGTTGCTTTTAAGAAAAATTGAAAACAAAGAAAAGCACATTAGACAAAATTTGTCTTTCTTTCATTACTTGAAAATCATTTTCATGTGTTATTGTACCATTTTAGATTATTGCACATATTAAATAGTATGTAATTTTTTAGATTGATATGTACAAATATACCGTTTAATTAATTGTATGGCTCGCAATATATATAATCATATCTGTACAACAAAAAATTAAAAAGAAGTTATATTAGTAAGAAGAGCAAACAATACCAACACATTACAATCCATGTGTTTCTCGCAACAATTAAAAATAGGACTTTGTATCTAAACCTAAAGCACTTATATAACAGATAAATAATCTACACGTGTGGAAAAATTAGCTTCAATATACAAAATTATGTTAAAGTTAACTGTAGTACCATAGTACAGTACACTTAAACATGACAGCAAAAATTATTTAACAATAAAATCAAATTATTAAAAAAAACATACATTAATATGTACATACGCAAATAAAAAACGTTAGCATTTCGAAGATAATAATATTACTACTGTTAGTTGGCTTAAAATATTTTTAATTTACGATTAAATAATTTATAATTGATCTTTGGTACACATAGTAAGACCTAGAAAATGTTGGAATGACAACCGTTATACATAAGAGGCGACATTGAAGAAATAACTGATAGTAAAGACTAGAAAACTAAGGAAATGCGACTTTTGTTTTTAAAAGTTTCGGTAAACTCATAATATAAGGCCCTCTATCAAAACTACGTTGTTAAATACACCCAAGCTCGACGATCAGACTGTATTTGCAAAATGTTGTATTGAGAACAATAAATTCTAAAAATTTCACTACTTCAAACAATTGCCTTAAAAATTTAGATAAATTTGAGTTACTGATATCCATGTTAGAAAATACTTCTGGATATCTAGATTAGTGATATTGGATCTTTTTGTATAAAACTCGACATTTAAGAGTGTCTAATAGAGTATCATCTTCAAAACATAAAAAATTTGTAAAACAATAATCAATTTATTAGCACTAAGGAAAACACAAAGGTATAGCCACACACTTGATATGCAAAGTAAAAGAGACATACAAGACAAAGTTTTTTAATGGTGAAAGCTTCTTCATGTAAAATAAATTAAATTAAGCAAGCTAGTAGAACGCAAAAAAAATTTTTAAAGTGATTTCATTATATGTATGCAAAAGTTAAGGAAAATTGCAAGTTGCTAGACCACAGCCTTATTTTATTTTCAAGTATAAAAATATAGACGCAAGTCAATATAAATAATTGTTCTATATTTTATATAGTATCTGTATTTATATATATTTTGCATGACATTTATGCTTTTTGTTAGTTTTAATTAATTAAAACCTAAGGGAGCTGTAAACCACTTGGAAAATTTAAATCAATAAAATTTTAATAAATTAATTAATATTCATCACAAAAAATGTTTATAATAGCATCAAACCAATGAGTTCCTAGTGTAAATTAGATTACATTGGACATAATTAACTTAACAATCACAATTACGTCTAAATATTTTAAACTTTCACTTAATAACTAGCTGATTACAAGACCAATTCAAAGAAAGAATTTTGACTATAAGGAACTAAACTAAGAATTCTTCGAAAATTATTCGCAGCGTTGCTAACCTAAAGTAAATTGGAATAACTAATAAATATTGTTCCAGTTATGAACAAAAACCAATCTCCAAAAAATATCAGTTGGATTGAAATCCTATATATAAGTAATGGACAAATCATATATTACAAGTCATTTAAATGAGTGTTACACCAAGCAGTGGGTTAATCATAATGCTATTATCAAATTTCTTAAAGGCGTCCCCTGCTTAGTTTCGGAGACTGAAACAATTTCAGTAGATTGACTAAAGTAAGGATCGTCTAGTAAGGGAAAGAAAGTGCCGCTTTGGAACCAGTAGACTGCGTGGCAGCTGAAAGAATTCAGCAGAAAGTAAGAATTTTCTTGAAAAAAGTTGCTGGCCATTGAGGAACTGCAGATTACATAGTGAATAATTCCATCCGACCCCGTATAAGTTGCAAAGAAGGACACGAGTAAACTTATACGGCTGCAAAGATGCTAACTGCGCACCCTTTCTTAGGTATTACAAGGACAAAACTGGCTTTATTATTTAATGTGAATGAATATTGCTAAGGTACATTATATGAGATGTTACTTTTTAAAACTATTGTTATGCTTTGGACCCAGTAGCATTTTAGTGGCCAGATCTGACTAGGTGCGATTGAAATAAAGATAGTGCAGGAAAAATTATCCTGATTTTATCAACCAAAGCATACCGTCATGTTCGGTAATCTGAATCTTATTTGCCATAGTGGTTCGTTTTGTATATTAATCGCTGAAGGAGTTCCTCTAACAGAAGAGTCAAATCAATTTTATTAAGAGTAAGGGGAGCTACCTTAAAACCCTTTATTGTAATAATATTGCCAATGGTCATATTGAAGAAATTTCAAAGTTTTAATACTCATAATTTATTGCCACTCCGTAGTTAAAAACTCAAAAATGCTATCAGCAGGATCAAGGATTGCACATAACTGATATAGGACAAAATATATGTGCATAAAAAATTAATAAAAATAATAGATACAACAAGACTAATTAAACTCCGAATACACAAGATTATTATTAAGCACCAATGTAGTAAGTGGATTTTAAACTAAAAAATGGAAGAGACATTAAATGTTTGGAAAAATATACTGTTAGATAAAAAATACGCCTGGAGAGGAATATAAGGAGTCTTTAAATACTCCTTTCGAAAAATGCAACGATAGTTGAGTTAAGTGTATAGATTATAGGATACGAAAGTAACAAAATTGTATTTTGAAGGCGAGTTCCAAACAATAATTATATAGAAAGACATGGTGAGAAGACATTTGAGGGTCTCGCAGTCAAAATAATAATTTTAAAACTTTAAAGGTGAGCAATAATAAACTAACAAACGCAAATTCCTTTTTTATAATAGTGCAATACATCTTATCTCTCTCTATATATAATATAAAGATTGCAGAAAGGAATTAAATAATTTGTTTCTATCATACTAATGGCATTCCTCTATAATAAATGATTTTTTAGTGTTCACATTATTTCTGAAGATAAATTCTAACAAAATACAAAATACACAAACTAATTTGTCATGAAATTTTCAGAAATAGACAGTAGCACTGACGAAGGTATATGCATCAAAGGTTAAAAAACAACGACAAAAAATTCACAAATTACTTTTTAAAAAATATTTTAAACTCAAAATAAATTAAGAAACCCTATTAATAAATTTAATTAACAATCATCACAATAAATCATTAAATTTGCTTTAATAACTCATACATCAAGAGAAATGTTTAAATTGGATAAAATTAATTCAAAACTCATTTACCACAAATCTTAGTGTTAGCAGTTGTGTGCCATATTTAATTTAAACAAACAGAAAAAGCTCTAATACAGTTTTTTGGTTTGGAAGTGATTAGTTCTAGATCACACAGTCATATACTAAATAAAAATAAGCTTTTAGTATGGGGTCTTGTTCGAAAATTTAGGTTTTAGGCAGTTTTCTCTTGAAAATAGGTTTTTTTGATATTATGTGATCATAAAAGCAAAATGCTACGATTGGTTTAAAAGAAATATTGGTTATGGATCTCTTGCAGCTTTGAGGTTTTCAGGTTATGTTGATTCTGATTGTGTTTAATTTTTTTAATTGCATGTATGTTTTTTTTTATTTGGTTTTCAGTTTGAGGGTTGTGTTAAATTTTCTTTTACGTTATATTTAGTGCTCATATTTATATTGAAGCTAACGTGGTCTCGTGGTTGAAGGGAAGAGGGTTGCAATGTTGTCCGACCCGGGTTCCATTCCCGAAGCTCTCTGATGCCTGGCGGGTGGCCTATTCGGTCAGTAAAAATAATTGAGTACCTAAATCTAAACCAGGAGATTATGTAGAAAAATAATCTGCTATTCTTTTGTGTTCAAGTTCAAATAAAATATTTTTTAATAAATAAGTCTCGTTTATATTTGATTCACCCTCGTATTATATTTATATTGAGTTGACCAAAAGTTTTATTTGAGTAATTGCTTTAAAGGCATTTACTTGTCTCTAATATTATTTAAAACAACCCGGTAGAAAAAATTAATTTAGAATAAAATATTGATTGAAGCAATACCATACCACATGTAACATACTAAACATAACCAAATGAAAAGCTTAATTAAGTTATCTTTTTGTTGTTTAGGTTCCTATATACATTAGACAAAAACATGTTTGGTTTATCAGCAAGCAATTAGCGAACGGAGACGGAAATTCTTTATTGAAGAACCTCTCCCCCCCACCGCCCAAAAAAAACAGGATTAATTCTAATAAGTGCTGTACACAATTAAAATAATTAAAGCAGCATCTGACAAAAATGGTCCATACTATGCAGTGGAATAAATAAGACTTCGCATTTGATGTTAATTTTGTTACGAGCAAAGAACGAAAAAGAAGTAAGTGAACTAGATTCCATTTGAATTTAGTTTGAACCCAAATATTCTATGTAAAACCTGAATTGCAACAATTTAAAAAGTCAGCAGTGTAAGATAAAAGTGGACATGATAATATAAAAATTATTAATAAGTCAGTTGGCGAGAACTTGAGAGTGCATTTGGCCATTTCAAATTAAAATTTAAGTATTAAAACCGTCAAATAAAACTTATAGGATTTCGATTATAAAGTTCATGAAACTAATAAAAATAGTCGTTGTGGAGCTCTAAGAGTTTTCAAACTCTAATATTTCAACAAGAAGTTTTTATGGCCAGCAAAATAATTGTACAAATTCTAGACCAGCCAATGTCACTTAGACAACTATGTAAGGCAGCCATCGCTTGCTACCAATGAAAAAGGGATGATTTAGCAATTGCTATAGATATATAATTTTGATGTCATTAATTATCAAATGAGAGTTGCACATTAGCCGCACCTAAGAGTACATGTGCTAGTAGAGAGTTAAGACAGAGACTTTAAGGTCAAAACCTTGTTTAATAATCATGTATGTACATTTATAAATTTATAAAAAAAAATTGTTAAAAAAAGTTCCCTACCGGGAATTGCCCTAAGTAGTAATATGCAAGTCATGCCATCACTGAACTACATGCAATTCCAGACGGCGATAAACCCGTAAATGGCAATCGCGGCCGCCAAACGATGAAATGTCAACAAATAATATATATTATTTACCAAACCAAGATCAATTTAAAAATTACACCAAAATGCAAAATTCTCCATTTAAATCACTATAATCACAATACAATCTCAACATTTACCTCAGCAGTTTCAAAATTGTTAGCACAAGATTCAATTGCAAAGAATGATATCAACCAAAAACGAGCAAATCGATAACATCTAAAGAAAAGTAGGCAGACGGTGCAAAGCGTGAAAAATGAAAACTTTTTCGAATAAAGCTTTTTCTAATAAGAACAACTAGAAATACTACAGTCACCTAGAAAAAATAATAACATGTATGAGTTATTAGCTGTACGGACACACAAACTTACTGCAACCAACCATTTGTGTGTGTAACGATGTACGAGCTCAGAGAGTATCGCAAAGTAAGCAAAAATACTCTTTCTGGATGTATCTTATGTGAAGGTTCGCGTCCAGTAAATTACAGATAATGCAATTATTCTCATGGCTTTATAAAAGAAACAGAAGCAACAGCAAACCTAGCAACCATCCTCTTATCATCAAATATATATACAAACGTCATCCACTAACAAATACCAACTCTTCATAATCATACACAGCAAAAAAAAAACCTAATGTAGCGCTTCCACAATCTTAAACAATAGATCTCATTCAACTAACACTAATAGCAAAGACAACATTAATACGTTCTTTACTCAATTTTTAAATAAATTCATAAATACGTTCAATTAGATTATCTATCAGAATAGCATGGTGTTTAGCATGCTTGTAACGCTGAGCAAAAAAATAATGGCTAAATTTTTGAAAATTGCTCTTTGAGACGTCAAATGAGTAATCCAACATAAAGAAGTTAAAATCTTCCCTTCCCCCATAATTACAAAATCGACTTTGTATTAATCAACGAAACTCACTTCAGTGAAATATCATACTTCAAAGTACGATACCACAACTTTTACCACACTAATCATCTTAGGGAAGTGCGACAAATTACATAGTATGCAGAAAAATATCTACAAGCCACAATAATCAAAGCCAAAACTTTTCACACGACTTAACATTCCCCTCGGTATACTGTTCAACCTGCCACAACTTAAAGCATAAAACTTTCAAAGATTTCCTTATCGACTTTAGACCAAGGTTTATATCAGAAGACAACTGCAATGCTAAAAACACTTTACAGGTCTCCAGGCTCACTGTTACAAAAGGTGTAGAATTATCTAAAGTAATACAAAACAAAAAATACTTATTCTGTCCATAGATGCTCCTACATTCTGACCGTCGAATCTCTTTTCAGACGCTACTTTAATAAAGCGCTGTATTAAACAGACACCCGTACGCATAACCGAAAAACATTAGAGACTAATATAGAAATAAATTAACAAAACGGTAAACCTAAAAGTTAGTTTGAAAATCAATCATGTTACACCCTAAAACTAAAGACATACAAAAGTATCACAATCATATCTTTGGAAATAAAAAAGAACTTATTGTTGAGAGAAAAAAGTCGGAGTGCGATGACACCATAGTCATAAACCACCAGACAGAACTACTTATAATCAATTAACCAACAAACTTAAGTCCAAGTTAAAGGAGATTTACAGCAATTCATTCTAAGACATTCAATCTCAAAAGATATGATAACTCTATTTGGCGTCCGGTCAAAGGAAAGTTAAAACTCCTGTACCCAGACCGTGGATACGCAGCAATAAAGGAAAAAACTGACTTCTTTGCCGAACTTCTTGCTGAAGTTTTTGCTCCAAACTATGCCATACCAGACCAAGAGATAACTGAATATCTATATAATGATCCGGCTATTACTGATCCTATGAAACTGGTAACCTGTAAAAAATTGAAAATAAAATCAATTGCCTGAACGTCAGAAATCGCCTGGACTTGACTAAACACCAAAATTCCTAAAGAAACTTCCAAGTAAATGCATTGTAATGTTAACTTATTTATTCAGTGGTATTTTACGTTCCAGTAATTAAAGATGGAAAAAGCAATCATGATAATTAAACTTCGCAAAAATCCAAACCATGTATCGTCTCATAGGCCTATGAACCTTTTACCTCGATTCTAGATTCTAGATTAAATCCCTGATCACTTAATTAAATTCCGCAAATACCATTCAAAGAAACAAACAAAATACTTCTGTATTTTTGACATCAGTATAGTATTTGATAAGGTACCATGTGAATCCGCTATGTTTTAATCTCTTTAAATCTTACAAAAACAACAGACAATTCAAAAACAAAATTAATTCCGAGTATTTGAAAACATTTACAACTAAGCTGGGTGTCCCAGGATTGTGTTAGGCCTGTCACTTTACATGCTGTATACATCTGATCTACCCACCACAACTAAGGCTCTAACTGGGACCTTCGATGACGATATAATCATCCTTGCACGCCAATGCAAATCCGACAAATGCATCTTCATACGTACTACCTAAACTTCTTGCAAGCATGGGTTAATAAGTAAAAAATAAAGATTAACGAAACAAAATTACTGCAGTTACTGTACTAAGGAAGAGCTTTTGCCCTCCCGTTCTAATCAACAGCACAAGCAATCCTGCATCGCCAGAATACAAGAAATATTAAATCGGAAAGAACATATATCTAATAAAAGAAAACAAATAGAGCTTAGATTCAACGAATTGTACTGGTTAATTAAGAAAGAATATCTCAAATGGACTTATGACATCAAACTATCGAGTTGTGAAAGTTCAATATAGCAGTCTTCCAAAGATTCCAGTCCAACATTCTTCGAGTAATGGTCAACGCACCTTGATATATAGCTAACTAAATGCTTCATGTTAACCTTGCATCCCATTTGTGAAGTATCATGCCAGACTAGAATCTTACAGTAACCTTCTAGTGACCCCATTAATATAACAACAAAAATATATAAGATTAGCACGATGTTGCCCAACCGACCTTAAACTCAGACTTTTCACTGAAAGAATCTAACATCCTCATCCTGCCAAAAGGACCCGTTTAGGTCTTATGCTATCATATTAGCTTATATTTATACTAACCTAATAATAAGCCTGTAATTCAGCTTTAAAATTTGGTTTTCATAATAAAAAAATACAGTTATTCATAAAAAAAGATAGAGTTGAAGCAAGCCCTCAACAAATTATTTTAATACTACCATCTTCCACGAAAAAGTATCATGAAAATAAAGTTTCTTAAAATAGAAGTTATAAATGTTTTAGCTGTGTCACGTCCACGTTGACCTTTAATTTTGGGAGTATTGTCCCAGGGTCAAAAACCATTACCAGCAGTAATGACACCGTCGACTCCTAAGCTACTATTAATTTTACAACCTCAAAGTTGAATTTTTCAATTAACGTTTCTGTTTTAAATGAGTTAAAGGAATAGAGCGGTGTTTCATGCTTTAACGTTTTAGTAGCACATAATAAACCAATAAACTGCCCATATAAAAGTTTTGAAACGATGAAACGTGTTTTCAGATCAACAAATCGTTTCTCACAACGCTTATTTAAAAAATCGCAACCTCTTTATAAGAGAATTATATAAAACATTTACGTGGTAAACACCACGAAAAAATATCGACCGATAACAAGTTGAATGTTTGGTCTGAGTATCACTACCTATTATAAGCTCGGTTTCTTTACTGAAAATTGCATTCAAATGTTTGGGTAGCTTCAGTTCGATATAGTAAATGAAGATCAAGCAGCGCAGCTCCGCCAGACTGCAGCTCAACTCCAAAAACCACCTCGCTGCACCGGCTTCTACGAATCCGGTGAAAGCGCGCAGAAAATTTTTACTTGAATTTGCCGCGCGAGAAAGCCGGCATTACGCAAAGCTAGAAATCGAGATCAGCTCACCTGATGGCATTGTTGCTCCAGCTGAACATTTTCCTCGACCGGTCACTGTCACTTTTCGTCGAAGTGGCGTCGTTCACGGGGTTCTCCGCGGGGCCGTCCTCTTCCATTGCGAATTTTCAGCTCGGGGCGCACAACCTTCGGCACTTTTCACCCACTTGGATCAAGGAGACCAGCGTTAGGACGATCAGTTCACAGGTTAATGTCGGCCGTAATGACTACGCTTATGAGCGTCGGCGGGTGGTGAATTATTCAAAATTATCGGCGGATGTTCGGTCGCGGCGTGAATTATTCAGCGCCGGTGATGAAAAAGCAGCCGAAAAATGGACAGGTAACCCAGTTAGGCTGTTACGTGACAATACCGGAAGGAATGCGCGGCCGCCACACGGTATTTCAGTTACGTAAAGTCACTTAAAAAGAGGCAGTGTGTCTGTCGGCAGTTGCGTAAACTGAGCCGGCACTGGAAACCCGAAACTCGAGCCCGAACCCGAATCTGAGTGGCTGCACGGACCGTCAAGCGGAATGAGCCGCTTCCGAATTTTCCAGCAAAGTTTGTCAACAAGACTGCGGCTTTCAGTCGCTTTGTTAGAAAGTGCTCGGCGCCTTTCTACCTTTCCATTGGTCGAGGCGGCAACAATCAGGTGCAGCACGCCGTCTCTCTCGGAGGACAAAGACCGCGCAGCTCGAAGATGCACTCGAATGCTTTCGTAACAAAACCGCTTTCTGCTCGAAAAATGCGGCCGACACGCCGAAGATCACAGCCGAGGCCCCGGACCAACTCCCATTCGAATGCCGCTGAAGGACTGACCTTTGCCGACTGCGAACTTCAACCCCAATCGACCAACCGGCGCGATACCCTCATTGCCAGAACGTTACGATGTTCAGACTAATGTCGACCCCAATGCACTCGATAGCTTGCACGCTCTTCATCTAGCATCAATTAAATCTCCAGCAAGAAGCGAAACCGTTGAAAGTGAAGACAACCAGGGCGTGACCGCTTGGCCTTCACAAAAAATTCACCGTTGCAACGGTCTGGAGATTCGGCTAGCTTTAAATGGCCCCATGAACCAAACGTGCGGAATGTCTGGGTTGCACGTGCATAATGAGCGATTCGATCGACTCCGTTGTTATTGGGGAAATTACTTCCTTCATCTGTGTGTTTTATCTATCGACTAGGATCCTTCATGGAAGTCTTTAAATATGTATGAGAAATTCTAAAAATATACACTAAGCCAATAGATAATATCTGCTTCAAACGACGAATCATTTAAAAGTGAACGCAACAGAAGCATTATAATTTACTGTCTGTTCGAATTAAGTAATTACAGTACACGTTTACAGTGCCATTTAATTGTTGTTATTCTAGGGCCACTAGATTATCTCAAAAGTTGCGCACGATCTCAAACAATCATAATTTAAGTCTAATTATAATGAATAATTAGTTTAAATACCTACATATTTTATTAATGTGGAAAGATCTAAATCCATTCCCTGTGCATGTGGTGTGGAAGATTATAAATTAAATGACAGAAACAATTATTGCTATCTTTCGTAATATCAGTAACTTTTTAAAATTAGTTGCTATTAATATTAAGGCTGCTAGGGCTAAGCTGCAGACTACTAGCGGGGTCACAGGTGGCGGATAGTAAATGACCTTTAGATATAAAGATTAGCTGCGATATAAACTAGAGCACCTAGTTCTAGACCAATAAGCAGTGCCCGACCAAGCAGCAAACCGAATGATTGCCGGTATAAACAATCCCCCTTATGTCAGCCAACAGTCTCAGATGGACTGATAGAAGATAGGGCAACTTTTTGTCGTTTGATTAAAAAATTGGTCCAAAAGGCGGATGAATCAACAGGTCAACGGCATGAATATACAAAAGGTAGCGGAAAACCATTGCATTAAAGGCTCACTAGAGCATCTCTAGTTTAAATCATCATGGTTACCAAAAACAAAACATTAAACCCTAATTACAATTCGAATGCCAAGATCTGACAGAGGAGGTCAGTCACAAAAATGCAAGGCCTCCTCGGTCGTCATCAAGAGAAACCCTTGCAAAATAAACAACGAATAGAATAAAACAACACACCACTTAACACAAACAGAATTGCAACATAGAACGTAAAGAGTTTACACCAAGTGGGAAAAAAGCACAACGCAATAAAAGAAATGGAAAAATTAATTATAAATGTCTTGGGCATAAGTGATTTTCAGTAAACGGGTGCCGAAGAAATGGCAGTTAACAATGGACACATGTATTATACTATTCTGTAAGTAATGATTCATCTCATAAATATGGTGTAGCGTTTATAGTAAGAAACAATATCAAAAAATCAATTCAAAACGCGCGAGATCAATATGATCCAGGTTTATGCTCCGACAGCTGACAAGGACGACGAAGAAATTAATACATTCTACCACCAGTTAGAAGAGATGCTAAAAGCTACGAAGAGTAGAGACACTACGATTGTCTTAGGGGATGTTGACACAAAAATTGGAGAAGGTGCAGTTGGTAACTTGATCGATAAGTATGAATTAGCAGTAAGAAACGAAAGAGGCGATAGATTAATCGAATTTTGCCAAGAAATAAATATGGTCGTTACTAACACCTGGTACCAGACTACCTAAACATGGAGATCCTCTAGAACTATCAAAGACAATTTAATCAAGAACCAAATAAATTATATACTTATAAACAACAGGTGCAGAAACTCCGTAATATCTATAAAGACATATCCGGGACATAGACTCGGATCATAACCCTTTGGAAGCAAATATTAATATACAGTTGAAAAGGATCAAATGAAGCGTTCTAGAACCAAAAATCTAAATCAGAATTCTGAAAATTGATAACATCAGAAATGAAGTTAAGAAGAATATTAAAGACAATATAGAAGAAGATGTGACAGAAATTACTAATGAGCAATACTGATTCCGGGACAAATACAACAAAAATATGAAAAACGGAATGGGAAAAAAGAATGGATGAAAATGATAAAGTTCTTAATCTCATGGAAAAGAGAAGAAATCAAAAAGGGAAAGATGAAGCTATCAATAAAAGTATTAGAAATAAGATAAACGAACCAAAAGAAAACTCATGGAACAACAATGCAAGTCAATAGAAGAATTAGATTAGAAGTATGACACATTCAACAGGCATAAGAAGGTCAAAGCATTTACCGGAACCAGTAAGAGAATACATCAACGATTCATAAAGGATCAACAAGGAAACATAATCTTAGATATTTCATCAAGACCAAGACGGTGGGAAGAATATATCAAAGAACTGTTTTCGGATGAAAGAGACGACATCTACCAAATAGAACCACAATCACCTGGCCAAAGAATTACCACTGAAGAAATTAATTATACTATTAAAAACTCCAAAGATAATGAAGCAGCTGGACCAGACGAAATACCGGTGGAATTGTTAAAATGTTAAACTGAATGCTTAAAGACATTTATATTAGTATATGTATGCTTAACGGATAAAACAAAGGTGGCTTTGGTTGCAAGGGGATGTCCACAGAGAGTAGTTCTGTCTCTTGTGCTGTGGAACCTTGTAATGGACGAGCTGTTAAAAACACTGGTAGGGAATAGAGCACTGAAATATGTTAATGACGCACTATCTCAAAAAAAATGTAACTATAGAGTTAGGAAGCGTATCTAAAAAGACCTAAATCTGGTTACAAACTGGACAGATGCAAGGAGCCTAAAATATAAATCCCTCCGAATCTATCATACTAGTATATACAAGAAGAAGAAATTTAAAGAAACTGGATCTTCTTAGTCTCCGATGTGTAGAAATAATAGTTATCAGGTGAGGTAAAACAGCTTGATTTTAGACTTAAAACTCTCCTGGAATTAACATATTCAAAAAAAAGTGGAAGTAACAATAGTGTTAGCCGGACGAGCTTTCGGAAAGCAGGGGGTCTAAAATAGAAAGCGACGTATTAAATATATAACAAGATAGGTACATCCATGGTAACGCATGTAGCTTTGTTATGGTAAACAACGATGACGCAAAAAACTGCACTAAGTGAGACTCAAAGACTTGTTTTTTTTGGAAATAACGGGTTGCATAAAAATACTAACAGTGACAACACAAATACTGTTAGACCTCCCTCCTCTTCATTTTTAAATCATGAGAGAGGCACGAGTGACTCCTTGTAGGCTTGCGCAACGGATTCAATCATAAACAAAATATAGAAGTGGAATATTCAACATATGGGTAGAGACATATTGGATATGAGAATAAACCATATAAATCTAAAATTCACATTCAACATGAATTTCGAGGTTAACTTTCGGGATCAAAGGAAATGTACGAACAAACTTGAAAAAATTATCTGGTATACAGACGGATCAAATATCGTAAAAACTTCCGGTTAAGTTTTTCATTGAGAAAATATGCATCCCTAAAGACGTTGAAGAATATGAAAGTAACATCCAGGCTGATATAATGGTGTCGCAAAGAACTCAGGGTTCTAGCGAACTACAATAAGTTAACTGTGTTGCGGGTACAAGAGCACGAGATAACTAACTAGCTGGCACAAGAAGGATCATTAACTTCATATATAGGCCCCGAGTGGCCTTGGAGAATATTTAAAAGTGCAATACGAAACAAAGTGAGACAATTAGCCAAGAAACAACTTAAAAAATACTGCAAAATTTTACCGGGACAAAGACATAAGATAATCTCATAAACGAACTAAAAAAAATGTTAGTGCAAAGCAAGAATCAAGTACGAATTATTACAGTTCTCCTCAAAGGCATTGTTTTCTAAAGGAGCACCTTAACAAAATTTGATTATACAATGGAAACGTAAACTGCAGGCAATGCGCCAATGAGGCTTTAGTTCACTGGAGGCAACCTATGGAAACCCAATAATGGATCTATAAAATACAGCAGGTATTCAGTAAGAGAGTTGTATAGACTGGTACAGGAAAAAAGGATACTGAAAAAGTGCTGCAAAGAAAATGAGAGAAGTAAAATAGGTCTATGGGGCTGCAGTGTTGTCGGAAATAAAAAAAACAAATTCCTTCATTTAAATTTTTCAATTAATAAATGTAATACTTCAGAAAGTGTTATACCTGAAGGTATGATTGGACAAGGACACTTCTGTAAGCAACTTTTCATCAAATCTACTGACCATATCTGTGGCAATCGCTGCAATAAGTTTTTCTAAGGTAGTATTGAGCTTCTTACATTTTGTTTCGTATTTTTTGAATCGTTTTAATTTTCTAGTAAAATAGCTATGAAAGTTATTAGCACTCTTATCAACTGCTCCATTTTATTTTCATTTGCACGATTATTATTGTTCAATCAAGACCGCTGTAACTATAAAGATACAAGAACAAATACTTTAAACATTCACTTTATTTGGAAACATTGCTTATATACTACAGGGTGGTTAAATGTATAACCAAGTAATTTATTTTTTAAATATACCTAAAATACAAGACATTAATATTTAATTGTCTAGTTATTAAGCTTTAAATATAAAATTTAATAAATATTTACCTTTGTAGACAGTAAAAACGGAAGTTATTTATCATCTCTTTGTAGACGTCAGGAGGTATGCTTTGAATAACTTCTTTAATATTTTTTTTGGTTGTGAACCCTTCTTTTAAGATACTTGTACAGAAAAAGTCAGAGGAAGTTAAATCTAATCATTTGGAGAGCCTAAACATCACCAAAATGGAAAATTACACGTCCTGAAAACATTATTCTTAGCATGTCCATAATCTCTCTCGCTTTGTAATATAATTTTTTTTAGTTTGATAGACCCAAAAATTCTCTCATGTTATGGCCACACTCTGTGGGTAAGAGAACTTTCTTTCCTTTAACTTCAAAAATATAAGTTCCAATCATACCTCCAAAAAGAAATCCCACACCAAACTGTGACCAAACGTACAGTAAAATATAAAAAATACACGAAAAACCGTTAGCTCCTTTATTTTAACATTTGGATGCATGAAGGAAGCTCCTCTCTAGTTTTTGGAGTCGGTGAATTCTAATTTGGCATTATTTTGAGTGTACGGCTCTTCTTTCCAAAAACTAACTGTAAATACTAATACAGTTTTTGTTTTTAATATTTTTTAGACTGCTAAATTCAAATATAACAATATTTTTTATCAAGGGCTACACCCGGATCTTATGAAAGGGCCCTTTTAAAAACTGACCGAAAATTCCAGTATATTATTCGATTTCGAAATTTTTTAGATAGAATTTTACAATATTTTCATATGGTTCATATGGTTCAAAATAGTACTGAATCCCGTATGGTTTAGAGTTTTAATCAATTTTACTGATGTTTTAATACTTAAGTGAAGTAAAAGATTATTTCGTTACTTAATTCTCTATAACCAGCAAATCCTTTACTTTTTTCTCTAATTCTGGGCAACTACTTGTACTAGGTAAGTTTCTGTAAATTTTTGTCATAATACTAAGTTCTTCATCTACCTAACTGACGTACTTCTTAAACTTATTTAAAATTTACTTCTTGGAACTAAAAGAGCAGTCAAAGATTCTTCATATATAAAAGTATAAAATGTAAAAATTTGTGGTATTTGTTTAACATGGTCCCCAAAAATACTCGACGAATACCCGTTTTTTTTCCTAAGCAATGCTTGGTAGAGGTAATATAATCCTCTTGTACACTTTGTCAATTTCTTGAACATTTTTGTGGTCTACGAACAGTATAAGTACAGCCAGCATCTTCAACGTCGCCAGTGTCTTTAAACTTTCCACTAGATGACGAACTGAGATAAGATTGAGCATATTACGACTCAAATTTTGTCTTAATTTTTGTAAAGTATCAATAATTGATAAATGACTTAGTAAACCTTTATAATTAATTTTCCATGCAGTACACATCACCTTAAAATCGCAATTTTTGACAATACATATATTTAGAACGGCCGAAAATTCAAGCCGGTCAGCTCTGTACAATCTCTAAAAAACTCCAGGTCATACAGAATCCCCGGACCGTTCAAGATCTATACCACGGCGTCCTCTACAACAATGACGCCCATAGAGGGGTCCGTTACAAGCATTCAAGGGCTCTGGTTCCTCTCTGAAGCGACACGGAGGCAGCCTAAATCCCCATTTATCATCTACACTAAGTCACATCAAGAGAACTGAGGTTCGGGACTGGAACCAAAGACGATTTCACTAGTGAAGTCAACGTCAACGTCATCGAAGATCAACTAGACGCCGTACAAAATCGCAGGCTATTAATCTACACGCACAAAGCACTAATAACAATCGACAAGTCATTAGAATAATGTGGAAATATAAGGAACTATTGTAAAATGTCCATCTTATAATAATTTGCAGAAATTTCAGTAACCACATTGTTATCAGTATTAGTTAATAGTTTAAAGTTCATAAAATGTGCTTTTACAATACCTACAAGCCGTTTTATTATTTAATAATTTCACTTCGTATTTGTAGGCCAAAGAATATACGGTTGTAACTGAATAAAATCAAAAGATATTTTTATTTTATTCGTGAACTACCTCCTCCAATAGAATAATCACTGCAGCTTTAGTTTATTTTATTTACAGCGACAAATATAATGTAATTTATAAAGAATTTATCATTTCATACTCGATATTATCACACCTGGAACACTTGCATTTAAAAATATGTATCACGTAATTCGTGATATAACGCCAATAATAGACCTTAATGGAAGTGTGGGGAAGAGAATACCGAAACTGGTAAAGAAAGAAAAAACAGTGCAGAAACAGATACATAAAATCAAAGGACAAAAATGGAGGAAATAGTTTGAAAAAATACTAATGACCACACCAAACGAAGAGGATATGTAGAAGATAAAGAAGAAGCCAATTACGGACAGAAAATATAACAAGAAATAGTACGAGATGCGGTAAAAACAATAAAATGGGAGAAAACAACAGCGTATGATGGAATAACGTATAAGAAGATAATAAACCAAAGACAGAAAGGCTTAGAAGTGATAACAGTTCTGTAGAATAACGCATAAAGTTTTTAGAACACTTTGGTAAGATAATTTTATAGATAAAAGAGAGAGAACAAATTAGACAGAGTAAACTAAGCAGCTTTTGTTGTATGTGCCAATTAATTTAAATGCATGCGTTGGACAATGCTAGGTCTTCAAAGATAAAAATTTTTTATAGGTTAAGAATTTTTTCCGCACATACGTCATAACTTTAATAACTGGGTAAAGACTAGACATTAGTCAGTAAGAATTTTAAATGATACGTAACGTAATAAAACCAAGGGAAGGAAAAGGCCATTCTGAGTGACTTTTTCACATTACCAAAGAGTAGATAAAAATCATATAAATATAAATATAAATATAAAAAATTAAACTTATACATTTTTAGCTTTGCATGTTTTACAACGTCTAAATGTAAAGCGTAAATACAATGAGGTCACAATAACGCGACGTTTTATCAAATCTGTACTTCGATAAATTCTATTGCTAAATTTGTTATTTGTAAAAATCAAGCTTTATAGCAATTAATTCAAAATAAAAGGACGTAATTAAAACTCCAATGGGAAGCCAAGAGATTTAGAGATTTGCTAAGAGAAAGTAACGGAAATTTTTATCGCAAGCATAAATCTTTTATTCGTAGTCCTAATGTTAGAAGAAGGTCGCTTTAATTTCTCTCACGTTTATTTGACTTCATTTGTTCCCGGGATGTAATTAGCTCAGTTAAGAAATTTCAATCGTCACCTTTTGAGTCTTATTTTAATGCATTTTCCATCTACAAGTCCATAGAACAATTTCCATTAATATCATTTTTTGCAACGTCAGTACTAATAAAATAGCATATGTGGTCAAATAAAAAGGTACGGCTGATCCATTCTTATGATTCATACTAAGTTGAGAGTACCATATCAAAAGTCACAGTCAATGTTAGATTTCGTACCATAACAATTAAATCTGAGATTTTAAATCGAAAAACGTTGAGTAACCACTCTTGCTCAGGTAACACAGATATTCCATTAAAAAAATCAAAATTATTATTTATGAGGAAGTCTCCGAAGACATTATTCGTATACACGGGATAATTTCAAAAACTGCGAAAGGATTTCATAAACTTAGATATAATGGAAATTGTCTAAAGAGCGAAAGAAAGCAAACCATTATAACGCGTATGTTTCGCAACACATTCAGTATAATCAGAAAGTTTCAATGAGAAAAATTGCAAAATAATTTAGTATTAATCGAGAAACTGTCTCTCTGACTTTACCTCTTCTTTCTTTAGGAGTTACCCGTTCTCGACCTCCACAATTGACTACCACTCTTGTAGGTATTTTTCTATCGTCGTCTTCTTGACACTAATTTTCCATTTAACTACTTTTCGACTCCTCCTTTTTCCTATTGGTGACCAGTTCATAACTGCCTTCGGTCTTTTTTCATCGTTTATCCTTTTGTCTTCCAATTTTATTATAATAGACGTTTCTTCTTTGCAGATCACCTCCGTTCTTTTCGTATATATTGTAAACTTTGTCTCATATAGTCTTATGTTATCCCTTATTTTATTCATCATGGGCCACATTTCTCCCCCCATATATTACAATATATTCCACAATTGCAATTATTTGTATATTTTGGAAGCTCCTTATTCCAGATTTCAAATTCAATGCTTTTGTTGATATTTTCTTTTCCATCACTTTATCTTCTACGTCTGCCTCTACGTTATTATAGTCTAAATAGTTGTACACAAGCTCTTATTATTTTGTGTCCCTTCTGTAAGTTATGTGCAACTCTCCCAAATACATACAAATTCCGTTGTCTTAAAATTTATTGTAGGACCCCCATTTGTCGTATTCTTCTTTTAATTGTTGTAGAGTGCATATCATAATTTTCTCATCTTGCGCCAAAATTGACTGACATTCGTGAGTGTAATATTTTGTTTCCTATTGGTGTTCCCATTCGAATTTCCTATATCATTGTTGTAATGGTTGTTCAGCGTATAGATTGAAAAGCAGGAGTCACATAAGCCAGCCTTGTTTTAATCCTTTAGACTCTTCTTTTATTGGTTTATTTGCTATTCTAGTTTAGACTTCTGCGTTTTGGTACAGCGCTTTAGTTATTTTGACTCATTTATCTTTAATCCTAATTTCCTTAATTGGGCCCATAATTTTTCTCTTGAAACGTTATCATATACTTCTCTAGGTCTATAAAAGTTATATCAGTTTAAATATTTTTTATTTTACATACATGATCTTCTCGATCAAAATACACTAAATTCTTGACTGAATTCTTTAATACGTTCTTCCATCTTATTTTTACAACTGTTGCTAGTAGCCTCACCATCATTAGCAGTACTTTTATGTTCCTACAGTTTTTGTTCAGTTTTTATGTATCGACACAAAACACGACTTTTTTATTCTATCCCCATATTTTCCCTCTTCCTATTTCTCAAAAACATTTTTATTATTTCTATAAGTCTACGTCTATCGCACTTTATTAATTCTTTTAATTTTTGCCGGGCCTGTTCATGTATATTTTTACTGTTTTTAACATATCTGTCAAATCTTGTACTGTTATTCCTGTTTCTTCTTCCCCTACTTGTTTTCTTTTAGTGTCATCTATTGTATTCTCATATTTTGTAAGCATATCTTATAGTATTATATCCATTTAATATTTGTTATTATATTTAGCTTGGTGTTGCTCTTTGTTTCTTGCCTTAAAATGCAAATTACTTTCCAGGCTTGTTGGAATTTACCAATTTCATTGCACCACTTGTTTCTTTTACATTATTCCAATATTCATTCTTCTCTCGCTTTACTAGTTTCATTTGTGTTCTACATTCCATTTGCGTTTGACTGGATTATAATATTTTTCCCTTGACCTTTAAAAATAGTTTTTCTTTTTGATCTTTTCCTCTAATTTTCCGTCAAAAGATTATTTTCTATTTTTACTTTTATTCTCAAAGCTTAATATACTGTCTTGTGAATGCTAGTTTTTATATGCTCGTATAGTTCATTTGAATTTCCCCATCTTTTCTTAACAGATGTATTTTATGTCTGAAGTTGTTTATTTCTTCTGATCTATCCGATTTTCTTTCTGGTGTCAAGTCATTATTGTTCCCGTGCAACAAAGGTTGTTGCTATAACCATATGGTAATGCAAAATGCACTTTGTTTGGCGGATTTTCGTATTTTCAACTTTTATTGTTATTTTTCGATCTGGTCTCAGTATCATCATATCAATAAAAGGTTTGAACCAAATTTATTTGTGGATATTCTTAGTTAATGATAGCTGTTTTAATCTAGTTTCTATATAGTAACCGTATATTCATTTACCTTATGATTTTTTCCTTCCCACTCTACTATTTATTTCCGATTACTATCAGCTCTAATTGATCACATTTTCTATTTGTTCCTTCCCACCTTCCAGTGCATCGTCGCATTTTGTCTGTGTAGTTTTATATTAATTTTTATTATCGCACGTTTGTAACGCGTTTATTCATTTATTTTTGATTACTGCAAATATCCCACTTACACTTTTGGCTACTCGACTCCATAGGTGTACATACACTTGTGTGTCCCGGCCTCTTCCTTTGTTGGTTTGTGTTAGTATGACTAAATATAAATTCACTTTTTTATTACCATTTTTACTTCTTTCCTTTTGGTCACTACCCCTTGAACGTTTTAAGGTCCTTTTTTCCTTTTTTCTTTCTTCTTTGACTTATTTTTTTACATCTATCCTTCTTTATAGTCTTGGTTGCGATATAAAACCAGTATGGATTTCAACCCGGGGATGTTTTATATTTTTATTTTTTCTTTCGCTTCAGCTTCATCTCTTTTATTTTTATATATCTTGAGCTGTTCATTTCTAATGTCAAAACCCTCTAACTTGGAGACTTGTGAAATCCGCTGTCCATTCTGAGCTAGAAGCTGTTGACAGTCGTCTATTTTCGATCAGACGCTGTCAGATTTCGTCATATCAACGTGCTCGGGATACGATTATTAACGACATTTGGATTCACAATTCTAACAAAGTTGCTACTTCTGCAACATATCAAAGTAAAACTTTAGTGGGCTAAAAAATTTTTACAATTAAGCAGGTCGAAGACAAGTAAAACAATAAGAAGTTTTGTAAGCGGTATAGTAGTTTCAAGTTAGTGAAAATGGGATATGTCTCATTTCAGCAGTCACAACTTTTGCACATTACTAGATTGCGTCCTAAAATTTAGCTCACATTTGCACAATATTACTAGCCTTATTGTGACGAAATATGAGATTAATAGCTTACTTTCTAAAAGAGTGGCAAATAAGTTTGCCATATATTTCATTTTGGACTTTTTGATGTGACAAAGAGATGTAAGTGGCACATTGATATAATTACGTTAGCCACAATCACTATGGGTAATGTAGATGATTGCAAAAATTGTCCGCAATTTACTGTTATAGAAAAAAATGTGTGCTAAACATTACAAAATTTGTATTAATCAATATTTTAGAAATTAGACACAAGTCCATTCTAACATGCATTCTCAGGAACAAAACTACCAAGACTTGATGGCATAAGTGGAATTATAAGAAAATGGGACAACAAAATCAAAATGGCATTGAAAAAATTACTATTTTGAAGGTCGCTGAAGTTTAAACTATTTCTAATCAAGCTCAGCCTATATTGCCACAAATGCAAATTATGCATTAAAATTGACATTTTATTGCAGTTTGTCATGTAAATTCGGATGTATTTTGGTTTAACTGGGCTAAAAGCCTAATCCAAGAGTTTTAATTGAAAAAAATATGTATCAATTGAGATACTGTTCACTTGAAGTCAAAAAAGAAATTTTTAACCAATCCCAACTTACATTCAGGCGTGTAACGTAATGGTATTTTTTGAAAACGGTCGAGTTACCTTGAGCCCAGATTAGAAAAAGTTTGTGGACTGCTAAGTCTATTTAATTTTAAAAGTCTTAACATCTGCAAAACCCCATGAGAGTTTGAAGTCGCCGAAGCGGTCTCTTTGAATGAAGTGTGACGCATAATCAATTATTTGCCACATCGTTTGGTGTTTTGTATTAAAGCTAAAGTGAAGACATTTCAAAACTTTCCAATTACAATTACTAACCATATTGCCGGAAAACATTTAGTTTTGTTCTGATTCTTATTCTTAGTAGTGGACAAACTAAAACTGCATACATTTTTCTCATTAAAGCACAGCAATATTTGCTAGCATTACAATTACCTTCTAATTTACAAATTATTTCAAATCCAACTACAAAAATTTTCAATTTAAGAAACTCAAGAGAAGCCACATATGTAATTAGAAAACGTATCATTTTGCAGCTCAGTTGGTGTAATGTTGCCATAAAGAGCCAGTCAACGAGCGATAAAAGTTCGCCATGATAAAACAAAATTTTTGTCTTTAACAGTTGGGTCTTGTTTTAAGAGATTTGTATAATACTTTCCACTGTTAGTCTAATAATTATTTTTTAAGCCCTAAAATAATAATTTGCAGGGGTTGCTTCCAATGAAGCTTCCCTTTAACTAACAGTATGAGTAATGACTTTACAATGTTGACGTTGCACTTCACCAGTGCTTTCAAACAAATCTTTAGCAAGCACATTTGGATGCACTAGAGTTTTAGCACTGTAGTTTTCACTAAATTTTTTTATTTCCTCCTTGATGGATGGAATTTGTAAGTCTCTTGCGATTACGTGATTTCGAACATACCAGGGAGCGTTAACCAGTGTTCTTAAGACCTTGTTCTGAAAGCGCTGGAGAATTTCAAGATTTGAATTAGAGGCTGTACCCCACAGTTGAATCCCGTATGTCCAAACAGGTTTTAAAATAATTTTGTACAGAAGTAGTTTATTTTCAAGTGAAAATTGTGATTTTCTTCCGATCGTCCAGTTTATTTGTCTGAGTTTTATGCCAAGTTGCTTTTGTTTTGTAAATATGTGCTTCTTCCAGTTCAAACGCCTGTCCATGTGCATACCAAGATATTTTGTATCATCTGCTTGCATTATCTGTTTGCCATTCAACGTAACTGAAGGACAGGTGCCTTTGTTTAATGTAAACGTTACATTTGCTGATTTAGATTCATTTGCCTTTATTTTCCAAGTGGTTAACCAAGATTGCAACTTATTTAAATGGTCTTGAAAGTATTGTGATGCAATAACTGGATCGGCATGTATTGCTAAGACTGCAGTATCGTCCGCGTACATGGTTGTTGTAGTTTTGTCGGTTGTCGGCAAGTCCGCGGTGTATAGTAGATACAAGATGGGTCCCAAGGTGCTGCCTTGTGGTACACCAGATTGAATCGGCACCAAATCAGTATATTCATCTTGATATTTAACTAGAAATGTCTATGTGTTAGGTAGGAAGTAAGGATAATGACAAAAGTGTGTGGAAGATTTTGTTTTAGTTTGAACAAAAGGCCTTCATGCCAAACCTTATCAAAGGCCTGACTGATGTCCAGAAATGCCGCCGTGCAGTATTTCTTTTCTTCAAATGTCAAATTGATCACATTCATCAGCCGATGTACTTGTTCGATAGTATTATATTGGTTTCTAAAACCAAATTGGTGATTCGGAATCAGTTTTTTATCATCTAGAATTGGTTTCATTCTTAACAGCAGTAGCTTTTCAAAGACTTTCGAAAGAACTGGCAGCAAACTAATTGGGCGGTAAGATGTCGCTTCGTTAGGATTTTCCCAGGTTTTAACAGCATAACTATTTGTGCGATTTTCCATTGGTTGGGGAAATGTCCCAGTCTCAAAATTGCATTGAATATTTGCTGTATTGCTTTATACCCTTTAGTTGACAGTTCTTGTAACACTTTACCGGTCATTAGGTCAAAACCTGGAGCCTTTTTGGGGTTGATATTTTGTATGGTTCCATTTGATATGGTGCATTAAGATATTTACGTATCATTTGCTCTTGTTCTGGTTCATCTATACTGTTTGGTTGGAAGACTGCCGTTAGGTGGTTTGCAAATGCTGTAGCTTTCTCTTTGTTACTCCGAGCCCATTTATTATTATCATCTTTGATTGGTGGAACGTGAACCTGGGGCCTCTTAAGTTTCCTTGTAGCTTTCCACAGAGAATAGTCTGATGCTTCTAGTGGTGATAACTCGCTAAGATAGTCTTGAATGGATTGATTTTTAATTTGTTGGAGTAGCTGTTTCAATTCTTTTGCTGCTTTATTAAATTTCCTTTTGTCATCTTCGTTTCTTGTGATCTGCCATTTTTTTCTAAGTTTTCTTTTCTCATAAATTTTTTCTTTAACTATTATAGGACATTTTTCCTTAATGATATCACAGTTGTAGTCGGGTGTTGCTGTCCATGCTGCATTCTGAATCGCTTTAGTTAGGTCTGCTACTGCGGTATCCACTTCTTCTGGGGTCCTTAACGTTATGTTTAAGTTAATTAGCTGGTCTAGAGTTGTTCTATACGTATCCCAATTTGTTTTCTTGCTGTATAGTGTAGGCTGCTTTTGTCTTTCTAAAATCTGTGAGTACAGTGTTATTATAACTGGTGAATGGTCGGATGATAAAACAAAACAGGTTTCTACTTTGATTTGTTTTTCATTTATTCCTTTTATAATTCCGAAATCTAGTAAATCAGGTATTTTTCTCCTATCGGTAGGCCAGTATGTGGGTTCCCTTGTCGGTACTGCTGTTAGGTTGTTTGCTCTTAAGGCAGCGTATTAAGCGTTAAGAGAGTACTCCCAGTACACCCATATCCTGCTAGTGCCGGATGCAGTATCAAGTACCCTTATTGCCGAGTCTCCAAACACGAACCGGGAGGTCTACCCTTCTTACAGTACGACCAAATTAAGGTCCGCACACCAACAAGCATGCACCCGGACAGACGTGCAAGTCGAGGCTGGGAAGCTCAGATACTGAACCATTCTCTTTATTTCACCAGGTCAGAGTACCGGAGGTGTTACGGTTCCGCCCGCCAGACCGAAACTGGGCCGGTATAATTGACGGGCGGTGGGGGCAGGCCGAAGCCTCCCTCGCATAAGGGCATGCTCACACAAAGGTCAACAAGTCCCACCTGTTCCTAAAGCGGTGCCACCACCTAAGAGTCCAACACCATCGAGGGGAACCGAAGCCGCCCCGGTTGGCTACTCCTTAGTCCTCGTGTCAGTGGTTTTCCTTACCACGTTTGACAGTACCCGTCGAGGTCACTCTCGTGATACCTCTACCCTCTGTTACTAACCAGCGGCATCCGTTGCCCACAATTGTGGGATTGTAGCTCCACTAGCAGTTTTACGGGTATCTCGCGCCACGGGGTAAGACGCACTACCCACTCGTGTCGGTAAAGTTTCCTTTACCACGTTGGACAAGCGGCCGACGAGGTCACTTGCGTGAGCCTCTACTCTACATCTGTTGATACTTGTTCCGCCCGTTACTCACACTATTGTGAGATAGGGTGGCTCGAAGCACCTTTACGAGTCTGCGAACCCCACATTTCGTTTTTGGTATTCCAGTCTCCTCCAGTGATAAATTTATTCCCTAAAGTGTTGAAAAAGTGTTCGTAATCTTCCTTTTTATTATTGAACTTTGGCGGCCAATATACAGCTGATATATTGATTTGTCCCATATGATCGTTTATTGCCAGTGTTGTTGCTTGTAAATGCTCTGTGCTATAACTTTGTAATTCATGGTGTTTGATTCCATCCCTTATAATGGTTGCTGTTCCACCATGAGCACCACCGTCCGGATGTCCAGTGCTATATATTCTATATCTTGGGATTTGTAAGTGACTTTTTTGGGTGAAGTGCGACGCTGACGCTAACATATCTATACAGTTGATTTGTAAGAATTGTTTTACCTCTTGTGCATGTTGGCACAAGCCGTTGGCATTCCATAAAGCTATTTTTAGTGTTTGAGCCATTATGACATTTTGCTTACTAACGTTGAGATTAAATTCATCATTGTGCCCATTTGACTGATGAGCTCTTTCATAATATTTTTAAGCTCTGTTAAATCGCTATTCTGTTGACTGGATATGACTGGGTTTGTTTGATTAAAACCATTTACTTGTTGTGGATCATGGTGTAAAGTTTGTGCATAAGTTATATTAGGTTGTACATATCTTGTTGTATTAGGTGTGGGTTTATTTCTTAATTGTGGGTATAATTTTTGCTGCAGCTAACAGTTAACACATTGAACTTCTTTGTTTTTTATTTTTCTGGGGCAATTTGACGTTAAGTGTTCTCCTATGCATTTTACGCAGCGTGGATTTTTGTTGCAAAACTTTTTTGTATGTCATATTGTTGGCATCGCATACATTGCGGTATATTTCGTTTTGTCCGTGGTGCTTCAAAAGTTACAAATGTATTCATTAGTAATTTTACTTTATAAATTTCTTTGTTATTGTCCTTTTGTTTTAAATCAATGAAAAATACAGGAAGACGAATATCAGTACCTGGTTTTTTGATGTTCCATACATTTGTAACTTCATGTCCTAAACATTGTATGCTGTTTTTTATTTTTTCAATGTTAGTAGAGTAGTGAACATTTTTTAATACGACTCGGAAACTTTTGCCTTGTTTGGCTTTGTAGGTGTGGTACTCGGTATTTTTATCTTTTAGCATTTTTATAATATTGGTGTATGTTGGGCTATCTGTCGGTTCTATTTTAAGTTGATTGTTACTCAGTGCCTTAGTGTGGTACTTTTCTTTTGCTAGTTTATCTAATTCCGTAATCAGTGGCTTTGTCTTTTACTCCAGCAATAAAAATTGGTGGTGGTTTTGTGTCCTTTTTTTGTTCTTTATTACGTGAATTTGTTTCCATTGATTCATCTCCGCTAAGATCCTGAAATAGATTACTTAAAGGAACGCTGCTACTTAACCAGTATTTCTTAGTTTCGCTCTGACTTGAGTGACCTTCTTCAGCTGTATTTCTTGGTCGTTTGTGGCTTTTTACGACTTGCCATTGGTATATAATGTTTGAGATGGTGTTGATTCTCTTGCAGGGTAATATATTGTTTGATTGGGTGAATGTGTATTGGGTTGTTGTTGATTGAAATTAACAGCTGGATATTGCTGTGATTGTTGTGATGTTATCGTCTGAGAATAGGGCATGTTGGCTGGCACATATGGTGCATCATGATTATATATTGTTGGGAGTGGCTGCATGGGCGTGTTGTAAAAATAAGGGTTGTTCGCCATGTTGGCCTAACCCGGTAGTTAATTATTACCACTAAGAGTTGCAGTACAACCTTATTGCTTGAAATTCAAATGGGTACGACACAAACTTAAAATTAAATTGATAAATATGACCTTAAAAATGGGTGCGGCTCCACCATTGCGATAGCACAGGTATCCGGCACGCACGTTCGCTCGGCTTGAAGGCTCGGGCCAGACTCGCCCTAAAAGATGGCTCTATGATTGGGGCTTTGAGTGTTTGGCGAATTGAGTCATCATTCATTTCTTCGAAAGAGAAAAACTGACGTGTTTTCACTGTTTACAAAAATGTAATCAGGTCTTATCAATTATTACAAATATCTTCAAATTATCGGCAAGATTGCGTAAATGGTTCTTGGTTTTGCTCTATAATCACGAACGCGCATCAATTTTGTACACTCTTTGATATGTCCATTTTGTTATGTAAAATATGGTGCACTCTCCTACTTGAGATGTAGTGTCCTTTTAGTTTGTTGCTTTGATGACCATCTATTTCAGAATAATGTAAGCTTTCATTATAAAAAATTGCACAGTTTTATTATCAAATACAAAGATTCAAATTCTCGGTTAGCTTAATGTTGGTTTTGCATATGGTTGCTTAGGATTTGATAAAAAGAAAAAAGTATTGGCGAAAGATTATGTAAATAAAGTAAATGGGGGAAAATTTCACGACTTCAATTTTTGCAAGGTCAGTCGTGCAACGTAAGGTCTCATGTTGACGTGAAGAATTATTGACTCGTGTCTATTGACCAAAAATGGCTGTTTGGCACACAATTTATCATGCATAATCTTCAATTTTGTACAATATAACTACTATGATTGTTTCACCAGATTGCAAGAAGGCATAATGAATGGTACTTTTATTACACCACAGTGATGATCAGTGATCGATTGATTTTGTTTAACTTTACATGGAATTTATCTTCATTAATGCTAGAAGTTAGTCGTCCAGAAGATTTATTTTTTACTCACAATTTTGACATCAACTTTATATCATTTTTACGTCGCAAATAACCGCTCGCAATAGTTGATTTATGTCTTCTGTGGTTGCTGATATACTTAGTTATTTATTAATTTAAAAAGAGAACTCTTGCTTTGTTGAAATCATTTCTTTAAGTTCTACAAATAACCAAAGTTCGGGAAAAATGTCTAATACCTATTTAGTTACGAACTAACACATTGTCCTGTAACATCACAAACACGACTAATCAAAAATCAGCATTTTATGTGAAACTGGCCAATACTTACATTCGCCAGATAGACTTTAGATGTATTCTATTCTTTAGCAATTTTTTTCAGAATAACATTTATGAAATTGGCAGCAATCAGGCAACAAAAATTTTGCTGTAAATGTAAAAATATCAGTAACATTTCAGTTTTTATTATTTCTATAATTACATGCAATTCCTCAATACAAAATGCACGGTTATCTTGAATAGAATTACCACAAGTGATTTATCGTCAGCATGAAATATTTTACATTATTTCTGCGTGATAAGTTTTTACTGCACCTTTTCTTAACGTCTTAAATATTACATGACAAGCTCTTGCATTTTTTGTACCAAACAAAGCAAATATGTAGTTGCACTAGCTTAAAATAACATCTTTCTATAAACACAGTTGTAAATTTTGAAATTATATTTAACCGATTGCGAAGGTCACTCACTATATGTGTAATAAAATAGCGGTTTGACATTGACAATTAAGTTTAAACAGAAAGAATGTTCTTGGCTAAACTCTTTCCCGTGTCATTTCGTACTCGTGACAAAAAGGAGAACACGCTAATATTTACAAGGGAGACTTCTCAAGAAGTCTAATAAGACTATTCTTTGATCTGACTGTTTGATTTATGAAAAGTTATAGATTTTTATATGAGTCTTACGATAAAGCATTTTCATGTCAAATATATGTCACGTCATGTCACTTTCTCAGATTTCTGAATTTCAGAATTTCTGGAACAACTATGTTTATGTGTCAACCTTACACGGATCTCTTGAGAAACTTTGAGGATCTTCAGAAGTCTCATTTTGTTACTTTCACCATAATGTGATAGAGAATGTTTTGTAATGGTGGTACTGAATTCAATTTCTGTAAAAATATAGTAAAAATTTCCAGCAAAGTGTATCGAGACACTGTGTTGAAACATCTTACACATTTAAGCAACAACTTCAATAAGAAAAACTAAATTTGTTGGCTGTGTGTACAGTAGTTTGTTTATCTAGATCAGTGGTTCGTAATCAGCATTTGTCGGAATACAGTGTTTTCCTAAAAATAAAATCTAACCCAAATTTACGGGTACCCTCATAATATAAGCCGTACCCACAACAGAAGATCGTCAACCAAGCAGACGGATTTCGTTCACCCGTTGTAACGTTGGGGTAAAATTCAGAATCGTTTTCTGAGTTTCTGTGACTGCATTTTTTTATCTCTTGTGTGAAAAATCATTCTTAACTAATAATTTTTGTTATCACTTCCGTTTCTTCATGAACATTGGATCCAATGGTAGATTTAAATGAAATAATATTTAACCCTCAGATAAGATGAGTGCAAAAAGAAACGGCTATACCAACGAGTACAAATTTTGGAGAAAAAATCTAACGGCTTTTTTTAAAAAATCTCCAATTTAACAGAAACTGAGGAGCACAGTACGATAATCTCAACCAACGGACAAACAAAATGCTAAGAAACGCATGTGTGGGATTAGGTAGGCAACCATTATTTCTTAATCATTTGTGGATGGACTGCTGAAAGAAAAACAGAGGCTTTGATTATGAGCAGGGCTGATTTATAAGCACTTACTCTTGTAATGGCGCAACAGTTAAAAATATCTTTAGAAGGATCAAAGCATCACAACAATGGCTGAGTAGCTCCCTCAAGTGACTGTTCAAACTGAAAGATGACGAGGTTATTAAACGTACATTTGTGTTCAAGTCCTTTGTCGATGGTATCAACTTTTCAGCATAATTGCTATGGATGAAACTGCAGTGTTTATGGACTAATCTGTGGTCTGTGCCTCGTCAGTCTACATTTTCTCCACCAGTTACAAATGTGCACGTGTTTTCTGTGTTTTGGCAATTCGCCTGAGTAAAAAGAAATCGCCTTCTCTAATAATCGGCGAGGAAAATAAGATCGAACTTGTTTCAAACACTTATGTCCTTGAAATTAGAAAAGTCCGATGTAGTCAAAGAGGTCTATTAGGCATTCAACCAGAGTGAAAAACTTTCTTGCAGAGAGAAGATTAAATCAAATAATAAGTCCCGCAAAAATGACTATCTATCACAAGACTTGATATTGCAATTAAGAAGCTATTCAAAGACCTTACATAACTACATTAAAAATAGAATAGAGAGAAATCTTGAAAACTTTGTGAAGGGCGTGCTTGGGTGAAGAATTTATGAGATCATTGGTAGCTGTGTTACCACTTAACTACCAGCAGGTTACATGAAAGTTTTTATTTAGGAAGAGTTGTATTGGTGGCCAAAGAAATAGATTGGAGAGCCGGAATTCGGGGTTTCAGGGTATTATAACGATGTTTCAGGAAAACATACCACGCTTGCATTAGGACAATTGTAGATTTGTGTAAATGAAAAAATAAGATCTTCTAAAAGCGAACTGTTCGTGTACACTCTAGAATATTCCACCCTACTCGCACATTGAAGGCATTCGTTCGTCCACAACACTCGACCACGCGGTATTAGTCGCGAACTATGGGAATTCACTACAACATATTTAGTTTCGGATTGTGTATAAATATACATTATAATAGTATCTTTTATCTGGATTTTTTGTACGATCGGCATAATTTCGTAGTTAACAGTAGTAGTTAAAAATGTATTTATAAGCATCAAGAGTACACATGTAAAAATTCTTAGTGAGAGTTTGTAAATGTATTGTCTTCGTCTTTTTTAACAAAACTAGTATGTAGACGAAAATATGGAATTAGGTGTTATGTTAAAACTCTACAGCCTTAAACGCTCTGGGCTATTGTAGTTATGCAGATAAGGTATTATCCCCTCAATGATGCGCTATTGTGTTAATACAACACACTTGACTACCAAATTTAGTTACACTAAATGCATTTCGCATATTTTGTATGCAACAAAACATCAATACATCGGCGAGTCATTGTCTAATAAATCGGCGACACCCTTTCATGACTTGTTTGAAACACGATTAATTATTTTATTTTTTAACTCAGCAAGACTAGCACATAATTTTAGACAAATTTTAAAAGCTACAAGTTTTTAGCATTGCATTGCACACAGGAAATAACAAAATTGCACTTTGGATTGATTATTAGAAATACAACTGAAAGATTGGAGTAATTCATTTTTCATCTTAAATATATTGGTATTGAGGTTAGATGCGACAGTTTACGTTTCTCAAAAATAAAGAGAAATTTAACTAGTGATATTGGCTATTATTTATTTGAGAATTAATGCGATGCATCAGATGAGCGCTTTAAAAATAATTTAAACTTTCCTTCGCATAAATTGGTTCAACCGAAAAGCACAGTCGGACAATTTTAAAAATTTGAGTAACTTCAGTTCAGCTTATGGTCAAACTGTATGTTAATATTACTCGTTATTATTATATTATAAGAATTGTTTATTTGCTTAAACAAGGGGAGTTATTATTAAAGGGTATTTGATTCAGATATTCATTTGGAGGACAGCAGTGATCGAAATAGATTTTACAAGACTGGTATAGAACTTAAAGATGCCATAATCAAAAATACTGCATTCAAGTAATAAGTTTAAAAAAGTAAGTGCGAGAAATTTCGTTAAAAGTATATTAATAAAAAGGGGAAAACTGTAGCATCCAAAATATTTAAGAACACTGATTGTGGATGTTATAAATACTCTATGGAGTAACTGACAGAAAGCGAAAGGCACAGTTGGACAATTTTAAAATGTGAGTAACTTCAGTACATAAAATGCGTATTTGTGTATATGATTTTCTGCAACAAACGCCTAGTAAACGACAGCTCCGGATTAGCATATACGAAAGTAACATAGTTCTATAGTTCTTGTATTTAAATACATTTTTGCTGGATACATTCCAAGTAAGTGAAGTAGCAGCGTAGAAGATAACACCGAAAAAAGTAATCTGTTTCGTACTTTTAAAAGTCATGACACTCGAAAAAATAATACCAACAGAAAATACGTATGTCCTAAGTTGAATCTTAGAAATATCCATACACTTTGTGTATGCGAGAAATAATGCCAGAAAAACGCTTTTGAAATGTTGTGTTCAACAGTAAATTCAATTTATATTTTCATGTCAAACGAAATAACACTTCAAAATTAGTTGATAAATAAACAGTTTATAGATGTAGATCATCTAATAATAAATAAAAATAAGTTTTGGAAAAGCACCACTTGTTAATTCGGCGAAAGCTTAAGAAACTACAAATAAATAAAGTCTAATAGAAACTGAGATAAAATAAACGAGGGTTTGTATTGCTCTTTCCAAAACTAACAGTTTTACTGGCGAAAACCCATTTACGGTTCCAAAAGATCGGAGGAAACTGCAGCTTGTCATCCGCCAAAATCATGACATCAAGGTCTCGTTATCGTTGTTGAAAGTAATTCAGCAAACGGTTATGGAAGTTGTATAATATAATTTGATGGTTATCCATCCACTCTTTCTTTGGTTCCGACTTTGTCCTAATTCAGTAACATTCTCAGAATAAAACGTTCTATATTCCAGATGATTTGTATAAGGCGAGAAACCACACAACAAATTTGTAACAGTAAAAGAGTGCGAGGATAAGTTTACTAAAACTAATGCTCTAGAGAACGCAGTTATAAAACCAAAGAAGAATATTGATAAACATAATATCAATTAGTTGATTATTTAGGAGCTGGGTTACCAAAAGAGCAAGCCATTCTCGATCAAATAAAACATAAGTTACATAATCCCACTTAGCGAGCAGAATCTTAAAGCTAACAAGCAGGGTCGACCTGCAAATTTAATAAATATTAAAAAATATATTATAATGATCTGTCGGGCATTGACCAGCTAAATAAAAAAAATTTTCTACTACCTATCTAATTAAATTTTTTTGTCCACCTTGCTTTCTGCAAAAGCAATAGAAGCTTCAGCAGTAGAAGATTGCGGTCTATAATTAGTTAGGCGTTTAGAAAGAGATGTTGTTCTATTTAAGTTGTCTTCATAAATGTAATGTCAATATAAACATGCATTTATATAAAAGAGTTAAGAAGTATCCGCACTTTAGCCATAACATTTTAAGGTTTGTTACACTACTCTGTGTGTATGCATGATTACAGTTACCGTAATCAAATTCAAGTTTCGATTTTACTAACTTCATTTTTTGCTTCTATTTCATTGCAGATATGATCACCCCGATAGCAGGAGCAAAGAGCAGTGATCCGATTTATCTGGTCAAAAGGTGTACCAGCGGCTGAAATTTATGGAAGGTTTACAACGCAACACGGTGACAGTGCTTTACTGCGTAGAAGTGCGTATAAGTGGATCGAGAAATTTAAAAGTGACGAAGAAAAAGCAGGACAAACGCCCATCAACCTCCACTACGGATGAAGAGATTGAGCAAGCTGAGGAAATGGTCCTGGCAAACCGACGAGTTACCATCGATAGTGTAGCGTGTAGTAGATTAGTCATGGTTCTGTCTACCATATCATTCACGACGAGTCGTCTTCCATAAGGTCTGTGCGATATGGGTTCCCTTGGCACATTGAGCTTACTGCAGAGTATAAGCTCAAATGTGTTGACCTTTACTAACCATTATTCGACCACTAAAATAATAAAAGCAAATAATTATCTAGTCAAATAATCATAAAAGAAGAAACATGGATCTATGATTATAGGACAGAATCTAAAAAGCAAAGTACGAAGTGGAAACTACTAAACGCTGAAGCCTTTTATTGAAGAAAGCATTGTTGCATGCAAATGTACGCCCATACACGACAGGCAAGACTCATTTCAATTTTGACATACCGTATCACCATGTCTATAGCCCAGATCTAGCCCCTTTCGAACTTTATCTTTCGGGGCTCCTTATGAGGTCGTCAATTTTCCACCGGGGGAGAAACGCAGGAAGCGATGCATAAAATGCATAAAAATATTCCTCTTGTAGGAAATACAAAGCTTGTAGACCGCTGGATCAAGTGCATCAAAAAGATAGGAGATTATGTAGAAAAATGATACACTTGTTCAACCTCTACATTTTTGTAAATAACGTACGGATAAATTCTGACTTTTCCTAGTGCATATAATATTTTCATTTTTTAAATAAAATTTGCATACACATATTTTGCAGATTTGCATAATCGCTTAATACTAACTGACTAACAAAAAATACTGTATATTTCTAAAAAAAATGTATTTATAAAAAAATGTTCCTTTCAAAATTATTTTAATAACTGAAATTACGTGTGTACCTAAAAAAAATAGTAAGGGAAAAATCTAAGTTCATAGAAATATGCCTTTTCAGACACCACCTATCGACTGCAAATGGCCAATTTTATTTAAAATAAAGTTTTACTTTAGCGCATAAAACAAAGTTATTCAAGGAATTATAAAATTTATTTTATTAATTCACTTGGTACCATAGTAGAATGGGGACAGAATTTTACCAATGTTGCTGATACGCTTTTTGACTGATAAGAGTTTTTACCAATAACGATTAGAGTAAACAACATGTTTGTGTAATTACGATAAAATGTACATGCAGGGTTTATTATGTATGCCGTAATTCCTCCTGGGAGGTATCATTGGCGCCCTTCCATGAGCTTTTTAATCCTTTTTGGCTGGATTAGTTAGTGCCTTTAGTTGTGATTTCCGTTTCATATTTTCTTCAATTCTTTCCTGTTAGTCGCGGTCCGTCTCCAGTTTACTACGTTCATTCTTCTTAAATCTCCCAATACTTCATCCTTCCATCTATTTTTGGGTTTTCCTCGTGGTCTTGTCTGTTCTGGTTTCCACTCGGTTATTGTCTTTATCATTCTATTTCTATCCGTTCTTTCAATATGCCCTAGCCATCTTATTCGCTGTGCTTTTATTTCCCTGACAATGTCTTCTCCTTTCAGTTCTTCTTCTATTTCCTTATTCATTTTTATTCTATATTCATTGTCTCCCATTTTCACTGGTCCTAGGATCTTCATGCAGGGTTTAGTCAAACAAAAAAGGATATTTTACGTATATATTACTATATTAAGTTCAAATTTCTAAAACTATCTTGTACTTGATGCATAAACAAACAAGGTTGTCATGAAAAAGTCGATAGACGTACGAGGTGGGTTTAAAAAATATATATCTCGTGCCCATACCATGTTAATGTGGTATTAAAAATTTTGGAACCACCCTAGTATATATTAAAATGCTGACTAATCTGACTGTGTAAGTAGAAACAAATTTTCAATAATAATTGCAAGCATTAGGAATTGTTTTCGTTTATAAATAATATGTTAAAATAATCATATGAGGTAGCGCTAAAGAAAAAGTACATTTCCATATACATTGCTGTTATTTATGAGTTAATGAAAGTATCTTCTATTATACGTCTAAACAAAAAAGTAGTTATGAAAAAATGGTTGAATATACAGGGGACAAAACTAAGGTAGTAACACAAATTAAACGATATAATTTTTCGTAAAACTATAAAAACCAAATATAAGAAATAATCAAATTTACTATATTTGTGAATATATTTATAATACTTTAAAGGGTAAAATACTTTGGCAGTCGAACAGAGAAAGTGGCTGCATACGTATAGGGTGCTTTCAGAGATACGTATATTACATCCGTATTATATTAACGTATATTTGTCTGTGCATATGCGGTGTAATTTATATCAAACAATAACTTGCAGATATTTTAATACGTATAACGATTTACTTTGTAAATTTTGATAACTGACAATCATTAAGTTGTGAAAGATTAGTAAATATACATGGTATATTTTAAAATCATGTGTACATACAATGGCCATATACTACTAAAACATATTAAACATTTCAATTTCCTCTCGTATAACCTATTTCTAAATGAGATAAATTGTTGCGAATATTTAAATACCGAAAACGATTGGCCTTGATGATAAACTTTGCTAAACTTGAACATGTTTGATATTTTCATAAATGAATTACCGTCGCAAACATGCGCCACGGAGGAATTAACAAAGCATAGGGGGCGTTTTAAAAAGATATAATGCTATGTTAAAACTTACATTTTAAAAATGTGTATTTCATACCCATATAATGTTAATGTAGTATTAAAACTTTAGAAAAATTGGAAGTGTCCGTCACTAATTTCAATGATACTTATATCCATAAAATCCATACAATGCATAAAATTGCAAATAATATGTTTATATGAACAGTAAAAATTTCTTAGTTGCAAATAATTGTAAAAGAAAAATAATTCATATAGAATATTTCACAATATATGTTAAAGCCTTATGGATTATAAGCAGAATAATAGTGATAATCTTCAGAGAAGTGTTTTCAAACAACGATTTTTGCACTAAGAATATCAAATTACAGCAATATTATTACAACCATTATTTCACATTGTGTTGGAGTTAAATTACCGAAACCGAAAAGTACAGAATTTTCGAAATCGTTTGGTCTATCATCAAGATGGCCATTCTTCTACTATGAATATTTAAAAGATATTGATAACATGGAGATAAGAATTGTTATAAAGTAGTAACTATAATTTTTAATTATATCATTTCTCCTATGCAAATTCTGGTGGTTATTCGTAGTTTTTCATTTATCAATTTTAAAAATCGTAAAATTAAATAACATTAAAACTTGTTGAATTGGTTTAAAAATTATTATATTTTTCTCAACAAATAACTAATGAAAATACAGTAATTTTTTGACTATCTATAATGTATAAGGGGTTCAAAAGCTTAAAAAATGCCAACTTTGGCTTACTACACCCTTCATAAAAAAAATTTAAAAAAATTCTACCCGATTTTGTAAATTTTAGAATAAAAATTTAAAAAAATAAAGATTTTCCTTTATAAAAAAACAAGGGATAAATCCTTCGGGGTAAACTACGACGGGTCTGTCCCCTTTTCAATAACAATTAATTTTTATATTGATTATGTAAAGATATCTCAAATAGAAATTGAGATATTCTCCAAAAATATTTTTAAAGGGGAGCTTTAGAACTATATATATATATATATATATATATATATATATATATATATATATATATATATATATATATATATATATATATATATATACATACAAAAGGATGTTTTGAAAGATGTAGTGAAAAGGTGAGCTTGGTATTTTTCAGTAAGGTTCTGCACCCGCCTATAAAACAGGGTCAGCTCAAACTTGGCTGAGAAATAATGTGCCCTATTTTTTAACAGTGGAGAATTCGCTTTCTAGTAGCCCAGATTTCGAGTCATTAAATAACAAATTATGAACAATTTTAGAGGATATAGTTTGCTTTCAAAACATTCTAATGGTTATTCTTTGAAGCTAGCCAATGGATCTAGCGAGTGCTACAATATACAAGTGGTTCGGACGTATTAAACCTTGTTTAGAGATTAAGGGCGGCCATCCGTTGTAATTATATTAATCAATAGCCATTTAATAAATCCTAAAAGTATATTACAGAAACACTTAATTTTTTTATATTGTTCTAATCAGTGTACAACAGTATTTATGGGCATACTATGTACTATTTTTTAAATAACAATATCTATATGAGGTTTTGGCACCTTCTTTTTATTTGTCCACACTATGTTTTGAAAAACTGAAAAATATTTAATGCAAATCTTTGTTAATAGTCAATGGGTTGATTGGGCCAATTTTTGTGGCTCTAATATGAGTTTTTACATACGTTGTTTTTTTTTAATTAGGATATCCAGTTAAAATAAGAAAAAAGACTCGCCAAAATTAGCCAAAATCGCCTGTGTCTCATATTTTAAGGTTGCTTAATTCAAATATGTAATTGTAATTTGTATATTTTAACTATTTGATTCTTAACAGGTACCATTAAAGAAAAGTTATAAAGTAAAAACAAGTAAAACTATTTGTTAGTATAGACGGTGATGCAAAATTTAGAGTTAGAAGCTTTGTTGAATTGCAAACGTTTGTTGACTTGGGTGTATAGAGGTGTAAATAGTGTTAATTTGTAACCGACCGTCAAGCGGCGATATCAGAATCAAACCAGTCAGTCGGACGGCGACAATAGAATAAAACAATGACGACAAAACCTGTTGTTTCAAACCTTAAGGGTTTAAAACAATTAAAAAAGAAAAATTGGACAAACGCATAGATTAATAATAAGTTATAAAATGTAAAAGAAAAACTAGAGACATTGCATGGAACGCGATAAAAAAGAAGGTAAGATATATTCAAGTAAATGAGATTTAATTCAAAGAAAATACTAGAAAATCAGAAATGCAAAGCCAGGAAAATCCTAGATCTCATGAATGAACTAAAAACAGAGAAATGCAAGGAAATGGGGAAAAATCAGAGCCAGAAAAATTAAACAGTTGCATGAAATACATGATACAGCTAGTATAGATAAAAAAAAATTAAAAAATGACAGGCAAAACTAGCAAACACTAAACGGCAATCATAAAATATTTAAACAAACAAATAATAAGCCAAACCCTCATGCCTCATGTGCCAACATTTTTGTTTGAAAATTATCATACGTATTTATAAGAAACGCGAATGTCAAATCTACAACACGTACAATTAGGTTTCAAAATGGCCGTTACACGAGAAGAGCTTTGTACTCTTAATGAATTGACACTAAGGTCCAAAGATGTAAAGGTAAATGTATACGCGTGCTTTATCAATTACCATAAGGTGCTAATCAATCCTAAGATCGGCAGGAAATTACAAAAATGACTTGCATATGGTTAGCAAATGTTATTGTCATAAAACAGTCAAGGTCAAAAGAAAGCAAGAAACATAGAAGATATATGAATAAAAATATGTGTACGGCAAGGATGCATATCAGCTCTGCTACCTTTTAATTTGTATTCAAAAGTAATATTTAAAGAAGTAGTAAAAGAGGGTACAAGTGGAAATAAAATAAACGGTACTACAATTGAAATAATCAAATATATCGATGATATTGTGATAATGAGAAATAACCCCCAGAATAATAATAGTGGAAGATTCAGTTTGCAGTTGAACGTATCTAAAACTAAACTATCATAAAGGATAAAATATAGGAATAACAATCAATGAGAAGATGCCAAAACTCATGGTTAAAAGATCTGAAAAGTTGAATGGGGTGCTTATCTGCAAAAATATTTCGAGCTACAGTTTCCAAGTCTGTAATAGCCATTTATAACCATTAATAAGTAGAAAACATCCCTGTCATTGTAAAATATATGTTAAATTAACATCTATTCTAGCAGATCTTAATAGTTTTGTTTCTAAAATAGCAAGGTAAGAAATACCTAGATAAAATTTGCTCTATAATTAAATTATCTATTTTACCATGCCATAATAATCGTGACAATTTGCCAAGAACAGGCAGACTAGTCACTGTGATCACTCCTGAGGCAAGTTCGGAAGCTTTATAAATAAGAGCCTACAACTTCGGTCTCTAAAGACGCAGCTTAAATTTGTGTGAGTGTGGGCTCTATGCACACTATTCTCACCAACAAATTGAATCTATTTTCGGATAACCTTCAGGAACTTTTTTAGATATACATTACTCTAAGTTCAATAATAGATTTTAACGATTAGAAGTACATATATGCTTATAAAAAATTGATGTTTGTAACAAATCGTGTACATCTTCTTGCAACACGTTAGCAAAACCCAAGTTGCTTCTCAAATATGAGGGTTGGTATAACGGAATGCCTTCAAAGCTGGACGATCGCGTGTAAACGAAATATATTCACAATTATCTAATTAATTGAAAAACACTTTGAACAAGAAACGTCTTTTGTAGATTTAGAAAAAATTCTACGATATGGTATGTGGGCTTGGCTTATTTATGTTGCGGTTGCACTAGCTCAGTGAAGGTTGGAAACTGACTCTCTACTGATCTTAAAGTAGATAAAAACTTTAGTTAAAAGTGGCCCTAGAATTTTGGGAAATACAGCCAAATAGGAATAAAAATCAGAGATAACGTCCCCCAGGGGCTGCTATTTGTCGATAATCAAGTAGTGATAGCTGTTGAAGGTGAAGATTCCAGTTATATACTACGGAACCTCCTAAAGTGGAGATTAACAATAAATGCAATAAATAAATACATGATGATCAAAAATGACGTCAAGTCTGATCAGACATAAGGAGTTGTACGATAAAAATTGTTCAACCTTCACGTATTTTGGGGTAATTCTGTCCTCCCATAGGATATCTAAATAAAATTGGACGAGCAAACGCGTGATTCAACAACTCAACTTCCTACTCTAAAGCAACTAGATCCCAAGAAGAATTAAAACAACCATTTACAACACCATCGTAGAAAGTACCTCCACATATGGTTCAGAAACTTTAAGAATAAAGAAGTAAAAGAGCAGAATTCTATCCTTTACAATAGACTATTAGTAGACGCGCCGCGGGAATTTCAAGAACGGGCTACATTAAAAATAAAGAAATGAGGAGAATTATAAACACACAGGATAATATTTTAGAGACAATCGAAAGAAAATAATTAATAAGTTATGGTCACCTTAAACGTATGTCAAAAAAGCGATGGCCAAGAAAGTTGTGAATTTGATCACTAGCAGGAAGGACAAAGTGTAGAAGGTAACCCAGAAAGTGGAAATCAGCTGAAGGCGAAAACTGAAAAAATAGACATCTGTGGAAATTGAGAAGCGAGAAACGATACAGGCCGGAGGACATTCACCAAATATGTAAATATGCAAGTTTCTTATTTTACTATACGTAGACGTACAAATCAATAATTTTTGAATGTAGACGTACCATATTAATTAACAGATCCGTTTTTATAAATATTGTGGTTTTTAGTAATAAATTCTAGCCACCCAAAAATGCAAAGCAATTCTTAGTATTGTTATTATTATAATAAGAGTTCCTTAATCCAATATCATTCATTAAATACGTAAGTATCCTGTAACCATAGAACTAAAAAAAATAATTGGCGTAATTAGCTAAGCATACATAACCAGATAATTAATAATTAATTACATAACAAAGAATTTAATTTTTTACCTAACAAATATTATATAAATACAAATAACAGCAAATTTTTTTCAAAGATTTAAGAATAACTTATATGTTAAATAAAAACTTAAATGTTAATTATTGTACACACTTTTGATATTTTTGTATAGTAAAATAAACCAGGACTTTCTTTAAAAGGACACCAAGTGGCATATTGCTAACTACGCAATTGAGTTACCATATATTTTAAAATTTTGAAATATTTTGTGACAATTTAGCCTAGTTGGACCTTTTTCTAATGATGTCCCGTGAGTTAGCTGTCTGTCGGTTATGTGCCAGGGCAGATAGTTAAATAATAAAGTATTTAATTAGTGTTCTTGGCACAGTTAATCACTTTGAAAATAGTGGCCATCAACCTACCACTTACAACGACCCGGTGAATCCTGATTAGTTTAAATCCTGAAAATGCCGAATAACAAGTGGTTATGTGTGAAGAGTTTAAAAACTGCAATATTATGAGGTGAAAACCACTCTGCGGACCAGCTAGGATTTTTAGAAAAGCCTTGAGCTACAGCCCTCCTGGTCCAAGTTTGGGAGCAATCTGCATAAATCCCTAGATATAGAACATAGATATAGAAAGTAGATAAAGAATTCTCTTCTCCGCCTTTAACGCCACTCAGAAGATTGTACAAAAACCAAAGCTGAACCAATTCAAGGAGTTATGCGACCCGTGCCGAATAATGAATGACATTGGAGGTATGCAGTATCGCTAACAGAGCATCTAGCATGCCAGGCGATCTCCCAAAGTAATTAGCATTACATCTGAGCAGAGGGCTCAGCAGATGTGGACCTTCTTCTCCTTCCCCCCCCCCCCACTCATGAGAACAGTGTGCAAGGATAAAAAAATATATACAGGTCCAAAGATTCTATCTGATGCAGAAATAAATTTTATTGTTTTGGAGGCCATGGGAGCTATTCTGCGACCCGTGGCGGATCAAAACATAAAAATACTACAGCAGGAAAAAAGACCTACGATGACAAGCAGAAGCCGAGAGAAGGCAAAACAGACTCTCTGGGGCCCAGCGAAAGAAGCTTGTCAAAACTAGGCAGATTGCTGCAAAAATATAAACCAATAAAAAAACCGCAAAGACAAGGTGAGTAAGGGTGCAAAAAACCGATCAGACTCCAATACTCCGCTACAACAACACAAGCACTCAGATACAGATTGACACATATAGTGAGACGGCTGATTGACAGGTGCCAATCCTGAGACAACTCTGAACCAGGAACAAGTCAACTTAGTTCAAGTGAAACTTATTGAACCAATGGCCAATACTCCTATTGGAAACACCAGTCCATTGCAATTCAGGGGAGGGGTCTTGTGGATAACCTGCACTAATGAAGATACTAAAGCTTAACTTAGGAGGATGATTGGTGACCTAAGTTGACTCTAAGAGGGCGCGGATTTGATTGTGTTTAGTACAATAGCCTTCCGAAGAGACCTAGCTGGTCATTTGCTTGGGCTAGAGGTTAAAACACAATTAATAAGACAAACCCCCGGACAAAGAGTAGAAGGCTGACCTCTCATAAGCAGAAAGGTGGAAAAAGAGGGGCAACTCGTTGCACATTCTATTAACAAGGCATCCTTTGGCGCCTCGGAGGCATCCCAGTTTAAAGCTTACGATGGGTTGAGCAGGGTCACCCTGAGTCCTAAAGAGTTTTGATACGGTTCTTTACTACCTTTCAAGAAAAAAAAACAAATTCCAGAGTAAAATTAAAGGTCCAAGGAGAATAGAAGAACTAATCTACAGTAAATAGTCGGAGATCCCTAGAAGATGTTTTATAACCAAAAAAAATTTCAAAATACTACTCTTAAATTTGTTGTGTTCTAGACACTTAACATTAATTCTTGCATCCCGCATACCTCCCTTACGATGACCCCGTCTTACCGCCAACCAGTGGAGTAGAGGTGCTAGTGATGGAATGCAGAGAAAATGATTTACAATTTATCATCGACGTGATCCAAAGTCATACCATATAATCTAGGAAAGCACTAACATTAAAGAAGGAGGCGAGTCTTTAGTGCAATTCATTAAGGAAAATAATTTAGACGTATAGCCAATGCACCTACTTTCATTAATATAAGAAGAAAGGAGGCAATAGGTACTATGTTGGCTAATAGCTTTGTCAGAAATTGGCATGTGTCTGAAGAGGTAAGTTGTTCTGACAACAGACACATCTACTTTAAAATAGAGGATATCAGCGTTATACAAGAAACCTATCAAAAGATATACTGGAAAACCTAGCAGACAAAACTAGAACACAATCTTAGAGAGGTAAATAGAACGATTAGGAACAGTACAGAGCTGGAGACTGCAGCAGGACAATGGCAGGATGCTATGATCTCAGCGTATGAAGGTAACTATCCTCAAGTGGAAAGCGATTACAATAGGAATGTGACCTAGTGAAATGAAAACCTTGTTCGAATGAGAAAACAGGTAAGAAAGCGATTCAATGCAGTTGAGAGTTCGAGAAAATAGAATAGTTATAAAACTGAATATAACAAATTTCTAAAGAAATCCAAAAGATATACGTGGAGGAGACACTGTGAGAAGCTGAAAGCCACTTGAGAAAGTGTCAGACTCCACAAAAACTCTCAAATGATTCTCAGATTCCAATAACTACTCTAAATTTAAGGGCTCATCAAGATAGGTGCATAAATATAGTCACAAAGAGTCAGGGATCCTTGAAGTCGTTAAAAAACCTGGAGGTATGCAGGCTGGTATGGGAATGCTGTGAAAACTCACAGTTCTGGCAGACCACAACAAATTAACTCTGTTGTGGGTACCAGGATACAGAAAAATTGCAGTTAACAAGAAAGCTGACGAGCTGGCACAAAATGAATTATCAACTCCATATATAGGCCCTGAAGTGGCTTTGGGAGTACCTAAAGGTATAATACAACGCCGAGTGACAAAATTAATCAGGAATCAATATAAAAAATACTGGAAAACGTACCGGGATAAAGTCATGGAAAAGCCACCATAAATAGACTATTCCGGAAAAGAACTGATGAATTGTTAATACAAAGCAGGAATCAGGTTTCATCACAGTATATTGTTCTTTTAAAGGGTACATTAACAAAATAGGGCGTTAGAATGCAGACCTGAGCTACAGGAAATGCAAAAAGAAACCAGAGGCAGTCATTCACATCTTGTGCGAGCGCGAGGCTTTAGTTCACAAAAGATAAGCTATTTATAGAAAACAAATAGTGGATCCAGAAGAATACAGCAACGATCCAGTAAGGGACTTGTACAGACTGGTGCAAGGAACAAAAATACTGAAACAGTGCTGTAAATATAATGAGAGAAGCAGAATAAATCTATGAAGCTGCTGTACTACCAGAGACAAAGGTCACATGGCTCGTAATAACAAAAAAATATATATGAAAGTCTCTTTTATAAGAAAAATTAAAATGTTATATCGATATTGACGCAAATTAAAATTATAACGTTCTTAAAGATAACTAAACAGGTGATTTTCATTTAGAGTTTAAAAACGCAGATAGCGATAAAGGTAAAGTAAACGTAAAAATTCCTCGAAAATATTAAGTAGGCAAAGATAAAAATGAAAAGGTAAAAGTAACGTTTGGAGAAAATTAATGTTAAATGAGAGATAACTTCTTTTGCCATGTCCAGTTGATTCAGAAAGGAAAACTTAGTTTAGAGTTAGCAGGCAAAAATACAGCAAAACAATTGGTAGTACCAGCAAAGTAACAAATATATTGTAGTTACTAATAACTTAGCAGGCTTGCTCCAAAAAAATAAATCTGTCGTTTTTAATACTTCTAACTGATTCACTGCACATGCGTCGTACAAACACACTATCTGAATTCACACTAATTATAATTATTAATGAATGAACATATTTATTTATTTATATGCACTAATACATTGTTTTAACCGTGATAACAATTTCCGGCCAAAAAATATTGCATGGTAGAACCAAAAACAAGCCGAAAAAACACGATATGAGAAGGCCGTTCGATTAAGTATACTAGGCACCATTAGTTCACCAAGAGAATATTAAAATGCGTATATGTGCACGCAGAGGACAATGATGTTACGTTTGCCGTTGGCTCAAAATCATGTGCAGTTCGAAAAAATCAACGGCAAAAAATGACCCGAACATACCTCTTACCCTTTCATCCACACTTGGTAGATGTATTCAAGAAGTTCCAAATAGTCGGGAATCTACGGCGCTCTGGTTTAAGCGCACTTCCACATCACTCAGAATCTGCACCGGACTGCATGCTTCATCGTCGTGAACCTGTTAGGCTCGGGCATAAAGCCGTAATCAGTGCTGGATAACTCGTATCTCAAATACACTGGTGCCAGAAAAGATACAACTTAAAGCCAGACGGACACAATATGGAAAGTGAGAATGGTGATGTACCAGCAATAAAGAGGACAATGATCTTACCTTTAGGGTTGGCTAGAAATGATAAAGCGGATTTTCAGATCAACGGCAAAGGCTGAATTTCGATATGAAATGTTCCCAACACACTTCTCAATCTTCCGTAGTAAATACGTTCGAGAGTCTCTAGATATTCTAGAATATATAATGCTCTACTTTGAGCGCACGTGCATTTCACTCAAGATCCGCAACAGACTTCATTGTCGCGGGGCCCTATCAGGACCGTATGTAAACCTGTAATCAGTGCCCGATAATCCGTATCACAAATACGATCTTTTCTTATGAACATAACTTTGCTTTACGTTTAGTGATAAATCTTATCTCTAATCAACAAATACAATACATTTGGTTTCAAAAAAATTAATACTAAAATGGGCGCTTTGTAATACAATAACGTAATCTCACAATTCATTCTCCTATAAACGGAAAAGTTGTTTTCAATGTTAATAATTGAGTTGGTATATGACAATACACCGCCCGCAATGTCTAATCAATGGACTGAGCACCTCATGGGCACTGCTGCCGCTCCTAAGCCCGGAAAAGAGAAAGGATAATGGGCTGAGTTAACATATCTACCGTAAAACTACGCGCGAAAATAGGAAATCACGACGGAATAGCAATATTAGCTTTATTCAACAGAAATAACTACAAATGAACACACAACAATGGGGACATCGGCCTCGCTGGTCCAGCTGAAACTTTATACATATCGGACCACCTGACTCCTACCCATAAACTTCTTTTAAAACGTGCTACACGTCTAAACAAGGGGCTCAATTACGCATACGTATGGGTCAGGGATTGTAAGATCTTTGTGAGGAAGAGTGGCACTTCTAAAGTTATTCGTATAAACAATGAAAACGATCTGTTAAAAATGAAGTGACTTTTTAGCATGAAATCCTGTTTTTTGTTATTAATTTACTGTGTTACAATTTTTCATTTCTTAAATTTAATAAGCAACATAAATGTATGCAACGTAACAACTTATCATTGTGATCTACTTCGCACCCTATCAATAATTAGTGAATGTATTTACTCCCAGGTAGTTATTATTGCCATACCATTAGTATTACACTTGTACAAGCTGTACGAAATCCGTACAGTTTTGAAGTGGTTTGATTATATCACAAGCAAAATTTTTAAAATGTTTTTAAATGTTAATAGCCTCATATTATGACGTTATAATGTTACAGTCACAGCAACCGCTCCTTTGTTGTGTGCGAATACAAAATAAGACTAGCAGTGATTTATTACTATTAATTGTTGCATTTGAAAATGGCTAATATGAATTTTAAAGGTTATTACCAAAACGTACAAAAATACGTACAAAATCGCAAGAGTTCTGTTCACAGGTCGCACAGTCTGATTTTGATTTTATTAGCATCAGTGAGAGTTGGTTGACAGCTGATTTTTAAGACAGAGATTTTTTTTATTAGAGAATTTATTGCAAATTTACTATCTACTCCGTCTACAGAGTAATAAGTAAATAATGTGACGGTGTTGCTAAATTTCATGAGTTGGGCTCCATCCACTGATGGGTCTCCAAGATTCACTCGACGAGATCTTCAGGCCACTGCCTTTTGAGTCTCCGATTTGCGGGTTGGAGGTTGTAGAAGTAGGCGATGAGTTGATTGATGTGGTTCAATGTGCGGTCTCGGCTAATGCGAGCTGAAGTTTTGATGACATCTTTGATGAAGGGAATTCTGAGATCGTGGTGCCGAGTTTGGTTACTGATGTACCATTGAGTGTTTGCCAGAGTACGTATAGTCTTCGACTGAAAGGACTGTAGAATCTTGGTATTGGAGGGTTTGTTACAGCCCCAGAGCTCGATTCCGTAGGTCTATACAGGCATAAAGATGGTTTTATACAGTAAAATTTTATTTTCGATGCTTAGTTGCGATTTACGCCCGATGAGTCAATATAAATTTTTTGTTTTCAAAGATAGTTGCTGCCGTTTGGCTTTTATGTGGGGTTTCCATGTCAGCTTTTGGTCAAGGTGGAGTCCTAGATATTTAACCTCAGTTTTTATGGGAATGGGGTGATTATAAATAGTAACTTGTGGACAGGTGTAGCGTTTTGTAGTGAATGTGATTTGGGTGGATATTTCACTATTTACTTTGATTGTCCAGCGATATAGCCAAGTTTGTAGGAGGTTTAGGTGTAGTTGCAGCTTCTCGGATGCCCGGTTAGGATTAGTATCAGATGACAATATGGCAGTATCATCTGCAAAGATGGCAATTAAGGTAGTGTCTGTAGTGGGAACATCTTCGGTATGCAGGAGGTACAAAAAGGGTCCAAGGACACTGCCGTGTGGAACTCCAGAGTTAAGGGAGTGGTAGGATGATAGTGAGTTGTCAACTTGAACCTGGAAGTGTCGTTCATTTAAGAGAAGATAAATTTGATGAGGTAACTTTCTTTTTATTTTATATGGTAGTCCTGTGTGCCATACCTTGTCGAAAGCCTGGTGCACATCTAAAAACACTGACTCACACATATTTTTCCTTTCCAGATTTTCTTTGATGTAGTTAACTATCCTATGGCATTGTTGAATGGTTGAGTGCCCCCCACGGAAGCCAAACTGATGGGACGGTATTAATTCATCTAGTTGTGTTATTTCCTTAATTCTGTATAGCAGTAATCTTTCAAATAATTTTGATAATAGTGGCAACAGACTTATCGGCCGATATGAGGTGGTTTCATGTGGAGGTTTTCCAGGTTTCGCAATCATAATTATTTTAGAGAATTTACACTGAGTAGGGAAGTGAGAAATAGCAAGCATACAATTAAAAATCGTTGTGATGAGTACTACTGCTTTTTTCGGAAGGTGTTTTAGTACTTCCCCTACTACAAGGTCTCACGGCTAAGGATAATCGGCCAGGCGCGCATAAATATTCTTCTATTTCTGCATCAAAGTTTTGGTCATTAGATGTCAGTGGTGTGAAGACTTGGGCAAGGTGTACTCCGAAGGTGTGTGCTTTTTCTTCGTTTGATCTAGCCCAGCTATGGTCAGGTTTTCTTAGTGGTGGAACTAGAGTAGTAGGTCTCTTGAGTCTTTTTATAGCTTTCCAGATAGAATAATCTACTGGAGATAGGCTAAAGATGTAATGCCCGAATGTTATATTTCTGTTTTCATGTAGAGCTTCGTGAAGACGGTGGGTTAAATTATTTAAGATGGTCTTGTCTCGAGGGTTTCTGGTCCTTTGCGATTTTCCACGAGCTCTGCGTTTTTCTATGACAAGCTGCCTGATATGTAGGGGTATGTTATATGTTACTGAATCGTTTTTGTGTTCAGTCGGTGTAGCTTCCCAGGATGCCTTTTGGATTAGGTTTGTGAGGTACTCCACGGTTTCATTAATTTCGTTTGGAGTATCCATTTTGTGGGCTAAGCTTATATTACAGTTGATGTGTTGTTGGAATTGCTCCCAATCGGTCTTAGCTGTACAAAGTTTTGGTATTGGGGTTTTATAAATAACATTTGTACTCAAAGTAATTATTATTGCACTGTGGTCTGAAAATAAATCAAAGTTGCTTTCAATTTTGCTGTACGCATCAGGAATATCTCTGGTAACTGCGAAGTCAAGCAGGTCGGGAATTTTATTTAGATCTGACGGCCAATAGGTCGGTTCGCCGGTAGATATATATTTTAGATTATGTTGCTGTATGGTTTTAAAGAGTGCTCGTCCTTTGGGTGTAATCAACCTGGATCTCCAGGTAGTGTGTTTGGCATTCAGTCACCTGCTACAAGGAAGCGGGGTCCTATTGGTAGTAGAAATTCTTGATATTCTTCAATTGAAATGGTGTGCCTAGGGAAACAGTAGATGGCTCCGACAATTAATGGCCAGGGGTATAAATTTATTTTTATCAAAGCGCTTTGGATTTTGTTGGTTGTATAGGTGGTAGCGGGTAGTGGTCTATTGCTGTTCTGATTATGATTGCTAAACCTGCGTGGGCAGTTCCGTCCGAGTGATTTCCATAATATATAGAGTAATATGGAATTTTTATAATTGTATTTAGTGTACAATGGCTCTTCGCTATCAGTAGAACGCCGATTTTATTGATAATTAAAAGAGAGTGACTTCATGAATATGGTTCTTCAGCCCGTTTGAATTCCATTCCGCTATTCTTATGGAAGTAGCAATTATTGGGTTACTTTATTAATGACTGCGGAAAGCATAGATAAAATCATGCTGTTCTGATTTAATAATTGAGTGAACATATTTTTGAATTCGTTTAAGAAGGTGTTTAATTTATCGGCTATCTCGTCATTATTGTCAGTTTTTCTTGCAGCTACTTGTGAATAACTTGGGTATCTCTAAGAGGGATTTTTTAAGATTTGATGGCTAGTTGGTAAAATTATTACTGGGTTTATTTTATTTGGTGTTCTTATAGTGGGTTGCTTAGATGTGGTTCGAGTTTTTAAGTCTCTATAGACCGTGCATCCTTTATAATTGGCAGGATGATTTCCGCCGCACAAAGTACACGTCGCAGGAGTATTCTTAGATTTGCTGCAGGTTTTGCTATCATGTTGTTGTCCACATTTTACGCACTAGTAGGGCTTGCTGCAGTATATCTTGGAGTGGTCATAGGCTTGACATCATGTACACTGTACTATATTGTTTTTAATGCGCGGTGCTTCTACACTTATTTTTGAATTTTGTAAAAACTCGACTTTGTAGATTTCTTTATTATTTGGTTTTGGTTCGAGGTCGATGAAAAACATTGGCAACGGTTGTTTAGTTACTCTATGCCTGATATTCATAATGTAAATATATACTGGTGGGGGGTTATGGTTCGGTAGTTGAGATTTTGTTTGGGTTTCACTGTTATCATTTGGGTTGTTATTTTCTTCATGTTCATTGAATACTTGAAATATATTTGCCGTGTTTATTGTGGGAGCGTTTTCAACAGTTTGTGTTAGTCGCATTCGTTTTCTCTTCTTAGTAATAGTTTGCCATGAGTGTTTTTTATTATTGTCCTCTTGGTTTGTTATCAGTTTCGTCATCGTCGGTTTCGCTATTGTGGCTAGTTTGTGAAGATTGTATGAATGGTGTTGCTGGATAAGTGCTGTTAAAGTTAGTTGTGTTAGGAAAAGGAGATTGGTTTTGATACATTTGAAATTATTGATGATTTGAATGTGTTTGACTTAGCTGACCTGGATAGATTGACGGTGGTTGAAATTGGCTTTGCATTGTGGACATCGGTTGTAATTTATTCCAGTTGTTTGTATAATTGTTGGATGGGCCGGGTATATTCCCGGCTAGAAACTTTTCACTGCATGAATGTCTTTAATAAATAAACGATAATTTAAACGAATTTTTAAAAATAATTATAAAACTTATTAACACTATGCGTGAGCAGCTGTAGTATCAGCCGTCTGCACTAGTCCGTAATCACCCCGGCTGACCCTCAGAGATAAGAGAGCGGCGATCGACACGTCTTTATTCTAGAAAAGTCAACCGAGAGCTCCAGAATATTTTGATGGTAGGTATTTAGTGTATCAAGCCGATCGATCGATGGCGGACAGAGGTTTGACGCGGGGTGGTGAGGTACTTGTAGCGGTGCGCCTTAGCCTGCTGCCATTGCGCCGGGACTGGCCGTGTCCCCCCGCCTCCGCAGCAGAGTGCGTATGGGTTTCCGTGCCGTTGAATGTTGGAGCCGATGGCAATGACAGTGGCGGTGGTCCTGCCAGCTCATACCTAAACATTGCATGCGTTTACTTTCCCCGAGGACCTGGCTACCGTGATGCGTTGACTTCTTTTTTCGATATCGCTAGTCACATTATAATTGATAAACCTAATGATGTTTTTTTGTTAACGGGCGATTTTAATTTATATGAATCAAACTGGACGGATTCTATTTCATCACGCGGTTGTCTCCATTCCTCAATTCTTCCGAGCGGAAACTTAGCAGTTAATCACTTTAATGAGTTTCTGACTTTACAAATTTTATACAGCCAATAATATTAAAAACACTAGTGACCATATTCTAGATTTAATCATATGCAGCGAGTCTACGGACTGTCGCATTACTAGCTGTGATTATCCGCTCACGCCCGAAGACCCTTATCATAAATCACTTTTAATAGACCTTATGTTAAATTATACACCGCATCTGAAGCCCTGTATTTTATATATTTATAATTTTCATGGAGCAAATTGTGAGAAAATAAATGATGAATTAAAACAAACTAATTTGCAATCAATTTTTCAGAATTTGGATGTTGAGCAATGCAGATCAAAATTGTATAGCATACTTGATGATTTAATTTCGCGTTTTGTTCCCCGTCGTACAGTGTAATCTAATAATAATAGTTTACCGCTGTGGTATAGCAGACCGCTTATAAAAATATTAAAAGAAAAACGGAAATACCATCGTCTTTGGAAAATATTCGGAAATCCCCTCGATTACAATAGTTTCAAGATTTTCAGAAAAAGGGCAAATAAAATAGAAAGGCAATGTTATCAAACACTTATTAAATATTCAGAAGAAAAAATTAAGACTCGTCCCAAGTTTTTCTGGACTTTTGTGAAGTCGGTCTTCTCTAACGATGGTCTGCCGCAAACTATGTACTACAAAGGTGCATGCGCTACTGACGGACAGCGAATTTTTCAATGTTCATTTTCATTCTGTGTTTGAGGAAGCCGATCCAGCAGTTATAAATATTAAAGAGCTGGAATCTCCTTTGAATTGCGTAACAGACATTAGCAGCATAGATATACCAGAAGAAATTGTCAAAAAGTTCCTTACGCATATTGACATTAACAAGGGTACAGGGCCTGACGGTGTGCATCCAGTACTAATTAGTACATGTTATTCTACTTTGGCGTTGCCCCTAACATTGCTTTATAAAAAGTCAATTTCTGAAGGATGTATACCAAAAATTTGGAAGAGAGCTTCGATTACTCCGATACCTAAAGGGTCTATTACGCAAGACATAGAGAAGTACCGGCCTATTTCCAAGTTATGCCAGTTTGGTAAAATATTATAAAAGATAGTTACTAGTCAATTATTTAGTGCCCTTCGTTGTTTTATTACATCCCACCAACATGGCTTTTTTAATGGTCGTAGTGTTGAAACTAACCTTTTGAGTTTTCCTGACTTCATTCTTAATGCCATGGATAACGGCTGTCAGGTAAACGCCATGTATAATGATTTTGCCAAGGCTTTTGATAAAATTTGTCACAACACATTATTGTTAAAGCTTTGGGGGCTCGGTATACACGGTGACTTATTAAGATGGATAAAAACATACATCGAAAACAGATGTCAGGCTGTAGTACTGGGAGGATTTTCGTCGCAATATAAAGATATTAGTTCTGGAGAACCTCAAGGGTCCCATTTAGGTCCTCTTTTATTTACACTTTACATCAACGACATCACGAAAAGCATAGCGCATTCAAATGTATTACTTTATGCGGACGACACTAAAATCTTCAGGCTAATTCGTAGTATCGATGATTGTTGTCTATTACAGCAGGATTTACTTAGCTTAGAATCCTTCTGCACGAATAATAACCTTTTTCTGAATCTAGATAAGTGCTGTTTTATTACTTTCAGCCGAAAAAAGCAACCTATTCAGTATTCGTATAAACTTTACAATAAGGATCTTAATAAAGTGACAGAAGTTCGTGATTTAGGTGTTTTAATGGACGCTAAATTATCTTTTGTGCCTCATATTGACAATATTTTATGCAAAGCCTATAAACAATTTGGTTTCATATTAAGAGTGGGTAAGTCTTTTAAGAGCTCTTTTACATATATACTTTTATACAATAGTTATGTTCGTAGTAGATTGGAATTTGCTTGCTTGGTTTGGCACCCACTGTATGAAATTCAATTCAGATTTGAGAGATTGCAAAAGAAATTTATAAAAGCTTTAGAATATAGAACAGGAAATTACTATTTGGATTACGAAACCTCTCTTAAAACGTATAGTCTAACCTCACTGAAATGTAGACGTGAATGTGCTGACGCTGTTTCTTTATAAAATAATAATCAACTTTGTTGATGTACCCGCCTTATTACAAAAACATCTTGTTTCGCATACCCCATAAACAGGAAAGGAATTGCTGTAAAAAGAATATTTTTTCTATTGCTAGCAGTAAAACATGTTATGCTAAAAACAGTTTCATTAGACGTGCATGTAGACTTCACAATGATAGGTTAAATAATGTTGATCTCTTTAATAGCTCTTTAGTAAAATTTAAAACTTTAATAAATAAATTACTTTTAGAAGTTTAAATATAAACTTTCAACTGTATGTATTTTAAGTAATTATACTTTAAGTAAATATTGTAACCACAAACAGATACATAAAAGATATAAATATAACTGTATTTACTACTAAGTACTAATTCACGTATGCCTGTACTATTACTAGGGAACTCTAGGTCTTAAATTACTCTAAATTAATGTAGTAATATCTATTTATGTGACTGTATGTTCCTAAATACAAATATATATAAAAAAATAAAAAAATAACAAATAAGGAATAACTCCTGACCATTCTGATTTGATATAGTTGCAATATATAGTCCACCCAGACACACAATCACAACGAAAGACTATCTGCCTCTCGTTAAACAGCTTGGAATCAAATTTATAATTGAAGACTTACTTTACCAAAGGACAGAAACCTATTGCAAACCATCAATAACTACAACTATGTACGGGTATACCAATATACTGGCCTATCGATCCTCTTAAACTAGTCGATCTAATTGACTTCTTTGTTATCAAAGAAATATCACTACACTTAATAATATGCCCAATTGGAATCTCTTAACAGATCACTCTTCCATAATCACAGCACTTCGCACTCAAATTACATCTCGACCAGAAGTTCCTAAGTTTACAGCACCTACAACAAACTGGAATACCTTTCGTATGTTTATTGACAATAGCCTAAACCTCAATCTCAAATTAAAACACCCGGATGATTTTGACGTTGCAGTAAATTATATCACCTGCCTAATTCAAGAAGCTGCTTGGCAATCCATTCCTGTCACTGTACAAAACTCAAGTTATACAGCTAATATTCCTCTTTGTATTCGTGATGTAATAGCAAAAAAGGAGAGCAAGATGCATATAAGACAGAGAAGTCCCAATCATGTGGATAAAACTACATATAATAAATTAACAAGACAACTTAAGTCAGAGCTGAAGGATACCAAAAATGCCTTATTTAAATCTTATATGACAACCGTATCCAAAAAAATCAGATAAAAGCTTGATGTCTATTTTGAAAAAACCACGACTGAACCGGTCAATCCAAAATGACAACGCCATTTCGCTCCTTCCACGAGCTACACACTTTACTCCAATGTCTCTCCAGTCTTCCTGAAGACTCCAATTCTCGTCTTCTCTTCCAAACCAGCGTTTTGCAGTCGGTAATAAAGTTTTACAGTAAATTTGATTCATTTTTTCGGAGTTTAAGTTGTCGGCGACACCAAAACACCATCCTCCAAACATGGACCTTGACCGGGTATTTTACGTTCCGTTGGAGTAACCTGTCTCTCGATGTTGACCAGGAGCGTTTTATAATCGGAAATTTTAAAAAGGATGCTTTGTAGGAGAAGATTACGTTGTCCCTGTCACGGTCTGAGTTCTTTTGCACCCAGAGACGTTTCGCGACGCGTTTTTCACTCAACAAAGGCTTTTGCAAAGTGATTCAATGTTGTACGTCATTAGCATGCAAATGCACACGAATAATTATCGTACGATACTTCGCCACCTTTTTTTTATGGAAAGTAAGTTAGGATTTTTCTAAAACAAAGTGCCATAAACCTGTTACCCACTGAACAAAAATAATTAATGGATCGCTTTTTATTTGTAGGGTAATTCGGTGGACAGTAGGTAGTAGAGCCCGCGAGTGGTCCATTCTATTATTATGCTTGTTGTTTGTAGGAAAGGTGTGGTAGTTGATAGTGCGTAATTCGTTTTCTAATTAGAATGGTTGAGCCACCTCTTGCATGCATGAAGAAATTTGGTATTTTAAAAAAGGTTTTGCCAGAGAGGTGCTTCGGGGATAAGCATTATATTTATGTTGTTATGTTTGAGGAATATTTCGATCTCTTGATTGTGGTTGGCGAGACCATTGGCGTTCTATAAAGCCATTTGAGCCATTTTTAAAACTTAATTCTTGCCTAAGGAGTTTGATTTGATTAGCAAGCTAAATTGTAAGCTGCTGCAGTGCTTTGATGGTTTGTTGCATTGCCATTATAACTGAGGTTAGGTCGTTTGCTTATTGAATTATTGATTGTCTATGGATAAAATACTGAGATGTGGCACTGGACGGTGGAGTGTTGTTTTGCTTGGTGGTGGTTATGGTTGCATAGGTTGTGCACTGGTATATTTGGCGTACCGGTGCTAGTTTTTTCTTTTGTGGGGGGGGGGGGGGGGTTAAGTGAGATGTTGACTGAGTTCGCGGCGAGTCGACGAGTTGGGGATGGTTTGGATGACGTCGAGATATCATGTCGAGATACAATTTGCATCCTTTGTAGTCGCAGGATGTTCACCTTTACATAAAACGCACATAGCTAGTTTGTCATCTTTTTTATTTTTTGAACAGGAACGATAATTATGCAGCGGTCAGTACATTTGTTTCTTGTGTGGCCGTAGCAATAGCAGTTTTTACATTGCGGAATTTGTGGTTTTTTCTTAGGTTCTTCGTATTGTATTACGGAATGTCCCAAACGTTTAATTTTAAAAATATCTTTGTTATTATTGTCTTTGCGTTTTATATCTATGAGGAATAGATTTTTCTTTGGTTTATTTTTTTTTGTTTATTACATTCATGATGCTAGTAACCTCGTGACCTTCGTTTTAATAAGCCTGTGATGATTTGGAGATCGGTAGAGTGATGTATCACTCTGTATCTCTTTTTCTCGTCTAAAGTGTACTTGTTACTTTATGAGCTTCGAGAGATAATTTTCTTGTGCGTTTCAATTATTTTGATTAATGGGTTTAACGCTGTGATATAATGAAGAATAAAAGGAGGGACTTTGACTTTAGTTTTCCTTGTTAAATTGTTATTGCTGAACTTATCCGCATCATCTCCCTTAGCAAGTGGGAGGAATTTGTTTTGAGTTGTTATAGGTCCTTTAGTAAGCTGTACTGTTTGGTTATCGCTTATTTTGTTCCTCTTCTTCTGTGATCTAACTTGCTGGAATTCATTTAGGATAATTACATCACCTTTGTTGCTCATGACGGACATCGGAAGCAAAGCGAGACTGTCGTACTAATAATGGTGTAGACGACGTATTTATATCCATTTGCAAAGTAGATGGGACAATTTGGTAAAGCGAGGGAAGCGATGTTGGCGGGTTTGTGTAAAATTGGTTCTGAATATATGGGGCACCTAGATGTGGTTAATAAAATTATTCATGTTGGTAATAACCATAGGGGGCCAACGATTGAGACTGTGTGAACATTGGATTTAAATTTTGTAAATTCTGAGTTGGTGACGTTTGTAGTTGTTTGTTAATAAAAGGTACTTTGATCGTTACCGTTTAAATATTTTGTGCAATTTTTTAGTTTTTCTGTAGATCAGACTTTAGGCATTTTTATTGCTACATCTTATATATCACAAGTATAAAACTAATTTTTTTAATAGAACTTTCATTAGTAGTTCCAGTTTACAGAAAATAGACTTCTGTAATTTATTAACTATCTATTTTTCAACTTTAATATTGTTTTCTATTTCAGCAATATTTAAGAACTAATTATTAATATTTACAAAAATTCAAGCTAATAAGAGGAATTTCTGTTATAAAATTTTCATGCGCAGTTAGAAAACGACTCCTAAATAATATATATTTCGATCGCAAATTTATAAACGCTAATAAGATTGTAAAATTATATCTAGGAGACTTCCTATTTTATTACATTACAATTACCGATTTTAATTTTAATTTTAATCTTGTAGAATATACAAAATGAAATAAGTGATTCATGCCGTAAAATCCTATATACATTTTTGGTGGTAATTTTGACTAAAACGTCATTTCACATAATCAGTACATTATAAGAACAGTAATTATGATGAATAATTTATAACACTAAAGAGTGCTGACATTATAATACATTTTGTATGTAATTTTTTATTGACAATATTAAGAATCTGTTCGTAACAATTACAGTAAACAGCGCAGATATTTGTATATAGTGATAAATAAAAAAACATAATATACGCGTGTGTAAAAACATTAATCATTACGTGCCACGTAAATCTGGTCATATCAGATTTAATCCTAAAATAATTAGAAATTATGTAAGCACAAATAAAATAAATTTGTCATAAATAGGAGACAGTATTAATTGAACTGATATTATTTATTACCTATTTTATAATTTTCTAAATAACCTATGCAAGTTTGTTAAAAAAAATTTTTTTATTGAATTCGTGTACATTAGCAATCAGAATTAATTACAATAAATTCTATGAGCTAATTGCGTGAAGTTTGGAATAGATTTGAAGAGAGGTGCACCCAGTGGTGCAGTCTCGTTACCTCCATTTGAAGGCTTAGGGGATGGTGTAAATGATTTCTTTATTCTGTCAAGTCCTATGGCCACTTCCGTTTAAGTCGTCTCATTATTGGCTGCTGTGTTAGCGGTGTAATCTCGTTATTAGTGTGTCCCACTAGCCGAGCATGGTGGCTTGTAGCCCGTTGTCTGATTATGTCCCGCACATATTGTACGTTGGAGTCAAAGTGGAGGATACGGTTTGAAACATACCAGGGAGCACTGAATATACTTCTTAATGTCTTAGACTGGAAACGTTGTATTATGTCAATATTTGAGTAGCTGGCGCAACCCCAGAGTTCACAGCCACATGTCCATATTGGTCGTATGATAGATTTGTACACCAGTAATTTGTTTTCTGTTGAGAGTTGAGAGTTTCTTCCTATGAGCCAATACATTTTTTTAATTTTGATGTCCATTTCTTTGCGTTTTTTATTATATGTGGTTTCCACGTTAATCTTGTGTCCATATGGAGACCTAAGTATCTAATTGCATTTGCTTGCAGGATGGGTACGTTATTCAAGCTTACAGGTGGGCATTGTGATCGTCTTGTGGTAAATGTTATATGATTGGACTTCGTCTCATTGACCTTAATTCTCCATTTTTCCAGCCAACCCTCTATTGTACTTAGTGCCTCTTGCAAGATATTAGTTGTGATTTGTGGATCTTCATGACATGCCAGGATTGCAGTATCATCTGCAAATGTCCCCAATGTTATGGTTGGTGTCGTCGGTATATCTGCAGTAAAAATCAGATATAAGAGTGGCCCCAACACACTTCCTTGGGGAACACCAGCCGTGATTGGATACAGTTGTGAATATTCCATACCAACTTTGGTTTGAAAGTGTCGATTAGTTAGATAAGATTTAAGCAGGAGATAGTATTGATGTGGAAAGATGTGTTTAATTTTAAATAGTAGCCCATTGTGCCAAACACGGTCAAACGCTTGCCGCACATCTAAAAATACAGCAGGGCAATATTTCTTACTATGAAATGATTGCTGAATAATATTGGTTATTCGGTGGCATTGCTCTATGGTCGAGTGTCCTTTGCGAAATCCAAACTGGTGATTTGGAATCCATTCTTCAAGTAGACTATTTTCGTTTATTCGCTTTAATATTAATTTTTCTAGGAGTTTTGACACGACAGGCAGTAGACTAATTGGGCGATAAGACTGAGCTTCATTTGGTGGTTTGCCAGGCTTTAATATTAGGATGACCTGTGCAAACTTTAATTGTAAGGGCCAGTATGTTAAGCGTAGGATTGCATTAAAGAGTGCCAATAAGAATTGTTCTCCTTGCCAGATGTTAGGCAAAAAGTTCAACTTTTTCTTTGTCTGATCTTGCCCAGGAGCCATCGTTTTTGCGTAACGGCGGGACTTGTTGTTGGGGTCTCTTAAATCCTTTAGTGGCTTTCCATATACTGTGATCTTCTTTGGATAAGTTGGTTATGTAGTTATGGAATGTTTCATTACGCGCCTCTAACATCTTCTTCCTAAGTTTATTAGTAAGTCGATTGTATGTGGTTTTATCATTAACGTTGTGTGTACATTGCCAAATTGACCTTGCCCTCCGTTTTTCTTTTATTAATTCACTTATATCTCTAGAAACATTAAATGACTCGATTTTCTGGATATTCATTGGTGTAGCATTCCAGGCTGCCTCTTGGACCGTTGTTATAAAGTGATTAACTGAGATCTCTATTTCTTTCGGTGTTTTTAAGCTTATATTAATATTTATATGTCGGTGGACGTGTACTTTAAATTTGTTCCAGTCAGTTTTATTGCAGAGTACTGGCTTAGGCTGCTTTTGGATAACTGTAGCGCTAATGACAGCTAAAACAGGGCTGTGGTCCGAAGATAGATCGAAACTAGGAGTGACGTCCACATAATTCCTTGAAATGCCCGAGGCTATATAAAAATCTAATAAATCTGGAATCTTGTTCACGTCGGTCGGCCAGTATGTTGGAGTACCGGTTGATAAATGCATGTAATTGTTGTTAGTAAGAATTTTTTCAAGTTCTCTACCCCTTGTAGTTATTAATCGAGACCCCCACCTTGTATGTTTACAATTAAAGTCGCCACCTACTATAAATCTCCCTCCAAGGGTGTTGAAGAATGGTTGTAGTATGTTCGTGGTTAGTCTATGTCTTGGAGGGCAATATACAGCGGCTAGTGTGATTGGGCTAGGAAGTTTACTGATTTCGATAACGGCAGCTTGCAGGAACGGTTCTTCGTATTTTGGTAATTCATGATGAACTATCGAGTTTCGAATAATAATAGCTGCGCCACCATGGGCTGTATTATCTGGGTGTACAGTGTGATAGATGCTGTACTGAGGTATTTTTATAAACGTTCTTGTTGTAAAGTGTGTTTCACTTATGAGTAGTACATCAATTTTGTTCATTTGAAGGAAGACTTCTACCTCCAATTTTTTAGATTGGAGGCCGTTGGCATTCCATAATGCAATACGTATGAATTTAGACATTATTTAACTAATTTGACAATTACTGTTGGGAGCATGTTGAGGATCATGCTATTTTGTTGTAGCAGTTGATTGAACATTCCCTTAAACTCGGCAAGGAATTGTGCGAGGGTGAGGTCATTAGATGAGTCTGGTTTATTTGCTGTAACGTGGCTATAGGTATGCATCGGCATATCAGCGTAAACATTAGGTTTTGGCAGAGGAGGAAAATTTCTTATATCTGGCTTATACTGTGCAGGTTGTTTCTTTGGTTGCTGTGTATTTGGGTAGGTCTTGTTTTGTAATTCTCTATAGACCATACATCCTTTGTAGTTGGCAGGATGTGGTCCATTGCATAAGATACACGTTGCCGGCGTATCCCTATTTTTGGTGCACGTTCTTGTATCATGGTTACCGCTGCATTTGACACACGCATATGGGCGATCACAGTATGATTTCGTGTGGTTAAAGTTTTGGCATCTTGTACATTGTACTATATTTTTATTTTGCTTAGGTGGTTCAACCGTTATCTTTAGGTTCTGCAGATACTGCAATTTATAAATATCTTTGTTGTTATCGGCCGGTTCCAAGTCCACGAAGAATAACGGCAGGGCTTCTTTAGTTTGTTTGTGTTTGATGTTGCTAATATTTCGAACTTTATGATTTTTTGCTGCCAATTCTGCTATTATTACATTTATCGGGATTGTGGGGTGTAGATGCCGTACAACTACTCTATACGCCCTCTCCTGCTTGTTTTGATATGTGTGAAATATAACGTTGGTATCTAAAAAATGGGCAGTCAATTTCCTGTATGAGTCAGGCGTGCGAACATTGATTTTAACGACATTATTGGCCATACATTTAGAGGTATATTGTTCCTTTTCGACTATGTGCGTGATGCTAGCTACCATTTGTTGATAGTTTTCGACACCTTGAACAAAGATTGGCGGTGGTTTTGGCAGTTGAACAGTTTGACCCGTAGTATTAGTGTTGCTGCTAGCCCCTGGTACATCTGTTTCCTCTGTTAACGTAGAGTATTGGTTTGTTTGTGTTAAGTTGAATGTTTGATTTAATTGTGGGTTATATTTCCGTCTTTTCCTTTTATTGCCAGGAACCACTTGCCAAGTGTTATTATTATCAGCCATGTTTTCGTCTTCGCCGACATTACTTAAAATTTCTTGCTGGTCTTTTCTATTTGATTATTTTGCGGCAAGGTTTGCGGGAAGGTAACTGCACTTGAGACAACCTTGGATATTGCATTACGGGCATTGTATAATACGGAGAGGGTTGAACCGGTGGGATTGATGGCACTGCATACTGCTTTACTGGTGTTTGTTCGAAGAGTGGTAGTGTTGAATGTATATTGTTACTTACAGTATACTGTTGCTGTTGATAGGAGGGTGGGTAACCATATTGTTGATACATATTGGAGTTATTTTGTGATGGCGGATTATTCCCATTGCCAGTGGGAAACATTAATATTAAAGTTGATTACATGGGTATTAAATTATTAAATAAATTTTTAAATAAATAAGTACGCCTGACCTTAAGGCTGCGACTCGGGCGCGGCGATATCGCAGGTAAAAATTTGGCTCGCGCACGTCCACTCTGTTTCAATGCACGGGCCGTACCCTTGTTAAAATATGGCTTTAATTTTATCAGCTTTAATTTAAACTTTATAAAGTTATATGATGTATTTTTATTTAAATCCGCATCTAAGAACTGTTTATTTTACTAAATTGACAGAAAATTATTGTCACAAATAATAAATTGAAATTAAAAAACAACACATTTGAAATCTATAAGTAATATAAAAGCTATATACAATCAAGAACCATAGAAATTTATAACTTTTGCTCGAGCACCCTCCATATGCCTCCGCACATCCTCCACTGAAATTTTTCGGCTAGCTACGCTCCAGATTTGTTTGAATTTGTGGATTGTTCTAGCTTCTCGGCCATGCTTTCTTAAGTATCTCTTTACAATAGCTCAGTAACATTCAATAGGATGAAGCTCAGGTCATTTTGGGGAATTGCCCTTTTTTCACAATTTTTTTATTTTAGAGGTTGCCTGAAAGGCAAAAGATAAACCAAGATTTTTACTTTGACGTGCTGAAATGTTTGTCAAGCAATTCGGCGACACCTAAAGAGCTTTATACTCTAAGTACAGCTAGCCAAACATCCAAACGGCTCTATGTTAGATGTACCGAGAATTCCGGATGGAGCAACGGATGAAATATAAGTTGATTAAATTATTTTTTAAAAATCCAAACCGGGAACTTTTCAGCACAGATTGTGCAAAAGAAAATATAGACGCAAAAATTAACGCCACCCAAACAGAACTGCAAATAAAGTGCTTCAAAATGTTTTAAACTGCTGTTTAGACTTTATATGAAGTCAAATATATTAATATACATAAACTTTATTAAAGATAGACAGAAAAAAGAAAACATCTATCTATATTGAACAGTTCGACCTGCACATCGAAACAGTATACGTGTGCGAGTCAATTTTTACCTGCTACCTGTATATTGCAGCGCCCGAGCCGCAGTTTTACTTAAGTGCAACGTTGTATACATTGAGTACTGAGAGTGTTATAAGAGCTATCAACATCTCTGACCTCCAGGTCAGCGATATTATTTTATGCTTTACATTTTATGTTACATATAACTTAATTGTTTTTTAACAAGAAATAATGGCTTTTAATCTAATTATTTTATGGAACAAACACAACAACGGAAAATACCACACCAATCAATGTACAACATGTCCCTACACACAATCAAATAGAACAATTCCCAACATATTCATACTCGTAAACTATAACAAAACCTACATAGAGCAATCACATCCCAACTTGCAAAACAACGACTGGCAAAATGTGTAAATTGCAACGGCAACCACCCGGCCAATTACCGCAGTAACTTAGTCCACAAAGTATATCCACGACTAAGAAAAGATGATAAAAATTATATAAATGGTCATTATTTCCAATTTGAAACAACACCAGGGACATCATAGGCAGGTAGACCAAAACACCAGACACTAACAACTTCAGGTAACCTTCCAGAAAACACAATACAATACCAGATAATGCAACAAAATCGACAAACTAATGACATGAAAAAGATAAAGACTATGATGAAAAATCTTATTACACAAATGCAACCATCATGGAACTCAATCGGTAAACTAATATAATAGCATAATTAATCAAAATTGTAGCTATGAGACTCACTTCACCACTAAGATCTATATTAAATTTCCGAATTATAATATTTATACAACTAATCACCCCAATTGCACAGTTCACGGCGGAACAGCTATAATTATCCGAATTAATATCAAGCATCACGAATTCAAATATACCAAAAGATCATCTGCAAGCCACTAATGCTTCAATAAAAAATTCAACCGCTCCATTTATAATCTCGACAGTTTACTGCCCACCTAAATATTTAATCACTCCAGCAGGTTACACTCATTTTTTCAAGACTCTGGGCATTTATAGCAGCAGGGGACTACAAAGTAAAACATAAACATTGGGAACCAACGGATGACGATTATTGGCTGTTATTTAAGAAAACAATCTCACTTGTCTGTCTACGGGGGAATCCACCGACTGGCCCATAGACCGTCGATACATCCCGGATCTTTTAAGCTTCGGTATCATTAAGGGCTTAAACGTAAGTCGTCGCATCCTGCTTCGAACTAGTAGCAGATCATTCGACCATTGCAATAACTGTATATTCGCACATAACCAAAGCACAACGCAACCGTCCCTTCATGACAAACGTACAAATTGGAAATGCTTTCGAAACAGACTCGAGTACTTAGTACATCTCTATGTTCCACTAAAAAGTGAGCATAACCTAGAACGAGTAGTAGTCTCGCTCACAGAACACCTTCAACAGGTAGCATGGGACGCTACTACCGAACTGATAGCCACCTTACAAATTAAAAACAATCCTATCATTATAAAAGATAAAATAGCTGAAAAACGCTGTTTCAGAGAACGATGGCGATTTGCTAGATAAGTGAGCCCTGAACAGGTTAACAAACAATTAAAAACACTTCTTTGCCAATATATAAATCAAGAAATTCAGGACTACCTAGAAAACCTCGTTGCAAATGAACGAACAAACCACTCGATATGGAAAGCAGTACGAATATTAAACAGACCAACTCTGTTAAAAGAAAGATTGCAATTGAGTTCGCAGCAACAAGAAATGCAAATGCCTTTGCCGAATTTCTCACCAAAGTCTTTACAACTTTTCCTTGTCAACTTCTAGACGAAGAAGCAGAAATCCTCTCATTCTTGGACTCACCATTTCAAATCAGTCTACCTCTCAAACCTTTAACCATCAAATAAGTAGAAGAAGAAATAAATAAGATCAACACAGAAAAAGTTCTAGGCTATAATCTAATTACTAGGACGATTATACAAGCTCTTACACACCTGGACAATGAATGGAATTCTCATAACTCGGCACTTTCCAAGCCAATGGAAAATAGCACAAATCATTTTGATACCGAAACCAGGTAAACCACCAGCAGAAATAACATCGTACAGACCCATAAGCCTACTGCTTATGTTGTCAAAGGTTTTTGAAAAACTGATTTTACGTAGAATAATGCCAATCCTAGACAACCAAGAATTAATCCATAAACACCAATTTGGTTTTACAAGTCAGCACGACACTATCGAAAAATACACAGAGATTTGCAGGGCAGACGATACTATTTTTCGGTGTTTTTGGACGCGAAGCAAGCATTTGACGGAGTGTGGCATCAAAGCTTAAACTGTTGGATAAAATACAAAGACGAAATTATGACTCTTCAACCCATCTCCTTAGGCATTCTACAGGTTAGTGCCCTAAGTCTCATATTATATTTATTATACCATCGATGATACGGCCATTTTAGCCTCCTATGTAAATCCACAAGCTGCATCGAGGTATCTCCAAGCTCACTTCAACAAAATTTAACACTGGACTAAGACATGGCGAATTAGAATGAACGAATGCAAGTCCCACCACGTTACTTTCACTATGAAAAGGGATAATTGTCTATCAGTAACTTTAAACGGACACCAGCTCACCCACCCAGGGTTAGTCAAATACCTAGGACTGCATCTCGACAAGAGACTAACCCATATTCAGTGCGAGAAAACAGTTTGGATACAACTTCGTAAATTATATTGGCAAATCGGAAAAATCGAGACTATCACTCAAAAATAAGCTATTAATCTATAATATAGTCCTCAAACTAATATAAACTTACGGGATTTCCCCATAGAAAACTACAACTACATCAAACTTAGAAATCCTTGAAAGATTTCAAAATAAAGTGCTACGAGCAGCACACCGTGGTACGTCCTCAATAGAGTATTTCAAGTAACCTGAATGTATTCACAATAAAATGCAAAATTCAGAATTACAGCACGCGATATGAAGGCAGACAGTGCCCAAAATAAAATTGGACAATGATAACGAGGAACCAAAAAGACTAAAAAGGTTTAAACCATCCGAGTTACCTACACGGTTTCAAGTGTAACTAATTAATTTATCTTATGTTAAACAGTATTAAGACAATGCAAGGAGAGAGATGGGGTTCGCTGAAGCTCTACCTCACATGACTAATTATTATCAGCAGTGATACTGCTTTTGCACTTTAATCCCTATAAAATACTTATTGCCCAATTATACAAGGCAGATTGTATATAAAAAAATCTACATTAAAAATTCTGTTTAATTTTGTTTCTAACAAAAGTTAGCAATAAACAAAAACTAAAACATATTAGTTACACACAATGATAGCTAGTTATACTAAAGTAAATTGATAAGATTTATTTACAATTACTGAATTATTTGTAAGCAATAATAAAAAATGTGAGCAAATATAAGAAATTTGATAGTCACAACAAAATAAAAGCGTGATTTAAGCAGACGGTTGCTAGTTCAAACTGAAACGTTCATAGTTCATACTTCAAAGTTCTTCAGTTTCTGTTCAAATACCTTAATGAAATTATTTAATAATACCTTACATTACTTTTTGTAATACACCTAACGGAATCCAAATAATAATTAATATGAGGCCATTAAATTTAAACTGTTTTTGATGCATCTTAATGTTCAATTTTCCCCAATCTCACTCTTAAAGCAGAATATCCTGTCCCCACAATAAAGATTTTATTTAATTAACTGCGCAGATTGTAGGGTGCGCCTATTACGCGGTCTTTGCTTTGATGTCTTATCTTAACATGTAAAGCTATAATAATAGCACAATCGCAGATAACGCTTCTTCGTACTTCCCAACGGAATTTTGATAAACACATTCTCTGATATTGAGTATCGCCGACTGGGGCCAAAAATATATTACAAGTAATTACAAAAATAGTCACAAGTACTTGATTGAAATTTGTCATGGTATTTATTACCACATAACTGACAGGGCAGGTTCTGCCATTTTTTTTATTAAAACTATCAGATTAAGAACCAACAAACAAAAAGTCGGAAAGGTAGAGACGATGACGGTTGTTTGCTTTCTTATAAAAGATTCTTTTCTCAAATTTACCATGGAAACTGAAAGCCATTCCCTTCCTTCTGGGCACTCTTACAACAAAAACCCTTTAAACGAAAGCTTTCATTACACTGCCTGTAAAAAACCCACGTATACTAACCGCTATCTAAATATCAAATCCCTTGATTATGCAGCCCAAATCCATTCGGTTGTAAAATCTCTCATCGCCAGGTCCATCAGAATCCCCAACATTATAAATCAAAATATAAAACTCAAAACTATTACCACCTCTCTACTACAAAATGAATATTCAAACAAATCTTTGTTTTTACAAAGTGTTCCACAAGGATATTCCAAGATTTCGTTTATAGCTTCTTTGAAACATTCAGTTTTGTCATAAAGAGTCCTACCGGTTAAGATAGGCGCAATGCCCCCAGATTCGGAATTTCTAATGAACCTAATAATGTTTTATCTTGAGGTAAAAATTATACGCGGACATAGTTCATATGGTCCCAACCCCCTTCCCTCTCCCTCCTAGGGTCAAAAAGGGTTATTTTTGGTTTTAATTTTTTTTCTATTGATATGTTTAATGCAAAATTCTGAAAAAATTCATCAAGGTAGGTTATGAATAGACCTATCAGTACAAATTTTTTCAATGTCATCCAAGGTCGTTTATATTTTCGATATAGATAACTTTGTACCAGAGATTAATGAAAACAGTGATGAAGATTAAAAATCTAGTTTACATATATTTTATATATTATTATAATTCATTTTACTATAATCACAAATTAAGAACTAACTATGTAATTTTTAGAAACATAAATAGATTTACACATAATTTTTTTGTATTAAGTCTAAAAATGTAAATAAAACTAAAATTTTCGTCTTGAAAAATGCTACAATACATGTCTTCTGAGTTTTCTTGCTAAATATCCACCTGTGCCCTTATAATTGGTAAATATCGAAATCAAGTAGAAAAAATTTTTTAATTAGTCATAACTTTTTTAATGTTAGAGCTAGAAAAAATAAAAAACGTAATTTTTGTCTTATAAAATGCTATAAAAAAGTTTCAATTAGTTTTTTGCTAAATATCAACCCTTACATGTAAAATCGAAAAAACCAAAAAAAATGCGAAAATCGGATTTTTAAGGGTGGCGCACCACAGGAAATGTGTTAAAAGTTAATGTTAGAGGTAAAATTAATCGACTTTTATAAAATAGTAAAAAAAAACTGCGTGCAACTCAACGCTTTCTAGCTCAAAAAAATAAAAATTTTATTTTTTTTTTAAATACCTAATGACCTTGGATGACATTGAAAAAATTTGTACTGATAGGTCTATTCATAACCTACCTTGATGAATTTTTTCAGAATTTTGCGTTAAACATATCAACAGAAAAAAAATTAAAACAAAAAATAACCCTTTTTGACCCTAGGAGGGAGAGGGAAGGGGGTTGGGACGATATGAACTATGTCCGCGTATAATTTTTACCTCAAGATAAAACATTATTAGGTTCATTCGAAATTCCGAATCTGGGGGCATTTCGCCTATCTTAACCGGTGGGACCCTTTATTATTTTAGATGGTAATATCAATCACTAAGAACTAACCTGTTAAGCAATGGCATCCTTATCTACATCTAGCTTTCTTCACAACAAAATTTACAATGACAGTACTTGGAAGACGAATAAAGTTTTGAAACGACCAAGCATCCCCAAAGACCCCTAACTTGCCCGATATCTCAAAAACGGTTGGCAATTCTACCCATGTTTATTGGAACTTTTTTGCCTAAATATTTTAGAGAACCTACACACGAAGTCTTGGAACATCCTTGTGGGACATCCTGTATAATAATTTAGAGGGCCCTTAATAAGCTTGTTTCATTCTGAAGGTTCTGGTAAGCATAGTTTTGATAGTTCAAATCGTTTGCTGTTTTTTTAAATTGAGTAATAATCCAATTCCACTGTTAACGAAAGTTTATTTCAAATTACATAAGCTTAATCTATTCCATGGAATGGAGGCTTGGACGATGAAGAAAAACATCAGTGATCGACTGGAAGCATTCGAGATGCGGACCTATCGAAGAATGTTGAAAATCAGCTGGGTGGACAGAGTGACGAATGGTGAGGTACTCAGAAGAATGGGGAAGGAAAAAGAAGTATTGAATACAGTTAAGATACGGAAATTACAGTATCTGGGGCATGTGATGCGGGGAGAAAGATATGAAATCCTACAAAATATCATGCAAGGGAAGATACAGGGCAATAGGAATAGAGGAAGAAGACGCATCTCCTGGTTGAGTAACCTGAGACAATGGTACAATTGCAGTTCTATTGAATTGTTCAGAGCAGCAACGTCGAGAATACAAACAGCCATAATGATAGCCAATCTTCTAAGAGGAGACGGCACTTAAGAAGAAGAATCTATTCCATGCCCGCGACTGAAATAATCTAAACCTTTGTATCCAGATAAACGTGGCAGGTTTTAGATAACATGATACTATACACGAATTTCACCTAATCTAGATTTATTCTCGATTACAATACTTTATAGAATCCATCGCATTCAACGTTTGAATTGAATTGAACTTCTCTCCAACTATCTAATTTTGAACAAATATTTAGAATATTAAAATTATTTTCCGAAATACACGAGCATAAAATAACTTACATTTTAGAAAAGTTTTTAAAAATTAAATATATCAAAAGTATATAAAGAAACAGAGGATCAGAGAAAAATATAGTCGGACGTAATATTTTTGGATACTCTTATTGTTACCTTCAATTTTAATGAGTGGATGTTTAATTAACAAACCTATTAATTATTCAGAATTAATATCTGTCCTCTGCAATGTAAATGCGAGCAAAGCTCCACTAGTACGATAAGCTTAGATCTAGACTTACTTTGCACGTCCAACAAGTGTTCAGAAAGGGGTTTAAAAAACTCTAAATAGTATAGACTTTCTTTAATGATTACATAATACAATCAATTATGAAGCAATCAAGTCCCAGTACTGTTAGTAGGTTTATAATTAATTGTAATTTCTCTAAATTAATGCAGTGCTATTTCTGGGTTTCACTAAAATAGCAATTGTAATTATTTGTAGGTAATTTAATGCGAGTTAGCTGTATTCGTAATTAGCTTATTTAGTATTAAATTTGAATTATGTAAGTGGTCCCATGTCCATGAAACTTTTAAAAGGCTACGAAGTACGTAGGTGTCATAAAGAAGGAGTTAATCCATTTTCGAACAAAAATATGTTACTTAAGAAAATAATATAGTAAGAGGAATTAATCCACAGAATTATGATAAAACGTGCTTTTACTTTCACTATAGTTGGTGACAAAGTATGGTAGTATGTTATATTTGTAGAATTACAGTGTACTACAATTACTAACTCAGAGCGCAATATGATTAAAATTTAATTTAAAAAAGAATCGCCATTCTGAGCTTATCGCCGAAATTGTAATAAATTTTAACATTGTGGTTAACTAGAAACAATACTAGAATAATATCTAATAGGTATAAAATTGATACGAAAAAACGTTATAAATGTGGTTGATGACTTTAACATTACACAATTTTTAAGCATAACACTGCTGCTTCGGAAAATGCCATATTACTAGTTAGGTAATTACTAGAGAGAGCAACAAAAACTATAAATAAACATTTTCGTTTATAAAGCTCAAATTAAGTTAGAAAATTTTTAGGAATTAGCATATGAGACATATGCAACAACGCCTCAAATACTTGATTAACCGTTTCAACACTGCATAGTCTCATTTAGGGCCGTTTAATGCTGCAAGCCACCTTTCCGATTTACACTCTTTTTATCTTTTTTGTATTTCCTCTCCTGACAACTATTATGCAACGTATATGCTTTGCAAGTGTACCGTTTGAGCATCAAATTCTAAAATAGTCTTGCAACACGTTATCTGCAGCAGTTTGCTCCCTATATATTCATCATCTACGCTTCATTTGCCTTTATTATACGTTGCTTTTACGTACATTCTTTACTATTATTATCGCCTTCATCCTACGGAAACTATTCACCGAACGATTTATTTTCGTTGATTGTGTCCGCGCCTTTACAGGTTTGTAAACCATAAAGCTGCCCTTCGAAAAATCTCTATCAGTCTAACGTTTCTAAAGAGTACGTACACCACATTTACTTGTTTGCTTTCAAAGCGCAGTACGTATTTTAATTTCTGTTAGGTTCATTTATTAAAACAACCACAATCTGTGTTGTACCAGGTATGGAATTTGCACATTCCTGCGCCTGCAAGAAAAAATTTAGGCCTACAGCTTACATAATTATACAAGGACAAACTCTAACAAAAACTTTTTCACACGTGGCTCGAAAAAGGCAACAAAAAATAAGAATTTCGGTAAGTCTTCTCTAAGTATACTTCGGGTTTTAAACAAAGTGACGTGCTATGAAATATAGGGTGATCCAAATTAAACTTTAAAACATTTTCCTAAATAAAATACTAAATATGGGAACAATCCGAATTTTGTTGCTATCGGTGTAAAGTAGAAATTTACCAATTACGTGTGAAATATTAAGTCAGCCAAATGTCCTCCACGACTACGCTGACATGCGATTTCTTACAAATGCGGCTGATGTTGTCTTTTAGCCCTGAAATTGTAGTAAATTTATTGACAATTCATTCCTTAAAAAAACCCTAGAGAAAGAAGTCTTATGGGGTTAAATTGCAAGACTGTAGTGGTCAATCGAAGTCACCCTCTGCGAGATAACGCGACCAGGAAATTTAATTTGAAGTAGAGTGGGCGTTTTACATGCTGTGTGACATGTGGCTCCATCTTGTTAAAACCGTATGTGATTTAATTTTTGTTTCTCTGGCCCATAATGCACACCAAATAGTGCATTCTTGTATATACGTTGGTTTTTGCAAATAACATATGGATTTTCAGTAATCAAGATGCGGCAGTTTCAAAGATTCACAAAACCATTTAAATAAAAATGAGCTTTATCGCTCGATACGAGTTGCTACACAGTATACGACACCATGAGAACTTTGTCATGTGTAGGTACTAAATACAAAAATACAAATTATCAACATTCAAATGAATCTGTTAAATTTACAGGAAAAATATTAACTTAGTCGGATTACACCAAAAATATCATATTTATATGTAGTAAAATCAAAAATAATATAAAAGTATCTAAAAGCTCTCACATAGTGATAATATAAATTTTATATTAATGTGTTTCGAACAAATATATTAAAAATAATTAAGGGCGTCGCTGAATATCTGTATAGTACACGGATTGTGTAAGGACGTTCCGTTTCATTAGGTGGCAAAATAAGAATGAGCCAAAAATCAACAGGCTTATGCCTAGAACTAATTTTAATTATTCAATAACATTATCGAGAGCAAGACAGCCGCGACGTAAAGGCCTCGGCCTGCCAGACTAACGCGCGGCGGGCCCTGGGTTAGACTCCCAGGTCAAAAATAACGGCAAACATCGAGTGCTCTCCGGCCATCATACAAACACCTTTGGCGGTCGTAAAGTACATTCTCCTTCTTCTAACGGGTCAGACTAGCCACCTGCCCGGGGTACGCCCAACATGGCTCATAGTACTACACGAAATGTGTAGTTAGAAACAGGCTAATAGCCTATATAAGAGTAGAAGAAGAAGAAGAATAACATTATCAGCCTGGACACATTTCTACCACCTATCCGGCAAATAAATCAATACCGCGCTCGTAGAACTCATCATCCTTCAATTCTCAACGCAAAGCATTGATGTTCCAAAACTTCTACTCGTTCAAGAAATGCTCGAGAGACCAGAACAGACAGAAGTCGGGCGGTAATAAGTCAAGAAAGTATGGCGGATGGTCGAGCAGCTCTCAGCCCAGACCGTCCAACTTGTCCTTGGTCAGACGTGCAATATGAGGCTTGACATTATTTTGAAACAGGATGACATTGCGCACACATTGGGGTGTCAAAGCTCGATTGCAGCAGTATCGTTCAACGTTAATCGTCTCCCCAGCCGGCAACAAATTCCAGTGAATCGGTCCAGTTCAGTCCCAAAAAATGATGAGCATGGCTTTTGGCGCGAATCGGTTTGGACGTGAAGTTGAAGTTCCTCGTTGGCTTAGCGAAAACCATTAATTGAGGCATCACCGACTCTTAAAGAACATTCATTTTTTGTCGATGGTGATGACCTTGGTCAGAAATGAAGCGTGAAAATGACGGCGGGGCAGCTTTTCAGCAGTCTCTTTGCGTTGGCGCATCTGTGCTTGAGTGAGCTCATGTGGAATCCATCGACCCTTCTTCCACTTCCAGGCAGATGACGCGTTCTTGAAACAATGTTGTTGAATAATTACAATTACTTGTGGTCAAGAAACTTGGTTCTTTACTCTGTCGCAAAACTTATTATGCTACCTATTATTTAATCGTCTCTTTCCAATAGATAACCGAAAATAATCTGTACATAAAATAACTGATAATCTAACATGTAAGAAATAGCATATTAAAAGATTGAGCTATTAATAAGAGAACTGGGTATGAAAAATTTGTGTGGAAAAGTGTTGTTTTTAGAAAGGACCAACCCATTAAAAATAAGTTTCTTCAATTTAATTTAAATAATTTTAATAAAATACTGAGAAACATTTGCGTGTCATTTTGTGGCGTAATAAAATTTCTTCCGAAAGAAAGACAATGCAGATATTTTGTAAATACATTAAGGGTCTTCACAAAAACTACTATAAATGGGGAAGTCAAAACTTTACCGTAATTGAACCAAGTACATTAAATCATTTGAAGAAAATGACCCAAAACTTTATTATTATTTTATTTTAAATCTCAGAAACTTGTGCAGGGCCTTGTGTTAATCTGGGAAAAACCCAAAATTAACAGAACAGCCAGAAGCAATTTTGGATTTGTTAACAGATCAGCTTAGGTTTTGCAAGCTTGGGAATGACAAAAATTCTTGTGCAGATTTTGAAAGAAGGAGGGCGAAACCGCAGGACATATTTGTTACTGAAATAGCTCGATCAAGTAAGATAAAATTACAAAAGTCAGAACTACACCAAGCACCGTTTTCAAAACCTTGAAGATGAGCTGTGGATAATTTGTTAGAAGAGCTCAATAGGTTCATTAGGTCATAGTGTCTAAAGTATCATAGTCAAATATACTTAATCTAACCTAATTATTACAAACAATAGTATCGATGCTTACATTTGAATTTTCCGCTGAGATTTAATTATTACAATGCGCAAGATACAAAAGAAGTGTATGAGAGCAACTTTCAAGCGGATAACTTTTATATGAAGAGTAACAGGCAAACGTTTTTAGTTTTGTACTCTAAATACAAACTTTTATGCAATATGCTTTTTTAATCCTTCTAAAATATAACATACTTTATGCTATAAATGTGATCAAAAATATAAAATGTTGTTAAATATTTGTTAATCACACACTCCAGTTCCTCTACATACATTCAATTTATGTAAGAAACAATTTAGAAGATTAAATTTATTTTATTGTAATTTACTAAATTGAAATCTACCAATGATTTTGTTAAATTTTTATTGCTCATTATCTTCTTTTGTTACCTAAATGAATCTTAACCTAGAGAATAATTACTCGATGTCAAAAATTTCATTAAGCCTAAAAACTCCACATTGATGTAGACTTTGTGAGCGCTCTAAATATTAATTTTATTTTGCTTCGTTGCACAATTCGCAAACTAAAAGGTTAAGGCTCTTATGTTCGCTCTGTCTGCCTGGTCGTCGCATACCATCTCTAACACGGAGCGAGGTGGCAAGCACTGCGCCGTAGACGACCGCCGTTATTACCCCTAGTTCGAGTGAACGCAGGTACTCAATTATTATTGTTATTATATATTAGTGAATGAGTAGACCACCCGCCAGGCATCAGAGAGCTCTGGGAATTAAAACCGGGTCTAGCCGCATCGCAGCCCGCGCCTCAACTACTGGACCACTCTGGCGGTATTTTGTTTCATTAAATCAAGCAAAGCTGTAAAATATACGTTAAATATAAAATTCATTAGTAATTCTCTACTGTTTTACTTTCAAAACGAAATGAAACCAAGAAAAAAGTAACGTTCTATTATTTAGTTATGGGTATGTCAACTAAAATAACAATTTCGGTTGTTTTTTTAATTTAATTTGCAAATGTCTAAACATGCGGTCTAAAGCCATGTTTGTATGTGTATGTGCGTGTCAGTAAAAAACATTAAAAAAACAGTTACATAAAGCTCATTAATGAACTTTATGGTAAATATAGAGCTCATGGTAAAGCGTACACTGTGATTCATTTTAAAAAGGGAAGAATTCTACAAAATATCATATATTGCATCATCAAACGTGTCAAATAAGTGAGAAGATATCAATTTTTTGTAGTAATGGATGATGAGTCCTCCACTTTAGATGAAACTGATATTAAAGGTATTAATGTCAATTTTAACGAAATGTATTTTAAAACGCCCAAAGTTTGCCAAGAAGATTTCGGTTTGGTTTGCGGTAAGGAGCAAATAATTATCTGATCCTTTTATTATTTCTCTCTCAGTGTTAATTAAAAGTATATTTAGAGAAATGCATCCACTGAAGACTTGTACTGTGTATACGAAAACATCACAATCACGGAAATTATAACTTCTGGTCAGACATGGCAATATCGTCGTTTTTTAACGGCCACAAATACCGTTAAAGCAAATTTATGGCTTGACAGGTGTTATTCGAACTCTGCTCCATCGAGGAAAATGGTAGAGAAGTAGTTTACTGATTTTAAAAGCCACCGTACAAACACCGATAAAGCTGAACGCTCTGGTCGACAGTTATTCCAGAAAATAAAAAGTCCGCAAAATAGTTTTGGCCAATCGTAAATTGAAGTAGAATAGATAGATGACACCTTAGAGATATCAGAAGGCAGTTTATTCGCCATTCTGCATAAACATTTGTCCATGAGAAAGCTCTGTTCGAAAGAGCTACCGCGTTTGCCCACAGTCGCTCAAAAACAACAATGCTTTGACTATTCAGAGCGCTGTTTGGAGCTAAAAAAAAGGATTTTTTCGTGCAGTATGTAACAATAGATGAAACATGACACACTACACTTCAGAATCAAATCGGCAGTCAGCTGAGTGGACAGCAAAAGGCGAAAGCCGCCCAATGCGACTAAAAACGCAAATGTCAGTTGGTAAGGTTATGGCCTCTGTATTTTTAGATGCGCACGGTATTTTATTCATTGATTACCTTGACAAAGAAAGAACCATCAATAGCAAATATTATATGGCGTTATTTGTGCGTCTGGGGGAAGAGATTGTGAAAAACGCCCTCAAATGAAGAAGAAAAAAGTACTCTTTTACCAAACCAACGCACCGTATCAGAAGTCGATTGCAACAATGGCAAAGTTGCACGAATCGCACTTTGAATTGCTTCCCCATCCACCGTATTCTCCGAATCTGGCTCCCAGCAACTACTATATGTTTGCAAACCTAAAAAGAATGCTCCAGGAAAAAATATTTGTGTCCAATGCAGAAGGGCCGACTGACGCCTATTTTGATGCCAAAGATAAATTGTTCTACAAAGAAGACATCAAGATGTTAGAGAAGCATTGGAATGAATATTTCACTCGTAAAGAAGATCATAATGAATAAAACCGAACTTTGTCTAACTGTTGTTGTTTTACTAGTCATCCTACGAACTTATTGAGTAATGTGTTTATATATATATATATATATATATATATATATATATATATATATATATATATATATATATATCTGGAAGTAAACATAAGGAAGAATTATTATTCGCAATCAAGAGAAAGCTCCGCCAATTCCAGTCTACATATTTTTAGAAATTGAGTACTGAAATACGACAAACGGTAGATAATGTATTTAAGTTAATTGCAGTAATTGTTTTACTTAAATAATAAAATACAGTTAAGAAAATTCGAAAAACTTGTTTTAAGAGTATTTTTAAATAAATATGTTAATAAATGAAGACTTTTACGACCAGTATTTTGATACATCGTGTTGTTTGCTCTTGGGCTTTTAGATCGCATTCGCAATTAGGAAAATCTCGATATTTTGTCAGTAGAAAAATCTTCTAAAATAGCGCTTTTGTAAGCTTTAGGTTTTTTATTATATTATGCAACTGAATTACAGACAAAGTGTAGGAAACCATTCAAAGCGTAACTTAGTTAGGAAACCGTCAATGTTCTCGAAAAAGGGAAAATTCATTCTACTCAAGATCAGTATAGTAAACTTCAAAATCTCCAAGGAGGCGAAGTAGATGATTTTCACATCAAAACTTCAAATTTTAGGTCAAGCTAAATCGCTGAAAAAATCAACCAAGTCCAGAATCTGAAAATCTTTTCGGATTCTTAAGGCAAAGCACTGTCATCGTACAAGTGAATAGCGGTAATGCAATAGTACTACCACAGGAGGACTTATAAAAATGGCTGAGTTACTCTATTCTGGACCAGAATTTCGCAGCACAGACAGTTCTTCTTCTTAAAGTGCCTTATTCATTATTGAATGTTGGCAACAATCGAGGCAAAATTTTGTCTATCTTTAGTGGCTGTTATCAACTCATGTGTACTCATATGGGTCCAATCTCTAATGTTCTTAAGCCAGGAGCATCTCCTGCGACCTCGCCCTCTTCTGCCTTCAACTTTTCCTTCCAAAATGAGCTGCAATGTATTGTATTTGTCATTCCGATATAAATGTCCAAGATAAGCTGTTTTTCTTTTTTTAATAGTTAATAGGAGTTCATTTCTTCTGTTCGTTCGTCTCAGGACCTCTTCGTTTGTGATATGTTCCGTCCAAGATATACGTAGCATTCTTCTAAACACCCGGAACTCAAAAGCTTGTATTCTCTTTTCTGTATTAGCCTTGAGGGTCCACGCTTTAGCACCATATAATAGTATCGAGTATACGTAGTACTGCACAAATTTGTATCTGGTTGTAAGATGAAGACTGCAGTTGGTAAGTAGTTTCTTGAGCTTTTAGAATGCTGACCTTGCTGTTTCTATTCTTATTTTTATTTCCGTTTCTGGGTCTCCATTTTCTGTCAGCCAGCTTCCCAGGTATTTGAATTTTTGTACTTTCTCTATTTGTCGATTATATATTATAAGTTGTGTTTGTGCTATTGGTGTTTTGCTGAAAATCATGTATTTTGCCTTTTTAGTATTTATCTCTAACACTATTGCGTCTCCTCACGGCTTACTGCATCCATCAGTCGTTGTAGTCCTTCTAGGCTATCCGAGGTTAATGCGGTGTCGTCAGCATACCTTATATTATTAAAAACTTTACCGTTTATTTTTATTCCGGCTTCGGAGTTTTCTAGGGCTTTGGCGAAAACTGTCTCTGAATAAATGTTAAATAATAGTGGTGAGAGGATGCAACCTTGCCTCACTCCAATCATGGCAACACAAAACCCTAATTTGGCCCCTAGTCCGTGGCAGGTTTTAAATAACCAAGGGGTCCTAAGAATCCCCACGTTAAAACAAGATAGGCACCACCCGTATATGGATAAAAACTAAAGTTGGAACATGGAGCGTAAGGAGTCTTTATATGGCTGGGAAGACACACAACGTAATCCAAGAAATGACTGGATTAAACATAGAAATTCTAGGAATATCAGAAACAAGATGGCCGGGATGTGGAAAAAGTGAAATGTCATATACTATGCAGGTAACAATGACACAAATCATCCGAATGGTGTTGCGATTATAGTCAACAAGGACATAAACAAATCTATAATCAACTAGTTACCCTTTTCAAATCGTATAATATTACTACAACTAAAAGCGTCACCAAAGAATATTAATATCTTCCAAACATATGCCCCGACAATGGAAAAACCAGATGCAGAAATAGAATAACTGTACGTGCACATAAATGAACTAAGAAAAAACATTAAAACAGACGAAGTAACTATTATTAAGGGCGACTTCAATGCCAAAGTGGGCCAAGGCAAAGAAGAAGACATTGCGGGAAAATTTGGTTTGGGCGAACAAAACGATAGAGGAGAACGACTAATACAATTTTGCCAAAAAGAAAACATGGTTGTCATGAACACGTGGTTCAAGTTACCACCTAGGGGCCTCTATACATGGATGTCTCCACAACACACCCCGGAACACATTATACGAAATCAAATAGATTATCTTCTAATTAACAAGAGATATAGAAATGGACTAACAGGCGTTAAAACATATCCCGGAAGTGATGTGGGCTCAGACCATAATCCTGTTGTAGGAAACGTTAACATACGTCTCAAAAAACTTCGAAAGCGATATAACAAGATAATAAATTTACAGAAACTGAAAGAACCAGTCCACTGCATGCAATTGCCTCAGACTCTAAACGAAAATATAAAAGAAAGTGGAATACACGAGTTAATAAATAATGTAATTACTGATGTAGACGATACAGACCGCACAGAGATTATCGAGTCTATCTGGAACAAAATAAAACTAGCCATCACAAACACACAAAATACCATAACCGTACAAAATCGTAACAAAAATAAGAAACCATGGATGACATCAGAAATATTAACGTTAATGGACAACAAAAGAACATACAAAAACAAAAATCAACAACAACATAAACAACTAAATAAACTAATACAAAAGAAGATAAGGCAAGCGAAGAAACTACGGCTAAATGAGAAATGCAATGAAATAGAAGAATTAGAAAAGAGACACGATACTTTTAACCTACACAAAGAGATCAAAGAAACTATAGGAGGGGCTAAGAAATATAACTACAACAAAAGGTTAAATAACAACAACCAACTAATCACAAGCAAAGAAGATCTAAAACAAGTATGGGAAGAATATATAAAACAGACCTTTGAAGATATGAGAACTGAACAACATATAACAACAACGGAGCATGCACCAAGTATATTACAAAGTGAAACAACAAGCGTAATACGAAATTCTAAAAACGGCAAAGCAGCTGGACCAGACCAGATTCATAACAAATTTTTGAAAGTTCTAAATGAAGAAAACATAACATTACTTACTGATCTTTTTAATGCAATTTATCAAACTGGGAAAATGCCTTCTGATTGGATGACATCGGAGTTTATCACTATACCCAAAAAACCCAACGCAAATAAATGCGATGGTTTTCGACTCATAAGCCTGATGAGCCACGTTCTCAAGTTATTTCTAAAAGTTTTACACCGTAGGATATATCAGAAATGTGAAATAGATCTGAGTGACTCCCAATTTGGATTTAGAAAAGGGTTTGGTACCAGGGAAGCGCTACTTAGCCTGTCAGTTCTGCTACAAAAATGCCGTGACCAACAAAAAGATATCTACGTGTGCTTCATCGACTATGAAAAAGCCTTCGACCGTGTAAAGCACGACGAACTATTGAGAGTATTGACTGAGAAAGAACTTGATCAAGAAGACATAATAGCTATTAGAAACCTATACTAGAACCAAAACGCCACACTGAGAATAGATAATGAAAATACGGAAGCTACCTCAATTAAAAGAGAAGTGAGGCACATATATTAGGTGACAAAAATAACATTAGAAGTCTATTTTTCAAAAGGATTAGAACATTAAAGGCATTGCCTGCAACAATACTACAACTATAGCCCATTGTAAGTACTATCGGTGGTTGTGCTTACAAACTGGACAAACACTTATCTAGCCTGTTAAAATAACATATTAGATTTACTAGCAGTAAAAACCATCGCATATTTGGTCAACCATCTGAAAGGCGTACTACTGCAGAAAAGAGACCTAATGATTAGTTTCTGATGACATTTTGCAGTTTTTCGGCCAGTAGCTTACTTACAGCTATTTTTAGTAAGAAATGTATTTGGAAAAATTTAAAAAGATAGCTGTCAATACCCACTAAAATCTGAAGTGTGACTAAGACACCTCAATAATAAGTTTATGATATAGAAATATGGCAAGAAGATTCTACCACAGTTTCATATTAATTCAAAACATTCATGTATACAGTTTAGTATGAAACCAAAATCTAACAATAAAATTGCTTTTCTAGACATATAGCCATTAAAATGTAATAATGAACATTTACAATACACTATATACAGAAAAGCTAGGTATACAGACCGATAGCAGTTAAATAACCATCCAAGTAAAAAAAGCAGCTGTAGAAGCATCACAGTAAATATATCAACCTCACTTTTTTTATGAAAAATTAAAATATCTGGAACAAAGCTTACAAGCGAATGGGAAGTATGAAGATAAGAACGGCAATAAAACTTAGCAACTGAGCACGAATATTACAATTGCTTATGGGCATGGTAAGCAAACTCTTCTACCGTATATTAACAGAGTTACGAACCGAAGTGAAATAATTCTGTACAAACAGAAGGTAAAACTCTGTATACAATTACAGTAAAAGTACTCAATTAGTTTCGATCACCCAAGAAATCCATTAAAGATATCAAGAGTACCGTGTTTGTGTAAGCAGGTTCATAGTAAACACAGAAGAATAAAGTAAAATCATCTGTTGCTAAATCATATACTGGAAAATCCTGGACAAAGATGAACTTTGAAAAAACACAAATTTTGTCTAATTTGAGAACTATTATTACTCAAAATTAACAGAGGAGCAGTGGAATTTTATAAATTTAATTAAAAAATGATTTTAAGAGAGATGACGGATTTTTGACTCTCAGTGGGCAAAACAGTTAGTTATGCAAGCAAACACTGAGAAGACCTTAACGCCTACAAGACAATTGACATCAACAGTTCACCTATTAACATCATCTGCAGTCTACCACAATCTCTAGCGTATGCTTTTTAAACAAATTGAACTACGACAAAAATTATGTATATAAAAGCAAGGTTACATTAAGTACAAAATGTTTATTTCTTCTTTAGGTTTTTCTAGAGAAGATGCTCAATAGCAAAATTTTAATGATGGAAAACACTTTTCAAATACCATACATGGCAAGACATATGATTAGTGATATTCGGGTATCTTAACGCATTCTAATTATATTAGATAGAACGGTGAGAAATATCGAAATCCGTTTTCATGGTTTCAAATACTTTTGTTCTTTTCTTGGCGAAATAAATTATTTAACTTTCAGCTCTCCTGGAGCATTATTTCGAAAATATGGTAAAATCCATAGGTGAAGCAGATATTGTAGAGAAACGTCAGCTAGACAACTAGTATATAATAGGAGTGAAAGTAACAATTCGCCTTATTATTATATACATTTGCACTGACTTTAGTCTAGCGAGCCTAGGATATCTTTTCAAAAACCAATAAATTGGCGGCATTGGTGGTACAGACAGTACATATTAAAAATGTAGTTGACACTACCAGATTTACTAAGTATACCCAAAAACTAAATATAATAAAATGTATTAAATAGTTAAAACTTCGTAGATATTCTCATCAAAAAGCAAATCAAAACAAATTAAATCTAAGAAGTGGGATCTACGGATAAATACTAATAAGTAGAAACTTTTTTTTTGAACACTTAAATTGGAAAAGCGGAAGCTAATCTACCCGGGTATCCGAGTAATAGCAAATCAAAATCTAAAAATACTTGGTAGCTCAGTTTTTGAGGAATCTGTTCGACTGGCTTCAAAAAAAAATGGAAACGTTGTAACTGCTGCTATCTAGACTTTCCAACTCACAAACCGCATATTTCCTGCTAAAGAATTTTATTCATTTATTTCAAGAATAAAGTCCTATCTCGTAAAATATGCCTTGTAGCTGTTCCCAAATCTAACGCAAAACAAGAATAACTGCCTACATAAGTGCCCAGAATGGGACTAATTCGCTAGTATGTCTTTTAATTTTACTCATATTTTTCACTGCACTAAGCAGCTGTTTCGTTAACTGTAACTACATTTAAGTCTTTATGTTACACTGCGTTTGGAATGTACCATGAAACGTTTGCTATATTGCAGAGCACTTTATTGTCAAAGCATTGCAGTATTTTAGTATTAGATGTGCTGGCCCAACCCTAGATAAGTATTCTATATATCCAAATAGGTTTTAAGATTGCTTTATGTACCAGGGGTTTATTGTTTAATGATAGCTGCCTCTATTTTCTACCGAGTTGTTTTGCAAAACATGAATGTGTGCCACCTTAGGCTTCTATCCAAGTTAGGTACAAGGTATTTGACTTTAGTTGCTTTGGAGTTTGGAAACCATTCAAAGTTACTGGAGGGCAGCTACCACGCTTCACTGTGAATGTGATATGATGCACAAGCTTACGATTTGAGTGTGCTGAGCTGGTGCTGTAGGTTTGCAAATGCACTTATAGGGTTGTGGTTTGACGCCAATATTGCGGTATCATCCGCAAATGTTGCAATTGTTGTGAGACTAGTTGTTGGAAGGTCCGCCGTATATATTAAATGTAGAATTGCTTCCTTATGGAGCACTATAACTTATCGGTCAAAGAACTGTGTTCACTTCTTGGTATTTTATGTAAAAGGAAGTATCTGTTTTTTTGTATTTACAAGGAAATATATAAAATGTGGGAGTAATTATATGAGCTTATAGCATAATTTGTTTTTGCTCTAGGGTACAATTTATTTTGTTAACCAATACGTGGATTTGTTGAATTGTTCCGTGTCCTGTTCTGAACCTGAATTTATATTTACATTTTTTGTTATTTATAATTGGTTAGATTCAATTTAACAGTAGTTTTTAAGGACCTTTAAGAGGGGCGGTAAGGGAGTTACTTGTCTGTAAGACTTAACTTCTGTTAAATTTTTCCTGGTTTCGGTATCTTAATTGTGCGTGCAACTTTCCACTAACTAAGTAATGAGTTCGTAAAATTGCATTGAATATTTGGATTATAGCTATGAAACTTTTGGGTACATTCTAGCAGCTTTTTCTGTGACTAAATCATACCCTGAAGCCATCTTCAGATTCATTTTCTTGAAAATGACAAATCCTACTTGACCTCTTGTTGTTGTCATAATTGGAAAATCCATCTAATTTGGCGCCACTAGGAATTTATGTCAGTTTCACCTTAGGGACTCCCTATGGGAAGAAACGGTTGAAAAACTGCAGTGAGATCTTCTCAAAAAGTGTCTGCGTTTTGTTGAGTACTTCTAACCCCAAGTCCATCATCAGATTTTATAAGTGATACGGTTTGTTGATATTGCTTATGTTTCTTGGTTACTTTTCATACGGCGGATAGATTGCTAAGGTATTTTTTAAAACAGTTTTGCAACATCTATTTTTATCTGAATCTGCTACCATCTCCTTCAAGCTTTCCTTTTGTCTGTATGTTTTGTTTCACAATAAGTAGTAAGTACTTTTTATTTGGGTTTCATTTTGGTCAAGCGTAGCTTGCCATGCTGCAGGTTGGAATGCTTTGCGTTCTCTACTGCTGCTTCGATATCGAGTTCATCCTTTAGTAGAGCTTCTAAGTTGACTAGTTTATTTGATATCTCCCAAAACATCTCCCAGTCCATCATTTTGCGATATACTAAGTTCATTTTAATTTTTTAGCTATATTGGTAGTTAACGCCACCATATTTGGAATGTGGTCCGAATTAAGATTTCAGCAGGATTGTACCTATAAACCTTTGGTAACGCAAATATCAATTATATCTGTTAGTTTATGTCCGTCTAAAACCAATAAGTAGGGTATCTAATGGATACCACAGTTAAGTTGCGTTTTGGACTGCTTTTAACAGTTCTCTGCCTTTTATTGTGGGTAACCGAGTTTCCCATTATAGATGTTTTTCATTGAAATCTTCAATAACAAAACCATTTATTACTTAAGGTTTTCAAAAACTCTTCGAAGCGTGCATATTTTGTTCTTATGTCTTTATTGCGATTTCCCCTAAATCGTTATTTATGGCCAAACTAGCGGCTTATATATGTTCGTACTTGAACTCTGGTTTTTCATAATGTTTGATGCTCCATTGAATGATTATTGCAGCACCTCTGTGTGCTGCTTCTCTTTGATGTAGTTTCATTTATCAGTATGATTATAAGATTACTAACTGTATTCATCTGATGTTTTCATGGTATGTTCTAAGTATGTAAGGTCGTTAGTGTGTTGAGCTATTACGGTACTGTGTTAATCTATGATGTTATGAACATCTTGTATGACGTATTACTGTTATCTTGCCATTTGAGAATAAGTTGGGTCTTCTTTGTACCGCTCGTGTAAGTGCCCGTCTTTCGCGTAGTGTAGAATAAATTTTTTAGTATAATTGCTGGTGAACTAAATATTCTTTTCGAAATTTACACGTACGACTATGTTGTCTTAGAGCAATCTCTTATGTAGTGGTTATCAGTGCATTTGGCACATTTTGGGCTGTGACTGCAACAGTTTTTTGTATGGTTAAATCTCTGACATCCGCACATTAAGGTATTTTTCTTTTTGGAGGTTCAAACTGAATTATTCTATTTAGCGCAGCTATTGGATTCCTTATATTTGTTTGTTGTTGCCTTTTGGTTTGATGCTTACAAAAAATAGTGGTAGCGGTTTTAGTTTGTCTACTATATAAAAAAAAGTTTTCTTCTTTTGGTTTATATATGAAGAATTCGGTAATTTTTGCATTAACGTTTTAACTTTCATTTGATGATCGTTTAATGATTTTGTAAGATATTTGTCTGCCACTAGATTATTTATTTGATCTATTAACAGTTTTATGTTTTTAACACCTCTTATAAATATAGACAGTAGTTTTAGTTTTTTTGTTGCTTTATCCATGTTCTCCTCCATTATATTAAAACGGGTATAGGTTCTCCCGGTCAACAACCGACTTGTTTGATTCTGCTGTTTGAATTTGTATCTTTTTCATGAGTTTTGTTTCTTTTATTGGCGTATGTTACTTGTTGCCATTCATTGTCAGTACTGCCATTTGGTATTGGAGAATAATTAACGTGGAGCAGGTTATTAGTTATTTGTGAGGAAGCAATATGTAGACTATAGTACCTTACTGGATGTTGTGGTTGTATATGTTGGGTTATTGGTTGTGATACTACTGTAATGTTATATTTTGATCTTTGTATAGATGTCCCAATTGCGGGGTTGTTGGCCCATAATGCGTATAATTAGTAGAATAAGATATAACGGCCAAACTAATAAATGTAAAATGTCTAGAATCACTTGATAACTTAAATTTAAAATTAAAAATGATGAAAAAATATACCTGACCTTAAGCAGGATGCGGCTTCGCCGCTGCAATAACACAAATGATATTAGCCCACGCACATCTACTCTGGCTCGACACACAAGATTAAATCACAAATACTTGAGACCAATAAGGTTTACGAAAAAATGTATAAACCACTGCCTACACCATATGTCCCAAACAAAAGATATAACTAATAATAGGTAAAACAGTAGTACACGTCGTGGATAGCATTTAAAGTTAAATAAACGAACGTTGACAACCACAGAAGTCAGACTGATTAAAGAGAATACTTTGAAGAAACATTAATAGAGGTAGTGGAGAAGGCAATGGGAAGAATAGCAACAATTTTTTATGTGCTTATTCAAAACTACCAGGTCATGAGAATTAACTGCAAACATTTTTGATGATACTATATAAAGCGCCGGAATTAAAAATGTCTGAAAGCTAAAAATAAACAGATTTCGTAATAAACCTAATTTTCCGCATTCTCTTACATGTAGCCTATATATTTAAAGTAATCCTACTGTACTACAGTATTTTATCAATTTTTTTTAATTGTGATGTATACTTTCTCTGTCAATTATAATTGCTTACATTTTTCTAAATATTTATATCCGTAGTCATTTAAATCCTATATCAGTTTTATTTTACGTTTTACAAGAGGACGCTGCGGTGCATCTTTTATTCAAATCTGCGTATCTTCAATAAATTTTGCAATTTTTATTAAACGAAAAATTTAAAACTAGTTTCACAGAAAAAAGCATCAAAACTAATTTAAGCCATTTCCAATCATTGAAGTTACGACGTCCTTCGAGTGAGACTTGAGGTCAAGCGCACGGAGGTTATGCATTTCGGTCTGGGAAAACCAAGAGGTCAATAACAACTTCTACCGCAAATGGTTTTATCAGGCCGATCGCAAACACCGGGACCGTGCATCCTGCAGAACAAACTGGTACTAATTGTTGAGCAACTTTTCAGGCCATCTGCCTAAATCCTGCTGGTTTCGCTTTTACCGCGCTTACGTAAGAGATAAACATTAAGGAGAAAGTTGCAAGTTCAGTAGATGCGCCTCGATACGACAAGATTGTAAAAGTCCATTTGGCCCGCCGGTGTAATAACACCATTACCAGGCTTCTCTGTTACGCAGACTGCGACTGGTAATTCCCATTTCCTCCCGGAATATCAAGCGGCCAGTTGGTAAAAACCGGGCACGCTGAATTCGCGCAAAGAAATTTTATGTAACTTATGGAAGTTGCAGCTTTCTAAAGCCGGCGAAATTTTGAACAAGAACTATTTTGAGCAGTGGAAAATTTCCGGCGTAAGTTTCTGCGAAGAACCCCCAGGTCATTTCCACTTTGCAGCGAAGCTGAAGAGGAAAATTTTCAGGCAATACCTTTGGCATTGGCAGATTCATGTGAAGGCAAAAGGGGCTCGTTAAGGGTGTAACTAAATACAAAGGTGATTTTTGTATGCTACAGTTCCACGAACCGCATGCCTTTAAAAAAGTTACTACCGCCTTTCAGTTTTTTTATTAATACGTTAATTACTCTAATTTTAATTTTATTCAAAAACCTCACTTTCCTCATTGTTTGCATCATAAAGACCTATTTTAATTCGTTCATTTTGTTATTATGGTCAAGCGGAAGTAAAGCTACGATTATAAATTGTGCCATAATTTTTAATAATTATAAACGTATTTGTGCAATAACATTTTTTTAAATTCAGAGCATTTATATTAATTGGAAAGTTACGCTTCGCATACGTAAAACATTAAACGTTCAACAACTTGTTTACTGTTATTGTCCAACAGTCTGTCACTAGTTTATTTTTTACTATTATATGATAGTTCAATGAACAAGGCAGAAGTGTTTTTCATGTTGGAGAATAATTTTATTTTATATGACAGTAATTAATTAGTGCATTCTTGTTATTAGAAATCTTTAAAAAATTGTTGAAAACTGAAAATTTTCTTAGACAACCTAGCAACTACTTGGTGGTCCCCAGCCCGAATAAAAGAGAAGAGTTGATAGGACAGGTTAGTAATCTACCTACCGTAAAACCAACTATGCTCATAGGACCACGTATATGACAACCATGCACGAGATTAGAAATGATTAAGAAATGATTAATAGAAATATTAGCTTTATACTATAGGAATAACTATAAATAAACAAACAACAATGAATAATAACGAAGCAAGTCTTGAACTTCAACCAAAAACTATGATAATGAATAGACAGCGAATAACGAATAAACAAATAAATAGTGAGAGCATGGAACATTAAGTCATGGACAATAAGTTCCAAAAAATTTCAATAAAAATTCTCAACAAGAAAATAGATATTATATGTAGTATCTTTAAAATAAAAAAAGAGGTAAAGGCGCATAACTCGTAGAGAATTACGGTTTGGCTTGTAGCGGAAAACGAAAGAACAAACAAGGCAGGACGGCAGAAGAAATTTTTCGCATGTAATATTTTGAAGGTGTGTCGAAGATATAATAGTTATACTGAAAATAAGACTGAACATAAATAATAAATGCTTTTATATAATCTGTTATGACTAAATCAAAAGATGAAAGGTAGTTTTGTGAAAAAGTACAGAATAACATGAACACTCTACAGTCACTAAATCATGATAATTCGCGATCTTAACGCACGAGTAGACGATATACCTGTACAAGATGTTAAACAAAGATTGAAATAGCAAGAGACCAACGACAACGGAAATTTATTAACCGATCTCTGAGCTAAAAAACAACTTGCGTGTAAATAACACTTTTTTTATTATGGCACACAAGCGATCAAAGATAGTAACTTGTAATGAACTATACATATAACATTAAAAAGATACTTCTGAGACAAATTGAGATTTTAAATGTAAGAACTAAATTCGGCCATTATAGACAACGGCTATTGGCTAGTTTTGCCTAAGACTCGAATAAGATACGTCATACAACGACGAACCAACATAAAACATGAAAAAGTTGCTAGAGGACGACAGCACAATACAGTTGTATGGTAACCATTTAAAAATAAAAGTAAAAGATTCAATAATTAATAAGGATTTTGCAGAAAAAGCATGGACAAAAATAAAAAATTACATCGCAAGAACAGCAGAGGAATAGAATAAGAAAAGTGTTAGAACACACGTGCTACATAGAAAAAGGGCCTATAGCTCACTAATGAAGTAAAAGATATAGCAAAGAAAAATTTAAAAAACCCTTTATGACATACAAACAACTGAAAGCCAGAAGATCGCCAATTATACATACAATAAAGATATGTAGCAGTTCTAAAAAAACAACTAAAAAAATTTGGGTATAACAAAGAACACGGAGAATGCCCTATGCGGATCGCAGAAAAAGGTATTTCAATAAAATAAAAAAATAAGAAAATTGAAGATAACGATACCGTGAAAATAAATGCTATAGATATAGGACAATGTTTTAGGAATTTGTACAATAAAGAAACGACCAAAACTTGTATAATACTTAATAAAGAAAACAAAGAAGATGCCCCAATGGAAAACAATAAAAAACAGAAATATGGAAGGAGAGAATTAAATGAACAAAATTAATTTAACATAATTAAAGAGAAAAATGACCAACAGGGTAAATGAGAACCCAAACTATCGAGAAATAATACGTAGAAGCATCTGACTAAATTAACATTGGATAAGATGTATTTGTATCAGCATATAAGCGAAGCACAGCAGAGTCTCTGCCCTAATTGATCCACATCCGACACTTTATTCAAAATGCGTCAAGTTGTTGGAAAAGCAATGGAGTATTTGAGATTTATGGATATAACAAGGATGTGACCAGGTCATTCTTCAAAGCCGATCATTTATTTTAAAGGAAAAAACATTCTAACATTTGTAAAAGACCTGAATAAAAACATTAGCGAAAATTCGGGTAGTAACTCAATTGACAGAAAGCATAAGATATAGTATGGAATCCAACAAGACAACCGCTTATTCTTTTTAATATTGCTATTAATAGAAAGGAAAATTACATTTTTGTAGTATATTATAAAGACGACTTGTTACATAAATTCGTCGCAACAACGAAGACGTACCTATAATACGAACCGACCCAATTCAAGCTTGAAATAGAGAAATAAATAAAGAAATGTACTTCCAATATCTGAGAAAAATTATAAAAAGTATGCGAGTCCCTAGCTATACAAAAAAAAATAATTGAATATTGACAGCAAGATAAAAATCTATGACTATGGTCAGACCAAATATGACCTATGGCATGGAAACCCGCGACGATACCAGCAAAACCAAGCAGATGCTGCGTTCGACTGAAATGAATACGTTACGAGCAGTAGCAGAAAAAAAGAGTTAAGACAGAGTTAGAAACAAGGATAAAAGGGGTGAGTGCAACATCATGGATTTGTAAAACGAAGAAAAAAAGTGAAACAAACATCTAAACAGAATCAATGACAACAGACTCGTTGAAGTAATGTGGGAAAGTAAACCACATAGCAAAATTTGGCAGGGCAAACCACAAATAAAATGGGAAAGCTAAATTTAAAACGGTGGAGACTCAAATTAGTGCGTAAAACAGACTTAACCTTAAAAATAATACTTTAAACACCTGTTACGTACGACAAACTTAGCCTATATATATTTTTTTATTTTCGTTAAGTTATAATCTAGTCTATTAAATTTAAAAGGGTATTAAGTAAATATGTTGATTATAGTTATATACTGGAAACTAGATTTTATTAGAATAGCTCTCATCATAGTCAGTTTATTCATATTCATTGTCCAAGAGTTGTAGGACCAGATGATTGCCATAGCCTGTTAACCTTGTAAAGCACCACTAACGTCCCTATTACATCTACTCCAAGCGGAATGTTTAGTTTATTGTTGATAAACCAAGGTACATTTACGAAAGCTCGGCGGATTTTAGATAGCGCTCGTTGTAAAATATTTATTCTAGTTCTCTTAGCGCATTTATAGAGCTGAATTCCATACGTCTTCATAGGCTGCAGTATTGTTTTAGACAGCAAAACCTCATTCTTTAAAATTTCTATATGTGTCCTTAGCTGTTTTTCTGGATAGAACCCAAGATACTTAATTTTTCTTATCATAAAGGTAACTTGGGCATGTTTTATTTCATTTACCTTAAAAATTGTCGTAAGTCTGTCTATTCACTTATAATGTTTTAAGACACTTGTAGGTACTATGAACTTTCTATTGTGTCATTATGCGTGAAGAGCATTACGGAATCTCCAGAAGAAGTAGCGATCCTGGTATTTTCAATTTCAGGGATATCAAAGGTGTATGAGAGGTACAGGAAAAACTGCTTTTATTGGATGGTAACAGAGTTGTTTGTTATATTTGTAATGGTCGGTGAGATACGATTTTATCAATAAATAATAGGTGCTCAGTAGAAGTTGCTTTAATTTATATGATAAATCAACATAGTATACCATCATAAACCTGTTTGAAACCACAGTGAAAAACTGTTACTCCTCAATTGTTTCAAAGTAGCACTTCCTGAATCTAAAGTGGTGGTTTGAGATTTAGGGTAGTCATATCCAATTTTCGTAGAAGAATTTCTTTCTAATAGGGCTAACAAGCTAATCGGATGGGAGTTAGATAAGGCATGATTTGCCCTTATATACTATGTATTATGACTTTTTAAGCATTTATGCTCATATTTACTTCAGTTGAATTAATCAAAAGTGATAACTAATAATAGATGTCCAAAAAGTTAACTATTTCCTCAATACTTCGATTTGAAGTATTGAGGAAATTCATCAGATTTTCCTTTATCCAATCGTGCCCAGATGCCATCTAATTTTTGGGTTAGTGGTATGTTGATTTACGAGCGTTAGAATTTTTATGAGTCCCGCCAAATAAAATAATCTTCTCTATTTAATTTTGTGATATATTAAAACATAAATTTTCATGTTTTTTAGTGCTCTGTTAAGTTTTCTGTTCAGACTGTATATGTGCTTTATTTTCAGGACTATATGATTGCCTGCCTTTTCTCCGAAATTCGTTACAATTAGGAGTGATTAAAAGAACACTAAAAGAACTTAAAAAATCAATAAATAAATTAGAATGAGGAAATGATAGAGACAATTAAAGAAAATTAAGAATCAAAATATTTAGGAGAGAAACGAGATGTCATAAAGTTATTAAAAGGCGCCCAGCAATTTTACAAAGAAATAAAATTCTTATTAAAAATTGTCTTCAAAATAAAAAAAAACAACAAAGAATTCCCTAAAGAGGACATATTACCTATAGCTACTATAACTATGAAATCAAGAGAGTTCTCAAACAGTTTAAAAAACAATAAAACCTATGCGACTAACAAAATGTTTCAAATGCGAGGTAACACAATTTTACATCACCTCTTTCAACCTATGTATTGAGTTACACTTTGAGATGTCAGAGTAATCCTGAGCTTCAAAAAAATAACAAAAAATTAATAAACTACTAATTCGTATCATTAATGTTATATATCAGTACATTCATATCTAGAGTAGTCATAAGTCGAATAATAGACGAACGTTAGTACAAATATTAGAAGGAACAACCCCAATGTGTATCAACTGAATATAATAGGGCAACTCATTCTTATTAAAATTCTAAACTGGGACGAAGAGATATCTAATCTTATATTTGATGATTTTTGTAAAATAATAAAAATCAGTTGGAAAAATACGTAATCTTATAACTCCACGACACATAAAAAAGATTGAAAATGGGTATATCCAAAATCAAAATAATGATACCAGCCAGATACTCAAATTAAAAAAACAATAACAACTAATTAAGCATTATGTATATTTAAGATAGGTGCCAGCGTGGTCCCGTGGTTGAGGGGCAGGCTGCGATGCTGACGAACCCGGGTTCAATTCCCGGTGCTCTCTGATGCCTGGCGGGTGGCCTACTCAGTCACTAAAAATAATTTAATACCTGCATTCATTCGAACAAGGGGTAATAATGGCGGTTGTCTAAGGTGCGGTGCTTGCCACATCGCCCCGCATCAGAGATGGTGCGCGACGACCGGGCAGAGAGAGCGAACGTATGAGAGCCTTAACCTCTCAGTTCGCAAGCCGTGCTCCCACGCGGGGCGTTAGGCCCTTACCATTATTATATTTAAGATAACTAATATCGATAATAGACATAATACAGACGATGGAAACAAAAAATCAGACTCTCGAATTTTAGAAATGTTGAGAAAAGTTCTTAAAGCAAATCTACTCCAACAATAAGAAAAAGAATGTTCATAATTTACTACATTCTAAAAACCTGAAGAGAATCTATACGTGATATTTATTTTTTTAGATGAAACCTTGATAGATAAAAACTAGCACGACCTGGACATAGGAGAAGAAGAATCTACCCCCAAAACCTTATAGTTTTCAAAATTATACAACTTTGAAATGCGTGCAAAAAATGGAGAATAAAGCCAAATATTTAATAAAAATGAGTGAAGAAGACCTAATACAAAACGATTGCGCAAATCGAACAAGACATATCAGAATTACGATGTTAAAGACTTATCTTCAGGCGGCGCAACATCAATATGACTGTCATCAACAAATACCAGTCACGTCGAACAATCCATGGCATTCAATTTAATAACAAAAATCGATCACACTTTGCTTGTTCATAAATAAATTGCTTACAATAAATTAGATACAATAGTTTTTTTGTCATTAAGCTTGCTAGCTATATTTTCGTATTGACTGTATAGTACATGTAGCTGCTAATTTTACAACTTTTCAACAGAATGGAACTCCACCACATTTTTATAAAAGTATTTATAGCATCTTCTCACTTTATTAATTTGTCCTAGAATAGAAATATAAATATTTTAAGCGCAATAGTTAGTTTCATTATTAGCATTGCGTATTAAGTCAATTTAAGTAATCGTTGACGTTTCAAAGTAAAATATCATGCCAATTAGATTACAATTTGCCAATATAAATAACAGAAGTATTGCATTAGATAACGCAAATAAAACTAATTGATTCGACCCAATAATTAACTTTTAATAAATTGCAAAAATTTCTTAGATAATTTATAGGAGGATATATAAAGTATGTATTTAAAATGGTCTTATTTAAAGCAATTAAAATTTATAAAAACAATAGATTTGCATCTACCTGTAGGAATATTTATATTACAAATTAATATACAAAAAAGCCTGGTAAAAATATAATAGCTACAAAATGTGTCGGAAGAAATAATAGACCAAGGGCAAAAACTTCAGCTGCAATGGGGTTACTGTTGAACAATCAGTTGCACTAATGATCTTTATGCTTTAGAGATAAAGAAAAATAATGTAAAAAATTAGTGTATTTCATTCACGCAGTTTCTCTTTTCGCATTTACCTTGCGGTGTTCTGTATTTCTTTTGCCTCTAGCTAGAATTCTTAGCTGTTGTCAGGTTTTCCATTTTAGTGGTGCCTTGGTTTTTGATCATTTCAAATACCTTTTTTGGATGACCCCCCAAATATAGATCATGCAGCCATATCATCATAGTTTTTTTTCTAGGACTTTCACTATAAAGTCTTGCTGTAGTTTGTATCTCATCTCTCTTGTTTTCCCACCATCCGTTTTGGGTATCTCGTTTTAGTTGCCGTTGATTTGCCTCCGTATTTGATTGCTATTGCCCACGACTCTTCTATATATTAATGTAGGTGGTCTTATATAAGTGCATTTTTGTTTCGTGCTTAGTTTTTTCTTCCCTATTAGCGTGTTGTTGACTTGGTAACACATTCTTGGTCTTGTTAATCCTGTTTGTTATTTTTCTAGCTACCTGTCTTCCTGAACTAAATAAAGTTCCTAGATATTTGTAAGTATTTACTTATTCCAGAATATTTACTTCTATATTTATATCTACCAGTCTTTCGTTCCCCATATTTTATTATGTACATGATTTACTCTTCTCTTTGTTTATGATCATTCCCTTTTGTTCTAGATGTTTTTCCATGTATCTATATTTTCTTGCAGTTGACATGGATTTCTTGATATTACCGGTATATCTACTACGTACAATAGGTCTTATATAGGGTTTAAATTGCAATGTAACTGTTTTCCTTAACTCGTTTTTGCAATTTTTGTAACTAGTCCGTATATATGACAAATATTAAGAAGTTTTCTGTCCATTTAGTCATACCTTCCCTTTCGTATTTTTATGTAAGCTTTTCTCAATTTAGAGATCACCTAGAGTTCTTTGAAGTTAGATGTAAATTTTCTCTAGGCAGCGCATTAAAACGGATTTTTAAGTCCAAAAAGATCTTTATTTTTACTAATATATTTTTCTATTACAGCTCTTAACATACTGTTTTGTTGTTCAATGTCGGTAGGAGTAAACTTTACCCTATGCTAAATCTAAAGCTATGCCCTGATTGATAAGTTCTATTCTCATAGCTATCTTTCCAATGTGCAACTCAGCGATATCCCAAATGACCCACAATTATATAAAAATCAGGAATTAAGACAACTAACAAAATTTATTACGACAATTAGTAAGCTCCTTTTGCCAAATCGAACTGAATCTATGCGAGATCGAACTCGCCCAAAAACTAAACGAAAACCACTGCATTACAGTTTGAACATGGCTTATATTAAAATGCCTCTCATCTTTACATTTCCGGCCCCAAAATTAGGGCAAAGATCGTAATTTTCCATACGTAGACCTAGGGGATACCGCTTGTCGACTCCTCTGGTGAAAGTAGTCCTTCTCTTGGTCTCCGGGGTGTTCACGATGGTTACTTCAATAACTTCAATAACACTGATGACGCCTGGTGTCTATGTATTCCTCGGAGTTTGATCATCCATCATCACCACTAACTCTCCAATTTAAAATGGCTCCACATCCTGGTGCCATTTGTCATGTTTTGGCATGTCTAGCAGCACCTCGTTGGTCCAACGCTGCCAGAATTCTTCGACTAAGTGTTGCGAATGACGCCACTGTACTCGAAACATCTCGCTGTTGTGTTCACCAAGAAGCCTCGGCCTCATGCCAGAAAACCTACGGAGAAAGTGGTTTGGCGTTAACACTGCTTTGTCTGTCCGGTCACCAGATACACGCGTCAATAAGCGAGAATTGACAATGTTTTCAGCTCCCTTTAATATTGTCTGCTAAATCTGGTCTCTCGGGCATTTCTCGTGGAAGGTCCTCTTCACTATCCGCTTCACAGACGACAGCACGCGTTCTCTTGCTCCTCCAAAATGAGGCGACGATGGTGGTGAAAACGGTTATTTGATTTCTTAAAACTTTTCTAGCCAGGCAATCTTGTCCGACTTCATGACTTTCCTAAGTTCTCTTTTGACACCCACAAATTTGGTGCCATTGTCGATGTAGATATACCCTGGTCGTCCACGTTGGTTAACATAACGAGATAGTGACATCATAGTTTCATCGGTGGAAAAACCGTGTACTACTTCCAAGTGAATGGCACGAGTCACATGCAGGTAAAACGCAGACCCAGCAGACCACTTCAACGGGTCCAAATAGATCAACTGCGATATAATAAAACGAATGTTTTCCAGCGGTACGCAATAATACGGCAAATTTCTCATCGCTAAAATGATTGACTTTGCCTTTGTAATTCTGTATGATCTGCATTACAATACGCTTTACTGCTGCTAGTCCCTCCAGAATCCAATACTTCTTTTTTTGCAGATTAGCCAACACTGTTGTTTGGCGCTAATGTCCATTAGCCACAGTCTCCAGCCAGGAGTATGGGGTGAATAATAAAAACTTTTTCATTTAGACAACAGCAGAACGCGGGTCGGTAGAATCAAATTCAGCAGCAAGCACACTCGACTTTCAAATCTTGTTTTTTCTTCAGCAACGAACTCGTTTTTTCATTCTCCTGGTCAAGTCTTGGGATCATCTAATAGAACCGCTTGTTCTGTCAAGGATGGTAACTCAGGATTCAATAGAATTTCAGACTTCAGCCTTGTTCTCTGATCACCCACATTCAGATCCGTAGGAATCAACCTCCATTCTGACACGGTAGAAAGCATGTGGATTTTGTTGATGCGGTTGGTTACAAACTCTTTGTAGAGTACTGTCTTCGTCTGAATCCAAATTAGCACTGTTCTAGAGTCTGACTAGTATGTCTTCCCATTGATTCCCAGGCGCAACACATATGTTACAGTACCGTATCTACTAAATACGCTCCCATTACTGCTGCTAAGAGCTCGAATCTCGGATTGGTGAGCGTCTTGGTCGGTGCAACTTTCGTCTTCGCTGTCACAAAAGTAACGGTAACGGTTTCACTATGCTGAAGGCGCAAGGAGCTAATGGTACAACAGGATTCTTCGCTCACATCCACCAGTGTGTGAAATTGCACTAACGACGCCAAATGAATATCGTAGCAGTAACATTGCGGCACTTTCACATTCACTGTTTCCTTCAAGTGCTGAATCCACTGTTTAGATTTGTCAAAAATTTCCTCCAAAACTTTGTCATCTCAGCGTGTACCACTACACCACACCCACTGCAGATGGATGATTCCTTTAATTTTAGAATTGCTGAGGAACCCTAGAGGGTCAAATACTGACATGATCACTTTACTCATGTCCCGCTTTGTAAGCTGCCTTTCTTCCAACAAACTAGGATCTAATTTCTTAAAGTTGGCAGTGAAAGTAAAATAATCATCTTCGGATCCCACCATAAACCCAACACACGTTCAAAAAAAGTTTCCTTTTTTCACCAAACCCAGCAGCTCGATCTTCTTCTGGGACAGAATCCAGCACTTTGCGGTTGTTGGACAACCACTTATGCACGTTAAAGTTAGCCGCAGCATTATCTTACACATTTTCTCACGTACTTTCCTCTACGGTCTAAGCCCCAGAAAGACAATCATCATAGTAGAAATCCTCTTTAGTCGCACGCACATATTCCACTGCAAACTCTTTCCCATTTCTATTCTTAACAAAGATGGCCGAAGAGGGAGATAAACAGGCTCCAAAAATTAGAACGTTTATGCAATAAGATTTCACTTTCAATTTCTTACTCCAAACAAACTCGCTGGAACATGTTCTTAGTCCCCATTGATTAGGATGTTGAAGAGTCGGAAGTTCATCAGGACACTGGTCAGTAGACGAATGAGATCCGGCCTCGTAAGGACGTGTTCATTTAAGTTTACTCTCCATTTTTACTAGCGCCGTCAAACACGAGGCGCAGTTTTCCCGTTGAAAATTCCGAAGTAATGAATGTAGAGCATTCGATCAGTGGTCATGGTTTCTTCTTCAGGAATCGACGGAGTAATGTACCCTTTGGCTTCATACTTGTCAAATTTAACATGGTACATTTTAAGGAAATCTTTATTTCCCTTCATTCACTGTTCGTTGGAAGACAGCCTTGATACTGCTTCGGAACTGCTTTTAGGAAACTTGAATTGTTGATCACGCCACAGCAATCCACATTCACAAACAGGTCCAACTTTCCTGGCCGTTTCTTGCAGAACTTGCAAAAAACAACGATCCTCAACTGACTGCTGGTATGTTCCGTACGATTCTGAACTGAAATACTGTTCCAACAGCAAATAGAGTCACTAGAGGAAGCATTGATGTGGAAGAAAGTGTCAAAAAGCGGTAACCTACGACCTGCCAATATCCAGCCAAGAACATTACGCTTAGCCATTGGCTCCTGTTTTCCTCTCTCCGATAATAATTTGTGGCACAATTCCGTTAAAACTATGCAACTTGGCATTTCCGCTAGCTTCAGCTGCCTCTTGAGTGTATGAGCTCAATCAACAATTTCGAAATAGACTTATTGTTTCCCTCACGTCTCGTTTCCCCAATGTCCGTATAGTTGTGCTTGATGGCACGTCCAGTAATTCCAAGCTCTTCGGAGAGCTTCTTGTCGATAACAGTTGAGTCACTTCTACTGTCCAGTAACACGTACACTCGTTGCACTCTCTGTAGATCGAAAACTTTTACTCGAACAATTGAAAGTGGCTAGGAAGATAAAGTCTTCGTTACGGTGATAGTGCTAGAAGATTTCATATGAGTTCCACTAGATCCTTATGGTAAAGTTAGGGCTGCAGAAACTTTCTTATGTTCCTGCAAGTCTAGGAACTTCAACTTTTTCCTAACCGCCTTTCGTGAAATGTGTGGAAGTGGATGGTGAAAAAATTAGCAATCTTCCTTGCCACAAACACGGTTAGAGTCACAGTCCCTTGACTGATGTCCACCTTCCAAACACCGGAAACAGCAACCATTTTTCTTCATTTCACTTCTCTGCAAACAACTCCATAAACAAGTAGCACATTTTTAACTTGTGATTTCCTTTTTTGCAGCACACACCGTTTTGAAATGATGAAGCCTTGCTGTTTTCCTCCGTTGTAGCAGCGTGTATCCCAGGCACTCGTCGCCGCTTCAGTGATCCAGCGGTGTTTTCACCGTACGTTGCTAATTTCACCAACCTGACGATCAATGACAGCTTGCACTTAATCCAAATACCGAACACTTTCAAGTTTTCTTCTTTCACCAGATTAAACTTGATCCATTATAAACACTCGAAGAAAGGACAGGTAACTTGTTTATTAGCTTCTCCTAACGATTTTACCGTCTCGGTGAAGTGTTGCACAATTCTTTCAAACCCCACAAACGTTTCCGGTCGATTTACATCTGGAAGATTGCACTTGTTTATTTTCACTATCAGTTCACGAATCACAAGTTCATTCCTCACAAAATTTTCTCCGAGGCTTTCATTATTCGGGCTATGTGAAGCTCATTAAATAGTCCAATTACTGCTCGCCGCGCTTCACTTTGCAGGGCCTGCTTGAAGCAAATGGCGTTCTGCGACATGTTCATTTTGCCAGTCGGAGTCTTGTGGTAGAATTCACTGCAGAAAGTAGGCCAATCCTGAACATTTCCATTAAAATTTGGAGGTTTTCGTGACTCCTACTCACGTTCATGTGGCTTCTGAATAAGTTACAGCTGCTGTTGGAATACTTCCACAATCAGCGACTATTGTTGGGCATTTCACTGCATGTATGTGTGCTGCAAGAAAACTCCCAATGTCGTGATGTAGCTGAAGCAGGGAAGCATATTGTAACGGTGGCAGTGGAGAAATATTTTTTCCGAAGAATTGCTGCCAATCTGATGACTGTCCTTGAACATCTCCAAGGTGGATTTATCCGAAATCTGCCTAATAGTCCTGTACGACTCATCCGAATCGTCATCCTCTTCGTCCACAATCTCGAGCTCCTCTAATTTCAACTGTCGTTTACGCAACTCCGCTTCTCTGTCAGCCTTCTTCTTCTTCCTTTCAAGCTCCCGCAGAAGCGAATTGAGCCCCACCTTCAACATTTCTATTTCTGTTCGCAGGTGCTTCTCCTTCTCCGTTCCTACATACAACTTTGTCTTCTGCACTGCTGCAACTGCGCCTTCATACTGGTATTGCAGCTTAAACTTCTCCAAGTCAGCGTCCAAACTACTTATAGCCAAAGCTGGAACTTACAAACGCACGACGCACACTTCCCAATTTAGAACTTGATGGCTACTGATGCTGGGCTTTGGCATCTTCCTCCATTATTTCCACCTGTTTGAAGATATGCGTAGCGATGCTCCGGTCTTATCTCAGTCTCTCTCTCTCTATTGGCACTCATCTTTTGAAACGCTGTTCTCATCCTTACTTTCAAAATACTCGGCAAAGGGATTGGTGCGCCCCAGAATCTTTTCACAATCTGCAACAAACTTCCACTTGGCTTATCTTTCTAACAAGTTTGCTTTTGGGGTCACTTTGTTGACTCCTTGGGACTGGCGGTGGTTTAGATGACGTCTTCGTCTGCACTCCCAATTCACTATACCCCAGACGGGTCACAAGAGCACTTTGTCGCTTGGCGGTCTCCATCATGACTTAAAGCTGCTACTTGTTACTCATGAAGTGACACTTCTCTGCTGAGTCCGCAAGGACTCGGGTATCCCCTTCAAATATTGTGTTGTTCAATGCCGGTAGAAATAAACTTCACCCTATGCGAAGTCCAAAGCTATATATCTCCTTTGATGTCCCAGTTCCATCAGCTTTTACCCTCACAGAGCTTCAGACAGCTTTATGAACTAATAACTACCTTTCTAATGTGCAATTCAGCGATATCCCAAGTGAATCACATTAACACAAGAGTCAGGAATTAAGATAATTAACACGGTTTACTACGCCACTATGTAAATCAGCATTTGTCAAGATATTTTTGCCAAACTGAGCTAACTCTATGCAAGACCGAACTCGCTTAAAAACTAAATGGAAACCACAGCATTAAAATTTTCAATGCGGCGTAAACATAACTTATACTAAAATACTCCTAGGTTTGGCACATAGATTTGCTGTTCTGTTCATTTTTAGCGCTATTGGGTTAAGCAGACTGCTTTATAATTTTCATATGGTGATAACATTGTTTCTTTTTCAAGTTTCTTATTAGTGTGTGACTGCTCGACATTGGTTTTGTAGGTATACGTAACTAACAATCTGTGTTTGGTATTTAATTCAGCGTCTTTAATTATTGTGACGTCATAAATTGGGTCCTATACTTCTAGGGTACATGATGTAGCCTATTATACCCTTATATACAAGCCCTTCTGATTCATATTTATTTTGGGTACATTCTTGTAAGCACCAAGTGTTCTCTATTAACATCTGGCTTACTATACAAAAATCAAATTTTTATATTTTATATTTATTTCTACTTGTAACCCATGTAGTTCTATATTTCCGTCCGCAAGTTTTGTTATTTGCTATGTACACGTTTCATTCCCTCACGTTTTCACCTCATCCACCATTGCTGGTTTTGTTCAACAAACCTTATATTTGAGGTATCTCCATAACAACAAATCGATTGTAATGGGGTCTGGAGGACGCATAGAAAATTTCACACCACCTCTCCAACCAATCCATTTGTTCGAAAAAGTCGCATCAAGATAGGTACTTACATTAGACGGATTTCTGCAGCATATTCAGATAAACATCAGTTAATTTTAAAAAATTAGGATTTTGAGAGCTCAGTAGGGACAATTGCGTAAAGGTATGCTCAGATAATATAGGGAATGGCATTCTTCACACATGCTAAAGTTAAGTCATTAAACATGGCATTTAATGTCATTTAAAAAGCGAGTACATTTTTGAAAAATTCTGTAGCAAAAACAGTATGAATATAAAATGTTGCAATTAATTATAATTGATCTTTTTTCACTCCTTTGGGTTACTAGGAGTAATTTGAGAGAATTGTGTGGCATCTTTAACAGAGGTTTTCGGTCTTAACCGTGCCGTTGCTCAAGAGGTTCGAGTCCTGCTAATACTCGTGGGTGTTCGTAGTGTCTTAAATTTTAGTATTTACTTACTAATCGCACTACGCAACTTTGCTGAACACTAGCCGCATATAAGGACATTAAAAAAAAGTCCGTCATTGTTACTGAAATTGTAAAGTATGTCATACAACTTGATTGTTGCAAGTAGAAAAGACCAACGTCACTATAATTTATCAATAATTTGATTACAATAGCATTAGTAAAAAGTTAATGTAAAAACTAGAAACGCGCATATTCAAACCTGCTCTAGCGGACTATCTTTGTGTGTTACTTGCTCTTGGACCGTGACAGTTAATTGAGGTCACAATGCCATCTTGGTCGAGAGAAAAATGCGGGGTACTTTAGAGCTATAATTTTGTACACGATTTCAGTGTCCTCATTGTACGATCATATTTAAGCGACATTGAGCGTTCCAAATGAAAAATTTCAGTCTACAGTCTTTGAAGTCAAAATGCCCTTTTTCAATTGTCATGAAAGAGAATATTACTGCAGTCATTGACATGTTGCCTAACAGAAAAGTGTTTACACATCTCTGCATCTTCCAGCTAGAACGATTTGTTCTCTTTGGGTATTTCATGTCTTAATCGTAGTACCGATAAGTTCTTTAATATTGAACTAAATATAAATTATTGTTATTTTTTATTTCAACTAGGCACAGGTATCTGCTTGAAATAAACATATTTTTTCTTTTGATCCTCATAAAATGCGATTACTGATTGGCCGTAATAATATGTAAAAAATCTCTCAATAAAAAGCGGTGATTTTTACAAGAAGTAAATGTGGGATCTTAAGTGACAAGATCCATGTTTTCCATTTCAATTTAATTATTCCCAAATAAATATATATTTTATGGTTTTTATGAAAACTATGCAAGGTTTGGGTATATTACTCGCTGACTTTTTAATACACTCAATCATAAATATCAAAATACCAAAATATCAAATACCATAATATCAAATTTGTAATTTGAAGGCAATACATTTTAATATCTATTATGCGAATCGATAAAAATACAGTAGACGACGCAATAAAAATTGATAACAATCTCATTGTTATGTATTACAGAAAGCTTTAAAAGACGCCTTCTTGCTTTGACTATACCACAAAGAACTAGATGTTATTAACTTGTCTTATTGTATGCCTCTCAGTTATACGTATTAATTAAGGTAGTAACTCTTGCTAAATTTTAAAAATAGGCTATAGTCTCGTCATGTTATTTACTCAAATTTCTGTTGTACATCAGGTAAAACACATTTTTTAAAGATATTTACTAGCGGTATTTACTGTTTTATTTAATGTTTTTAGGAACGGAAACTATTATTCTAAGCAAACAAGTAATAAATTATGCGTTCAACATATGGTAATAACAATGTAAAGTACAAATAGTATTTCAAGTAACTCTAGACTGATTAAAGATCGTTACAATTAATCCATAGACATTTCTGCTAATAAAGTGATGATGTGCCTTTTGAAATAGAAAACAGTAATCAAACTGCCCTGTAGATTGTACCATAAAATATGCTGAAGGGCAAATTTCTAGTCAAAACAAAGTGATAAATCTACCTGGTATAAAAAACCGGAATTATACAGGGTGTTTCAAAAGAAGCATCAGATTTGAAAAAATCATACCAATTTAGTTTTTAATCCGTTTCGATCGAACAACGTACTGTTAGAAAGAGAGAATTCTTGACTTTCGCGCGGTTGTCACCAGCGCGCTTCATTCACCTACAACTTCACTGTTTGTCAAGATGCCAACTAACAGAAATTATTTTGTGTTCTACGCTTCGCGAAGTGTGACATACAGACTTTCGGTTTTAGTGCTTCCGAATCCAATTTCAATTTATAAGTACTCGAAGTGTTCGAAATGTGCTGTGCAATATGCACTAAGACGATTCAAAGAAGCCAGTTTTTAGGTCAACAACAACTAGTCTTTGAATAATTGCGAAAGGTTGCTCTCCCAGCTGAGAACTACAAAGCAAATTTGTCGTAGATCAGGGGACCGTGAAGCATAGACTATAGTAATCATTAACATCTAGAAAACTGCCCATGAGACTTAAAAGAAGAAGATTGGCATTCGCGGCATGCAAATATAGGAAATCATACAGTGAACAACACAAGCGCAAATAAATTAATATTATTATAATAACCGCTGATGGTTGCGTTAATAGTATTATAATTCACTATTAAAAAAGGCCCGTTCCAAGAATAGGCCACATAAACCAAGGGTGTGCCGCATGCGCCTACTAATGGCAAAAATTGGTCACGTAGTGCATGAAACACCTATAGCTGGTGCAAACTGTCTAACTACTTCACGATAATTTATATTTTGACTTATAACAGGTCTACCGTGACCTAAATCGAAAATCAAAAACCTTTATGTGAGGTTTGGCAACATACCGGTTCAAATAAGATATTGATCTTTGAAATCGGCTCATAACTGTAGGAGGAATATAGAGTAGATAATTTTATACAATACTGCATCCCTCGTAAACAAGATTTAGTTTTGAATTAAACCACCGTTCAATTCACATTTCATGAGTGGCAAAAATGGTCAAGTTTTAAAAACAAGTGGCTCAGAATTCAGAAAACGTTCTAAAGAGCGTCTTAAATGGCAAGATATTCAAGAAAATACCAAGACTAGACACTTTCTTCTCACATACTGTGCAACAGCAATCGTCGCCATTAATTTCAGTGACTAAGTCAAAATTGTGGCGCATCAAATGTACGAATGTACGAGGCTCAAGCTCACTGATCTTTTAAAATACTGTTAAAGAGGCAAACCCAATTATATCACTCAATGGTCCGCCATTGATAAAGTTCATAAGTTGTTGGCCTACAATAATATTCAACTTCAACTTTAAAAAGTCTAAAAAACATTACACTACTTAAAAAAATTGTACCAATAAGTTGTTTTATAAAAAGTTAATAAATGTAGGATGCAACAAGTAAAATTAGTTGTTTTATTCAAAATCAACCAAACTAATATTTTGTGAACCGTGTAAACTCTGTGGGGGAACGACATTCTTAGCAACTAAGAGGTTTGCTGATTGGAACAATCGCCCTGGAACACAAAGAATGCATTTCAAAATTTACAAGTAGAAGTAGAGTTTCACAGAAAGTGAATTATAAAATAGTAAAACAATATGAAATTTCCTCTTAAAAGTTGTTAAATTGCGACATGTTTGGCTTTTTGTAGATTGCCAATTCATGGCGATAATAAAATATTAGGCTCTGTAAAAAGCGATTTTAAGATTCGATCGTTTTATAGCCGAAGAGTTAGAAAAAATTAAAAATAAAGGAAGTGTTCTCCCATACCAATCAAACACCACTATCAAGTAATTCATTGTACAATCGGCGTACTAAGTAAAAGCAGAGGCTGTCGAAAAGATTGTAAATGTCAAATATTATTCTATAATTGTATACTCAATGCCAGATATGTCGTACACAGACCAAGTAGCTTTCGTGATACGCTATGTGCTACCTACAAAAACTACTGCTGATGTTTTTACGTTTGTTTCTAACTATGGCCATATAAGTGAAGCGATAAGGAATATTCTAATGTCGACTATATGATTTGTATATCTTTATTTAAATAACTCTAGAGGACAGAGCTATGAAAACGCCAGCAACATGTTTGAGTGCTGCAAAGATATTCAAGATAATCAAAAGTAAATCCTCTGACCACTTAGCTCCCTTATGCGAGCTACTCTAGTTGGCTTTACAGTTGCGGAGAGCAGTAAATATTCTGTTAATTTTACAACAAATTACAATTTTTTTAGTTTTTCTACCAAAAATGAGATATTTTGCAGTCTCACCTTAAAATTGACGTTTTATCTTTAAAAACTTTTTTGAAAACCCAATGGAGTGCGCGCATTATACGAATCATACCAAAATTTTTTGATGTCTGATGCACATTACGCACAATATAAAGCAAATGTGATATTGGAAAAACTTAAGTCTTGAAATAGTATTAATAATATGTTTTTGGAACAATGTCCTTAGATAAAATAAAAAAGTAGGTGAAAGGCTTCAAAGGAAAAGTACAAATACAATAAAGGTCATTACTCTATACAGTGCTTTAGAAGCTTTTATAAGCACTCCTTGGAACAAAAATAAGTTTTCAAAGCTCAAAAACAAACCAAAATTATTGATGCGTAAAACTGACTTTTACAAAATACACATCACCGAAAAGAGGAAGGCAAAAGTTCCTTGCGGTAAAAACAATGTAAATGACGAATTTTTCTGGACGATAGTCTTTCGTAATGGAAACATAATATACTTCAATTGATGATCTAAAGCTCAAAGTAGTATATAAAAAACAATATATACAAAAATATTTGACGATTTCGTATTTATATAAAAAATTCACTCAAATGGAAAATGGTAGAATAAAGAAGAGGAAAAATTAGCTATTGGAAAAGTATGTTCCTAGTTTAGGTGAAATATTCTTCAAAAAGAGACTATGATCTACTAAAGAAGATAAAGAATATTAAACCAAAAACACAATTAGAACCATAAAGACTTAACATTATTAAAGTCATATCCACTTTTCCCAGCTCTAACAATTTTCTAAGCGCAACAGTTATTAACCGCTGTTAAGAGAATGAAAAGTTATTTTCAGATCACAAAGCCAGAAAAAATAGCAGGCTTTGCAATTTTATATTTATTGAGAGTGAATTGCTAGTCTTTTTTTGATGACATAGTCCAGAGGTTTTCTAATTTTTTTTTTAGATTAAATAAAAATTTGTTTTTATTTTTCGTCATTAATGTGTAATGTATGTAAACAATATATTTAAATATATGTATGTAAAAAAATTGACAAAATCAAATAAATGTTTTGTCGGAGTAACCAACTTCTTCATAATATTTTAACGTCCCAAATATGCAAAAATTTGAAGCGAGTAAACAATTGTTAGCCTAGAACGCCAACATTAATTAGACCCTAAGCAGGTAGCGCATTAAAATTTTGTTAAACAAAACAAAGTCGCTGTTTGAATTTCGAAGGTTGCAAGGTTGTGTACATCTGGGCGCTCGGGTTATCAAACAAGATATACTCCACCTAAAGCCAGTGCAAACTTATGTACGTTTATATTTAGAAATTATCTGCTATAAACCGTAAATAAATTAATAATTAGAACTTAAATGGCGCATACGCCCATTTACGGGTCGTATACAACAAACCAGCCAAATAAATAATTATGGGGAATCAAAATCCACAGATCTCCTATTTTCAACCAACAAACTTATCATACTCGAAAAACCCTCGCCCATACAACAATCATATTTGCAAAATGCAACCGTATACAACAGCCAACCACAAAATAACACCCAAATACTAATTATGAACACAATCTAGCAGCCGCATACACATTAAATTTAAACATAACAAATCAATAGCAACAAATCCCATGCAGTAAAAAACAGGCTATGAACATTGAAATACACGAATTCTGCATTGAAAAAAGCAAGAATGCTGACTGAGACACAATAGATTTAATACACTTTAAGAAGTAGACACTATAGAAAAAAAAGTACAAAAATTACTGAATCTAAGCCACGCCGGTATTTGTACAAGAAGTTAAGAATATAGAGCTTTAGTTGAAATGTTAGAAAACATTACTGAGGATAAATGTGTATTAAAATGCTGTACAACAATCAGGTTAAAATACAACCACCAGAAAGTCTGGTCTAATAATAAAAGTTCTGTTAGAAAAGGACGGAATTTCATACCTATAAGCCTAAAAGTGAAAGAGCATTCCGAGTAGTCTTAAAAACATCCATCCAATAACAGAGGTAGACGAAATAAAGGCAAGCCTACTACAAAAAGGACACCACGTAACAAACATTTGGATTATAGGTAAAACAGCGTGATAAAAAACACTACCAATGAACTTTGCAGACTTCAAACCAACAATAAGGAAATATATAAAATAGACTTACAGTGCAAGGCGTCGCCAAAAATTCGAAAATACAAAAAACTTTTGTCAAACATTCAAGAATGTGTTAAATGAACATTAGAAAATTAAACATTCGAATGTACAAGAAAAGCAAAAGATTCCGATACCAACTACAAGACTGCATTGTGCACAAAAAATTGCAACAAATATTGATAAGAGCAGTTTAAGCAGAATAAACATATACTCAAGCAATATATAGGCAACATAGCATACCCACAACTCAAGAAAGTCATTTTACACCCGCCACCGAAACACAACCCTCCAACGATATAATAGGAACTCCGGCAAATGATCAAAAATATCATGGATCGTTTGTTAATTTCATGTCAATGCTTGTAAACAAAAATAAATAATGACTACTGTATTAATAATAGCTTGTGTCAGTATGCTCAACAAAATAAAATTATTTTACAAAGTACAAATCTAGACCAATCTAGAAACCACATAACAAAACAAAATTACAACATATATAGTAAAAATCAACCCAGTGATAGGGCTCATGGAGGTTCAGCAATAATTATCAAACAAAAAATTAGACATTATAGCGAGCTGAGTACAAATTAAACAACATACAAATCACTAGTATTACTATAGAAAACGCTACAGGAGAAATCGCCGTATCAGCAATTTATTGTCCGCCAAAACATAAGAACAAAGAAGCTGAGTTCACTGAGTTCTCTAAAACATTAGGAAACAGATTTGTCGTTAGAGGTGATTTACTGCATTCAGTATGGGGCTCGAGAACTACCACAAGCAAAGGACGGGAACTTCTGAAAACTATTCAGCGCAATGACTTGTTTTACCTAACAACAGGGCAATTTACATATTGGCTGTCTGACCCCAATAGAATACCAGACTTGCTGGATTTCTACATTTCAAAAGGTCTAGACAAAAAAAATTAGTTGAATCTTGCCTACAACTTAGCTCTTGTCATACTCAAATACTAGTGACAATACTAACACATCTAATTGGCAAACCAAAGAAACAGTCGCTGTATAGTAGCAAAACGGAAGGGAATGTCTTCAGAGAAAATTTGGATCAAATAATAACCTTGGACATACCATTAAAAAGTAAACTCGAGATAGAAGTTATAGTAAAAGATTTAACCGAAACCATACCAACTGCAGCATGGCAAGCAACAATGTACATAACATAGAAAAACTTCTTAATAATAGACTAACTGATAAAAGAAAAGCTAGAAAAAGATGGCAATTGACAAAAGCTTTAACAGATAAATAAAGATACAATAAATTAGCTAAATAACTTAAAAATTTACTTCATGAAACAAGAATATCTTGAAGCCACCGGCTACTCCCTTTGGAAGGCTACTTCCTAAATAAAACATCCACACCAGCAAGTGCCACCAATCAGAAAACGAAATCATACTTGGGCGAGAACAAATCAGCAAAAGGCTGCAATGTTTTTCAAACACCTGATCACAGTATTCCAACCAAATCCAACTCTATAACCAACAAAATAAGAAATCAACAAACTTTTAGAAATCCCAGACCAGATGGTTATGTCGCTAAAAATATCTAACCAATTGGAGGTAGAAAGAATGACATTAATTCAAAAAAGGCACCGAGACTTAATCTCATTACTGGAAAAGTTCTTAGGGAATTGTTTAAAGAAGCTCTAACTTTTATCTACGATGCGATAATGCGACTAGAATACTTTCCCTTACAGTGGAAAGTGGCAAATATTGTCATAATATTGAAACATCTTGAAACGAATAACACCAATAATTGAGAAACACCAGCTCATAACTAATTATCAATTCGGAAAACAATTAACCAGGAAAACACCTTTTTATTGGTTAACAGTAAGTATCCATGGATATAAGTCAAGTTTTTGATAAAGTTTGGCACACTGACCTATACTGCAAATTTAAATTCCACACCCAATATTTTTTGCCCTAAAACCATATATCACAAACAGAACTTTCCGAGTTAAGTATTAAGAAGGACATACTGAGCTGTTTACAATCCTATCCGAAGTATCACAGCGAAGCTTTACTCCATAAACACATCAAATTTGCCAGAAACCATTGAAACAACCAGAGCCACTTACACCGGCGACACTAATAATTCTAACACCACAAATAACCCCATTGTCGCCTCTAGGAAGCTTCAAATATGCCTAAACCAATTTGAAGTATGGTTACAGCGCTGGAGAATAAAATCCAACAAAACCAAATCCGCATCTATTACTTTGGCACTTAAACACAGAAACTGTTCCTCAGTTTTTCTAAATGCTGCTTCCATTCCGCAAAAAGACATAATTAAATACTCAGCACTCAATTTAGATAGTATTTATTGACAATAAACTTCTACTATACAAATCAAATCAATCAAATATCTTTAAAACAAAAAATCAAATATATTTAAAGCACATTGCGGAGTTTCCCGGTCCCTGGCCGTGTGAGAAGCATTGGTTGCCATAGTAACGCGTTCGGGGCGTTGCATGTCAACATAACGTCAACGCCCATTACGGTGATGCACCAGAGTGAGACGGAATTCGTGACTGGCACAATCGTTGGAGGGCAGCAATAGTAACGATTGCCGCAGAAAGTTTGTAACACTTGCATTCTCTGTAGTAGCCAAGCGTAGCTAGCTGGATTTTCTAGTCCATATGAAAACCTATCTGGTCACTAAGTCACTATAGGCAAATTGAATATAGAAATCATACAGCTGTACCAAAATGAAATACTCAGAACCATCATCAACGCGCCATGGTACGTACCAAATAATACATTGCATAATGACTTATGTATGTCCAAAGTAGGACAAGAAAACGTAAAAATTAGCATTAAATACAAAGAAAAGATATTGACACACTCTAATTAAAGGGCAACCACACTATTCGATCATGAAGACGTGCCAAGCAGATTAAAACGGTTTAAACCAGCAGACCTTACTAATCGCTTTATTTAAATAAGCATTTCGTTCTCGCATTTTCTCATATCTTAATAGAACTCTAGAGCATGCTTACTGGAGCATCACTCTAACTGACATGTATATAATTGATAAGTTTTAGACAAAATATTCTCATAAGATGTATTTGTAGTCCGTAATAGCGGACTGATTATCCTAAATAAGGAGTTAATAAAAAAACAGAGTGGCACGATCACCTGACCTTCCACCGATCAAAAATTACTAGAGTATCATTCGCTTCCAAAAATTGAATTATAGAAGTCTGTCAACAATAAATGGAATGCAGCCCATCAAGACACCATTTGCTTGACTCAGTGCTGTGAAGAATAAAAGCGATTATAAGAGTCCGAAGTCGGGCAACACATTAATAAATAATTGTAAATGTTGATGTTTTGTAAATTTTTAATCATTTATTTATCTTACACGATTAAATAAATCTGCAAAGTCTTGCCTGTTAATTCACACTTTTTCTTGATGCTGTATTTTAAATAAACAGTAGCATCTGCTGATAAATGAATAATAAGTAAGAAATTACCTCTGGCGAAAGATCGATTAAAAAGAAAACATTAGCGACAATTTAATATTTAATTTCTAAAGTTCAAAGTACAAGATTCGCTCGTTTAAATAAACCATTTCGTATTTGCAAAGGATGAAGTAATTGTTTGCTAAAGAATATTTAAGTACTAATTACATAAAAACATTTAGAAGCGGATCTGTCGACATCTTCAAGTCAATATCTACATATTAATCTTAATGGAGGAGCAAGTAAATACATACGCTAGTCTCCTTCGATAACACGGGTATCCTCACGTACAGTAGCTTTGTCGCACTAAACCACAAGCGTAGCCCGAAAACTGAAACTAAAACACAATATTCCGAGCTGCTTATTTTGAAGAGCAGCCTCGCCTTTTTGTAACCTGCAGACGTTCGCCTTGACGAAAATACAGTAAAAAGTGTGCTGAGAAGTTATTTTGCTGACTTCGTAATCTGACTAGAATAATAAATCTGTTTAGCATTCGAGTGATAATGCGGATTACGTTCTACAAACATGCAGCCGCGTCGTCGCACGCGCTCCCTAAGCAGCGCAGCGAAAATTATATAGCTGTAAAATTCTACAGTGTTTATCAAAGTATTATTTCCATAAAAAACAATGGCACTTTGTTTATTTAGTAGTGTGTTTAGTTCATATACGAGGAGCAAATAGAAAGTATGGGCTGTTTAGTTACTAAAGAAATCATTTTTTATTTTTATTGGATTTCCACGCAATTTTGGTAATAGCGGTTACAGTATTGAGATTAAATTCAACAAGATTTTGATTCAAATCTAGAAACATATAAAGTTTGTCCTGTGATTGTCGTAGCAAAAATAATTGCACTCTCATCAAAAAGTGGTTCCTAAAAGCAAGTGATAAAACTAAACAATACCTAAACATACAAATTTACACGAATATGTAAAACAGCCAACAAATATTGGTAAAAGATGGGAGCATCAGTATAAATGTGACATATGTAAAATTCTGTTTTTAATATTATGTACAACCTTTGTTAGAAAAGTTAGTGAACTGAACTCATAAAAAATCATTTATTCAACTTACCAAGTAAAACAAAAATATATTTAGATAGATATACATTGCAATAAGAACCACTACTCAGATACTCACATATCACAGCAGGGCCGCCGGATTTCTTGACACAAACGTTTCAACACATCAATATAAAAGTTTATATTTGTATTTATGCTGTCACATCTTATCGCCCGATAAGTTTACTACCCGAAATTTCAAAACTACTCGAAAGACTTCTTCTCAATAGACTGAACACAGGCTTAAATTCACAGGATTGGATCCCAAACCATCAGTGCGGGATTTGTCATGCACACTAGACAACCTAACAATGTCACCGAATTGTCAACATTATAAACAAGTCATTTGAAGACAAACAATACTGCACAGCTGCATTTATAGATATTAGTCAAGCTTTTGACAAAGTGTGGCACCCTGGACTACTATCAAAAATAAAAAGAATCTTTCAATCCTGCTACTTTAAACTGATGAAGTCATACCTACAAGAACGCCAATTTGAAGTGAGAGTAAACGAAGCTACATCAAACCGACAACCAGTCCTATCAGGAGTACCGCAAGCTAACATCCTAGGACCACTACTATATGTCCTATACACACACGACTTACCCACAACAACACTAACAACAACAGGCACCTTCGCGGACGACACCGCCATATTCTCAGCGCACGAAAATCCAGTAGTAGCCTCCTCAAATCTACAACACCATTTAAACTTAATAAACACATGGATGAAAAAATGGAAGATCAAGGCTAATGAATCCAAATCGACACAGGTAACCTTCACCCTCAGAAAAGGTACATGCCCACCTGTAAACCTCAATCAAGTAATACTACCACAAAGCGACAATGTAAAATACTTAGGCCTAACTTTCGACAGTAAATTAAATTGGAAACAACATATTAAAAAAGAAAAGAACTCAACTCGATTTAAAAGCTAAAGAACTCTCCTGGCTTATTGGAAGGAAATCCCGACTGTCAATGAAAAACAAAATTTTGATCTACAAAATAGTGTTCAAGCCGATATGGACTTACGGCATCGAACTCTGGGGATGCGCCAGCAAGTCCAAGACAGCAATAATCCAGAGAGCTCAATCTAAAATACTCCGAGCCATTAACAGACGCGCCGTGGTATATCTCGAACCATACCTTACATACAGATCTCAAAATCCCAAATGTCAGTGAAGTAATCAGAGAAACAGCCATCAAACTCGAACTCCACCCAAATCCACTGCTACAACGCCCCTGCTTCATCTTCCAGAAAATATAAGACTCAGAAAATATTGGCCAATAGACATTAAAGAAAACTGAAGCAACATCACCGGATGTTAGCTTCTCCAAGTCATTATTACTGTACATTATTTATACCAATGCACTAGCCATCTAATTGGCTCATAGATTGTTATTTAATTCTGATTGCCAATAAAGAATCATAATAAAAAAATATTTATGCTGCACTAAAATCAATGTTGCCTTTCCTTTCAAAGGTCATCGCTTCATGTTTTGGAGGTTTGGTGAATCACAACCTCGTCATTAGGTATGTCTGTGTTTCATTTGAGAGTCATAGATAGTTCCAATTTTCATCTTCGGCAATAATGTTTAACATAAATGTGTTCAATTCTGGCCTTTTCCAATGTTCGCCTGGTTTCTTTATGTTCCTCTATCAGTGTATGAGGGATTATCTTTGCGATAAGTTTTCGTTTCCCTAAATCGTTGCATAAAATTTGGTTACACATCCCTATTCAATTTCAGCTCCTCTCTTATAATAATAACAGTAACTCATGCGGCACTTCCCCATAATCCCAGTAGAGAACAGATCTATCTCAGGAACATAGAGACCCTCCCCACGCAAACCCATAGTTTTTCTTAATTTCTAATATCAGATAAGATCATATCCAAACTTTGATCCCACCCATTTCCTTATTTTTATTTCTTTTCATATCCTTTTACCTTCACTTGTCAGCCCTTGTGGGCAGCGTTCCAAAGTAAGGCTAAAAAATCCTTAAAACCATAAACATGTAGAGATTTTCAAGATAGATTTTCTTAGGTGAGTACAGTTAACTCAGAATCTCGCACTAAAGACTCATCAGGTGAATATTAAATTATAAAAAACAGAAAGGATACAAACGAATGAAATGGCATGTAGCAACACTCAATAGGAAGAAAAACTATTAGAACTACTAGAAACTATTATAAGACGAAATAAATAAAAGTAAATAGACAGGGTTCTCTAAAGTACGGAGAAAGGAAGAATTATGTAGCACATTAAAAAATGGACATCAACTATGTTATTTTATAAAAGAAATAAAGATCAGAAGAATAGATGGAGTATAGATGATTATTTAATAATTAGACTAGATAATAATTATACAAAAAGGAAATTGATAGTATTTCCCAATATAAATCAATATCGGAAAGAGTATTCAATATAACTAAAAGATACGAATGTAAAATCATTCAGATATGTGCCCTAATGTCGAAACATGCGGAAGAAGAAATAGAACAACTATATGAATAACTTAACGAAGCAGTGGCTATCAATAAAACAAAATATGTAATAATAACGAACGACTTTAACGCCAAATTGGGCAAGTAAAGAACTACTAATGAATCTGAAATAAGTCTATATAGATTAAGAAGGAGAAACGCCAGATGACAACTACTAGTAAGCTATACCGAAAAAAACTTATATAAGACAAATATACTGTTTAAAACATGGACATAGAGAAGCGCAAATGGGAAATCAATTATATTTTGTGTAACGATAAGAATATATAAACACAACCTTAACAAATATAAGAGATCATAGCACGGTGAGACCTACAGTTCGAATCAACATACGAGAAGAAAGAACAAAATTTATATAAAGTTCAAAAAGACACCCAGAAGCAGAGCAAATAAAAGAGAGCAAACAGAAACTAATATTACATGTACACACGATAAAGGAAAATCAGATTTAAAAATTTTAAACTACCAACTGACTCAGTGTACTGAAAGCATCGGAACAATGAAGTAAAGTAAATACAAAAAAGAGGAGAGTCAGAAATTAAGTCAAAATGTAAGAGACAGTTAAACGGAGGAGAGAACTATTACAGAATCAAGATCAAAACAGAATAGAGTTAGCATAAATAAACAAATCAATCAAAAAAAAGGTTAGAGAAGATATAAGAAAATACAAAAATTCACAAATAAAAGAAACTCTTCAAAAAGAAAAAGCTTGAAAGATTTTTAAAAAATGTGTGAAGGAAGATATCGGATAACGAATTCGTTAAATGGGAATAGTAAAGATATACAAAAACAAGAAATAACGAAACCAGTAGAAACATCAGAATGGCACCACCTCTGAAAAAGACGAATAATACCGAATATTAGTAAAAAATAAAGGATCAGAAAACATACACAAAATAATAAAGGTGAGATAATAAACTCTATGAAAGACATGCTACAAACAAGAAAGTCCAAAGGTATAATAAAATAATAATTAAAATGGTAAACTAGAGAAGGATTCGGTAATGAAACTACTACGAATAATGCACAACAAATGTTTAGATAAAAGTAAAATTTGAACAGCCTGGTTAAATGCTATAATGGTTTTCATATGCAAGAATGAAAGCAAATATAAGTTGAAGAACTACAGGCTCATCAGTTAGCTATCAGCCCCTTACAAACTTTTATCCAGGATATTAGTACATCGATTAACAAACAAATTAAAAAATCTCGAACGATTGCAGGTAATATTCAAATCTTATATACCGAATATCCTAAAAACGAGAACTTACGATCAACACGTGTTACTTGTCTTAATAAGCGAGCACTAAACCAGGGCATAATAAATAAACTTCAAATAACACAAGGGGCGATGGAACGGAGAATGTTGAATATTAAACTTTAAGATATGCAACTCCGAGATTAGACGATTGAAAATTACAGATGTGGTATAACATCTATGTACACACAATAGATGGACTTGGAAAATTAATGAGTGGAGACTTAGAGCCGACAAGAGACTCAAAGGAAGACCGCAAACTAAGTGGATGGATGATGTAAAGAAAATTTCTGGGTTCGAGTGGATGGAAAAAGCAATAACAGAGAAGACCGAAGACAAATAAGAGAGGCTTACATTCGACGATGGATAGTTTAAGCTAATAGATAGATAGGTATGCTTACTGTATCATATTATACGTTTCAATAGAGGTCTTCTTTAGCTTTTTGCTTAGAATCCGCCCCCACCACATCACTCATGTAACTTCCAGACTAAGATTCTCGAAGACAAATAAGCAGATTACATTCGACGATGGATAGTTTAAGCTAATAGATAGATAGGTGTGTTTACATGTATCATATTATACGTTTCAATAGAGCTCATTTCTTGTTGCTTAGAATCCGTCACCAGGCAAAATCAGTCATGAGAACAGGTTCCAACTAAATCAACTTCAAACATGCCGAACAGCGGGTTACGAAACACAGCAAGTGTGTTTACATGTCAGATGATTAAATAACACTCATTTCTTGTGTTTGAATGTCACAGGAAAATCAGTAATGAGACTTTTCTTACAAAGGTTGTATTTAAGTGAAATCAACTTCAACATCAAACAATTTTCAGCAAAAAAATGTTTACGTTATTTTAGTAGTTGGAAATTTGGGTTTTCACCCTTCTCGTTAAGCATGAACTTGAGGCTCTAGCGTACCCATTATCGTGTGTGGTGAGAACGGTGGTACCAACAACTTGTCACCAATGTAACTTGCTGACGTCAGCCCACATCAAGATATAGTAAATTCAGAGAAATAACTAGCGACCCAGATCGGGGGGTATAACCTGGTACCAATTGTCCCGATGTAACTGGGCTAATCACCCACACAAGATATAGTAGATTCAGAGAAATAACAAGCGCCTCGGAACAAAATTGCTTAGAGGTGGAATTAGTAAAAAATGTGGAAAAATATAAGATACAAATACTGGGAATAAGAAAACTGAAGAGAAAAGGACAAGGACGTAAAACATTGGACACATTGATACACATTAAGATATATAGGAAGACGATTCTCCCGGAGACAGAGCGAAAGAAGGTAAGGGGATCATAACAAGCGATAAACTAGAAACCAAACTAACTGGGAACATAAACTCAAGAAGAAGTATAAACTCAAAGATCATAGCAGTTAGTCTAGAGCTAGAAGTAAATGTCGGTATAATACAAATATATGCACCAACGGAAGATCTAGATGTTAGGGATAATGAAAAATAAAAATAGAAACATTATAATAATCGGTGATTAAAACTCCAGCATAAAAAATATAAAAACCAGAGATATAGCACCAATGAAGAAAGAATGATTGATTTCTGCATCAATAACCAAATATTAATAGAATATACGTGGTTTGGGCACAAAACAATTTACAAGATTACCTATTAAGCAGGAGAAAGAGGACAGAAAAGTATAACAGATTACATAATATGCTCTAAAACCGTGAGATACACATACAGCATGGATAATGGTAAGAGAAATAAACACCTTTAAGAAATAAATCAAAGATGGAACACCCTGAGGTATAAATGCGGGCAAAGAAAAAGAAAACAAAGTAATTTTATCAACTGTAAACCACATATTTTTTTGAACTTTGAATATGTCGAGTTTTGTGCCAACAAAACGCAATTTGCGGGAAGTGTCACTTTTTTGTTTCCATTTGAAGAAATTAGTTAGCTATTCGAAGCTTATGGTGAATATGCACCATCGATTTCAATTTGTGAGTATTGGTGTCAACAATTCAAAAGTGGTGATTTTGCACGGAAGACAAAGAGCGCCCGACCTAGTTAAAAAAGTTTGAAGATTCAGAATTGGAGGCATTACTCGATGAAGATTCACGTCAAACGGTTGAAGAATTGGCGAATTCCTTGAATGTTGATTTATCTACCGTCGGTAAATCGTGGCGGCATATGAAATGATTCAAATGCCGCCACGTTTTGATGCCACACGAATTGAAGTCGAGAGTCGTTTTCCACCTCCAAACAGCTGCTTGAAAGGCACAAAAGAAAAGTTGTATTTTGCAGATCATGACTCGATGAAAACAGATTCAATTCGAAAACCCGTAAACACAAAAAGGCAAATTCGGTCGTGTTTTTTTATCATTACCATCGACTTTCTCATCGCATCATCGTAATGCCAAAGCGAAGACAATCCATAAAACGCGTCGAAGCGAATGCACTGATTATGGTGAGATTAGAAGGGTTCATCGTGTTGATATCGGTAGCTGCTAATTCAAGCGCCAAACGTATCACTAGGAATCGCCGACAACTGATCAAATTCAAAGCGAACGTCGAAAACTAAAACGACCGAAATACGCCGAAAGACTGAGAAGTGTAGCTACTAAAGACTATCACTAATCGCTAGACAACTGATCAAATTAAAGCGAACGTCGAAAAACTAAAAACGACCGAAATACGCCGAAAGACAAGTGATTTTCCAGCACAATAATGCTCGGCCATGTGTTTTAAAACAAGTCAAAGACTATTTGGAAACATTTCAATAGAATCTTCTACTCTATCTGCCGTATCTACCAGACATTGCTTATTCTGATTACTATTGTTGATCGATAACGCATGGCCAGTCTGACAAGGAATGTCATGGAGTTGTTCTGCTCCGATCGTTATCAAATTTGATATACAGTATGATATGACTGAGGGATGAATACATGTTATTGCTTTTTGCTATGTGACTCAAAACTTTATGAAGTATGAAAGCTTACCGCTTACCGCTTAACAATAATGCATATGAAAGATATCATTAGTGTTAACTGCAAAAAAGTGTTGAACACAAAAATACATTTGACAACGAGCACATCTGATGAAGAATAATGCATTGCATCGCTCGCCCCCGATGTCCTTCTGACAATTTTCGAAGGTTCTTGGGAAACGAACAGTGGCGGGAGTTTCAAATCGGGGAGATCTCTCTCGTATGTATCCTGCCTTAAAGAAGCAATATTTGATCATGTCTACAAAACATTCTGCATTGAACATTTATGGGGTTGGCCATCTTGATGAGAATAGAAAAAGACTTGTAGTTGACACGAGAGAAAAAATAGTGATATATGACAATATACACACAACACGATGTATGCCTGATGTTTCGTCATTTTGACCTATCTTATCTCGTCTGTCTTGGGTCACACAGCAAAAAGCAATAACATGTATTCAACCCTCAGTCACATCATACTGTATACCAAATTTGATAACGATCGGAATATTGATCGGAATTGTGAATAGCGCGTCACTCTTTTGAAGATATCAAAAGATGGGTCGATTCATGAATTGCATCAAAAGACGACGAAACTAACATTTTTTAAATGATCTTAAGGGACAAAATATGCGCATTTTGAACTGTTGCCATTCTTGTATACCTTAACTATTTAAATCGTGAACACTTTCGTCAGGTTTTGTAATTTTTTTGTAAGAATTGCGTTTTAGTAGACGAGATCAAGTTTAAATTTTCTATCTTAAACTTGAAAATTTAAATAAAATGCCAGATTCCTAGCTACTTCTAAATGGTTTAAATCATATCCTTATTTGTACTGCATCCTTTCCAAAAATCTTCTGAACAGCCTGAATGTTTTCTACTGACGAATGTTCAGGTTCGCACAAAACTGAATGCAAATTCGCTGTTCTACCAGTCAATTCAAATGTAAAAAAACACACGCTAGGTGTCCTAAATCACAGGGGTCGAACATTCAAGTGACCTACTTGTAAAGTCGTCCTCATTCACACATGCGCATTGTAGTCTACTTTCATCCCTTACCAGGTCAACATATAAACATTAAAAAAAAACAAAAATATTCAGTATTCAAAATGTAACCAGTTATGTTCTTAACTATTGATTAACTAGATTTTTGACCCACGGTAGAGCCATTCCCTTGTAGGAGTATTGTAAAACCATCAAACGAAACCGGTAAACAATATGGCGATGTAAGGTCCGGACTAACTACTAGGTGGGTTAGCAATTTAATAACATGTTTATTCTCCATGTTATCTTTCAATATACTGATATATGCTATATTGCAGAAGAACTCGTTTATTATTAACTAAAACTAAATTTTTTACTTAATCCAGCATAAATTTGTTCAAGTTATTAAGAATATAATTCAGCATTTACGACCAAGCCATCTGGAACCAGTTCGTTGTAAATCAAACCTTTACAATTTCACCATACACACAAAAGAACGTTTTAAAAACACTTACATTTGCTGATAGGATGTGGTAGGATGTGTCCTCAATCTAAACATTGGTTTTGAAAGTAAGAATTATTCAAATAGATTAAAAGAAAGCAATTGACTGTACATTGTAGGTCGACGCCAAACATGATTTTTGCTTAACACAATTCGCGAAATTTAACCACGAACTTAAGGTGGTGACGGATGGTACTTTTGAACGGGTCATGAGTATCCGGCAATGTATGAATCCTCGTCCGGATTTGACTTCTAGAACTTTCTTCTACTTCTTTCTACTAAAATCTTAGAGAAAATAAAACTAGTTTATTTACTTTAGGGCTAAAACAATCAAGTAGTTTGAGCAGTTTTCCACCTCTTAAGCTGCAGAACACTGGTTTGATACCATTGGAAGAAAAATTATCTTTTTATTTATTCTACGTAACGTTTATTTTTCCAATTTTGCTTTGTTAAAGTAGCATGTCTATCTAAAGCTCATAATATGTGATGTGTACCTATAAGTTACTCACTAGTTTTAATTTAAAAAAGTTAACGAAGCGTCGTTGTCAAAACAAGTTATCAAATATAGACCTCCAAAGTTTAAATTTAACTTCAAACTAGTCAAAATTTATGACAACCATCTAAAAACATGCCCTTGTCAGTGTAACTTACGTACAACTTTGAGATATAATTAGAAAATTAATTTAAATAACAAATTCTTTCAGAACCCAAACCCAGTGGTAGAATTAAAAATGATTAAGGTGTATCTACATAGTATTACAACTATAAATCTTGACAAAGTTCTAATTTCCTCATATATCAATATTGCTTTTATACTTTCAGCTATTTTCGTAGTTTCGTAGTTTTGTAGATGATTATTTCTCTTAGGACTTGTCATTTATGAAACAATATTAATACTTGGTTAGATAACTAGGTTATCACACTCATTTTTCGTAGTTTTTTTTATTTACAGTGTATTTATAGTAGTTTGCATATTTTAGTAGTTTATCATGGATGTGCGGGCAATAAATTAAAACTTGTTAAAGTTATGGTATTAAAGTTGCATAGCATCTTTAGTTTTTTTTTGTTTGCTTTTCTTTTTCTTTACTAGCATTTACATGGTTTTGTTACTTTCTTCATTTGTACTTTTTTATAGAATCTAATATTGTGTTTTTTATTCCACATTTACCATCTAATATTTTATTGCATTTTTTATTATTGCCCATCATTCAAAGTTTTGTAAAAAAAATTAATTATGTAATCTTGTTATTTATTTTAATGTAAAAACATCTTTTAAAAATCTAACTTTGTCTCACAAAAACTTTTTATATTTTTTGTACCTGTTGAGTAGTTATTTATCTAAATGATTTTGTCATTCTAAATCGTTTCTTCTTTTTCTTCTGAGTATTTCGGTATCTATCGCCTTCCAATTTCCAATAATGTCTCCCATCTCTCTTTTTCTCACTCACCTCGCTTTATGCCCTTCTCTTCCATTATTTTTCTATACCGTTTTTCGCTTTTCCTCGGCCTTGTCGCTTTCCACATTGCATTGCTTTCTTGGGAAAATTATTTTAGTTATTAACTTTCGAAAGCCTGCAAAGCGATCACGATCCTGTCTGTGTGTGTATTTGCGTGTGTGTCTGTCTGTCGGCACGATATATCCGGAACTGCTTGACCTATTCACTTCATATTTGGTCAGTAGATGTCTTTGGGTCGAGATCTTCCTCGGTATTAATATTTCAGATCTGTAGCTCTTATTTGACCCGAGATGCGGAGGTCACAAAGTCACATGCTTTGTTTTATTAACTCTATCAGAATATTTTCCGGGCCAGAGGCTTTACCATTTCTTAATGTTAATACTAACCTCTTTACTTCTTTTCCTGCCATATACTTGTCAGGTATATTTGTTTTTTTTTCTCTTCTTAGAGTGTAACTCATTTTCCATAGAACTTTAGTAGCACTATTTCCAGCGTTTTTAGATATTAATATAATAAATTATATCGATTTACTTCTTAGAGTCTACTGCTTTTCAGGAATAGTTATGCGTTTCTGAATATTTTTCCTCTTATCTGAACCATATTTCTTACTCTTCTGTGTTGATCTTTGTATTTACTTTCTCTTATGTATCTGTTTAGGCAAAGCTATTTTTTATATATCATTTCATTTACTATTTCCCCATTGATGGTTGAATTATTCCATATATTTATTTTATTTATCTTATATCCTACCACCTCTCGTTATATATTTGTTCAATTCTTAGTCGTTTTTATATCTTCACGTTGTTGTGACAACTTGTTCTGGGCATTTTTTTATTATTATTTGCAGGATCAGAGAAATATTATTTTAGAATTAAGAAAGTGATGATCACCACCATTCCTACTCCTCTATAAACGCATACATCCCGAACTCTCAATCGAGAGGGCTGTCGAGATGTTATATAGTTTATAGTAGATTACATTTATCTGCTAGGTTTATACCAAATACTATTCGTTTTCAATTTCAAGGTTTTACGCAGATCCACAAGTTCTTAAGTTCCAGTCTCCTAATATATTTCTCTCCTCCCCTTCTACTTCTACTACTAGATTAATCTTTTCATAGAATTCGTTTTTGTTTAGTTTGCTGCCATTATCGCTTGGTCCATGTACTCTAACTATAGTTGTTTCATATCCGCATAACTTAATGTATTTTTTATGATTCTATTTGTTATTACTTCCCAGTTTGTTATATACATTATTAACTTCCTTTTTATCACAATAAATCCCATTTCTTTACTTTTTTAAGCACTCCGATTCTTAAATGTATATAAAGCCGTTGTTCTATTAGTCTTCATTTATGTTTCCGTTGATATTAATATGTCCACGTATCTTCTTTCTGCTTCCATTTTCTTATTATACTTTCCACATTTCACGTTTTAATTTTCATACCCCTTTTCTTAGCTTAGTTCGTCGTCGATTTAATCCGTCCGGCTAATTTATATTGAAACTTTTGGCGGTATATATTTGGCCCAACCCTTAAGCTATAGGACTAACCCTATTTTTTCAGTTATCATTTTATATCCTAACCCCTCTCCAAGACTCTTCAGTTGCAGTGTCGGCGAGCTTTTGCAATTTCCAAGGGAATGCACCCGATGGGGCTAATTGACAAACCCCATAAGGAACATTTTTTAAACCGTATGTCTTTTAAACTTTTATGGGTTCCTTTGTGATACTGCCTATTAAATATTATTTCATTGTGTTGGTAGTAAACATAAATGTTCCAAAAATTTAGGTAATTGCAGTTTATATTGGTAAATGTATGCAAGAACTGTATTGGAAGTTTAGAAGAAAGTTACTAAACTTTATGAAAAGCTAGGTGGATGATAATGCTCTTTCATTTCACTCACAAATAGAGCCTGAAATAACTGATCCATTATTCTAAATTATAAATGTTGCCAGAATATCAGCTGGGGAGTACAAAACTCTTTTAAAGTAATTTCTTATAAGATTGAGGAAAAAGAGTTTCAAAACATTTTTAACAAGAACATGTAATTACTTTATGAATGTTAATATTAAGAACATTAGTCAACTTATTTCATTGTTTCTGACTGAAAATATTACTTTTAGATCAATTTAAAATTTGAAGTACGAAGTGAACTTGGTTTATGGTTTGAGTATTTATACATTATTTGACAATTATTTTACAATTCACAATAGAATAGGTTAGCAACTAATTAATTAACGCTTGAATTACCAACGGCGTCAAAAAATTATTAATACTCTATATTTCAAAGAAGTGCCAGAATATGCCCTAATTACTAGTAAAATCCTTAAAGAACTGCCTACTATTGAAATTAAATACATTACTCGGTTATTAAATTCAGTTCTACACATAGGGTATTTCCCAGGTCAGTGGGAAAGTGACGCAGATTATTTTATACAACTCTTCTGGCGAACCAAAATCTTATAACCCATTAAGTCTCTTATTCCTATTCAATGTATTCAAAGAGCTAATACCCAATTATCAATTTGACTTCAGGCACATGCATTACGCTACAGAACAAATAAATTAAACTGCCCAAAAGATCAACAATGTTGTCAAAAATACATTTTAGACATCATACAGACAAACGACCATCAGTTATGGCTATTTGTTCCCATAAACTACTTCCTTGACCTTAAATCCCACAAACACAACAGATTCTTCCTGATAAAGGTGAAAGCCGACTATACAAAATTATTTCTATCAAATGCTGGAGTACCTCAAGGTAGCAATATTAGTCTGGTATACATGCTATTTACTGCAAATCTGCAAACTACACTAGAAGCTCCAACAGCAAAATTTACTGACAAAACTTCAGCCCTAACGTTCGACATTGCATCATACAAACAGCAAAGCGTAATTATATAATTATAATAACCTTTACTATTCGTCATCTTTTTTATTTAAATGACAGTCACATTTCTCAACTAGACTAAGTTTAGTTACAATATCAAAATTCTAGAACACTCCCAAACAAAACTGCTGTGTCTTGATTTGTTCTAAAGTATCTTTATTTCACCAATCAAAGAAAAAATTTGCCACCACAACTCCCAATATAATACTCAATGTAAGACCTACCCTAACATTTTCGCAGTAAATTTTATGAATCGACCGATGAACAATAAGCGACTATTCCGACGTGTTCCAAATGATCTTCCTTTAATATTTGATATATTTTATTTATATTAAATTTGTTTTTAAGTTCTCCAAATTAATTTCTACCTCAACGATAGATAGGTCGCACGGGGATGTCCTGGTCTCACACCTTGAGATTTTTTCTTGGGGGGATTCGTAAAAAAAGCAATTTACGTTCCACCTCTACTAACAACATTTCATGACTCAAGAAACCAAGTCAACTCAGTGGCGCAAAACATTGTTTATCGTGTGTGAGATAAATTCGCTGCCGTCTAGATGTTATTCGTTCAGTCGGAGGGTGGCCTCTGATTTTACTAAATCTATTTGTACTTATACCAATCATAAGTTAACAAGATTTGAACTTGTTCAACTTGCAGTTTTATCTGCGAGTCATCGACTAATCCCTCTATAAACACAAAAATTAAAAAAAGCTTTTTTATTTCTTTCATTTTCTTTTACTTTTTAAGTATTGTTCTATTGATTTTCATTCTAGAGCTCCAGGTAATTTTCATTTTTAAACTTATTCTTCTTTAAAAAACCTTTCAATTAAGTTAGTTTACTTTATCTATTTAAGAATATGTATATACATAAAAATGAGAAAATGTGAGCATTCAATCGGTTACTCAAAAAAAAGTATTGAAAATTATTAAATAAAAGCAGGAAACTAAAAAACAATAAATTAATAGCCTGTAGTGTGCTAGCGGCGACGACTACAACAAATCCATGATTTAGCAATATTCATCAATAAAGCCATACATTGCAGTTACGTATTATAGACGTTTTAAAGGTTGCTCTTCAAGCCATTAACTAAATTGCTAAGTTTTTTAACATTTACTCTTGGCCTACAAAACAGCGTTTTATAAATTGTTTTCCTTAAGTGCATAGATGTTTTTAAATCCGCTTAGAAATAAGTGTGACGCCAAGGCCGTTAAACAATTTTATAAAGGTATGTAAGCTGACGACTACTTCTGAGTATTATTTATTCAGTAAAGTGTCTATGGTTTCTTGTACGGATAATTTAAAAAATTTACATTTTAAAGCAGAAAGCTTCATTGGATATTTTTACAGGGCTCAATATAAAATTTAATGGGCCTAATAAAAATAATTCCAAATACCTAGTATACCCATAAATACTATTACAAAATCAAACCTTGCTTTACACAAAACTAACATAATTTACATTGTATTTCTTGTTAAGTTTGATTATTTACTAATGAAGTGCAGTGACAAAGACACCCGCATTACTGCAGTAGCATTACGTAATGTAATCTTTAAGACTTTATATCATCTCCGCATTATTAGCCGCATGTTTGTGCATCGGGTTATAAATGGTTTAACAATGAGGCTACATGAGGATCGTCCAAGACCACGTTCAGTTCTTACTGTTCGGGCAGTCGAAGCCGTAAGTGCCCAAATTAAACAAAATTTCGGGGATGCAAATTCTCAAAATTTCGGTGTCTCATATTGTTAAGACCGAAGACTAGCTCTTACAAAAGACATATAGGACACTTGATGGCAGATGCTTTAAAGAATGGCAGGAGAGAAAATGCAAATATATTGTCGGCCCACGATAGCCACAAAGAAATTTTGTTAAAAATGAAAAATGTTTACAGTGGCAAACCTTTCCACAACAAGGTATATGCCAATTAAAAACATCTCAGCTGGTGCCAAGGGTGCAGGGAGGCAATTATCCAACAGCTGTAATGGTTTGCTGGGGAATGTATGATGATGGAGTGAAAAAGTATGGAGTGAAAAGGAAGTCAAAACTTCGGTCTTTTTTGGCATTTTTGAGATGAGCCTTAGATTCTTCAGTAAGACCCCACACGCACCCACCCACAAAACACAGACTACTCAAACTTGACAGCTAAAAAAGTGCCTTCTTATTTTTTAGTAGTAAAGAATTTACGGGATTTAGTTTGCTCAAAAAGACACCTTAATATTGATTTTTTGAAGCAAACCCTGACGGCTGCAACCAACAAATTCCTTATTTATAGCATGTTGCTATGGACGAGTAACCCGAACAGTTTAAAGCTTGTGCAGAGGCTAAGAATGACCGTTTTGAATAAATCCGTTTTAATTATACTTAGAAATAACGATTTAATAAATCCTGAAACTATCAAGCAAAAATAGTTAATCGTTTTATTTGTCGTTCTAATCAGTAATAGTATTTTGACTATACTGTGTATATTTTTACTAAAATATAAATAAACACGAGAAGTTATCAAATATACATTTTTTATTATAAACAGGGGGTGTATGGGGTTACATCATAGAGGTAGTACCTTTCTTACGGAAACGGTCACATCAAGTGTCATAGACAGGAGATGGTTTCCGAAGTCTGGTCCTCATGAAGTACCCAGCTCTCACTTATGGCTCCAAGCGCCACACCCTGGTAACCTTGACCTGCAGGCAAAACTAAGTGAGGGTAGCCAGATATGGCGAAAACTAACAAGTGGCAGCAGGCTTGTCAGTAGCAAGTAATAGCGGAAATCAAGTGGATTGGAACGGTATTATGTAGCATATCTTTAGGCATGGTCAGAATGACTTGAATGGCTATAGAACTGCGTATGTGAAAGCAACGGAAAACTACCACATATTATAGATCTTCCAAGAACAATCATGACAGGGAACCAAACAGAAATGGCCTTGAGTACTGGGCAGGACTTAAATGTCCACAAGGTGCTAAGAATCTCCCAGCCTGTTAGGATCGCTACTTGGAACGTAAAAGTCTATTTCAAATGGGAAAATTTCATAACACCGTAAAAGAAATGAATAGACTAAAAATTGATTTACTTGGGCTAAGTGAAGTTCGATGGCCTAACAATGGACAAATAAATACAGAAGAAGGAGAAATAATATATTATTCGGGTGATAGTAACACATTAAACCAACATGGTGTTGCAGTATTGGTATCTTCAAAATTTAAACAATATGTAGAAAGTTATCTCCGCTTTCCAATAGAATTATAATGTTGCAACTAAGATCTTCAAAAATAAAATCAACATCATTCAGGTATATGCACCAACTGCAGAAAGTGACGAAGACGATATAGAAAAGTTTTATCATGATTTAGATCAAATTCTAAAAGTAACACACAAACACGATATGAACATAGTCTTAGGCGACTTTAATGCTAAAGTCGGCAAACAACGCTGTCAGGATATTGTAGGTGATTATGGATTGGGTGATCGGAACAACAGAGGCGAACGATTAATTCAATTCTGTCAAGAACACGATCTGGCCATAATGAACACATGGTTTAAACTTCAAACCGTCGTCTATATACGTGGCGTTCCCCAGCAGATAATCCAGATCACATTATACGCAACCAGATAGATTATATTATAGTAAACAAACGATTTAGAAATGCTTTTAAAGCGGTAAAACTTATCCTGGTGCAGACGTGGCCTCTGATCATAATCCCGTAGTTGCCAATATCAAAATTACACTAAGAAAAGCACGAAAACCTTGTACAAAGAAATTTGACATTGAAAAGCTCAGAAACAGCGACGTGTTCGAAAGAGTGAGGAAACATTCAACAAACGTTTAAAAGCGAATACAAATTTAATGAAGGCATAGAAAAGAAATGGGCAACTATCCGATCCATTTCAACAAGCACTTGTGATGAAATGCTTAAATCAGAAAAGAGGCAAAAAAGAAAAACTTGGATGACGGATACTATACTCGAAATGATGGAAAGAAGAAGATTAATGAAATTATGCAATAATAGTGTTGCATATTGGGAGTTGCACAAAAACATAAAGAAAGAAATAAGAAAAGCAAAAAGTAATTGGTTGAAAATAAAATGTGAAAACATTGAACATCTGAAAAAATTACATGACTGCATAAGCAAGTCCGTGAATTAAATGGAAGAGCGTATAATAATAACCAAGGTAATATATCAATAAACTCAAAAGGAGAAATTCTTATCACAATTGAAGATAAAATAAAAGAATGGAAAAATTATACATACAATCTTTTCAAAGATGACAGAGGTGTTAAACCAAATACAAATGTAAACAAAGACAATATCCTAGAAATAACAAAGGATGAAATTATACAAGCAATAAAATCATCACAAAACAGGAAAAGCCTTAGGACCAGATGAGGTACCTACTGAAATTATGAAACTGACAAAAGACGAAAATATCCCAATACTAGTAGATCTTTTCAATTGTATATATAAAAGCGGGACAATTCAAAAGACTGGTTACACTCTGTGTTTGTAACATTGCCAAAATTAATAAACCAAAACAGTGTAAAGATTTTCGAACAATAAGTTTAATGAGCCATGTTCTCAAAATATTCTTAAAAATCATACATCGCAGGATCTACAAGAAATGTGAAGAACGACTAACAGAACATCAGTTCGGTTTCAGGGATGGATTGGGTACACAAGAACCTTTATTGTTTATGCGAATTTTATTAGAAAGATGCCGTGATGTAAATAAAGATGCATATCTGCTCTTTATTGACTACGAAAAGCTTTTGACAAAGTCAAACATGATAAACTTCTTGAAGTATTGACTGCGATACAACTAGATCAAGCTGATATTCGTGTAATAACCAATTTATACTGGCACCAAACTGCAGGTGTAAGAGTTGATGGACACAGTACGGAAGAAATGGACATTCTGCGCGGAGTAAGACAGGGATGTGTGTTATCACCCTTACTTTTCAACTTGTATTCAGAAGAGATTTTAGACAAGCTTTTGACAATTCTGATGATGGAATACTATTAAATGGAGAACGAATAACCTCAATAAGATATGCGATGATACGGTATTAATGTCTGAATCACTCAAGGATTGCAAAGAATGCTGGACCAGATATCAGTCATTAGTCAAGATTTCGGTCTCTCCATAAACACAACAAAAACAAAATCAATGGTGATCAGCAGAAATCCTCAGGCAACGCAAATAGTACTACGGCATAACAATAGAATAATTGAAAACGTATCTCAATATCGTTACCTGGGCTCACGGATAAACGATCAGTGTAATTGTCTGCAAGAAATCAAGGTAAGAATAGAAATGGCCCGCTCGGCATTTATGAAAATGAAAGCAACATTATGCTCTCACGAGATACATCTACAGATACGTATCAGACTATTAAGCTGCTATGTGTACTCTGTGCTGTTTTATGGTGCTGAAACGTGGACATTAACGATGGATGCCCTTAAAAGAGTAGAGGCTTTTGAAATGTGGACATACAGAAGAATGCTTATAGTTCCATGGATCCACAGAGTGAGTAACAAGGAAATTTTGAAAAGGATGCAAAAAGAAATTGAATGTATTGAGAAAATAAAAACAAATAAACTGCAATACCTCGGCCACATTATGAGAAACACTAAATATCGGTTATTGCAACTAGCACTACAAGGCAAGATTAACGGCCAACGCCCACCAGGTCGCAGACGTATATCTTGGCTGAGAAATCTAAGAGATTGGTATAAACTGACATCATCACAACTGTTTAGAATTGCAGTATCCCGAATCATGATCGCAAACTCTTTCCCGAAGAGTATGCACTTGAAGAAGAAGAATTATAAACAGAATATATTAGATGAGGGGATACCTCAGAAAACAGACAAAATTTATAATTAGTTTTCGAAAAACCTTCTTTTGAAGAGCAAACTTTGTGTTTACTGCCATTTATTTTAAGCTTTTTATTTAAGTCTATTCATTTACGCGACATTTTTATTTAGTTTACTTTCCTCTTAAAAATAAAACAAATTACACAAAAATTATTTCCCATCCGGGTTGTACAATTTCACAATTTTAAGGAGAAACCCAAATCGACAAATATTTTCCGTAAGAATGATTGCGACGAAGCAGCATGCATCGAATTATAAAGGATATAGGAAAACACTAAATGCAAATTAAAAATGTATCCTAGTCGACCTCAATTAAACATGTAAAGATGTTATTTGAAGGCGTTTGTCCACCCCGATAAGACTTGCAATTTCGAAGTTATTATAGAATAAAACGTGAACAATTGCATATCTATTTTTTCAAAACCGCCAAATGAGTTTTTAGGTACATACAAAGGAAGTTTATAGGAAAAAATATTTGTTTATATTACTTTACTTGTGTTAAATTTATATAAATTGCAATACAGCAACGTAATTCAATGATTTTAAACATGTTAATATCAGCAATGACAGCAGCAATAGGTATTTTTGTACGTGGTCTGTCGAGAAAACATGGAGCCAATGATAAGTTAAACGCCGATGAATGAGCATGTCATGTATGATTCTTGAATTTGCAGTAGAGCAGCGAATCTGCATCCCATTTTGTACAAAGAGAAAACACAGAAATTGTATGGATGATTCGAAAGGTTTTCAAGGATGATACAATGAGTTCAGCACAAATAAACAATTCAGAAATGACCAAAATCTGTTAAAGTGATCTACCTTATAGAAGACCAACACTGAGCAAGACATTAAAAAATGTTAAACGTGTACGGGGTACAATTAACAAGAATTGGCAACTGCAAAAACTAGAAGGTGAGTTGGAGGAGTGTGAAATTTTGACCAAAGACATTAGCATGAAACAATAAGATACAGAACAATATAACGAGGCAGTTGGATCTCACCTTAAAGCTTTGTCAAATACTTTAAACAGTGGAAACTACATTGGCAGACGTACAGGTATTAGACAAAATAATGGAAACACTTGTCAAAAGTGGAACTTACTTTACTATGCCTGGCAACATTGGATACTACATAAATCAATAATCTCTTGTTTGTTGCAGATAGTACGAACTGTGGACTAATAGTAGAGTGAGGCAGTGTGGTTATAGACGTTATGCAGGTGTAGTGAGTGACCAGTATGTCAAACATGACGGACTTTCAAAGAGGTTTAATTGTTGGTACTCGTCTAGCTGGAGGCACAAAGCACGGTCTCAAAAGTCATAACCGCGTACATAGCATATGGTAAAACAGAGTCGGCAAAGCATAGTAGTGGTCGAAAGAAGAAGCAGAAGAAAAGTACGACTGAGAAAGTAACTACAGAACTTAACCAGCACCTAAACACCCCAGCGTCATCCAAATCAGTGAGGCGGGAACTACATAAAATGGGTTTCCGTGGCACGTTGCTATTGTCAAGCCCCTAATAACAGCCCGAATGCTCAAATGCGACTTGCATTGTGCAATGCTCACAAAAACTGAAAGTTGAAGATCTGCTAACGTATCATTTAGTCGAACGAGTCAGACTTTATTCTCTTCCCCACCACTGGACGCGTATAATATGAACTGTCTCCGCCCGACTACACTTTGATCTTAGCCATAGGCTGAGAACCGATGTATCCGCCCTATTGTCAAACATGGTGCCTACTTTATTATGGTCTGAGGCGCTGTGCTATATCATGGTATTCAGCAGCCTCCCTTGTCACACTACACGGTCGGGTCAAATCAGCACTGTATAAAGAACTCTTGGGTAACCAGGTCCAAAGTTTATTTCCAGACAGAAATGCCATAATTCCAGGATAATAATACCCCATTCATACCCCTGGTCCTGTTCAAGAATGGTATCGGTCTATTACGTTCAGAATTCAAGCTGCATCGCGTGCTAAAGGTGGACCAACACCGTATTAATACAAGATGTTCCGACTTCCACAAATGTTTCTATTTTTTGTCCACTACCTATATATGTGAGGTCCTTAGATGCGTACTTTGGAAGGGACTAAGGTATTATATTACTTCCGTATAAAAAGAATCACTCATGTGCAGTATTACTGAACTCAAATAACTTTAGTACTTTTTTCACAACCCCCCTTACAAGGGTAATTGTAAACATCTAACTGTATTTTCCTGTTAGTAAACACTAGAAACGATAAAAAAAAACAATTTTAATAGAGAAGGCGATTTCAAGAACACCTTTTTCATATTCCCGAACAGCTTATCCATATTTCAAATATAATTCCTAATTCCTTCCACAATCGCAACTGAATAAGTCACGTGGAAAATTTTTAAATGTAATTTCTTAAGAAATTTCAGGGTTCTTACCAATGGTGCTGACCACAAAGTTATGCTGAACACTAATAAATCAGTGTTATCAAATTATTTAAGTTTTATCTTAAGAATTTATAACGAATCAGAAAATTAACACTGTTTTCTTTATTAATTACTCCAACAATGTTATTTACAACACAACGACCAACAGAATGTATGGTCTTATTAATTAAAATTCTCATATTTTTTTGTGTGGAAAGTATGTAACCCCCATAGGGCGCATCCCTTTGGTGTCGGATAGAGGAATACCCTTCAGATATAAAAGGTAGGGGGAAATGAAATACCTCCCGCGGACTAATCTGATCCAAAGTAGTGGGCTGCAAACAGCATCTGACCCATAGTGGACGGTTGAATATAGATGGCGATGTCAGTCGAGTACGAGCAGTGTTACAGTGCAGACGTTCCTTGGCCTGCCTGATATCAGTGCGATACGCTTGACCTTAAAGCTATCCGTAGCTAATATTGTAAGTAAATTGTATTTTACTTATTCTCAACAAAACTAATACAATCTCGGTAAATGAATTAAAAATGGATTATCAAGCGCATAACAAGCGCAAAATGAACAGTTTAACACCGCCCGTTAATGAAGTCCAAAAACGGTATGCATGGACCACCCAAGATTTATTAACCAGTAATAAATTCTATCTACCAGCCCATTTGGAAAATACATTAGCTGATGGCGAATCTTCCAACAAAAATGACTCAAACGTGCCCGATAAAACACAATCACAGCCAGAAACTCATAACATACCAACCATCAAAGTCCCACCTATCTACTTACCAAACACCTTAAATCATAAAGCCTTAATTGAAGACATACAAAAACTAGCTTGGAACCTTCACAACAACGTATAACACAACCACATTACGAATCAATTTAACAAGACGAAGATTTTCGAAAATTAACAAAACATTTTACAGAAAATCAAATCCAATATCATACTTACCAAAACCCAAATGACAAACCAATTTCCGTAGTAATTAAAATGTTCCACTTTCTCTGACAGATGAGGAAATCAAAACTGAACTAGCTAGTCAGGTGCCTGTGACAAACGTAACACGATTGTACACCAGAGATAGAAAACCTCTACCTGTTTGTGCACTAGAGCTAATCAATAACGAGCAAGCGAAACGTATATATTCACTAAAAGCAATTTTTCACTCCGTAGTTACTGTTGAAGCTAGAAGAAAATCCAAGAATATACCTCAGTGTTACAGATGTCAACAGTATGGCCATACTAAAAATTATTGCAGTCTAAAACCAGTTTGCGTAAAATGTGCTGGTAATCATCTACATTCCGAATGTCAAAAGAGGCCAAACGAACCACTAAAGTGTGCTAACTGTGGAGGCAACCACAGCGCAAACTATCGTGGCTGTTCACACCATATTACACTACAAAAACAACGGACTCGAGCCCAACCTAGAAACTCGTACATCAATAACACACAGACCTTTGCAGGTAAGCTTAAAAGCGGACTCGCCCAGAACAACAATATTACCTCCTCATCCACTCCATCAGCATTACCCGACAATCTCATTCAAACTCTCCTTAATCTTATTACGCCGTACCTTAGCCAAATTAAAACATTCATTATTAGAACTGGACAGCCTACGAATTAATACATATCAAAAACACATAGCAGATTTCAGCCCAGGAGATTGGGGCCTTTGGAAAACAACTCGAAAAATTCTAAATCAAAAAGAAGAATTGCAAACGCTATCATCTGTATCTGATAATGTCACTTACACTTCCGACTCCGAAAAAGCAGCTGCCTTTGCTGATCATCTTGAAAACACATTCACACCTGCAATCACTTGCACGCCCACTCACAACACACAAATCATAAACGATATTGAACGAAGGGTGCCAATTCCAGATGAAATTCAACCAACTTCACCTAACGAACTGAAGGATATTATCGAAAAGCTCCCCGAAAGGAAATCTCCTGGCCACGACTTGATCACCAATACAATTCTTAAACACCTCACATTGATGGCTATAGCTTATCTATGTACTACCTACAATGCCTGCATGAGACTAGGGTACTTTCCAGAGTCCTGGAAACTTGCGCACATTCTAATGTTCAGAAAACCAGGAAAAAACAAAAACAAAATAAGCAGTTACAGACCCATAAGTCTGTTAACGTCGTTATCAAAAATTCTTGAAAAAATTGCTTACAACCGCTTGCTAGAACACATTGAAAATCTCAACATCTTGCCTAAATTTCAATTTGGCTTTAGAAAAGGCCATTCAACAAGCCATCAACTACAAAGAATCAGCGAGATTATCGAACTCGGATTTCATAAGAAACATTACACTACAGCAGTTTTTCTTGACATAGCACAGGCATTCGACAAGATGTGGATCAAAGGCCTTAAAAAAAAGATCCTAGACATAGCCATGCCTGTATACCTTAAAGCACTTATTTTCTCCTTTCTAGACAATAGAACCTTTGCAGTTAAAGTTAACACAACACTGTCCGAAACCAAAATGTGTCGAGCAGGAGTCCCACTAGGAAGCATTCTGGGCCCAGTGCTTTTCAACATATTTACTTCTGACCTACCTGAGTTTAATGCAACAATTGCTACCTTTGCGGACGACACTGCCGTATTTACCCAAGCGGACAATCTTATTGAAGCAATTGCGATGCTGCAGAATGCAATTAACAAGTTATCTTCTTGGTACAAACTCTGGAACATCACCATAAACCCCGACAAATGCCAAGCGAAAATTTTCACTTTGCGAAGAATCAATAATCCTCCTTGTTTACGCATTGACAATACCGCAATTTGTTGGAATCCGAATGATGGTGCAATCAAATACCTAGGGGTATATCTCGATACCCGTTTAAGTTGGAAATACCACATAAACCAAAAACTTACCCAAGGATACACTAGATTAAAGCAGCTATACCCGCTCATTAATCGCAAGTCTAGTCTCAAAATTAAATGCACAGTTTTATTGTATAAAACCTTACTACGACCTCTTATATTATACGCATCACCAGTGTGGTGCAATACATCGAAAACACACTTGCAAAAAATTCAACGCTTTCAAAACAAGGTGTTAAGAATTGCTGTAAACGCACAGTGGTATATACGTAACACTCAGCTACACGAAGAGCTAGGCATCCTACCCGTCGATCAGTTTGCTAAAAGATGTGCGGAAAAATTTTTAAAACGAACATTCATACCAGGCTTCAACGCAAATTACCCCAGGATATAGTGCTAACAAATCCTATTAACGAATAAACCAATACCAACAAGTTAAATTATTGTGACCATTATTTTGTCACACAAGTTTTGTTTAGTGTTATATTAACATTTCTATTACCAATGCTATGTATAACAAAAAAGTTTGTTGATCTGGCAATATTTTAAAATAAAAAAATTAAAAAAAGATGGCGATGGGTTAGCAACTCATCACATAATTTAAAAAATAACAGAATAAAAAATCCGCAATAAGCAATCTCCGACGTTAAAATCTCATTTAGAGAGAAGTCTCAAGGATACGGAGGGGGCAATTCTGTTATGGCTCAAGATTCTAAGCGCCACAAACGTAAATCCAAAAAGAAACAAAGATAAAACGGCAAAAAGATGATAAAAATAACATGGAATATACAAAGGCCGTCAACTAAGAAAGTATAAAAGTATAAGATTTACATCGAAATACTAACTGAGACAAAAAAAAAACGACTTGGCAATGAATATTTTGGCAACTATATTATGTTCTATACCAGAGTAGAAAACCATAAAAGGGTAAAAACGGGAGTGGTTATTGTACTTCACAAGAAACTGGCATGAAATCAGTAAAGAATAATAATGATCGAGTTACAAATGGAAACATATACGATAATCTAGTGGCGGTATATGCGCCATCAGAAGATGCTGCTAGTATTAAAGACAAAGAAAAATTCAACAAATATCTGACAAAACTTCTATCCATTATAGATTACATGATAGAAAGACGAAACTCCTTGATAAAAACGACAGACTTAAAGGTTTATAAGGGGGCGGAATGCGGTGTACATAATTTTCTATTAAAAATGATAATGTACTGTCCACATAGAAGTACAAAAAGAAAAATTAAAGAGGATGAAGACGTAAATGATAATAAATATCACCTATAACTATTAAATGACAAATCCATCAACTTCTTGTGCAAACTAAGAATAACCGCAAAATTACAAGAACGAACAAAAGGTACAGCACACCCAGAATATGAAAAAATAAAAAGTTTTTCACGAAGCACTGCATGAGTACCGTAGAACCGAAAACATTAAAGCCAAAAGAAAAATTGTGATGCGAAGGAATGGAAGAAGTAACAGAAGAAAAAAATGGGTATAATCTTTGAGAGATCCGGGAGTAAGAGGAAGATGTAGAAAAATAAACAGAGAAATAAAGAAAAGAGTTATAGAGGCAAAGAACGAAGCTTGGGAAAATATGCTCTAGAGTAGATACACAGGAGGGACAAGAACAAAAGAAACATGGGAGACGATAAAAAGCTTAAGAAGAGAAGGTAAATTTACGAAGCTCAGTATGATACCAATAGCGGAATGGCAGCAATATTACGCAGACAAGCTGCAGGAGGACAAAGTACACTACAAAGAAACATAGACAGCAAATATACCAACATGAAAAAATGGAAAAAATAACAAAACTGGTATCAATAAATACTATATAAATACAATAAAGAAACCAGCAAAGTACAATTAAACTAAGAAAAAGCATATCATAGAATAAGACTGATTGAACCGAAAAAAATGAAAGAATAAGGAGAAGATGGAGAACCATGGTTCAAACAGGTGCAAGAAAATATAAAAAGCAACCTCATAGAATAAGACCGATTAGACCGAAAAAATGGCGTCTAGGAAGCAAGACAAGTGTCATTATTCTTATTTCATTTACATTTTTGCGATAGCACTAATTAAAATCAATTTATCCTTATCAATAACTATTTTTTATATACTTCTCTAAAAATATTTGATCACATTCTTATTCAATTCCGCTTGTTGAATAAAATATTTGCCAAAACATTATGCCAAAAATTTTGTAAAACAATCGTACAAAAAACCTTGGCCGCATTTTTCCTCTTCTTCATGCTTTAAGACCTGGTTCGTTTTTTCCTTATTTACATGCTATTCAATAATAAGTCTTTTCATGTCTGCCACGTTCAATTCACAAATTTCACATTAGTTACTACTATCATAATTTAAAAACGCAACGAGAAAAGTATAAACCCCAAAATCGCAAACGCAAAATTTTTTTTTTGCTGAAAATCGAACTAATACATTGTTTTGGTCTAAAGTACTTGTGTACCAAATTTGGTGTCAATCAGAGCTTTAGTTTTTGACTTATCGTAATGACAGGCGGGATTGTAATCTCATTAACTACATCTCAATCATTAGCACGATTTTCGTAATAAATAACGTCATGCTTCCAAACAAACTCCTTAAATTTAATATAGATGCTTGCTCTCTCCGCATTTTTAAATAAATGTTATAAAAGTGGCAAACAGGAACATGCGCTTGCGAAAGTGAAACCGCAAAACATTTACATATGCACACATATACGCTTTGGCAACTTCCAAGAATTAGCAAGTAGCTGCTGTTAAGCCGCACCCAGACACTCCACCATTTTCATCAGTTAACAATAGAAACAACATTTTCCGTTGAGCCATTCCAAATTCAAAACAGAATTTATATAAGGAAAGGACACCCACAGATTACCCACTAATTAGAGAGCCAGTTAATTTATTTTCAACGAACTTAAAAAGATCATTACTGAATTCTATATCTGTCGGTCTGTCGGTTCGTCACAAAATTTGAGATTTTTTAAAATTTGAAAATGGATTCTTATAGGAAATTTTACGCTGATTTCGAAAACGAAGTCGAAAAAATTCTATGTCGAATAATTTTCGAGATATTCGATTTCGAATTTTTAAGTTCGTTCTGGGATTGCTACAGAGCAGTCTCTTCGCCGACCCCATGTTTTTATACTTGAAGTATAACAAATTAAAACTAAATAAAACAATAGCGATAGTCTTGATTATTCTTTAAAAGTGATATTAAAATGCGTAGATATAGTAGAAAATGTCATATTTGGGGAAAAATTAGCTCGAAAAATGACTTATAATACACAGGAAAGTCAAAAATTATCCACACTTTTACCATAACACATAGTATTATCTTATGCATGCATGCTTGCTTATAGTTGATAACACTATGGTCACATTATCAAAATTTGACCTTGAAGGCGACATTTTTCTTGCTTCTGTTTTAGTGTGAATCTGACCGTTCCGCTTTAATACGCACTAAAAAGGAACAAAGAGCGGTAGTTCGATTTCTCTGGTCAAAAGGTAGTGAAAAATAATTGAAAGCTTACAATATGGGAATAGTGCTGTACAACATAGAAGTGTGTATGAGTAGATCAAAAAGTTTAAAAGTAGTAGGACAAGAAAAACAAAGACGCCCGCCAATCTCTACCAGTAATGACAAAATTCAACAAGCTCAAGTTACAATAGACAATGTAGCGTGTTCTCTGCAGATTACTTCTGGTTTTGCCTATCAAACCATCCACAACGAGCTCGGCTTTCATAAAGTATGTGCCAGATGAGTACCAAAAGGACTTACCGCACACAGCCATTGCCTATTTGGGTTTCAAAGTTTTGGAAAATCCTGCCCACAGTTCAAATCTCGCTCTTTCAAATTATCATCTCCTTGGTCGCTCAAAGATGCTTTACGTTTTTGTACTGATAAGTAAGTGTGAGAAGGTTTGTGTAAACGGTTGGGTGACCAAACAAAAACTCTCTTCTTGGAGGGAATACGCAAGCTAGTAGACCGCTGGACTAAATGCATCAAAAAGAGACTATTTAAACAAATGAAGTGCTTGTTTAACCCACACATTTGAAAATAGCGTGGATAATTTTTGACTTTCCCTGGTATTAATTTACATTTCATTTATGATTACTTCAACAAACATTTTTTAAAAATGCAAAACTTTTAAAATCTGGGCCCTAATAATTATTACCAGAATGATCCTTTTGTAATTTTATACTAAGTTCCTGATTAAGACAAATGCTGGGACAAAAATATTCTGACCTTGGTCAAAAAACTTAAGGAAATGCGCAATGTATTTGCATCTAATCATGAAATGAAAAATAAAAAACAATTCGGGCGCATAGACTGTCGTACATGTTTTAATTTATAAATTGTAGTAACAGCTGCTTTCCATATAATAACAACTTAATTATCGCCTCCAAATGTGTCGAGTGACAAGTGATTGACAAACACATTGAATTTTGAGGCGTAAAATATGTGCGTTTGCAACTGAGAAACCTCTAACTCGGGGATTTTAGGTTGTTTATCTAGTGACTAACCAAGGCGGAAACTCTCTCTGTGAATTCCTAATATTTTAAATAATCCAACTTATTTGTGTCTTAAAGGCAGACATTCGCCGAATTCCCTCACAACGGCGGTACAGTTTACTATATCCTCAATTCAGACCTGAAAATTATTTCATAAGAAGAGCACCATGATCAATTAGAGGATGAAATGTCAATGTAAATAAGTGGGTACTAAATAGGAACTAGATCTCGTTAATCGAAAAGGCTAGGGCTAGAGCCATAGTTCTAAGCGTACATATCGACCGAGTTTTATTAGTTTTTGCAAGTTGTTTCACGAGAGTCATAATTAATGGAACCCGGTGTCCTTTTTAAAAAAGGAACTCACCCAGGTTACGGGTTAGCTTCCTTTTTTGTTCTTTATTTTTTATAAAACTATAAAATTACTTACAGTGGTGATTACTTATTTAACTCACACAATAATAGGCGTACTTGCAGCAACTAACTAACTACGAAGAAGACTGCCAAATGGTTCCACATCTGACCAGGGTTTTACTTACATGCTGAGCTACCAGAATCCTGTTGCACCTGCCTGTTAATAGTGGCTTTGTGTATGTGCAACGAGTCGGCTACAACAGCCCCGTAATTGAAGAAGGTATTTTGTAACGAAATAACACTTAAAAAGGTTTGTTTTTCGAGTGATTAACCACTCATGTAGAAAGCACACACTTAGGATGTTCTCGACAAGAGCGAAATACCTTGAGTAGTCAACTTCTGGTTCAAATACGACCGGGACTGATTTGTATTGAAACAAATTACATTGCTCAGCAGCTGTACGAGTCTGCAACCATCCCTTCTGTTCGGATTACAACCTGTTCAGTCCTCTTTAGGAGTTGTTAGAGTGATGAGCAAATAGAAGTTACCTCGGAGAGTGGAACTACGCATTGTGATCAAATGCTTTGTTAGAGAAAACGTCTCGTCCGCTGAAATTCACCACAAATTCCAACAACAGTATGAAAAAGATTATCTCTCACAACTCCGTACATTTGAGTGGTGTAAGTGCTTCAGAGAAACTAGAAAACGCGTGGAAAATGAACCCCATGATCGTCGCCCACAAACAACCGTCACCTATTGTAACATTGATTGTACGCTTATTTGTAGCACTGTCAAGAAACTTGGAGCAGTGCTATCCATCAGTGTTGGTAGTGTAGAAGATATCGTAAACAACCATCTATGCTATCGCAAGTTAAATGCACAGTGGGTACCACGCACTTCCACGGACGTGAACAAAATGATGCGCATGCAAGCTGCCAATCGTCTCTTACAGCAGTTTAAAGGTAAAGCTGATGCATTTTTAAAGTCTATAGTGACCATCGATGAAACATGGGTGCACTACTTCATTCCCGAGCTGCAGCAGTAATCACGAGAGTGGCGGCATACTAGTTCTCCCAAACCCAAGAAAAGGCAAAGATGCCGTTTGGCAGGAACAGTGATAACAACGTCCTTCTGGCATTGGCAGGGAGTTATCCATGTAGACTTTCTGAAGGATGCCAAAACAAAATGCAACTTATTACTCAGACTTCTTGCCAACAGGCGTGAAGAAAAAGATCCGACTCAAGAGAAAGACAGGTGAAAAGCGGATAGCCTGCCTTCAAGACAATGCACGCGCCCATACGTCCAAAACAATAATGGAACTCCCCCCCCCCCCACCCGGAAATTAAAATGAAACCTACCATATCCGCCGTATAGTCTCGATTTCGCATCAAGTGATTTCTATCTGTTCGGAAATCTCAAATTAGACTTGCAAGACATGCGATTTATGGACGCCGTCGTCCAGACTATTCGGGAGTGGATACGTCGTCAACCAAAAGCATCTTTTGAAAAGGGCATCAGGATGCTTTCAAAACGCTGAAAAAATGTGTTGACCGCAGAGGGGAGTACGTTGAATACTGTCATGTGCAAGTAAGCGTTTTGGTTGTTTTTTTTGTAAAATAATCAGTCCCGGTCATATTTGAAACATCTTGTATGTAAATTTTTGTTTTTCGAAGTAACAGCTGACAGTTAATGTAAATAGTAAGAGTTGGAGCTAACTAGAAATTGTGCTTCCTTTTTGATCTTCATTTTTCTCATATATTTTAAAACTCTTTACTAAGAATATTGGCCGTTAATTAAATAATTCCGTAGGCTCCCCTAATGTTATAAAGTTTATCTAATAGTTTTCTTGTTTCGCCGTCCCATATTCTTTCGAAAGTTGGCGAGCTTATTGGCAAACATTTGCTGTACAGGTACGGAAAAATTCGATTTTATTCCCTGGCAGCTAACAGGGGGATTATTTGCACCGCTTCCCCACCTAAGAGGACCCCGGACTAGTGGCTATTTTGTTATAATGTTCAGCCATTATGATTCTTTTGGAATATAATATAGACTCCAGATAGTTTCTCGTTGCTATCCTGGGCCGAACTAGGACATAAGAAAGAATAGAATAAAATAGTTTATGGGTGGTATTTAAGGGGTGGGACTTGGTTCCCTCTCAATATTAGGAGTTGAGAGAGGTCCAAGGCTCGCGTAGGCAGCTGTCTTTTACCCGGATCGTAAAAGAGTGACCACCCGCTACCTATTGGTAACTAATGGTAACAGTGTTATGTACAGTTGTCGAATTTATAACAGAAACCACTTAATGTACTTTGTAAGGTAAAATATTTTTTCCTGTTATTTGGATTTTAGCAGAAATCCAATTACATCTGTTATGTGAATCAGAAATACTATTTTTATAATCTTAATTGTGAACTAAGAATCCATTAAATAATATGGGGGCGGCGAAGAGATTGGCCTGTAAGCAATCCCAGAACGAACTTAGAATTTTTTCGACTTCATTTTCGAATTCAGCGTAAAATTTCCTATAAGAATCCATTTTCAAATTTTAAAAAATTTCAAATTTTGTGACGAACCGACAGACCGACCGACAGATAGACATAGAATTCAGCACCGAACTTTTTAAGTTCGTTGATAAAATTGCCGATCGAGCTTGAATTAAATATTTAATATAACTGAGGCAGAGTTCTAGTAACTATAATTTTTGTTGAAATCCAAGATATTTTACCTATCATTGCTAACTTTTTCAGAGTGAATGCTATTCTAAAGATAATCTTCAGAAGACAGTTCCTTATAAGATAATAGAATGTATGTGTTTCATGGTAACTGGCGATAATGTTCTTTATGGCAATAATCCTCTTTAAGAACATTTATCTCAGTTACGGTGAGGTTATACACTTTTTCTTTACAAATCTATTCTTAATTGAACGTGTATTGTAAAATGTTTTAAAATAGTGCATTATTCATAACAGACATTATCAGATATTTTAATATGACAGTTATAGATAGTATTCCCATCTATCATAGAACATATGCATTTTTGAAGATGTGTTCATACAAACATTTTTGTTTCTTTTCCTCTCAAGAATCATCTATAAAAAATTGTCTCTATAGATAACATTCACCGTGTATTTTCATAGTGATCAAATTTGTAATTATTTCTTTATAAAAATATGTATATATAGCTTTTGTACGTTTAGGTTAATCTAAACTTTGCCTTTTTCTTTTTTTTTGGATTTATTGGTATCGAGTTATGTTATTAAACAGAAATTAAATGTACCATAAATAAATTTTGTAATGTTTTTCTTATATTTATATAATAAACGTTATATAGACTAACAGTGATGACAGAGTAATTTTATAATGTTGAGTGAATTGCTATTATACTCAAAACTGGCCTACTTGTATTTTATTTATATTATTTTCATATCTTTGACAAAGCTAACGTATGGATACCCGAATACCACGGGTAGTAACTGGACGATTAGACAAGACTGAGCTTATATAAATAAATATTTAAAATTAAATTCCATTAAATAAGACATAAATCTTTTCTAAATAAATGAAATAATGGAGATCTGAACCCATAATAGAATCTGATATTCACAAATAAAATTATTATAAGTAGAAAATGTACCCGGATACCCGGGTAGTAACATAAGGGTTAAGTAGAAATGCGATAAAAACTCGCACATCATTAAACTTGCTTACTGCAATTGACAAAAAAATTAAATAATGACCAATTCATACACAATAGTGATGTGGAATGACAACGGACTATACCATATATACACGAAGAAATTAAAGTTTTCATCAAAGAACATAAAATACATCTTCCGATAATCTTTAGCAAACATTTTGCCAACCAAAGCTTCATAAATATACCTGGTTATCAAAATTGTTGCTATAATAATCAAATATATAATTAAACACCACAAACTAAATGGTAAGCAAAATCACCTCCAGATGCCAAGTATTCTAATTACCATTAACAGTATTTGTTCTATATTGTCCACCAAAATGTTCTATCCCAAGTAACCAATTTACAGACTTCTTTAATATTATTGAAACCAGATTTGTCGATGGCGGTAATTGAAATACAAAGCACCTGTGCTAGTGTTTCAGACTCATAAACACAAGAGAAAGAATGCTTTATAAAACCATAATGGACAGCAACCTTAGTCAAATTATTCAAGATCATCTATTTATTAGCCAACAACTACCAACAAAGTTCCCGATTTGTTAGACTTTTGTATCACGAAAGAAATAGTACAAAGGTTTTATGCAGGCTACTAACATGTTTCTAACCGCAAAGCCGTGCACTACTATGAGCCATGTTGTATGTACTTCGGTCAGATAGCTAGCCTAACCCGTTAATTTAGAAGTATTTCATGACCGCCAAAGCCGTTTGTATGACGGCTCTTCACGATAATATTTGAAAATAGAAGCAAATGCACACTGATCGGAAGTAGCTTCGAGAACAATTAACATTAAACGTATCACACAATAGAGCACCTCAATAGAAACATGCAAATCGCAGCTTTAAGTGCCACAAGCAATCTACAAATAAAGGTTAAAGAAATGCACGTACCTCCAAGCGTACACCATCTGATTGCAGAGAAAAGACGGCTTAGGAAAATCTGGTAAACGCCTAGAAACCAACGAAATACTTAATAATGCAACAAACTTAAAGAGCAACTACACAAATTTAAAAACAAAGCCATAAAAACAGATCTACATGTCCACATGTCACTCCCGGTTCCTGAATTCTCTTCTAAAGAAGAGTTACACGTAATCTATGCTCTCAGAAAGACACCTGGTTTTGACCTAATTATACATGAAGTACTTAGAGAACTTCCAATCCTAGCAATAGTTCTTACTACAGCTATTTTCATCTAAAGATTAAATTATTATCTAGCTCAAGCAAAGCACTCTAAAACTGGACAAATTCATAGTTACTGCCACAATTGAACAAAACTCTTACAAACATTCGACAAGATTTGGCACAAATGACTCTACCACAAAATCAAACAGCTATTACTTCATCCATTTGGCGTACTACTAAAGCCATACCTCGCCGATCAAACATTTTAAGTTAAATTCTCTAACACAGAATCAGACTGGAGTGCCCCAAGATAGTGTCCTGACTGGTGTATAACAAATACGAAAACAGTTATATCTGCATTTACCGATAATACGACTATATTATCATCAAGAAAAATGTACTGGTTAATTGGTAAAAAATGAAAACTATCCGAGGATAGCAAAGTACTTATGGTATTGAACTCTCGGGTAGCGCGACTCAATCATCCATAAAGACCTCAATATTAATAATCGTAACAGCCACAAATCTGTTAAGTCATAGCAATTGTAAAAATAAGTCAATATGTTAATTACACATGTTATCCTTATATACTTCGTTCATACATTGATTTTAATATTCATACAAGCACACATACACCGAACACAATTTCTACATATTTAAAATGTAACTTATTGTCGATTATGTAATGTTGCTTTAGATGTATTACAATAAGAAAATCTAGGAAACCATTTGTAACTGATTACTAATTATAACATATTTTTTACTTTTTTATTTTATAATTTCATTATTAATTCACAGTTATTTTTAAGTTATGTACTTTAAACTAAATATGTTTAATATAAAAATTCTGCAAACAATATATGTATGCAATTGATTTGATTTGCCAGATATGTCAAATATAAATTTATTAGCATCAGTATACGAGGAATAACTTTAGAATGGAATGCTTAATAGGCAATGCTAAGAAATGCATTGCGAAATTTCTTACAAACGATGTGCAGGCATCTTGCATACGTAATGAGATTCCGTAGGTTTTAGATTCAAATATAATTACGTAAAAAGCTTACTTATAAATGGCGTGTCATTATTTTACATAAGAATGTATTTCTAATAAAGTGGCATTTCTGACCTAAAATAGATATTTTCTAAGGACTAATCCTGTTGAATGTATATAAAGAAGCATTAACAGTCTTATAGAAAATATAAGATAATTTTTTTTCATTGGATTAATGCAAATTTACAATCTACTTAATAAAGTAATAAGTAAATGGTTTGAAAGAAGTTCACTTGAGTCAGGGGCCATCCATTGACGGCTCTCTGGATTCACCTAGCTAGGTCTTCTGGCCATGTTCTGTTGAGTCTTCTATTTTCCATTGGTTGTCTGAACAGCTCACTGATTAGCTCGTTGCTGTGGGTTATGCTTCGATTTTATGTTTAACAGAGTAAGCACTGATGCCGTCGTGTATAAACGGTAATTTGAGGTCGTCGTGTATGGTGCTGTTGGAGACATACCAAGGTGCATTTAGTAACATTCTGAGGGTTTTAGATTGAAAGGTTTGTAAGATTCTTGTATTAGACGGTTTGCTGCAGCACCATAATTCGACACCATATGTCTAAATAAGTCTAAGAATGGTTTTGTATATGAGGAGTTTGTTCTGTAGTGAGAGCTGAGATCTACGATTTAGTAACCAAGACATGTTCCTCACTTTTAAATCTAATTGACGTCTTTTTGCCTTAATGTGTGTTCTCCAAGTTAGTTTTGCGTCAAGATAAAGTCTGAGGTATTTAACTTCTCCTTTGACAGGAATGGGGGTGTTATTGAAGGTAAGAGGAGGACATTCGGCTCTTCGTGTTGTGAACGTGACTTGACACGACTTATCAACGTTTAGTTTCCAGTGCGTAAGCCAAATTTGGAGTTGATCAAGATAAGCTTGCAATTTTGCAGAAGCTCGTATCGGATCGAGATCTGTAGAAAGGATGGCTGTATCATCAGCGAACGTTGCTAGTAGTGTATCCTCGCTGGCTGGTATATCAGCGGTAAACAGTAAGTACAAGAAAGGTCCCAGAACACTTCCTTGGGGCACACCAGAGTTGATAGTCTGGTAGTCAGATAAAGAGTCTTCAAATTTAACTTGGATGTAACGGTTGGACATGTATGACTTAAGGATGTGGAACAATTGATTTGGTAAGTGTTGTTTAAGTTTGAAAAGTAAGCCTGCATGCCACACCCTGTCAAACGCCTGTTTTACGTCTAAAAATGCTTGTTTGTTTTGCTTCTCAGCTTTCTTTGATTTTATTAACGATTCTATGGCACTGTTGGATAGTGGAATGATTGGGTCTGAAGCCGAATTGGTGGTTAGGAATTAAGGCATCTATATGTGTTACGTTTGCAATTCTGGTGAGGATAAGTTTTTCGAAAATTTTGGTGGTGGCATCAGTTGGAGGTTTTCCTGGCTTCACTATCATGATTATTATTGCATACTTGCGTAGTATCGGATAGTAGCGCAGGCATAGTATGCTGTTATATATGGTTGTGAGTAATACAATAGCTTTTCTAGGGTAGTTTTTCAGTACTTCACCTGTAATGAGGTCATATTCAGGAGCTTTATGAGGGTTTAAGAGACTTATTTCTTTTTTTACTTCTGCAGGTGAAATAGGCTTGGGCGGAAGAGACATCTGACAAGGGGCGTTTAAGAATGTTTGTATTTCGATATCATCTTCAAATACACTAGCAAGGTGTTCTGCGACTCTGTTGGATTTTTCAATATTCGTCCGCGCCCAGCTCCCATCAGCTTTTCGTAGAGGTGGAATAGATACTATGGGTCTTTTGAATTTCTTTGTCGCGTTCCGCAGGGAGTGATCATCAGTAGATAGATTGACGATGTAGTGTTCGAAGGATTCGTTTTTGCTTCTTGGATAGCATTGTGGAGATTGTGCGTTATTCGATGTAAATAAGTTTTGTCAAGTGGATTCCTGGTAGTCTGTCACCTGCGCCGAGCTCTGCGCTTTGCGATGACCAATTCTCTAATATGAAGCAGAATGTTCTGATTGTTGCGGGTGAGACCATAGGGTTCTGGAGTAGAGGTCCAGGAAGCGCTTTGTATTAACGTAGTTAAGTACTGCACAGCTTCATCTATGTCCTCCTTATCTTTTAAGCGGATATTTAGTGATATATTATCGTTGATATGTTGACGGAATAGGTTCCAATCAGTCTTTTTGGAAGACAGTCTCTGTTGTGACTTTTTCCATATAATACTGGTGCTTAGAGTTATTATTACAGGACTGTGGTCAGAGTGCAGATCTAAATTGGATTCACTATGTAGGTGTGAGATTCTCTTAGTTATGGCAAAGTCTAACAGATCGGGGATTTTATTTCGATCGGACGGCCAATAAGTTTGCTTTCCAGTCGACAAATAGTTGAAATTATTTAGTTCTAAAACTCTCAATAATGTTCTGCCTTTAAGAGTAATCAGCCTAGATCCCCAGGCTGTATTTTTAACATTCCAGTCTCCGGCAACTAAAAAGTGTCAGCCGAGTCGTTGGAAGAACTCGAAGTATACATCGCATGTTATAGAATAACGTGGTGGACAACATATTGAAGCAATTGTAATAGGTCGGGAGAAAGTATCTACTTTTATGATGGCACTTTGAATTTTGTGTGTTATGTATGGTTGGAGTACGTGATGTTTTCTTGAAGATCTGATTATGATTCCAGACCCTGCGTGAGCCACATCATCAGGATGGTTAGCATAGTATGGTATTTTAAGAGTTGCCCTTTGTGTTGAATGACTTTCAGCGATTAGGAGGATATCAATTTTATTTATGTTAAGAAATAGCGTAAGTTCCTGAATATGGTTTGATAAGCCATTTGCGTTCCATTCTGCAATTCTAAGTGCAGGGGCCATTATTGAGTTAATTTATTGATAACTGTTGTCAGGATGGTTAGAATCATACTGTTCTGGTTGAATAATTGATTGAACATATTATAAGACAAAATATACAAGCTTTTGCCCCCAAATAACGAAAAACGAAAAAACAAAGATGGCTACCCAATAAAAGCCAAAGACAAGATTCGTAAAATACAACAAATCAGAAATCACTCAATTGCAGCATTCCAAAATATGCACAAAAATTGATCAAAATATATGTAAGCAAGAAAAGAGTTCTTGTTTTAAAATGGTCAGGTTAATCGTCAGACTCAAATTTATTTGTGCGTCTGTGGAAAAAGTTGGCTAGGCGTTTTAAAAATAAAAAGACTAACATCTAGTCAAAAAATTTGATCAACTGAAGGAGGAATAAAAATGTATTTTAATTATTATTACCGCCGCTATATTCTCTTTGACTCCACGATGTCAAGCAGAACTCAACGATTCTGAATATTCCACTAATTAGCAAGTACATTCAATTGTGCTGCTTTTGCGATAACTAATATTATTTTTTCTGCATTTGTTAAAGTCACTGCTTGTTATTATTGTATAATGAGCAATGTTGAATAAATCTTGTTATTTTTAAGTTTTTCGGTTTTGAACCTATTGATTGTTTTACCCAGAATTATTTAGTAAATGAATACCTCAACATAATGTAACATTTCCGCTCTTTACAGTAGTAAATAGCTCTTGCAAGTTCACTTAAACTACTTATTTATTTTAGACACATACGATGAGTATCACAACCTTATTTATGTATGCAACAAATACAATAAATAACATAAAATTATTATTTAAATCAACGCGCACAGCTTCCGCACTTGGATTCGCTTCGCTTTGCTGTCCCACTTGCCGTTGCCGTCCTGCTGCGCAATATTTATGCTATTTAGAATCTACCAGAAGGATTGCAAATCACCTGGAGGCACCAAAATTGGATCTTCTAGAAGATTTGCCTTCTTTGCAGCTGGATTCCTAGAAGGCATTATGTCGACCGCGAAGGAGTAGATCTCTACGAGGCTGTTCAGAAATTCATTACAATAAATATGACTTCATGCCCGCTACTGTTCGTTTTGTATGTTAAGAAATGATTTATAATGTTCAAAATCACACCTGCCCGACAGCCTTAAAGCGTCACGGCCAACACACTAAAAAGTTTTCTATTGCAAAGAGAAATAAAACAATATTATCAGTTACAGAAATAAAACCAGTAAATAACCTCAAACAAATTTCAAGAGTGTTGATAATAATAATTTGTTGCTCAAAACTGAAATAGAATTTAAAACGAATCTGCCAAGTCTTATTCTTCAAGCTTATAAACCGAATTTTTTTTACGTGCTGTAGAATAAACGGAGAGAGACGAAGCTACTGAACGTTTTAGACAGAAAAACTGGAAGACGATTCCCCCATACAGTACCTCACACTACCGCTTCTTTAGTCAATATCACGATGTTAGGACAAGAAACACCCTTGTTCATTGTACAGCGGATTATTATCAAGTTTTTCATGACAGAGGGCGTGAAATAATTAGATATGTTAAGAAGACTTAAGGCACACTTTGGAGATAACACCCTTGCGTATAGGCGTAATATAAATAATTTTTGGGATCACCAAAAACAGTTGAAAATAAAGTTGAGCGACGTTGCTCGGATCCAACGTGGCTAAGGAGAATATCCTCAATATTTACTTTCTTCAGGATGATCGCCGATTGATTGACTGAGAAAATAGCTTATGACGTCAGAATAAAATATGGTAATCCAAGATATTATTCTGCTTTACGCTAACACCTAGCTTTATATGGCTGCTCAAATTCGACAAAATTGAGAACGCGTTCTGAACCACATTTGAATACCCTCTTGCGGTTTGACGACGATGTTCCTATTGAAGTGTTTGAGCGTGATTGGTTGGTGTCACAACCAACTTCACTTTACGACAGTGAGATCAAATTGGAAAATGTTTTTTTAAGTTGAATGATTATTGAGAAAAATAACTTTGTATGTTTGTATTTTTAAGATGCTTCACTTAAAAAGATCATTTTGGTTTATAATTGGTTCATTCAAGTACTATAAAGTTTAACTAATAAAAAGATAAAAAGCCTCATTCAAAGGCAATACATTTCTAGGCATTTATTCTACTTCTTTAAAGCAACAGTTTTTAAAGTTGCACTAGAAAACTAACTACACTTAAAAACAAAACAATCGACTCAGCAATATTCTGGAGTTTTGGGAGAATGTGTATCCACCCCGATAGTATTCCAAGTAAATAAAGTTCGATGTACTGTATGAAGGCTTAAAAATTGTGATTTTAAAATGATACCACTTTAATTGGAATCGGACTTGTTCTGTCAAAGTTGTAGGCCTAAAAGTAAGTGTAACACAAAGCAGCCGAAAGGAAAAAGATAACTATAAAAGGGAAAAAAATAAAATCTACAGTTGAAATGAATTTAATTTTTTTTCAATACATGGTGTTTCCATCTCTACTCCTAATTGCACTTTCTAAGAGATTACGCATGGATCGGATGGCTTTTCCTATGCTCTCTTGAAAGATTGCTTCCCACTCTACAACCAACGCCGCTCTCAGTTTCATCACGCTCTCTGGTGTAAGATTTCTGGCACACTTCAGCCCACCCCAAATATGCTCAATTGGATTCAAGTCTGGGCTACACGGAGGCCAGTCCATTTTCGGTATACCGTCTTCAGCCAGGTAGGTCACTCGCGCGGTGTGGCATCGCGCATTGTCGTCCAACTCAGTTTTTCCGTGCATGGAAATGCCCGCCCAGAACATGCACGAACCACCTCCATATGCGACAGTTTCTTGAATTCAACAACGAGTCTTCTATAGACCCGACGTCTCCTGCCGTTGCCATGTAGGCACATCCTGGACTCGTCGGTGAATAATAGCTGACTCCATTGCGCGATGTCCCAACCGAGATGTTCGCGAGAAAATTCCATTTGCCTTTGCTTTTGAATTGTAGTTTGCTGCCTCTTTTTTGGGGTTGCTTTCAGTTTTCGTCTTACTGTCCAAGTGATGGCAACCACCCTCTGACCGCACCCAGCTCTTGCTTAAGGTCAACGCCAGTCATATGTCCATTTCTGAGGGATCTTGAGACAAGAAATCGATCTCTCTCTCGCTTGTCACGCGCACACGACCGCCTCCTTGCCGGCGAACGTGGCCACCGGTTTCCCGGTACCGACGCCATACTCGCGACACAGCCGATCGACTCAGATTTAGTCGATTTGCCACGGATCTCTGACTGAAGCCCTCTCTGAACGACGCAACTGCCTAGGCTGCTTCAGCGGCTGTGGTATCTATTTTCTTACGAATCACTCGAGCGCTTACGTCATTTTCGGATAAGTAACTAAGATGAATTACCCGACTGTAGGCGAATCACAGTACGTTCCAACTAGCAAGATCGTAAAACTCCGTTCGTGATGCACATTTTTTTGAATGTATCATCCGATTAATGCAACAACTCAATAATAAAGATGCTCCTTGCACGTTAATGTTTTTATTTTCATTTTCCTTCAGCTGAAACAGGAGACGAAAATGCGCGTGCAGCTAATAAGTCGATTGTTTTGCTCTGAAGTGTGTTAATTTGAATATTTATATTTACACATTTTAAATTGGTAAAAATTATATTACAACTACAAAAATTCACATCCAATCTTTGTGATGTATGGTTTAATTAATAACTAATGGTTAAACATCTTTTATCAAACAAAAAAATTATTTTTTTAACCAACCGACCGACATTGCGATATCAAACTGATATTCATTGAAAATAATTATTACTAACTAAACGTCACAACTTGCAAGTAAACACAAATAATCTACTTACATGATTAACTGTTAAAATTAATTATTACTTACTATTGTTAGGACGCCTATCCTTAAAATTTGCACTACAATACAGACACTTCTATGGGAGTGTGTCTATATGGGCATTAAATAAAATACTAAAGTGCGAGTGCTCCTACATCATTGCATTTAGTAGTACTTTATCTATAAAATATTAAACTCATCCACATGATTAGCTGTGACCAAAAAAAATCAATAATTGACACAAGGATTTTTTATCACATGTTTACCTTTAACTGCGAGCGTTTATTCTACTGGCATAAAATATTTATTTTTATTACAATTTAATGTTCGAATTTCGTGGAACGCAATGCTGCATATATCAGTAGCATACAGATAACCTTTGATTCAGACTTTTAGAAAAAGATTTACAAAACCAGTTTGGCTCAAGATAGCGGACAAACCAGTAAATTCTGGTTTATTTATGTCAACACTGATAACAAAGCTTCCGTCTTATATTTAGTATTTGGTTAGTTTCAAAAATTTTTGTATAGAAAAGAGCGTATATAGCTGTGGTACTAAATTTTGTAAAATATTAAACACAAATCGCTGCATTGATTTTTTCAAAATCATCTGTACGTAATTATTGCTTATAGACTAAGCTCTTGATCTTCAAGCTGTACAAATAATTTTCAGTCCTTTCATTTATTTCTGTTCCTTGTTTTTCTATATTGTCTATAGTTACTTTTAAATATTTAAATTGTTTTACTTGCTCTATTTTGACATTGTTTGTTTCAATTTAGTTAATATTCTGGTCTCCTATTATCAGTATTTTAGTTTCATTTGTGTTTATTTTTATGCCTTATTGGATTATTTCTAGATTTTCCTGTAGTTTTTTTCATTACCACATCATTGCGAATAAAATTGTCCACATATACGTTGAATAATGTTGCATTTATTGTTAGTCCTCCTCCTTGTTTTAGTCCCATACTCGTTTTGAACCCTTCTGATTTCATGCTATTTTTTATCATATAGTTTGTGTCTTAATTTTTTTCAGGCCATTCCATACTTTTGTTCTAGGGAAGGCTTTCTCTAAATATATAAACACTAGATACAGATTTTTATTTTGTGTCTTTTTTCTGTTACTTGTTTTCTTGTGAAGAAAGGATCTTGGACACTTCTTTCTGATCTGAATGCATTTTGTGATTCTGATAGTTGGGGTTCTAATATTGATTTTAGTCCATTGTATCTTTACAACAATATTTAATACAGTTAGTCCTCTGTAGTTATTATATTGTTTTTGGTCTCTTTTCTTATATATAATAATAATAATAGTAAGGCTCTATGCCCCGCGTGGGAGCACGCCCTGCGAACTGAGAGGTTAAGGCTCTCATACGTTCGCTCTCCCTGCCCGGTCGTCGTGCACCATCTCTGATGCGGGCGATGTGGCAAGCACCGCGCCTAAGACGACCGCCATTATTACCCTTGTTCGAATGAACGCAGGTACTCAATTATTTTTAGTGACTGAGTAGGCCACCCGCCAGGAATCAGAGAGCACCAGAAATTGAACCCGGGTCCGTCAGCATCGCAGCCCGTCCCTCAACCACGGGACCACGCTGGCTCACCTTTTCTTATATATAGGTGTTATTAATGTTACTCCCCATTCTTACCGTATTTTTTTATTGAGCCATGCTTTATTTAATATTTCTAACACTGCTGCCATGCCTGCTTCACCTAAGTTCTTTGCCATTTCTGCAATGATCTTATCGTTTCCAGGTGCTTTGCCATTTTTCAATGTTTTAACTACATTTTTTAGCTCTTCCATTTTTTTCCAATTTCTTCCTCTTTACTCTAGTTTTCATTTTCTGGTTCAGTTGTGCTTTTTCCGTTGATTTATATTTGTTGTGCTAGAAAATCTTGGAAATATTCTTACCATCTCTCTACGATGTCGGTTTAATTTGTTCATATTTCTTGACTATTGTTTTTTATGTATAGCTTTTTTACCGGTTTTTCAGTTTTGAAGAATTTTAAAATTTTATAAAATATTTTTCTACCAAAGTTATCATTTTTTATTTTATTTCCAGTCTGTCCATGATTGTTCTTTTGCCGTTGCTACTATTTCTTTAACTTCTTTCCTCTGATTTTTATGCAATTCAACTAATCTAGGGTTTTGTTTGATAGGCATTTTTTCCAGATTTTTGCAGATTTAATAGCAGTGTTAATGATTATCTCTTTGAAAATGCTAAGACCTTGTTGTATATTAGCTTGTTTTATGTCGTTCATCCTGCCCTTTAGATTTTCCGGTTTTTTGTTGGTATCTTGTAGCTATGGTTTTGTTTCTAAGTTTGAATGTTCTTATTGATCTGTTTCTTTTAATTTTCGTTATTTTTTAGGTTTCCATGTTCTATTTTATTTTTCCCGTCAGTAAAAAATGGTCGCTGTATATTTCAGTACATATCATCGGTTTTATATTTAGTATATTTTTCGTTCTTCTTTTTGTGCTAGTATATAGTCGATTATTGATTTTTCTCCTCTGTTTGGTGTATTTGTGTTGGTAGAATAAATTCGTTTTTATTATGTTTTGAGGCTGGCAGAATTATAACGTATTTTTCCGTTGTTCTTTTGCGTTTCCTCTTCGTGTTTCCATAGTGTTGTTTTGTATTCCTTATCTTTTTCTCCACTGTGCTGTTAAAATCTCCGACAATATATATTATTTTGCTTCTTCTGTTATTTTAAAATCTTCTTAGACTTATTCTTTTTCGTCAATTATTTCTTTTTCATCTGATTCGTATGCTGATATTAGTGATACAACCTTTCCTTTTTTGTTTTTTAACTCTACTAGTAAAATTCTTTCCGAAACCATATTCCATGCTGTAATTTGATCTATCAGCTTTTTATGTACTGCGCATCCTACTCCTCCTGCTGCTTTTTAATTGTTACTACTCCACTGTATATTAAGATGTGTACCATTTGTTAGGTATATTTTTCGATTTCCTTTCTTTTTTGCCTCGCTTAATACTAATATTTCTAGATCTGTTTATTGCTTCTATCATTCCATGCTCCTAGTTTCCATGTTTTGCTTTATTTATTTTATTTTCATTTCCTTTACTCGCTTCCTTATTTTTGCCTGGTCTGTCATTTTCTTCCCTTCCTTATCTCTATTCTCTAGTTTTTTCGCATCGTAATTTTGGCAATTGTCCTTAATTGTTCTACTGTTTTGTCGCCATCCGGCGACCTCTCTCCCACAGTTACTTTTTGGCTTTATTTTCCTTATTTTCTTCCTCTTGCTTTCTTACCTCACACCTTTCCATGCTTTGTGTCTTATACCGGGTGTTCATAAAATGTTTCGGGAAATTTATATTACCGGATAGAGCAGACCGAGACGTACAAAAATTAGAATGAAATTTTTTGATCCGAGTCAAATAAATAAGTTATAGCCGATTAAAAATTAATTAGACGGACCAATCATAACGCGCTCAGAGAGCTCTTGGCCGACTGCGGAGGATGGGGGGGGGGGGCTTGGCCGCTAGGAGGAAGCACGCAGGAGTTAGAGGGAAAGGAGGTGCGGCCGAGCTCGCCGTGATTGATCCGTTTAATTAATTTTTAATAGGCTATAACTTATTTATTTGACCTCGGATCAAGAAATTTCATTCTAATTTTTTGTTCGTCTCGGTCTGCTCTATCCGGTAATATAAATTTCCTAAACATTTTATGAACACCCGGTATACTATATTTATTATTAATTTGTTACATCTCATGATTGCCTTATCTCTTTTATTTCTAGCTTCTTTCAATATTGGAAACAGCAATTTTCTTTCTTCTTGTATGTTTTTGGGGTAATCTTCCCCTATCCAGACATCTGTTCCTTTTAGGTTTCTTGTATTTTTTAATATCTTCAGTTCGCATTTTCTTTTGTAAGCTTGACCATTATTGCCTATTTAAGTCTCTATTGTATTTTCCAATTCCTGTTTCGTCTACGTCTGCTCCTACATCAATTCCTATTCCTGTCTTTTATATAACTGTATATATTTTTCTTTCAGTTTCAGTCTCATTCTCATTCTCTTTCTCCTATACTCGTTTTATTATTATATTTTTTCCTGATCTTCCTCTCAAATTGTTCAATTCTGTCTACCTAATTTATTACTTTTTCTTTCAAGCCTTTGTTTTCTACTTTTACCTGTTTCATTTTTATTAACATAGCATTCAGTTTATCATTAATTTGGTTCATATTTTCTTCAATTTTTCTATATCGCACATCTTTGTTTATATTCCCATTGACTAAAATAAAAAACAGTAACATCAACCACAAAGTATGTTACTGAAAAATTGCACGACGAATATAAAAACTACACTAATAGCCTTTAATATATTACAACGTTAAAAAATAAAGAAATGTTCTACAACATCACCAGAAATCACCCACCATCTCCCGTATCCTTAAAAAAGCAGAGCTATCTCTACTTAGAAACTCCATCCATGCTACCAGTAAAAACCTCGCTAATACCAATGTGGAACTTTATGGCCTTTTCCATAAATTAAGTTCCTCAAAGATTCATCCTATTATCTGGGATGCTTTCTCTAGGATTATACACGACAAATCGTCGTGCATATCCGAAAAGAAAACCGACACCCAGAAACGCAAACTTTCCAAGTTGTGCCAAAGTAAAATTCCCAATACTCAACCATCCGTGACCAACACGACGGTACATAACCTTTCCGACTACCCTGTAAACAACCCAGCTATTCAGGCTCTGGAAAAAGGTTTTAACTTTGCTATAACACCAAACCGCATTCCCACTGAACAAATTATATCCCAAATAGAATCCTCCATTTCCACCCTTCCCGAAAATGTGGCAAGTGAAACCAGGCAAGATGTAGCCAAAGTGCTACGTACAGCCGAATTACCAAAACCAAATATCAAAGCCTCCGAGTTACGCGCCTTAAAAGCTCTAAAAGAAAATAATAATATTACCTAATAATCCCACTACCTACCTCGAAAACAAAACCAAAACCCTGATTACTAACTCCAACCTATCATCTGAACTCCTCATACCCCGAGAAAAATCTTCCAGAATTCCCAAAATGTCTGGTCTCCCAAAAATTCACAAAGAGAACATTCCTTTACCCCCTATAGTTAGTGCGTTCGGTGCTCCCACCCACAACCTAGCCAAATACCTTGCCAAGACTCTCCAATCTCTCACAGAGCAGGCATCATCCTACGTCCGAAACTCCTATCATTTCCTAGAAATACTGAAAACCTTCCCTATACGCAAAGGTGACATCATGGTCAGCTTTGATGCCGTTTTTTTGTTTACAAACATCCCAATTCCTGATACCCTACATTTATTAAAGTCAACGTATAATATAAATAACAGTATCCTCTCCCTAATAAACCATTGCCTACCCAATACTTACTTTACCTTCCAAAATAAATTTTACCGCCAAACTAATGGTGCTCCCATGGGTTCCGCACTTTCATCTGTCATTGCTAACCTTTTTTATGGCCGATTTTGAAACAAAAGCCCTTGCCTTCTTTCACCTTAAACCTACCTGCTGGATAAGATATGTCGATGATACTTTTGTTATCTGGCCTCATGGACATGATACCCTTCCAGAATTCCTTTCCCACCTCAACCAAATCCACACCAATATCAAATTTACCATGGAAACTGAACATAACAATTCCCTTCCCTTGCTAGATACTCTCATAACAAGAAATCCTTCTAGTGGCAGCTTTTATTACACTGTCTACTCACACTAACCGTTACCTAAATGCCAAATCCCATCACCACCCTGCCCAAATCCATTCGGTTGCAACATCCCTCATAACCAGATCCATCAGACTTTCCGATAAGAAAAATCGCCAAGCAGAAATTAAATCCGTTAACAACACCCTACTGCAAAATGGATATTCCAACAAATCCTTAACTAATATAATCAAAAATATTAATAGAAACACTAACTCTCAATCCCAAAACCCTCCTGACCAACAAAAAGCATTCCTACCTTACATCAGAGGCATCACCGATAGAATAAGCCGCATACTAATGCGGCAAAATATCTGCACGGTCTTTACGACCAACAACCAAATATCTGGGCTTATTCGCTCAGCAAAGGATCACTGTCCCAATGAATCCCAAGGAGTGTATGAAATACCTTGTGAAGAATGCCAAAGGACCTACATAGGTCAAACAAATCGGCAAAATTTCACGAACTGTTCATAAAATAGTAGGTGATCGACTGAGATATCACACGTTGTGTGCAAGATGCTCACTGAAGATGTTTTAAAACACCCTCTTCACAGCTCCGATCTCGCACTTAGCGACTATTACCTCTTCACTAAATTGAAGGAACATCTGAATGAAAAACACTTTTCCAATGACGACCAGGTGAAAATCAAAGTGCAGATGTAGAGGTGGCGAGAGATATCTATGGCACAGAAATAAGAAAACTCGTCCCATAATTGACAAAATGTATTGAAGTAAATGGTGATTGCGTACTATTCAGAATTAACCGTTTTACGATCCTCTACAACCACGGTTGCGAAATGTTCCTCCCCCCCCCCAAAAAAAAAAACAGGCAGACGACCATTTGCTGCTTCGCGACATTTGTTGTAAGACCCATACAGTCGACTGTTGTTTACTTTAGGACTCATACGCATAAATCCAAGATTCGTCACCTGTGACGATGTTGTAAACCGTATTTGAAACACGGAGATTGTATTTCTTGAGGATTCCTTTCGACAAATCGACACGATCCTCTTTTTGAGCGATCGTTAACTTATGCAGGATCTAACACTTACACAGCTTTTTCACGATTAAATGTTCATGCAATAGGGAATATATGCTAGTCATACTAATGACAAAGGATGTCAGAATCTCACGATAAGTCACTTGACAATCTTGCTTTATCAGTTCGTGCAAGGCATCGATGTTTGCTGGCACCACAAACGATTTTGGAGAGCCTTTTTTAAATTCGTCTACCAGCGAACCACAACCTGGATTAACGATTAACGATAGACAGTGGCTCTGTGTGGGGCTTCATCACCAAAAGTCGAAGTGAGTTGATTGATTACGAGTTAATTCCATTTATGGCCGAAAAAAATTTTCAACTTAATGAAAACAAAACAAATAGTGTCCGTATGACGAAACATTTTAGGTACGTATGCCGTCTAAAATGTCAAACTGTATGACACAAACGTCAGATCGCACTTAGCACACGCAGGGTTGACAATTCGCAACAGCTATAGTGTAGCCTACGTACTATAATCACAATTTAGGATTTATTAAAATATTGTGCAATCATTGGTATAGCAAGACATCTTGCAATAGATACGACGTTTGCGCAATATTTACTCGAGTTATCCTACAACGAAAATAAAAATGTTGAAAATCAAAATAAGTGCATTTTTTCACTCTGGATAAAGCATTTGGTTTGAAATTTAATTAGAAATTGTGCGATACTTTCACTGACAATCGATTACTAATACCGACCTAAAAAGTGGAATCGCTGTCGTTTAATGTGCAATCATTTCTTTAAAATGTGTGGAATTTTACCGAACGAGCGCGTGTACTAATAAGATTAGCGATTAAAGACTAGTTGATACCGATTTGTGGAGCATAAATAGAGTTACTGATGCGATTTTCAGTGCAGTCGGACTGTCTGAACGAAAGTTCAGCTCTATCATTGCACTCTTAATGAGCCCAACCAGCTTAAAGTCCCCTGATTACAGCGTACATATTTAAAGCAACACTGGAACTGCACGAGCTATTAGTTTTTCAACGCTGCAACACAGCACAAAACAGCATGCCCAAGCAAGGGAACTCGCGGCCCAAGTTCACGGAGCTAAACGATTTGGCTTTAGAAACCGTAAGTTAGATTTGATTATTATTAATTTAAAGAAAATTGAATTTTAAAGTGGACAACATTGGATTTAAATTTTTTGGTCATTTTGCATTTCATTTTTAGTAAAATTTTTTCTATTATGTTATTTTTTGTTCAATCTAAAGATTTATAAAAATAATACAAATTACTTGATATATTTAGACAAATTTATCATTATTGTGATTACAAAAAAGACAAATTTTGATTTAATTTATTCTTAAAACTACTACACGTTTAAATGCCAACAAATTTTAATGTTCTGGTAAATTTTAAAACGTAGATGCTTTATGTCATATGATTAGCCACAACCATGAGATTAAAAATGTTATGTAGGACGCAATATATAAAAATAGAATTATCAAATCTTAGATAACTTTCTGATTATATCTGACACAGATACATACAAATGTAAAATAAACCTTGAATTTTGTAGTACACGATGGGACAAAACTCTCGCCTTAATTTCAAAGGTAGGTTATGAAGCGAAGGGTAGTATGAGAGCGGGGAAAGTGATTTCATTGAACGCAAGTACTCAGGAAGTTTTGCCTAGAAGAGTCTTTAGTAGAAAACATGTCGTAGGCGAACGAACAGGCCATTTGCTGTCGTTTTTTATTTTCTTAAGGGTTGAAAAGCATAGTTCTCTAATGCATTGTTAGAACGATGGCACTAGTGGGAAAAGTAGACTCTACATCCCATGACTTTCAATAATGTTTTTATAGTTCTGTGTTTTTCGTTTGATATTATCTTTTTGTCAATACCTTTATTACTTTTTAAAATTGCTGCTAAAGTAAATTCATCAAAGAATGTTTTATCTAAATTAGAATCGTAGGTAGTACATAGCGTACATAGTCTGTGTGTGACATATCCGGCGTCCACAATTATGAAAAATTAGTTGGGCATTTACAATCTCTTGGACAATCTCTGCCTCAACTTCATCCACGAACTATATAATGAATCCATTGACAGTTGTACTTGATTGTTATAAGGAAGTACCTTTGCCTTTATTTCCAAATTTTGCATCTACGGGAAGCTAAAAACTTCACAACTTCAACAACTCTTAATTTCGCCAATACAAATCTTTTTCCTTGTACTGTTCCGCTTTTTGTGGAAGTCGACTAATAAACTGATGTACTCTTTCTGTTCTAGTTATCATAATCGTTTATTATACGGTTATTTTTCCTATCATCACACCTCTTAGTTGATAGAAACGTCGTTCCTCCATAGAATTTGCACGGCACACATTTAGTTGAAGTATTCTCCATTCATTAACTTTTTATAAAACAACAAAATCTTTTTGAGTGGCACGCATACTGTCTTCCAGATTTTTTAAAGTCAGATTTAACGTTTTATCTTGAATGCAATTGAATGCACCAACTCAAGAAATTCATCATATGTGCCTGCCCATCGAGTGGTGTGTTTGCGTCTACCTCTTTGAGAGTATTTTTGGAGCTCTGTGAACTCGAAGCCTCTTGCACTACAATTTGGACTTGAAGTCACTGAAGTCGATGACGACGATTGTAATTACCATACACTACGTGAAAAAAAGTGTCTAGCTTTGGTATTTTCTTGATCACATCATCTTGCCATTTAAAACGTTCTTTAGAACGTTTTCTAAATTTTACTTTATTTGGTTCTTTTAACAAATCTCCACTATTTTGCTACTCACTGCTCAGTTTTTATGCTAAATGAAATGTGAAATTTACAAGAGCTAAAGTGCTGCAAAAAGTGTAATAGTATTAACGCAAAGATCAACAGTTACTATAACAACACTAACTTATTTGCTACTCACTGCTCAGTTATTCAACTGCTAAATCGAACGTGACATTTGCTCCGCCCTAATAGTGCTGCAAAAAGTGTAATAGTATTAACGCAAAGATCAACAGGTTACTATAACAACACTAACTTATTTGCACCACTATTATTCGACTGCCTCGAACGTCCATTTGCTCCGCCCTATATTGAAACGCACGATTCTAGAACGAATCAGAAGGTTCTAAAATTTCTACTCACTCAAAGATTTTCAATTGCATCCAGTAATTCTGTTGCAGATTAATGAGGTTTGAAACATATATCTCAAGCTTTCCTCGTTATACTCGACTCAAACATAACTTCTGGCTCCACAATTCTGGAGATTAATGAGGTCCTGCAACATTTATGCACCAAGATCTTCGCTTTCATCCATGTAAGATGGTTGTTGTACAGGGACCTCCAATCGTATCTTAAAAATAGGAGAAAGTTTTGCCTCACTTTGTATATAATTAGTAATTATAACCAAAAATAAATGCAAGTACATCTATACATATAAGATAAAATTGATGATCAAAAAGAAGTGAAAAATACAACGGGTATCAAATTAGTAAATAACAGAAGACATCTTATTAAATTTAAGTTAATGTAATCTTAATTTAAAAAATTGGAATGAGTTTTAGTTGCAATTAAACATCGGAAACAGAATTTTTATACCTTCAGACTATTGTTGAATAATATAAGAGACAAATACGAGCGTTGAGGCATAATCCATCGCAATTTTTTTTTCCAAAGGGTGGTATCAAAATGCCGTATCTCAAGAAAGCCGTGCATTCATAGTATGTGTCCACAACACAAGAAGGCTCTGTGATGTTCTGTAACTGCACAGAGAGCAATATTAAATTAGTTGTTAATCAACCGCCGTGCAGGAAGGATGTGATCCGAGTAGAACAGCGTTAATATATCAAAACATACTCCCTGGCTCAGAATTCATCGATAGCGATAATTCTTAAAAGGATGAGGTTTTCTTCCTGCTTGCTAGGTGATTGCAGCATGTTATATATATATGCCTCATCCACTTTTGAACTTCCGTAAGTGCATGTGGTACCCATTTTGCGTTTCTCGAGGATATTTTTTCTCTTTAACTCAAGCAGAGTCCAATGTCTGTTGGTCTGCATCGGGAGATCGATTACTGCACATGAGACATGAATCCGCACACTCACAAGTCATCATGTTTCGCGTACTCGCTGAAACTCTACTATCCACCACTGTTAAGTATGAAAGGGCATTATTCCCAATAGCTTCTACCAACTCTCTGTGACATACTCTGACATTTGAGCCACGAAGAACGGCTATTTTGATAAGCGATCACTGTTCTATTCGGGTTACTTCCATCCTACACGTCGGTTGACTAACACCTGATTTAAAATTACTCTCTATGCAACTACAGAACATCACAGAGCCATCTCATGTTGTGGACATACACTATAAATACTTCCTCAAGACATACGACATTTTGTGATACCATCCCTTATCTTTAAAAAAAATAGTTGCCATGACATATATACCAAGGCTTGTAAACGAATTTCAATTATCATTGAACAGCTTTACTTTCCTGCAGAATGGAGGCAAAATCCTTTTCGCCACCGACGACTGGTTCGCCCAAGCGGAAAACATGCTGTCGTCCAAAGCAGCGGTCTTCAAGCCTGACGTCTACACGGAATGCGGAAAATGGATGGATGGCTGGGAAACCCGCCGCAGGCGCAGCCCCGGCCACGACTGGTGCATCATCAAGCTGGGGGTCCCCGGAGTAATCCATGGGATCAACGTTGACACAGCTTTCTTCACTGGCAACTACGCGCCCCGGTTTTCCCTTCAAGCAGCCTTGCTAACCGAAGAAGGTAAGAAGCTTCACGGTCGTAGCGAATCCACTTGTAACCAAAACAAATTCCAGATGAAAAGCTCATTCCTGAGCGCAAGCAGGACATGCTCGGGTCGGCCGCCAGCAAAGAAATGCTAGAACAAATCGACAGCTTGAACTCCAAGGAGTGGAAGGAGCTCATTCCCATGGCCAAGCTACGAGCAGGCTACGAGGAAACGCGCCACAACTTCTTCCCCGTAGAATCCAACAAAGTCTGGACCCACTTACGTCTCAATATCTACCCCGACGGCGGTATCGCCCGGCTCGCGGTTTTCGGCGAAGCCTTCCGTGCCGAATACATGCCAAACCCGGAAGAAATCTTAGACTTAGTAGCCCTAAAAAACGGCGGAGTTTGTAAAGGTTATACCAATGCCCATTATGGCCACCCCAAAAATCTCATTAAGGACGGCCCGGGAGTGAACATGGGTGATGGATGGGAGACGGCACGGCGCTTGGATCGACCCGCTATTTTGCAAAGTGACCCCAACGGGATCTTGCAGGTACCAGGGAGCGAATGGGCCGTTTTTAGACTGGGGTACATAGGGACCATATCGCATCTTGAAGTGGACACCAAACACTTTAAAGGAAACTTTCCCGATTCCGTCAAGATCGAAGGAACCCTTATGAAACCAACGCGAGAGTGGAACAACAGAGCCATTGCGCATTGCAACTGGGAAACGGTCCTTCCGGCCTCAAAGGTAATTAACTACCCCCAGTTTTACGTTCGTTACTTATTACATTACTTATTGCTATTGCAGTTATCGGCAGATCGTCTCCACCATTTCGATGAGCATAACATAACCAAATTCGGCCCCTTCTCCCATATAAAGGTCACGATGGCGCCTGATGGGGGAATTAGCAGACTACGCGTTTATGGACACGCCGTGGCTGCACTTTCCCAATAACAGCATAGAGGATTTATTTATTTCGCCTGTACATAGCCCATTTCATTCACCGCAGCTTTGGACGGGAGGGGTGGGGTTGCGAATTGTAAAGCTCCGCCATCTTTGCTCACATTTTATTAGTTTTAAATAAATACATTCACAGTTCAACATTTTTATTTGTGTGAGAGAAGGAACCTCGGTTGTGTCACGTAACATTCATATAATAGTGAAAGCCCTGTGTAGGCTCAATGGACACGTAACATCTAACTTTGTATTTTGAAGTCGCCGCTCGAACTTCAGCCAACCGAAAGCAACACAAACTTGGCTCATCTGCGAACTAAACTTTTAGCCGAGCTACACCCAGGTAGGCCACTTCAATGCGCAAGGAGTAAACACTTAAAGACACGAATATTGGGAACGAAATACACACAAACGCAGCGGAGAACACGGACATGCAGCAGTGCAAAAGGGCTAACCCTACAAAGTGATTAATGTATTTGAATTCTTTTTTGTAGTGGTGGTAGTGATAGATTTAGGATGAGCAAAATGCAATTAATTATTACTAAACATCTATCACAAAAAATTTGAGAGTGCAACGTAAAGGCGTTCAGTAATACTGCATTTTCCTGTAATAAAATGTATTTCATTTAAAGAGTAAGAGGTATGTGAAAAGTAAAGTGTAAAATAAGGCGATTGCTTTGTGCCAAATTTTTCCAGCCTTTTTTAAGATAAACATAAAACAAAAATTAAAATTAAAAATCGCCTTATTTAAAACATCGTGATATGAAGTCAGTAAAAGTAATACAAATTATACCTAAAACAAAAAAGAGTGGGAAGTAACAGGTACAGAAAAATGGGAAAAACACTAAGCAAAAGGCAGGAAGAGTCAAAATTTATCTTCAAAAATGCCGAATGAGCTGCGCAACACTCAATTTTCATAATTAAAATGCAGAAGTCGTACGAAAAAGTAAACATCATTTGAAGATATTGCATGATTAAATAAGAAAAAAGAATAAATTGATAAGAAAAATACCCAGATGTAAAAAGGTAATCAATTACTACACTAAATGATTTGTCTGAAAAAGAATAAATGATGGTTACGGATAAAGTAAAATAAAAATAAAGGGCACATGATATAAACCGAGTAAAAACATAACAATACTGACCAATACTTAAGAACCAGAAATGAACGAATGCTACAGATTATACAGTATCCAGAATGTACATAAAACAGATTATTGAAAAATTAACGTTGAGTAAACAATGAGAAAATTCAATAATCTGAATGTCTAGTAAAACTATCCAAACAGTTTTCAGATAGAAAAATTATGAAGTGACAAAAAAAGGATAAACTTCAACTATTTAAATATCTAAAAGATTAAACATTATGAAAAACATTAAACAAACCACCACATACTATAACAATTGGAGAAATTCAGTATAGATGGTAATAAAAAGTGTGGAGATTAAATTACAAGAAGAGAGCCTTCAAACTAAATTTATAAAAAAAAAGAGCAATCAATAAACTGACCAAAAAAATTAAAAACAAAGATATTCAAAAAAGGACAAGCCAAAAGAAATTAAAAAATAAATAGAACAGAAAGAAACAATTACAATCTAAATAAATAACAAACGAATTTTTATAAACCAATAATAATGCGGAACATAAATTAGCAGAAGAAAATAAAAACACAAAGGTTCAAAGAAATTAAAAACTAAAAGAGAGAAGATTAAATGGATTTTTAAAACATGATATCAAATACAAATATATACAAAAATTAGTTAATGAAAACCTAGAGCTATAGATCTATTAAAAGGTAAAACTGTTCAAAAGAAAAGAGAGAAGAAAAATCACTGGAGGTCTAGAGATGTGGCTATGGAGAGGGTTATTGAAAATTCAATGGACGGGCAGAATGACGAATAGAGAGGTACTGGATCGAATAGCAGAGCAAAGAAGCATAATGAAATAGAAACAATCCATTTGTAGTAAACACAGAAGGATTGCTAACCAGAAAATAAACCTTACTTTTGGAAAAAATCATTAATGAGATACAAAATTAAATCGGAAACATCAACAATAACGATGTTAGTTGAGGATGACCTAAATGCTTAACATTCTTGTCAATAAAACCAATGTAAATATTAGTTTTTATATAACTTCATTTGAACCCGTCATAGTAAAACAAAATTTTGACAAAAAACCAAGTCACATTTTTGTCTTCAAAATATCCATGCCACCATATTTTTTTAAATTTCTGAGCAATAGCTGGGTCGTATCCACGATTTCTTCCAACAGGGGGAAGAGATGAGGGACTAAAATCTAGAAAAGTTTAGTAGCCGAAGTGAAACACAAATATATTTTGGTTTATCGTTGTCATTATAGACCTTACATTTTGTCAACAATTTAATAGGAGAACACAACAGATTAAATGGAAAACCTATACAGAGGATAAATGAAACGTTATTTTAACCACAGGATTGACCATAAATTTGATTAAACTTTTAGAAATGCAAATGGAAATACCAGAAAACTGATCAGATTAACTGAAATGACCATTTAAGACTCAGCAGCTATTATAACAAGATATGGAAAAAACATATCAATATAGAAACCTGTAAGACAGCTTATCACAACGCTATTCAACATTGCTCTAGAGGTTTAAGAGACACAGAGATCAAGAAGACGATAACACATAGTTCAGTACAGGTAATTGGGTATGCGACGATCTCGATAATTTGTAGAGACAGAAAAGCTTAGAGCAAGTGAAATCGAGAAAGCAGAAAATTGGACTGTACATTAATCAAGACAAAATACCTGATAAGATCCAGACAAAGATCCGTAAATATAACAGAAATTAAGGTAAACAACTATACATTCCAACGAGTGGATACTTTTAAATAGAAAATAAGAAATGAAAGAACACTAGAAATAAATGAAAGAATAAAAGCAGGGAATAAGTTATACTGGAAATATCAAAAATTACTACGACAAAGACCTAGTATACAACTAAGATAAAAATATACAAAATAGCAATTAGATTTGTTATAACTTACGCTTCGGAGACAATGTGCCTCTCTAACAAAGATGAAGAAAAGCTCAGAATACTAGAAAGAAATATACTCAGAAAAATACTAGGACCCCTGAAAACACAGGATGGAGAATACAGACCATTGATGAATCACGAAATAAAACACAAAATGGGAGAAGAAGACATCGTCAGATTCATAAAGTCAAAAAGATTAAGATGGTTTGGGCACGTACAGAGAAAGGATGCAGAAACACTAATAAGTAAAATGCTAAGATGGAAGCCAGAAGAAACAAGACCAAGAGGACGACCCAAAACTAGATGGGAAGACCAAGTAATAGAAGACATACAGAAAATGAAAATAAAACAATGGAAAAATAAAATAATGGAGAGAAAAATTGCTGATGCAGCCAAAACACACAAAGACCTCTAAGGGAAAGAACCAGCAGAGAAATACGGAGTGATTCACCGAGTAAAATGAATCTGAAGAGCTCAAGAGTATGAGCGACCCATACGCCACCTGCTGGCGTGAAGAGCCGATAATAATAAAAAAAAAAATTTAAAAACACCACATGCAGCTCAGTCAACTTCTTTATATGTTGGCACCTCTCATTATTTACACCAAAGCACATCTTCCTCTATTATGTGAACAAAATCTATAGTACAGTATAATTATATGAAAAAAAGAGAAAAAATTAATACATTCACTAGAGTCCTACCCCTTCGTAATTGCAGTATAACACTAATGAACTAGTGGCCTTCAGATCATAAAAACACAAGGAAAACTATTATTTTTATCAATTGTTTGGCATGTAACTTCTCATATATGGAACAGAGATAATTTAAAATCATGTTTTGTATAATCCCAAAAGAATTGACGCCTACAAGATATTGTATAAATTAAAAAAACAGAAGAATCAATGTATTAACAATTAAACAAAAAATAACGATATTCAAAAAAAGGTTAAAATCAAAATAAATTGTCGACTGAAGAAAATAATAAAGCATGGGAACTGCCCTAGAGAAGTACAAATATTGAATCAAAAAAATCTAAAACAATAATAAACAGTTAATAGGAAACCAAAATATAGTAAAAAATAGTAATAGAAACTTCCTTCCTCAATGATATATACTAGCAAGTCTGAAAATCAATGTGCTGCTTCTATTAGTATTATTAAAACATTTAAGTGTTAAAAAGTGTAATTAAAAGTAAAATAATGAAGTGAATACGTGCTACTTGTATATCAGCTCACATTAAAAAAACCGATTGATAATGTTATGCCATGATAGACAAAACTGGAGGAAGATCATAGCACAAACGCAATGAGGTTACAACGCTTCTAGAAGACAAATAGATAAGGATCACATAGAACTATATATCAAAGAATGTTTAAGAATATACTCAGCCTAAGTTAATATTTTAGAGAAACCATGATAATAAAAGTTAACTTTTTTAATGAAACCCGTTTTAGGAAATATTATTAATTCATTTTACTAAAAATAATTAATTGCACTCCGTTCTACTGCATTGCAAATTCCAAATTAATGTAGTCAACATATAGAGTAAGGCCAAAACAGCAACAATACTACCCACATATAGGAAAAACTGACAAGGCACAACCATCGCAACAGTGTTCCTAAATCAAGATTACCTTCTTTTTGATATTTCTTAAGCAAATTGTGAATTGAAAATTAGCCATTGTATGCTAAAGTGGCATCATATCTATTACCAATTTTTTGTGGAAAATATTCAGGGTGCTAAACCTGATCTTAAACTCTCATAGCATCACAAATTGATACAAAAAATGCTTCTATCAATATTTCCAGTAATCAATCGATATAAAATATATATTTTGTTCGTAGGCGATATGTACTTTCCTTCATTTCCAAGTGGAAATTCATAGCTTTATCATAAGAAAAATTAAAATTCAATAATACAAATTCCTCCAACATAAGCAACAATGAATTTATATTCCGTTGTACTTCAATGATTTTTTATTCACAAATGTGTTCAAAAGTACATGTTATACAAAGAGAATATTCAGCATTACTGAACACGTCGGAACAGAAATAATGATAAAAATAATGAATTTATTACTTTCCAATTTCATTTTTGAGCAATTCGTACCTTTGAGTTAAAATAATAAAAAACACAAAATGGTTCAGCCCTTGTTGTGTAACATGCAACAGAAGATTCTACAATTAACACGTCATCTACTGATGCACATCTAGAGTTGGTCATGCTAAGAATGACAGGACAGATGACACAGAAACAAGAACAAAACATCTGTTCGGTTACTGCAGCCTTCGATAAACATAAATTACAAAAATATCCTTATCCGTAACCCTAGTGGAACCCTTCAGTCGTTTCGCAGCATGTGGACGATTTCGGCCACCTGCTGCTCGTCAGTGATGTACAGCACCCCATCCCGCTCCCCCAAGGCAATGTCCTTCCCCTCTTCCGTGGCCTCTTCCTTTTTCTTCTTGAACGAGCCGTGGAACTCGTTGGCCCTGGTATTATCCATGATGGTCTTCAAGTTGTCCTTGTTGATGCCACCTCCTGGCACAATCGTCAGCCTACTTCCCACCTGCTCAATAAGCTGGTCGATCAGCTTGACTCCCAGCTGGGCCGTCTTCTGCTGCCCGCTGGTCAGCAGGCGCGTGAAGCCCAGGTCTATGACGACCTCCACTTCGATGGTGGGCCGCCTGCAGTAGTCGAAGGCGCGGTGGAAGGTGACGGGCAAGGGGAAGCAGGCGCGGATGATCTCGCGGCACTTCTTCATGTCCACCTCGCCGTTGTCCTGCAGCGCCCCGAACACAAACCGTCGGCGCCGTTCTGCTTGAGAATCTTGGCGTCCTCGACCATGATCTCGATCTCCTCCTGGCTGTAGACGAAGTTCGCGGGGCGGCAGCGCAGCATGCAGTAGATGGGAATTTTGGCGCTGTTTACGTTTTGAACTTGCAGCAGCAGCCCGGGCGTCGGCGTCAGGCCGCCCTCTGGCAGCGCGCTGCACAGCTCGATTCGGCCGGCGCCGCCGTTGATGGCGGCAACTGCCGACTCGAAGTTGTCGACGCAGACCTCCAGAAGCTTCGGCATCCTAACCTCAAAGCTCGCGGATGGCTCCCGGAAAGCGCGGGCGCGCGGGGGTTGTGTGGTCTCGCTCGCTTCTTAGTGGGCGAGCCCCATAACGAGAGCGTCCGCCGAAAGAATACACACTGTCAGGCTTTGCAAGCTGATTTATTTCGACAAACTACGGCTAGTTGTTTACACCGCCCGTTATCGACATTCTGAACCCGCCACCGGCGAACCTTATCTGCGCCGAGTTCGAGCCGGCACTCTGGTTTGCGTCCCTGCTAGCGACCTTGAGTGCTTCCAAGCGGCGCCGTTGGAGCTTTTTCTCCTCTAGGTACTTCTTTTTTAGTTCCTTCATCTCCTCACGCACCTTATACAGGTCTATTTTGTACTCCTCGGCTTGCTGCTCGGTCATATTCAACTCGGACACCAAACACTGCAAGGTAAACACATTTTACAGTTTTCCCGCCAAATCTGAACCACCGTTATTTGTGTGGGATATTTCAAATTTAGTTTGAAATTGGCAAAAGCTTCATTCACCAATTCGCAATGAATTACATTTACTTTTTCTTTAAAGCAATGTTTAGTATGAATAAATGAACAATTTTTAATTGGATTATACTTACTGTCAAGTTAAATGATTATAGAAACTTAATATGCATATATAGGGTGGAGCCAACCAAATTTTAAACACAGATTTGAAAAATACATTGGTTTTTAACTTCATAGGCCATCTTTAAGTACCATTACGTAATAATAACATGTTGGTAAGGTTTCACTTTAGTAGAAGCGACTTTAGGGAGAAAAGTTATGCCCATAATAGTTGCCGTTGGAAATACTTTACTAATTTGTTTTCTATGGCTATAGACCAACATTGTTTTTGGCCTAACAAAAAAAGATTGACAATACTATAGAGGCCGCTGCTGTTGCAGACTGGTCACGAACAATGCTTCTTTGTCCGGGAAACTCATGGATGTATGTATGTGACAGAATTTAAATTGCATGTTTGTAGGCACAATAAACCATTGTAAACTTCAGTAAAACTTCGTAAAGATGTCTAAAACAGTCACCCCCTTTTCCAAAGAACATACATCTATCACCCTTGATTGTCTGCTTTCATGATTTTTTACTTTGATCACAATATCCTCACAGTATTACGCGAATAATTTACTACCTTTTTTCTGTACGTTCCAGTAACGCCATATAGTGGCATGACATGGTACTATAGTATATATTTTCTCTTTCTCTCTTCTCTCTCTCTCTCTCTCTCTCTCTCTCCTCGCGTACACATATAATCACACTTAAAAATTAAGCGCCCAAGTTATGCATTATTATATTATAGCTTGATCATAGTGCAATGAAAGAGACTCACCCTGGCAAAGTCGTCTTCTTGATCACGGTAACCTCTAACTTACCTACACTCAGACCTACATTCACACTCACGTTCACATTTATACTCACTAACTCTTATTCTATTTCTTTCACATACGCACGCACTGGGAAAAAATTTGAATATGAATCACAACTAAAATTTGGGAGGGTGGGGCGCCAATAATTTTTGAACGGTTTAACACGTGATTTCTATCTATATGATTATTTATGAACACGATTTTTTGAAAATATTTGGACAAATAGAAAGATGCCTAGTTCAATTAATCCAAAGACAGGACGATTTGGAGCCTTAAGATCGTATAATGTGATTTTTGTCTCGTAATGCTAGTCCACATATGAAAAAATCGTTAACAACTTGAGTTATGAATATCTTCTTCATGCACCTTATTATTCGGATCTGATTTTGTCAAACTATCATCCATTTTGATTGATACAGAGACCTTCAAGTTGAAAATGTGGAAGGTGTTGATATTTTAAACCGCAACGCTTTTTTAGAGATGCTAACTGTAAGTGACAAAATGTCATAAATAATAAACCAAACCTAGTGAGTATTTGTTTTTATATCTTTCATTTTAGAACTTTCTTGAAATTATAGAATCTAAAACTTCGGCCATTTAAAAGCTATGCAACTCGTACCGTAACTTTTGTGGTCGTATTAAGCTTTTTGTCATCATTTTTTGAAAGAACTTAAAGTATTTCTCAGAAAGCATGCACACAAACGGAAGAATAAATAGAAAAAGAAACGAGCAGACAAATTATAATTAACCTACTTAAGTAACCTACTTAAGGAAATGTGATTTGCACTCACCTTCATTTTATTTCCACGCAGCGTGAGGGCCCTTTGCGTTTTTATCAATTCGTTCTGCACATCCGGACCTGGCTGTCGTGCTAGAACTTGCCTTAAATTAAGGTACAACTTCTCGGTTTCCTTAAGCTGCCTCTCCCTTTCGATAGACTGAGAAGCTTGCTGCAGGAGCCGCCTAAAACACAACAATTTTAGTCTAACGTTATTCTAAGTTGGTGATCCCACTTTTGCAACAGCTGCACTTTCTGCAGCAGCTGCAATACGTCTGGATCAGATCCTTCCAGTTTCCTCCACCTATGTATATTCAGCGGATTCTGCAGCTCCTCCTCCAACGCGCGACATTTTAGCCTCTCTCGCGTCAAGTCCCGCTCCAAATGGAACACTTCCTGCCGAAGGTCGGTCATATTCGTTATGGACTTGGTAAGCAGGAGCTTCTCTTGCCGAAGCCTGCGCACTTCGATTTTCAGCAGGCGGATATCTTCCAATCGGCGCTCATAATGAGCTTCCCCTAATGAATGGTGGTAGAAGGTTTACTAAACATACATTTAAGTTTGGGTTACCTCTATGTAAAGTTGATTGAAGAATTCTGATCTTCTCGTACAAAAGCGCCAGCTCGTCGTTTCGCCGAACCAATTGAGAACCTAAGATGTCTCTTTCGTTCATTAACTGTTCCAAATCCTTGGATTGTTGTCTGATCGTTCTATCCCCATCCTTGATAATAGAAGAATATGGTAAAGAAGTATCCAATTAAGTTAATCGTTTAAAAAACGAGTAGGAGAACAGAATCAAGACGAAGTAATTAAAAAAATGATAATAAACTAGAGAATAGACAACCAAACTAAAAAATGTAAGCAAAACAAAATTGGATGAAAAGAAAAAAAATTATTAGCAAAAAATTTATAACCAAAATAATCAAAGATCTATATAACAAACAAAAAAAGTCGACTTGAAAGCAGGTCACCTTATATTGTAAAACCTATACGCTTTTCCTATAGTTTCAGTTCAAAAGTTGATTTACCTAGTATTACGTTAACTACCCCAACGGGGTTGCTACAGTTCTAAATGGTTTTCTTCCCAGGTGGCAAATAAGGGAATGTCCGCTGGATATGGTGGGTAGCAGCAGGGAAATAAAATACCCTACCCGAAATTGATCAAAACTAAAACAGGGACAACTTCCAAATAATGGCTGCTACATACATACTAAATGACTACCGGTATAAGCAGTTCCCTCACACTAGCCTACAACATTGTGGAAGAGTTGACACAAATTAGGTTAGCTTCTTGTTCTTGGAAGGAAAAATCGTTCCTAAAGTTGGATGAACCATGTAGCTTAACCACATGAAGATGCAAAAGACAACAAGAAACCACTGCATTTGCGATTCCGCTGGATATCCCTAATGTAATCAATATGACTGAATTTAGAACAAAATATTGCGGAATATCTAGTTTCTGTTGGAATCTCCGGAAGAGACGGATGCATGGAATATTAAGAACATATATAAAACGGGGAAAATTCATAATGTGCTTCAAGAATCTTAAGTCAAAACTAGTGAGACTAAATTAAATTGCCAAATAGAGGAAAAATGCAAATTAAGGAAGCAAAGATCTACTGTTCAAATAACAAGCACCAAAAATATTGAAATAGAGTAGCGGTAGTAGTTGACAAGGTGTGTAAGTCACTAATTAGTTTTCTACCCATTTCAGATAGGGTAATCATGATAAGAACACAACAGTCCAAAAATATTAAAAATAATACACTCCTACAGCGAAAAAAATTAAAGAAGAAGTAAAAGATATTTATAATAATGTTCATTCAAAAATAGGAAAAGAAACATTGGAAGATATCATAGACCATTATGGGCTAGGACTGTGAAATGAAAGGGTTGAGAGATTGGAACAGTTCTATCAAGAACAGGATATAGTTTTTAAGCTACCTGAAAGAAGATTTTATTCGTGAAAATCGGATAGTGATAACAACATAAGATTACGTGCTGATAAATAATTACAACGTTACCAAAAAAAACTAACTCAACTATGGAACCATTAGTCACATTTTCAAGACATTCTAAAAAATATTACACCAAAGAATTTTTAAAAATATTTAGTGAAACCAATTCGCTTTCAGAAAGGCAATAATAAGAGAGGATCTTTTGTTTTAATGTGTTGATTCAAAGATGTATAAATATCGATCAACTAATATACAATCATCAATTACAACAAATATCCACCTTAATGAATTGTTCAATAACAAAAACATAGACATGAAAGATATTAGAATAATTCATAATCTTATAATATTCTAACCAAACTGTTAATGTAAAAGTGAACAATGATTTGTCAGAAGAGGTACAGATACAAAGAGGGGTAATGATGAAAGGCATACTTTCGCCTTTACTGTATTCAAAATAAATCATTAAGGAAGCATTTGAAGAGACATCAATTAGGATTAAGTTAACAGAAAATATATAAACAATATCAGACATGCAGACCACGGTATACTTACTTATTGCAGAACCACTACAAAACCTACAGAGAACAGTAAATCAAGTGGCCAAGGGCAATAAAGAAAAGGTTCAAGACTAAATATCAAAAAGACCAAATCCATGACATCATTAGAGGTGAACACAAGTGAAGAAAGTCTAAAATATAAATACTTGGGAAAAACTGTCAACAAAAACCTTGAATACACAGAATAAATTGATCAAGGATTTGTTAAGCCAAGACAATATTTAATAAAAACGAAAAAATATTATACAACAGAAACCATGACTTACTACTTAGATTCAGAATGTTGATATGCTATGGGTTTTTTGGAAGCATTTGAGATGTGAACTTATCAAAGAATGCTGAAAATAAGCTGGGTAGACGAAGTAACGACTGATAAAGTACTTAGAATAATACAAAAAGAAAAACAAGAGAGGGAGGGAGGGAGGTGGGGAGGTAGAGAGGGAGAGGGGGAGAGAGAGAAAGAGAGAGAGATATGAAATGTTACAAAATATCATTCAAGGGAAAATACAGAAAGGAAAAAGTGGGGAGGGTGAGAATTAATCTTCTGGCGATGTCGAAAATATATATAACCATGATGATGATAGTCGATATTTTAAAAAGAAACGACACCTAAAGGAGAAAAGATTGCTGATACAAAAACGATAAGTTATAAATGAAAAGAAAGACATCATCAATGATTTAGAGTATTTGAAAAATAGGCGTGTAAGATAATACTGTAACCCTTTTGAAACAATGAATGTAAAGTCCTTATAGGGATACTTTGAAATACATGTCATCGTCGTAGTAAAACCTATTAAAGTTAACACATCGTTCAATAAGTCCCGAGACTAACTAAGAAAACAACATTTGTTTCGCAAAATTCATTTTTATTCATCAACATAATCACCTTCAAGTGCGATACAATCATTCCAACGCTTTTCTAACTTTTCGATACCATGCTTGTAAAACGATTTGTCCTTGGCCTCAAAATAAGCTTCAGTTGCAGCGATTACTTCCTCATTCGAGCCAAATCTTTTTCCCTGGACCATCTTTTTGCGATCAGCAAAGAGCCAGTAGTCGCCGGGGGCTAGATCTGGATGAAGCAGATTGAAGCCCAACTCGTTTAATTTGGCCATTGTTTTCATTGATTAATGAAAGATGATTTTTTCTTCTTCATGTAGGGTCGTTTTTTTTGTGATTTTGTCCTTCAAACGCACCAATAACTCAATGTAATAGTCGCTATTGATGGATTTTCCCTTTTCAAAGTAGTCGATGTACATTATACCGTGCGCATCCCAAAAAACCGACGCCATGACTTATCAAATTGACTGTTGCGTTTTCGAACGCTCAGACGGCTTTCACCGGCTTTCACCGGCTGCACACCACTCAGCTGACTGCCTCTTCGACTCCGGAGCGAAATGATGGATCCATGTTTCGTCCATTGTCACATACCGACGTAAGAAATCCTCTTTATTGCGAGTAAACAGTGACAAACAGCTCTCTGAATCGTCCACTCGTTGTTGCTTTTGTTCCATTGTGGGCAAACGCGGCACCAATTTGAAAAAGACCTTTTTGATGCCCAATTTTTCGTGTAAAATCGTAAACGCACTTCCAATTGATATGCTTACCATCTCAGCAATCTCACGAACTTTCAGTTTGCAGTCATCCATCACGATTTTCAAAGCTTGCTTAATATTTTCCGGAGTTACTGGGACCGCGTTTGAAATCAGCATACCACCGGCAAATCGTTGTTTTCGGCGGAGCACAGTTCGGATAACATTTTTCAAGCCATTGCTGAGCTTGCACGGTATTTTTTCCCATTAAACAGCAATGTTTTATCAACACACCAAATTCGTTTTTTTTTCATTTTTTACACAAATGCACATACAGTAAGCTTTGCTGTTTATGGTCCGATTAAAATTAGTCACGTGTCATTTGAAGGTTACTTCTTTCGAAAAACGAAGTGGATTTGATGTTACTAACGCCATCTGTGAGTTAGTCCCGGACTTATTGAACGATGTGTTACTTTAAAAATGTATTTCGATCTTCTAATTTTAAATTTATTGTAGATAACTAAAGCAACCAGTACAAAGTAAAATTAATCAATAAACTTCAAACTTTAAAATTGTTCTGGTCTATATGCTAGATGTTTTGCAAGGAAACAGAAGTTTTCCTAGAAGAACCCAACTGACGTTTATTCGCAACCAGGTGCGTAGTCCATATCTTTCGGTATTGTGTTTCTGTTCTAAACTTTATTATATATTTTCCAAAACTGTGATTTTCCCTCTTCTCTCATCCATTTTATCATTTCAGATACTATATTGCCTTTTCTATCTGCTTACTTTAATGTTTACAATTGTTTCTTTCAGTTCCACTTTTTTAAATTTGTATTTTTATTTAGTTACTGATGACTGATGACATGGATTTTTCCACATCTATTTATTTTTATATGTCCTCTGTGTCTCTAAAACCCCATGTAATTGTTTTTATTTCATTGATTTTATCCTTTGTTCCTCGATAAATGTTCCTTTTTTATTGCTTTTATTGGACTGTTAAGTGAGTTATGGTTTTCTTTATATTTATGCTTTAGGTCCTCATCAAACTCGCTGCAGCTCTCATGTTCTGCCTTTTTGATTATGTTATATTTATATAATGTACTCTATCCTAATCTTCTTTTGAATTTATAAAGAAGAACCTATTTTAAATGAAAGCCAATTGGAATTGAAGGTCAAAAATATGTAAAATATTTACCAGTTAAAAAAGGCAGAAGAATTGAGATAAAATTGATACATGGAAAGGATTAGACAATTTTTTTCACTAAATCTCAATGCACTTCAAGTGAAAATCGTCTTGCCCCAACCCACATAACAAGTGCTATGTAAATGTCTCCTAGGTTTCCAAATTTCTCGCTCCATATAGAAATACCTCTTAAGGCTGAGACAGTTCCCCAATTCAATATATCAAGAAATTAGATGTATTCCTCAACATATGAAGAACTTCAGAATACGACTTTAAAAAACAGCTCTTCAAAATATTAAAATAAAATTTCCATTTTTTAAGTTTTAACTTGTAAAAATAAATTTAATATACTTATTATCATTTCTTGTTTATTCGACCGAAAAAGAGGAGGGGGGGGCAATTTTGCCCTCTCCTGTAGTATAGCAATATATGATACGATTGCATCTATTTATAGGCTGAATGTTTGGGAGATTGTAAGATGGACTCGAACATATCCGTTTTTCTGTTTTAGTTCTCTTAATTATATTACTTTCTTCTAATATCTATTTGTAGGATTTTTTACATCTACTTTGTTTTGGTATATGGGTTTTTTATTCATGCATAAAGTTGGCACATATTTTTCTTTTCATCTTTTATTACTTACAATAGTATCACACTTGAGCTGCCAGCGCGGTCCCGTGGTTGAGGGGCGGGCTGCGATGCTGACGGACCCGGGTTCAATTCCCGGTGCTCTCTGATGCTTGGCGGGTGGCCTACTCAGTCACTAAAAATAATTGAGTACCTGGGTTCATTCGAACAAGGGGTAATAATGGCGGTCGTCTAAGGTGCGGTGCTTGCCACATCGCCCCGCATCAGAGATGGTGCGCGACGACCGGGCAGAGAGCGAACGTATGAAAGCCTTAACCTCTCAGTTCGCAGGCCGTGCTCCCACGCAGGGCGTAGGGCCTTCCCATTATTATTATTATCACACCTAGTCCTTATTTTCACTTTGTCTCTTTCTTAACATATCTGAGTTGTTGTATTTAATTTATTACTTATTCTGTTCCTTTCTCCTTCCATGACTATTTTTTTCCTTTAATTTTAATTTTGTCCGTAAAAGCCCATCTATATTTTGTACCATTGATTTCATTTTGCTTTACCTTTTGCAAGTTGAATGTTTGATTGTTTTGTATATAATTCTATGTATAGAACTTTCATTGCTACTCATTTACTATTTTGTTTGGATCTGCTAAATTCGTAATTTACTCTAATAAGATCTTCTGTTATCAGCGAACCTGTTGTAAAAACGGAGAATGCAGACCAAAGATCTACTGTAATTCCAAATTTCTGTAGTGTAAAACCGGTCTATAGAACAACCGACAAAAAATATGATAAACATTTCTTCGTATATGAATTAAACGAGGACCAGATATATGCTGCAAACCCTTTATGTGACTAGGTAAAAACTTTTCTCTTGGTTTTTGGATCCGGAACCTGATCTACAATATTCAGATATGAATTCAGTATGATCTCCTCATGTGGCTGTGCCCTTTTTTGTCAAAAGTGACTTTTTACATTTTATTCTTTGTAAAATTTTATAATATTCATAGGCGTTTTATTTTTCATTTTTTAATTATTTGCATTTTTATATTTTTCTATTCTATTCTATTTTTTTTTGTTAATGTTATTTGCTGTTCTTTCTCAGCGATGTATTATAGCTATTTTCCTTCTTTAATTCTCTACTTTCACTATCTTTCGAATGTCTCTCTCTCTATCATCTAATCTTTTCCCATTTTACGTTTATTTTCAGTTTTTGTTCTTTCCGTATTCTGCTATTGCTTTCCAGTTATCCCATATATTTTTTTGTTTAGCACATTCACTTTAAGCATATTTTTATTTGTTTCTAAGCTTCTTTGTATGATTTTCATATAGTTCATAATTTTCTTTTTTTATCGCGTTGTTACAATATTGGTCATATTTTTTTAGTTAATTTGGCTTTTTGCGTATTTAAACTACTTTCATGTTCTATATTAAAATTGGTTTCTCTGTATTTAAAATGTGATTCATCTATTGTTTTTATTTCTTGGATAGTTTTTGCTTTCTTAAGAAATGTTAAAGCAGAGAATAAATTTTTGTAAATTATAAGTTAATAACCACATTTACAATTAGAATTAAATCTACGCATTGGGACGTTCAAAATGATTAGCAGTCCCTCCTTGATTTCTGGGTGTAACGCATATTTAAATATGCGCCTAGCGCGCTAGGGTAGATAGATTATAGTGCCACTGATGGCATCAGATGGTGTTGCTGGAACGCACAGAAGAAACTATAGTAAATGCAATGCAAGTACAGTTTGATTGCTTTGATGGAAGAAGAGAGCGAATGCTTCGGATATCTATACGAAGTTAATATCCCTGTGTAGGAAGGTAGCACCAAGTAACAAAAACTATGTATTGCTAGATACCGGAATTCAAAAGTGACAAGGACTGTTGAAAAAGGTAAAGCAGCAGGCCTCTGCTAAGTTCGCCAAGCCGCACAATACCTAACTTTTTATTAATTCGATAATAACAAAGAAGCAAATCAGTTTGATACACTGGCACTTTGTATAACATCATCCATGAGGACTTTAAGACGACAAAGGTTTGTGCATAATGGGTTCATCTTGCTTCAGAAACGTGTGGAGAATCAGAAGCAGTTATTTGAGTGTCTGGTCACAATACATAAAATGTGGCTCAGGTGCGAGACACTGAAAGAAAACACCAATCTATGGAATGGCAATACACTGAAAGCCCTCATCCCAAGTTAGTGGTTATTTATTCTAAAACAAACGACGATTATCTTTTGACATTTGAAAGAAACTCTGCTGATGGATCGGGTGTCCTCTCGTAAGAGAATTATCAGTGAGTGGTATTGTAAATAACTTAAGCAATGCCGCCGCGGAAATGGAGATGCTACCACTTGTGCTATTTCAAATATACCGCGTTATCTATATGCCTCTATATTCACCAGAATTTACGCCGAACCACTACGCTGTCTAAGCTAATGCGCAGTAAGAAATTCTCCGACGATGAGCTTCAATCGGCTATCCACAATAGAAGTACAGAGAGCTAAAAAGTATCCCAGCACCTCTACAAAGCCTTTATCATATTTATTCTTCTATAGAACTTAATACAATTTTAACTTATCGAATTAGACAATCAACTTTTCTCCAGTTTTCTTTTGTCTAATAATTTCTTAGTGCTCCTTAAAGTCATTTTTTACATCATGACTCCAGGAACGAAAAGGTTTTTCTTTCGTAACGTACTTTGACTGTTCTAAGAAATATTAGAATTAAGTACAATAAATTGATTTTATAAAAAAACTCTGTATTTTCCTGCTTTGTTATAACTACTTCGTCCCTGGCTGCATTTGCAATAATTGAAAATTATTTTAGCTATATATAGTTCACATCTGGGAACTTTAACACTGTCCATATTTTATAATACATACTTTTATTTATAAATATTTTACTTTTATTCAAAATCTTTAATTCTCCATAACCTTCAAGCTTAATATACGATGCAACGATTAATCCTTGAGACGTCAAGAAGAAAATCAAAACAAAGAAACAGAAATAGATGAATTACTTGAGGAAAGGGGACGATATTATATACAGAGAATATAAAGAATAAAGGAACAAAGTGAAATAACTACTAATGAAAGCAGAAGAAAAATCACTGGAGAAATTTGGGCAAAAAATGGAAAAAGATTACCATACACACCAGAAGTTGTTCTACAAAGTACTTCAAAATCTAAAAACTGGGAAACGACAGCCAAAATTGAAACAACTGAAAGACAGAAATGGAGACAATAATAATAGATGGAGAGGAAATCATAGAGAAGTTGAGGCAATACTTTCAACAATTACTATATGCAGAAGGAAACAGCAAAAAACTTTTAATTCAAAAAGATTTATACATAACAAAGAAAAGAGAAACTAAAATATAACGGAAGGAAGTAGATGATACAATAAATATGCCAAAAATGGAAGGCCGCAGGACATGATCTCATCACTGCGGAGATGTTAATGAACATAGGAAAAAAGGGGATTAAAAGCTCTTACAGAGATATATAATAACGCATGAAACCAAGGAGTGGAAAGTTTGAATCATACTGCCAATATTTAAAAAGGGCGACAAAACAAAGTGCGGGAAATATAGAGGAATCACTCTATTGAGTATGGTTTCCAAAGCTTATGAAAGAATCCCGAAAAGGATTACGTAAAGAGGTGGAACCGCAGTTAGAAGAACCATAATGAGTTCATACAGGACCATATATTCACAATTAAGCAGATAATAGAGAAAACCAAGAGATCAGAAAGTAAAGTATAATAATAATAATAATAATGGTAAGGCTCTACGCCCCGCGTGGGAGCACGGACAGCATGCGAACTGAGAGGTTAAGACTCTCATACGTTCGCTCTCTGCCCGGTCGTTGCGCACCATCTCTGATCCAGGACGATATGGCAAGCACCGCGCCTAAGACGACCGGCATTATTACCCTTTGTTCGAGTGAACACAGGTACTCAATTATTTTTAGTGACTGAGTAGGCCACCTACCAGGCATCAGAGAGCACCGGGAATTGAACCCGGGTCCGTCAGCATCGCAGCCCGCCCCTCAACCACGGGACCATGCTGGCTTACGAAAGTAAAGTATACATGTCATTTATAGATCTAGCCAAAGCCTTCGACAGAATCCCACGATGAAAAGTAAGACAAAGTTTAGAAAGAAGAAATGTAAATATAAATATAAACCTAAGAAGAGCAATAATGAGTCTGTATCGCAAGACCAGGAATTATGTTAGAACGGACAATCTCCAATTCAAAGAATTTACAGTGAAATAAGGACTGGGGCAAGGACCTGATAATGGATGACATCTTCATAGAAATAAAAATGAAAACAACAAAACTATAGGTATGTCACAGGAACTTAGCACCAGAAGATTCAAGCATGCGCATTTGCCGGCGACATGGTTGTATTCGCAAGCAGTCATCAAGAACTACGACAGAAGTTTGAGATATGGCCTAGAGTTTTAGAAGAACGGAATTTTGAAGTAAATGTTGAAAAGACAAAAATTATGGAGATAGAAATAGTATAAACAAGTGCCAAAATAATAGTAAAGAAAAAAACTTGAACAGGTCGAAACATTCAAATATTTGGGGGTATTCATAAACAATAAAGGAAAAGAATGGACCGAATACATAGCAAGAAATCTTGAGAAGAACCAAAATAAGTATTTATAAATCGATATTTGTGCCTATCCCAACTTTTGGCTGTGAAAGCTGGACACTCACAAACAGATGGAAAAGTAAATTCCAAAGCTTGGAAATGAAGTACCTTAGAGACACTAGGACTAACGAGAATGGACAAGATCAGAAATGACATATTAAGAAAGGAATTAGAGACAGTAAATAATCAAAAGAAGCTAACTGAGATAGTACAGACATTTAACACGTATGGAGGATAAAAGACAAGTGAAAAGAGTATAGACAGCATACAGATCAGGAGGAAGAGAGGACGTCCCACAAAAACATGGAATGACAATATTGAACAGGTCTTAAAGAAAAAAAAAGAGGATTACTGAAAGAAAAGATTCAAACATTGGCTAGGGATAAAAAAACTAGGGAAAAGTCATGTATAAAGTTTAAGTGCGATATTTCATATTTAAAAAGTCTTAAAAAATATTCAACGAACAATGAGAAATTTAAAAACTCAAAGACGTATAAAATATATTAAATGATCAAAAGAGTATATTTTAATTTAAAGTAAAAGCTTGAGGTCTTAAAACTCACCATAATGACTTTATGTAGTCTTTTTTCTTCAGTCTTCATTTCGCCAATTTGGCCTTTAAGGTTCCTAATTTGTTCCAAAGCATTATCTAGTTCAACTCTAAAGAACAGTGTAAATAGATGTTAACCCCTAGAAAACAAAATTTTTATCATGTTACCTCAAGTTCTCCTTCTCTTTGGTAATTTTTCGCAAAATGGTTTCTTCTCTGATTAACTGCTGCTCTTTCGTCGCAATGTCCTCTTTGAGTTGCTCATTTTGGTGGGTATTAATCTTGAGCTTGTTTTTAAGCTCGCCACATTCGGCCGACGATTCTTGCAGCGCCTTTTGGAGGCCATTCCTTTCGGCCCTCACGCCCTCGAAAAGATTTTGCTGCATGCGCAGCTTTGTTTCGTTTTCCGCCAGGTTCTTCTTCAGATCGTAGATTTCTGCCTAAAAATTTAGCCTAAAGGCCCAGAAACACGTCCTTTAAGAAAACCATACTTTCTTTAGCTTCATTTCATCCATCGTCTCTTCTATTTTGGCAGTCAGATCAAGCCCTTCTTCCACTAATCTATCTCGTTCCTTCTCCAGACAAGAAATCTGCTTCTGCAATTTGTTACTTTCTGTCGAATACTCGTCAATTTCGTCTTCAAGTTTCTGTTTGGTTTGCTCTTGGATCTTTATGAGCTTAATGTGGTCTTTCACAACAGCTGAAAAGGAGAGTTAAGGTAATATAATGCGCAGTTAAATTATCAACCTTGCTGCCTGAGGATGTTCTTATTTAAAACGTCCTTCTCTCTATTCATGCTATCTATGGCTCTTCGATCCGCATCAGACTGCTTTTTGTAATGATCAACCTCTTTCTCCATGTTCACATAGAGCTGCCTCATTTTATCGCGTTCCGCTATCACGTCAGCCTTGTCTTTCTCCATGAAAGTGATCTTTTTATCATAGGTCTCGCGAATCTTTGAAAACTTGTTAAGTTCGTTTCTAATTTTCGCGACTTCATCTTCTCTCAACTGAAATGAATAATTTTTGTACACTTATGGGCGTAAAATTAGGTAACGCTACTTTAATTTCCACGATTTTCTTGGAAATCTCCTTCTTAACTTCCTCTTGGCTTTTCTGCAGCGCCTCGTGCTCATCGTGGAGCTTCCCATGCTTCTGGTGAAGATTTTCCAAATCCGCAGCCAATTTCTCTTTTTGTGCTTTTTGTTCTGAAATATTCTTTTCTAGTCGCGTGTTTACTTTTTCAGATTTTTTAATGTTCTCTTCTAGTGTATGAATGCGTGAGACGGATTTTTCTAATTCGGCATTTAGTTGTTTAATGTCTGATTCCAGGCCGTTGCGCACTTTTTTTATTCGCCCTAGTTCATGGGTCTGATCCTACATCAATTAATTATTATTTAAGGCTCATTTATTCGGTATTCAGAAACATACCTCAAGTTGCGTGATTACTTCGTTAATTTTTATATCAGCCTGCGAATTTTTCCGTTCCAACTCTTCTTGGTATCCTAAAGCGTTAGTTAACTTCTGTTGAAGTTGAGCTACTTCGCCCATTAGTCTTTCTTTCTCCCTCTGTAGATTCTCCTGGTTTTTACTTAGTTGGCCCGCGCTAAAATGGTGGTACATTATTTTTAAACCTTTATTTGATGCTAACGTTGCCTACTCATCACCACCGTCAGACATTTTATTCTTGAAGTCCAACTCGGTGTTGAGGTCGTGCACCTGCTTCCGCAAGTTGTCAATTATCTCCTGGGCTTGCTGCTCGCGGTCATGAGCAGCGTCCGCCATCCTCCAGGCGTGCTCTATCTTCCCTTTCAGATGGGCGATCGTCCCGGAGTCTATCTCGGCCAGCTTTATGGCTGTTTGTACCTTCTCCTCGAACTCTGTAATCAGCTCGTGCAGCTTCGCGCATTTTTCCTCCAGTGCTTTGTTCTTCTCGTGGTTCTCGTACAGCGCCTCGAACAGCTTGTTGTACTCCTCCGCGTACGTGGATATGGCAGGGTTTTGCTCAATTTCGGCGACCGTCTGCAAGGGGCAGATCGCTTAAGGGGCGAAAGGGCGGTAAGTGCAGCTCACCCTGGTGAAGTCCCGCTCTATGATCGCGAACGCGTGCTCCGGGTTGTTGGGGTCGAGCTCCTCTTCCTCCTGCTCCTCCTCTTCCTCATCGAAGCCCTCGAAGTCGTCCTCCATTGTAGAATGATTTCAGTCCTTAATGCAATAGCAGGAGGTTACTGGTGTTATTATTACAGTGAAGCGATTTTACGAAAGCTGACAGGTTTCCTAAAATAAACAATAGGGAAGCCATGGAGATGGTGCTATTGTCATAGATACCTCGTTTGGAGAATCAATAGTGGTGTTATAATGGAATAACAACCGTGCGAGAATTACCAGCTATAACTAAATTTTATATTTTGCTGTATTAGAATCGACAAACCGACATTATTTGAATATTCACTAAATGGATTTCAAAAACATGACAAAAAATTTCACCTGAAAACACATCCAAAAACAATAAATATTACACTAAAAAAGTTTATTGACAATCTTCTGATTTTATCACACATACATGGTTATCGTCAACTTTTACATTATATGGATATACATCACATATGATACATATCCACACAAATTTTATCTTCTATTTTAGTGTTAGAAATTTATCAAAAATTGGTTATGCCAACGGTTAAAAGGACATTAATTTTCCCTTCTACTTATCCTTCCCAATGGGTGTCAATGTACCTTCTATGTTGTACAGAATTCAACAAAGCAGACTTTGTCTGTGTTAAGACACAGTGCTACTTCACATTTAGTATAATGCACATAATTAGACTTGATACATTTTGCAACGTTGTCGCCTTAATTTCTAATTTGGCTAATATTAGCCAGGCGAACATTTCTGACTGTGAAGTAACTCTTTGATCCTTCATTTTTATTTAGTATTCGTTTTACTTTTACGGAATAAAGACGTGTCGGGAGCTCTCTCCTTGTGATGCAGTGATAAACGGTATCATTTTACGCGAGTGATATTCGGCGGTAAGGTACACGGCTGTACGTTATCGTGTTAAAAATGAATCTAGCGTGTCAGCAAACCCAGTTTGTAGTTACGCCGAATGAAGTGGCGTTAATATAAGGAAACAATGCATTATTCCAGGAAAATAGTGCAAGATCGCAAAATGGACAAGCGTTAGTTAATGCTTGGAAAACAGAGAAACGTGCTAAAAACGACCTCAATATTAAATTAAATAACATGTAGATGCAGTTAGAAAATTTGCAAAAACTATATACAGAATTGCAAATTAAATATACAGGATGCGGCGAAAGATCAACCCAAAATTCAGCCTCTAAAGAGAAGATACAAAATGAAGTTCAATACTTCACAGATGAGGAAGAGCTAGCTAGAGAGACGGAGTGGATAAGAAAGAAAAATAGGAAAAAAGAAAAATGGATATGTCGCTCACCCCTCCTCAAAGCAGGCCTAAAGCCCTAGAAAACGAACAAGTGCAACCAAAAACCACAAAGGTATCACAACCGCCTCCAATAATAATAGACGGGTTACAAATTTTAACACACTTCATGAACTAATAGCCAGTATTATGAAGGGGTTCAAAGTTAAAATCATTAATGATAACAATATCAAAATTAACGTTGATGGAGAGCAATACAGGCTTTATATGAGAAGAATTACTCATGGTACTCCTACGAAAATAAACAGAATCGACCAATTAAGGTAATGGCCAAAAATTTGCATCATTCTTGTCACGCTGATGAAATAACGAGGGAGATGAGAAAAAGAGGTTTCAAACTACTTGAAACTACCAGAAAACTAAAGTATAAAACAAAACAGCCACTGAACATGTTTATATAGTCGTTTAGAAACGATGAAGATATTAATAAAATCTTTAGTATAACCGACATCATGGGCATAAGAGTGAAAATTCAGCCAATTAGAAAAACCAAATTAGTGCCACAGTGCAAGCGGTGCTAAGCTTATGGACATATCCAGAAATACTGTGATAAAGAACCTAGATGTGTGAAATGCACCGGGAAACATCTCACAGCAAATTGCGAAAAACCAAAATGTATTCATTGTGGACAATAGCATCCGGCTAACTATCGTGGGTGTATAGTTGCAAAACAAATGCAAAAAATTAAGGATAAGCAGTTCAAGAAACAAATCCTACCCATACAGCCTCAAAGATCCATTCAACCTAAAACAAATGCAGCTCCAATGCAGCAAGAAAACGGAACCAAGAGCAAAATCTACAGCCAAGCAGTGATCGGTAAAACAGATAAGCAAGATAAGAAAACAACTCAAACGAATTCATCAAAGGACAAGACGCTTCAACAAATATTAGAGAAGTTGAATAAAATGGACGAACGTATTTCCAAATTGGAATATCGCGGACAGGGAGCGATTCCTAAAACTAAAAATGGCTAATCAGTTAAGAATATTAGAATGGGATGCCCGTGGGTTACTGCAACGTCAACCATAGTTGCAAGCAGTCCTTGACATGGAAAAAATTGATGTATGTCTCATATCTGAGACTTATTTCACGAGAGAGTCATACATAAAATTTAAAGTATATAAAGCCTATCATACAAAAATGCAATTATAATAAAGGAAACCATTTTACACCATCAAGAAATGGGTTATCAAACAGCGGAACATACAGGCCACATCTGTCAACATTAAAACAAAGTCATATGATGTAATGATCATCGCATTATACTACCCACCGAGACATACTATAAAGAAAGTGCAATATGTAAGCTTTCTTAATAGCCAAGGAAGTAGATTCATCATTGGAGGTGACTTTAACGCAAAGCACACACACTGGGGATCTAGACAAACTACAACTAAAGGTAGAGAACTTTTAGCAGCATCTAATCAGCTTAAATGTGAAGTATTATCAACCTGTAAACCAACGTATTGGCCTACTGATTCGCATAAAATCCCTGACCTCACAGACTTCTTTGTGATCAGAAATATCTCATCAAATTATATCCATGTTCAAGAAGCATGGGATATGAACTCAGATCATTCTCCAATACTTCTTACATTAAGTGATAGTGTAATCCAAAAAGAGGACCTACCGAGCCTAACCAACAAGATGACAGATTGGCAAAGTTTTAAAATCCAACTTGAGGAACTAATCGAGTTTTCAGTACCACTAAGATCAGAAGAACAGCTAGATGAAGAAGTTGATTTGTTTGATCGAAACATTCAAAAAGCAGCATGGAATAACCCACCTCAGCTTACCCGTAGAACAAAAGGAAATAACTATCCTAAAGAGATTAGGAACCTTATTTCAGAAAAAAGAAAACTCAAAAGAGCAGCAGACTAGAGCACTAAGTGATAAAACAGCTCTGAACAACGCAACTTAGCGATTAAAACGCGTAATCCAACGTATCAAAAACGAAGCGATTGGAAACTATTTGAGTGAATTAACTAATGATAATAAAACAGAGTACTCACTTTGGAAGGGTACCAAGCGACTAAAAAGATCTATTTTGTATAATCCCCCAATCCGAAATGGAGATGGAAGCTGGGACCGAAATACCCAAAAAGCATACAGGATTTCAGAACATCTAGAGAGCATTTTTCAGCCAAACGATTGAGAAGACCCTCAAGATTAGACTGAACCAGAACAAGAAGAAGCAATTATCAGACCCACTTCACCAAAAGTTTTTGGTGAAATCAAACCAAATATTAACCCGAAAAAAGCCCCAGGTTTTGACTTAATCACTGGCGATGTGTTAAAACAACTTCCGAGGAAAGCCATAGTAAAACTTACCAATCTTGTTAATGCATCCTTTAGATTGAAGTATGTTCCTAAGATGTGGAAGGTCGCAGAGCTCATTATGATCCTTAAGCCAGGTAAACCTCCTAATGATGTAGCATCATATAGACCTATATCGTTGTTACCAGTCATTTCGAAATTATATGAAAAAATACTCCTTAAAAGACTAAAACCCACAGTAGAGAAAAAGAATCTGATCCCTTCCCACCAGTTTGGGTTCAGAGAAAACCACTCGACTATTGACCAAATTCACAGGATCACAAACGTTATAGAAAAATCACTAGAAGAAAGAAAAGTCTGTTCTACCGTCTTCCTCGATATTGCTCAGGCTTTCAACGCAGTTTGGCATGAAGGATTGTTTCATAAACTGAAGCTGCTTCTACCCACAACAACTTTCACAACTTTTACAATCTTATTTATCAGAAAGATATTTCGGAATTAAACAAGAAAATACTTATTCTGAATTAAAAGAAATCAGAGCAGGGGTGCCACAAGGTAGTGTACTTGGTCCGGTACTTTACCTATTATATACCAGTGACATCTCGAGTCTTGAACATGAAACAGTAGCAACATTTGCTGATGATACCGCAGTTATTGCTGTCGGAAAAGATCATGAAGAGGCTGCCGAGAAACTTCAAACCTCTATTAATAAAATCAACACCTGGACTAAAACTTGGCGTATCAAGTTAAACGAAAATAAGTCTGTACATATAGACTTTACTAACAAACAGAAACAACATCTACCTATCAGAATCAACGATACCCTGATTCCCTATGCAGACTCGGCTAAATATCTGGGTATGACCTTAGACGCTAGACTCCGCTGGAGAGTTCATGTCAATAAAAACGTGAAGAGCTTGACTTCAAATTGAAAAAAAAATGTATTGGCTACTTTGACGAAACTCCAAGTTATCCACATACAATAAATTGCTATTGCTATATAAGCAAATCTTGAAACCCGTTTGGACCTATGGCATCCAACTCTGGGGTTGTGCCAGCAAAAGCAACATCCAAGTGATACAGCGTTTCCAGAACAAAGTACTAAAAAACATCGTTGATGCACCTTAGTACTGCCGAAACAGAGACATCCATCGGGGCCTTCAAATGGATACTGCTGACCAAACCATCGCCAAACTTGCCAGCAGCCATGAAGAAAAGTTACTCAACCGTGTGAACGCTGAGTTAGTGAAATAGTGATAGTGCAAAGCAGAGCATTGTGCGGTATTTGTGTTACGTGTTATGTTTAGTGTAGTTAAGTTACTAGAACACAAGGCAAACTAGTGAGTAAGACCTTAGTTTTAAGAATTTTCAAATGTAATCATTTAAGTTAGAACAAACTTGCTCATTGATCTATTATTGATCAGATTGTAATCCACATAAAAGATCTTGTATCTTTTAATTATATGTATAAAAAAAATTATGAGTGCTGCTGCTGCTGCTGCTGCTGTCACACAGGTCAAAGGTCAAATCGTTCGTGCGTTTCCGTGCCGACCCGAGCGCCTCCGAAGGACAAATTTCGGCTCGGCAGCAGGCGCGACCGAGGTAATATATTTCCGGAACCGCAAGCGATAGAAAATCTTCGTTTGAGAGCGGGTAATAAAGCACTTATATATATAAAAAAAATTATGAGTGCTGTCACACAGGTCAAAGTTCAACTCTAACTGGGTATACGTAAATCCGTTGTCATGGCAACGGCGTACGTCAATTATGTCAAACAGAGCTTTTTAATCGTGTTTTTATTTATTTTTAAAAACTACTATGCGAAGGGGCTCAAGCATGTCGGAGTTGGACAAGCTCTCCGGAGGGGGGCCGCTGCCAGACCTCGTTATTATTATATATATAAAAAAAATTATGAGTGCTGCTGCTGCTGTCACACAGGTCAAAGGTCAAATCGTTCGTGCCTTTCCGTGCCGACCCGAGCGCCTCCGAAGGACAAATTTCGGTCCGGCGACAGGTGCGACCGAGGTAATATATTTCCGGAACCGCAAGCGATAGAAAATTTTCGTTTGAGAGGGGGTAATAAAGCACTTATATATAAAAAAAAATTATGAGTGCTGTCGCACAGGTCAAAGGTCAAAGGTCAAAGTTCAACTCTAACTGGGTATACGTAAATGCGTTGTCATGGCAACGGAGGTACGTCAATTATGTCAAACAGAGCTTTTTAATCGTGTTTTTATTTATTTTTTAAAAACTACTATGCGAAGGGGCTCAAGCATGTCGGAGTTGGACAAGCTCTCCGGAGGGGGGCCGCTGCCAGACCTCGTAAATTTTAAAAAAAATTTATTTGCGTTCATTGATGTTGTCTTCCTTTCTTAGAAACATTCCTGTGTCCCATTTTGCACAACTTTCAGCCACTTTTTTCCTCAAATCTGGATTCTTTTATATAGCAACAATGTACTTATAACAGTTACACCATACAGATGGTAAAAGATTCTGAGATATCACTAGCGAGCTATCAAACAGGTCAACACCACCCATGTATTTATTGTAGTGCTTGACAACATTAGGGCATTTTATTGACACATTCTCACTTTCTTATCGAATTTGTCTCCTTCAGAGATGGAACTTTCCCCACTTAGAATTGATGGAAACAAAACTTGTTAATCTCGCTCTTGAAAGGCAATTTATTGTTAGAAAAATTCTATTTTCCTAACTGTTCCTAATGTGTAAATTACCTGGTTAACTAGAAAAACATATAAGTCAATAGATGTGTAATGGTTGTCATAATATATCTTATAATTACATTATCAGAAGCTTCCACGTCTGGTTTATCCGACAGCCACTATATGGGATCATTTTCCTGAACTGTGTAGATCTCTAAATCATAAGAATATCCAGATACTCCATATAGCACAAAAATATTGCCTCAAATAATTTCTAGCCTTAGTTGGGCACATATACTTTCATCTATAGATACTTTCTTGAAGTTTTAGCGAAATGTTTCAACTACATTATTTCTTCATTACTTCAAAATGATTGGCTGATATTCTTCTTAGACCAATTTATTTTCAAATAATGGTTCCCAGTAGTCGCTCCAACTTGGAACGTGGATGCATGTCATTAGAATACATATAATTACGTATTTTTTTATATCATCCTTGATAATTTCTTGTGGTTTGCCTGAATTCAATTGAGCACTGCACTAGATTGTTTCCCGTACAATATGATCAATTAAGTTTTCTGTAAAAATGTCAGTGAAGAACTCATTTGGGGCTACAAGCTGATCATTTCCCAAAAATTTAGATTAACAGTACCACAAAACTTACTTTTCGACACAATACCTTTACCCTTTATGTGGTGTCTTCTCGTCTTCTAAATATTCTGAAGATGTTTTATTTTGAGCTTGTCTTTCTTCTGCATTATGGAAGGATGCCTGTTCATTGCTAAGAACAGCTACAGATGATTCATTTTCATTTATCTTGTCCTTAGCACCTTTGCCCCCACTGCTTGTTGATGGCATAGGATCTGAATAAAAGAATAAATGGAACCTGCAGACACAGTGAATAAAATATTACACATTTTTCAATAGTATTTATCATGATGAATTTCAATGGCTACATTTTAATTATCTGCAAAGATTAGAAAATATTATTGAACTACAATTTTCATAGTAATTGTTTGTAGTCTGAGAGCTAAAGTAGTGCCATAACAAAAAATTGTTGTTAACATTACTGTCGTTTACCGGGAAGCAAAAACCAAAAAAAGAAAAGAAAATAAGGAGATAAATCAGAAACGACAAGGTTTAAGAAATAGTATGGTCATTGTAGAAAATGGAAGGAAAAAATACAATAATGCAATAACAGAGTCAAACATGGATATAAGAGAATCAGCATAATTGAAGTTAACATCAAAGACCTATATTAAAAAATAGTTAAAATAAATGTCGATGTAGAAACACCAATTAAAAAAAAGAAAAGGTATGGCTTTTTGAAGTATGCAATGAAGAGTACAAAGGTGACGCAAGGGTTTATACTGAGAATTTCTTACAAAAAAAAAAAAAAACAAATTGAAAAAAAGGAAAATCAGAGTGGCGGCAAAAGAAAAACCGTACAGATAGGGTATATCAAAATAATGATAAACGGGGTGGAGTGGAGATGGAATAAAACCAAGGAAGAGCTTGAAAAAGTAGGATCATGAAATCAGGCGAAGAAGGCAATGATGCAAAAATGAAGACGAACCAGACAACAAAGAAATATAAGTGCAGAAGTTAAACAAATATGTACTCTTCACAAGTGGAGTTGATACAAGAAGATACGAAACAGAAACTCTGATGAAGGATATCAAAGAAAAAGTCGAGGATTTTATTCCGATATCAGAAAAACTATGCTACATAGAAATAAGAGACGAAATTTTCACAACTTACGATCAAGAAATGACTTTTATGAGAAATTAGATAAGAATTACGGTAAATCAAGAAAGAGCAGGACAAAAATTATAACAGAAAATTCAAATGCAATGTTAGGTAGAAAATTTATATTGCCCTCTCCCCTTAGTCCTCGTATTGTGTGAAGTTTTTTCACCAAGTTGCACATAAAATTTGCTTTCCAAAACATACATGATTTCTACTATTTTTCTCCTAATTAGCATGTTGAGAAAATGGACTGGGAACTTTTTCGAAAAAATAAACTATCTGACCTGGACTATATTAAGTGAAAAAAGGAAGGTACAGCATGGCATATCAACTATTAACGCCAAATTTTTATATTGTTTATAACCTTTTATTTTTGTCAGACCAAAATAAAAATGGCATCGTACTTCGTTCAGCACTTTTCATAAATATAATTTTTTTTTACTTAGGCGTCTTAAATTAATTTTAACAGACGAGACAATTTTAATATATACACCAGTTATGCCATAAATATTTCCTTTTATCATATGCTGTTTCATGTTTGAAAACACATTGTAGACTACCTCATAATAATGAGTGTGACTAATAGGATGCAAGAGACTAGAAGTTCCAATTTCAATAAATGCCACTCATACACCAAATAAAAGAAAATTAAAAATTAAATCTCATACAAATGAAGGAGATTTTGTATAATTATTGTTCTGCATTCACAGATGGAGTGGAATGAAAAGTAAAAACTTCAAGAACAGTTTATTCATGTAATATAATGCAATGCATACCTCCCAAACCCTCAGTTATAGTATAATATAATTTATCACAACATGTTTCAGTACATCATAAAAATAAAATATTTGCAAGGAGTGGTATGACCTCAGCGACTATTTGTACTTGCAGAAAACATAATTATAGCCAACATCTGAAGTGGGCAGTTCACGAAACGTCAGCGCATCAGTGCAGGTGTCAAAAGACGAGTTAAATGAACGTCCGTCAGTTCGTCATCTAGATATTGCGGGCGCTAGCTGGCGTACATGTGTAAACAAATAGAGAAATCGAAGTCACTTTTTTCCTAACTCGTAATTTAAGCTACTTTTCTCAACAAGTCAAAGTCGTGAAAATATAAAATGACACCGTCATTCGTTAGTCAAATATAAAACTATGCCAGTCTAGATATAACGATGAAAATAATGTTACGTGTCGATAGCTTAGTAGTAGATATATATCTGTTACATCTGCGTATTTTCAAAATATCTCCTTTCATTAAAATCGAACAAGACATTGCAATTCAAAATGTAAAGTTTAACAATACTATTTTATAATATTAAGTACAAAACTCACATTAGTTGTAAGTATCGTAAAATAACACTCTTACATAGTAAAAGGCATTAATTGATACATAAAGCATTTGTTGCAAACTCGAACAGGCTTGACGTGCCCGAATTTAGGCAAAGGAACACTGTTAGATGAACACCGGGCACAGAAGATCTTCCCGCAGTTCCGGCAGTGGTGGCGGCGCTTGACGACTGTGAATGTGGCGCCGCAGCTCATGCACTTGGGCGCTTCGACGTCTGGGATCCACACGGGTGGCCTCTCCACCTCAACCTCTCTGTGGGCGTGCTGCGCGCTGGCGCCGTTCGCGATGCCTTGCCTCAAATTATCCCTGCCGACGCTCACGTAATGCTCGAAGTTGTCAGTTAGTGCGGAAATGTCCTCGTGCTCATGCGACCTGGGCCGATTGGAATATTCAAAGTTGTTTTCTTCGTTTTCGTCAATGTGGAAGTACACATTGTTGTCAAACAGGGCTTCTTGTGCCAGAATGTTCGGGTCCACCGTGAATTCATCATTCTCGATCACCTCGCTGGCTGTCGGGTGGTACTCGATCGAAGAATCAAGACTCTGCTCAGGCGTCATGGGAATTTCGTTAGAATCAGAAGCGTTCATCAGAAACACTGCTTTCAGTATGTTTCTCAAGTCACTTGCAAAGTTTGTTTGCAGCTGGTCCGCGACGCCGGCAATGCAGACAAAGAGGCGGTGCAGTAAATCTTCGCTTGATCTACAAAATTAAATTTGTTAAAAACATCTGCTTACAATGCATAAAATAAAAACTAAACTTCAAAGATCTTTGTTTAAACATGTACAAGGTATGGTCATTAAATAATTAGCAGCGTATGAGTCTAGTAGCACACAGGTAACAACTATACACTTGATTAGCCTAGTACTTCCTCAATCATAACACAGATTTAAAATTTTACCAACAGAACCAGTAACTCAGTTTTGAAACCGTGTTAATTAGTCATATTTTTTTAAATAATATAACTAACGCAGTTATCAAATTCATAACAAAGGGTGGCCCAAATGGAGCATCAGATTTAAATTTTATATAAAACAACTTTTAAATTGATTTTATGATCAAATTTTTATCAAGTATTAAAGCACACATTCTATTATGTTTCTGGTCGCCGACAATGCTTTACACTTTTCTCTTTTTTGTATTAGATCTATGGTCATTGAGTTTTTTTTCTGTTTTTAAATCCCTAGTTTATTGTTAATTTTTTTCTTTTTAATTATTAAAGTCTACATTGTGTTGTACATTTCTTGAATCGCAAAGTTTTTAAAATTGTTATTCATCTTTTTCGTTCTGATTGAGATCTCTTAAATTTGGTCTCATCCCATCTGAGGGCTTCTTGCTTACTATTTTTCTTTTTAATTATCTTGAGTCTTTCTGATTTTATTAGGACTGTTGCCTTGTCATGGCATTAGTTATCAGTTTCTCTTTATTATTTATTATATAGTATATTTCATTTCTGAAGTGTCTGTTTAAAGATCTCCACACCCATCTTTCTGGTCCTTGCTTTAAAAAACGTGTTTTTGTGTCATTATAAAGTCTACTAGCAATCTTCCCCTTCATTCTTCGTTCCTTTTTCAAACTTTCCCATTGCCTTTCCTTACTGATAAGGTCTCCTTTAATCATATTTCCTCTAATTTAGTTTTTTAAATGTTCATAGAATTTATAACTTTGTCTGATGAGGCTTTGATCAGTGCATAAGTCTTTCATTTCTTTAATATAGTTGTTCAACCTATCCCATATCAACCTTCCTTTATTCTTGTTATCTTTGGTATGTAACCCGTTTTATCTTTCTACAATTGCCTATCTTTTTCTTCTAACTTCTGCTTCTGCTCATTTCAAAGTTTATTTTGCTTACTGCTTGATCAATAATAAGGAAAGTAATGTAATCGGCGGAAATTTGATCCAGTTTTTCAAATTTCTGGACGAAATATAGCCTCATGACACCAAAAAAGTTGGTTTGAGCCATTGGTTTGTGTGTGTGTGTTTGTTGGTCTGTCAGTAAACAGGATATCTCGAGAACCGTAAGAGCTAAAGACTTGAAATTTGGTATGCGAGTTACTTGTAGGTAGGGGACGCAGTGCGAAGCTTTTGGTAAAAAAGGCCGAGCCGTTTCGTCGCAAGGTCGCAAAATCAGTCGCGAATCTAAACGGTTGAAGATGAGAATAAAAATGATTTGTTATCACGAGATAAACATGAATATAAAGTAAAAGTTGGTAAAATAGAAACTCGAAAAAAAATTGAAGCTCAGGATTCTTAATATACCGGGTGTTCATAAAATGTTTCAGGAAATTTATATTACCGGATAGATCAGACCGAGACGAGGTCAAATAAATAAGTTATAGCAGATTAAAAATTAATTAAACGAACCAATCAGTGCGCTCCGAGAGCTACCGGGCCGACCGCGGGAGGACGGGGGGGAACGCTTGGCCGCTAGGAGGGAGCACGCAGGCAATAATGGCGAAGTCTGTGCGGGCGAGCTCGCACGGTTACCTTCAGTGACGTAGGAAAATTTTAAGTACGAGTCAATTATTGTCTTGTACTGTTTATTTTAATCAGCTTTCGAGTGTTGGACTCGTGCCTCATCTTTTTTAAATTAACAAATTTTTAGACGAGAGCAGCGCAGGGCCGAGACGATGGACTCGCGCCTCGTCCTTTTTTAAAATAACAAGTTCCGGGACGAGAGTAGCGTAGGGCCGAGATGATGAACCCGGTATAATATATAATAATAAGATAAGGAAAGTAGTGTAATGTTCACATCAGATTTTTATATTTGTTTTATTCTTATTTCTGTTATTAATGCTATTAAAATTGAGTTTTCGCTATATCTCTCTGTTGAGAAAACTTTTGGAAGGTCAAACGGTGTTTTTTGCCTACTACACTTGCCTTTTCGTTCTGCTTCACTAAGGATTTACGTGAGGGACATTTGCATGGGTCTCGCAGAGCATAGGTAATGGCGAATAGTCCAACGAATGGTTGGAAACTGATTCACGGGTACGAACCTCGCAATCCAAATTTCAAATTCGTGCGCGGAACTACAGTAATGATTTTAAATTCGGCGGCTGGAAGTGGCCTCCGTTCAGTAAATAATGGCTTTTAGAAACAGTAATCCATATTCGTCGCTCCTCTTACACATTTCGAACTTCGAATTTAATTTTTTATCAATTGTTGGGCAAGAACTTTTTAAAGCAACTGGGTTCTATCCACTAAAACATAATAAAATGTTTGATAGTTTTTATAACTTTCAACTCCATCAAGCAGGCAAGAGTTGAATTCGGAATTAATATGACTATTGTGAGGACTTTAGTACCTAGAACAAATTAATCATTAAATCATTAAAGAGATATGAGATTACAAAAAAAGACCCAAATGTAAAAATACCACCACAGTAATCAAATCTTTAAGGGTCATCCTTCCAATCTACAAATTCATTAAGCATTGTTTAAATAACAATAATTTCTTCTTTTAATTATAATTGTATTTTTCAATTAGCTTTTCATTATTCAATGTATGTATGTCTCCTATTAGTCAATTTTTTCTGTTTTATATTTTTATTCGCTATGTATATAGCCCTAGCATAGCCACTAACCTTGTTCACAGCAAATAGTCTTTGTTTTGGCAACCTTAGGGCCATTAATTTGTTGTTTTTTTAATAAGCGAGGCCGTTAAGAGCTTACTACTACACTGTCCGTTTTCCTTATTTTTCTTGCATTTTTCCCTCCTAATTTATTTTTTATTGGCGAATCTTCCCTTCATTTTTCGCAATTTGTTAAAATTGCAGTACTTGGTTTGCCATATTTTTCTGCATCTACACCGTTTTCATCTTCCTCGTCTGTTAATGATTCAAATTCGCCTTCACCATATTCGCTTTTTATTTTTTTAATCATAAACTTGTCATATTTTAACACTACAGTGTTCCTATACTCTATTTTCTCTTAGTTTGCATAGCAATAGTTTCCTTGCGTTTATATTCTTTGCTATAAAATTATTTTCAATTCTTATTCTTGTTCCTTTCAAATTTTGGTTATCAGTCCATAAGCTAATAAATATTCGAGTTACTGCCTTCTCTTTGTTTATTTCTTGCACCCAACCTACAGGTATTGGACAAAATAATGGAAACACTTGTGGAAATTGTAACATCCTGAATTAAGTGTTGGTCCGCCTTTAGCACACAATACAGCTTGAATTCTAGGCAAAATAGACCAATACAAGTCCTGAATAGTGGTGAATAGAATTTGAAACCATTCTTCATACAGCAACACAGCCTTCAGGTGGAAATCGATGCCAAACCCTGTTTTCCAAAACAGCCCACAGAGAACTTGGAAGATGTTCCACCTCATTAGCATAGTCTTGAAACCACTCTTGAACATGGCCAGCGGTATGAATGGGGGCATTATCATCCTAGAATATGACATTTCCGTCTGGAAATAAATTTTGCATCATTGGGTGGACCTGGTTACCCAAAAGTTCTCTATACACTGCTGCTGTGATATGACCATGTACTATGACAATTGGGGCTACCAAAGACCATGATATAGCGCCCTAGACCATAATAGAGCGACCATCATGTTTGACAGTCAGGCGGAGACAGTCCATATCATATGCTTCAGAGAGTGTTCGTCAGACAAACACGTGTCCAGTGGTGGAAAAGAGGGTAAAGGGATATGTTGCCAGTCCTCCAACGTCCAGTTTTGTGGGCACTGCACCAAGCTCGTCGTCTGAGCATTCGTGTCTGTTATTAGGGGTTTGACAATAGCAACACGCCCATGGATACTCATTTTATGCAGTTCCTCCCTCATTGTTTTGGATGACACTGGAGTGTTTAGGTGCTAATTAAGTTCTGTAGTCACTTTCTCGTCAGTTGTTTTCTTCTGCGTCATCACAACACGCTTCAAGGCTCGGCGGTCATCTTTCGACCACCGTTATGCTTCACTGACCTTGTTTAACCATGCACTGTGTATGGGATCGTGGCTTTTGAGACCGGGCCTTGTGTTACACCCCATACGTTGCTGTTTTGCTCACAGATGCTCTAGAGAGGGAGGCACTAACCATTAACCACTTTGAAACTTCATCAGGTCGGACATACTGGTCATTCCACAGACCTGCATAACGTTCGCAACCAGACTGCGTCACTCTACTATTAGTGCACAGTCCATACTGCCTGCAACAAACAAAATACAATTGATTTATGGGGTGCCTAGTGTTACCAGGCACAGTGAAAGTATGTCGCACTTTTAACAAGTGTTTCATTATTTTGTCTAATACCTGTAGATCTGTATTGGTTAATTGAATATGAAGATTCACTATAAGAAACTGTAATATTTCTTCAAACTTCACATGGCTTGTAACTCGTGCATTTTAACCATAAATTAGTATGCCTCATTTTATTATTTCCCTTCCTATTAACTCAATTTAATTTTCTTGCTTAACCAATTTATCTTTGAATCTTGGAAATTCCTTCCTGTATATTTCCCATTTTTCGTTAACTGTTTTATATATCTTGATTTGAGATCTTGTTTTATAGAATATAAAAGTTTTAACAATTCATGTTTGGTTTGGTTTGGTTTATTATGTTTATTGACTTGTATAGAAAAGAACTATTTGGAAAATATATAAAAATTTATACTAGATATTTTGTATCACTAATTTTTAATCTCACTTTTTATTATAAGCCACAATTTTCTTTAAAAAGCTTAGTTTAAATTTTTCTAACTGCTCAAAAACACTATTGTTAATTTTACAAATTCATAAGTTACCTTGCCACTTACCCTATTTGTTTTTAATATTTTTATTTAGAAAAAATTATATGATAACATGATTTTCACTACAAACAAATCTAACAAAGTAACAAAGAGAGAGAGAGAGAGAGAGAGAGAGAGAGAGAGAGAGATAAGAAAATATTCAAACAATTTGAAATAGAAAAAATAAAAGAAAGTATTCAAGAAACAGGTTCAACGAAGAAAATAAAAAATAATTGAGAACAGTAAAAAGTTGGGTAATGGAAAAAGGAAGGAAATTATAACATTAGCTTATTATAATCAATTATATGACAACAAAGAAGAGAAACCACAGATCGAAAAAGAGAAGTAAAATTAAAAACATCACAACCAAATCACACCAGAGGAACTAGAATCAATAAGTAAGAATTTAAACAACAAAACTACAGGAAACGGCAACATATGAATGAAATGTTACAAAGTTTATCAGTTGAAGGCCAATAGTTACTGTTGATAAAGCAAGAATGAAAATGGATAGAGAAAGGAAATGATTTTGGACAAAAACAGGAGTAAAACAAGTTTATCGATTATCTTCCACCTTGCTTAATTATGTGTTCGAAGATATCTGTTGAAACTCCCCTGGGAAAAGAGAAGAGTACAAGTAACGGAAGAAGCCTTTTCAACTTAAGGTTTGTGGACAACCTAATCTTATTCGCAGAAAGTCATTACAAACCATGCTACAAGAACGCTTAGAATAAAGTGAAAAAACAGGGTTAAAAATTAATTTTAATAAAATATAATTGTTATGAAACAAAATTGAAGAGTTTAAGGGAGAAAAACTTTATTACGTACAGAAAACTACGTATTCAGGACAAACAATTGCACTGGTGTACAAAATGGAGAAAGAAATACAAAAAATGACTGATTTGGCATGGAAGAAATATTTGCTATTCAGATAATTTTAAAATAAATATAAAGAACAGTGTTCAATCTGTGTGTATTACCAACCCTAATCTAGGGAGCCGAAATATAAAATTTAAATAAACAATATCAGAAGATAAAGACGACTTAGTATAGGATGGAAAGGTCAATATTGAACATCTGGCTAATGGATCGGATATGATTAGAACAGATCATTTCGAAAATAGCATACTAAAATTTCAAAGTTGGATCTCAATTAGTTTTGAAATGACAGCTCGAAAGACGAAAATAGTTGCGTTATAACAAAAAAATCCGTAGTTAAAACTTTAAACGCGTTTTTCTCAAAACAACATTTTTCGAATCTGCTGTCACTCTAACTCGAACTAAAATCATCGATCGTCTTGAAATTTTTTGAGCATATTCAGTACATGTTTTGCTATACTATGACCTTCCATTTTTAATGTTGAACAAAAATTGTCAATTTGCCATGCAAAAAACAGCCATTTTTTGGGGGACAAAAACCGACTTTTTTTTTGAAAACTTCGCCATTTTGTGAAATTTCAATATTTTTTCAAGCCTGAGCCTCATAGTAGGGAAATGTTTTCTAGCTTAACGAGATTTTTTCAGGCACTCTGAAGGCGTTAATCGTGGCAGCAGTGAAGCTACTTTTTTTGGACCTCCAGAAGATGGCGGATAAGTAGGCCAACTATTAATATTTTTATTTGAAAAAATTGATGTAACAAGCTCAAACATACTAGAATACATCCTCCAAGTTTGAAAAGATTTGATGCAATCGTTTTTGTTTAATAAATTCCCGAAAATCACCTAATTTTTCGCAAGGCACACTGGTATAGCCCCTTAAAACTCAACTGAAAGATTTAAAAGAGAAGAATAATCACAATTGGGTCATCGAATATCCAGAAGCAATGATAATTAAGCAACACAAGAATTGAAGAAAATTAATGTCAATTTACCGATAATTAGTAAAATAAAAAAGGAAGGAAACGAAATGGAATATTAAATTGCTGCAGTAGAGTAAATACGAATGAAGTTCCAAAGCAGAAATAGGAATTTTAAAGCAATGTATTTACTTTGAGATACATAAAACCATTAAAATCCTGGTAAACACTAAATGAAAAAAATAATAAAACTGAATTTAAACATACAGGAGGAAATATGGTACTTAGCGCATTCGGCCTCAACGATGATAACCCAGTAGAGGAAAAAGCGAAATTTCTAGATACGATTACAAAAGAAAGAAAAAGCAGAAACGACAGAGAAAATTATAATTACAAACGATCTAAATTAAAAGGTACGAAGTAGAGACATTTGGATATAAAAGACACAAAACAAATCAATCATAGACTATAGAATAATAAGGACAATAACAATTAAAGATGTAAAAGCGAAGAAATAAAAAAAATAAAGAGGAAAAACAAAGGCAAAAATCTATTTATCAAAGGAAAAAATGTAAGATGTAAGAAAGAATCATAATTATTTTAGACAATGCTGAAAAAGTAAAATCAATGAAAAATAAGAAATCACTTGGACCTAATGAAGTATAGATCTGAAAAATTATAACAAAAAATTCCAAATATGTTCCAAAAAAAAAACAATAAATGGAGAACACATATCTGACGAGTTGATAAACGTTTGTAAATATCAATCGGCCTGCGAACTGAGAGGTTAAGGCTCTCATGTGTTCGCTCTCTCTGCCCGGTCATTGCGCACCATCTCTGATGCAGGGCGATATGGCAAGCACCGCGCCTAAGACGACCGGCATTATTACCCTTTGTTCGAGTGAACACAGGTACTCAATTATTTTTAGTGACTGAGTAGGCCACCCGCCAGGCATCAGAGAGCACCGGGAATTGAACCCGGGTCCGTCAGCATCGCAGCCCGCCCCTCAACAACGGGACCACGCTATAATACAAATAAATATTCTTAAGGTTCGTATCTGGGCTGGGCTGGACATTGGTACTAATACTTTGACTACAGCTCTGAACAATTCTGTTGTTCTTGCCAAACCATCTTCTCAAATTTTTTAGCCATGATATCCTCCTTCTGTCGGGGCCTCTCCTTCCAAATACCTTTCCCTGCAGTATATTCTGCAGCAGCTGATATTTATTGGCGTTTGGCATAATATGGCCCATATATGAGTTTTTAGGCTTTCACTGTTTTCTTTTGCATTCTCAGAATCTCAGTTCTGTAATGTGTTCTATCTTCAATACTGCCACATCTAGAAGGCTTTTTGTCAGAGTCCATGATTTTACTGCATATATTAGTATGGAAAACACAACGTAATAATCATATCATTGTGGCCATGGTGAAATGATGACTTTAAATATTTAATGCGTACTATTAAATGTTGCTCTTGCTTTTTCAATACAAATCCTTATTTCTTGGGAGTTGTCCCACTTGATGACATTAAGTCATACCAAGACATGAACAGGTTTTTCATTAATTATTATTCGTTATTGCTTTTACTAATGACAATTAATTTTGTTTTATTGATATTAATATCCAAGCTGTACTATTGACTGCTGTCCGTTACTCTATCTACAAGATATTGAGTTCCTTCTATACTATCTGCGAAGATGACTGTTTCGTCGTCATATCTAATATAGTTTACTCTTTCACCCTTCAGCAAAATCCCTTCATCCATTTCATATAAAGCTTCTCTAAAAATTCACTTTCAATATATGTTAAAAATCAGCAGTAACAGAACACAATCCTGACTTACCTCTCGCAAAAAAAGCATCCTCCATCCAGTCTTACAAATGCCGATTGGTTCCAATAGAAGTTACAATTATTCTAAGTTCCTTTTTTCATCCAATCTAATGCTTTTCAGGAATTAAATCAATTTCTGGTGCTGTACCGTATCGAAAGCCTTACTGTAGTCCATAAAGCAGACATAGACATCACATTTCACATCGATACATCTTTAGAAGAGTACTTGAATGCTAAATCAGGCTTCTCGTGTATCAACAGCATTTCTAAATTCAAACTGTGTAGGCGACATTTGATTTTCATAGGATTTATACATTCTATTATGTGTAATTTTAATAAATCCGTTAAGAAGGTAACTCATGAGGTTTATTGTGCAATAGTCATAAGTTTTGGTCCCGGTTTTGTTGAACAGAGTTATAAATTCTGATATTAGCCAATGTTCGAAAATATTCCTAGAATTGTAGACTTGATTATATAACAAAGTTAACCAGTTTATTCCTTGTTCATCAAATAACTTGAGAAATTTTACTTCAATGTCATCCGGCCTTGCTGCTTTGCCTTCTTTCATACCCCTTATTGCAATTTCCACTTCTTCCTTCATTATGCTTTGTCCAGAGATTGTGGTCGATTATCTTTAAACAATTGCTGTATGTATGCTTCCCATGTCTCTTTGATTTCGTTCTTATTAATAACTTTTCCATCACTGTCACTAATTTCTTTATTTTTCTTCTATTTTGTTTTCCAGTCATTTGTTTGATTTATCGATATATGTTTAAGTGTTATATTTCTGCTGCAAGGTTTCTCTTAGACAGTTTCCTTTGGCTTCATTCTCTTTAGCTTCTTTTATCTCTGTCTTAATAATTTTTTCAATACTTTTGTACTCTATAGTGTTATTTTTCATTATTCTTCTTCTTTTCACCAATTGGAGAATTTCCTTCGTCATCCACAATTTGTGCTTCCAATTGTTTAGTTTTAAAATATCATTTTTGATGGTCATTACCATTATATTTAATTTGTTGATCTTTACATTAACATTCTAGGTATTTAGGTTGCCCTCAATTATGTTTTCCAAACGTGCTGCTGCTTGTCCTCTCATAAGGAGATCTTTTATTTTTCTTAAATGATACTTAATTTATATGCAAAAGAAAAAAAATAGACCCACTCATATAGCATTTATCAACTTGAGAAAGGCTTAAGATACAGTATCAGGAAGAAAACTATGGAAAGCTTGACAGAAATCAAAGTTTATTTAAAATACTCTGAGTACACCCTGAAAAACTGGAAAAGAAAAGGTGGTCAGTAAAAGACAACTTTGCAAATTTATGTTTCATGAAAGGTAAAGTGTACACAAAAGCAAGACTGGAAATTAACTTTAATAAAACAACATAGAAGAGATGGATATCTGAAAATAGTCGAAAACAACAAAATAAAGGAAACGAAAAATTTAATATTTAGGGCATATTATAAACAGACACAAACACAAAGGATAAAAAGAGACAAAAGACAGATTAGGATAGACAAGATGATGTCTAAGACAATTCCACACAATCTTAATGGATAAAAACATCAATAAAAACACAAAAGTCTAAATGTGCAGCACCAGGGCACAAAGTATTATAACTTATGGTGCAGAAAACTGAATCATAAACAGAATAAAATGACCACAACCACCTTAGAGACGGAATACTGAAGAAAATGCTGTGGATAACCATAATTAATCTACTATACATATGAACAGAAAGTAAACAAAGACAACTGATATGAAATGGCTGAGTTCTGAGCTTACGTTTGGTTGCCTATTCCACTGTCATTATTTGTAAGTAAATTGTTCCACGTTCCCACCATCCAAAAATTTGAGAGAAGGCGAGTGAAAAATTGTCAGCCTAGGATGCCAAAAATACCTTTTGCGGACAACCCTTTGTAAAATAATAAACAAAGAGAATAGACAGAAAATTAAGGTAGAGACAGACACATCGAACTAAACAGAAGAAAAGACATTACAGTAGTATGGGGATGACCTAAGGAGATGGATAAACATAGTTACAGAATAGAGCCCAATAGGAAAAAGAAGTAGACCACCATAATCTTTGAGAAATAAAGTGGATTGGTGGTGCACAATGGAATAACAAAGAAGATTGGAGATTAAGGCTGAGAGAAGGAAGATTTCCCATTTTCTGTATCAACTATGTTCTATTTTATTTATTTTAATTTTTCCTCAATGCCTGTGTGTACTTGCTACCTTACAGAGTAATGTTTGTTGTCTAAGATGCAGCTATGGGCTTCAATGGTAAAACTAAATATGTATATTTGTAGATAGCTACTTGCATAAAATCCACAGACACACATATAAATTGCCAGAAGCTGGTTTCAGCCAGTACCTATCTATTATAAATTAAACAAAAACTCCATGAACCTAAATAAAGCTTTTGTTTTTCTATATTTGCAGTTATTTATTGATAACATGTTTTTTTTATAAAACACAGAATAAGACAAATTCTACATCATTTAAGGGACATCTGTTTGAAAAAAAATTTTGGCCATTTTTTGTATTGGCTTATATGATGTATAAACATCTCGAAAATGATATTCAAAAAGAATTTTTAAGGGGAATAATTTAGAAAAAATTTTAAGGTCATTTTATGAAGCGTCTCTGAGCGCTCTAAAGCATAAAAAAGCTTTTTTTGAATTTCAATTTCTGTTTATTACCCACTGTCCCTATGCAGATATAGGTGTTTCTTTGAAGCATAAACACTAAAATATTATACATGATGCCAGTGTAAAAAAATTAGCAAGCACTTATTTTAGAAATTTCATAATGATAAGTAGTTTTGAAAATTTGAACTCGATTATCTCGAAATCATGTATTCTAAATCGGCAGGCAATAGATCTCAAACAATTTTCAACCGATTCACTTGAAATTTTAACTGTAGCTTCTTAGATAAATTATCTACTGAAGTACACACGATTTTTATAATTGATTGACAATTATGATTTTTATAAACAAATTAAGGTCGATTTTTTGCCAAAAATGCAACATTTTTCAAAACTGCCAAATTTCCAAAAATCAATATTTTTTAATAATCGTATGTACTTCATTAGCAAAACTCATATAGATAATAACAAAATTTTTGTATTCCTCCACTCAAAAGTGTGATTAATAAAAATCCCCCAAAAAACACGTTTTTTCAAGTTTCAAATAGATGTTGTCCCTTAATACTTTTATAGTCTTTCTTTTAAATTGATGGATATGGTAGAGTATGGAAAGCAAAATAGTCTGAAGGTTTAAAACATTTATCAAAAAACATAAGTCTATTAGACAATATCAGGCTGTCTTTCTTTTTAGAAAATTCATGATTATTTAGGCAGTACAGGTTTTTTCAGCAAAATTTTATAATTGCTATAATTGTATTATTGCATTTGAAATTGCAATAGACTACAACTGCTATTACAATACAAAATAGTTCAAACAAAAGACAATATAAATAGCAATCTTGTAAAATATTTAAATTTATTTTTTATCTTTAGGATTAGTTCATTACTATTTTACTGTATTAATAATTTCGTTTTTGATAGAGAGCAATTTTTCCATCGTTCTGCAAACAAAATAAGGTCAAATTTAGGTATCATTCATTTTCTTCCATGAATGTTTTTTTTAAATTAATAGATAGCTATTAGTAGAAAATTGTTATGACTTCTGACAGTTCAGGTATATGTCTGTGGTCCTCATACTCCTATTCATACCCAATCTAAATTCCTAAACATATAAAGATAAAACTAAAGAAGTGTAGTATATGATATTAATTATGGAATCCTTAGTAGCGCTTAAGTTTGTTATGTAAGAATATTTTTAGAATTCAGTATACCCTACTTAAATATGGATTATCAAAGTTAGGAGACTGAGTGATGATGCACTCTAGAAGAACAAACACCTACACAACAATAACAATTATTTTGGCAAAATTTAAATAAAAAAATACAGTGAAAGTAAAAAGAAGCCATTCAAATGTATTACCTAAATTTTGCTCTAACTTCGTTTCTGCTGGCAATCTCAGCTGCTTGCAATGCTAGAGCTATTTCTTCATCATCGGCACAGTTACTGTTAAACGACGACGTATCAGAGCTGCCTACACTAGTTTCATCGTCATCAACGATCGTTGCTTGTGGTGACCTCATCAATTTGGATCTCTTCCTGCTGGGTTTCGACAAGTTCCTACTTGTCCCTGGAGAAAAGTCCACCTGTCCCTGATAAACAAGCTTCTTCTTATTGGAAAGCGACTCACTGGTTTCTGGTTTATTATGACACTGACAAGGAATTTGTAAGACCGAGGAATTCTTGACGCATCCACATGTCTTGTCCTCGAACAAGTCTAAGCTCGGTGACCTATCTAAGCTTGTGTTTTCGGTACACACGCCAGAATCATTAGGAGACTCAACTTCTTGTTTCTTCTTTTCGTTGTTGACAGTTGTTTTTGCTTGTGCTTTTTCGTTATTTTGTGCATTTTTGTCCGTAGCGAGAATGGATGAAAGTGTAGCGGCGGCTACTGAGATCACCTCCAGTGAATCCCGATCCGGAAGCGACTCCACACCTGGAGAGCCCTCTTCTGGAACGTCCGAGAGAGATGCCACTATGCTGTCATGATCGACAGTATTCGGAATTAAATATCCAGATGTGGATGGAATTTCAATGTTTTCTGTTGCTAAAGTAGTAGAGTCATTGACGTGTGAAGGCAAATGGATCTTTGGAACGGCATCAAATTTATTCTCAGTCGCTTCATCTACGGTTTCCACGTCATTTTCTCCGTTATTATCAGTAACACTATAAAAATTAGACACGAAATCTTTGCAAGAAGGGTAATCACTATAAAATTGATTAATAAAGTCGTCTAAGTCACTGTGCATATCAAAATCACTAACCGATTTCAAATCACTGATTTGTTCGTTATCACACAGCAATTTCTCCAGTAAATACAGTTCTTTTTTATTCAACGTCCACAACAACTCGCGGATTTTATGTAGAAGCGTTCTAAACGGTCTAAACATTTCACTCATTTCTTCCATAGCTTTGTCGATGCACAGTGGGCCATTGGGGAAAATCAACAGCCCACTGACGATTGCGAGGCGCGGAATAGTGAACATTAGAGCGGGATCACAGTCGTCCACCATTTCCTGGGTCAGTAGCTTCATCTTCAAAGCCCTCTGGAGCGTCTCGGAGAAAAGCACGCCGATTAGCTGCTGGAGTTCATACTCTTGAGTAGTTTTCACAGGTACCATAGCGCTAACGTATCGCAGCTCAAATTCAGCGAAGAGTTTGTCGAAAATTTTCAAACTCTCCACCAGCACCTCGTTGATGAGCTCGTTGCTGTTTAGCTTCAGGGGCGCGTTTGGCGTATTGCTGCGTAGGCACGTCTCCCGCAGCAGGTTCCGCACGTTCTCCAAGCTTTTCGTCAGCGCTCTGGCAAGGGGGCGCATGGCCGTGCTTTCCAGTTCGCGGTTCATTATCGAGGAGCCAGCAGCTAAACACTGAAAAGGGCAATCGTGGAAAAGTTTTTATGGCGGAATTATTACTTCAAAGTGGCCTCACCTCGGCGCCGAACCACAGCTGCCCGGCCAAGTTCTCCTGCAAGACGTCCTCGGGAAACTTGACTCTGAAGTCCCGGTTGGCCCTCTGCTCGCCGATCAAGACGTCCATGATGGTGTTGGTGATGGTGAGCACCTTGTCCTGCGACTGCCGCAGCTGATTCACGAGGGTGGTGCACCTTTCGGGATCCTTGCGTCCGTCGAAGCTGTCCAGTTCGCTCGCGATCATGTTCAGCGCCTCGTCGGCGAAGAAGAACTGGGCCAAAAGAGATGTGTCGTCCTTCTGCAAAAATTAGCAATTCATTAATCTCGACAATAAAATTTTTGGAGACTTTTAATTTAAACCAAAGATGTACACATATTTTTTGAGTTTTAATTTATCCTTATATAAGCAGGTTTTTATATCATAAATTTAATTAGTGTACTAGGGCGAGTCAATCAAATAGGAACGAGATGAGGTGATCACGTTTAACATACCTCTCATTATTATCCAGGGAGATGACCAAATAACACTAGATAGATTGACACTGATATTATACATCTTCCATCATAATGCGCTCATAATTGTGCAAAATCACTAGTATACAATATGCAGAAATAACTGATGTCTAAATAAAAATATATGTAAGTAGCATATCGAGATTTACGGAATTTCATCATTACTGGTGATGAATGGTGACTTTATCACTGTAATCTTAAAAACGAACAAGAGAGTACAACATGGAAATAATCCCTAAATATTGATTTCCTAGTTTGACCACTAGGGAATGATCTTCCAATAAGAAGCGCGGGTTTGCAATATCCGAATTGAACATATTTGAGGAGTTAGGGTCTACATTACGATTCTAACGTTACTGTTGAATACGTCCTGCACCATTCATATCGTTTGAGCCTTAGTCAGTCAAAAATAAAATAAATCCAATATATCTACTAGCAGTGGTAGCAGTATTAGATCAAGTCCATATAACTTGATAGGGAAAACTGCAAAAGAGACTATATCAACTTGGACCTTGTCCAATAAGTAAAAATTCATTCCTACTTTTATCTGACTTGCCCTCACAGTTATACCAAACACAAACTACAAGCGAAGAATGGATACGACAATCGTTAACAAATATAAATACAAATAAAAAAATAGATAACATTTTAAAATTCGTTATTTAAATGCTAAGTTTTAAGACGTATGCATTAGATTACTTCAAATAAAAACGAATTAATGTTTTCCAGAAACCCGCAAACGACTATGATTCATTGTCACAGGCGAACTCGTAAACGGGAAGAGCATGCGGTAAAACAAGGTTCAGAGAAAATGTCAGCGCGGTTGAAGAATGAGGATGTGCTCCCTATACATTTAAGATAATGTTATGCAACTGTGAAGTTTGTTGTTGTTTATCTATTCTCCGAGTAAAAATAAGAAAGCGAGAGAAATTTAGACTTAGCTGCTATCGTATCTGGGTTGTGGGCAACGGCTGATACAAAGGATGAAAGTATGCAAATCGTGTTGGACGTAATTAGAGTACAGTTTTCTTGACCTACAATTTAATATTGGGGTTATTTCTGTGCAAATTTAGTTCGCGTGTTCAATTTGCTGAAATTAACCTTATTAAAGAAATGTTTATCTCAAGTCTTATTACTTAATATGTATAAACAAATATACTGTACTGCGTCTTTTTTAGTTTAAACCTAATAAAGAAAAATCTCATTTTAAATACTTTTAGTAACCGCCATATATAAAAGATTGCCTCATTCCACGGGTAAATAATACCAAGAAGCTACAAAAACCCCAGCTATCGCAATATAAATAAAAGTACCCACAAAGGTGTTAACACGATGAATCAGATATAAATGCGATATAGGACGAGTCTTTAAATGCTTTAGAACGTAAAGTACTTTCTATTATTTTTGATGTGCTTGAGAAAGCAGGATAAGAGCTAATAAAATCTTGTATCAATTTCACCTATTGAGTAGCTGCATCTGCCCCATGGTGTAAACGAAAACAGGACCAAGATTCAAAATAAACTATCGGCATAGTTCTATATAATTTACACGCTGTACTGCAGAACATATTTTTAATTAAAAATTTGTTTATCACCTCCGAAAGATCGACTTGGGTGATAATACTTTACGCTGTACAGGCGTTCAAGTACGCAAACCAAATAATAAGATAAGTGCCTTTAAAAGGAAACACGCATTAAAGTAATTTAGCAATTAATGCAAAATAAAATTGATAATATTCAAATAGAATGAGAGTTGGTTAAGGTGGAAAATAAGAGTTGAGAAAGAACAATGAAGAACTCGAAAAAGAAGTGAAGAATTGAAAAAAATGAAATAGACGAAATTTAAAATAAATCGGATTTAGAATAAATGAGATTAGAATAATATTAAGGAGCATAAGAATTACAATAGATATGAAAAAGGATACACAAGAGATAAAAACTGGAAAACTAAATTTACACAGTGAAAAACCACGCCCCACAGTAGTGAGGATAGTGAAACAGAAAATAGATATTATGTAGGCAGCAAGAAAGCTCACAATCAGAGAGAAGAACATCTGGGTTAATGAAGACTATTCAAAACAAAACCGGGAGCACCGGAAATTACTGATAAATCATATAAAAGAAGCCAGAAACAAGGAACACAACAAATGTAATTTATAATAAACTTAAGATAAACGGAGACGTTAAGCAAGTTAAGAATTTTTGGAGGAAGGAAAAATCCTAAAACTAAGCCTGTGAGTGAGAGATCATATGAAAATGATGAAAATGAGGAAATGGAAGACAAATAAGAAAAATTAGTAACCCAAATCGACACTAAAAAAACTAACAAAACAAGAACAGAAAAAGGAAATAGAAAATAATGGTTAACAAAAATAGGGGAGAATTGAATAATCTAAAAAGTATGTATGTAGGATGTCGGAATATTAAAACAATGCTAGAAGCTAGTAAAGTGTATGAGATAGCAGAAGAAATAAACAAGTATAAAACCAAAATACGTGGGGTAAATGAAACTAGATGGAAAGGGAAAAGAAGGAAATGTTATGGTCTACACAAATGAGGAAGCGGACAGTGAATGAGAGGTAGCAATACTGTTGAATAAACGAGCATCAAGAGCTTTAATAGCATAGGAGAGTTTCCGAAAGCATTAGAGCTGCATTTAAAAATTTTGTTGTAATAAATGTATATAGGGGACTGGAATGCAATGACGGAAAGAAACAGCTAATAGCGAAACATAGAATTAGAGAGATAGCCGGTACAATAGTATAAATAAAATATAGAATAACTATAAAAAAAGCACTTGGTTGGAGCTACAAAAGACCGCATATGGACAAAAGTAACACAAAACAAATCATAAAAAAGAGGAAGAAGATACAGTAGAGGAGACAGAAAGTACAAGAAGAATAAAATAAGAAAAATAAAGAGGTAAAGAAAAGTGTTAGAAATGATAAGGCTGTAGATAGAACAATTAGCATAAAAAGCAAAAATACAATAAAAACGCAGAATATAAATGTATTATTCGAGATAAAACTTGAGAAGGAATAAATATATACACAGTCGCGTAACTTTAGCAATGACAGACTTTCAAGAAAAATGAAACTAAAAGATAACAAGACAGCAGAATGGGACGGAATGAGAGCACGTACAGACTTAGCAGTGAAGGTGCTCTACATAATGATAAATCAAGTAAGGGAAAAATACATTCGAGAAGACTGGCGCTAAGGAATAATCAGATTGCAAAAAAAAGAACATAACTAGGTGTGAAAACTGGAGACCCATAATTTTATTATGTGTGGCCATTAAAATTCTGACTAGGGCTATAGCAGAGAGAACAAAAGATGCCATTGATATAATGCCAAGAAAGAATCAAGCGACAATTTGATGCAACAGATCATGCATTGATCATATATGTACACTAAGAATTTTATTAAACCAAACATCTGAAATGAGAAAAAAGTATGTATAAATTTCATTGATTTCGAAAAAACACTCGACTCAATAGATCAGAAAGTGATATGGAGGATTCTGAAACAATATGGATTACTGGAGAAATATATTCGAATTATTAGGACGTTATACAGTGAATACACAACGAATATAGAACTCAAAGGCAGGCTTTCAGAGCAGATAAAAATAAAAAAGGAGCTTATCAAGGATTCCGATTTTTACCAATAACTTGTAATTGGTAATGAAAAATAAAGAAGACTAAGACCGGTATTAATTGAGAAATATTGACTAAGTTGAAAGATTTGTCTATCAACAACAAATAAGCACACATAGAGAAAAAAATGATCACACGCATGAGCAACATAAAGAGAATAGGTCTACAAGTAAATACAGAAAAACAGGAATATTAAAAACCAGTTTAAAACAATAAAGATCCGTATAGATAAAACAGATATAGAAGAAGTAAAAAAGATCTGTTATTTAGGTAGAATAATAAAGTTAGAAGATGGAAAGGGACATCGAAAGGACAATTCAGCTAGTATCAAATGCTTTTGGCATGCTCAACAGGGCCAAATATATCTCAAACATCGAATATAAGATTATTTCGAATAAATATAAAGAGCGTATTATTTATATGCGGCCGAAACATGAAAAGAAACTAAAAAGCTCTTAAATAAAACATACATTTATTAATAGACGTTTGAAAAAATATGCAAGATACTCTGGCCGAATACAATTACTAATCAAGAGCAACACAGAATTACAAAAGAAGAGAAAGTAGAAATAACTATTTAAGCAATTAAATGGAGATGGATTGGCCATGTACTTAAAAAACTTGATAACATAATAAAACAAGCACTAGGATCCACAATACCAGAAAAAAGAAAAGTTGGAAGACCGATAGACTCACGGAAAAGAACAATACAGACGAACCTAGCACAATATGTTATAAACTGAAAGGAACGGAAAAACTAGTAGAAGAGTTAATGAAGGAGATGCACAGGATTAGCTAACCTGTCATCAACAACTTTGCCTTATTAAAGTTGAACATGGCCGATTTAAAATTATTACATTTTGCACAACCCGCGTATATAGTATCTAATAAGTAAGTTTTAAGAAAGTATAAGCTCATACAATTGAATCAAAAATCGTTGTGTTCGTTAGAAAATAAAACCAAAATTGGTTACTCAAGGCAACTAACCGTCTGCAACAGATTAGAAAATTGATCCCCATCACGACAGGCTCCTTAGTTCTCCAGTTTTATTGTTAAAAATAAAAGTGCATATCGTTTGGGCACATGCAAAATAAACGAGCAACATTCTTTGCCAAGGTCAATTACTTCCAGACCATTAGTCTGAATTATTGCACGACACACAACCATAAGGTCCACGCAATTCGGGCGATAAGCATCCGTGGTTTAATAATCGCATAGGAATTTAAAACAACGACAGTATGGCAAGCTTTTAGCTGCACCTGCGCGTAGTTTACACGACTAGTAAACACGATGTTTGCTACAACAAAAATTTGGCTAGCTAGGACAACGGCTCGGGCTGAATTTAGCACAACATCGAAAGAAGCACAGATGTGATCATAGTTTGGTCTGGCATGACAATCGTAAAATTGGAACCTTTATAGAAGGATCAAAATCCAAAAATAATAAATCAATCTCCGTTTTCTTTATTACCAGTTGATAATATATATTGCCTTAATGGCATTGTTAGTAGCGTAGGTAATTATCGCGTTATACTCTTACCTCAGTTTTCCAATTATCAATTTTCTTCGATCAATTCCTTTTAATATTTTTATATTCAATTTTTTTTTAATTTAAATTATGCCTTTACATCGTGCCAAACTGCAAAAGTAAATAAATATATCTAGCTCCCCATTAAAGACCTTTCCTGATTTTAAAGAAGCTCGATCATAACAATTACGACATGGCCAAATTGGAACAAAATACTATTAATGTATCAGCATTACCGCAAATGTGTATACCTTTATTATGTCAAGGATATATTTCTAATAATAGCTGTGAACTCTTAACATGAAATTGAAATCAAACCATATGATTGCCTTAGGAGAGTAAGGGAACCATCCCTTAGAAATAGATAAAGCGAAAGTTCCATAGCCTCATTCTACTTAACTTCCTCCTACTAGAGGTGCTCCTGTCAAGCAGAACACGACGGATCTAGACCAGAGAAGGTCGGTAAAAAATTCCTTCATAGAGGGTGATTACCTTTCTAAACAAGTCTCAGACCGGATGGATCTAACGATGACAACAATGCGAGAATTACGCAAAAGCGAAAATGGATTGCGACGCAACTCAAATTAGCGATATGGAACGTAGGAGGAAGAGAGGCAAAGAAGTAGATTAATAAAAGTCATTAAAGAAAAACAAACTATTGCAACGATGCTTACAGACGCAAAAAGGAAAGATTAAGAGAAAAAAACACGATCCACATCAACCGCAAGGCCGAATCGCTTTGGCAGGAAAACGATGCTACGTGTTTGGTGGAATCAGAAAAGTGTAATCTATTATCAGCTGTTAAAACCTGGTGAAACAATTAATACCAAACGCTATGCTCTCGATCTAGAATATTTCAACAAGTTTACTTTTTCAATTTATTTCATATGTTGGCACCGGCAAGACGCATTAGTTGTTGGGCAAGGATACAAGGTTAGTATCAAAATTAAAAAGAAGAAACTGTAGAGTTAGAAAATAAAGTCCAAATATATCTCTTCTCTTAGTATTGAGAAAACGAATTATCGGCAGGAGTTGAACGGAATCCATGGACTATTATTGAGCGCCCTACTGAGTGTTTCAACGTATGCAAAGCGCCTATAACTCGTCAATTTCATAATATTGGCAAAGTTAAAAACTTTAGAAATGGATTCTGCAACGAACTGACGGATGCACAAACTAGAGGTGACATCTTCCTTGATGTTTAGACATAATAAGAAATCTTTTTTGAGCTAAACTCTGACGTGTACAATAATAATAAATAAAGTATACAATGCTTGGACCAGGAAGAAGCGCCCATATAGCATGTAAAAGCAAGTATTCATTCTATGAAGTTCATGACAATTCTGTGCTGCTTTAGCGAAGTAATTATCTTACAACTTGCTAAAACAGCTATAGCAGAGTCCTACGGCAGAAAATTGAACGTCATGCATACGATCTGGTTTATAGACGCGGGCCGATACTTCTTACGACAACGCGAGATCCAACATAAGTATAATCAAGGTTGCGAAAATTAATGGAGTTAAGCTACAAAGTTCCCTTTCGCCAACTTTATTCGCCTAACCTTTCACCAATAGATTTTCATATTTTCCAGAGCTTAAGAAAGCATATGAAAAACGAAGATTATATTAATCAAGAAACTGTTATTTTGGTCCTCGAGGACTTCTTTAGCAATAAAAACATCTTATGTGAAAAATACTTAATACATACATAATTGCAAATTTTTTTTTTAACGCGATCAGTTCACAGATCACAGCGAATTTTTACACTTTATGATCATAGATAAATGTTAAACTCACTGCTATACACCGGAAACGAAACAGTAATCCAAATAGCAGACTGTAAGAGGTAAACCATATGATTCTCTTTTTTAAAAGTACGCTAGCAATCTCCCACAGAAAATCCGCCTTTTCCCCCCATGAAAGTGAGGCTAAAAATTATATGCAATGAAAGGGACATACGTAGATCCAATTATGACAATGCACCTGGCACTTCATTGGAGCTTCCGTCATTAAGTGAGTATTTAATTGTACTTTCATTTACAGGACATTTCGTCCTCTCACCCAGACTCACTCGACGGTACAAACGACCATTGTAATTCAAATTCTGAAGAAGCAGCTTCCCGAAATCATGCCGAAATCATTTTTACATATAAGTAATCAGCCTTCAACGGTCTTTGAAGTGCATATAATTTTTTATTCCACCCTTCAGGAGGAATTTTCTATGGGGAATGGCTAACGCACTTTCTTGGTCGTATAAAAAATTTAGTCAAACGAAGAACGATACTGAGCGCAAATCGTTGTCTTTAAAGTTCCAATGAATTTTCCGAAAACTTGCAGAAAGTAACAAGTACTTTATATAACTCAAAAAATTATTTATTAAACTGCCCTCATGATTTGAATATATTTATATAATTATTCTGGGCAATAAAAAAAAATATTCATGGGTATTTATTGTACAAATTTTAATTTGATTCCAAGGAATTAGGGGTATGGCGAAGATTTGCATATGTCTGAAGGAAACGGCAAAGGAACGAACTGCTCATAATCAATTCCAAAACTTCGCTTCAGGCAATGAGATCTTTGAGAAGAAATAAGATAATATCTGCATCACCTGGGTAAGAGGTAAGAGTTCAGGAAATAGGTGCCATACATTAAAGATTAATTTACAACAAGCCATCAGATGTTATTCTCATGTTATTTGGTCAAAAAATCAATAATAAGAAGTCTCACCATTGGTTACCTTCAGATTATTTTTTGCTCGGTTGTCCAATTACTCTCCAAATAATCTTTGCTATATATTCAGTATACATGAGAAAACCGTTGACGATTTTTTAAAACGCAAATGTTGCATGAGTAGGTGAGCAATTTATGTCTGTATATATCAGGATAAAAGTACATTAGGATGATGTAGGTCGAAATAAATTTAATGTGAGAGAAGAGGTTACCAAAAACGAAAAATAGTTTTCTTTCGTCAAAAAATAATCTACAAAAATAAAGAAAGAAAAGATTAGATTTCATGTAAGTGTTAATAAAACCTTATATGGCCATTTTCTATTACTAATCTTTGAATTGCAAAATACAAAAATAAAAAATCGTTGGATCACCACTAAATTTGTAAATTGTAAATTTGCTCTTTCTACGCTTTCTTCGTCTTTTAGTGACGTAACGGATTATATACAAAGCATAGCGGAAAATAGGGAAAAGGAGAGCAACAAAAAATTGAGAGTAATGTAAAATTAAATACAAAATATTCATTTCAAATAATTATATCTAAATTTGGTAGATCACTAGTAAAGTGTATGGAATTGTGCTATTGTGGATCAGTATTTGCTTATTACTAATTTATTATAACTAACTAAAGCAAATTCACGTAAAATTGCAACCACTGTATGCAAATAAGAAGTAAAAAGAACATAATAAAAAAGTAATTTATAACAAGACTGGAAGTTAAAAGATGATCCATCATTCTCTACGATAGACTTTCTTTCTTTATACAATCTTATGGGAAATAAATAGTTTAATAATAATATGACCTGAACAAATTATTTTCGTTTGCATTACCAGCATTTTAGTCGTAACGGCCCTATTGTGGTTACCAATATATACTTACTGAAACTTTAACCGACAACCATTGTTTTAGCGAAACTTGATTCTACCCAAGCCAAAGTGGAACAAAGGATTGGTTCATTTACCAGTCAAATACAGCCGGTTACATTTACCTTAGTAAAATTAAATTTTGTAAATTTGGCATTAACCAATTGCTAAACCGCTGAGGGTGAAAGAAGATGTACGAAGGCACATATTTTAATAAGTAAATTTATTTGAAAAGTACTGTAAACATTTTTCTGATAATAAAGATAAAATGTTTGTGGAATAATCCCAATTACGTTTTAAGTACGCCAAATATAGGAAACATTTAAACTGAGATATCATAAAGACTACGACAAATAATAAAATGGAGTAAAATAATCGACATAAACACTCGAGATATTACGGGTAAACAGTAAACTAATGTTTTTATGAGAATGAAAATAGGTTAGTTTCCATATTTAATACAACCTAATCTACAGTAATTTTTAACACAGATTTAAATTTTATTTAAATAATATTAATGAATGTGTTTTTTAAAAATCCTTTTCAACTACTAAACGATGACAGACCATATCTAATTTTAAGTAAGCATAAATTGAATATAGCAGTACACAAACTTAAATATTATATGGTGTGACAAACATTAAATTTATTTAAAGCATCACTCGAAAGGTCCAAATAAGAAAAGTTTTTTAATTCAAACCAATACACTGAAAAACACGCGGGCTGTAGTGATGTAAGTAATCATTAATTTCATTTTGCGAACGGCGTGTACATTAACCTTGCAATGCCTATTATTGGGAGTTCATTTTAGCCATTGTGTAAATTAAATGATTGCACGTTGTTTTAAGATGAGCGGCTTTGTTCGCCTCATAATAGCAAAACAAGCGAAGTAACGATGTTTAAATCGATGTTAATTTTCAGTCGCCATTGTGGAAAACATTTTAACCTTTTCCTTATAACAAGCTAAAAAGAAATACAAACTTTTCGTTTACGTGACCTTGTTTACAATTTTGTGATTAAAACTAATAACCAAAAGGTTTTTACGTAAGATGAGCAAACCGATATAAATTGTAGGAGTAATATAATTCGACACAGCAATATGTAGGCCGTATATACATAGTATGCCCCTGCTACGCACTAATTAGAACGACAAAATAAAATGATATTCTTTTCAGGATTTATTAAATGGTTTTTGCTAAGTATAATTACAACGGATTTATTCAAAACGGTCACCCTTAGCCCATGCACAAGCTTTAAGACGCCCAGACCACTTGCTTATGGTAGCACGCACTACATCCATTACAATAGTATTGACTGCAGCTGCCAGAACTCGTTTCAAAGAATCAACATTAGAGTGGTCAATTAATTCTCTCTAAAACGTATCCATAATTTGTAATCTAATAGACTGAGATTCGAGCTACCAAAAGAACAATCCTCTAATGTTAAAAAATGAAGCACATTGTTCCTCAGTCAAGTTTAAGATGGTCGTGCTTTGCGGGCGGGTGTGGTCTTGCTGAAAGATCCAAGACTCACCTCGAAGAAGCGGGTGATTCAGAGGTTTTACTACACCTTTCAAAACATTCTGTTTTAACTCCCTTTTCACAAAAATGAATATCAATTACTTCGTCATAGCACACTCCCTACCAAACCATAACAACTTTCTTAATCCTTGGCGTTAGCTGAAATGCGTCTTGGGAGTCATTTTGTTGATAGATCCCTCCACTATTTTTTTTTATTTGTAAACAATTTTTTTGTGGCCATAGTGCGCGTGTTCAACAACCTCTTTTCTTTCTCTCTCTTATCTTTCTCTAAAGCATCTGCCAGCAAAGTAAGTTTGGTACATTTTTTGTAAGCAGTTAGTCTTAAGCCTTACAAATTTGCATTTCCCGAGACAATATTTTGCTTATGGAAAGGATTTCGATTATTTAGGCATTTATCCGAAATGAACGTGATCTTCCAGATCTTGGACAATCCTCAACAGCTTCAGTTTCATTAAACAAACGGTTAATGTCGAGAAGACGCAGGGTCTTAAACATTACACTTTTTTCAGTTCCACACTCTTATAATGCTATTACAGCACTACGGTTTCCTTGCCACCCCGCTCCATTGGTAAATAATCAAACTTGACAAGAAACATAATGTAACTTAGAACTTTAACATTTGGCAATCGTAACCATATTTTAAAGTCCTAGATATCTCTATAGGGGATAGTGTTGTACTTCGGACCGGTCTGAACCTCGGGTCTGTTGGTTTTTTACACATTTTCACTGCAGATTTCTGTGCGTTTTGGTATGTGTTCCTAACCTCTGTGTATATGTGTATATATGTGTTGTTTAGGCTTGATAATTATAAATGTATTTTTTTTGAATTCATAACCTAAAATTAGAAAGCAAGTAATAGATGAATTTGCACCGCTTTGTACCTCGGGTCACTGATAAGTCATATGCTTGAACCGGAAGAAACAATCAACTGTCCGCTGAAACGGTTTTTATTGTTTCATACGTTATAAATGCCGTGAAGTAAATTAAGCATTAAGAGACCAGGTATAAACTCTCGGAACTTAATTGCAGCAGCAAACAAATGTATAAGTGGAGAGTTATCAATCAGGGAAGCAGCAAAAGTTATAATATATCAAAAATAATGCTAATTGGACACATGCAATCCTTCAGAAAATCGCAAGCTACAGAATTTTCATATGTCGCTGCCAATAATGTCGAACAAGTTTTTAGTAGAGAAGAGGAAGCTACGTTAAAAAAAAATCTTCTCACTGCTGCACGCCTGCATTATGGTTTGACTAAAATGGAAGTTCGTACTTTAGCATACCAGTGTGCAGTTGCATATGGAAAATCCCGTCCGACTTCTTGGGACCAAGGGAAAGTAGCTGGGAAGGAATGGTTAAGACAATTAATCTATCTTCAAACCAAGATCTTCATTTATCAATAAATTATGGCCAGATCAACATCTTATATCGTGAAAATCTTCATTTTTCAGAAAAATTTGGAATTGTGACGAATCTTACTATCGACTGAAAATCCATGTACCCCAGAAAAATTTGGAATTGGGACCGAACGCGACTGTCCATGTACCAAATTATGTAAGAATAAAACAATTAGGTCCAATGACCAGTGGTGAGCGAAGCCAAAATGTTACTCTGATGGCCTCAGTAAATGCAATCGGAAATTATATTCCGCCAATGATGATCTTTCATAGGATATATTTCAAGCCCCATATGCTGAAAGGTTGCCCGATTGGAACAGTAGGAGGTGAAAATTCGCCCGGCTGGTCAAACAAAAGATTGTTTTTGGAATATTTAGAACACTTTAAAAATCATGTGAAACCAACAGTTGAAAATTCAGTCATATTACTTTTGAATAATCACGATAGTCATGTGAATGTCAATTCTATTGATTTCTGTAAGAAAAATGGTATTTTCATGATAACGTTTCATCCCCATACCAGCTACAAGATGTAACCGCTCGATAGAACGGTTTTTTGACCGATGAAAACCTACTTTAATACCGCCTACAGTGAATGGACGATTATGAATTCTGAATATTAGGTTATACGACATAGCTGAACTTGTGGGCAAGGCATTTCCGAAAGCATTTACCACATATAACATCCATAAGGGTTCTGAGGTTAGCGGCCTTTATCTCGCTAATGAAAATATTTTTGAGGAGCACGAGTTTTTGTCAGCATACGTAACCGATCGTCCTTTAAACCAATGTACTGAGGGTCATAAACAAATCGATGATGAACAAGGTCAAACTACGGCTAAGGAAATAGACGTGTCTACTCTTTTTACCCCAGGTGGTCTTCAAGCAGGAACTTCTGTTATGCCTGAAATGCTGCGACCTCATCCAAAAGCATCTGCTCGCAAAACGAAGTCGGGAAGAGCAAGAGGAAAGTCACGAATACTTAATGACACCAGAAAAAGAAAAGAGTTATCAAGCGAATAGTGATTGAAGATATAATAAGCAAAGTGCTAAAGAAAGTTGCTAAGTCTGTTATTGAGTCAAGTTCAAGGGACGAAGAAACAATGAAAGACATACTAGCTAGAGAAGAATTTCTATATGACCAAAAATTATACGAATTATCTAAGTGTCTTAATAAAAGTAGCAAGAAAAAAATTTTTTTACTTATAATGATGCTGAAATAATTTGTGGGGATAATAACGAACTTAAATATTTACCCAGAATTTTAGATTCCAATAAGTTTATTAATGACTCAACCGAAATGTATGATTTTTTGCCCACTAATATTGTACGCAAGCTTCCATAGTCGCGCACAATAAAGGAAATTGCACGTCACGATACGCAATTCCAGTGTAATGTTGAGTTTAGCGGATATAATGTTAATTTATAAGTATAATTTAATATGTTATTTTTTTTACCTATTTTTCATTATGTTCTGATTCTTTTTGTTCTCCAATAAAAATTTGCAAAATATGTTCTAATTTCGCATACAACATATGCAACAATTAATCGAAAGACTTGTCTATTTAAAGATTATTTTTAAATATTCTTCTATTCATGAGTTGCCAGAATTGAACTACCTTTATTAAATTCACCTTTAGAAATTCGTACTTTTAACTTACCTATTTGTAATGCTAAATTAATGTGAACGTATCAATATAAATTTGGAATAAATAGGATTAAGAGAAGAACTAGAATATAAAAATATTTTAATTTAAAAAAATACTAATAATAGACACCACTGAAAAATACAGAATGAGAAGAAACTATGTATTGCAGTTATCTTTAATTCCTTACCAGCCATTAAAGCTCAGCTAATTTTTAGATAATCATGCCAATTCTTAGGATGATACCTAGTGTTGAGTTTTTACACTTTTGGGGCAAATTTCTGGTTGCATTTCTTTTAAACCCTTTAAATATAACTCTTAGTTAAAGGTATTTTATAAACAGCATACTTATGTTATATTATATGTTATGTTCTGCTTTAATCATTTAAATTTCTAATTTACATTAAGTCGTTTGTTTATTCTCCTATCAGGCATTTTGCTTGTGCACATAAAATACAGCCAATTATTTTAATTATAGTTGTATTGGGTTATAGGAAGCTGACGATTTTCAAATTGAGATTAAGACTATGAAACGTAACTCAAATATGTATCTAGTGTACAGAACAATAAATAAGATACACTAATACCATGTCTATAGTTGGCCTTTTACTTTTTGAATAACAGATCTTAAATAACAGAAGTGTTTTCCGCGTTGTTATTGCTGCTGTTGGTGTAGTGCCAAATTCCCAAACAGCTTCATATGCCTCCAATGAGCAGGCCACATGTTATTGCCTGGTGTAGTGTAACAAGCTTTCAAATTGTAAAATCGTACTTTAAAGAGGACGGATAGTCTCTCACAGTGGCACCTGCTCGGTGTATAAGGAAATAGTCTCGAAAGGTTATGGTTTCAGTAATATAAAACAACACCACATACTGCAAGAAATTCCATGATTGTGCTTTAGCAAATGTTTTCCAGCGCGGCACCCTATAAAAATCACTCTTTAGAATTCATTTGTGCATGTGAAAAAGTATACCAGTTTTATTTTACTATTTATTAGCGATATTGATAGGTATTGTAATGTTTTTGCTAACAATTTAGTAATATTTATATACATTATACGGGTAATTACTAACATAAACTCACACTCTACAACTCTAGTTATCTAGAACATCATTTACTTTGTTTTCAGTTGGTAAGAAATAATAATGATATTTTAAAATTTTCCTTGTCTTCAAAGCAGTAAAGTAATCGAGTTAAAAAAAATTTTCGTAGTGCGAGTGCAGGCAATGAACCACTCCCAGATCAATAGGTTGTTGGAATTACTGTAGTAGTAAGGAGGTAGAAACACCAAATTGATAAGTTTTCAATTTACTACATTGCTGTGTTGGGCAATTATCAACTATCAACAAATGTTTTGGTTTTTCTGCTCCAATTTGCCATCCCCTTGTATTAGCTCACTTTCAAAAATGTCTAACGTTACGTACATTTTTATTAGGAATATAGGAAACAAGCCAGTGACTATCGTTCTCAAAACATCTAGCATTTCGCGATTTTTCAACGAATAGTTTTTCAATGTCCATCACATTAGCGCACAAAAATTATTGTATGTTTTTTGACTTGCTTATCTCAATATACTTTTCTATTCGAAACTTTAAAGTTTTATTAAATGTCGCCTTGTAAAAAAAACTGTTTCGTTTCAGTTACAATTATCGACATCTCTCTGTTATCCCCCCATTTTAAACTCGGCAAAATATCTGTACTACAAAAACTTTAATTATTGCCAGTAAGTCTGTCTCACTTCCACTTTAGACTTTAAAATTTCCTTGATAATGGACACTGCCTTTCATAACTTTCACAACTAAATATTTTAATATATAATAGCATCATGGATAGTCTATCCAACAAATGTTCTGGTTTTCTTAATATTAAGAGTATCTAACGTTTGTCTGTCGTTTCGATTTTTCCTTGTTGCTTTTAATCGTAGACAATGGATTTTGATCAATTAACTGCTGGAATGTTTTTGAAACTGAACGCCCCTTTCCTAATACCGAAATAGTCGATAAATTTCCTGGCTTTAACAACTTGCTCATAAAATTATAGAGGTATATTGATAGTTCTATACTTTACTAAACTGTATTCACGTTACAAATAAACTAAACTAACTGAACAAGCAAAATATCATTGGAATACGAGGAATCTCCCACCCGACAGTATAAACTAATTCTGTGAAACGCCAAATGCTCTTAATCTGGCCCAAATCATATACTGTGTAATTTAGTTCTTTATAACCAAGAAATAAGACAAACCGAAAGTTCGCCATGAACAATGTAAAATACATTATAATAAAATAATTTAGATGAGAACTATCATTTCTGTGATTAAAAGCGCATATTCGCTGTATCAGCGGTGCATTATATCCGAGTTCATTTGTACTGCAGCTTTCGATTTTTTAAAATTTCTACTGACAGCTAAATTTTTCATGCTCTATCCAATAATAAAAAAATTAGCTGTTACACATAAATTAAAATTTGGAACTGAATTAACTAGATTCTACTCCAAAATATTTGTCAATAATCTAAAGGTCCCTCTATAAACAATAAGGATAGCACATAAAATCCCCTAGCAGCCGGTTCCCCCTGGAAAAAACAAAAGGGGCAGCCACATTTAACGTAGAATTCGAATTCGCGATCAGAAATTCAAGAAAACCAGTGCAAGTGGCCTAAAAAATAGTTCCTTTCATATTTATATGCCACATTTAAGTGGGGGAGAAAGTAGGGGTTGAATTCCTTACAAGGCGCGAAGCGCCTCAACGCACATCACTCGAAAGCTTTACCATCTCATGCATAGAAGTATACTTTAACAAGGCCGCAAAGCGGCCTTTACGTTATAATTTTTTATTAAATTAATTTTAAAAAACAAGGCCGCCAAGCGGTTTACAATAGATAATATTAGAAATAAAAAAGTTATTGGTCAAAAACAAAATTGAATTTTTGTTTTTCAGAATATCTTTATTAAATTAGAGAAAGATCAAATCGATCCAAACCAGGTTTAAAATCAGCATTGATTGCCAAAAAGCTATACTAACTTGCTGTATCTCTTACCATTTCCGAAATTTCAAAGATGAGCATAAAATTGTGAATATGTGTGTATGTGCGTGTGTGCCTGCGCGTACAATTACAAAGCTCAACAAAAAATTAAAAAAACAAGATTCACCCATAATGTGAGAAACGAAGAGCAAATAAATAAGTAGAGTATTTTTAATTTGTTTCTTTAACACGAGACTCGACAACATCACCACATTACTCTGTATTAGTAAACGCGTGTAGAAATTTCCTTGCTTCCAGTACGAAAATGACGGAACTATAGAAGTAAACAGTTTCCAATTTATACCTTGAAGTCTTTACGAAACTGCATGAATGCGTGAAAAGCTACCACAATTGTGCAAATTTTAGTAATCAACCCACAGTGCATTATATGTAAAGCAGTATTTAGCTATTTACATCATTTTTGTTTAGGTTCTCTTCTACGTTTTTCGAACGATCAAAGCGCCGTTCAAAACGATGGAAATCCTCAACAGCATTCCAAAAAATTATTTGCGTAATACCTTTGCACGTTAACAGCGTGTGTTTATTTGGTAGATAACTATTTTATAAATGATCGTAGGTGATTTTCCAACTAAATGTTAAATATAAAATGGGCTAGAATACGTTTTTATTTGAATTTCTTAACTTTGTATACTGATTACATTATAGTTTGCCAAAACTACCAAATAAAGCATATTAACGATATATCAAAATGCTCCAAATGAGAGGAAAAATCATGGTTAGCTAACAGTGTAGAGAAGCAAATACAACGTAAGAAACGAAACACTGAGAGCTGTCTTAAAGCTTAGTCAACTGAAATGCAATATCAATTTCAGTATTATTATAAACAAGAAACAGCCAAAGTAAAGAAAAAGGATTATAAAGAACACTTCCTGCTAGCATACTTTGCCAAAAGAATTTGCTGCTTCTATATAAAGGGTTTTCGATTAAGGGCGCTCGAACTTTAAATTTAAATAAAACAAGTTGTGTATGGGATATCATTAATTTTTTTTATTTGAAAGAGTATTCGATTACATTGTGTATGGAATATGATATCGGCCAAATGGTCCCCGGAGCTTCGATGGGCGGCTCGGTTCGTATCCGAGAGGTCTCATTTTCGACGACTCAACCGATATCATTGATGGCATTGGTTATGTTGACTTTTAAGGCATAAATCGTCTGCGGTTTATTCGCATAGACTTATGATTTAACGTAGCCCCACAAAAAAAGTCTAATAGCGCTAAATCACACGACCTCGGTGGTCAGTTGACGTCGCTGAAACGCGAGATAACCACGCCGTCGAATTTGTCGTGCAAAAGATCGGTTGTTGCATGCGCTGTATGGCACGTAGTGCCATCTTATCGAAACCAAATATCGCTGAGATCCATATCTTCCAATTTAGGACAAAAAATTGATTATCGTCACCGGTGATAGTTATAGCGGTGCCCGTTTCATTTTGGAAAAAGTATGTGCCAATAACCCGCCAGACCAAAATCCACATCAAATAGTGACATTTTCTGGATGCATTTGCAACTTATGGGTCTCATGTGGATTGTTATCTCCCCAAATGCGACAATTTTGCCATTCATCCAAAAATGGGCCTCGACGCTGAAGATAATTTTCCGTCCGAAACCGGGGTCCACTTCCAACTACTCCAGGGCCCAGTCAGCGAATGCTCGACGCTGCCTATGGTCGTTTACCTTCAGTTCCTCGGTCAATTAAATTTTGTACGGGTGCAGGCGAAGTCCCGACGCAAAATTCGCCAAGTTGAGGTCTGCCAAAGACGCGACGAGGAATTGGCTGCCTCAGGTTATCCTGCACACTCTCGTTCACTGCAGCAATGTTTTCTGCATACCTGACGTTTCGACGACGTACATCTGTTGTTTGATTACTGAACCAGTTGATTCGAATTTGTCCACCAAACGACGAATAGTCGACTCAACAGGACGATTATGTGCACTGTAAAAATTACGTAGCGCACAGAACGTAGTTCGAACTGAGCACTCATTTTGATAGTAAAGTTTAATGATTTGCACGCGTTGCTCAACACTATAACTTTTCATGATGATTTGCTCAACATTAATTACTATAATCGCCAAATTTGACAGCTGTAGCTTCATCAACATGGCCGCTATGCACTGTCAAAGTTCGAGTGCCCCTAATGGAAAATCCTTTAGATACTATAGTTGTCCGAAGTTATTAAAAAGAGTTTTTATTGTTTTTATATTATACATCGTTCTATAGAAAATCATTTACTTATTCCAATAGATCTTTTCGCTACTTGTTTATAATTATATAACTGGGAAGGCGTCTCTTAATATTGCAAAAATATGTCGAAAAATATAAAAAAATGAAGTTGTGAAGTAGATGTTCCAAGAATTTCAACCTATATTTTAAATCAGCTGCACCAAGTAGAAACGCCGGAATGATACTTATATTTTGCTGCATAAAATTGGGGTCATAATGATCAAGCAATCTTTGTTTTCACTAAGTCCTCAATTTTTTTTTATTGGAAAGGACTACACATCAAATTTAAATATTTCTCCCTAAATAAGAAGCCATTAAATTGTTTTTGAAATTTTGTGTATCATGAATATTCCTTACGTTCATGACACAAAATAAGATTAACAAAAACAAAATTTTCCAGTTCCTAGGCGTTTCCGAGATATGAAGAATGTGATATTTATAATAGCAATGGTTGATTCAATTTTTATTCATTTAGGACCTGGGTTATTATGCAAACGGGTTTGTTTTTAAAACGACTGCTTTGAAATTGCATTTATAACTTACAAGTACGTGAAAGGTTTTCTAAGAAACGAACAAGCATCACTGCCGATAGGAAAGTAATATCATTACATAATAGATGTGTAATTTAAGTAAAATTATGTATTGTAAAGTAAAAATCAACATAAAAATAAAAAAAATACAAAATTTGATGCAAGGCATATTTCTATTGCCAAAACAATAAACATAAAATAAAATTTTTTGATAACAATAGCGAGAACCATGATATCTCGTTTTAAGCAACAATTCAAAAATTCCGCAGGGACCTTAACGTTACACAAGGGGTCTGTAATCACGTTTGCTGCTGCTCAGCGCCCGCCTATTGTGTATGTAAGATAGCTTTGATCGTCTCATTAGTTGTCAAATCAACATTTTTTAGAGTAGAAAAATTTGCCCATTAAAAGTAAATATTTCATCCTAAATGGTGATATTTCACCATTACCCCCGTTGCAGACATTTTTGTGCGATTTATCACTTTATTCTATTTTTGATAATATTAATGCTCGACGCTCTGGAGAAATTATTGAGATTTGATCCAAAAACGGTATTAAATTAAAATTATTCTAAACATTTTTCCTTTATTTACATATAACATTCAATTTTTGAACATTACGATTGTCGATTCAGAATGGTTTTATTAAGAAATGCTCTCTCACGCTGAAGGTTTAATAGTGGTGTTATTTTGTTAAGGAACTAATCGAACCAAAACTGAATATTAAGTAAGCAGTCTTTGATTTCTTAGTGTTATTTAAACCGAAATAAACTTCCAACCTCTTAACGGTTGCAGAATAACAGAGTTGAAATTTGAGATTTATATTCACACAGATGTTACATTATATGGCCGAAAGTGTCCTAACACCTCTCTACAGAAATGGTTGTGGCTGTTACGCGTACTGAAACGTTAAATGAGATAAAAGTGTTATATCCCCAATACCAACGATCATTCATAGTTTTCTTCTAGTATAGTAGTTTTTATGGTCATCCAGTCGCTAATAAGATCAACAAGAGCACAGCCAATGCCAAAGCTACCCCCTATTGGACTATGGAACAATAAGTTCTGTAGAGTGCTGAATCTGGGTTTGCTGGATTTCAGAAAAACTCTTCTTATTCGAATGTATTGTGTCACTAGTCAAGTTTGGTGGCGGAGGCTCAATGGTTTGGGGCTGTTTTCTGTGGTTGAGGTCCCTCAGTCTTGAATCCAGAAGGATGATCATTAACATTCTTGACAACTTTGTACTCCCAACTCTCTGGTATGAATTCGGGCAATGTTCCAAAAGGATAACCGTTCTGTCCTCATAGATTTTACGGAGTTCCAATATCAATTGGAATACAGATTACGCTCCAAATTAAATGGTCCACCTTTAGTGGTTGAACTCACTGCAGCTCTTAAGGCGGATATATTTCAAATCCTGATATAGTAAATTTTCCCAAGTGAGTGAAGGCTGTGATTGTTGCAAAAAATGAACCGACATCCCATTAATACACGACACGAGTTTCTAATTTTACAACAGTGGGTGTCTGGATACTTTCGGCTAGTTACGTGAAATTGAAAGCGGAGAACGTTCATACATAAACAATTAACGTTTCACTAATAGAGCTATCACAATTTGAAATCAAGACCTTTTGGCTAACTTTATATACTTACAACGTATCCTAATTTTAAAGAACGAATGCTACATAAAACCTTTACACACAATTTAATTTTTCTATTATCATGTGTTGTAATTAATAAAATTAGTTTTTTATTACATCTAGTTTTTTATAAGTAGAAAAACAAAGACAAAAAGAGCAATTGTTTTGTATAACGTAATTTCTAATTACAAAACACACCACCATAACTCTAAATGTAAAAGTTTGAATTGAATGTAGATTAATATTTAAACTCAAATACTTCCGATATTTTTTATACGCTGAATTATTAGAGCGTAACTCAATAATTAATTGCTTAATTCAATATGGTATAACACTGCAGCACGAACACACTTTCACAGCTGCTACTTTTCCTAACGTTCACATTTTATACCGATATTGCAATTTCATAGAAAGACAACAAAAGAAAATCGATAGAGAAAAGCAATCTGGTTCAACAGCATACGAGAAAATTACAAAAACCAAACCTTGACCTATATTTTAAAGTAATTCGACATGAAACATCAAAAATGTCTGTTATGCATTGCAACTCGCTGAACAAACACATTCTAAAAGTCTGGCACTGCTTGATGCTGCAAAGTACATCTGGCAATCCCCTCTAGCACGGAAGAAATAGACAACAAAAAATTTGCCGAAGTCACTATTGGCGCAATATATTCCATAAATGTTTGCAAGTTGGCGCAGAGCGTTTTCAAACACTCTGCGATTCTGCAATGTCCTGCGGCCTCGCCAAAAACGAATTTAGCGTTTTCCCTCGCCGAATTAGATAGCGGAACGGACAGTTACAACACAGGCGATTACGCGGTCGCACACAAATTACCGTTGCCGTTTGAATTAATGAATTCCAACAATTAGCAATTGAAATGGCACGCAACGAAAGCGTTTGCAATAGACTGAATTACTCGCCCTTCCCCTTATCGACCGGAAAGGATGAAATCAGTTATTAGTCATTTTAATTCTGTAATTGGAAAGCATTCCTATAGTCCTGTGACTCAAAGTCCCATGCCTCATAAAATATGAAATTTGTGATAGATATCTCATTAAAAAGTAACAACTATAAATTATTAATAAAAAGTCATCGAGTAAAACAACAAAACAACAACGCTGCTGAATAACTACGGCTTTACCTACTGCTGACCTACAATTTATGCAGCAGCCAAAAGTAATGATTCAGAAGAACAAAAAACAGCCCAAATATTTACGTAATTCGACCTTGTCCGGTGTTGCTTAATCGTTTCACGTATTGCGTTTTAAAAGTTTTGCAATAATAATAATTAAAAACCTTAATATATTAGTAAATAATCTTAACATAACGAGTTGTGTAAAATATGAGGTTTCCGTTAAGAATTATTTTGAAAGTTAAATAAAAAATGCCTCCTTTTTCTTTCAGATTTCTCATAAAATAGTTGATATAGTCCCCTTTTTCCTTCCATTTTTCTTGATATAATAATAAATAAAATAATAATAAATAATCTACATTATCTTTTTAAATGCTGCTCTACATAGTCACTCTTTTGTTAATATTTTCAATGACTTTTGCACATAAATTGGCTGAATATCAACAATAATGGGCATTACTTTCGCTTTTGAAGCATTCAATTGTTTTATAGTTTATCCCTGTAAACCAAGGTTTTAATGTAGCTCCAATGAAAATAGTCTAGGTATTCAATCACATGGTCTAAGTCAACCAATTGTACCATATTTGAGATAATACATGCACAAAATTTATGACTAATAAATCCACTGTTTGTCTAGCTATATAACACGTAACACCATTTTGTTGGAACCACATATTCTGAATATCAATATTGTTCAACTTTTTCAAAAAAATAACGTCCAATCACCCCATCACTCCGAAAACCACACTAAACTAACTTTTTGTGTATATAAATGTTGCTCAAGGATCATTTTTGGATTTTCCTCTCCCCAATTCGACAAATTTGCTCGTATACGAAGCCGTTAAGATAAAAATGTGTTTGGTCACTGAAATTTTTTTTGAAAACTCATTTTGTTACAGTATGTAACCAACGAAATTTCGACGTTTTAAATGATCGATTGGTTTTAATCTTTTAAGGTTAAATGCTTTTATAAAGTTGGCCATGTTGAAGTTTGAGAGATGCCGACGTGCTGTGAACGCCTTGGAATCGACATTTGTAAATCTTTCTGTATACTGCAACAATATTTTCTTCTGAACGAGCTAGGCGCATGCGACCAAATTGATAAGTCGCATTCTAAATTTCTTCATTGCTCTTTCCAGCTTGTGTTGAAGAATGTACCTAATTTCATAATGTACTACATTTTATATGGCTTGAAGGGTCATAAAACGATATTTGTTAACCACGGCTTTGAAATGTCCCCACAGGAAAAAGTCATACGGATCGATTTCCGGTACGCGGGTTGACTAGTGACATTACATCTAGTATTTAGAGCAACACTCTTCTTAAAATTGTATGTCTTGATTGGTATTCTCAAGACAAGTCTGTTAGTCTATTAATAGTAATAAAACGATAATAAATTAGTTTTAATTAACACTAATTCATAACAATTCGGGGAAAATGGAAGATAAAAAAAATATTTAGATCAAAGAAGAATTTAAATTTTCAGGAACTTTAATTATCTTTTAATCGTTTTCTCGATTTTTTTCGGAGGAAATTAATATCAAATGATTATTTTCACTATATAAGAATTCACCTAAAAAACAAAGGAAAAACAACACCTTCCAGAATAACCACGTAATTAAAATAAGACAGAAAATACAATAAACACCTCGATTCTAAATTTACTCATAATGTGCTGTAAAATATATAAAATATTAAAGGCGTAAACAAACTAAAAATACACACATTTAAGGACGCTGCAGACGTAGCTGGGTCGCTGAATAATATATGTATAACTAGAAACTTGTTGGGACATTCACAAATAAAGAAAAATCAGTTCAAGTGACGTAATAAATAAGCAACGCAAACATTAACATATGTATGTGGTTTGATTATATTTTCTTTTGGTGAAAAGAGTTGAAGTAACAAACCCAAGTTTCGTACACTAATGTGTCATCTAAATTTACAGACCTACCAAAGATACAATGGACAAAATTTTCCAAACTAGAGAAACACGACAGATACTTTACTGGTATTAACAAAAAACATTCAAGGAAAATCAAAAATGCCTAAGTGACTTTAAATATATATTTTTTGCATTTTCTTCAATCTTATAAAAGGTTGTACTGCAACCACCGCTTTATTTAATAGAAATCCTTTCAGTAAAGAATATTTTGAGTTTGGGAGCAAAGACAAGTTCGAAAGAGCCGAAGTAGAGAGATTCAGTGGATGCAGAATGATTTTTGAACTTCAATTCCGCCAACTTCTACCGAACGGTGGTATTTGAAATATGAAAGTGTGTTGTTGTAGTAGAAAAAGTATTTTAATTGGTCATTCGGAGATGTTTCTTCAAAAGTACTGTTAATATTGTGAAGTAATCGTTTCCCATTATTTTTTTTATTAACCAGTAAAACTCCTTTGTCGCCCTAAAAGACTGATGCTAGCACCTTTACAGCAGACCGACAATGTTTCCTTAAAAGATGTCAGATTTAGCGCTTTAATTGCCCTTCACTTTCTAAAATGTTACGCTGAAGCCAGACCCATAACCACAAATCCTCTCTTGAAATTCTTTGAATACTTTTTAAGACACTTCCAAAACACTGGCTGAAGTATGTGCTCTAATGCGTTGGGAGTCTAGATCGAACAAATGTAGCATATCTTACGAATGTTTTTAAATACAAATTATTCATTGATACAAAGACCTCGTGATTTTTCCATTTTACGTGCGTTTATTGAGTGACATGCCAAAACAACGTCATGGACTGTATCCAAAAAGTGCCGAGTGGTTGCCACTTTTAGACGCCGTAATTATGATTCATCACTTGGGTGCATACAGCCACATCTGAATCTCGAAATTCAGAAATACAGTGGAATGAATCCCTAAAAGCAGTATCCAACCTGGACTTGATTTCGGTTACAATTTTTTCTAAATATATAAAATTTATTCCCATTCGAAGTTTACTTCCATAATTGAAAACGTCCAAAATTGTTTTATTTGAATGATTCTCAAAACAAACTGGCGGATCGATTTTATAACTACAATCAATTCATAAGAGTTACCAACATAACCCCCTAGATATTCAAAAAACATTAATCCTCTATTGGTGATTCCAGAATTTTCTTAATCCATCCTCGTAGGTTAATCTAATCGCACCAACATTTGATAACAGAAGTTCCAGATATAATATAGAACATTACTAAATGGATTATAGGAGGGATTGATCGCGATTTGTAATTATACGATCTGAGTAATATAATCCAAATTTATCAAAGTAACCGTTACAAGTTGTACGACTTCGACTTTAAATTTAAAAAAAAACAGTATATGTCTTTTAATAACAAATAAGCAATTAATCATATTGACTTAATTCCAAGGCATTTTAATCCGTCATTTGGTCATTCATACATACTTTTGAACCACCATGCAGTAATGGATAACTTTTACGCCATATTAACACTTGAAGGAATGATTTACACAACGTAGCAAAGTCGTAGCATTATTCTACCATAACGAAATTAAGCAAAAAAAAAGTATCCTTTGCTTTAGGTTTTTCCCAAGCACTACGAGGCTGCCATACAAATGCTTCTTCTATAAAGTAGCAACATAGCTACTCGTTTCTGCAAAACTACGTCTCCGTTAGCGGAAAATAAAGTTTCTTTGAATTTCGCTGATGCACCTACAATTCAGGGCATGTTCAGAAATGAAATAGTCACGACAGAACTTCCAAAACATAGCTGTTGCAGTAATATGTGAATCTCAAATCTATTATAGAATCATAGTGAAAAGTGCTGTCTAAATTTAAACAAAATATGGGCAATAGATATTAAACGAGATTAAGATAACTTCTGTTAGTCGCACCATTTTATATATGCCAATGGTATAGTTAGTACCAAAATAGTGCCATGAACACTTCCTCAAAATTAATTCTAGTGCACTGTGCAAGTTACAATTATTCTGTTGCAAACGAAACGAGTGATGCTTTACAATTAGAACCTTTTTTGCAGAGAAATTTGAAGCGGTGTTGCTGTGTCACTATATCAAAGGTTCGCAAGTAAGCAATGTAGCGACAGCGCGTCAGCTGTAAGAATCTGATTATTTCATGGGGGAAAATTAAAGCGACAAGAAACATTAATAAAGGATCATTAAGCGATAGTAAGATTATTTGAAAAAAATCAAATTTCACCAAAAGAGTATATTAAAGTAAAGCTCATAACAATCAAACGACGTTTGGAAGCTCACAACATAACATGTATGAATGTGAATCATATAGATTTAAAAAGAGAATACAATCAATGCTACATTATTATATCGTTACTTCAATCGTTGGAAAATGAATTTTTATACACAATTACAGTTTAGAGAAATGATAAAAAAAACACTAACACACTTCGAAGAGAAGAAGAAACTAACAACAAAATTTGTAATCTCAACGAGTCCCATATAATCAATCAGGCTACAAAGGATTTAATGCAAGTTTAGATATGCAGTATTGGTCAAAAAATTTTTTGAAAGCGTGACTTTTCCAAGACGAGTTACCTTCTTGATTTTCGTATGTGTGTTGGGGACTGAACTGTAAGGTTTGAGCGGAAAGAGAATTTTTAATCACAAATCTTGCAGGAAGATCTAATTTCAAAACGATCCGTCTTCTTTCCTGGAGCAAGAAAAAATACGGAAAAAAGATGTTAGAAAGGCTTTCTGGGTCCAATAAGGCTCACAATAAGCATACACAAAATGCAGGCGCTGCTGAGAAACAATGTTTTGAAAAAGGGGCATTTTTATGAAAAATCGTTTTTTCTCTATCCGTGCTATTGGATGTATCTCATATATGTGCAAGTGTTCTAATAAGTCACTGGTTATTTGCTCTATTCGATTTTTGGATTTAAGTTCACAGCGGATCGGCCGATTTTTTATAAAATACCCAGTTTTCAATTATCAATATCAATGACGGTCTTACTAGAACACTTCTTCACATAACAGCTACATTAAATGAATAAAGAAAAACTTATTTGTCCTGGTTATAAACGTTGTTGGCCCTAGAGAGTTTTTTCCACATTTTTTGCTCCGAGAAAAAAGATAAAGTACCCCAAAATTAGGCCTTCCTACAAGATTGGCGATGAAAAATTCTCTCCGCAACCAAAACGTTATATCATTACCATAACATGGGTATTTTGAGGACTTATTATCCCCAACATATATCCGAAAATTAAAAAGGTAGCTCGTTTTTCAAGCCAACTATAGCCATATATAGGATATAAATAATTTTTCATGGCAGAATTGTATTTGAATAGCTAAAACTATTAACTATGGGAATTTCAAATTTTAGCATTTGATAATTTCAAATTTAAACTGTTATCGAGATACCAATGTAATTTTGCAGCTTTTTCCTAGAGACAATAACATGAAAAAATTAAACTTGGCCATAGACGGTTTATTGTTCCGAGATAAGCCCATAGGTTTCCTTCATATAACTATCCGAATCCCTTCTTTAATAATTTGTTTGGTAGTTATTTTATAAGTTTCACTTTTAAGAATCTTGATAAAAATGAAAATATGGGGATGTCTACGAATATTGAGAATGCTCCTGGTAGAATTAAGATAAAGCCTAGAAGAAATTTCTTATATGGTTGACAATTTCAACCCAACCATTTGTTTGACCTTGCAATTAACCACTATTTTGACATAAATAAGTGCATTCAGCAAAGGCTTATTTATTTATTTAATAATGTTTTAACAGTCATTCCTGGACTTAGCCAAACCTTGCCACATCACTCATGCCAAAGATGTGGTAGTTTCCTCAACGTTAAAAACGTAATTCTCGTTGCCAAGAAAAACAATTCATCCTGTGCACACAAAATGCGCCCAGTTCAGAATTTTTCGTTAATAGCCAAGAGAATGATCTAACGCAAAATGAAAAGCGAACCGAACTTTAGAATCTAGTTCGACGAACTAGAATTATTCAGTGATGTTTATTACTCTAATTGAATAGAATTAATGTTGAAAGTTTAAGTAAACCCACATTCAATTTTTACAGGCATTCGAATGTGTGAGGTAAGCATCAAAAGGTATTCCATGGTGATACTAATAATGCACTGAGGTTATATTATTTTAACGCATTTATTACACGGTGAAATTGGTATTTTAATAGTCTTGGAAAAATGCTCTGCAGTTTTATCTCCAATTTTTCGTCGTTAAATTTTCTATCTAGAAGGTCTTTCTTCAATTTAAAAAATAGATAATAGAATTTAGACCTATGCTGTAGAGTAGGTAAGAAAATTCCATAAAGCCACAGCCCTTTACAACAACCTAGGTAATTACGGCTACTCCTCTTCTTTGACAATGATGCGCAATTTATGCAATAAGTTGGAGTAATACATTCCGTTTACCAATGTGCCCCTTTCTTTAAAATCTTGTTTGTCTTATTTTCGACTTTTTCCTGCATGAGTTTGTTGTCTTCAGCTTCCATAGTTATCTATTTCCCTAGTTTTTAATCTTTAAATTTCTCTCTTCCATGATATTATTCACGTATGTTTTCTATTTCAGAGGTGATATTCCCATTCGTTGTTTCTTTTATAGTGTCCAACTTAGTATGTTCTTTGGCGACATTTCCACCACATGTTTTCCAAATTCCAGGCAATTCATAGTTTTATTCCCATTTTCTACCATATTTTTTTCTGTGCGCCACTCATCTTTTATGGTTATTTGCAGATTTCGTCTCAGAAAGTCTAATCTTGTTGATCGTATTTTGTCCTTAATATTTGTAGTAATAGGCTGAGTTTATCCGCTATAGAATATATTTTGTACAATGCCGTGATAAATGTTTTTTGCTTATTTTGTTATTCCATGTAGTGCATTTGTTATCTTTCCCCCATTCTGATCCTGTTATTTATATTTTCCTCTATTGTGCTATTATTTGTATAATTTATTCTTAAAATCAATTATGATTCCTTGGTCGCTTTTCGTCCGGTCTGTACCATTTTATTGACTCTTTTTTGGTAGAGGATTATAGTACAGAATCGTGGTTTCATTTGCTGTAACAATGGAATGAAGAACTTGTTGCTGTTTTCGAATCGACGACCAAAGGCGGGTGCCTATCTGGCACTAATCTTATTTATCTGAAGAATTCGTGGCGCTACTGCATTAAAGAGCCGTAACCTTGTCACTAATTTTTTTACTTTAACAACCCGACATGCACCTGGATCGTCTTCGATGCTTTGTCGGCCCACACATCATTGGTTTGCCCATTCCTTTACAGTAAAATATATAAAGACCAAGTTTGACCGTACACACCACGTAAACGTTGCTTGAAATCGCAGAGGCTCAAACCTTTAATAAAAGATTTAATCGGGGCTCGGTATTCAATTTTCAACGACAACGCGGCATTACAAACTCAAGTGACTGTTGGTGCGCGACCGAGACAAATCGGCTGCTCACATTTTTACGAACGTTTAACCAAAGCTAGTGTTATCTGATACTACCGCTGTTTTGTTTGTACTATTAACCACTGGAACATAGCCAGGCCGAAAACTTTTAAAGCTTGCCTCGTAGTCTGAAATATTACGCACTCCCCTTAGTAACAACATTCAATTTTAAATACTCTCATTATATTTGCTGCAGACCTTAAAATTGTAAACAAATTTCTATTCTAGATTCGAAATAGGAGTTTAGTCGATGAAAGCCTATTGTCCTACCAACGCATCATTTGCGGTTTGATAATAAATGACCTATGCTCATAATTAAAGATAAAATCCGCCATTCCATTGTCTTTCGTCTTCTTAGGTGGTAATATCTGCTGTATAGAAGATAAAACTTGTTGTTAGATGACAAGTTAATCCTTTATTTGACTGCAAGAGAAAATTGATAAACGTGTTTTATAAAAAATTAAATGTGTTATGTTTTTTGTATTTCATATGCCTTTGGTATACAGATTTATAATGCGAAATGCAAATTACCACAATGGAGTAATCATAAACGTTAGACAAAGAAGGAAGTACATAGAATTAAAATTTTATCCTGATACTTTAAAAATTCAAAATTTACTTCATTTTATGAGTTGTTAACATAATGCACCTATCTGAATCTTAATAATTTCTTGAAATTCGTGAAGTCATTTTAAGTAAAATATTGCCAACCGAAAAAAATATAAGATGCATTAAAACAGCCGAGAAAGATGTTTAACTCTACAAGGAAGTAATTTAATAATGCACCACAAGCATTAGTTTGCGACTTCGCAAGCTTAGAGATAACATAGTTTTATGCTATTTGTCCGAACTTGTCATGACCATTTACAAACTATGATAACATTTAACACCAACAGTTGCGAAACTCTGTGAACATATCGGTTCATTATATGTTTACTGGCTTAAAACTGCTGCCTAACGTAAAACGTATGCTACAGTAAACAATTATATGTCATATTTCGTTTATCAAAATATGTTAATCATCAAATTTATTTTACTGTAAATAAACTATATATATATAAACGAATTATGTATTTCATACCAACCGTATTACTGAAAATTAAGTATGAGAAAATAGTTATAATAGTGGATACAATACAAAAGAGAAATTAAGTGTATTATAAAACTATAAATACTTTTACTTATAAAAAATGGCGTGCGCATATGTCTTTTGTCTAATATATAGAATTTCCATTTTTACACTTATGTCAAGAATTAGTCACGTAATTTTTAGCACATATTGATAACTTTTGCATGCGCGAGTAAACTTTTATAAATTCAACTTATATTTACTTCCACATCAACAGGGTATGGGAATGTGATTCGCCAAGATTTTAAAATAGATTCCGGTCTGCTGTTCAAAGCAAAACTCGAGAACTATAAGATAGATCGATTCAATAAGCGTATATATGGCTTAACCCGAAAATATTCAGTTATATAAGGCAAAAAATATATTAACATAGCTCGATACCTTCGAAACACCTCGTACATATCGACTCGTTACAAAAACTAAAATTGAATTTTATGATTTACTGGTTTTGTTTTCTAATGGGAGCCGGCCATTTGAAAATGAAGGACTCGTTAGATTTCTACTCGTCCTGGTCCTTCCAATACTTTTTTACTCCTGTTCAAAATACCGCAAAGATTTGTCGATACTCATGGAGGTTCCTTTGCAGAGTAAAACATAGAACAGCGACTGGGCGGCCAAATGACTGGGGACATACGTTATCAAGTAGCTCAATTTGAAACCAAGTAGCAGAATTTTCCACCATACCCGGGAAAGTGCTAAACGACACTGAAGCCTTCAGAAAAATTCAGTTTAGCTTTATATACGCTGTGCTGTGTGGGGTACCAACCACTGTCTGTTATATTTAAAAACAAAAAGAAAACTGTTGAGATGAACTTTCAAGGAAGCTTTTACGAAAATTGTACGGTTATTATAGCAAATCACAAAGTTAGGATAACTTCCACGATTTGGAAGATGTTCATGCCTTGCTTTTAAGAATTAGTTGATGCTAAAATGTATCACGATTTTCGCTAGATGTAAGTAAAATAGACACTGAGTAAAATTTCAAGTGTTAAAGTAAATTTTGCGAAAGAGGGCAAACTACTTGCACATAAAAAACGGATTAAATCTACCTAGGTCTTGGTTTATCGCTCTCAAGGGCCAAAATACGGCAAAAGAGCGAGTGACGTCAAAAAATGCTAAAATACTACCTGCAACGACCCGATTGACGTCAGCAGCTAGCCAGATCACGTTATCTACCATCCTGGTAACGTCAACAACGGCTCTCCAACACCATACCTACCATACTAGCACAAGTATAAAAGCAAAAACGCACGGGACACTCGCTTAATTTTTAGAAAATTTTCTTCTGAAGATGTACCCCGCAGTTGTGGATGAAACGTCAGAGTTTCAAAAATCCGACTACGGCCTTATAACCCGAGAACTAACCACACGATGCACCATAACACCCACCGGCCGTGAAATCGTGTTATTGATCAATAAAAAATATATATATAATGTTCAGCACTATTAAGAGGCGGCCTCCCGGAATGATCGAAACGATCAAAGGAACAGTACCAAGGCTCTCAAGAGCCTTCAAGTTCAGTGACTGAACTGCTGCATATGCCAGAAAAAAGCAATATCATCATTTAACACTTTTTTCATAGTGTCAAGCTACACAAAAAAAAACCTTAAGAGCTTTCCAGAAAAATCGTTTATTTTTTCTGGCAGGGGTCGAACCTGGGTGTGAAGGAGTTCCAATCAATTGGATGATTAATTTCTTCATCATACTATAAAATATGAGAGAGATCATTGGCAGATCGTGTCTAGTTATACGCGACGGAACCGTAAAAACCATCAAGTATAATGCAATTTCTACCTGTCTTCAATAATATCATTCGTTAAAAAAAACGTTCATTTCATAGACCGCGTGGAAAAAGCAAAAAATTTGATTTTCCCATAGCTAGGTCAGTTTCTAAACCTATGACACATTATTTCACAAAATATGTGTGAAAGATCATTAAAGTTTAGCTCCATATCCGGGTTAATAACAGTGGTGACAGAAAAATGGTAGAAAATACTCCAAAGAACCACAGGCGGATTTAATCAATACAACGCCCCGAAGAGGTTCAATTAAGTATTAATTGTAGGTTTTAGTTAAATATTTGAGTAAGTACTAGGTTAATTTTGTATATGTCTATTTTATTCCCATGCCCTAGTATGTGCCTGAAAATTTCGAAAAGAAATAACCCCCGATCGTTGGTGAACAACACACAGCAAAAAAACTGAATGGTTTTTAAACAGAAATAGCACTTATATTCTTCCTCGCGCAAATTCTATTGATACCAGCAAATTGTTTAAAGTAGAGAAATGGCTGCTATTTGGACGACGTGAATTCTAGATCAAATTAACCTACATACCATAAAGCGACCCAAATTTCTAACAACACAATTTTAATAAAACAAAGAAATTAATTATTTTTGCTTAAAAGCTATTCAGTTTTCTGTAGGATCCTGTATATTCAGAACTTGCTATTTCGCATGTAAAGGAGTAACCTAAAAATAATAATGCAAATGATCAACAGCCACGAAAAGCACTTCGAATAGCGTGTTTTATTTATAACATTTTAGGACACGACACTATCTGTGTCTACAATTTCGTTTTTATGTTGTGTTTTTGCGTGTTTTTGTTAATCTCACACATAAACCTATAAAACTTCTAAACCTAAACCTAAAAGTTATATTCATCTTGTAGAGTAAATGCAGAAATGTATTGGAACATAAAAACAGTTGAATAGGATAAGATGAAAAACTTGAATGGCCTCACTTTTAGACAAAATATTCTTTACAACCAAATGCAATATGGCAGACAGATCTGATAAATGGACAAAATTTAGGGAAAGAGATATATAATACTTGTTCTGGAATTGCCAGATTTTTCCAGATGATACTGTGTGATATATTATCCAGGAATATGTGGAACAAGTTAGTTATGTAAGTTTGGCACTTCTACTCAAATGAGCATGTGCTGTTCTTCTAATAAATTATCTATGTTTTAATAAACATTTAAAGTCTCGAGGGTGGTGATCTAGTGTTGTTCTTTCTTCACTTAAAATTAAGAACAACCCCCACCTGGCCAAGTTCTCACAATAACAAAAATATGTTCTGAGATATTTCCTTCCTCCTGACAAAATCTGAAAAGCTTATTTTTCCATTCAAATGATTATGGAGTCTGCAATGTCCTGTCAGCAGTCTCACGATTGTTATTTAACTCATTTCGTCCGTGTTAATAAACAGCTGTTAGCTTTGAGATAGTTCTTTTAACGAATAATTCCGCCTGTTTATAACTTTCTTTAATCACTCTCCATTCGTTAATACAATTAAAGATATTTAGAATAACAAGTTCTCTTTCGAATCCATCACTAGTTATTTAATCAACATCTTCGTTGCTACTTTACCCCATATATTATGGTCTTAAATACAGCCCGACCGTTCAGATAAATGTCTTTCTATCACAGAATCCTGTTTGAAATGGCGAGCACATTTATCTAGGTTTAGCAAAATTCCTATACTTGGATTTGCCTCATGTACAATTGCCATCTCCTTTGCCATGTAACGTGTTGAAGCAGTCTACACATAAACCAAATGAAGTTTGCATAATTAGTAGTTCTCTCTCTCTTCCCTTGTAGTATTTTGATATTAAAATATTTTTTTAATCTATATTTGGCATGTTTAGAATTTGTATGTTTGCTCCCATTCAAAGTGGCAATTGGAGCTTACTCTGAATGAAGAGACCTTAATTAATAAAAACTGCATGGCTGCAGTTTGGGTTATCCTCACTACCCCAATCACACTTAGATAAGAAAGCCTTTTTATGTGACTCAAGTATTGTTTCGCCTTATCTGTAAGCTTTAGTCCACTGAACTACAGCCACATATATTTTCTCGCATATCTTGTAATTTTCAAATCGTTTTTGAGTTCAATAAGGTCTTTCCACAAACTCTTCTGAAAGAAATTATAGCTCTTTGTGATTACTCTTTCGAGGTGTTGGTTTCTTGTAAGTCTTCGATACTTCACTTCATTAGAGAACGGAATCGTTAGCTCATTTAACTTTCACGACTTAGTTAGATCGCTACACCTTTTTGGGGGCTAATAGAAAGGTCCTTCTGATACCATCAGTCCGTTATATTTCAATTTCATATTGGACCATTGTTCCATAACGATTTCCGCAAAGATAATAAGGTCGTGGCCATAGTCAAAACAGTAGAAACCCTATTTGACAATTGCGGAAGAGGTAAGGCAAAAATTGTAAATATTTTCCAATTAGTAGCACAAACTCTACCTTCTTTATATTACTGTAGATTAAATGCTTAATGAAGGTATGGATGTATTGCTTAATGACACACGAGGACTATTACGATAAGCCTAATCATTGTGGTTAAAATAAAAACACCACAATTCAAGACCGATACAAATCTAACCAAATGTGGAAAGTTTTGCTAACGAGTGACTGCATATAATTATTTAGGTTTAAATTGCATGTAAATGAGGAAAACACAACATAACTAATGCACAATTAGTTAATGCGATAAAAGTTCTTGATAATTCTAGGATTTCTATATACATGACGTTCTCGAAGACCACAAACCTAATTTAAAGCTTGAATATATAAAACAGTACATTTATAAACCTTACACACATCAGAACCTTACACACATCAGAACCTTAAACCCATAATAAGATATCAAGATTATAGATTATATTAAAATTAAAAAAAAATATATTTCCATATAAAAACAAATAAAATTAATCAATCCTTGATACTAAAAATACCTGATCATTTATTTCAATAAGAATATTATCGATTGGATAACGGATTTAATCATTTAGATGCGATTGTGCTATTTAAAATTGAAGTTTCTATCAGCTCAATGATAGTGCCATATAAAATTTCTTTACAACTAAGAAGAAAAATAATTTAGATACCAAAGCATGCGAGTACTGGATACTAAAACTATCCATGCGTTTTAATTGATTAAACAATATAGTAGTGTTTGTCTTGGCATGGCAACACTGGAAACCAACAAGAGCGTAAATATAAAATAAAAAAATAAAATTTCGACATCCTCTTCTGTTTGAGTCTTAGCAGAAGGACAGCACAGCTGGACTCAAATGTTCGTGCCCTATCTGGAGTAAATTCCATCAGATGACGTACAGCAAAAAATTGTTTGGTGGTTTCAAGAAGTACCACCTTGACCTGAGTGATTCCCAAATTCAGGGGGACTATCGGATTTTAATAACCTTTCAATCCCTTGGTAATTGTTTGACATGTTTGCATACTTGAAGCAATTGTTTTATAGGAATGGTTATAATACTAAAAATTTTTGTTATTATTTAAGAATAAATTCCACTCCCACAAGTCCCACTAAAACCTCTGTACCCTTTGTTACTACTCTTTCAATTTATAGGAATGATTTTGGAGTGAGCTTATCTTTATTCTAAAATATAGGACGTGAAAGAGAATGTCAAGGACAGAAAATTATGGAACAAAATAAGCCAACAAATAAGATGAAGACCGGTTAGGGAACCGATCCACCCCAAAAAGATCCAGAAGCTTCTAAGAGGCGGCGAAACCCCTACATGTTAAGCCATTCATTCGTTCATTATCTTTACTCTAATCACTCATGCACCCCACCCTGTCTACAACGCGTTTAAAATCTTTCAAATCACCTTTTTAAAGTCTTCCATAAAAACAACGTCATTGTGTTTCTGTAAACCTGGCAGAACTTGGGGTGCAACTAGACTGAAATGTTCTACCTCGACTAGAATTATAATGGAATCCTGGCACTGCTTTAAAACTCGTAGATTGACGTCTAAAAGTCGGTATGAGTTAGCCAAAATGTATAAAAGGAATATGAATAGAATAAGCAGGTCAAAAAGCTCTACGACTTTGAACATGGTCTACTTATCAGTTGCCACATAAATAGGAAATTGATTAAAGACATATAAACCCTTCAATTTACCATAGTTAAGTATTACTGAAGTGAATGTGAAGCAGAAGCTTTAAGATATAAGCATTACAAAACCACGGAAAACTACAAGGAAACCGCCTTGTGTTTGATAATGTTAAACGTCGCCTGTTGTGATGCAAAAAACGCCGCTACTGGATTGTCGATTCCTGGAAACTGTGTTTTGGAATGGCAAATCACTCTTTACCACAAGTGGCAATCTAATCAAAGGTATTTTTCGTATGTAAATATAAATGATCAATATCAATGACTAGCTCATCTTATCTATGAGAGAAGAACAATTCGTTGATGACAGGTGCTTCTATCAACACAGCGACGCTCCATGTGATGAAGCAGGATCTGTAATTTGTGGACAATAGTGCAGAAATAAATTAGCCGTCTCAATGAACACCGCTGATATAACATAAAACGTCGGCTTCACTCCAAACACCATCACCCCACCACATCGCAAAATGCTCTAGTTTCAGCCTTACAAGAATAATGAGCTACCATTTCTGAGGTGCCGTTCCATCATCTAGTTAAAAGTCTCCTCTATACAAAGTTGAAGCTGTCATTGAGGCAAAGAGTTTGGCCATTCAATATCAATGTTAATAAAACTCGTGGCATGGGATAAGTTTGACGGCAATTTCAAGTGGGTATTCAAATATTTTTAATGAGAAAGTGTAATGTAGTGAACATTGCTTTTAACATAATCTAAAACTGTGGTATATAATGATACAATCTACAAAGCTACATTTAGATTTTTTGAAAATATTAAATCTTGGTTTTAAACATATAGTGAGGATTGTCTGTAACCACACTCGATAGTTTTGCACGTTTCAATCATATTAGTAATCTTGCCATATCATATTTCTGTAACTCAGAGTGACATTTATAGGAGCTAAAATTCTAAGAATTCTGGAGTGATACAATTCAAGGCTCTTAATTATTTAGAGTAAACTTAGGTCTAGAATTTTCTATCTACCATCGAAACATTAAATGTTGTCTTTCTTGTTTACTCTGTTAGTTGAATAGGACTTTTAATTATTCAACATGGAGCTTTTACTTCAAAATTATGCGCCATCTTGTTGATTGTTTTCTAAAATTTATCGATCCATGTATTTCATAATTAACAAAGCACTTAGTTGTTGGGGGCCACTTAATCGTTTGTATTTTTTTATATTTTACCGATAAAATAATAATAATTTCTCATTTACTACGCTATGTTGCTGAAACCATCGTAGACAAAGAATGGGTCTATCCATTCCACTCACACGGGCGGACGATATATTAGCAGCATATTAATACAGGTATACTGTGTATATTGTGCCCTTGTCGACCTTACCGCCTATTGTCACGTTCATTATCCCTCTTTGTTCATTCACTTTTGTAATTCGCATGTAAAAGATGTTGAACAAAATGTACAGACCTTATCTTAATTGTCTGATTAGATAATAGTTAATCGATATGAAAATATCGGATAAACAAATTTTTCAAGTTCAAGAAAAAAAAATTAAAGTGGCATATAATTAATTAGCTGTCCAAATTAATCTGAATATCAATGAAACTAACAAACGCTTAGTATAAAAATAAACGCCATGTCTTATGTTACAATAAAATCATGCTGCTATTATATAGGATGAAGCTTAAGAAACTCTTAGAATGTTTCTTTTCGAGAGCTCTTTTAATCCATTTTTAGGTGGAGTAATTCCCGCAATTTGCTTCTTTATGATTTCATGTGTTCTTGTTAATAATCTTTATTTTACAATTCTTTAGTTACAGCCTTTAAAACTCCCATAACTTGATCCCCATCATATAATTTTTGGTCTTTCTGTATTTCTTGCTTATATTGGTTGCCATTTTGTTATCTTCGCCATCGTCATTACATGTCCTAGCCATCTAATTCTAAATACTTTAATATCCCCATAACAGGTCCTGTAATAATATGTGGTTTGATTTTAAGTCTCATTAAAATCTTAATATCTCACGTTCTTATACTCTTAGGTTTTCCTCTTTTTTTTTGTTAAACCAATTGTGCCTGCAAATTTTATTTCTTTGTCTATCTTGTTTTTCAACACAATTCTTTGCATATGCTTTATTGTCTGCTTGTAATCTTCCTTATCAGAATTCTTGTTGTTTATCAATAATTGTAAGTAGTCTATCTCATTGAATATGTGTTTTCTTATTTTTGTTTTACATTTTTACTGCTTTTACACCTTATGTAATCAATTTTAGTCTTTTTTTAAGGGCTCCCTTTTATGATTATTTAAAAATCTCTTTTAGCCTCCATTGAGTTCTTTTTTTTATAACATAACGTCAACATACTTTACTAGTTGGTGTCTCTTACTTATTATTAGTGTAATAAAAAGCTTCATCAAAATAAAAAGTAACAAATTTAAAGGATATCAAATTTATTATCAAGTTGAGGTAACTGTTCATCAGGTTCATTTTTATAAATGTTGGAAAATAAAGTGACAACTTCTTATCCCTCTGTTCATCGGGTATCTTGGAGGAAAAGCTTAATATGGAAAACTACTTTTTTCATTGTACTTACAAATGTCCAAAAACATTTGAAGTTCATTTTCAAACTTGCAAATAAAGTTTCGATGATAGATTTATATTTTATAATAATCATTCTGCAACAATGTCTTTTTGTGGATAGAGTTGCGTAGATTTTTCTCTCGTTTATTAATATTTTGAGATGGACATGGACATGCACATGATTAATCTTTTTATTTTATAGAAAACACACAAAATATATTAGTGGCTCTTTTAAGGAGATAGTTATTCAATTCAGACCTGTTTCGGCTAGAAACATTAAGAAAAATTTAAATAATTTGCATCAGAAAAGTAGAAAATCATTCCTGAAATATTCATGATTTTACTCAAGGAATCAAGCTCAATTTCAGCAAGAGCGACTGATGATCATCTACTTTTACTGATTCAAAATCAGTATTAAGTGAAGGACTAAGAAAAATCAAGACAATAAAAATATAGATCACTGGATTGGAGAAGTCATCAAGTTGTTGCATATGCAAGGAAAGGTCCAAGTTGAAGTCTCCAAGATCAATAGCTTCATGTCCAGGATATCGAATAATAACACGTTTCCGCTATAGATTTAGTGGTGTTGACGGCGTTTTGACAATTTAAAGGCTGATGGTATGGTTGGAATGTAAACAGTACCTGTGATTACGTTAATTGAACCAGTAGATGTTTTCGCGGCATTTTAGTTATTCAACAGTGCCCACTAAAGCCTGCGTAAAGATTTCATGGCAAAAATTTCACATTTTTTTCAGTGAAATAGAAAATCATTCCTGAAATATTCGGATGACTCAAGATCAAGCTCAATTTCAGCAACGAGCGACTGATGATCATCTACTTTACGAATTCAAAATCAGTATTAAGTGAAGGACTAAGAAAAATCAAGACAATAAAATATAGATCACTGGATTGGAGAAGTCATCAAGTTGTTGCATATGCAAGGAAAGGTCCAAAGTTTTGAAGTTCGAAGATCAATAGCTTCATGTCCAGGAGATGAATTTTTCGATTTCGTTATTGAAATAGTTAAGTGTGTTGACGGCGTTTTGACAATTTAATCGCAGGCTGAAGGTTGAATTGAAGTCGAATTTTCGAAAACTATTGAATTTATTCATTGCCCACTAAAGCCGCGTAAAGATTTCATGCATCAATATTCTTCACCCTTTTTTTACAGTGTGAGTAATGTCAGATAAAATAATTTGATAGTTACTATTAACGCCTAATTATTTACCACATGCAGAATCGCAAAAATTTCATTTTGTAAGAACCATATTACAGTTCAAGATCGGACTATTTATTCGAAGGTCAACGAGTTTAAAATAAAAAAATATATTCCAAAACTTGTCAATATTCAACACTAAAAACTGGCATTTCTATGTATTATCAAAGTGTAAACAGAGATTAAAATTTTAAATTCTCTTATATTTCGGTATGTTGAATATTGACAAGCTTTGGAATATTTTTCACAGGCGCATATTGTTAAATTGAATTCGCCTTGTTGAGATCATTTTTCTAGTTCTTAGTCACGTTCTTTAAGTGTTAAATACGTTACACGTTTCCAATTTCGGAATAATTTAAGATCATTAGCCGGTATTAAAGAAACAACTTTTAGAGGACGTTTGATGCCTATGTTATCCGTTTAATATTTGATAATCCTAAATCCAAAATAATGGAACATCCTCAAGACGCAGCTACCGCTCGTGACCATCGATTCCACAGTCGACCAGCCCTTCAAGTAGGTTTCTTATGCGACGGTAGTTCTAAGCATCCACAATCCGACAAAAATCATACGCATGACTACCAGTTAATCACCCTATTCTTCGGTGACAGTGATACACATTTTAGACTGGATCAAAACATACAATTAATCACACTTCAACTGTCTTTTTGTATGACAGAATCATCGAAGTCTATTTCACAAAGCATACGTAGTTCTAAATCTATTCTTCACAACTACATCTGCAATGGCAACTGATTAACTCCAAATCGGTTATTTTTATCAGTCTTCATATAGATGCTATGTATTAGTCACGAGTTGTAACATGTTATACAAATGGATATTCAGAGAATGAGGCACTTGTAATGTAACTACAAAATATAACGGCCTCAGTTACCTACACAGAAATTATGGAAACACCAAATGCAATTTTTTTCCTTCACAAAACAAAGACAAAAAGACCGCTCTCGATTTGTGCTGTAATATTTCCGGCAAGCGAGTCTGTCGAAGACATTCACAACGTTAAAACATTTTCACTACTAGTAGAAGAGACGAAGCATAAACTGTTGACACACTAACAAATTGCGGATTAAACACTCTATGCAGTAAGACGTTAATTGAACACGTACCTAATAATTGTACTAAATCAAAAGAATTAACCCTCCCCCTCAAACTTCCAGGTCACTCGCTCGTGATCACTCGACCACAGCGTCGACCCAGCCCTTCATGTAGTCAAATGCTACGTGCAAACCAACAAAAAAAAAAATTATCGCTGACACCAAATCACCCTATTCCTCCCCCACAGATACCATTTTAGACTTTATCCAACAATTAATCATACCCCATTTACCTCAAATGCACATACCTTCACAATGCAACGTAGTTCTCCAAATCTATTCTTCACAATCTAGCACTCCTCTGCAACGGCAACGGATTAAGCTCCAAACATCGGTATTTATAAAATTGATTTTGTTGTGGATATAGAACTTTAGAAGTATTGGTTTTATAGTAAAGAGGGGACGAAGATTCCGGAGTGCGCAAACATCGGAAAACATCTATGCAGTAAGACGTTCAATTTTGTTGTATCTGAGGCGATTTGTCCACAAAACTACTGTTGCTCCTCAATTATACAATCGCACTGTAGGCAAACGTGCGAAACATCTTGGGAAGCCTACTACATGATGCAGCTGTTTTCTTTACCAAGGAATCGTATTACACTATCAAAATGCATTAATAAAAAATTATTGTTGGAGTCATAGCCTACCAAATATTCACGAAAAGCTTTTTATTCACTACAGCGAACTTATCAGTTTGATGTAAGGTTAATAAAGTGGAAGTTATTAGTCCTTATTTTCTTAATGAAGGGGGTCAAGGTGTTGCTGGCACTTCCAATAAATATGTAGATTTGACATTTCAAATAGAAAACGTTTGGCTCTAACAGAATGGAGTCACAAGCTACATAACAAAAAAGTACTGTGCAAAATGTTATTCGGTGCCTAATCTCTTCTCAATGCGGTAACGTCACTTAGCCCCGCTCACCGGATCTCGCCTCTACGACCTTACTATGAGAATATCTCAAAACTGAGGTTTATAAATATCGTTCTAAACCCTCTAAGTTCTATAAAATGCAATACATCAACACATATTGGAAAAAATAGTGAAAACTCCAAAATACGACTTTACAGCGAAAACAAGGCACATCACTTAGCCGATATCCTCTTTAAGACACATTGAAATTAAACTTCTGATTTTTCTTTTATCCTGCAAAATAAATTTTGTGCACCTCCTATCGTTTTTTCTTTATTGAACCTAAAAACGAAGGGGGGAGTTTTGCCCATTCTGTAGATGTAGCATGTATGACCGAAATGCACTCAGTAGGAAAAACACTCAAGGCCAATGGATATCATGCAAGAATAGATCATCAACAATCTCATGAGTAGGAGTAGCAATAACAATGAAACGATAAATCCAAATTAACACGCCTATACAATGCATACTATCAATCTCTAAACTATTGCGTCCATTAACAATATTATTGACCATAACCAAATACAAATTACAACAGTTGACAAACCGCCCAATACAATACTTAGGAGGTTGATATAAATTTATGTAACGCATCCAGGTCGACATTAACAATAGCAAATTTAATATGCAAAAAACTTACTGGAAATGCCGTGTAACGAAAATTAAAACAAATTGTGGTAAAACATCAACCAATAAATCATAGCACCTAGCGTATTTATCCACTATCCCTACCGACAGGATCACAAACCAGATATTCTGGATCACTAAAAACTTTCACCTAGCTATTCAAGAAAATGTTACACTCGAATCAGTGATTATCTCCTGCTACTAATAACATTAACCACAATCCTGATGTAAGTTCAATATCTTTCAAGACTCATTAAAGGATAAATCAAGTGTAACTCGTTCTAAAAATACCTAGATTCTCCCCTAATTAACCCATACCAACAAATAAGTCAGTAGGATATTGACTCAAATATAAAAACCCTAAAATTTTTTTGCCTTAGTTGACATAGCAACTAAAGCCCGCCATACCCAAAAGAAATACCACACTAACATTCCCCAAGTAGATATTCTAGAATTAATTAAATAAAAAGTAGAATCCGACGATAAAAAACAAAGAACACAAGCCCCTACCTTAAAAATACATTAAACAACTTAACGCACCGATAAGTATAGAATTTACAACTACCAAAAACACATCGTTTGAACTATAAAAAGCCACAGAATATACCCTGGCAAACTGCAATCGTTCTGATGTTAGCTGCAGCTTTGACCAAGAAAAATGCAATCTATTCGCAGATCACCTTCAGAAGACTTCTCCATCTCAGACAAGAGAACCTTCTCCTCTATTAAAAATAATCACTACGAAACACCAGATTATAGATGATTTTAATAGACACACAATACCAAAAAACTTTAGTTGCATAACATTTTTACCTTTAAAAAAGCACCTGGTCAGTCGCGTTTTTAGACATTACCCAAGCTTTCGATAAGGTTTGTGTTGAAGAGGTAAAATACATACTACCGTACAGATCCGTTCTTCATTATCTGGTAGTGATATTATTTTTTTTTCTTTTAGAAAATGGAAAATTTGTCGTTCGCATCAAAAAACTGCATCCAACAAAAAAAATATACAGGCAGAAGTTTCTTAAGGCAATGTTGTTGGACTAACACTGTTTAACATATTCAATCACGATATTCTTATTTCACACTTGCACAAGATGGTATTGTTTGCTGATGACACCATTACAATAACTCAGCATAAAACTACAACCAGCGACCGATACGTTAAATATATGGTTCAAAAATGATACATCATTCCCAATCACACCAAATGTGCAACAAAAATATTTACCCCAAAACGTATTAAAACCACCAAAACATTACGTTATAACGTCAGAAATTATGTGGATATCACTTTTGGAAGCAATTAAATATCAGAAGTCTAGATGGACACACGACTATCAGCGCATCCTGATTCTTGAGAAATCGTGAATAGACAGAGAACTAAACATTAGCACAACAGAACAGATCATAAAAAAATAGAAGGAAACTTCTCTCCGATTTTTACAGTATCTGTAGCGATATTCTCCAGCAGCTGGCCGCAAGAATATCCATATTTGACTCAGAAGAAAACTACCCCAGGATCTCCTAAATTCAGATAACAACAAAGACAATAAATAAATTATTTAATCAGAGAAACCAATCTCCCCCGTCTTAGTTAAATTATGTAATCAAAATACATTTGCTGTGTTATCTAAACTACGTGTAACATTTATGAAATGTAAATCTGGTAACTCTAGTAACAAATAAACCAGTTTAAGACATCTAAAAATATTGAAAAACGCATTGTCGGTTTTATCGACGTACTTTTACCGACAGGAGATTATTGTGTATTTTAAGTTTGTATATATAAATATTCGATTTTCTAAAGCCAAGAATTATAATGTTCACTTAATATTTCTTCAATTTCTACAATCACGCCAATAATTTTTTAAAGATGAAAAATATCCGAATAAAACACTAACGTGTTTTTTATGATTGTGACCTTAAAATGCTTATTGCAACATAGTACACAAGAACTACTTTCAACTTTTGAAAACGTGTAAGATAAGGCGACTGCAACAATGACGGTCAGACACTCCCATCAAAGACAATTTAAGCATAGATACCACAGCACTGCGCGTTTTCCAACTTACAGGAGTTACAAGAGTTTTAATATGATTTTACTTTTCTTCAAGTCACATCAAAATAATACTGAACAAAAACGTCAGTAAATCTGTTATAATCTTATTCCCCTTTCGGAACGAGTCATGTTACTTCAATTAGCGAGTTCCATAGGTAAATTGAATTTAATACAAGCTTACGCTCCAATTGTCGACAAAGAATGAAATTGAGAATTTATGTAAAATTTAAATAAAATGAGAAGACCTAAAATCAAGAGATGTTAACATGGGCTTATTCAATGCCAAAATAGGAAGAGCTGCACAAGGGGACAACGTTGGAAACTTTGTTTAGAAACAAGAAATAATAGGGGCGAAGGAATGTTGCACTACTGTAGAGAAGAATAGGTGATTATAACTAACACTTTTCAAATTACCAAACAGGCGACTATACACGTGGAAATTGCCGCGTGAGAATAATCGTCAAAAACCACATCGACTATATACTAGCAAACAAGAACTTTAGAAACTGTGAAAGCAGTAAACACGTATCCTGGCGCCTACGTAGTTTCTGACCATAACCGAGTCATAATAAAAGTGCGGCCAAAGAAAAACGAAAATAAATAAGTAATAACAACAAAATAAACAGCACAGGATTAAAGAGCCACGACACCTATACTCGAGTTACATTAAACGCAAAATCAATACGGCATAAACAAAACGTGGATTAAGATAAAAACAATCATAAAAGCAATCCAAAACAAAGCAGTCCTGTCGAGACTCCTAGAGGGTGTGTTCTACGGGTGGCGGATGGAAGAAGTTCTGAAAACAGGATTACTACGAATAATCACAATAAGTAGCAGTGGACCAAAGGCCACTTATCCCAAGGTAACTGAATTTCTGTCGTTAGGCCAGTCATCCCGGATGTGCAGCAACTGAACGGAACGAACAGGCGAGAAAACAGACAAATTCTTGGTATAAGTTAAGTTAATAGGAAAGGAATAGGAATTATAACACTGGATAAAGGATACGTATCGATATTCAGGAACTGCAGTACGAAACCGAGCAAAAGAAAAGGTGGTGTTAATAAGAACTCCAGAAATAGAATCCAGAGTGATCGGCTAGGAAACTATAAATTCAAGGATTATGTATATAAAACTAGAACTAAATAAAATAATAGCATTGATCTAGATATATGCAAAAAGAGGAATTTTATAAAAGCCTGCAGCGCATGCTAGAAAAAACACAAGGGGAACGACATGGGTCTATGGGAAAGTATGGATAAGAACAAATCAGAACTAACAGCGTTGTAAGGATGACAGACTTCTGCATTAATAACAAATTATAAATAGAAAACACATTCTATCAACATAAAAATATACACTAAATTACATATAAAGCAGAATGAGAATAAAAGAGTATAACATATACAAAAACGTTAAGATATGCAATACGGGGAGAAGAGTTGAATAGAAACCACAGACCAGTGGTAACAGATATAAAGACAAAAAGACCAATAATAGTCAATAAATAGTATGAAAAGATCAAAACAGAAGCATGGCAATAAAATAAAGAAAGAGTATAAAAGACTATTACAGATACAACTAACGGAATTAGAACAACCAACAATGGGATCTATATGGAATATGGAATAGAGTTACCTATATTGGAAACAGCAAAAGTTACATGTGGAACAAAGGTAGTTAGCAATAGTCCTAAGCAGAAGAGAACGAAGTTATAAAAAAAAGTAAAAGCAAGAAAGAAGTGCAGAACAAGAACCAATATATAGAAGATAGAAAAACGTATAGAAAAATAGCGATAACGAAACCCAAAAGAAACTATTGGGAAAAAATTGGAGAGAAAATAAAAGATAATTTTGGAATATCATTAAACGACTTTAAAATACAAAATAAACTGGTAAAAAACATCAAAACAAAGAAGTTAAATTAATGGCAAACACAAAAGAAATACTACAAACTTGAAAAGAATATTATCAGAAGAAATTCAAAGAAGAAATCAGAACGAAGTCCATGAAGCAGAAACAGCAGAAGGGGATGGATACTAATCAGCTAAGAAAGAAGATATCAAATAAGCGAAGAGCAAGTAAAGAAAGCCATAAGAAAGTTGAGTTGCGGTAAAGTAACTGGAAGAGATGAAAAAACCCCAGAACTCATACAAAACGGAGGAATTACACTACACACATGACTACAGAAAACATTTCAGAAACACAACATAATAACACCAATTCACAAAATGGAAGACAACAAAATGTGATGACTACTGAGCCATCTACCTATCGTCAGTCGTGATGAAGATATATGCAAGAATACTATGAAACCGACTAAGAGAGAAGCAGAACTGTAACGGAAAAAAGAGCAGGAAATATTTGGAATCGGTAAGACATACAAACGACCACATAACTATAATAGAAACATTCCTAAACAAAACAAAACATGGCTCTTTTTGCAGCTTTCCATAATGTACCAAAGAAAGAAATATGGAAAGCATAAATCCAAAATTACAGAGTCATAAAAAGCTTATATACAACTGTGTGGAAAGCTGTCAGATTAAATGAAAAGTTTAGGATTGAAAGGGGAGTCAAACAGGAAGGTAGCCTAAACCCACTGTTGTTCAATTGCAAGAAAGATACAAGCCACTAGACTCGGAAATCACATTTTAAATCAAATATACACATGATTTAGTATTTGCAAATGACATCATACTAATATTAGGAAACAAAGAGGGCCTACAAAAAAATATATATAAACATTTGGATGGAAAACTTGTAGAAAAAAGGGATATAAGTGGACGAAAAAACAGTAAAATTATGTACATTACAAAGAAAAACAAAATGATAATATAAATAACGATAAACGACAAAATAGTAGAAGTGGTCGACAAAAATACGAATTCTTAGACACTGTCACCACAAACAATGGAAAAATAAACCATAAAATGAGTAATAGAATAACAGAAGCAAATAAGATATATTACAATATAAATAATACATTGACAGGTAAACTTGAATTAAGGAGAAAGGCCGAAATTCACCTATACAAAACCATGTATACGTCAACACTAACTCATGCAGCTGAATCGTAGACGATGTTGGACAATCACAGCTACAAAAACAAATGAAATACCTGAGAAGAACACTGAGCATAATGAGGAAAGATAGGATTCGAAAAAGAAGTATCAGAGTAGATCTAGAAATAAATCTCCTAGTGAGCGAATTAAAATATGGACACTCAATCAAAGGACAACACAAAGATCTCCAAAAAGATGATAAACTTAAAGACGAAAAAACACACGAAAGGTCAAGAAAGGGCGGAACACAGCCTGGAAAAGAGAAGAAACAATCGTAAAAATACGGAGAATGGCAAGAGATGGAAACAACTATTAGAAATGGATAGAGAATCCAGATCGGTGAGAATCAAACAGAAGCTCAGCAGAGAGGTGCAATTAGGCAAAGGGAAAGAAGAAGAAGAGAAAGAAGTTGATACGTTTAAATATAAAAGTAACAGAAATGGATGACAACTGAAATTCTGACCATGGTGGAAGAACGCTGAAAACACACAAACAAATAAAGATAAACATGGAAAAATCCATAACCAAATTAGAAAAAAGATTCAAAGAGCAAAACAAGCTTGGATGTAAGACAAATGCAAAGAAATAGAACAACCTCGGGACATTCATGATATTTTTAATCTACATAAGAATGTAGGACTGTTTTATGACGACAGATCCACAAATGATAAAAGGCCTAGGGTATACAAAAAAAAAAAAACAGTTGGACACGCAATTATATTAACAAACGCAAACAAGACTCTTGAGTCTGATAAAGTTTACAGCGAGTTATTAATATTACTAGGTGACACTGCCATAACTATCTTGGGAGAATTATTGAATAACACATACATATCTGGAATAATACCACACGACTGGATGGCATATATATTTGTTACTATCCCAAAGAAGTCACATGCTATAGTGTAATAAATATAGAACTATAGGCCTCATGAGCCACATCCTAAAGATCTTTGTTCAAATGATACATACTAGACTATATAAAAAGTGTGAGATAGAAATTTCTAACACCCAGTTCAGATTTCGCAGCGGTTTTGGTACAAGAGATGCGTTTTTGGCTTTAATGTACTAGTACAGAGTTGTCAAGATATAAATAATGTTGTTCTTGGATGCTTCATAGACTACACAAAAGCCTTTGACAATGTTAAATATGACAAGCTGTTGAACTATCAGATTTACGTATAACCACAAATCTTACTAGGAACAAACAGCTAAAGTAAAGGTTTTTTATTGGAAGAAGCAGAAATAACTGCTGTCATTTAACATATATTCTGAAGCAATTTCCAGAGAAGCCTTAGCGGAAGAACGAGAGATAACAGTTAAAGGGTATTCTTAAAAATAATCTGAAATGTGCGGATGATACTGCGATTCTAGCCAATAACATTGAAGGTCTATAGAGAATGATAGAAAATATAAAATATTGGGGGCTTGGAATGAATTTTAAAGAATTCACAAAAGATGGCGTTACTAGTATTTTTTGCCATCAGTACATACTACAATAAACTTGGCAAAACACCATCATTAGGCTTGAATTTTAAGTGTGTGTAATTTTGTGCAAACCATATGATTTTATTGAATTTTGAATATGCGATGAAGATCCATCTCAAACTCTTGAAGAATAGGCAGATTTCTTGAATGTTGATTTATCGATCGTCGGTACACGTTTCAAGATAATGGGGATGATTCAAACGTAAGGCAATTGGGTGCCACACAAATTGATACCGAGAGATGTCGAAAGACGTTTTTCCACCTGCGAACAGTTGGTTCAAATGCACAAAAGGCATTTGAACCACGATACGATAAGTGGCGATGAAAAATAGTATCATTACGAGAACCCTAAGTGCAAAAAAGTCAGATGTATGCCTGACCAAACGTTACCATCGACGCCAAAGCGAACATCCATGGTTCGAAGGTAGTGCTCTGTATTTGGTGGGATCAGAAGAGCGCAGTGTTTTTTGAGCTGCTGAAACAAAACAACTATCACTGGGGATCGCTACCGACAACTAATTAAATTGAACCGAGCGTTGAAAAAAAATGACCGGAATACGAAGGACGCAAATCATTTGGAAACACTTCGATGGGATGTCTTATACCACCCGCCGTATTCACCAAGTTGCCCCTTTTGAGTACCATTTGTTTCGATTGATGTCTGGGTAGCGCTTCAACACTTTTGAAGTTGTCAAAAAATGGGCCGATTAATGGATTGCATCAAAAGACGAGGAATTCTTTCGTCGGAGAATCCGCCTATCATCAAAAAGTTATAGCTAACGATGGAGAGTACTTTGAATAACTTGTGCTTTATATATTTTTTTTACAAAACATTTAATTTCACAAATTAATTCTAAGCCCCAAGAGTAAGTGAAGAATATGCTCTTAATATGAACATCAATAAAACCATATTAATGTTTACATGCAGCTTATACAGGGTTGTATCCAGAAGTAGTAGGACTGTTTTTTTTCCGCGAGCGCGGAGCGATGGAGGGGGGTCTGCAAGGCCGGGTGTTATGGAGGGGAGCCTTGGGAACAGGTTTCGACCTGCGACAGTCGCCTGCGTGCGTTAGTTGAGTGTGGACCACTGTTTTAGTGACCTCCTGTTGTGACGCCTCGTCGTCAGTTGCGATGGAGCGAAATTTGGAGCAGCGGTACGCCATCAATGTTTGCTACAAATACAACCCGGAAACAAAACGTTAGAGCGAAGAGTGGCACACCGCACAATCACCCCGTAAAAAGGAGGCCAGAATGTCGAAATCGAAAGTGAAATCGATGTTGATTGCATTTTTTGACCGTAGTGGCATTGTCCATAAGGAGTTTGCACCTCCTGGACAGACTGTAAATGCAAGATTTTACGTGGAAGTGCTCACACGGCTGCGAAATCGGATCACACGCGTGCGACCCGATCTGGTGGGGAAGTGGAAGCTCCACCATGACAACGCACCGTGCCACGGCGCTTCGTTGTGAGGGATCTCCTGGCCAAACTTTCTCCTGTTCCCCCGGATCAAGAGGCAGCTCAAGGGGCATCGTTTCGACTGGTGGAAGCAGTCCAAGCGGCAACGACGAGGGCGCTGAACAGCATCCCGAAGGACGACTTCCAGAAAGCCTGGAAGGCTTGCTACCAGAAGTGTGTGGATGCCCAAGGGGCCTATTTTAAAGAATATCAAGTCGATGTACCAAAATGTTCAATAAAATTTTTTTTAAAAAAATCAGTCCTACTTTTGGATACCACCCTGTAGATAGGAAAAAACAAAGTTGAACAGGTCCAACATTACTAATAAAAAAACAATAAGAAGAATCAAAAGTTTTATAACTTGAATATATATTCACGTATATATAATCATTGAGTTAAGAAAATTGAATTACTATTAACAATCAAGAACCGAAAATTTGAATGTTTGAGCCATTATCATACACAATAGCAAATACCAGACACTACAAATAATTATGCAAGGAAAATCAGAAGAAAGAATACTACGAGACCTACGAGATTGGTTTAGTATGCCATTGACTGAACTGTTCAGATCAGAAACGTCCAAACTAGAGGTAGCTATTATGAAAAGCTCGGACGGAGAAGCTAAGTGAAGGAAAAGAATTGGACATGTGATAAATAACAATTGATAACCAAAAAGAAGATTTATTCTTTTGGAGCTACAAAAAAAGAGATCAGACAATTGCTACCGCACGTACTACGAATAATTGGGTCAAAGACAGTGAACACCAAAATAACTCGCATAAACAACCATACAAAGTATCTCTTACTCACGATAATGTAATCCAAACAAGGTGATGTAGTCATGCCAAAAGCATATTGTAACTCTGATACTACATTCCTTAAATTGCAAAAGGATGGATCATCACCACCTAACTTGTTATCTAAATAATCTACCACAATGGCGAAGTGGTTAAAATGGACATAATCACAAAAGCTCCGACACCAGTGGTGAACATCGGATTGAATTAAATTTGTAGATAAATCTGGGACTTCAGTTGCTGTCTCTTTTAAAAATGCCCAGGAGCGTTGGCCCAGCCCTTCGCTTAATTAGGAGTCTCCCAAATGACCGCCGCTCATGACTTCAGTTCCAGCAATCCCAGATCAATTAGGCAATGCTGAATTTTTCATGGGCGTGACGTCACGAAGGTAGAAAGCGCGACAGCGGCGACTTTGGAGGACTTCTGTCGAAACGCGCGAAGCCAAGGCGAGCTAAAATTAAGACCTCTCAGGTGCTAAGAAACAAACAACGCGGTCGCGCGCCGTTGATTCCCGAGATAACGTGGATGCGCGGGGAAATCCAGCCCGATAAGCAAGGCCGCAGATGTTTTCGTGGGCCCCATCGCTTATCTTTCTCAAACAAAAGGAATGGTCCCGCTGATAAGGCCCGTTGCCGTGTTTGCATCCGACGTTCTGGCAACGAGGGTATGTTATCTGCGGGCCTTTTTAAGGACCCGCAGATAACGGTGCGGCCGGACCCAAATTCTCAACTGCGCCCGAGATAACTGTAAACAGCCGCGCGACCCGGGGCCTGGGCTTACCTTCGGCCGGTAGAACCACTTCCTCAGCGACTCCATCTTGAACATCGGTCAGCGCCTCAGCAAGCGAGCACTTTCATCCCGGCGCGAGGATCACGCCCTGGCACCGCACTGCTGGGAACAACCGCAATTAGAGCGCGGCCGAGGCGAGACATGTTGCTTACCGCTGGGCCGACGCAGCTCTGCTCCTCGCACGGCAATGGCTCGTCGCCGTTGGGGGCGCAGGGAGCGACGCGCGCCCGCATTATCGGCCGCTCGCGGCTGCAGCTACGGAGAAGGCGAGGCGACGTCGCAAAATTCGGCTGCACAGACTGCGAGGAATGATTCAGGAGTATTTTGACACCTGACAGGTCGCGGAGCGTGGCGTGGCAGGCGAATTTGGGGCGCGCAGTTATCTTTGCAGGCGTGGTGCGTGCGGCCACTACTCTGGTTTGAAACTTGGCTAAAGATTTAGACTATCGACACATAGAGGACAAAATAAACTCTAATAAAACTAACTTATAATAAAATCTATTAATACTTTTATAATAACAATAAAATAAAATACTACTCAAACATTCATAAGCAGAACAAACATATATTAAAAGTTATTATATCTTACGCTAAAGAATTCTGTAGTTCTGTTATGTTACCACAACATAATGTCTCAGGTATTGCAAATTGTTTGCATACAAATTGCTTTAAAAGCAAGTGTTAATGTAATTGGTTTTTAAAAACCTCAGAACTCAATTAACATATTTTTTACTGTACTAAAACTAAAAGCCTAGAATATATACGAGGGATGACTGATTTTAAAGGTACAGGTGGTTGTTATACACACTGCGCATGCGCAATAGTACCATCATATCCATTTCATGACGTTTATGCGTATAGTAATAAAGTCTGGAGCGTCGTTTTGTTCAAGACTCAATTTAGTTTTCAATAAGCAAACAAACATAACGTGTGTTATGTTTTAACGGGATAACGTCATGTGGTCTAACGTCTCCGTAGGCCTTGGGCCTAATCGATGTAGCAAATACTCCAGTCGATAGTACTCGTGTTGGCAGGATTTCTCCTGCCTCGTTTGACGAGTTGCCGGCGAGGTCACTTGCGTGAACCTCTACCCCACATCGTTACTACAGGCGGCATCTGTTACCCACAGATGTGGGATAGGGTAGCTCAACCCGCAGTTTTATGGGTAAACGGTGTGGAGTCTCCCGTTTACCCGCAAGAGAGTCATAGTTACGACCGCAACAGGGGGGTCTGCCCCCCCCCCCCCAGTACACCCATATCCTGCTGGTGCCAGATGCAGTACCAAGTACCCTTATTGCCGAGTCTCCAAACACGAACCGGGAGGTTCTACCCTCCTTACAGTACGACCAATTTAAGGTCCGCACACCAAAGCATGCACCCGGACAAACGTGCAAGTCGAGGCTGGGAAGCTCAGATACTAAACCATGCTCTTTATTTCACCAGATCAGAGTACCGGAGGTGTTACGGTTCCGCCCGCCAGACCGACATTGGGCCGGTATAGTTGACGGGCGGTGGGGGCAGGCCGAACCCTCCCCCGCATAAGGGCATGCTCACACAAAGGTCAACAAGTCCCACCTGTTCCTAAAGCGGTGCCACCACCCCTAAGAGTCCAACACCAATGAGGGGGAACCGGGAAGCCGCCCCGGTTGGCTACCCCCCTCTCCTTAGTCCTCGTGTCAGTAAGGTTCCCCTTACCACGTTTGACGAGTACCCGTCGAGGTCACTCTCGTGATACCTCTATCCCTCTGTTACTGACTAGCGGCATCCGTTGCCCACAATTGTGGGATTGGGTAGCTCCACTAGCACTTTTACGGGTATCTCGCGCCACGGGGTGAGACGCACTACCCACTCGTGTCGGTAAAGTTTCCTTTACCACGTTGGACGAGCGGCCGTCGAGGTCACTTGATCATCAGTTGATACTTGTTGCGCCCTTTACCCACACTATTGTGGGATAGGGTGGCTCGAAGCACCTTTACGAGTCTGCGTCGTAGAGTGAAACGCAGCCCCACTCGTGTCGGTAGAGTTTCCTCCACCACGTTGGACGAGCAGCTATCGAGGTCGCTTGGGCGAACCTCTACCACATATCGCTACTGCTACCGGCGTCCTTTGCCCACAAGTGTGGGATCGGATGGCCTGCATAACAGTTTTAACGGGATAACGTCTCCGTAGGCCTTGGGCCTAATCGATGTAGCAAATACTCCAGTTGATAGTACTCGTGTTGGCAGGATTTCTCCTGCCTCGTTTGACGAGTTGCCGGCGAGGTCACTTACGTGAACCTCTACCCCACATCATTACTACAGGCGGCATCTGTTACCCACGGATGTGGGATAGGGTAGCTCCACCCGCAGTTTTATGGGTAAACTGTGTGGGGTCTCCCGTTTATCAGAGTATTTGAAGTGTGAGGTGCGTAGAGTTATTAGATTTTTGTAAGCCAAAACAGTCAGCTTTTGAGACATCTTAATACAAATACTCAAGCTTTTCCCTATATTTGTCTGTGGAGTCGATGAAAAAGTTTACAGATGTGGTAGAAGAGGAACAATACATTACAAAAGAAATGTCGAATGATATAGTGTTTCAAAAAGAATCACCCGGTTAAAAAACAGCTTTTAGTCCGTTTTGATCGAACAATGTACTGTTAGAAAGAGGAAATTCTTGAGTTTCACGCCGTTGTCGATAGGTAGCACCAGCGCGCTTCGTTCACCTGCAGTGTTTGTCACTATTTTGTCTTCTACGCTTCGTAAAGTGTGAGTTCGTAAAAACTGTTTAGCGTGATTTTCGGTGACAATATGGTGTTGAACCTCCTACCGCTCAAATTATTAGGCGATGGTATAAACAATTCCAAAACATGGGTTGACTATTTAAAAGAAAATGTAGTGGTCGTCCCCATGTGTCAGACAAAAATGTAAAGCGCATCTGACTGAGTTTCGCACGTAGCCTCCAAAAATCCACTCCCGTGCCGCTAGAGAACTAAACATTTCCTCGACGTCTATCTGGTGTGCTTTGCGGCGGTGTTTAATTATGAAACCGCACAGGATTCAATTAATGCGAGCTCTTCATGCGGATGACAAACAACGATATGTAGAGTTGTGTATGAATTCATCTTAGACCATATGACAGAAAATGACAATTTTATAGCACGCTTAGTGCTTTCTGACGAGGTTACTTTTTATATGATTGATAAGTGGTACACTCGCAATATTTTGGGATTAATTTGGCTACCGTTTGGACACATACCGTGTATCCCAAGGAGGAGGGGGGTATTAAGCACCTACAATTTGATATCTAAAAAAATAATCTTAAGTGGCTATGTTTATTATTTTTCATAATATAAACAATTTAAATAGAATGATTCTTTTTGAAACATCCTGTATAATTAAATTACATAAAGCGTGTAAGAAATTATCAAAATGTATGGGAGAAGATAATGTAATTTATTATATCTATCCGCCTAATGTAGAACGATTTTATAAAGTTGTAATCAAATTTTTGCGTCATTCAATTGATATGGGAAACATAAAAGGCAAACTCACGACACGAGGGCATAAAGTTAAACAAGTAGAAGTGGGTAACAAATTTTTACTTTTTGTTTGTGATTCAATTCTGCGTATATGTGACTGGTTCCTTTTGCCCTAAAATGCAGGAAAATCAATGGTATAATGGTCCTTATTTGCTTTTGCGTTCAAGGCATTGCTATTTTATTGATTTGTTACCCATAGCTTGGCCCGGGTGACCAATAAAAGTTCTGTCCAGCCCAAGAGACTAGAGAGAGCCCCCTACAGAAGAAAATGCATGGTAGAACGGAACGAAAAAGAATGTATTCTTATTCTAAACAGCAATGTACCATACATATGGACTATAGCGCTTAATAACATTAAAAAGCTGATAAGTGTACTTTACGCACTTATACAATAGTACTTTGACCACGCCCCGTATCCGTTAGAGCGCCCCGCTTCCCTGGTATTATAGCTAAGTATTTTTGGTGTCTTTTAGATCACGTGAGCTTTGTTTCAGCGATAACGACAAAGTTGAGGCAGGGTAGTTTGGGTAGTCGGAGACTAGTGGTGGAAGGGTTTAGGTGGTGTGTGAGTAGTGGGGAAAAAAGTAACGCAAGGTCTGCCTTTGTATGGCGTGCAGTGAACACTGGATTGTCACGATGCCATCGCGCAGATCGTGCGTCCATTTACCGAACTCATTTTGTTTCGTCTGTGAATCATGAAATGAAAACGAACAATATTATACGTGAAACAAAACGAGGCATAGTTTAACATCTTTAAGGAATATAGACAAACAATGAGCTTCGAATTGTTACTGCGATTTGTGCAAAGCAACTTTGGACAGTAACTATCTTAGCTTTTTAAATAAAATTTTATATTTTGCAAAAGGTCTTTTAAGTTTCTTTTGTTTAGATATGTTTTAGTGTGATACACTACATGGTATACTACATGGTAATGGAACAAAGAAGAAGATACAAAAATCGAAATAAAAACATGTACCAAAAGCTACAGAGGGAAATACGAAGCAAAATAAGAGCAGCAAAAGAACAGTATTCGCTGAAAAATGTAAAGAAATAGAAAACCTTCAAATTAAGCATGACATGTTTAACCTACATAAAAAAGTAAAGGAAATAACTGGTACAACACGTAAAAAGAATGCCAACATACTATTAAACAAGGAGGGAAATATAATAACAGAAAATGCTATGAAATTGTGTAGGTGGAAAGAATATATAGAAGAATTATTCAGAGATCAGAGAGAAGAAAACCCGAGCATACACACACCCAACCAAAATATAGGACCAGACATAACAAAAAGCGAAATAATACATGCAATGAAAACAATGAAAAATCGTAAAGCCCCAGGCCCAGATGAAATACCAAGTGAACTTCTACAACTAATTGACGAAGAGAATCTAGATATACTGGTAAATCTATTCAACATAATATATAAAACCGGAATTATACATCAAGAAATGTTAATCTCAACGTTTGTATGTATACCAAAGAAAGCTAATGCCAAAGAATGCTGTGATTACCGCACTATAAGTCTTATGTCTCACACACTAAAAATTCTCTTAAAAATCATTCACTCTAGGATACACCGGAAACTAGAAGCAGATATCAGTGAAACACAGTTTGGTTTTCAAAATGGAGAGGGGACAAGAGAAGCATTATTTGCATTCAACGTCCTTATTCAGAGATTCTTGGATGTTAACTAAAGTGTATATCTATGCTTTATAGACTATAATAAAGCCTTTGATAGAGTTAGACACGACGCACTCATAGAAACTCTCAAAAATAAGAAATTAGATTATCAAGATATAAGACTAATATCAAACTTATATTACAGCCAGAAGGCTACAGTACGAATAGGAAACGAAACATCAGAAGCAACTGAAATTCAAAGGGGTGTCAGGCAGGGTTGTGTTCTGTCGCCCAGTCTATTTAACGCCTACTCAGAGGAAATAATGAAAAAAGCCCTGGAATCTGAAACTGCGGGAATAAAGGTAAATGGAAAACCAATAAACAATCTAAGATATGCAGATTATACCGTAATTATTACTGAAAACTTAGAAGATCTAGAAAGGGTAATGAATAAAGTAATTGACTATAGTGAGGAATACGGCTTATCACTCAATATCAAAAAGACGAAGTTTATGAAGATCAGTAAAAACAATAACAACAACGACAGCTTAAGAATTAGAGGAGAACAGATAGAAAGAATCAAGAAATACACTTACTTAGGAAGTCTAATTACAGAAAACAACGACTACACGGTAGAAATAAGATCAAGAGTAGAAAAGCAAGAACTAATTTTCTAAAAATGAGAAACGTCTTCTGTAGTAAAGATCTGTCGTTACCATTAAAAATACGACTGCTCAGATGCTATGTGTTTAGTGTACTTTTGTATGGTATGGAAGCGTGGACGTTAAATCAAGCCGCACAAAACAAACTTGACTCCTTCGAGATGTGGACTTACCGGAAGATTTTAAGAGTATCGTGGACGGATAGAATGACAAATCTGGAGGTACTGAGAAGAATGGGAAAGGAGAAGGAAATTACAAATACAGTCAAAGAAAGAAAACTCCAATATCTGGGACATATCATGCGTGGAGAACGGTACAACATACTACGACTTATACTACAGGGCAAGATCATGGGAAAAAGAAGGGTTGGTAGAAGACGAATGTCATGGCTGCGCAATCTACGAGAATGGTTTGACTGCAGCTCTGGTCAACTGTTTCGAGTAGCAATATCAAAAATTAGAATAGCCAATATGATTGCCAACCTCCGAAGCGGAGATGGCACTTGAAGAAGAAGAAGTGTGGTATAGAACGGGAGAGAGCCACGAGATTCGAAATTCCGAGAATTTGGAGGGAGCTAAGCAACCACGACTAATGCTGTTTTTGTGTAGTGAAGCCAACAGCAGAAAAGAAAATTAAAGATAAATCTGAAATAGAGTATCCAGATTTGCTGTCTTCGGCTGCGCCTGTTCTGATGTTTTATCTGTGCCAATATGTCAGTTTTCTCTTTCACCAACAAGCGAATCTTACCGCGGCCAGATAACACTCGTACACTTGCTAGATATTCTTCAGCCGATTGAAGTAAAAGAACAACGTACTTCTACAATCAACAGGATATGAATGACTTGGTGCGAGATCTTGATCTATTGAAATTAGAGGTTAAAGTTTTGATTTTTGGACTAAAAAGTGAAATTTAGTAGACGTGCGTCAGCAAAGAAAACGGCACCAAAAGTTTGCAAACTTCTATACGGAAGAAGAAGATTTGCGTTTCTGCCACGACATTGAAGAGATAGGTATTGAATACAAACCAAAATAATGGCGTCTGGTTATAGATGGCTTCTCCTACAGCTTAAAATTGCTCTGGATGCACAACAAGTGTGAAGATTTTGCTGAAAAGACTAAGGTACGAAAGTCAGAAGTAGGAGGTCATCGAAAATTTTAAGATGATATCGTTTGTCATAGACCTGCAAGTAGGCTATACGAAGAATCTATGCTATCTTTGAATTACATTACAAGAACAAGAATTGGTTTTTGACACTAAAGTTTACTGTCGACGAGAAGAATATTAAATGGCCGCCATTAGTTGATCTTACCAAAATTATAATACCGCCACTGAATATAAAGTTATGCCTTACGAAATCATTTGTCAAAGGACTGAACCAGGAATCCAAGCCATTCTAATTTGTGAGAGAAATTTCCTAAGTTGTCGGAAATTAAAGTTACAGCAGGCATCTTTGTGGGGCCTCAGATTAAGAAGCTCATGAAATCTAAAGAGGAAGAAACAGTAGCCTGGAGAAGTTTTGTTGGTGTGAAAGAAGGCTTTGTCGGGAATCATAAGGTGCAAGACTATCAGGTCCTGGCCAAGGAGCTAGTGGACAACTTTGGTAAAACGAGATGCCGCATGTTTCTCAAAATACATATGAAAAATTCTCATCTTGAGAGCTTTAAGGACAGTATGGGTGACTTTTCGAAGAAACATGAAGAAAGGTTCCACCAGAACATCATGGAAATAGAGCGTTGATATCAAGGACAACAATCGAACAGTATGATGGGAAATTTTTTGTGAGTCCACTGGAGTACAAACGAAAGTATGTTTACTTTTAAAGCCATAGGGGGATTTAACATCTTCTCCATGATTTTTTTTTAATTATTTGTTCTTCTGTATTTCTTTTTTTATATACGCAAGTATTTAAAGTATTTAAAACATCAAGGAAAAAACTCCTAGTTCTTCTTCTAAAGAAGATGATAATTTATGTAACATTGTAAATGCGATTTTCGCTGTTACACTAACAAAAAAGCGTGGATCCAGTGCATTAATTGCACGAACTGGGTTAGTGGAAACCGCAACAAAGGTTCGAAAAAAAAACAATATGAATGTGAGAGATGCCTTGACGATGATTGAATAAAAATTTGAATTTTTATTTTTATGTTATTTTATTACTAATAGTAATTCCGCTTTTGCCCCATAATATAAGGAAATAAGATTCAATAATTTTTAAATAGGTAGGTGCAGTTTTGCCCCAGTTCCGGGGCAAGTCTGCTCTAGCAGCACTGTTTTTAATTTATTAAGAGAATCATAAGTTTCAGAAGATATGTTTAATCTAAATTAATGCAACTTAAAGAATAAACCATGCGCTAAATAAAACAATAAGATTATTAGGTTATAGTGGAATAGATAGAAAATACATCAGTTTCAAGTAAACTTTATAGTTTCTGGGTCGGTTTTACCTCACTCCATTTTAATATAACAGTGGGTAAAAAGAGGAAAGTAAGGTGGAGAAAAGGAGAAGAAAAGGAAGAGGAAAGAAGAAGGAGACGGGAGTTAAGAGGCAAAAGAGAGCGAGAAAGAAAGAGGAAACAGTGATACGGAAATTAGACGCTAGCAAAGAAGAGAGAGAAAGAGGAGAAAAGGTAAAAAAAAGAAAGAAAAGGAGGAAAAAGAAAGAAGGAAGAATGAAGAAGTTGAGGAGGGTATTTAGGTGGACAGAAAAGAAGTTAGGCAATATAGAATAAAGTTTGTAAGAAGAACCAAAGAGTGTTATTAGAACACTCAGTTAACATTCAGTTATTGATGGAAAATATTGCTTAAACCTGTAGAGCTGTAAGCACAAAACGAACAAAATTTTGGATCCATTTTGGAGTTTTTAAGAACAGATATTTTCTGTCATTGAAGCAATGTTATTGTATGTAGTAAAATTTAATATATTTTTTGGGCCCTAGATCCATCAAACTATTTATAATAAAAACTAGATTTCGAAGTACGCACTAAAATATTATAATAGTAAAGTACGAGGCAGCAACAAAACAACAATTTCAAACGCCAGCCTTGCGTGGCCGATAAAATGCTGAGTTGAAATTACCGACAGATCTAATTGTATCCAACTGCTTTTACGGTACTTTAACAATTGTTCCCGCGAGGAATTCCTCCAGCAACACGTTTTTGTTGCACTCCTGCCTTGTAAAAAGATAATGACATTTGATTGATGTAATCAGAAAATACGGTTTTGAAAAAGACGTACGATTCCATGGCATGTTAAGAAAAACCTAAATTCTTTTGCATCACCACAGTTAGTAGATTATGAAGTTGGCATAGGAAAAAGTAATTTAAATATGTTGTGATCATAGCTCTGTGAGGGTGTTTTGTAATATACTACTTATATTTAATTGACAAATTACGTATAATTCTAAAGGACAGTTTCTGCATTAGGTAGCATCTCGGTGTTGCATCTGTACTGTGCGCAGAGTACGTGATATGATGTTAACAAAATAAAAACTTAATTATTATACTGTTATGATTTAGACAAACTGTATGGATTTTGCGTTAATATGCAAAAATACTGCTGAGAACTGTTATGAATATGTAAAACCAGTAAGGCACGGCTATGGTAAAATTGTGTTTAATTTGTATTATTTTTTATTTTGTATACACCTTTTGTAATTAAAAATAGTACTTTTTTGGTTTACATTCTTTTATTGCACCACAATTGTTTAATTTATTATTTAATCAGGAACAAGAATAGGTTTTGATCAGTAAACACCAAATCTACAGAGAAGTAAGATTATCCAGCTAAAGAATTATGGTAAAATAAACAGTAATAGAAGTTATATAGTATTGACCAAAAAAATTAAATATAATTACCACGCAAATGATTAGGAATTAAATATTGAACACAAAAGCTACGCTAAGGCATACTATCATGTAACGAATTTAATAATTTATACTGATGTAACAAGAATAAAGATATTATGTAGGGAATAAGTACGAGGTTAATCAAATATAAACCGGAATTCCTTTTTTACACATGAAGTGAAGGGAGGAGAAAGTGACTTTTGAGCGTTGTAAGTAGGGATTATATAGAAACTGCCTGCACACCGATTACCCAAATTCCGAATACAGGGGCAAGGCGGGCGAGAACAGAGGGTCTGGTAACTAAAACACCATCGCGAGACGAAGGGGAAAAAGCAACCGTACGAACATAGAAGATAAGTCCACCGTAGACACGACAGACAACGACATTAATGCTGCATATTTTACAGATCAACGTTAACAGAAGCAGAGTGGCCCATGATGCCACCAGTCAGTTGGTAGTGAACACCAAAGCTGACACTAGTATCTGAATCGAATAAAAAATACATAACCGACCGCACAGGATGGATCATGGGCAACAGAGGGACGCGGCAATAAGTATTGACAGGGAAACAATTACTGATGTAGACAAGGGAGAAGGAACAGTATGGGAAAAGATACGAGGACACTATGTAGTCTCATGCTATATATCTCCTAATATAGACATCGAAAACTATTTGATATTTCTTGATAAATTGACAGACACCTTAAAGTCAATAAGAACAGAAGAAACCGGAGCAAAGATTATAATCGGGGGCGACTTTAACGCAAAAAGCCCGACATGGGGGTCGCCGAAGCATGATGAAAGTGGAAAATATGTAACGAATTGGGCAGCTCAGAACGATCTGATTATTGCGAATGTCGGGAAAGAACCGACCTTCGTAAAAGGTGCATCTAGCAGCATCATAGACGTGACATTCATCAGTTCAAATGTGACTGGTAAGTTATAGACGAAGAAGCGTTTAGCGATCACCGAGCCATCCTGCTTCAAATAGCAGACAAAATACCCGACAACATAGGCAAACAGCCTGGCTGGTTTTACAACCACCAATCATCAGAAACGCTCAAAAACCAATTACAGACAGCCTTTAGTAAAGCTGCATCTTGCCTTAGCCCCGCTGAAATGACGGAGCTTATTACCAAAAGTTGTGAAAAAAAGACCCTAAAACGACGCACTCGCACGGGCAACAGAAAACCAGTGTACTGGTGGTGGAAGAGGTTGCCAAAACCAGGGCACTATGTATAAAGGCCAGAAGAACATGGACACGTGCTAAGAATAAGGTACCTATATTAATGAACATTACAACGTATATAACAAACTCAGAAAAAACTAAGATTAATGAAGCAAAACAGGAGCAGTTGCGAGTTATACTGGAAGAAGTCGATAGCAACGTGTGGGGAGACAGATACAAAATCGTCACCCCCGGCAGACCCTGTAGAAACTTCCAATATAACCAATGATCTTTTCCCTAACAAAAGCGTAAACACATGGGCTTACTATAGTTCCACTGATGAAGCAAGTTCAATAACGGAAAAGAAATTAAAAGTGCCGCAAGAAACCAACCTCAAAAGCAAAAAAGCAGCCGGACCAGACGGGATTCCGCCGTAAGTCATTAAGATAGCCGTAGAGGCCAGCCCATCAACCTTTACAGACTCCCTTAATAAACTATGGACGTCAAACACGTTTCCAATAGCATGGAAAGCGGCCAATCTGGTCCTGATACCCAAGCCTGGTAAAGTACCTGGGACGGCATATAGCCCAATATGCCTCCTAAATTCATTAGCAAAACTATACGAAACAATAATCAAAGGCAGGTTTATTAGAAACCTAGAAACAAGAAAGGGACTATCAGAACATCAGTACGGCTTTCGACCGGAGCGTTTAACAATCGACGCAATTAAGGCAGTAACAGCTTATGCCCAGAGGAAAGCACTAAGAACTGCAAACAACCTAGCTAGACTGATGCCAAGAATCAAAGGGCCAAAAACCAACATTCTAAATGGTGTCACGACATCAGTACTATATGCAGCACCTGCTTGGATAGAAGGCCTTAAGACTAAAAAAAAAAAAAACACAAACATGCTAACAGCTGTCCAAGACCAGCACTAATTAGAATCTGTTGTGCCTACAGGACGGTTTCAACGGCCGCCCTACAAGTCATAACAGCCCCCCCCATAGGCAGGACTAAGAGCTCATAATTACGGAGCGAACAAGGAGGTTAAAAATTCCAATGAGGCCAGTATTATGGAAAAATGGCAAAGCAGATGGGATACATGCAACAAAGGCAGATGGACAAGTAAGCTAATACCTGACATAAAACGCTGAAAAGATAGGAAGTTTGGTCAATTGAATTATTACTTGACACGAATGCTAAGTGGCTATGGTGAATTTAAAGCCTACTTAAATAGATTTGGAAAAACATAAGACGACCGCTGCAGATTCTGCGGCGAAACGGAAGATGTGGAACACGTTTTTTTTTTTAAATGCAGACATTGGCTAACGCTAAGACAGAACACAGAAATGCATGTGCAGACCGAAATTACCCCCGACAACATATGCAAAATAATGGTCCAAAACGAGACAAACCGGGATGCGATCAACAGCATGTGTACTAAGATAGTGAGCGACATGCTAGACAAGGGCAAACAACATGTGAATTAGACGGAGGAACATAAAACAGACACAAAGACTTAGTATGAGATACCGCCCCCCACGGGTGGGGTACAAGAGCGAAGAGAGGGAGGTAGACGGGTTTAGTTGGTAAGCAGACTCACTGGGTCTAAATCCAACATGCCCAGGTTGCTCGAGACCTAAACCTATATGAATATTCCTAATCCTCCCTCTATAAAAAAAGTAGGGATTTCTGAAGGAAAATTTCCCTGTAGAATGCATTGCAATATCGCTTCTTTAGTTAGTATCATTATGTCAGAGTAAAATACACCCTTGACCATTGCTTGACGAATTCTTAGCAAGGACGTAAAACCACCCGAAATTTGGAGAAAGGCACAATTCAGGAACATATTTAAGAAGATTCAAGTGTACACGCGGTATAAACAATTTTTATGAGAACAAGAAGCGTTTGAAATTAAAGGTCATCGACATCATAAAATATTTCCATTGTTTGTCGTTTTTTCGAGAATCACCGTTGATCAACAACTGCAAAACTGCTTTTGTTGTCAGAAGAAGTTTGAGCAATGCTCAGGAGATGTTCTCCTGCTTCACGACAACGCTTTGTCTTATACAGCTGCCCAAACTTGATAAAAAATAAGGATTGTTTTGAACTACACCGCAGTATTTTCCCTATAGTTCATGCTTACCAACCGGGGGCTATCATTCTTTTGGCACTAAAAGAAGTACTGGAAAAACAAACATTTCACGACGATGTCCATCTGTTTAGAAAAATGTCTTCTTAAATCAAGAGATTGTGTGAGAAAATAACTTTTAATGATTTGTATTTTTATGATGCTCCAATATATTAAAAAGAAGATAAACTAGAAATAAAAGCAATATTTAACAAGTCCTAATTCTATGTACACATTTGCTAACAAAATCAATCGCTTTAGGCCGTCTGCAAACGCGGGTTTCCACAATAGTCACACGCACAATATACGAGTACAAATCGGCCTCGTTTTTGTCGACCCGTATTTAGGTCTCCACTCCTACACATGGGCAAGGCCACCAAACAGTTGCATATCCAACTGGTTTGAAACTCAGGTTGAAAATCAGTCAACCGTATGAAAAGGGCCTTAGTTATCTAAACTAGTGATAGAATTTTAATTTATTGCTACGAGGTGCTCACAACTTGTATTTTTCCTTAACCAAATTAAACCCTTAAATGGCACTGGGGGGTCCAAAAATACCCCAGAGTGTTTTTGATCAATAATTTTTCATAGTTGCGCGTTAAAATATGCTTTGTGGCGCCACCAGGCGTTAGTCAAGGACTTGACCCAAGCTGTTTGTGTAGAGTTTCTAGATTAGTCGAGCGTTAGCTGTCTTACTAGGAGATGACCAGAGATTATTGCCGGATCGGAAGAAACGGTTAGTACCACGTTAAAGAGGGGATTTTTTCATGTATATCCCTCAAAGAATTAGTTGTCGAGCTCCGAACCCCTCGGAGCTACGGTAGCTTAAAATAAGTGTAAGAAATGCACAGGAAAGTTGACCCGTATTCTATTCTTGATTTCTCCCATGCCAAATGTTCTATGCATGCTCCACTAACGTTTGCACAAGTCAGCGAATGGCTTAGCCGGTTAGGTGTCGTGCTTGTAATCCGGTGGTCGAGGGTTCGATTCCTATCTAGTGCAATTTTTTTCAGAGCTGTCTAAAAAGTTATGACGAAAAAATCACCTGTTAAATCTTTTTGAGCACTACTGTATACTGTCTTCTTCTTCGTCGTCGTCTTTTTAGCGCATTTAACCTCATTAGCGTTTTCAGCGTCGAGGGACCTAAAATGCTTTTTAACTTATTGCACTTACACTATTAAATATTACACTTAATCTATTTATCTATGACATCACTTATAGGTGTAAGCAGGACTTTAATCAGTCCAGCTGTAACCTTAGACCAGTTACCCCTGGCTGGTGTAGAGTATCAAGTGAAAAATATGCAAAAAAATGAAGTAGACAAACTTAAACTAAATTAATATGACAAAGAAAGTCTTGTATATGTAAGCGCAATTTTTTAAATCAATTTTATTTATGATTTTTACTGATATGGTATAAAAATATTACCACTTCAAAAATTAGTCAAAAAATAAATTTAAACAAGATAAAATAGATGTATAGAATAATATTTAATATTTTTGTATTGAATGTAGTGGTGCAACACCTCCTTACTGAAGAGAGTGAAGTAATGACATAAAAGGCATTACCTTTTTAAGTTTTTTATTTCCAAGGAAATATTAATACTCAACGAACATTACCATGAAATTGCCTTTTAACATATGTGCCATAAAAAACAAACAATTAGTGAAGTCTATCATGATATTTTACAGTACTGTGCGTTGTCATTCTTTCGTCGTCATGATTTGCACCTGTAATTTTTTAAGTGGCGATTATAATTAGACATTCGTTAAAGATTTACATATCTATGTTGTAGACGAAAAATCTATAGAGTGGGCGGATCAGCAAAAGCTGTTGACAACACAAAAGAAATTTTGAGAAATTAATGTTGTATGCGAGGAGGTATTATCCTGGTTCGAAAAGAGCATGTGAAAAGCACACTACAAAGGAAACAACACTCAGGTTTCAGAATATCCTGAACATACTATCATTAATGTTCTTCCGATCTCTACCAGAAAAGACTCCGAATCATAGGAGAATGATACCATGACTATGATACCGTCAATTTTGGCAATGTGTCTTTAAAAATACCATCGGGCTTTGTGCTTCGTCCAGTATCTTTGCTCCCTCGAGTACGGCAAATGTTTATATTTATTCAAAATCTGGATTTATTATTAAAGATGAGAGATCGTAGTTTCTCAACTATCTATGCTACCTGTTTTTGACAAAACTACAAACTTACCAAGTTGGAGTGTTAATGAAAAACGACGCAGGGGACGTCATGCATGCAAGTCGTGTTTTGTAAGTAGTTTTGTAATGGTGCCGCTATAAGCAGAAGTCTCTAATTCTACCTGGTGCATGTCTATGAATGGTGGAAAAAGATACCATTGGTTGAGTTGGTTAGTCTTTTTCTTCTGGTAGCCGTTTTGAGTTGCTCAAACTCTTCCTGGGTTGTTCTCTCCTGTTTTAGTATTTCAAATAATGTCGCACAGCTTGTACGTAAGGACCCATATAATGCCCAAGTTTTTTCAGTTTTGTAGAGTATTTATATCTGCCTCAAAGTATGTTACAGTAATCATCTTCCCCTAATATTACCGGCCGATAAGTCTTCTGTCGATCATGGAAAAACTGCATAAGACCTCCAACTAATTCTGGTTTGTCAAAGTGGTTTCCTTTTCGGTTACTTTACCACTCACCAGATACAGCAAATGGTGGAACGCATCACCGACGGCTACACCAAGAAGCAAACCACTGGTATTCGTCTTTTTTGACGTGGGCAAGGCCTTCGATAAGGTGTGGCATTATGTCTAATTATATGTCAAGACGGCCTTAACTGCGATCCCTCTACTGATGGTCCAATTCTTTCTCTTCGGAAGTAAGATTCTACCAAGTTTGGTGGCATGAGGTCATCGGAGAGGAGTCTGCGACCGGCGTCATACAAGATTTCTTTTACTACACTGGTTTAATTTACAGATCTAGCTCGTTAAAGACATCAGCTGTGATCCGACGACTGCAAAGAAAACTGGACATTTTGGAGGGCTGACGTAATAGATGAAACATGGAAATCAACTCAAATAATAGCTCGGTGGTTCTATTACTTACCAAAAGAGCACTTTACCAATGAAAGGACCTAAACAATTTTAAGACTTTTGGAGAGTTTGCATTTTTAGAATGGTGTACAAGACAAAGGCGGCTAAAAATTCTCTACTAGCAACAAGCTCGTCTTGTACAAGGTCACTATATGTCCTATCTTGATGTGCCCGGTTCCAGTTTGTGATCTAGCTTCATTAAGCTCCAGGTCATAAAAAATCTTGTTTTATAATTCTTCTTTAATGTTCCACGGTTTGTCAAAAATCACGTGTTTTACAAAGACTTGGAAGCGTTCAGGACTACGAGAACTTCACCACCCTTAGTTTATACAACTATGATATTGGCGGAGAAGCTCCTAATAAGAGCTTAATTATTTCGTGAAATGGCATGAAGGTGAGCTTTACGACATCAAATTTTACGTTGTATTAAGAAGACTGATGTTAGGGGATATCTGAATCCTTCAGTGAAGTCGATGTTACAGTAATCATTGACTTTCACTCCATAAGTATATTAATCGTACGGCTGTTTGTATTATCAAGTCATAGCGTTCCCTATTAGTAGTTCTAAGCGATTAATCGTAGGCAAACTGACATAATTTACAATATTGATGGTTTGTATACCAACTTTCGTTTACATTGGATAATTTCTTTTAGATTCTACATGTGATAGTGGTCTTCTAGTTACATCTAATGAAAGAAAGGCGACCAAAATTAAAAACGACAGAAAAGTAAGCGTCGTAGAAGAATTTAATTTGACAATCATCAGATTCACCCCAATGTCCAATAAAATCGTATGCTTTATATTTACTCCAATGCCTTTTGAAAAGCAATCATTGCTGAGATTTCGATAAAGCGTAAAGTAAATTATCATAATAAACCCATAATCGCGTCTGGTAGACATTTGGCATGGTATTTAGCAGTAAATACGTTAAAATCACTTAATAAAACGGCCAAGCATAACAACCGCAGTGTAACAAGGATGTAGCGACGTTGTTAACGTTAAACACCTTCACGATTATGAATCGCGAACATGTAAAACGCATTAGTCCTGACAAGCTCGTTTTTCAACTGCAGAATGCCTCCAAGTCGGGACTCGACTTCCTCGTGCAAATTTGAGACGCCTTATCCTGTTCGGGCTGGAGGCGAGCGGCCACGATCTAGTCGAAGACGACTTAAGGGGGTAATTAATGGCCTGGGGACTATTTAAATAGTATTAATAGGCAATTGCTTTTAGTATAATCGACCGAGGCTTAATAGCGAGTTCGGAAACATTTTAACCTAATCTTTTACATTAAACGCGACTCTGTCCAGCGCAATCGTCGACGTCCTGCGGCCGTCCTGGGTTGGCCGACTGCGTTGCTACACAGCGCCTGAATTCTTAGAATTTGTATTTTTAATGCTCACCTTAATGGCATTAGAATTTAATGGCCTCCTCGGCTGATAAAATAATTTATTAGAGGACTTAATTAAAATGCTTCTCGGTCTGCGCCGCTCGGCGTTATCAGCGCCGGATTTGTCCGGTCGGGTGGAATGCCGGCGATCAGCAGGACGAGGATTGTCTTTTGGCATGTCGACGCCATCATTACGCACCGAGCCATCGGGCACGGCTTAATACAGCCGAACAACCTGGCCGCCGACCGGCGGTCGCAGACGTGACACAATTCAACCGCAGAACAGCTTCGCAATCTATTTTTGCTAAGGAGTTATGCGATTCTGTTGCGTTAATGTTTAACGACCTGCGATAAAATATAAATAATAGAAGCCGTGCAAAAGTAGAGTTTATTAAAAGATGAAGCAGAAGAAAATATTGGCCGTCGTAAACGCCGTGGAATTATCTGCGGGAAGAACCCTAATGGCCACTATTATTGAAGAGCTGGAATTACAAAGGAATATAAGCGATCACGTAGGCTATTACGAGAAACAATTGAAAAACGACTTAAACATCGAGAATCTTTGATTATACGTTACAAAATTGATGAAAGAATGGAATGAAGGTCCAGGGCCGGGTTTTGCACCGATCCTACCTTACTGTTGGATTGCCAATAGACAAAGAAATAAAAATTTTCAATTTTTTAAAACATCAAGTTGCAATTCATATATACACGTTAATGATTAACTATATCCGATGTATCATGTTAATATTTAAAAAAATATTTCAGATAAGACAAATTAGCGCTAGAAGAAAGGAGTATAATAGAAGTATTTGGATTTCCAATCGTAATCCTCAGAAAATCTTAAGAACAATTCCAACAAGATCTTCCAAGCTATTTAATGATTTATTATAAAGGATGTTTCAAAAGAAACGCAAGATTTAAATTGTGTGCCAATTTTTGCTGAATGGTAGGCAGCATTGCAGTTAGAAAGAGATAATAGACCAAAAAAAAGAAGAATCGTAGGGCCCAAAGAAGAGGTGGACAGACAACATAATTAAAAAAAAGAAGAATAAAGAAAAAATCGGTAAATAAACAAGCTAGTAGTTTATTAAAAAAAGAAGAAGAAGAAGAAAGACATTGACAGTTAGTCAATATGAAGGGCTAGTCGACGGAAAGAGAGTGACGATTGTTAAAATTTATTAATAGTACGGAGAACTAGTAGGTTTGGTTGCAGGAAACAAAAAAACAGGTCGATTTTGTACTGGCCTTTCAGTTAAAATGTTTGTCGCTGCGAACGATAGTATCCAGAAACCTCAGTGCTCCGTTGGTTCACTGCAACTGAACATTTTAAAAGTACCATAAAGCGGATTTTAACAAAAGATCTACATCTGCGCTCACTTAATCTATAGTTAGTAGCATGGGTCCGTTGGACCCCAAGCAACTTTCTTTTTGTCATAATTCGACAAATATTCGGCGTAAGCGACTCTACTTCCAGTAGCTTCCACTAGTCGTGGCTTCAACCACACGCGGAGATGCTTGGGGTCCAACAAACTCCGCGCGACTAATAGTGTAGTAAATTATTATTTTCGTTTTGATTATTATTTTGTTGGCCTTTACAGGTAAAACATCACAATGCCTAGCCGTCTTCACTTGACTCAAGAGGAAATAAATTCTATTCTCAACGAAGATGAAGTGGATCTTTCGATAAAAGTGACGACAAGTTGCACATAGAAAAAGTGTGTATTGATCGAGAAGATTATGATTCTGATACTTAGCAGAGTGGAGAAGAATCAGAAGATGAATCGGTGCCACTGGCTTCAGAATCCTATTTAGGTAAAGACAAGAAAACGAAATATAATAGATTTGAGTCTAGGATATACAAACCAATATATTCAAGATATACGCTCACGTTTTCAGATAGTGCGTGACGCAAAATAATTAACCGTTAAAGAATTACAAGCATTTTTTGGTTTACTAATGATGCCCGGTGTCCCTAGGTCTTCACATTTGAACTTTCTTGGCCTATGGGCGACAGACAGAACTGGAATAGAATTTTTTTCTAAAGTGATGTGTTTTCGTCGTTTTCTCTTTGTTCTTCGTTGTCATAGAATCGCATATGATACACCTTCTAGAAAACATAGATTAGAGCTTGATAAATTGGCATCTAATCGAGAATTTTGAGATCTGATGGGGATTCCTTCAAAAAACATTACAGTATTGGAATATGTAACTATAGATGAACAGCTTCCAGCATTTAGAGGCAAATTCTGTGGTTTAGTCTACATGCCAAGCAAACCTAATAAATATGGGCTTAAACTCCGTGCTATGGTTGATGCCAAAAGGTGACCAATTTAAGATACGGGGCTTAATATTACGCTTGACAACTGGTACACAAGTGTTTCTTTAGATGAACACTTGTTGGACCAAAAACTTACTTTGGTCGGTACTCTGCGAAAAAACAAAAAGGAAATTCCTGCTCACTTTTTACCTCAAAAGACAGCTGAAGTAAATTCATTCAAGATTGGTTTTTGTACCGAATTTCATATGTGCCAAAAAAATCCTAGGCTGTTATTTTACTGTCTGCAATGCACCATGATGATGCTATATGTGAAGATAAAGAAAAAAACTAGAAATAATAGATTTTATAAGGGCTGCGTTGACACCAACGGCAAGCTATGTGAAACTTATAACGTTGCTCGTTGTATTAAGAGATGGCCTATGGTATATTTTCTTTATCTCTTTAATGTGACTACAATAAAAGCTTACGTCACTTATAACATGAATAACAGTACGAAAACCACTCCAAGAGAATTTCTAAAAAAATTGTCAACTCGTAGAAAGTTATAAAACCAAGAGAGCTAAATTTTTCGCATTGCCACGCTCTTTGAAACGACGACTCATAGATAACCTCAAGCTTTCGAATTCTGAAACCGAATCAAGTGGTTTCAAAAGTCGTTGTCATCGATGTCTTTCACTTCCAGCCCTATAAAAGACCAAGCATGTCACACGACAGGTCGGTTTTATTCAAAGACTCTCATTGGGGAGTAGGCAGATTGAGACCCCGAGTGAAGAGCTAAATTCTTGAAAATGGCATCAAAGCCGATGCTGAAATGTCGAGAATTTTTTCAAAATACGCGGTTCATCCCGTTAACTATATTCCTAATTAACGCGACTAATAGTGTAATTATTTCGACGCTACTAGTTGAAGGTTAAGATTCAGCTAGCTCAAGAACTAAAGCGCATTTTTATTTATATGTCAGTTTGGTGTAGACTTTATGCTGGTGGAGTAATTAGATTTTTTTTTGAAAACACTATGTCTATCAATCGTAAACGTAATAGTGAATTTTTTGTGGCCTCATTTGGACGGTATGGATTTGGATGACTTGTGGTTTTAGCAGGATGGCGCCATTTGTCATACGGTGCAGGGAAGCAATCCAATTGTAAAAGCAAAAATTTATTGGACGACTTATTTGTTAAAAGAGCAAATTGAAATGGTTATTAGGATTTAGTGACCACACATCGTGCGATTTTTTCCGCTAGGGGATAATAATAAATAATAAATAAAGGCTAAAGTTTATGCTAAGAAAATGAGAACGATTTGTGGTTAAGATGTAACAATTTGAAGGAATACATACAAATGTTACACAAAGTTATGCGAAAAGTAATCCAGAATTTTGTCAGAGGAATTCGAGAGTGTCAAATGAGCTGTGGAGGACATTTGTGAAATTTCCTATTCCATATTTAATGACAATGTTTTTTCATCTAATGAATAAACAAAATGTTTTTTTAAACAAAATAATTTAAAGAAAAATTTTCTAATGCACCCGTGTTACATCCAAGTCGTCCAAATTTTAGCAGAAGATCCAAAGGGCATCTGTGTGGAATATTATTATATTTTATCAAAAATATAAATATTTACTCTAATAATGCGAATTTGAGTCACTTTTTATACTAGTGATCTTATAAACGGGCACGATCCGATCTTTTATAGCACCGAAAATTTTCGAGCAATTTACAAACATGTCTTCTTAAAGGTAAACGTCTGATATATCTTTACATCTGTTGCTGAATTGAAATTTACATTTTGGGCATCACGACAATAAATTTCAAACAGACAATTATTGTATGCAATATAAATATTGAATATAAGACGGACTTTCGTAATACAATTTATACTCCCTTATAACATCTTGTGATTTGGTTATGGGATATAATACAGTACAAGAGTGGGGACTATCAATGAATCCAAAGAAAAAGTAATAAAATAACCTAATCCCAAAGAATTTTTGCTGCTTTTTATTTTTTACTTATGTATTCATAACAATGACATAACGTATAGATGATTGCTCGGTAGATGTACCGGTTATAAGTAATATAAAATACCTCTCGTCGAGCAGATGCGAACAGTGATTGTACCCACAATGGGCGGATGAAAATTAATTCTCCAACCCACCTGAAAAGCGTCAAAAACCCCCCAAAAAATAAATAAATGGTGAGTAGGGCCACAAACTTATAATCTATACTGGTTACCCGATCTGCTCCGCTGATACTGGTAGAGAGGAGACTTGCGAATACAAAACAAAAACAAAATGGTAAAACCAAAACAAAATTAAGCATGTCTACATATAACATACGTATCAGGAGAACAGATAAAATGTGGGACGAATTGGCAAAGAAAATAAAGAATTGAGATACCATTGGGCTAATGGAAATATTAGGAGGACTAATATTAAGAGCTGATGATAAAGGTATAGAAATATTTCATAACGAAATAACAACAGCAATAAAAGATTACATTTATAAAAACATTTGATATAGGAGATTTCAATGCTAAACTTGACAAAAAGAAAGAAAACTTAGAAGACAAAATAAGCATATTTGAATCGGGAAAAATAAAAGACAAAAACAAATATTAATTATCTAGAACAACATACCTTATGTGCAATCATTACATTTAAACAAAGGCTAACAGAAAGTCGACTTGGATAATAAAACTATGTTTACCACCTGGTAACAAGTTAGTTAAGGATATATATTTATTAAACACGAATTGGCTCGTGCGAGACTATAAATAAATAAAGTGTAAAAAATATTTAAGAAAAAAAGAGAAAAATATCAACAAGTTAAAAAAATAAGAAAAAAGAGAAATAACTAAACAAATAAAAAATAGATAATTTTAACAAAATAGTGAAAAAAGTAATATTAACCGCAGGCCATAAGGTAGCAAGAATACAGAAATACAAAAGAAAAAAGTGGAGTAAAAAAAGAAAAAGTTGTTCGAACGAAAAAGAGAGTTATTAAAAACTAATGTTAAAAGTACCCCAACTTATATAAATGCTTATAAAACTTTAAAGAAAATAAAAAAAATTATAAGTAAAAATAAAAAAACAATAAATGAAAACAATAACATAAAAAATATAAAATTACAAAAAGCAAAATAAAGAGAAAAAATTAAAGATAGCAATAAAACAATAAGCGATAAGAAGAAAATCCTAAAGATAATTTTCAAGAGATCTGTAGGAACAAAATAAAAAATTTCATAGAAAAATGAAGAAAATTAAAAATAAAAAACAAATTTGTAAGATATATCTGAAAGAGATCATAATCGTATTACTATAAGGAGGAGAAGCACTACTCATGACATTAAAAATACTAATAAATAAATACCAAGTAAGCAATATACCAAAAGAATAAAATACTGATATACTAGTATATAAGAAAGACAATAAAGGTAAAATTGAAAATTACCACCTAATATTTTTGTTATCTGTTATACTAAATAATGACTGAAATAATAATTACCGGACTTAACAACAAATTGGGAAGTTATCAACCAATCGAACAAGAAGAGTTCGCTAGGCTACCTATTAACCATAAGGACATTAATACAAAAGTCAAATAAGTACAGGTACCACTACATTTTACCTTTACAGAGAAGGAATGGAATTATAGGCAGTGGAAAAGACAAAACAGAACAGTCGAGACGATTGTTATTATGCTCAAATAATTTGTAACGTATATCTAAACATGAAAATAGTAGTATAATTATATGACAATATACAACACATGTCTGTAAAAAGAGTAGTGTGCCAAAGAGACTCACTGAGCCAAAAGTTATATATAACAACTGTGGAGGACGTATTTAAGAAGTCAGACTAAAGCAAGAAAAATATTTAGATAAACGGAAAAATCCTCAACCGCCTAAGCTTTGGGGATGATATCATGTTGATATCCCACAGGTTTGAAGAACTACAGATGATGATTTGTGAGTTACAAAAACATTCAAAACATAATTCTGACAATGAATAGGTAAAAACAAAACAATGTCCAATCGAGAAAAAAAGAGATAATAAAACTTGAATACATATATTTGAGAGAGATGGTAAAATGTGCAAAACCAAACCAAACAGCAGAAAATAGAAGATGGGTACTTATTAGACAAAAACAAGGTACCGAAGAATTCAAAAATACCGCTAAATTTAAAAATGTTTACAATCAATGCTAGCCAAAACAAAGGACTATGGAAAAGAAAATATTAAAAATAAAGCTAAAAGATAGAATAAGATTTGAAGACATTAAACAAAGAATGAAATTAATAGGTGGTACAGAACAACATTTTTTAAATAGAAGACAGAGAGTTGGCAGGTGGATTACAAAAATATAATAATGGAGACCATGGACAACAAAAAGGCAAAGAGGACGTCCACCTTGGTTAGATAAGAGAAACTGCAGATCGAAACAATTAAAGACAACATAGAGAGCCCTATATCCTCATCTGAATAGAAAAAAAGCTAATAGACAGATTTATAACAATGTTAGACCCTGTATTAAGTATCCACATATAATTGGTTCTACGCGCTTTTCTTCTCACTAATCTTTTATTAGAAAGAAATTGGTACATAATTTCTTATAGACATACCCCTTCAATGTCTGTGGATTGTTTGCTATCGCTCCTATAATTTTCGTAAAGCTGCTGTAAACCATTCTTGTGGACAGTCGACTGAAGCTCATCGTTGGAGGGTAACTTCTTAGCTCACATTGCCTTTTGTCTTATTGTGTTTGGTGCAAGATTTGGCAAATATGGAAAAAGAGGGGAGTTAAAACGGTACGGTATATTCAAGAGCCCGAAAAGAACAGTGTGCGTTAGCATGTTAAAGCAATACTGTGGAGTCGCTTTAGTCATTGAGAACATCGCTGGTAATGGTCTTACAAGGAGACCATGCACCAGCAAAATATTCTCCGATACCAAAAAACAATCGCTATCTCTTTTGAAATAAACAATCTCGACTACGGTTCTTAGATACGAGAGTTTCCAATGTGCTGCCAATCTATAGACTGGTGTTCCTTTTTCGGCGTTTACTGTGGCCAAGCACTCCAGGGAAGTCTCCGGATCACGCTGTTTAGTTCAGCAAATGTAGACATACTTTCTTCTGCTTCTGTTGAACGGTGATAGTGTGAAAAACCCCGTTGTGCACAAATTGTTACTCCTCACTGTTGATGGTATGAAAGGTTGGGCAAAACAAATCTGTTGGATCGGCCACTAGATTAAAAATAATTTGCCTGTTTGCCATTATTAAGTCAGACACACGCTGAATGATGTGTGCTGCTTTTGCCTTTTTTAGTATAGTCTTTATCATTAAAAAGAATGATGAACAAACACCTTGGCCTTAATAGAAGAATGAACGATGTCGGTAAGGCTCAAATATCGAAATAATGAAAAAACTAAAAAAGATTTGGACAAATAATCAAGAAAAGATAAAAATGATCACATCAGCAGAATACGTAATAAAATAGAAAATCATGTAAATAGTGGAAGAACTCGAGAGTCATGTGATAGAGTTAGGTACATCACCGGAGAATTTAAACCAAACAAATAAACAATGAAAAATAAACATGGTCAAATTATCATAAACATAGAAGCCATATCTATAAAGAGACTAAAATTGAAGATAATTTTCAAAATAACATGTCAACCTAAAATAACAACATACAAGGCGATCGAAACATGACCCGGGCTAATTTTTAACGGAAAAAAAACAAATTGCCAAACACTTACTTGCACACGTCAGTCTTCAATGTACTCACCTCCGGAGTCGACACATTTTTTCCAAAGTTTTGAAAGAATCCTAATGCTCTTTTCATTAGCGTCGTATATCCACTCCATAACAGTCTGGAGGACGTCGTGGACGGTGTCGTTGTCTGAAAATGCCTTTCAAATCTGAGTTGGACCTTTCCAAACAGAGAAGCTAAATCGGGACTGTACGGAGGATGTGACAAAAGGTTTTATTTTAATTTTCGGAGGGTTTCCATTGTTGTTTTGACCGTATGGAGGCGGGCATTATCTTGAAGGAAGGCCAGCAGCTTTCCACCTGTCTTTTACACCCGGACTTTTACTTTACGTCTGTTGCTAGGAAATCTGAGTAATAAGCTGCAATGATTGTTTTGGCATCGATCAGAAAGTCTACATGGATAACCCCTTGCCAGTCCCAGAACTGGTTTCCTCTCTTTTTTTTGAGTTTGAGAGAACTGGTATGCCGCTACTCACGTAATGACTGCTGGGGACTCTAGAGTGCACCTACGTTTTATTGGTGGTCACTAGACTTCAAAAATGCATCACCGTTTTTAAACTGCTGTAGGAGCCGACTGGCAGCTTGCATGCGCACCGTTTTGTTCACGTCCGTTAAAGTGCGTGGTATCTACTGTGCATTTACCTTGCGATAGTGCAGGTGGTTTTTCACGATGTCTTCTACACTATTAACACTGATAGACAGTATTGATCCAAGATCCTTGATAGTGCTGCCTATTCTCACGAATAAGCGCGCCTGCACAATAAATTTTTGGCTCGGACGATCACGCAGTTCATTCTCCACGCACTCTCTGCTCTTTCTGAAACACCTACACCACCCAAACACGCGGGTTTGTAAGAGACACTGTATCCCATAATGTTGTTGAAGTCTGCGATGAATTTTAGCGGACGCGACATTTTCCCTAACAAGTATTTGATTACAATGCGTTGTTCTACATCCTGCGGTACCTTCTGTTTGCAACTCTTAAAGGTTCTAAAGGTTCTAACCCGAACAGAAGGAAGGGTAGAGGTTGTGGTTCCACTCCTTCAAGGTCGCATATCTGCTGCGCAGTGTGACTAAAAATTAGTCCTAGTTATATTTGAATCATCTTGTATACTGAAATCAGAGATAAAAAAAGCCATTAAAACATTGAAAAATTATAAAACACCAAGATAAGATATAATCACCAACGTTTTAGTGGTTATGGGAAAACTGGGTGTTAACATAATTTTTAAAATTTGTTCCTTGATATGGCCGAGGAAACGGACAAGTGAGTGGTGCGAATCAATGCTTATACCTCTCTAAAAAAACTCTCCCATAGGCTGCAATAAGTATAAAAGCATTCTATCATACTAGCAAATCTATTCTCCAAATAATCAACGACCGATTAAAATCTTTTTTACTACCAGAAACCAAATTTCTAAAAGAAAAAGGCACATATGAACAAATATTAAACGTTAGACAAATTATTGAAAAAACCTAGGAGTTTAATATAAAAATTTATTTGAGTTTCGTCGACTATACTAAAAAGACTGACTGCTTAAAAGTGCCAATAGTCCATAGTATGGGGGTTCTCTATTATCATAAACATGTGATACAAAGTCTATACAAATAATCACACAAAAGTCAACAAACTATTATTGTGCACATTCAGGATAGAGGCATTGCCATTTAACGCATACTCAGGGTATATCTTGAGACGAGTTTTGGATCATTGGGAGATCATTGCATCCAAAACTTAAACTCACAAAATCGCACCAACAAGATCTATCTTTGATAGCTTGGTCATATTTCTAGAAAAAATCAATTAGAAAAACTAATGGTGGAAGAAAAATAAATATAAAGAGCCAAAGGAAGATCTCTAAGCCACTAGGTCTATCAAGTAGCATCACTTATAGAACATGAGATGCATGAAACGATCTAAGAAATACACGCCCAAGAAAATAAAAAACCACAATTTACGACATCGAAACGTAATATCACCAAACTCTTATTACAGCAACAGGACTGAGAAAATGCTCTTCTTTATCTTATAAGTAAGGCTAAACTAATATTTTGCGTTTATTAGTTTTGTGTACGTTTTTGGAAAAAGTAAGTTTATTTGTACATTACCATTTGATAGTGCTTTACAGTAATATTTATAGTGGAAAATAAGATGTAAAGAAAATTTACTTTTGTATATCAAGGTGACACTTTGGCGTATCTGCGATAATTAAATTTGTTTTTAGATCCTGCTATCTACAATTAACCATTTCCCTTTCCATATTTCCTCTAGCACTTATATTTCATAGGATACGAATGTTTTTTCTCGTCAAAAGTCAAGGAAAGGATTGAATTCTTATGGTATGGTTTTTCAAATTTATATCAGGATTTGAAACATAAATAGGATTTTTAAATTCTGAATTTTTGTTTTTTGCAATATTTGAATATTCTTCTTCCAAAACCAATAAATATACTTTAAAAACTAAATTTTGCATAAATAAAAATATAATCGTGTTATGAATATTCACCAAACTCGAAGGTCGACAAGAAAGAATATAATAAAACTAAACCTTATTTCAAAAAAAAGGGAGAACAATGTTTATAATGAAATAAGGTAACAAAAATTAAAGGTCCATTTGTAACCGTTGTCAAAATCGACGAATATTTTACTATTTCTAAAAAACTTGAAGTTCATAACAGGGATTATATTTTAACGGCAAAGCCATACTGAAGCTTGTCTGGGCGTACGGGATTCTGCTAGTACCCCCAATATAAAAATACTGCAGCAATTTCAAAATAAGGTTCTCCTTGCAATAGTAAAAGCCTCGTAGTATATTCCAAATCCATTAATTTATGCTGACCTAAATATACCAACTATTTATAAAGAAATAACTAAGCGTCAAGCACGGAAAAACTGACAACACCCAAACAAACTTGCAACCATACTGCTACAGGATGAAGAAAAACCTAGAAGATTGAAACGGTTTAAGCCATCTGATCTACCAACTAGATTTATATAAATATTATGTATATCACTTAGTATTAAATATTTTTTTCTTCTTAAGTCAGAGGTTGGCGATTTATCTAGCAATCATCGTTCTAGACATCGCTGCTGTGAAACTTTCTGTTGAAGTACAGCTGAACCATCTTTGTAAGTCCTTTAACCAGGAGATTTGTGGTCTTTCAACTGATCTTTTGCCTTGTATTTTTCCTTCTAGTTTGAGTAACTCATACTTCTCTTCTCTTATTATATGACACATATATCTCGTTTTTTTCTTTTTAATCGTGATTAGGAGTTCAAGAGGTTTTCGCATTCGAGCAAGCACCTCCTCAGTTGCTATTCTTTAAACCCAGGACATTTTTAGTATGTGCCTATATAGGTACTTCTCAAGTGCCTCCAGTTTTTTTCTCGGTTATTGGACCCAGAGTCCATCCTTCACACCCATAGAGCAGAACAGAAAATATGTAGCACTTGATCATGCGCACTCTGAGCTCTAGGCTGAGTTCGCGCGTTGTAATGAAGTAGTTCATATTTATAAATGCTTTCCTTGCTTGCTCAATTCGAAATCTAATTTTCCTTCTTGGGTCGCACTAGTTAATACTCGTCCTCAGATATTTAATCGTTTCCACTTGTTTTATAGTATTGCCATTTATTGTTAGATTAGCATCTATGTTCTCTTTTGCGAAGACAAGCAACACAGTTTTAGGTATATTCATATGGAGACCATGGTCTTCACTAGATTGTACTATGCGGTCCATCAGTAATTGCAATTCTCGTATGTTGTTTGTTATTATTACAGTGTCATCCGCATATCTAATGTTGTTTATTATAGTACCGTTTACCTTTATACCTTCCATACTGTCATCTAGAGCTTTTTTGAAAATTGCTTCAAAGTAGATGTTAAATAATAGTTTCGACAAAATGCACCCTTGTCTAACTCCTTTCTTGATCACTGTAGTTTCTGATGTTTCATTTTCAATTTTGACTTCTGCTGCTTGATGCCAGCAGAATTGTGATATAATTTTGATCTCCTCTTCATTATACCAGTTCTGTTAAGAATTTTTATAAATTTGTCGTGTTTTACACAATCGAATGCTTTTCGATAATCGATAAAACAAGCGTATACGTTTATGTTTATATCTCTGCGCCTCTGTGTGAGTACGTTTAGCGAGAAGAGTGCTTCGCGAGTACCATAACCGTTCCTGAACCCAAACTACGTTCTATCAACTTGGGCATCGCATTTTTTATAAATGCGTGTGTGTATTATTCTCAGAAAGATCTTAAGGACATGTGACATCAAACTAATCGTTCGATATTTGTGCAGGTTGATGCATTTGCCTTCTTCGGTATAGTTACAAATGTTTGATTTTAGCCAGTTGCTCTACGAATAGTATTAAATAACAAAGTTAGTATATCCAGCCCCTTGTCCTCCTTATCAGCTGTTAATTTAATTACCTTAGCGTGAATGTTATCTGGGCCAGTCGCCTTTTTGTTCTTTTGTGCTTTGATCGCGTAATTACCTCACTTTTAGTGATTTCTGGTTCTTTTTCATTTAACTCGCTATCTGTATCTGGCGGTTTCTCTGGTCCATTGTCATAAAAAAGTTCTTCTATATATTGCTTCCATCTATTGAGTTTCTCTATGATTATTTCATTATTATCGTCTTTCAGGATTGTTACAGGTTTCCGTCGTTGATTTATCATTTCTTTGACTTTTTTTTACATTGAATAGATCGCGTTTTTCTTGAAGGTTTTCCATTTCTTTACATTTCTCGGAAAGTCACGCTTCCTTTGCTTCCCTACATCTTTTGCGAATGGTTCTATTCAGTTCTTTATATTGGCGCCTTTTCGCATTGAAGCTTGTATATCGCGGCGCATGCTGGTGCTATTATTCTGCGAAACGTTTTGCTATCGACACAAACGCATATGGGCTTTTCTCAGCCGGCGAGTCTGACGCCGCGGCTCGGATAGATGAAAAGTGCTGTTGATTAAAATTTCGCAGACCTACCGCTGCCAGGCGCGAAGCCATGCAACATACTCACTCCGCATCGCAGCCAGTTGTCTCCTTATCACCTATAATCTCACACCGCATCGCGTCTAGTACGGCCGCATTTAACCAGTCCCTTGCTATATATAATCGCATCGCAATCAGCTCAGTGTCGGTCGCATTTAACCAACGGATCTTGCATAAAAGTTTTCGATCTGCATCGCATCTAGCCAGTGCGGTCGTGTTCCCGACGAATATCATCGACTATTGGCCATCGTGAAACCATTCCGCCGAAGCCGATTCAGGTGAGCGATTTTGCTTTCTTATCGGTTGATATCGGTAGCATCCGTTTCGCTGGCCGTTTAAGGGACGATTTGCCTCATTTTACATTTCAAAGCACGCCTTGTTTCCCACCACGAATGGCTATTATTCAGTTCTTTATATTTCACGGATATTGTTTTGTTCCTTTGTCTTTCAATCATAAGTCTCAGTATTTCTGAGGTCATCCATTCTTTCCTTTTCTTGCTTTCTCCATGTCCGATTTCTTGTTCCTGCATTTCTGTGACAGCTGATTTAACGTCCGTCTAGGTTTGTTCTAGTTGTATAGGATTAAAGGTGACCACGTCTTTTAGCTGGTCCTCCAGCTTGTTTTCTATATCTTTTCTTATCTGATTATTTTTGAGTTTATCTAGATTCGATCTAGTTTTGGGCTTTTTATATTATTAAAACGTCTCATCCTGAAATCCATCACGACTGGGTTGTGGCGCGGACGCCCGGGCAAGTCGTTACTGATTTTATACATTTCTTAAATTGTGGTGCGATCATGATAAAGTTGATTTGATTCCGAACAATTTCCGGCTGTTAAAGTGTGTACAGTCTTCTTGGATGTAGTTTGAAGAATGTGTTGGTTATTAAGAAGTTGTTCTCTACAGAAAATTGAGCTAGTTTGTCACTTCGAGCATTTCTTGATCCCAGGCCAAAAGCTCCAATTAATTCTCCATCAGCACCTGATCCTATTTTGGCATTTAAATCACCAAATATCACAGTCATTTTCCCGTTTTTCGTTAGACGCAAGGCCTCATTTACATGACTGTAAAATTCTTCCAGTCTTGCGTCTGGTCTTTCACCTGTAGGTGCATATATTTGAATGATCATTTACGGGAATAAAATCTGACTGATTTTGCAATATCATTTCTAAGTATTATGGCTGTACTATATCTATGTTTATGATCATGTTCTGAACCTCCTGAATAGTATATGTAACCGTTATTTGTTAGCTGCACTCCTGTGCCCTGCCATCTCTTTTCACTGATACCCAAGATATCAATGTTTAGTCTTTTCATTTCTTCTGCAACATTATTTATTTTGCGAAGAGCAACTAGGCTTCTTACATTCCATGTTGCCATTCTTACTATTCGTTTATAGATTTTAACATCTTTAGTATTATCTGACGGGGGGATTCTTAGCACCTTCTCCTCATCTAAGAGTTGCCCCGGACTGAGGACCGTTTTAGTAATTGTTTCTGCCATTTGGATTCTTTGGAAAAATAATACAATAAGAGTTCCGTTTCTTTTTTGTACCGAAGTGCTTTCTGCTATTATAGCTCCGCTCTCTAGTATCCAGTATTTTGCCGTTTCGCCCGCCTAAACCTGGTTATGATAAAACTGCTTCCTTTTACCATGTCTTGTCTGTGGGAGTACTGCCCCTAATTTGGAGAACCGTCGTGCTCTGTGCTAGTTTTGGTTTGCCCCGGGTACTTTATTTCCCCGGTACCTCGAAGGTGACATATCTAAATGCTAAGTAATGCAGTGTCACGTCTCCTAAAGAGCATAATACAATCTTCGTCTATGCATGACGATCAAACAGTAATAGAGAATAATATGGTATTATGTTGAATTATAATTTCGTACTTACAAATTAAAGAAAACTACATTAAATTAAAATAGTTCAATAACTGTGACATAACTATTGCGAGGTTAAATATCTTTTAGATGTTAGAAGCTTTTTGATTATTTTACATGGCTTCTTCTTTATTGACATTATTAGTTTGCAATTTAATAATCATTACTATGATATAAAGTAACTACCACTACAATTTACAACTAAATTTAATAGTTTTCAAATAATTTTTCTGTAGTATAAAATTTTTATAGGCAATGTAAAGTTTAGTTCTTAAAATCTTCTCAACTACAATTATGTTATAATTATAATTTTTTTGAGTTTTCTGTTGAGTTAATAAGTTGAAGTTTATTTTAACTGAACAGTTTTGCTTTTGATGTCAAGTTGTTATCTTTGACGCCGGCGTTGGTAAATCCGGCCCTGACCAATCGACTTTTAATATTTAAAGTCCAACCCGTTCTAACTCATTATACGCCAGTATGGACGTTCACAATGAGGTAATTATTCTTCCATTTCATAACTCGCAGCCATGTAATTTTTATTATGTTGCTCCGTGCCTAACAGGGACGGTACATAGATGTCTCATTTTTATTTTATCGCCAATGTACGTAAAAGCATATTCCTGTCGGGAGACGCCGAGTCCGGCAGCTCGGCCGAGCGTGTTAATAATGTTGGCGTAAATAAAAAATCGCCTCCAAAATTAGCCGCATGACTTTTTCACCGCGGCTCCATTATGCAGGCCATTCTTCCGGAGCGCACTTATTGATGATCGCCGTCGGATTTGCGTCATCTGGCCAGCTTCCTGAATAATTATGCGGTCGGGCCCACGAAGACGTGCTCTTAAGCGGGCAGCTCCTGCAGCCGGTGGAAATGTTATCAATTAACGTAACATTCTGGCCCCTGTGCTTTCTCACGCCAGCGCGCTGGACTCGCACAAAAGGAGAAAATGGCGTGCCCCAGCCGCATGTTTAGTACTTGTACTGGGATATCGCGTAATGACAGCTTCCAGATTAATTTGGGTGCAATTATCGTAAATTGTCGTGGCCTACTTTGCACAAAATAATTTAATGTTGTGCTTCTCTTCTTAGTTCTCAAATTATTAACATATTTATCAGCATTATATCTGAAAGTTACCTTCTTTCCTCTTAAGTCATCTTTTATTGCTAGATGGCAGCTCTTATCTATGTATATGTTACACTTATTTATATTAATATCAAGTTTTATTATTTTCACTTTAGTATTTTTGATTTTGACGTCACTTAGAACTTGGTGTCTTTCTTTTTAAGAACAATATTGGGATTATTTTTGCATATTTAGATCAGAAAATACGATATAAAAAATTAAATACTATAAAATTCAATTCAATTGTGTATTAATAAAAATTGATTAAAAGATCTACAAAGACCTAAAAGACAATGCTGAAGACGGATTAACGAATCTCCCTAAATGTAAAAACTAATTATTTTTTTATTTAATCTGGAAAGAAAGTATTGAAATTTGCAAAAAATTTTAAATTCACAAACGAAATGATATTAATATAAAAACTTTGAGTCTGAAAATAATAAAAAATTACTTTTATGTAGACAGTTTTGACAATAAACTATAGATTTTGGAACACCTATAACTTATGGAAATACATTTAAAGTGATTATAGTCCATTAAATACAAAATGGAGTACAAGCAATAGAGAAACAATGTTTTTTTTATAATGCAAAATGGAGCAAAAGTCCACTTAATTTCCTAAGGCAGTAACTTTATAAATAAAAATAATTGGTTTTGTTTGTTGATTATTTTTATTTGAAGGTTTACATTTTTTCCTATTAAGTGGCTGCCACCAGAGTTTATGCATATTCGGGCTTGTTTTACAACAGTTTCTATGAATTTTCTCAAAACTTCTGGCAATAAATGCTCCAATTTTTAGATGTTTTCCTTTAGCGCCGCCAAGGTCTATGGCTTGTTCGTATAGACCGAGACTTCAAATAACCCCAAAAAAAAAGTCTGAAACGGTCATGGGGGATCTTGTGGGCCAGTGCAAATTGTCAAATCGAGAGATTAAGCGGCCGGGAAACGCTTGCTTCAGAATGTCCACTGTCGCTCGTGCTGTGTGTGCGGTTGCACCGTTCTGGTAAAACCACTTCTCCAAATTCAATTCGTCAATTTGAGTTAGCAAGAAGTTGCTGATCATGATTCTGTATCGCTCACCAGTTACAATAACAGTGTTGCCGACGCAGTCGTCGAAAAAATATAAACACTGCACCAAACAGCGTAAGTTTGAGAGAATGTAACGGCTGTTTGTGCATTACACGCGGATTTTCAGTGCCCCAGAAGCGATAATTTTGCGTCTCGTCGCTCATGATAATTTTCAACGGAGAATCATCCTTATCGGGGTCGAGGTTTAGGAGCGCTTAGCTGAAATTTACATGCGTGGTCTGCAGGCAGTAACCGATGCACTGTTTGCATTTTGTACGGAAACTCTTCAAGTTTTTCACCAAATTTGCTGTAAAGACCGTCTATTGATACTCAATTGCGTGAACCGTCGTCTGATTACTGTTTGAGCGTCTTCTTGTACATCTGCAGCTAGCAGCGATAATCTCAACTGAACGGCTGCTCCAGGGCCAGCCACGTCTAGCACTGTCTCGTGTTGAGCCAGTCTCTTCCCCACTAGGGAATCGATGACGAAATTTACGTTGAGCCAAAACTAACATCCGATTATTTGTCAAAATATTGACACAATTATTCCACGTTTTTGAGGAATATAGTGATTTACGATTTGACTACGTGTATTCTGCTTTCGTTTACTTCACAAATGTCAAAGTCGTGATGACATAAAAAGCCATTTGCAAAAATGATAGCATCTTTCGATAGAGTGATGATTTTTGCATAAATATAATCCAAAATCCTGCAGTTAATTTTATTGATTGTATATGCAATTTTTTTTATTATCCACTTTAATTCCAAATTTATAGGATACCTAAACACACTAAATGACCGCCAGAGTAGCCCAAGCGATTGAGACGCGGGCTGCGATGTGGATGGACCCGGGTTAAATTCCCGGTGTTCTCTGACTCCAGGCGGGTGGCCTACTCAGTCACTATAAATAATTGAGTACCTGCGTTCACTCGAATAAGGGGCAATAATGGCGGTCGTCTAAGGCGCGGTGTTTGCCACATCATCCCGTATCAGAGATAGTACGCAACGACCAGGCAAAGAAAGCGAACATATAAGAGCTTTAATCTCTCAGTTTGCCGGCTACGGGCCGATGAGCCTAAAGCTTACTATTAAATACACTAAATACTTCAATATAAGAATACGTTTATTACTAGTTATTTTAGGATTAACAAAACGTTTTTAGAGATCGGCTAATTACAAGCCCAAATACTCATAGGGTTGTTTTGAAGGAAATGTGTACCATATTAAATCTTGAAATTTGCAGCAGTTGTAACAAAATATCTAAACTAGAATTTAAATCTTATAGACACTTTTGGGACAATACTAAGAAATGTTTATTTTACTAAATAGACACATTTACTTTTATGCCAAACTTTAATTGGCAGCTTTTTTTAAGTCATAATAGGCACTGATCGCATCGGTAGGGTGTTCGCTTGAAATTGTGAATATTATTTAGCGGCAGCTGTCCCATAAGCAGCAATTAAGCGAATCAGTGTTGAGATCAGGAAGCTAATCTTTGCAAAAGTGGTATCCAGAAAAGTTTCCCTCGTGAAAACTCACAAAATTACAGTGGTTTTTAAAATGATCATAAGCTTGCCGATTTGCCTAAATCGCGGCGTCAAAGTGGCCTAATGCAAGAGTTGAAAAGATTGTTTTGAAGAGGCTAAAGTCGAAAAATGTAAACCTGTGCGTAAAATAGCTAAAAATATCAGTCTAGGTACTATTCAGAATTACAAAAAAGAAACAACAAAGACCATAAAAACCCGAACAGAAATGATGAGCAACAACTTCAATCAAATAAACGTTGTGGAAGATTGTACGTCGTTTTAATTCAAAACCAAACACGATGTAATGACGAAACAAACGTCAATATGGACAACAGTAAAACACCTTAATTTTACAATGCCATTATGGGACAATATGTACCTGATTCTGCAAAAAGAATTAAAATAGATAAATTTGGTAAGAAAACTCTTATACGGCGGGCCATATTCCCTTATTAGAAGCTCCGCATTTTTTACAGCTAGTAAAAATGAAGGTGTACAGAAAAGGATGTATACAAAAACAGTTAGTATTATTATATCGTAAGCACAACATTCCCCCATTATTTTTGACATATTTAGCATCTGCTCACTACTCTGGTGTGATGTTTCAACTTCTGTATTCTTCTTCTCTAATCCTTTATGCCCTTTCGAGCGTCGGATAATAGTCTCTAATCCCGTATCCATTGTCTCCACCTCTTCCTGTCTCTCGCTAGTGTTTTGATTTCCTCCAGTGTCACACCTTTATCTGCTGCTATTTCTTTGGTTTGGTCCATCCATTTTTTCTAGGTCTGCCACTTCATTTTTTAGGTGGTTTTCTCGCTTCCATTATTCTTATTGCATTTCTGTTTGGTTCCATTCTCTTCTGTACTCTAAAAATATTTATTCTGTGAAAAAAAAACACAATTCGTCAAACTGATTTGTCTTAGTGAACGTTACTGAGCTATTGTAAAGAGACACTTAAAAAAAGACGGGACAGCAGCTAACACAATATAGGAATTCAAGCAAATGTGAAGTGTACACCTTGAAAGTTCTCCAGTCATATTTTTGTAATGAACTTGACCGACTGACAAAGGGTTTAATTTGCAATTTTACAAAAATATTTCTATGTTTAACACATTTTATATTTCAATATTTATTTTTTTGGAAAAGCTGTAGGTAAGCGCGGCGCGGAGAAAGAAGATCTGCTAATAATTTATAAAAAAATTTGCAATTCAGTTCTAGTAATAATTCTAGAATTAATTGCATTCATTTATTTTAAAGATATGACGAATGGCCGAGAAGACATTTGCAGGCAGTTAAAGTAAGGCACAGTTTATGTGGTGATTTAAGTGCGTTCGAGAACAGATCAGCAATTGGAAATAATTAATTCCTATCATTATTAAGTGGAAATAATCAAACCTATACACTGTTTTTGTTGTAACTCGTATCAGTTGTGGGATTAGTAGCAATTAAAAATGCTGAAGCTGAGAAACGATTTAGAAGAGCGAGATTTAAAGAATACAGGAAGTAAAATCGTCCTGAAAACCCTTAAATAGCATCGGCTTGTAGTCAAATTTATTCGTAAAACCCACGATAGTGGTTAAATCAACGCAAAATGAAAGTAAATGGGAACAAATCAGTACACAACTTGGACACAATTTGGAAACAATTGTTCTCATTAGTTGTAGGGGATTTTATTATGTCACGCAAAAGAGATTTTATTACCACGGTTAAAATTTTCAGCCAATTTTATGTTTGACGTTAGTTCGGAGTGTTTGGAGTTTTGTTTACACTCTAGGTCAACAATAAATATGGCGTCAGTTAAGACCGAAGAAAGGGTATTCATTGTGACCGCCTTTCACAAAAGGGGCAGAAGTGCTAGTGTAGCGCTAACTGCCTTCAAGACCAAGTTTGATAAGCACACTAACTTGTCTCTCTCTCTACAAGAGCAAGGTAGAAAATACTATGATAAAATTTGCTCCGTAATTAAACTGTCTAATTTGCCATGTTATGATAGGCTGATTAAAAAGTTTGAGAAGACAGAAAGTGTACTGTATGACAATTTGTCAAGTTATCGAGACCGTAGAACAAACTCAGAAATTTTATAAGAGCTCACAACTTCGGTTTCTAAAGCCGCAGCTCAACTCGGTTTGAGTGTGACCTCTATGTATAGCATTCTCGTCAAGAAATTGCAAACGCCTCAGACCGAGGTCAACATTGGTAAAAGATTCACTTTTGTAAAAGTGATAATGGAGATGCTTCGGACCAAAAAGTTGGACATGAAGCACATCCATTTCATAGCTATGTCAGCAAATAAAACTACCAACATTGGTGCACTGAAACCCACATTTGAGCGAAGTTTGTCGATTTTACCCAGAAAAAGTTAGTGTGTGGTGTGCAGTTCTTCACCATAGAATTGTAGGCTCTCTGTTTCTCACAAAATCTATGAATAAAAAAGTTTATCGCACAGGAGTTCTCGAGAAATTCATTCCAATTGTGAGATAAGATAAGCCAATACTCATTTTAGCAAAATCGAACCACCACCTAACGGACAGCATTTTTGACATCCTCTCAAAAGTCTTTGAAATATTGTTCTATCTTAAGGTAACAGATGCAAGTATTTCCCTACAAAATTCGAAGGCGTTGCGGTTGTCCTTCGGCGTGTGCCAGTCTTTTGGGAATAGGGTTGGAATTAAATGAAGAACTGGAACGCTTTTATTTAAAAATGGAATGTGATCATCTTCAATATTAGAGTATGATAACCTGTTGTAGAAGTATTTCTGTTTGCTGTGGTTCTTGACGTAATTTTCCAACAACTCCAACTTGGCTAGATGCTCCTCGGCTTTCAGCAGGGTGTTATACCATTCTTGAGTGTCCGGAAAGAAGCAGTAGAAGTCGGGGTTGGCAGCGCCGATCAAGTTTAAGAGCACCAGCACATCGACGCGGCTCAGATCGTTGACTAACTCGCCGTCAGCTCTCGTTCGCACTTCCTGTCTAGGTGCTTCGCTCTGTAGATCGAGGCCTGCAGCCCCCAGTGCTGAAACGCTTCTTCCTCGTCAAAGTAGAGCAGCTTCAAGTTCAGTTTAGTCTTGCTCTTGATTTTGTCTAGCTTTTTCTTTATCGTCTTTGCCAGGTTCAGCATTATGGCGCAGGGGACTAAATTCGTAGCGCACACAAAATATTGATTATCCTTGAAGCACTTGCTGTTATAATGGTAGGCCAGAGCGAAGAACCTGTCGGCGTCTGGGTTCAAGGTGGCTACAATGTTCTTGAAATTTAGGGACCTAAAGACGGGCGTTGCGACTTTGAACTCATCTACCTCGACGTTCCAACCCAAGTCGGTCAGCTCCTTTGTGATGTACTGGTGGACTCGCTTATGGGTTAGAGTGCCTACCACCCTGGGTACGAGCAAATTGTCTAAAACCTCCTGTATGTGCGTGATGTTGGAAAGCTCGCCAAGTACTCGCCTGCTCGCTCGATACCTCGGAAGAGCATTCGTAGCATTTATTAACAGCTCGCCTAGTGAAGGCGTTCCATGCAATATGTATGAAAGAATTAAGATCTTGTAGAAGGTAACAATCATCTACAACTGTGGGTTGTCGTTTGTGCCTTCCATCCGTAAGATAGAAGGTGGTATCGAGTGGCCTCCAAATTCCGTCGAATTAAACCCATATGATTTCTTCTTATAGGGTTATCTTAAAGATAATGTTTATCGAAACATAACTCCAGTCCATCGACGAACTCAAAAATCATTTCAGAAAAAAGGTTCTTTTAATTCTGCGGGCATAAAAAAACCGCAATTGAGAGTTTCGAAAAAAGGATTAAAATGGCCATCTCTATTAAAGGCAATCATTTTGAGAACAAAATGCACTAAACTCCGTTTATTCATCCTAAAAAAAATAATTTAAATTTTGTCTTGTCTATTTTTTTTATAATGAATTTTTTATTGTTTGCGTTACATGATGAAGGTTTTGTATAATAAATAATGCTCAGGACCTATAAGAAAAACTGCAAAATTCTTAGAATTACACCTAGTTAATAAACTGGCATAGAAGAAAAAAAAGAAACAACTAGACACAAAAGTAAAGAAACTAATAATAGAAAAAATCTAGACTATTAATAGAAAATAAAATTCTAATTCACAAGACAATTATTAGACCTATTTCGACATATAAGGTCTATGCTTATAAAAAAAATATAACAATAATTCAAAGGAACCAATTGCAAATGCTCCATAAGGTTGTAGACGCTCGATGGTATATATTGAACCATACATTATAAGATCTATGTCTAGGAAGTAATTTGAAAAAAATTACTAAACATTTCGAAACTTTAGAAACTCAACCAAATTTTTATTGAAAGAGTTAGTGGAACCAAGGATCATTAAGAAACTAATGTAAGTGTATGTGATTTATCAAGTTTTTTGACGATGATATTCTAGAAGATTTAGACGGGACTTGCACAGACTGCATTTGTTAGTATATTTAACAATCGTCACCAGTTAGTTTACAAAATTTAGATGTTGTTCTAATTGTTAAAATAAAAAGTTAAAAAAACTATTACCGTTGTCCATACGTAATATTACAAATACAATAGCGTATTATATATACCATAGTTAGCTGATGACTTTTTTGTAATGCTGATTACTAATCGTCACGCCCCATAGTATGATGTAAAATTAAGTTATTTCCTTGGAATAACGAATCACCAATTTAGTGTCCCAAAGATCTTTTACATGGCCGTTCATTCCAGTAACGAGCTCGGAAACACCGAATTCTGGTTTTTGCATTCCGAAACCGTAATTATTCTATCTAAATAACGCATTCCGGTTAACTTTAATGTGAATAACAATGATTTTATATCTCTACCATTACCGCCACTGCCACGTTACTAATTACAATTTTTTTGGAGTACCAGGAAGGTACAGCCCCGGCTCTCGGCGGCCGAGCGCGCTCCAAAAAACCGCCATAAAATATTTAAAATTCCTGTTTGACTTAACGGCCGTTAAATTATTCGGGCCGTTTTGAGCTGCTTTAACAGTTTCTGTTATCACCGCTACCGAGTTACCCGGAATTCGGCCAGATAGCAGCCGGGCGCGACAAACGGGCCGACGGGCCGGAGGAGACTTAATTTATATTAAAATTTAATTGCTTTACCGCGAATGAACTTAATTGTAGACGTGTAATTGGCTGATTTATTTATTTTTAATTTATATTGCCGCTCGATGGGCCGTTTTATGGGCGGCGAACAGCTTTTCTGGTAGCTGCGTTTTATCGGCTCCGCGCGGCCCCTAAAAAATATTATAACCCTTGTATGTACAAAATTGGTGTCATTATTGTTTATTATCCTGTAGCCCCCGGTCGAAGTAGAATTCGTGTAATTTATACGCCGAAATGTAAAGAAATCTGTTTGAAACTCGCGGGCATCGTTTGGGCTTTCGTGGAACGGCGCTGTACAAATGAGTGCCGTTTAGTGGAATCAAATCCTTCGTTTGTACTGGACATCAATTAACCTATACTAATAACCACCATAGTTATATGTTAAATACATTTTAGTTTATAAACTTTCTAAAATGGAAATCACCATAATCTGCAAAATTAATGTCTACAAATTACAAAAAGTAGTTTTCAGCAAAATTAAAATACGTAAAAATTGTTATTTTAGTGATGTTATATTCTAGAAAAAGCAATTATTTAATCTTGGTTAATAATATTTTCAAGTGGTTTTTGGAATTTTCTAAGAAAGCGGAATTGTTCTTAAAAAAATTGTAAAGAGCGGAACGGATGATAATCAAAGGATGTAAGGTTCGGTGAATACAGTAAACACGGTAAGATATTCCAGCCAAGCGGCCAATAAGACATACTACTGTGTACAAATATAACCCGGAATTTTGTTATAATTTTGAAATCCTTATTTATTCTTAAAAATCTATTTCATCGCCTTTGAAGTAAACCCCCTCGGCTGCAATGCACTTATGCCAGCGAATTTTCCACTCATCAAAACACTTTGAAAAGTCCTGTTTCGGTATGGCCTTCAACACCTTCTTCGATTCGGCTTGAATCTCTTCTACCGTGTCAAAACGGTGTCCCCGGAGCGGTCTTTTCATTTTGCTGAATAGCCAGAAGTTACATGGAGCTAAATTAGGCGAATACGGCGGTTGCGGAACGATATGGGTGGAATTTGTAGCGAAATGGTCACGAATAAATTGAGGATTTTTGGAACCAAACGAGAGATTTGACTTTTTTGAGTCACAAAACTTCCTTCAAAATTGGTGTTGACTGATCCATTTGAAATGCCAACGATGTCAGCAAGCTCTCTAGTTGTCAATCAACGATTTTGGAGCACCAATTCTTTAATTTTCGCGACGTGCTGTTCGTCAGTTGATGTTCTTGGACGTCTTTGATGTGGTTCGTCTTCAACGCCTTCACGACCCTCTTTGAACGTTTTATACCATTCGTATACTTGTGTTTTAGACATAGCCTGTTAATCGAAGGCTTTTTGTAACATTCTGAGCGTTTCCACAGCAGAAATATCATTTTCTAACACAAAATTTAATTGAACTTCTTTGTTGAATGTTTTCTGACATGGTAAAAATCGAAAAAGTTAATTTTGGTTGTTTACGAAAACGAGCGTCACTCTTCAACTAATTAAGATATTAACCTAAAATTTGACACATATGTCAGTAGCAGTCCTACCAACTTAAAACTAAAAAGGTTTGTGCCCAACGAAATGCCCGCGCAGTTTAAATTAAAAATTTCGGGTTATATTTGTACACAGTAATATATATGCGATATTGCGTAAAATAAATTCAAGGTCATCAAGATTGATCAAGTTCTGGATTCGTTTGTCGATAGTTGTCTTCAGTCAATTTTATTCCAATTAATAACTACATGCACATAACAACTGTTTTGCTTTTTTATAAACGCTTGTAATTTAAAAATTTTACCAGACACCTGTATTCATTTTATTTCCATCTCTATTAAATTATAGTACCAACTTAAGAACGATTTATGAAACTCAGGTAGTTCCCATTTTACTTTCGAAGCGTTAAGTTGTACTCGGTTTGCTCAGCGTAAAAAAGTGTAAAAGTGTGGTCTCTTATCGGGCACGATAAATGCGAGACCGCTGGCCTTCGTATCTATTATAAAAGGACACGATTAAAATAGCGTATAGACTTCAAGTTCAATGGCAACTTCGGGTATTTACAGATAACACAGGTACGACAGCTATGTAACAATTAAATAAGATGTATAATCTCAACGGAAATAATCCAGAATCAACAATATTATAAATAATCAACCAATTTATCAGACAACACAGGTACGACATGCTATGGCAGCCAACAATGAATACACCTCCATCAACATGTTATCACAGCAAATAATCCAGAACTACGGCAATATGGCCTCGGTAGAATACACCAGTGGCGCAGACCAGATTTATCAACTACAAAGACATGCACGTCGACTAGCGAAGAAGAGGAAGAAATACACCTCAACAAAAATAATGAATGGCAAGAAATAAGTTATACACAAGCAAAAAATAAACAAAACCAACACTACGTGCAAATCGAGATTAACAATCGGTAGACCTATTGACCTCACCAGATGGCGGAACAAGCAATGCAGACGATAGTCAACTACAACACCAATGACGTCCCTATATGTACGAAGAGAGTAAGAAATTACTATGAATTAATAAAACAATTCAATGACATGGCAAGAAACTGAACAGATCAGACAAAGACGTTAGCTGATAACGTTGTCAAAATAAAGCCTAATCCCAGAAACATACTAGGAAATGAATTCGAGAATTTAAAACAAACTTACGACCTAAATGACTCAAATGAAGGAGAAGCCTACAGCAATAGCAATCAGAAGTCACCTACAACACCAAAGGCCTCGACAACTATAGAACTATTGTAATCTAGGAATAAAGTCAGAATATAATAAACACAATTCACAAACATCCAGAAATCTAACCTATCTAGACTTGGAACGTTCACACTAGATGTTGTCAATATAAAACTGACATGAACTCCAGAAACAAAGACAATGATTGAGAATTTACAATGCATCAGAACATTTACGTACACACAAATATCAAATGAAGATAGAGTCACAGAATAGTAATCACCACAACACCGCAACATGCACTAAAATAAGATAAACTCCCGCAAAATGTGCATTATGCGGAGGGAACCACCCCGCGAACTATAGGGGATGCGAGCACTATCAAAGACTCTACAAAGGGAACACCAGAAACTATAGAAAGGTCAACGCAGCCCCACCAATATTTACAAACAATGCTTATATAAGGAACTTACAACAACCCTCACCTTCTCAACAAAGAAGCTACGCGGAAACAATAAAACAAAACACAAATAAAAGCGAAGACACAACTACTAGACTAACCAAATTCTTAAATGAATTTAAAACATTATTTATTTAGCTACTACAACAAAATACCTAGTCCTAAATACGATTACAATGTTAATCAATAAAATTAAATAAAAATAGCAAAGTCACTGCGAATAGCCTAATGGAACGCCAAAGGCCTTCCAAGCCACCAAGAAGAAATTAAAATATTTCTAGACAATAATTGTATAAGCATATTACTGGTTAGTGAAACGCATCTCACAAATGGAAGTTACTTCAACATACCAAAATTTAAATTTACCCACACTAACCAGCCCGATGGATTGCGGGCACCGCAATACTTGTCAAACAAACAATTAAACACCATGAACTGCCAAAATACGAAGAAAAACAAATTCAAGCAACGTCAGTATTAATACAAACACTTCTATACGATTTAATTGTTACAGCAGTCTATAGTTCCTTACGACACAACCTAAAACAAGATCACATTGAAAGCTTCTTTCAAACACTGGCACAAAAATTCATTGCAGGAGGGGATTATAACTGTAAACATACGCTATAGGGTTCACGACTGACTACAACTAAGGCTAGAGAACTAACAAAATTTCTCCAAGATAAGAACTACCAGTTCATTTCGTCGGCAACACCAACTTACTGGCAATAAGACCCCAACAAAATTCAGACTTATTGGACTTCTTCATTACTAACGGCGTAGCAACAACATACATAAACATTACACCCAGCTACGATCTGTCTTCGGACTATAGCCCAATAATAGCTACGCTAAGCACATCCGCAATCTACAAGAAACACAAACCATACTTGCACAACTCCAAAACAAACTGGGACAAATATCGGCAAATACTACAAAACAACATTGTACTATCCACCCGACTGAAAGAACCGAAGAAAGTCGAGGAGGAATATAATAACTTTGTCAATGTTCTACAACAAGCCGCGAAAGCAGCCACTCCTAAGACCGAACACAAGGAATCAACTAATAATATACCCCTAGAAATAAAAAAACTAGTATCTGAAAAACGAAGAGCCAGATCAACTTGACAACGAACTAGAACATCAGATAATAGAGTTAAATATAACCATCTAAGTAACAAGCTAAAAACAGGCTGCGGGAATTCAAAAACAACTCAATTGCTACATACATTTCTAACCTTTCAAGGTTTGATAACTCCATTTGAAGGCCCATAAAAACAGAAGGAAACCTTTAACAACATCTCCCCTTACGGAAATACATCAAATACACTCAATCAAATACACCAGGTGCATGGGCAACAGATGATAAACAAAAGGCCGACCTTGCAGCGGTCTTTCAACCCCAAAATAATGATCAGGTACAGGAAGTCGAACAGGTTCTAAGTACGCCTACACGAGCACAACCTTTAAAATTATTTACTCCAAAAGATATAAGGGCGCAATAAATACCATAAATCCCAAAAAGGCCCCTGTCATACACCTCATCACAGCGAAAATGTTAAAAGAATGGCCAAAAAAAGGACTGTAAAACTCTTGTACATCTTCAACGCAATAATTAGACTCGACTATTGGCCTACATCACTCAAAAGAGCTCAAATCATAATGATACTAAAACCTGGCAAAAATCCGTCAGATGTCACATCTTATCAATTTCAAAACTACTCGAATGACTTTTTCTCAACAAACTGAACACAGACTTAAATTCACAGGATTGGATCCCAAACCATCAGTTCGGATTTTGTCATGCACACTCGACAACCCAACAATGTCACCGAATTGTCAACATTATAAACAAGTCATTTGAAGACAAACAATACTGCACAGCTCCATTTATAGATATTAGTCAAACTTTTGACAAAGTGTGGCACCCTGGACTACTATCAAAATTAAAAAGAATCTTTCCATCCTGCTACTTTAAACTGATGAAGTCATACAAGAACGCCAATTTGAAGTGAGAGTAAACGAAGCTACATCGAATCGACAATCAGTCCTATCAGGAGTACCGCAAGCTAGCATCCTAGGACCACTACTATATGTTCTATACACACACGACTTACCCACAACAACACTAACATCAACAGGCACCTCCGCGGACGACACCGCCATATTCTCAGCACACGAAAATCCAGTAGTAGCCTCCTCAAATCTACAACACCATTTAAACTTAATAAACACATGGATGAAAAAATGGAAGATCAAGGCTAATGAATCCAAGTCGACACAGGTAACCTTCACCCTCAGAAAAGGTACATGCCCACCTGTAAACCTCAATCAAGTAATACTACCACAAAGCGGCAATGTAAAATACTTAGGCCAACTTTCGACAGTAAATTAAATTAGAAACAACATATTAAAAAGAAAAGAACTCAACTCGATTTCAAAGCTAAAGAACTCTCCTGGCTTATTGGAAGGAAATCCCGACTGTCAATGGAAAACAAAATCTTGATCTATAAAATAGTGCTCAAGCCGATATGGACTTACGGCATCGAACTCTGGGGATGCGCCAGCAAGTCCAACACAGCAACAATCCAGAGAGCTCAATCTAAAATACTCCGAGCCATAACGGATGCGCCGTGGTATATCTCGAACCATACCTTACATGCAGATCTCAAAATCCCATATGTCAGTGAAGTAATCAGAGAAATAGCCACCAAACATCACACCAAACTCGAATTCCCCCCAAATCCACTGCTACAACCCCTGCTTCATCTTCCAGAAAATAGATGATTCAGAAAATGTTGGCAAATACTAGCCATCTAATTGGGTCATAGATTGTATTTCTTTCTGATTGCCAATAAAGAATCATAATAAAAAAAATGTACTCAAGTATACGAAAAAGATTTATATCATTGTTTGCTATATCTTGAGCCTTTTTACAATTTCTTAAGTTGTCTAAAGCATCTAATGTAAAAGGTTGTTGATTAACCGTTGTATTTTATATACATTCACTTTCTACGACTGTTTTAAGTGTTGGTTATCAATCCCGGTTTAAATTACCAGTGTGAATAAATAAATAGTACGAGTAAATAAAGAAGTAAACCCCATTTATTTAACATTTTGTGGCTTATATCGAACAATACAATTAAAAAAGGTTGACAAAGAAACAAAGAAGTAGAAACAAACCTAAAAACGTGTTAAAAAATATATCCCTTTTTAAATTTATTTATTTATCTACAATCTGCCTCTCAGAGACATACAGTAGACAATTAGACAATAATAAATACATATAAAATAACATAAACATGTGGGAAACAAACCAATTAGAGTTCCCATTTAGTAACTTAGTAGTTTTATATTGCTACGTTTACACTGTACTCAATATTTATACAATACGCATTATACATTATATATAAAGGGGTATGGAACCACGGAATTCGTCATTCTCTAGGACGAACACGATCAGCACGTTTATGTGTGTACTAATTCAAGTAGCATAACGGATACTATATATCAGTATTTTGTTTGTGCTTGAGGGGATGTTGAATAACATTGTTTGGGACAAATCAGAAAGCGTTTACCATGAACCGTAAAACTGTGGATTAAAAGCGACTTAAAACGTCAATATTGTAGTTACTTGCTGTTCCCAAAGTTGCATATATTGGTTGTATAATGGTTTTATAGAGGAAAATGTTGTTATTAATGGTCAGTTGAGACTTTCAACCTAAAAGCGAATATATCTTTTGAATCTTAAGACCTATCTGTTCTCTGTTTGGGAAAACATGCCTTTTCCAAGTCAGTCATCTATTTAGGTGAAGTCCTAAGTATTTCACATGTTTATCTTGCGTAATTAATGTATGGTTAAGCAGTACAGGAGAGCAGGTACCTCTTCTTAAGGCAAAAGTAATTTGCACCGACCTTTCTTCATTTACTTTTATCTGCTATTTATTAAACTAAAGTTCTAATTACTGTAAATGTTTTTGTAGATGTTGACTTGCCATGTGGGGTTCAAGATGAGAAGAAAATACCGCACTGTCGTCTGCAAATGTTGCTACCATAGTGGAAGCAGTAGTGGAAGATCAGCCGTAAAAAGTAAATAAAATAATGGTCCCAGCACACTGCATGTATTTTAAATAGGGATGTGCGACTATCTCTATATATAACAATAAAATATCTGTCTGTTAGATTCGACTTGAGGATTTTGTAGGATGGTAGAGTTCTTTTGATTTTAAATAAAACCCCTGATGCCACACTTCATCAAAGGCTTGTGCGACATCTATGAAGAGACTTGTAAAATTTTATCGACTACTCGGTGTGACCCAAGAGTTTGAGAAATTGATAAAATTGAACTTTACAAATCTTGTTTAGTGGTGGGTTTTACAGATTGATGATCATGATAGTTTGTTAACCTAATTGAAAGTGATTCAATAATGCGATATGATTTCTGTTATAGTGATAATTATTTTACTCGCCCATAGGCTGTTTCACCTGAATTGTCGGTAATGAATTGGATACTGGGGTATTGTAACATGCGTTTGTGTTATGCTGGGAGTTTGAAGATCGGCATATCAGTGCTATTTATTTTAAGAAAAGTTTTAATTTCATTTATGCATTATTTTTAAATACTAAATACTACATTATGATGAAGAATCTTTTTCCAAAAAAATACCGACGCAAACAAGACAAGATAGATTACAGAATATGAAGTTTAGAACAAATTCCTCTTTTGGAGATGTGTTTTAAAACTTTGCAGGGTTAATCTTTACTACAGAGGTTAAGATTTACGCCTGCAGCTGTTTGAATTCACGTGGAGTTGGTAGTTTATTCATTTTAACGTGCACCCTTAATGCTAAAAGAATTACGCGACTATATCAATGGGTTCTTTTATTATTGTTAAGAAATGGTTTAGTAAAAAAAGTAAACTTAGAATTTGCTAAAGGATAATGATAGAGCAAGTAGAAAATGCATCATGGCATCCAAACTTTGAATTAGCTGTCTTATTGGAGATGCATAGTTTCCCACAAAGTATTAACTTTGGGGAAATGGGTGAAACAATTTTCAAAAGTACAAAATTTGTCACGATAATCATCAATGTTAGAACATCGGTGATAGCATGTCTAAATGTTTTTAAATTATAAGTGATAATAACGATGACTGAATTCCGTACTAGATAAATATGTGAAGTGTATCCAATAAGGACTTAAATAAGCCACAGAATGTTTCAAATATCAGGCTGATAAATAGTTTGTAAGGGTAATCAGTGTACTCGTTGAACGTCAGGATTTTGAATGAGTTTGCTGTCGTAAAGTTTGAGTTTGATTCCTACAAGTTTATTGTTCGGCAACCTTAAAAGGTGTGTTTAGAATTTATATCGTCTATGACTAGTAGTGTTCCAGTTACATCAAAGATTTATTTTATACCTTCTTCAATTAGCTTTTTGTTTAGTTATCTGTAAATGCTATTATTGTAATGTAACTCTGCTTATCACGTTTAACCTTTATTGTTGACCTTTTTATTTTTAGATTGTTGATTGCTGAAAGTAGTGTGTGTTTAAATTTGATTTTGTTGAGGATCGCCGTTCCTCCTGGTCTTACCTAGAATTTTAAATTTGATAGTCTCGTCACAAGGGAGGGTTTCAGGTGCATCCTCGACTTTTAAATAAAAGTTATTTTTTGTGGAGAGGGTCTGATTCTAAAATCACAATTTTCGTTTGAAAGCAGGTCACTTATGGATGGCATCGGCAACAGCCTCCAACAAGAAGACGACGGTAGGGTGCTGGATTGTAAGGCAAGAGGTAGCTGGTTTGCGACGGCCTTTGCCACTCTTCATTTTACCTTGTGTTTGTGACTATCTAGTAGTTTTTGCATTTTTTACGTTTTTTTTATCTTTTTTACTGCTCTAGACTGCTGATTTGATTAAAAAATTGGACAATGTTGATTGGAGTAACAACATACTTTATTCATCTAATATAGAGATACGGTTTGCAGTTATTAATCACACGATTGAAGCAAGGTAAACTATTATAGTGTGCACATTTAATAAAACTGAAGTTAACACAGTCGGCTTCCGTGCATTTCTCGTCGACGTCCTTGAAACAGATCTCGCTTATATTTTCAAAGTACGTTGCCTCTTCTGTTATATAACCAACCTTCTGACGTTGGCATTTGAGCATTTTTTCGAACTTTGGCAATTGCAACTGGTTGTATGTGAAGGAGTGGATGCAATTTATATTTAGCCTATAGTTCAGGTTGACATTTTCTAGTTGATTTAACATAACAAAGTTGTACATTGCTTTTGCAAGTATCTTGTATTCTCTAGATGGTTTGAAGCTCTGCGAGATTTATAATGCTTTCTAATACCCCCGGGCTCTCAAGTTGCTATTATAGTCTGACAGATTATGTTCTCTTGCCTCTTTAAACTTTAAGACAACTGCTCCGCTTCGGAGCCCATCCTTATTCGCTTTACGAAATTTGGCTTGCACTTTTGAGAAGCGTCTCTTGGGTCCTAAATTCAAAAATTCTAGCGTTTTTCTTGTATTTAAAAGAAACGACTTCTTTGATTGTCTTAGTTTTACTGAACTTATCCTTGCTGTCTGTAAAATCACACGGTCTCGTTATTCGAATTTTTATCGTAGTAGTCTACGAAACCAAACACGTCAATTTCTTTCAGGATGCAGAACACACACCAGTAGTTTAATTAATAAAGTCTTTGCTACTGCCTTTTCCTCTTCTGTAGCCCATTCACGATATTTCGAGAATTGAGCATTTGCAACCTATCAAAAGAAACGAAAAAGTACCTAAAACACACTACAAATCCGAAAATGTAACCAGTGTTAACTACACAAACACTGATTCACAGTGAGTTAAAAGCAAGTTTAGCGAAACCGCTCGCGAACTAGCTATTTCTTGCCTTACAATCTTGCACCTTACCTCTGCGCCACCGTCGCCTTCTTGTTGAAGTCTGTTGAAAATTCGATGCTATCGATAAGTAGTCTGTTTTCAACCGAAAATTGTGGTATTAGAACGGAGTAGCCGCACGAATGGATACCGACACCTCGAATGTCCCTCAACCCTCTCCACAAAAAATCAACTTTTATTCAAAAGTCGAGGATGCACCTGAAAACCTTTCCTTGCCAGTTATGAAGGTAAGATTTGAATTTTATAAAATTATTGTAGATTGTCGGTTCACTCACCGAAGTGCCTGATTTTCATTTAAATTTAATTCGCTTTTAAGTTATTCTACAAATGTCTGAATACTGCTTACGTCTAATAGAGGGCTTTAGTGGTACCGGGTTGATTCTAGAGCATTGCTTTAATAGCTCTCTGTAATATGAACAAACAGGATAGTTTGCAATGTGGTTCCTTCCATAGTTTGAAAAAATCGGTAAGTCATTAGATTTCATTGTGCAATCAGTGTGTAAGTACATAGTTTCAGATTATAGTAATTTTTGCTATAGCCATACTGCTGATAGCAATGTCACTGTGGTATGTTCATTGACTTTCTTCTAGTTTTCGCCGTTACTATTGAGGTATAGAGTGGGGTTAACAAGAAAATTCGCTAACTTTGCTTATATTTGTGAGGTCTCTCGCGTAAACTAGCAGTGCTTTTTGTTTTTAATATATAAGCGAGTTACTTTTGCAATGGGTGAGTTGTTGATTAGTTCTTTTTTTATTTCCTGGTCGATGAGGAAAAGCGGCATAATTAGGATAACTCTTTGTGCGTTAAGATCTTTTTTTTTAAATTCAAAATTATTATTGTATAATAAATAAAAATTTGGAAATGTATATACTGATATAGTATAACAATTTTGATTTTGTAGATGCTTCGGCATTCTGTAAGTCACTAGCGCATGATTAAATTAAAATTAAGATTGTTTATAGTATACAGGTACAAGCTATTTTTTTTATTTAATACTTATGACCACAGATCTATACACAAACTGCTAAGTCTTACAGTACCTGCTTAAAATGCCCATTTTAAAATTTTTAGTTGTATTAATGAGATACCGCTAGTTGTACGTTTATTATGCATTTTCCACTAATCGTGTGCTAACTTTTGGTATTCATTTTAAGAAAACGCAATTTATAGATGTTGTTGCGCTTAATTGCGCACTTCTGTCTCTAACACTTTTTGAATTGAGAAAAATAATTATCATCAGTTTTAGTTGCTTTCTCACCGATAACGCTTTTGAATAAATAAATTATATAAACGTTCTTAATGTTGGAATTAACGCAATTAACGGTGTAGTGATTGTTGATTTAGAAATTAAGCATCATAAAATGTTAATGAAAGCACAAAGACATCAAAGAAGTGTAAAGACAATTTAAAAGACCGTTTCACAAAGACCCACCAACGCGATTTAACATTTCTTCCGTCAGAAATGAGTTTGAAACGGCATCTACTGGCCTTCTCAAAAATAAAGTTGATTGTCTTGCAGCTTCAAATATAATTCCTAGCGTTAGCCGTTACATTTAGAAAGAGGTGGTCATCATTTTGAATATTTGCCTTTAATTACATTTATTATTTTTTACTTCTAAAAATGAAGTCAGTACTGTTTTTATTGTCATTTAAAGAGTGAAAATATTTCTTTGAGACATGGTGATGTACATTAGTACTCGACAATGGTGACAATTATTTTTCAAGTTAGACTTGGCTTTGCTGTTGCGCCTATGTGGAATTCTGGGTGTATCTTAAATTATTGTTTTAATAAAACATTTTCACAACCAAAAAATCTTGTTCTATTTTGGCCAAGAATTTGCAATAGCCATTTTGTTGATAATGGACAACTGAATACTCGTGAGCTTTAATTTAAATGTATCGAAGCTAATTAGGTATTTAGTAAAAGTACAACGATCTTTAAAAACAGAATCACTAAAAGAATAAAATCGACTGACAGATGAAAAATAAAGATTGAGATAGAGACTTCAAAAGATGACTTTTAAAAATTGCATCTGTAATAGAAGTTGATAACCGTTGCTTTAATTTATACGCAAGTAAAATTTTACTGAATCAAAAACAAAAAAATATTCTTTCATTTATGTCAAAATGTTTGAAGAGCATATGCTGAAGTGTTAGATCTTTTGTGAAAATATGTCTATAAGCAAAATAGTACAATCAGACAATGTACAATGTACAATGCAGACACATTGGCCGAATTAAAATATATTAATTTGTGATGTTATTTATTCATGCAATGAAGTAAAGGAAAATTAGAAAAGTTACTTTCTCCAAATATAGAGTCAAATCTCATTAAGATTTATTGAGTTTAATGGCTCATATTCAGTTTCTTAGGCTAAAATATTATTAAGTACATAATGTCACGTTGGTTATTCAAACAAATGTTCAAGAAAAGCAACATCTTTGTAATGGTTGCTGAATTTAGAAACTGGCGATAAACTGATGATTAATAGTATTACTGACGTATACATGAAAAATACATTACAAAAGAAACAAAATAAGAAAAAACTTGATATCAACTGCAATATAAAAATAGGAAAGTGTATTCGTTTTATGTAAATTTTTTGCAACAAGGCATTAATAAATGCTCTTAGCATTATGTGAAATGTAACAACAGTTAATTATTGGTTTACAACTTTGCTATTCACATTTGACACAATCATAAATTACGACGTTAACTGGTGGGAAAAGAACTGCTTACAATGCTGTAAAATATGTTCGAGATTATTTTCATCGCATTGCATCCAGAAGAACGGCTTATTTTATGTATGCCATGTGCTAAAAAATCTAAAATTAACAGTATGTTAATGTTTACAAAATAGTATTATCCTGTTATTTAAGGTTGTAAGATCAACTGTGAATTTGTAAAGTACTGCTTTCTTCGAAAGTTAATTGTGGTCTGTTTATGCTTAACATTCCAAAGAATTGTACAAGATTTTATCTAGAAAGTTGTCTCTATTAAATACCGATCTAAAACTCCTACCACGCAATATGTTTTCTTATTCACTCTACATTTAAAATCATTTTTTAATTCCATTCCAATACCATTTTATGAAAAAATTTGTTATGTGTTTGTAGGATACACTACAGATAATAATGTAGTGATTTACAGTATGGCTCCGCTTTCTGTGTTAAATAGTTATTACTATTATTACCTTTACGATAACGATCGTCTTAAAAAATACAGCGTTGATAAATAATTGAAATATCTGAAAAATATTTAGAACCATTATATTTAGATACCATAAAATAGACGCTTAAAAATGTAGTACGTAGATGCCCATACAATTACCATGTTCGATGACTAGATACTATCAGATATTTTGTATCTAGATGCTGTAGAGTCACTACAACACAAACGATACTTTAGACATTTTTAAAGAAAAACAGAACCAATTTGTTATATTGTTACATTTTTTTAGTATGAAAGTTTTGAGAAGTTTGGTGTCTTAATAACCTCTTTTAAAGTATCAAAAAAGTAAGATGAGACAAACTTAATATAATAATAAGAATATACGTTTTATAGAAGCAATACCTCAAGTTAAAATATAACTATCAAGCTTGCAAACAAGCTTATTTAGAAGTAATTGATAAGTTTGAATAGATTTTGAATCAATGTAGCTACTGTGTGTACTCGGTGTTGTTTACTGTATCATAAGTTAAATAGTGTATCTTCTATATCTGCTTAAATTGTACCTGACTATAACTACATGTAGGGTTATTACAGATTATTCAAGGAGTTCAAAGTTCAAAGATTTTAAAAGTATTGAACTTAAATACTAATGTAACTTAAAACGGAATAGATATTTTCTAAGTTTAAATCATAACTATCTGAACGTGTAGTAGTAATGAAGCCTGGAACCTCATCCAATGTTAGCAGTGATGGTACATAAACAGAATATCATGTTCTTCCTTTGACTTATCTATTTTTTAAAAGTTCTGTAGCGCCAATTTTTTGACGTTTTTGCACCAAATTTATTAAAAACGTTAATACCGACGTAACATTTGCAAACACGGCAGCAATGATCGATGTATCACCTAAAAAGGCATGCATTTATTTATTTCACAGTCTTTTATTAAAATTAATCCATACTGTCTACCAAATCATGCAACTATTAATAACACAGAATAAAATAAACCTGCAAAGCTTGCAACGCATAGCGAAGTGGAGGAGCAGTCTCCCCAATTTTTGAAATCGCGTTTCCGGTTAAAGGTCACGTAATATTTCAAAGTTTTATGTTTAAATTAATCAGTGTTCAAAGACGAGTTGAATGTCCTATGTTGATATTTTAAAAATTTGAAATCGTAAAGGTCACTAACGCTGACCTTTGACCAATCAGTTTCAAAATCACTAGCAAACAAGCCTCTTTGGCCACCTGTCGATTGGTGAAAACAGAATTTGGAAATTCCCAGCCGTTCTTGAGTTTTTGTTCGGACGGGCAATATGAAGTTAGTAAGTGACTTCGCATTGTTTCGCCACTTAATAATAGTCAAACAAAAATTAATAAAAAAACCAATAAGCAAACTAAAATACTAATTTATGTCCATGAAACTATAAATTATTATAAAGTATTAAAAAACTTACGCTCTAACATTTTCAGCAAATTTATTACAGTTAGTAGGGGAAAACCCTACGGATTAATGTTACCAGTAGTGTCTTTTATCGTAATCTCACAAACATTTGCTTTAAAAATTATATAAAATATTATACGTACAAAGATCCGGCCGAGCGCATCAATAATTTTTTGTTTACTATACAAAACATATTAATTTCTATAATAAATAATAATATTAAAACAATGCTTAATAATTTAAAATGTCTAGTAATTAAAGTTGTAAGTCTATGCAACAAAGAGAAATGACCAATTCTTATATGTTAATTAAATCGAATAATACAACACAAATGTTTAATCTTATTAAGTTAGGACATTATAAGTCGAGAAACGAAACTAAAGATGTTCTATGGTTCCGAAGATACCAACAGCATAAGCATACGAGAAATTACATACTTCTTAAGTAACAGAAATCACCGCACATTAGGTCGGAATACCTGAGAGAGTTTGGGTTTGTTTCGAACGTAACTCACAAATGTTAATAAAACAGAAAAACCATAAACTTTGGGTGCCCCAGCCTATTCTTTAAAGAATTTTTTAACAACGATTGAGGCTGAAACCACATCGTGAACAATATATCTCTGTATTATGTTGTATAGTATGGAGGAAGAAGTACGAAATTATTCCATTAATTTTTAATATCCTCTTTCATGAGAAGCCTCATGCTTTATCATTTGTTAATATTCTTTATAAAAACCTTTTTTAATTCTATTGAAGAAATTTTAGATTTTTTTATATATGATTCAAAGCGACAAAGATATCATAAACATTTATTTACATGAGCCTAATATTACTAAAAATAATTTTCTGTGTCTTTTAGTAGACTTTCTATGTGGCGCGCCATTTTAGCTAATTTTTACGTACATAAGTATTGTGTGTTTATAATCTTTTTAATTAGTGTTTAACTATTTTTTTCTGCAATTTGTGTTCTTGTATTGTTAGTCTATTACGAGTTAAAACGTTTTTGCCATACAGATTGTTCTGTGCGACTTCTAAATTACTCCAATCTTTTATGTGTTGTTTATATTTTATCTTGGTTAATATTAATTTTAATAAAGTTCACCTGTACACTAGAGTGTCAAAATAAAATAAACCTAAAGAAAAAGTTAGTAATACAAAGTGGTAAAATAAATTGTACGAAAAATGGTAAATTATCTGCAGTTAAACAACATTCTTGAACATTTGTGATTATTTTAGTATTGTGCCTATTACACTTACCTAGATCCAGAGATCTAAATTTCGGCCGCGGGCGTAAACTACACATAGCAGTGCTACGCTACGAGTAATATGAGGTGCATTCAAGTTTTAAGGTCTCCAAATTATTTTCTGCAAAAGTGCTTACCCAAGGAAGTTGAAACTTCTGCTACTTCTCAACGTAAACTCCGCCTAGACGTACACATTTTTCACAACGTCGTCACCATGATTCCATGGCTGCTGAAAACACTTCCTTAGAGGTGTGTTTTGCCCTCTGGAAAATTGCCGACGCAAAAGCGGTTCGATGGAAAATGAGCGCTCGCGGAAATTGTCTTTTACGACGGCATCACCTGTCAACATATCCTAAAAAATTGAAGAAACCTTCCGCATATTGCAAAATGGACTCCACATATCTTACGGAAATGTCAAGTTTAGAGGCGATATCACGCACACCTAATCGACTGTCTTCTATAACAACTTGCTCCACTCGCGCAATCAGGGTTCCGGTCTGGCTGGTTCGTGGACGAGGCTGCTTCGGGTCATTGTCTCGATCTACTTTAAACTTTCGTACCCACAAAACCACATTTAACATCCAAAACGCTTTCACTGCATCTATCTTTCAATTGGCGATAAATTTTGATGGGGATTTTACCACGTAAGAGAAAAAAACGTCGCCGATTGAAGTATATAAAACAACCCTCACTGCAATGGCGGCCATTCGACTTTTGTACATTTTATGGTTCAGCTATTCATATTACAAAGTTAGAAATATATTCTGTGTCTTTTAAAATTAACCGCATCTTTCTACTTACTCTCACTGCTGAGAGAAAAATTTGGAGACCTTAGAACTTGAACGTATCGTGTATTTTTGACATCAGTGAATCAGGTTACTTTTTGATTTAGAAGAAGTGATAAGCGATCAGCACTGTCAAGATCTGGTCTTCTAGGATCTGCGAAATAAATAATTGTAAGAGAAACTGTTAAACTCTGAAAAACTGGGGCTAACCTAGCGCAAAATTATCACTTCAATGCTATTTGTATAGGGTAAGGTTGTACGAACGCCCCACCAAGAAGAAATTCTTGCTAAATTCCTTCGTCGATAGTGTTAGCCAACATGGATATGCTCTCAATCTTTTAATAGTTTGGAAATAGAAACAACAAATTATACTTTTGTCTTGGTCGGGGTAGCCTCCAGACATGAATTCAATAGAAAATCGATAGCACATTATAGAACAAAAGCATGAACAAAGAATACGAAAGGCAACAAAGCAAAGTTAAAGACAGGGGTAATAAAAAAGTGGCAGGAATTACCACAAAAAATCATAAGCAATCTAATTGTAATGCCTTAAAGGTTCAGAACATTGTATAATAGTAAAAGGCCAAGTATAAATTGTAGATTGTAGTTAAATATTTTAGTTAGCGTTGTATTAATAAAAATTTTTATCTGTATTTTTTATTTTTTTGTTATTCTGGTAGTCAAGTATATCTGACTGATCAGATTCCTTTCTTCTACTCTGTTACGGGCAGTTATTTCCCTTGTAGTTTAGTGGCGGTGTATTTAAAAACATATAAGAAACTGTTGCTAACAACACATAAATAATAACAAGATACCGGATTCTAGTTACGCATATTTGGAATTTCTAGTCACTTTTATTGTAGTGATCAACACTAGCTTTAGAATGTGGAGAAATTCAATATATCCACTACAAGATTGTGTTGCCTCTACGGCAGTTACGATATCTTTATAAGCAATATATTAGGGATATTGAAATACACTCTAAGGTTGCAAAACTATTATTTGAAAACTATTTTTAAGTGTATATGTGATTGTTGAAAACTGAAAAGCGTTAACAGTTTGTTATACCCCCAGAAACTCTAATAATCTATTTTCGATAGTATCAAGTAATAGCTGAAACATCTGTATGATTCATATATTTTTTCTAATACTCTATCTACATTTTTATGCCATTCTAAAGCTAACATCTTTTTCGTTTTACTTTTGACTTACGATTTGCTGTCTCAATAAATATCGGGGAATGTTGCGTACGTCTTTTAATTGTGAATAGTCATAATTTAAATTTTCTACAACATAAAATGCTAGAAGTAAAACAAAATATTTTTAATTTTATTTTTTTTACGGTTTCCGGACTATGTTCCGGTAATAATAGAAATAAAATACAGATAGTACAAGATCTTTGGTTAAATGCTCCCAAAAATTTCAGCACCCGATTGGTTTCAATCGTATAGCAGCAGTAATTTGAGTTGCCAGTGCAATATTATTTTGCACAATGTTGAAAATAGAATACTAAGCCATAATCAAATTTCTCACTAAAGAAGATATTAGTCCCAGTGACACTGGATAGTGTGTATGGTGAATTGTTGCCTTTTTGTGCAATTGCAAACAAATTAGTAAAACCTTGTGTTTGGCCCAACAAAGCATTGAAGATAAACCACGTTTAGGTCGACCAGTTAAAATGCTTTCCAAAGGAAACGTTCTCGTCGATTGTGAGGTGCTGCAAAATAAGAGTTTAAAAATAATAAATACCAGCATGGCTATGGGTTTCTGATAGAATCGTGAAACCCGTTCTCCACGAGTACTTTCATATCAATAAGGTTAGTGAAATATGGGTATTTTCACGACTCAATTTACGAAAGAGATTATAACAATTATGCTTTGGTACTTAAAGCGACTTTCGCTAGTTAATTTTAAAGAAAGAACACGATGGTAAACTAACTGCATGAATTGCGCAACGTTACCAAATAAAAAGTGAGTGCCATGTTGAGTTAAACTGTCCGGCTTCTTAATGATAACGATCTTGTCCATAAGTCTGCAATTGCTCAGGTTACTGGGAAATGCTGTGGTTTATAGGAGTTTTTTTACCTACGCTATAGTTCGGTGAGTTCTATTTACTTCTATCAAAACTGAAGAAAGACATTTGAGTAAAAAAATTTAACCACGATGAGGATGTAGGAGGCTGTTTTTGAATATATTTTGGAAAGCTAATACAAACCGCCGGTTAAAATGTGCAGGATTTTGGTTACTGGTAAGTACATACAGGCCACAATATATGGGGTGCTCTGTTCTGCATTTACTTATAAAAATACAAACTTCTGCTATTATATTAACGTTATTTTTCCCATTAGAAATGCATTTATAACCTTTTTGTATAAGTATAATGAAATACAGGTGTGGATATTGTAAAATAAAAGTAATCATTTAAAACACGTATTTCTATTTTGCATATTTAACTGTTAGGGCATATTTGCGTAAATATTTTTATATATTTTTTTGTGTATACATTCCAGGCTCTATACATATATCTATATAAAGAGAATGGTGTAAAACCATAAATGAAACTTTGGACAGCGGTGTGGCGAATTAGCGAGAGGTGAAATAAACTAATATTCCTTATGACGTCTGCTTTCGAATGAGGTATCATATGACATATGTTGTGTGATGGAAAATTTTGACCTCACCGTTGACCCCTTGACCTTTAGCCAATTTGGCTAAAATTCAATAGCGAAGAAGGTATTGACCTAAGGTATATGTATGCCAATTTTGAAATGAATCCGATGATTATAACGGAAGTTATCGTGTCTCCAGACAGACACACAGACAGGCAGACAGACACCATGTTAAAATCATTAACTTTCGCCTATAGCGTTCCGCTGTCGAAAGTTAATAAGTATGTTTGATGTTATTCTCATATTATATTAGCAAACTTAATTACAACACCTTGTAGACAGTCTGGGAATTTTGACCAGATTTGAGGTTTCGAGAGCGTAATAGCCCCAATAAAATGTTAATTGGGTTTAATTTCGCGTCTCCTCCGAACAAATCGGATACGGCAGCGGCTGCGACGGATGTGTCAGCCGCCGGGCTCTTCATTGGTGACGAAACCGAACGTAAGAATACGGCGGTGCATAATTCAGGGCGGAAATCACCAATACGTCTAACCGTTTCAGGGGCTAATTGAAGTTAAAAAGGGTCGCCTGAATGATGCACGAGCTTTTAAACGGCAGCTCAATCCACTCCGAAAGCTTAGCGTCTCTAACACGAGGAGCGACTATTCGGCGGGCACGCCGACTAATTATTAAAACGGTACGACAATGAACCCAAAAAAGGGCTACTTAATATTGCAAAATCTTGGGGTAAGTCAAGAATGATTAGGATTTAGACGGGTTTTAAAATTTATGCCGCTCTGATTGCGCGCTAGTTGCAGCCGGTGAATTTTTAACTCGCCTACGTGCGAGTAAGGACCGCGTCAAGTGAAAACGTCACTAATTAAGTTCGCCTGAATTATTGCACGCACGATAATTAAGGAATCTGGGAAAAATAATTAAGTGCTGCCTTCAGTTAGGCCCGCATGTGAATAGAAGACGTCAACCGTTTCTGGACTGACAGGAAGAGCATGGGAAAGATTAAACACTGAGCGGCTCGTAAGCCCTATAGAATTATTTTAGTTTAGCTATAATTGAAACACTAGAATTTTTGTTAGTCATCTTTCGATTGATAAAGGTACATTATACACCTACTGTGGCCACTTTTTTGCAAAGTCAAGCTTACTAATGTAGTTACACGATTTCTAAAAGAACTGAACTCATTGATAAAAATTAGTGTTCTCATATTTCAGCAAATTTTTCTAGTTTACTACAGCTTTATATGTAAATATATTCACGAAATCACAATAAATTTGCTCCGCTGTTACCTGTCCCAGTTTAAATAACAAAGAAAGAGATATAGATATAAAAAAAAGGCTAGGGATGGAGAAAAAGGATAAAGGTTTGCAAGAAAAACTAATGAAAATAGAGACATATACATAATTAATGAAATATAAAAGAAAAAAAGGAACCAAAATAAACAACAAATAAATAAATAGACAAGAACTAAAGTTAAAACTTTATAGTCGAAATATTTTAATACGCGACACGATAATATTCCAGTAAAGAAAAAATTTATAGATAACAGAAAAAATTACAAATGCATGCGATCTAAATCAAAGAATAGGAAGGTAGGGGATACCCTAAACGCTGACAAAAAAGAATAATAGGAATGTGCCAATCACATAACCTCAGTGTACTAAATAAATTCTTTTAAAATAAAGACATCCATAAATACACCTAGATACGAGAGACACGAAATGAAAGAGAAACGTAAAATGTGGAAGTACATTAACTCCTAGTAGCACTCATGGAATTTAATGGAAAAAAAGACATAACGGGAAATAGAAAAAGTTAATAATGAATCAAATATAACTACAAGAAAAAACAAAAAAAAATTTTAAATAAACTGAGAGAATTCAAGTAAACAAGGTTTACAAAAATATACAGAAAATAGAGAGATAAAAAAACTTGTCTTCAAAGAAAACCCGGACTAAAGAAGTGATCTATTTCTCGGGGGAGGAGAGATAAAAAAACCTGAAGTCTAGGAACATAAGAGAACCAAAGACAAATAACGCAAATAAAGTGTACGTGCTCTAGATTGGGAAAAAGGAATAGAGAAGATACTGTAAGGACCGAACAAGAAAAGAGATTACATCGGTACAGATATGTTAGAAGCAGTAGCAGTAGCAAATGTATACAAACAGTGACAGATTGGAGCTCAATAGTGAGAAGAAAAATAGGACAACCAAGACAATCTTAGAGAAATGAAATAACTGAAGCAATAAAGAAATGAAACATGGGCGATAGAAGATTAAGATTGAGAGAAGAGAGATGGTGATTACAGGACCTATAAAGCCAATCTCAATTATTAAATTCCTTTAAAATTATGTACAATGGCCAAAAACTTTTTTAGCTTTAGTCTCAACAGCAAATTTTCATCTGCTAGTTTGTGTTCATTGGATAACAACCCCAATGATAAAAATGTTTTCACAATTTTCTCTGCAGTTATAGTTTGTATATCGGAGAATTTCGAAAAACCCCAGACTATTATGTATATTATACGCATTTTGTTCTCGAGTCCAGAAGTAAATTTCGTTTTTATTATGAAAACTTATAGTTACTTAAATTTACCCATAAACACTACAAAATCCAGTTTTCCAGAAATTGAGAGTTTAAAAAGTTATTTACAGTGGGGAGAGGGGTAAGTTTTTACTATTTTTAATTTTTTTCTTGTTGGTAATATTGTTAACAGGCTTCCTCTTAAAGCTTTAAATATTTCAACTTTTAATATTTGAAATATCCGCAGTTGGCGGATAGAAGTTTTTATTTATCAAGAGGAATTGGTTATATTATCGGAACGGAACCTTCTCTAGATTTAATGTGAGGAGTCAAAATTGTTGAATCTGCAGATTGTTCGTTTACAGATGATACCCCTTTTGTTTTATTATTATACTCCTCCCCTCCAAAATGATTTGTTAGTTACTACTTTATCCTAGAGTTTGTTCTCTTCTTCTCTAAAGGAGGTAGCTGAGCTTAAATATGCGAATTTGTTTCTTTTCGCTGTAAGAAGAAACGCCTCTGAACAATATACAATCACCTTTTCATTTAAAAAGAATACTGGTGTGGCGACCTTTTCGCCCTTAAACCGCTTTATATCGCGGCGGCATGCGAGCCTTTGATATCAGCTACGTTTTGCCGTCGCACACGAACGGCATGGGCTTTTACTCAGCCGAGAGATTCATGCCCCGCAGCGCGGCCACTACGGTCGTGTCTCAGTCCGCATAAATTCGCATTTCGCATCCCCGCAAATATTCACGCATCGCAGCTCGGCCAATTTGGTCGTGTCTCAACATCCCGAAGATACCAGATCCGCAACGCAGAGGTGGCCACCTTGGAATCGCCGACGAAGCCGAAGCCGAAGCCGATTCAGGTGAGCGATTTGGCAATTCATTGGTTGATATCGGTAGCTGCCCCCATCCGCTAACGCGACGGCCGTTTAAGGGACGATTTTGGCCTTATCGGCTGACCTTCCACTACGGGCCGTACTACGTTTCCACACCGCACCACGAGAGCGGCTATTTACACGCCTGCCTCTCCATTTTTTGGTCCTTACGAGCCGCATCGGTATCGTATCCCACACCGCATCCACGAGAGCGGCTATTTACACGCCTGCCTCTCCAAATACACTTACTTTAGAATCTTAATTGTTCTGATTTTATTAAAGAAATATTATAATAACATTTTTTGAGATTACTTACAGGAAAGATTTATATTTTTTAATTTCAGTGAACAAGATTGTAGTGATTTTATTGTTATGCGATATTTAAATTTTATTATTGTGGTGTTTTATGCTAGCGTAAATGTAGATGTTGGTAGGGCTAAAATTACCAATGGCAATCTTTTGGTTGCTAATAAACTTTACATTTGTAAAATGTGTGTGATGTTGAACATTAAACTAATATACAAACAAATTTAGATTTGTACAAAAAATTCTGTAAACATTAAATCCAAAATTATCATTTCCGTTTTTGTCACCCCCTTGTTTGGCGCTTTACACTTTTTATTAGGTGGTTGAAGAAAAAAATGTTTTTCCTGCCCACTAAAATAGTAAATAGACAATTTAGTTACCTTTACAGTCGAAGTGAGAGAAGTGTTGAAGGCAGAGAATTTTAAACAATTAAAACGAAATAAAGAGAACATAATTAAATTAAGCATTTAAAGATTTTGCAATTGCTTTGCAGAGTGATTAGAGTATTCAAAAATCGACACTTTAAATGACTACTGATTGGTCAAAAGGCAAGATACTTCCTATCAAATATAGTCAGTAGCCCACCTAAAATTTTGTGAAGCATATTTTTTGATTGAGCTGCTTAATCTAAGATGCTTTACGGATTTCACTATAATACCTTAGTAGTTAAGTTTTCCTTCTCATCTTTAGTCAACATTTGTAGTGAATCTGGTGGCTATGGATTCAACTGTTATTGGATTTTCAGGTTCTATGTCAATGGAAAGCATAATCCTGCAACTTGCTTTTTTGAGAGTTGATGCAAGGAAAATTATGTATGCTTACTTATAGTGGGAGTGTCCTTGTTTTGTTAGTCGATAAAGAGAAAATTAAACAGCTTTGGGGTTAGAAGGTAAAATTAAACGACTTGATGAACGGATCTTATGATTGAATATGGACCTCTTTTGTTTATGTCTGTGTACCAAGAGTAATGTAGTTTTATTTGCACTTTACGATTTTCTCGAGTGTTCTCGATAATTAATTAATGTTATAAATTCGTCGAAAGTTCAAATTGTCATATTAATTAGTAATGTAATGTTCCTTTGGGTATTATTGGTTTAAGGGCTGAAGAAAATTTCCTTCAATGAGCTTATTCGTGTAGTGGTAAATTGGAGAACGTAAACGTAAATTAAACATCTGACTATTTAATAGTATTATTATCATAAACAATTGCATACCACCTCCTATCATATCAACTTTGAGATAGAATTGTTGGATTTTGTCTGCCGGAAGTGTCATGAAAAATATCGTTCGGATATGTAATTTGTGTTTTAGATTCAAACCTACAACTTAGAGGCGATCTTCCGACGTGCATAATCACAAGAACTGAACCAATCCTACCAACAGGTATAGATTATGCAAACCGCATTCAAACTAATCATAATAAATGTTGTAATCTCATCATTACTACGGCAGAGGTGGTAATTATTTGTTTATTTCTCTGGCTACAGAGGACATACATATTGAATTGGGATTTCCCTAGTTCTGCTCTTTCGACGATTTTTGGAAGGTTTCTGATACGTCGTAGTACAATTATAAAAATGTATTTAGATTGGATTGGGAGGGGGAGGGGTACATTGTAAAATTTTACATCTGAGTGCGAGTCTCGTTAAGTTGATATCTGAATACAAAATCAATTAAATCGTTATGCTGCCCACAGAAGTTTGTTTTGGGGGTATTTTAGAGAGGTCTAGGATGCTTCTACGCCAGCCGGTTCCACGCCGGCTGATTTTAATTTATTTTTCGCATTAATGTTACTATGGCTTAATTTGTAAAACAAGAATAAGAAATAATAAATAAAACTTGCAATGCAAATAAAACCAAGAAAGTTACTATTACAATTTTAAATTAAAGGAATACATAATGTACATACGAAAGGAAATAGAAAAAATAAGATTATTGAGTCATTTGGTAATTGTGCGCTAGGCCACGTAAATAATCTAGAGGTTCCCTGTTTTTATAATCTAAGACAATACTTCGAATAAATTCATCAGCGTCACGGTATTTTTTCAGTCTTGTCCTTTCTGTACTTTTCGCAATCCACCTATAAATTTCTAAATAGTTGGGTAATGCATACATAATTCACAACGCAATCGACGATTGGCTGCCTCTGCATGACTATTGGTGCGATCTTCTCCATCTGTTGTTCTCTGGTATAAATTTCACATTGTTGGATGAAACATTAGCTCGTAATGCAAATTCAGCATCATTGTCGTATTGACGAATAACACCAATCTGAGCTAAATGCTTCCTCATATTTTATGACCAATGGAAGAAGCAACCTTTTATATTTACTTCCGGGAAGCAATCTTTCATGGCACTAAAAGCTGCATATTTATAATCACAAATAATAGATGCTGGACTTAAATTTGGCACCAGTGTTTTAATTAGTGTGTATGTAATACGCTGCTTATTAGGTAACAAAGCATATAATATAGAATGCACTCCTCCATATATTGTTGCCAAAACAATATAAATTTGGGTAAATAGCCTCGATGCTATTGCGAAGGTACCATTAGCGTATCATGTATTGGCATTATGTAATAATAAAAAAAAGCTGCAACCAGCTCTCTCTTTCAAAAATTAAAATTCTATTTGCTCCCTCTCTATCGTCGCTTAGAAAAATTTTTCTTCTATTTCTGGTTGAGACACACACACAAATACCAGATTGTTTAGATCTGCGGGATCAACGAGTGCCGCATTAATATGATTCCGTTTTCGCCTGATTACTTTTCTTAGGGCTGTATTATTTGGAAACGCCGCTAAAACAACTTAGGCACGTCGATTACAAACTGATCTATAACTACACTTGTGCCCTCTATAGTTTCTTCTGCACGACGTTTGATTTGGATGACAACAGTTGTTACTTCTATAGCTGCTGTCGAGGAAGGGTGAGAATGATTGTTGATTTCGTTGACCACTTCTCCAGCCTTCGTGTAAATTCTTTCTTTACAGCAATCCACTTCCCTGCACTGCAAAAACTAGCATCTCTTTTACTAACTTTGTCGAAAACGTACAAATATCCGTTATAGGAATGCTTCTCCTTTCCTCTCATGCTGAGAACTGCTGGTTCCATTATTAAGATCACTGGTTGACTGACTCACGTAATAATTATTTTCTGGCGAATACACTTAAAGTGATGTGTTAACGGCTTCTACTCCATATTTATACCAAACACTAGTAAAGAGTTCTTAGAATTTTAATGTGTGCTAATGGGTTTGTGCGAATAACCATAACGTTCTTAAGATATTCCCGGAGATTGTAAACTTTCTGTGAGCGGATTAAAATTTCTGATTATCCCCTTTGTATCCCGGACTGCTTCAGATTATCAATTTCTTTTCGGAAATTTATGGTGTACACACGGCCGGCGTAGAAACTACCAGTGTAGAACCATCCCGGCGTAGATGCGGCGGCGATGAATTGGCGGCGAAGAACCGACGGCGTAGAAACGTCCCATTCCCATTTTAGAGGCAAAGATTGATTTAATAAAGCGCCACATTTATGGGTAGTGGTCCATAGCTCTTTGACATATGTGAAAATAAATATCATTTTGATTAAGATCGATGCCTCATTAAAGATACATAATTTTTAGCTATGACTTCTGTTTATTTCTTAAAATGAGTTTCAACAAAAGACACTCCTAGCCTTAGATTCTGTAAACGTATATACTAGGCATTTTCCTCTCTTTCAATTGCTAGGCTAACGAATCCAACCTTTTGAAAACGATGGAACTTTGAATATACACACAAATTTTAACAATCAGTTAAATGGAGCAAATTAGCCCCCAAGCCGCACATAGATAGTATTATTGTTGTGATGGATAACTCAATTTCTTCATTTCACTGGCTTTTTGGTCCTCCAAAGCAAACATTCAAAAAAATAATGGGATAGTAAAAGTTATATCGGTGCAAGTACTGAGGTTTTAAGCAACCTATTGCAAAGTCTTATTTCTTTCTAAGATAATAATGGAAGGTTCATATATTTTAAGTTTATAATAGTGTCAATAGTACTTTTCTCCTCATTGAGCATTTTGTATGATGTGTAAATAAATGGTAAATGTTTTTGGTTTATTCGAAAATCAGATTATATTAGCTTTAAGTTTTCATAGCTGTCCTATTTTTCCTTCGGTGAATATTTATTTCTTTTGACTTTTGACACCAAATTTCTTTTTGTATCAAAAACCTTGTTTGGTCTGAAGATAGTGTCTTTAGAAACGGGGGATGTTGGCACTAAAAGTTGAGAACCGATCTTTAGAGCATAAAGTCTTTTGGCGATTGCTCATAATTATCAGTTTTGCACTAATCTTTGAAATTAATTTTTAATATTCTTTGACAGTATGACATGCATTTTATAATTGCAGTTATTTTGACCGATAATTGTCCTACCTTGCAATACCACTGTGGTATCATTAGGTAGTGACTCGTTGGTTTTATATTTTTTCTACATTTTCTGTCCTAAAGCAAATTAAAACTTGATTATCGAAATCGGAAACGAGATACGTATTACTATGCTTCTAGTGTTACATACACATACAACTTTATTTGTAAATGTGACCAAAGGTCTTTTGATCCTTGAATACGTTGATTTAGCTTTGTTTTGTTTTTCTTCTTAATCCTTTCTTTTTGTTATTTTATTTTTATATTCTAAAACTAGTTTTTTAACCTATCATCCGATTAAGATAAAGAAAGAAACAATATCGTTTTTATTTTTAATGCTTAGCTAGCTTAGTCCTAGACCTCTCTACCTTTAGGTGTAACCTTTTTAATAAAATACTTAATTGCATTTTTCCCACAAGAGAGTCTTTGATATCATTTTAACTGGTTTCAATCGTTTGTCCTGTTTAATTGTAAGTACTTGTGTATTTCAAGTATTGAATAGTACCAAGCAAACGGAAACCAAATCTTTTAAATAAATTTCCGAAATGTCTTTAGTAACTCAAAAACCCAATAAGCTTAGAACGTTATTAGAATTATAGAAGAAGTAGCATTAAAACATGTTCTTGTGTTTTGATGGAATGTCACAGGAGAAAGTAAATAACATAAAGTAACTATGACATCTGTGTTTCTTCTAATATTGCAAACAACATTAATATAACATCTGTGTCTGTTGAAAGAAATGTTTTAGTGTATTGACTATGTTGAGCTAGGCTTTCCAATACCCTTTTTAAGATATTAAACATTATGGTTTAGTTTGTTAATTACGATTATTGATAAGTTGATTATTCTCTTTATTTTTTCGTTAATTTTTATATCAATGTTTCTAGTTTGTTATCTACTTGTTACGATACGTTTGAAGCGGCTTGCTATAGACCAATCGATGTATTTTGAGATAATCTGCCGTAACTCCTAGTTGGAAAAAATGAGTGCTGATATCAAAATTTGTAATACGTAAGAAAGGACGGCTTCCACAATTCGTTGGATGGTTGCCTTAAGCGTTAATGCATTTCAAAACTTTGCGCTGACAAATTTTGTCAAATGTTTGTCTGCACATTTAACCCGCCTTGGCATTCTATGACGGTAATTTTTTCTGAATATTCATATTTCTGACAATTTGGCTTGCATTTTTCCTTTTTAATCGTAGTAATTTAAATTTTATTTTAGACTTTATTAGAAGATTTTTATCATTTTTTGATAATTATAGTTTTACAAAAATATGAACAGCAGAATTTTACTAATATTGCATCTAACAGTATAAATATTTATAGCTGATATTTATATCCCGCAATTTTATGACTTTATTTTGCAAGTTAAATGCTGCCATATATGACTTCGAAACAGTTTTGTAGGCTTTATCTGCTATTTGTTGAAATGAATAAAATTCCAAAAAGAAAATAATGGTTTTGGGGTTAGTTGGCATGTCAGTATCTAGGAGCTTCTTTTTGAAGATTTCGACTCACACTCAATAACAAGCTATCGCACCAGCTTGTCTAGAAAAATATTCAAAAAGTCTCGTTCCATAAGTTTTCTAATTCTTTGTGGCTGATGGAAGGTTGAATGATATTTTCAAAGTCGAATAGGTGATGGTGATTGGTGGGCAGAATGTTGAGGTTTTTGATACTGTTGGTTAGCCATATATGTATAACCCTTTCTATCGGTTTAATTAGTGAAAGCAGTAAATTTATATGTCTATAATTTGTTCCTTCCCTTTTCTGGTTTAGCAAATATTATTATATATGGGTGTTACCATGATTGGGGGAAGAAACTTGTATGTTGTATTTAAGTAGGCAAGTACTTTTTTTTACTAAACGTGTTCATACTGTTAAGAACAATGACATTGTAGTACGTTTTTCGATTTTTTCTGGCTTCCGCTGTTATTGTTGAGCGGTATAATATAGTGAACTTCATTAGCTTAGTTTCAATGTATAAGCAAGTTGCTTTTATAATTGTTAAATTCTTGATTTTTATTTTCTGATCGGTGAGGCACGCGGTACATTTATGATGACCACTGATCTCCGAAACGCATTTTACAGAGCACTCCTACTTTAAAATTAGAGGTTACAACCAACTACCCCAACAATACAGCTAGAGGGGGCTCAGCAATATTAATAAAACACCATATAAGACATCACGAGGCACCAAAATACTGTTCCGAATATATCCAGGCAACCACAGTATCAATAGAGGACTGGATAGGTCCCCTAAACATTTCTGCTGCGTACTGCCCTTCCGGGCATAGACCTGATAAGGAAAGCCTTGAAAGGTATATACGATCACTAGGTAACCGATTTATGGCCGGAGGTTACTTCAACGCGAAGCACCCCTCCTGGGGGTCGCGTATTGCCAACCCAAGAGGAAAAATTCTACTAACTACCATGCAAAACGAGCAACTAAGCCATCTCTCCACATATCAACCCATTTACTGGCCGACTGATCTAACGAAGATCCCCGACCTGCTCGACTTTTATGTGGTCAAGGGCATACCCCAAGGTTACCTAGAAATCTCGTCGTGCCTAGACCTATCCTCGGACCATAGTCCGATAATAGCGCAAATAAGGACTACACTATTAAGTAAAACTAGAACCCCATCCTTAACAAATAAGAAAACAGACTGGCACTATTTCAGAGAAGTACTACAGGAAAATTTAACAACTAATATCCCACTGAAAACAGAAGAAGATATAGAAGAAGCGGTAGAAACACTTACCCAAACAATCCATCTGGCCGCCTCAAGAGCCACTTCACAACTACTACCTCAAGTCACACACCAAAATTGCTCGATCGATATCAAAAAAAAGATTGCTGAAAAAAGGCGACTACGACGGATCTGGCAACATAGCAGATTCCCAGAGGACAAACGTAGACTTAATACAGCAGCTCGAAACCTTAAAGAACTTATTAAGCAAGCAAAAACGAATTCTTCAATGAGTACTTAGAAGGACTAACCGCAACAGAAAACACCGACTACTCCTTTGGAAGGCCATAGACAGACTTAATAGACCTAAAATCATATTCCCCAATTCGTAACCCGGACGGAACATGGGCCAGCACTGACAAAAATAAAGCAGACACTTTTGCAGCCCACCTTCAAGAAGTGTTTCAACCTCTACTTTCTAACGACCCCCACACAGACGCAGAAGTGGACAACTTACTACAGGCCCCAAATCAACTTACGTTTCCCATCAAACCTTTCACTAGGGCTGCAGTTCAAACAATGATTGCTAGAAAGACTAATTGCAAAAAGTCTCCTGGACACGACTTAATCACTGGTCACATAATGAAGGAACTGCCTCCTAAAGCTATCTGTATACTCACGCTTATCTTCAACAGTATTCTGCGTACAGGATACTTTCCGTTACAATGGAAAATTGCTCAAATAATACTTATCCCCAAACCTGGAAAGCCCATCAACGAGCCCATTCAGACCTATTAGTCTGTTACCGCTATTCTCAAAGCTTTTTGAAAAATTATTTCTGAACAAGCTCACCCCATCCTGGACGACGAAAACCTAATACCTGATCACCAGTTTGGTTTTAGGAGTCACCACCCACAATACAACAGGTACACAGGGTAGTTGAACACATTAACCAAGCATTCGAAAACAAGAACTATTGTGCGGCCGTCTTTCTTGACATCAGCCAGGCCTTACAGACTAAACGACTTGCGTTCGATAAGGGTTCCGGCATGAAGAAACTCTTCTAAGCTAAAGGCTTCGATGTTACCTACCACTTACTACCAAATCATAAAATCAACCTCGAATGATAGAAATTTCAAGTGAAATTACGCTGAGAAGCAGTATCAATTCTCCATCCTCACATCAGCGTCCGCATAGTGTCCTAGGTCCGGTCTTATACGTTCTATACACTGCAGACCTCCCCACGAATGCTAACAATTTGATCGCAACCTACGCTGATGATACAGCGCTTCTCTCTCACACCGACCCTATTACAGCCGCTAGTAATCTACAGCAAAACTTAGACGCAGTAACCGACTGGTTCCAAAATGGCGATAATGGACTAGAGACCGAGTTCTACCCTACTGACAGTGTGAAATATCTTGGGATGCATTTAGACAAAGGCCTGACCTGGAAAACTCATATATGGACTAAGAGAAAACACCTGAATCTTAAACTCAAGAGTTACTACTGGCTCTTAGGTCGCAACTCAAACTCTCTGAGTAATAAATTATTAATCTACAAAAGTATACTGAAACCAATTTGAACCTACCGTATTCAGTTGTGGGGTACCGCCTCACATTCCAATATCGAAATTCTGAAACACTTTCAGTCGAAGACCTTACGCACCATCACTAACGCCCCCTATTACATACCCAACACGGAAATACGGAAAGACCTAAAAATGAAGTCAGTGAAAGAAGAAATTACCAAGTTTAGTGAAAAATACCTCTTGCGATAGAATCTCATCCTAACCCACTAGTGACAGAACTAATTGATGAAAGTGAACAAGTGCGCAGACTCAAACGTTTCAAGCCGTCAGATCTTCCTAATCGGTTTTTGGACAGATATAATATCCCTACTACTTACTTATTATTAGTTATTAATTGTTGAAAGTAACTTCATTTGAGGAACGTCAAAGGGCGTTACCTCCCATGTAATTTACACTGCTATGTATTTCCATTATAGTAATATGATTTGCTTATTGCTAACGTAGCAGATTGCAAATAAATACCAACTGTTAAAAACTGATACAGGTTTGTCGTTTATGATATTGATCCAAAAATATCCTTAATATAAATGCATATAGTCGGCACAAAAGCTAATATCTAATAAATATTGAGATTGCTCATTTTTTATCATTATTTTTATGGAGTAGATAGTTCAATAGTTTTTTTTTGGTTTTGGTGCACTTACAGGCATTGCAGTCTCAAGGGCTTATTGTGCCCACTAACATACACTTAATACTAAGACATTCACACACACCCACGGGTTGAGCGAGATTCGAACTCGCTAGAGGACAAAGCCAACTGTTTGAACCATCTTAGCCAAAGCGTCCCCTAGTTTAATAGTATTAATAGTAGTTTTTTGGCGAATTTACCGGCACTGCATCCTCAAGAGCTTATTGTGCCTACTAACGTATTAATTAATACTATGACGATAACGTCGTGTATATAAATACACCCATAGGGTTGGGCGAGACTAGAACTCGCTTGCGGCGGCTCGAGGTCAGAAGAACGAATATCTTGACCACTGAGCTAACAGCGGCAGCCAGAAATAGTAGTAGTATTGCTCATTACTTTTTTACGTAGGACGTAGGAAAGTTATATATTTTTTCCATCCTTTCTCGTTTTCCACCAATGGTCCAAGCTGATTCTGGGTTTTGTTTGTTTCAAGTTTCATCGTCCACCGCAGTGTTTTTTTTTTTTGATAGCCTTTCTATAATTTTACATTTTAAAGTTAGTTGACTTTGTATTCGCACATTTATGCACATTGCTTTTTTTATTTTTTATGTTTAACTTTAGGCTCACCTTATCTGCCTCTTTTATACCGCGCCAATGTTCTCTTGCGCGTGTTTGACATTATCCTCAAAGAATTTCCAAGATTTTTCCTATGCCCCACAGGATTTTTCTTCTGCATTTTTTAAAGGCTATGTAGTATACCACTTAGTACTGCGATGAACAATAAATGTGATAATATACAACTAGCGTACTCACATGTTCGACTGGAACTTTTGTGATAGCATCTAATCCTCCTTAATAAGGTTAATTATTTTTTTGGACATCCCAGTTTTTATGACTATATATATTCCCCTATTAAAAGTCAAACACCTTATCTAAATCTACAAAAATCAGGTAAAACAGTGACTGGAATTTTACAAATTATTGCTTGTTTATTTGCATTTCACTTTACGTAATCTGATATCTCTTCACTTTGTTCAAAATAATCCTATAAAATGTCTTGTTTATGGTACTTAGGAGAGTAATTCCCCTCCAGTCCTTACATTTTTCCTTTTTTTGAAATTTACAAATTAGGCTTTTGTGGAAATATTTTCGCTTTCCATACTTTATCCATAAGTGGCACGTAAATTTCTGCTGTGGTGCCAATATTTATTTTGAATATATCCGCTACAATCTAATTAACGCTGGGTGTTTTTCCTCTCCTTGCTTTCTTGATAGCTTTTATTACTTCTTCTTTTAACGGTGGGTCAACATTTACTTGAATTATAGGCTTTTCTCGTTTCCTTCTTTTTCGTCAGTTCTACTTTGGTCTTGGTTCTATCATCTCTATTCATTATTTCTGACCATTTTTTATCTGTTCTTTTTTTATATAGTCTTTGTCAATTCTTATCCTTTATGACCGTCGTTATCATCTTCTTATCAATTTTTTGCATTTTGTAACATTTCCGTTATATGCTTCACATATTATTGTTTAACTATTTTTCACGTTTTCTGTATTTTTTGTAAAGAATTTTGCTGGTCATTATTTCGGAAATTTAGTCTTTTTATAATCAATTTTTTCTGCATATGTTTGAGCTTTTGGATAAATTTATTTTTTATATCAGCTTTTTGATAAATTTCTATGTTGTAGTATCGTCTAATATTCCTATTGTATATTATTTTTTATATTATATTAGTATATTAAAAGAGTAAAAATGTATAGCAACATCTGCAGTATTCCGATTATTAACTAACAATAAATTATAAAAGAGAATTGCCTTCAAAATCCTTTCAACGAAATTTACTGATTTTGTAGAATAAATTCAACACTTTTCAAAATAGGCAAATACCTTACTAAACGTCTTTTTTGGATTTTCCACAATTTCTAGCTGTTTTAATTTAGAATGCCAGTTTTGAAATTGTTGGCATTTTTTTAAATGTGGAAAATAAATACTAACATTATAAATGTTTTTTTTGTTATATAAAAACCACTAATTTTTTGTTCTATGTATTGGTCTAACAGTTACAAGAAGGTACCCAATATGTCACAAACGTTATAGACATTATGTTATACCATTCATGTTCTGATTTATGCTTAGTTTGAATTGATTGTGCAGCGGTCGAAACTCTTACAAGCAGATTTTTCTCTGACTTTACAGTGGTCTTGTAAAAACTATTTTTTTATAGTCCATCAAGAAAAAGCGCAAGTGAGTTAATTCAGCAATTAGTAAAGGCCAAGCAATTGGTTCATTTGGACTTATTTAACTTTCGTCGAATTGTTGGTGATCTTGAACAATTGTAAAGTGAGGTAGTACGGCGTCATGCTAAAATCACATGTTCCACAAATATTCAATGACACATCCCCATAAAACAAGATAGAACAAGACGGTATAAGAAATTATTGTCTATTAGCATCCAATTTTTGTCAAACAAATATAAAATTACAATAGAGTAAACTATCTTCATGCTACATTTAGAAAATTTCCGTTTATTTTATTATTTTCATTTAATTTTGTGTAAGAACAACAGTATATAAAATAGTTAAAATTTGAGACATATTTGAGTTGTACTATGCCGATATACCACATAAGAAGCAAAAAAGTGTCGTTCTTAATATAACGTTTTTGATATTTCAAAATAAAAACAGAACTTGTTATGTGACAAAATTACACAAGACTTAGCATATATTTTTAAATATTTGTATTTAAAACTTTATGTGCACGTTATTTTGAACTAAAGTTGCAAGCCTAATTTAGCTGGGCCTAAAATAAATTCGTGAAAATAAGCGTTTCCGACCAAAACCTAAACGAAACCGGGCTATTGAATATAAATGAACCTTCAGGATATCAGCTGGAAGCAATGAAGTGGGTTAAATGTATTATCTAAATCTGGCATTTAAATTAACCATAATTAAGATTGATATATTTAAGCATAATGCATTTTTCACTAATGTTACACTATTAAAGTACTATACCATGATTTAAACATAAAATGTGGTAAAGTACTATTTTCAAACAAAACACAAATTTTAAAATGAGATTAAATATTTTGCGTTACAGGTAATGTACTTTTATTATCTATTTAATAGATAGAACAATTGAACTAATTTCTTATAATACTTGAAGAGAAATGGATTGATTTACCATCATTTGGCAGTTTGGTTCAGATGCATTTATGCTAATCCATTTTATTAAAATTCTTAGCAATCAGAATAATGATAAGACACTCTATAAACAAATTGTATATGTGTGTGTGTTTGACGCAAAGAGCAGGAGGGTGGGATTGCACGTTAAATCATGATATTGCATGACTACATAGGCAGTTTGAAAAGTTTTTAGCCTTAACATGAAGCTGGCCTACTCATCAAAACCATTCTGCTACTACAAACGTACATGCTTTGAAAGATAACTGTAAATATTTCAACCATTTTGCAAACTTAGTTGTTGCTTGATAGTTGTTTGCATCAATCGATGTCAGGGTTTTTCTAAAAATTGAAAAAATCGAATTTTGTGTCGTAATTAAGTAAGACTCTTTCCATCATTTGCCCCCGTAAAAAGATAGGCAGCTGAATTTAAACGTGGTCGTACCAGCTTCCCTGATGATGAGCCAACAACTGTGCCCTCCACCGATAACATTAAAAAAGTTCACCAAATAGTACTGGACGACCTTAGAATGAAGGTAAGAGATATAGCAGAGACTGTGGTCATATAAAAACACGTTTGTCATTATATTGGCTGAATAATTGGGCATGAGAAAGCTGTCCGCACGTTGAGTTCTCCTCTTACTCACTTTGAACCAAAAATTCATTTGAATAAAATTTCCAAGGCCCTACTTAAACGATTTCAGCAGAAGGAGTCGAACTTTTTGTGTTGATTTATTACCGTCGATAAAACTTGGTCGATTATTACACTCCTGAGACGAAGAGTTAAAAGCACTAATCGCTGAAAAACACCCATAATTGGAATGGAAGGAAATGCTCTTCCATCAAGACTCACACTTCGGCGGGTGCCATAGTCAAAATTTACGAATTGCAGTTTGGATTCATTGATCACCCAACATATTTACCAGATCTGGCCCCCAGCGACTATTTATTTTTTCCAAGTTTAAATTTTGGCTTGGAGTGCAGAGATTTTATCAAACGAGGAGGTTATCGTAACCGTAAACGCCTATTTTGCAGGGCAAGACGCCAACTACTATTTGGACGGTTAAAGAGGTTGGAGGATCGTTGGAAAAAGTGTATTGACTTAAAAGGAGACTATGGTAAAAAATAGAATTAAATCTGACAAAATATATTTGTTTCTATATGAGGCTTAAAACCTTCCGGACTACCCAGGTATTTCCGTTGAAGTCTTCTGAGGTTTGGTTGTTAGATTAAAGATAGAATCACATTGTTAATGCCCGAAAAGACTTTCTTGATATTTGATGGCTAGGTACATATATTGATTGTTAAAAAGTCGTAGTGTCTTTGACTAGAATCTCTGATCAAATCAGATCATCATATACAAAAGTAAATTGTTTTTCACAAAAAGTCTCGATCTCTGACCTAGTAACCGCTTCATACTTTTAATTTTTAAATCAACCTCTTTACATTTTTGAGAATTTATTATTTCAAATGAGTCTTTCGTCCATGTGTATTCAAAAATATTTAACTAAGTTGGGATATGTTAAGATTGTTAATAGTAACAGATGGGCAATGTTGATAACATATGATGAATGTCACATGGGTTCAATTTTATTTTCTATTAAGAGGCTGCCTTTCTATTCTGTTGAGGCTTTAGAAGATTTCAGGCATTTTGGGGATCTTCATTAAATGCAAGAAAAGCTGTATTTTCGGCAAATTTTCTCATTGTTGTATTCGACGTTTTTGGTAGGTAAGCAGTGGAAATAACATGCAACCGTGTCCCGTAACGCTGCCCTGAGGTACGCCAGTTGTGACGGGGAAAGTTGTAAGCAGTGACTTTTAGATTTTGTTTTGAATTAGCAGTTTTTGATATGTTAGACTAAAATAAGAGATAATAAGGATGTGGAAAAATATTTTTATTTTGAAAAGGAGGTCTTGGTGTTATACTTTGTGACAGGGATGAGTTAACTCGTAGATATTCTAGTAAATCCTGATGTAGCTAAATTATTTGTTACTACTTAACTTTTTTGTTTTTGTTTATGTTCTAAATAAGGTATCTCATACCTTATAAAAGTTTGTTGTTTTCTCCCTAGATGACACTTCGCTTGTTTTTATCCACTTATTAATGTTTTGGATGCAACATTGCTCTCGTATGACACTGTTTCTTTGTCCATCTTTCAACGTTATGTCTTAGCGTTCTTAATACTTTCATTTCAAAATTATTAATTTTCTGTTTTGTTTTATTTGTGCTTGTCCTTGTCTCTGCTGCGTAAGTTAGGATTAGTCTCATAGTTGTCTTGTATACTCTCATCTTACTTTCTATGGTCATATATTTATTTTTCAATATGGTTTCTCTTGGGCAGCTAATAACTCTCGTTGCTTTGGTTGCTTGTCTCGTTACCTCTGCTGTCAAGTTTCTTTCGCTGGTGATTTCAATTCCTAGAAAGTTAAATGTCAAGACCTGTTCTATGCTTTTTATTTTTATTTTTAATTTACATTTACGTGGTTCCTTACCGATCACTTTACTGTTAGTCTTTTCCGCTGAAAATTTTATGTTATTTGCCCCTGCTGTCACATTGAAGGGATGGAGTCCTCCGTCATCAACGTAGCATAATGAAGTTTTTTATGAGCTCCCATTCTGCATCTTTCTCGTTTCTTTACCTCGTGAATTGTCTGATCCATTATCACGTTGAACAGTATCAGGCTAAGCGAGTCTCCTTTATGTCTATGTATTCTGTTTCCCCTTTTGGCATTCTGACTTTTGATTTATTATTTACGTTTATTTCTTGATTAAATTTTATTATTTGCTGTTCTATTTGTTGTATTTTTAGCAGCTTTATGATATCGTTCCTTTCGCCCTATCAAAGGCGCTTTTTAGATCTACAAAGCACACACATGCAGGCTTGTTGTATTCGATGGACTTTTTTAATCTTTGTCGGATAATAAAGGTAGCGTCAATGGTACCACGGTTCTTTCCAAAACCTTGTTGTTCTTCCGCCATATCTGTTTTTTTTATCTTATTCTTTATTATTTCCGTTAATAGTTTGAATGTGTTATTTACTAAGCTGATGCCACTGTAATTTTCTAGCTTTTTCCTCTCCCCTTTCTTGAATTTTTTAGAAGATTTTCTTTCGATTCTTCTGGTACCTCATAATGGCTATACACCTAATATTTTTTCTCCAAATTTTATAAATTTGTTTTATATTCTACCTGGACCTGGCGCTTTTCTGTTCTTAAATTGTTTTATTTGAATGTTTATTTCTTGTTCTGATACTTGCACTCTATCTCTGTTTTCTCCGTTGTTTGTTACTCTGTCGTTTTTTTATTTCTCCTTATAGTTTTGTGAAGTATTCGATCCATTGCTCTTCTATGATATATCATTTATCCGTATGCATTCGTTCATGTCTTTTCTTCTTGTCCCATTTTTTAAAGGAAATTCGCCAGTAAAAGTGTTAATAGCTAAATCACAGTTTTTGTTTACTTTCTTAAATATTATTAGTGTAATTCCAGTTTGCATTCTAAAATTTTTATGGTTAATTTAAGATAGAAAATTCAGAAATTTAAGGAATAGATATAGACAGTAATAAAAATAGTAGTTTGAAATCGTTAGTAAACCCCGCGCTATATTACTACTATAGTCTAATTTTCAAGAAATGAGGCTTTTAATTAAAAATATTTGTAATAACTAATTTTCTTTTACACGGTAATATTTTGTAATTAGATCCGTGCGCATAAAAATATTAGAGATAAACAACAAATAAATATTCAAAGCAAGATTGACTTGTGACCTTCACTTAACACGGTCTTTGATCTTTATTTCTAATATCAAAATTTTTATGTTTTGACAACACAACGAAAACTACTTTCCCTGCATTTTGTTGCGTGTAACGAATGCATTTTTTAAGTTAATTCTGAAAATATTCTTACTAATAGCCGTTAGAGTTTCGAGAAATGTTCAATAAAAATTGTTGCCTAAAATATGCAATTCCTTAATATATTTATCCGTACTATTATTACATAAAGAATATACTCAGAAATAAACCTGGTTCTAGATGACGCTTCAATAGGTTTGAACAAGTTATGATACGTTTTTACGTTGCACTCCTATGCCATGATTTTTTTCTTTTTAAACCAATCACCTTTTAGAAATACATGAGTGCATAAAAGAGCAAAGAAGGATTATATAAATTAAATTAGGCATGTCCAATTTTTATTATACACGTGGAAAATAAACAATTCTGCACCACAAGCGAAGTATTACGTCCACAATGGAAAAAGCGTACTACTATTACTTTGACATTAAAATTAAATATGAAGGCAAACATTGCACTACCAAAAATTGCTGTTATTCTAAGAAGTTTGTTGAATGGGAAGAACACTGCTACGATCTTTAATGTTTCTAAAGTATGGCTAGAACAAATGGACCACATGAATTGTTGCATTTGCTGCGCCAAAATCTTTGGCTTCTCGGTAAAAAACTAGAAGCAAATTGTATATCTCAATTTGCTTTCTGTCACTCGCCTGTTACCTTATTTAGAAAGCCTTCTTCTCGTTCTAAGATATTCAGATAAATTAACAGAAGCATACAATGATACGCATTACTATCTAGCAGAGATAAAAATTTTAATCATCTCAAGAAGATCTTCTTCTTCTTCTTGTCGTGCCTTCTCTTAATAGAGGTTGGCGATTACATTGGCAAATGTTTCTCTTTCTGCAGCTGCTCTAAATATTTGTTGAACATTCATGCCTGTCCACTGCCTTATATTCTTAAGCCAACAAGTTTTTCTTCTACCCCTTCCGCGTTTGCCTTCAACCTTACCCTGTATGATAAGTTGGGGTAGGTTATATTTTTTATTTCTTATTAGGTGTCCCAAGTAGGCGGTTTTTCTTCTTTTTAGGGTAGTTATAATTTCTCTATTACAGTTCATTCTTTGTAGTACCTCTTGGTTTGTAATCCTGGCTGTCCATGGGATTTTAAGTATTCGTCTCATCAACCAGATTTCAAAGGCTTGCAGTTTGTCTATCTCGTGTTTATTTAGTGTCCAGACTTCCGTTCCATATAACAATATTGACCATATATAACTCTTTACCATTCTCCATCTGATTTGTAAATTTAGATTTTTATTTGTCAGAGTGTTTTCATTTTATAAATCCTTGCCTAGCTATTTCTATTCTACTCCTTATTTCTATATTTGAGTTTAGATCTGAGTTTAACCAGCAACCTAAATATTTGAATTTTCCAACTTCTTCTAAAGCGTTGCCATCAATGGTAAAATTTATACCCCTAGGATTTTTACTCACTTGCATGATTTTTGTTTTCTTAGTATTGATTGTTAGGCCCATTTGTAAACTTGCTTCTTATACTTTGTTAATTAGCTGTTGTAATGCTCTAGGGTTGTCTGCAATTACTACGCTGTCATCCGCGTATCTTATGTTATTTATCGTTTCCCGTTTATTTTATTCCTAAATTGCAGTTGTGTAAGGCGTTCTGAAAAACTACTTCGAATAGAGATTAAATAACATTGGGGACAGTATGCAGCCTTGACGTACCCGCGTTTAATTTCTACGTTGTTTGTTTCAGTGTCTTCTACCATTACTTTAGCACGTTGGTTCCAATAAAGATTTTGATTAGTTTTATGTCTCTTTCGTCTAAGCCAATGTTTTCCAAACATTCTATGAGTTTGATGTGTCTTACTTTATCAAATGCTTTCTCATAATCGAGAAAGCACAGATACACATCTTTTTCTGATCTCTACATTTCTGCATCATTACTTGTATGCAGAAGAGCTTCACGCGTTCCCATCCCATTTCTGAAGCCGAATTGGTTGTCACTCACTACTTCTTCACATTTTCTATATATTCGGTTTTCCATTATTTTCAAGAGTATTTTAAGGGCATGGCTCATGAGACTTATTAATCTGTACTCATTGCAAGATTTCGCATTTGCATTCTTAGGCAAAGTAATAAATGTTGATTTCAACCAGTCATTTGGAATGTTACCCGTTTCATATATTTTATTATACAAATCAACTAGTATCTTTAGGTTGTCTTCGTTTATTAGTTTAATTAGTTCCATATATATGTTATTCGGTCCTGGGGTTTTTCCTATTTTTATTTGGTGTATTGCATTCTCTACTTCTCGCTTTAGAATTGTGGGTCCTTTTTGTTCTTCTCCTCTGTTTTGTATAATTGTTTCTGGTCTCTCGTCGTCAAACAATTTTTCTATATATCGTTCCCAGATTATTATTTTTTCAGTTTTGTCCATTATTATTTTGTTGCTGTCATCTCTTATCATCATTTGTGTTTTCTTTCTGTTGGTGCCGACAACTTCTTTTATTTTCTTATATAGACCAAACATGTTGTGTTGTTCGTTCAAGCTTTCTATTTCTGTACATCTGTCGCACATCCATTTTTCTTTTGCTTCTTTAATTTTAATTTGTATAATTCTATTTATTTGTTTGTATTCTGTTTCATTGCTATTTTTGACAATTCTCCGTCTATCCATTAGGTCTAATATTTCTTTCGTCATCCACTTCTGTTTAAAGTTCAAGAAGATAATCCTCAATTATTAATTCAAATAGAATTAAATGATTTGGTGCAAGATTTACGTTTATCAAAGACTCTAGTAGAGGTGCTAGAATTAAGATTTAAAGAATTGAAGTTGTTAGTTTCAGAAACGCGTATTTCAATATATCGCAGTCGCCAAAAAGAATTATTATAACATTTCTCAACTGAAGATTGTTTTTTTACTTTCCTTATCCTATAAGGAAAGTAATGTAATCGGCGGAAATTTGACCTACCCAGTTTTTCACATTTCTGGACGAATTATAGCCTCAGGACACCAAAAAAGATGGTTTTAGTCATTGGTCCGTGTGTGTGTGTGTGTGTGTGTGTGTGTGTGTGTGTGTGTGTGTGTGTGTGTGTGTGTGTGTGTGTGTGTGTGTGTGTGTGTGTGTGTGTGTGTGTCTGTCTGTCAGTAAACAGGATATCTCAAGAACGGTAAGAGCTAGAGACTTGAAATTTGGTTTGCAAGTTACTTGTAGGTAGGGGACGCAGTGTGAAGCTTTTGGTAAAAATCGGCAGAGCCGTTTGGTCACAAGGTCGCAAAATCGGTCGCAAAACGGTCGCAAATCTAAACGGTTGAAGATACAAAAAATTTATGAGAATAAAAATGATTTATTATCATGAGATAAACATGAATTTAAAATAAAAGTTGGTAAAATAGGAACTCGAAAAAAATTCAAGCTCAGGATTTTTAATATACCGGGTGTTTATAAAATGATTCGGGAAATTTATATTACCGGATATAGCAGATCAAGACGAACAAAAAATTAAAATGAAAATTTTTGATCCGAGGTCAAATAAAAAAGTTATAGCCGATTAAAAATTAATTAAACGGACCAATCACAGCGCGCTCGAAAAGCTACCGGCCCGACTGCGGGAGGACGGGGGGGGGGAGCACTTGGCGATAATGGGGAAGGCTGTGCGACCGAGCTCGCACGGTTACCTTCAGTGACGTAGCAAAATTTTAAGTACGAGTCAATTATTGTCTTGTAGAGTTTATTTTAATCAGCTTACGAGTGTTGGACTCGCGCCTCGTTTTTTTTAAATAAGTTCCTGGACGAGAGCAGCACAGGGCCGATATATATCCTTATTCTATAATAATAAGGATAAGGAAAGTCGTGTGATGTTCACAACAGATTTTTTTGTAAAAATGTTGATCATTTGGCGCTTTTCATCGATTTTTCGAAAATGATCCTAAAGGCTGGCTGTTTTTACACAGAAAATATTTATCCTTCTATTCCTATTAGATATGCTATTTACATAAAGGAATCCTATAAATAAAATAGCAAGTCTTCTTGACAAACTTAATTACAGAAAGTATAAATGGTACAGTTGTGGCAATTCTAATTGGTTTGCAACTTGTATACACAAAGCATTGATGTTGTATTTGTGAATGGGAGCGTCGGGTAAAAATTCATATTATTTTGTTAAACAATAGCCAACAAGAAAATAGTATATTCTTGTTCAAAAAACAATTGATCTAGCTCTCTTTAATCGTGAGAATTTTTTTACTGCCATTGCATAAGAAACTGGGCTTGTGTTAAGACAATGAACAAAGAAGGACATGGATATCAATATTCTAAAGAAAAATTATCCGGCTTAAGCGATTTAAAACTCAAGGAGGGTATCTTTGTAGGATCCTAAATTAATTTTCTAATGCAAGATGTAGCATTTGAAGAAGTCCCAAGAGACTTAGAACGGACTTCTTGTAACAAATATACTTTTTAGGTTTGCACTTGTATGTTTTTCCTTCGAATCTTGATGAAGTTAGTATTGAAATGTTTATACTAATGAGTAGTGCGACAAAAAAATAAAATAGCGAAATGCTTGCTCTCAATCAAGTACAAGGAAAAGTCTAGGGAAAAACAATTTAGTCGTAATAAATTAATTACTATGTATAGCACTTTTGATTTATTATTTGAGTTAATTTGTTTTCAAAACGTGACGTCCTAGAAGTATTTTTTTAACACTGCAATTAAGACTACAAAACAAAAAATAAATTGTATGCAGATAGTAAAGAAAAAATAAAAAGTTAAAAATTTGTTGCTTTGCAATTATCGAAGACAAATTACATGAAATTCTATATTGATAGAAATAGATAAAAAAAGAAGTACAGTCAGTTAAGTAAGAGCGTGTTGAGTTGGTAAAAGATATCGCCCTAATTGTTTCATGACTCGATAAAGGAAACCTTTGTCCTCGATGGTTTGTCATAAAAAATCCAGTTGGTATTGAGTTTTTACTAAAAAAACGCATCAAGCATCATGAATGTCGTGTACGCGTCGTTCTACCAGGGGATTCCTTTGTATCCACCCGAGGTCTAGAAATGTTTCATGCAACGGCTGCTAAGTACATAAATAAGTCGAAAACATTCCTCAGCTAGTGGGTGAAGCGATATAAGAAGACAAAAACGGTCGATGACTTACTGAAACGTGGCTCGATAGGCATAGTGTCTCCTAAAGTCAAAAAATAGATGGTAAACGTATTTTCAAGGAAGCCGGGCTTAACATTGCGTCAAGAAGCAGTAAAATCGAAACATAAAGGTGTAGATATATCGTATGTAATTATCCGAACCTATCGCATGATATTAAATGCCGTAGTTCAGTGAAAAAACTTGCTTTGACGAAGCGATTCGCTTGGGCAAAGGACAATATTGTCGAATGTGGAGGTTCTTGCCGGATAGATATGCCATCAGTTTGGTCAAAAGCATGGTTCGAAAATTCCAGGCAATTATCGATGCTGGTGTCCACTGGACACATTATTGGCACAATAGCATCTTTGTTCTAAAGATGAGTGCAACGTGCCCATATATTTAAAAATGTTTTTACATAATTTTTTTTTACATTTATCCGAACACGCTCTTACTCAACTGACTGTAAATAATCAGTAAGCATCTCGTAATTTTTATTATTGCCAGCCATTAATAGTTCAACAAATCAAAAAAGTTAATTATGTAGATATTAAAGTACAGTTTATTCATGCATTTAAAAAATCTACGATATTCTGCTAAGACTATATAAAAAACTTTGTTGCGAACTGCAAATAAGCTTAAAAGATATCTTTTATCATGCTACAAAGCAATTGTTTTAGTGTTTCCTTAACTTCTCCTGTAGATAAATCTCATTATGTCGTTTTTATTCAAACTCCATCAGTGGTTTATTGCAGCGATATAGCGGCTATAATTTGTATAATGTTTTATAGAAAATCTCAGTTTACTTTAATGCAACAGTAATTAGCAGAGGAAACTTTAACCTAGCTAGGCGGTCCATATAGTTGCTTATTTTCATCAAATAAATTCGCTCTTATATTAATTCATACGCATCGATTTTTGACATGGTAAGACAGGAGCTTTCTTTTTATTTCATAATTCATAAGTCCAGCAAAACGTACGCTATATTGTGGAGAAAAATCAACGTAGCTCATATCATATATTTATATTTTTATAGTGCAAATCTCACCACATACATTATTAAACTTAACTAAACTGTTAATTATCATATAGTTTCAGTAAACTTACATCTTTCGTCAGTTAATTTAATTAGATAGTTTGTAGGGAAATTCCATTAAGCTGTTTTGTTGTAATCAGTAAGTGTAAATATTAAATGTCACATAAAATTTTTGTTAAAAATAAACTGGTGAAAAATAATTAATAATTAATTTATACAGGTTTAAAAATATATTACATAAAAGTATGGTAATTAAAAATAATTTATATATACAGTATCTGTTTCCTTAGTTTGTGGTCTTTCAAGGAAAGATGTCACGCTATTTCTAATAATTTTTTAATTATTACCATTTCAAATTATTTTATTATTTTTTTTAATAATAAGCAGACAATAAATGGGTAAAAGTGGATAAAAACACGTAATTATTTTAGCAAATGTGATGCTGCACATTAGATGTTTCAGCCTCCAGATGTTTACTGCCTTTTTATGTAAAAGAACTTTATAATACTCGTAGAATCATTTCTTTTTTTGGTGGTGTAATAACTTTTTCAGCATGCAGTGCAGTTATTGTTGTTGTTCTTATATTTTATTGTCTTATTGTCATATTTCTCACGGTTTTATAAATTTTGAATTGCTTTGATTCTTTTTAGGTTGAGAAACTTTTAATTTTATATGTTCTAATGAGGAAAAACTATCGCAGTTCTTTTGATTGTATAAGACGGCAAAATAAGACCTGGAAGCTACAGGATGAGGCAGAGTTTCAAAATGAGACAAAAAATGTGTACCGATTTCAACATTGATATTAACTAGAGACGTTTTGGTGCGAAATGTAAATAGTTGGCAATCAGGGCAAAGAACATCAGAAAATAAAGGGATAGAAGCTCTATCTGCTATAGAATAAACAAGTACGGATGTGGAACTCCTTTTCCACCAATGTCCGGGGCTTCTATACATAAACAAAAATTTGCGGCCACTTCCGGTCAAACCGGTCTCGAGATTTTCCGATCAGGCTGATTTTTGGCATCTGGACTTGACTTATGGTCCTTAGTTGAATACTGAAAACGTTATTTCTCTATCTATCATAGATCAAAAATTATAAGGCGTGACAGATGTCAGAAATGACAGAAATAGAAACTTGTCTCCAGTTTGGAAACTGCCTCGATCAAACGTTGAAAAATAAAAGGACGGACAGACAGACGACATTAATCTCTATATAAAGCTTCTCATCTTAATGTATAGAAGCCTAAAATGGTCTAGAACGGCACTATAATTCATTTCACGCAAGTGACCTCGCCGGCAACTCGTCAAACGAGGCAGGAGAAATCCTGCCAACACGAGTACTATCGACGGAGTATTTGCTACATCGATTAGGCCCCAGGCCTACGGAGACGTTAGACCACATGACGTTATCCCGTTAAAACTGTTATGCAGGCTATCCGATCCCACACTTGTGGGCAAAGGACGCCGGTAGCAGTAGCGATATGTGGTAGAGGTTCGCCCAAGTGACCTCGACGGCTGCTCGTCCAACGTGGTGGAGGAAACTCTACCGACACGAGTGGGGCTGCGTTTCACTCTACTACGCAGACTCGTAAAGGTGCTTCGAGCCACCCTATCCCACAATAGTGTGGGTAACGGACGCAACAAGTATCAACTGATGTAGAGTAGAGGCTCACGCAAGTGACCTCGACGGCCGCTCGTCCAACGTGGTAAAGAAACCTTACCGACACGAGTGGGTAGTGCGTCTCACCCGTGGCGCGAGATACCCGTAAAACTGCTAGTGGAGCTACCCAATCCCACAATTGTGGGCAACGGATGCCGCTAGTCGGTAACAGAGGGTAGAGGTATCACGAGGTGACCTCGACGGGTACTCGTCAAACGTGGTAAGGGAACCTTACTGACACGAGGACTAAGGGAGGTAGCCAACTGGGGCGGCTTCCCAGTTCCCCTCATTGGTGTTGGACTCTTAGGGTGGTGGCACCGCTTTAGGAACAGGTGGGACTTGTTGACCTTCGTGTGAGCATGCCCTTATGCGGGGAGGCTGGCCTGCCCACTGCCCAACTATACCGGCCCATTTGTCGGTCTGGCGGGCGGAACAACACCTCCGGTACTCTGACCTGGTGAAACAAAGAGCATGGTTCAGTATCTGAGCTTCCCAGCCTCGACTTGCACGTCTGTCCGGGTGCATGCTTGTTGGTGTGCGGATCTAAATTTGGTCGTACTGTAAGGAAGGTAGAACCTCCCGGTGCGTGCTTGGAGACTCGGCAATATGGGTACTTGGTACTGCATCCGGCACCAGCAGGATATGGGTGTACTGGGCACAGCCTCCAGACCTGTTGCGGTCGTAACTCCTACTTCTCGAAATTTTATCATCAGTGGGTTTCAATCTCTCAAATGCATTATAATATTAAGAAAAACTTTTCTGAAAGTTTTTGTGGTAGAAATTGTGGCTTAAACTATTCTAGAAACAATTATAAATTTATGCACGATAAATTTAAATTCCTCTAAACAATAGAACCTCGAGCATGATTACCTAAGAAACTTTTTTTATTTTTTAGTTTTTTCGTGATGAGCACTAGGGATAGGAATATACCCTCTACACCATAATATTTTCTCATTTTTAGAGAGATGTTAATATGTGAATGGGAATTAAAGATGGAAGTCACAAATATAAATAATTTGAGAATAGCAAAAATGTTTAGAAATAATTTATTTATAGCATACGCCGAATACAAACAGAAAAATTTGTAAGATAATTTTGGAAAGAACAAAATAAACAGAAAATTTAATTATAGATTTTTATTTTAATTATGAAACTAAACGCGACATTAGTATTAAAAAGGCAAAAATAATCTAGGAATTTAAAAGGAGCAAAAATTAAATAATAAAAATCTATAAATTAAAAAGTGTAGCAAATAAATATATTAAATATAACAAGGTCTGGCAGCGGCCCCCCGGAGAGGTTGTCCAACTCCGACATGCTTGAGCCCCTTCGCATAGTAGTTTTTAAAAATAAATAAAAACACGATTAAAAAGCTCTGTTTATTTACGCATTTACGTATACCCAGTTAGAGTTGAACTTTGACCTTTGACCTTTGACCAGTGTGACAGCACTCATAATTTTTTTTATGTATAAGTGCTTCATTACCCGCTCCCAAACGAAAATTTTCCATCCCTTGCGGTTCCGGAAATATATTACCTCATGGCGCCTGAGACGAAATTTGTCCTTCGGAGGCGCTCGGTGCAAAGGCACGAACGATTTGACCTTTGACCTGTGTGACAGCAGCAGCAGCAGCACTCATAATTTTTTTTATATATATAAATAAAAAAAGTATTAAAAAATTATAGGTAGATATCATAAAAGCACATAAGAAGATATGTGCAACAACAAACATTGAATGAGACTAAGTAAAAAAAAACAGAATAACGAAAGGAACAAATGTTTAAAAGCAAAAATTAAAGGAAATATCTGAGTATAGAAAAGAGTCAGACTATGCAGAATGTAAAGTGTTTAATATTGACTGAAAAAGAAGATATGTGGATGTGGAAATACTATTTTGAAGAACAACTGGCCAATGAAAAATTTTTAAATTACGAAAAATAAATGAGGTGACGGAGAACAGAAATAATAATTAGAATTAAAGAACATCAAAAAGTAATTAAAAGGCAAAAATAAAAAATCATCAGGAATAGATAAGAGCACCTTCAAAATACTAGAACACGCAAAGAAAGTACGAACAGACATAGTACAAGACAATAAAATAAAATGTTTAAGAATTAACACAAAGATCTAATAGTACCATTCTATAAAAAATGACGTAACTAGCACTGCAAAAACACTTATATATTCAACCTAAAAAACGCAGATCCGGTGTAATCTTTGATGTTATAGTCATATAAATGATATTATGAAGGTCTCTGTGTTGATCAACAGACAGTTTAAAAGTATCTCTTAATACTTTTCAGCCTCCATTAAGGCCTACTCAAATAGAGAATACCTTCCACAATAACATCACCTCATTCTACATATAGTACTGATTATCCTCGACGCGACGTTGGGCGAGATCGGAGCTATTCTTATTACTCACATATGTAAATAAAACTTTTAATTTTGCGATGCAACAATCCAGTAACAGTCGGGCCTATTAACTCACAAATAGAGTAAGCTGTATGCATAGGACGCCAGCATTCGAGGGGCGTAAAATTTTGAGGTAGGTAAAGAAAAGTGACCTTAGAAAAATTTCGAATAGGTTATAACTATTAAACTTTGAAATTGTACACTCATCGTTAATCGACGTATAATAACTTTTTAAAAACATCTACATTGTAACCGAAATAACATTTCATAGAGACATTATTCTACAACTTATTTCTAAATTTAAGGAAATAAAAATTGGTCTTTCTAAAGGATCAGTTGCTGGTGTAATAATATTTAACTTTTACACACGATTTATCCAAACAATTTTCTTGTGATACATATTATTAAGGCGGCAAGAAAAAACACACGCTGTGAATCGAAGAAGCAACCGATTTTAACGGTTGGGGGCTTTTTAGATTCGTCTTGAAGAGACAAGGTACGAGTTACAATTTTGAATCCGATCTTAGTTAACCATGGCTAGATAATAGCAGAAAAGGGGTGGTTGGTACTGCAAATAAGCGCGCGCAAAATGGCCCCAAGTGCTTGACATCAGTTCGATGTTTATTTTATTTGCAACATTTTAATCAATAACAATATGCACTGTCGTGTCATTTTTCGGCTAATCTGATTAATCTCCGCCACTGTAATCTAATTAAGTAGCTTGTGCCATTTATATTGTGACAGTGTTTCGTGCGTGATAAAGCGGAACCATTCGTTTTCATAAAGCCAACGATAACTTTTCTTTCATTTAAGGATTGTAAATGTTTCAATGAGATTAATTAAATAATTTAGTCAAGCAAGAACAATGAACACGACCAGAGAATTACTGCACTTGCCATAAAAAGTATCACCTTAAAGCAATTGAGTGTCATTAAGCACTATGAGTGATGCGTAGAATTCATTAAGTTAAGAAATTGTTTGACTTTCAATAGGACGCAATTTGCTTCATACCGTGTTCCTTGCATCATATAATTTACAGATAATGATTCTATTTCTGTAAAACATACTTAATTTATGCTCGTAATTTATATAAAAAAATATTTTAGATTTAAAAGGATCGCACTGCCCGTGCTATTCCTAGCGCTACCCTTAAGTTTAAATTCCAGACCCCTCTAATTTGTTCTATAACCGCTCGCTTACATATGAGACGGGCCAGATAAGCATTCGCGGCAGCTGAATGAGAAATCATACAGCGAACCACAGTGGTGTGAATAAACTAATGTTTTTATAGTAACCGTTGGCCGTTCCCTTAATAAGAATTACTCCTATAATTTATAATTATTGTGCAAGAGCGAATAAAGTTTAGTTTTGAATTAAATCGTCGTTAAATTCACATTTGATTTATTATGAGGGCTAAACAAAATGTGGCAAAAATGGTTGAGGTTCGTTTAAAAAAAAAATAAAAAAATTTATAAATAGTTCCAAAGAGCTTCTAAAACGTCAGGGTACTGCGATCAAGAAAATACAAAAACTAAACTTCAGTGACTTAAAGTCCGGATTGTAGTACCTCAAATGTACAGCTAAAAAAGCTTTAAGCTGATAAAACTCACAAAAACTTTAAAAAACCTAAAAGACGGTATGTTATAAAAAAATGTGTATCCATCGGTTGTTTTATTAATAAATGGAAAACGAAAACAAAAACGAAATTGGTTGATTTATTCAAAATCCACCGGACGAATATTTTGTGAGCTGTGCAAACTCTATGGAAGAACCACATTCCTAGCAACTACAACTTTTAATACAGAAAGTGCATTACAAAATATATTGGTCGAAGTTGAGTTTCACAAAGAGTAAATTGTAAAATAGTATAACAGAAAAAGGAGAAGATTTGTATCGGAAAAATTTTTCTTAAGAGTTTTTAAAATGTAAAGTTTTTAGATTCTCGTAGACTGCCAATTCATAGCTATAATAAAATATTAGACTTTCTAAAAAATGCTAAAAGAAGTAAATTCTTTAACCACATATATTCCTTGGACAGTCCATTCTTTACAAATAACGGTTCTGCAGCTGCAGAGAACAGAGAGTGTGTTTGTCGAATTTTTTTTTAGAACAACAAATCTATAACTTATTTAGTTCCTTATTAAATGGGATATCTTGCTGTTCAATCTTAAAAAGAACTCCTTATTTTTGAAAACGTTGTCAACAACCCGACGGAGTGCCTGTGCTGATGCCAGTTGAGCATGGTACAAATTGTATTAGAAGGTTTTTGATGCTTTCACACACATTACATGAGCGTAATCAGACTAAGGATGCATGGTATAAAACAAATGTAATATTTGTAAAACTGAACAGTCTTGAAATGAGTTTAAAGGCATGTTTCTGTAATAATGTTCTTGTAAAGTCTCGAGAAGTAAATGAAAGACTTCTAAGAAAAATGCAGACACAACAAAGGCTATTAATTTATACGGTATTTTAGAAGCTTTCATAAACACTTCGAAACAAAGATAATTGATGTGTCAAACTGATGTGCACAAAACAGAGATTACAAAGAAAAAGAAGCTATAAGTTTCTTTTGGTGACAAAAATATGGAAATTACGAGTGCAGGACAGTCTTTTGTGATAGAAACATATTATGCTACAGATGATTTTCTGAAGCTCAACTAGGTTAGGGAAAAGAACAGTCTATACATAAAGGCATAAAGATTTTGGATTTCTACGGGAAATAACTCAAATGGAAAATTACAGATTACGGAAGAGACCAAATTAGTTATTGGAGAAGTGTGTTTCTGAGTTAAGGGGGGATATACAATTAGACGAAAAGAAAAAAGCCAATTTTTGAAACTTTTTTTAAATTGGAAATGAACATTTCACACTTATGAAACTGTAGGTACTTGAAAACAGTGTACTAAACTTTGATAAAAAAAAATTAATGTAAGTAATAACAAAATGGGGAGCCGTGGTGGTTTAGTGGATAGGTCGCTAGACTACGAAACGAAGAGTTGCGGGTTCGAATCCCGCTCTCGCCAATTCGATCGCTGGCATTTTTACGTCCCAGCTCGACTCAGGCTGCAATAAATGAGTACCTGGAGGTCAAACTCTGGGGTAATAATAGGCGGTCGGTACGTAGCGCTAGCCACGTTACTACTACCCTTGTGTACTGTAGGCTCTAGATTGCAGCAGATCTATCCTGTTACGACCCCAAAGGGCCTTCAAGGCCTGTTACGGGGAACTATTATTAATAACAAAATGGCGGAGTTATGCCCTATCGTTGCGCCAGCAGTTTTAAATTGGCGTGCACTCTTCGTAGCCTTTGATCTGGAAAAAATAAACCGTGGGAATTTATTTTGGAGCATGTAGTTTTTATATAATATCGCCGAAATTTTAAAAAATGCAAAGAAAAAAAATTAAACCAAAAAATTGCAATTTTCCATAATTTTTGGTTAATTAAATGTTTTTTTAATTTATCAAAAACCATCTAACTATAAGGCAATTGTATTTGTGCAAAGTTTCAAGTCGGCTAAATAGTTTTTGCGCTATTCTGCACGCTAATTTGGAAAATATTGTTTTGAGATAAATGCAATGCAAAAAGTTTACCAACGCAAAAACTCGACTGATGGAGAAATTCGACAGACGGAGAAATTCGTCTGACTGAGAAATTCGGCTAACTATGACTGTAGCTGCTGTAACGTACATTTTTTATTTTTATTCTATATCTGCTTTCAAAACAGGAACAAAAAAATAACAAAGGAAAGGTTCTGTACAGAGAGATCGGAAAGGGGTCCCTCGCTTCAAATTTTTACAATTTTTCGAATTTCGCTTTGAAATTTTGGGGAAATATTCTTCGAATATGGTACTATCGATTAAAAAATAAAACAAAAAATGGATTTTTAAAAGTTCTAATTGTATTTATATCCCCTCTAAAATAAAACATTCTTTAAGAATTATATTTTTAAGAATTAATAGAAGTATTGACAAAGAACATAAGAAAACCTAACCAAAAACCCACAAAGACTCCTAATATTATTATACTTTTCCCAATACTGTCATTGTTCTAAAAAGTTTGTAAGTATGCCAATTATTAACTACACTGGAAAATGATTCTTTTCAGCTTTTAAGAGAGTACAAAACTCTCTGACACTAACGTTAAAATTTCTATTTATTGGGAGTGAGTTTCTATAGTCTTTCTTTAGATAACATAGTCCAGAAATTTACTAATTCTAAAGCTAGGGAAAAATGTTTTTCAATAAAAGTCTTTCGATTAAATAGACGTCTATTTCTATTTTTCTCATTGATGTGCAAATTAATGTAAACTTTATATTAAGTATATAACGAAAATTAAAAATTATATAATTGTTTTGTCTAAATAATCATAATTTTAGTTACTTTTTAATAATCTCCAAAATATCTAAAATTTGAGTGATGGGGAGTAAAATTATCAGGCCTTGGTAACAGTGACTATATAGAGAACCGTTTTCATATTCGAAATCTTACGTAATTGGATTTTTCATGTCAGATACTTTGAGATACTTCGGTCAACTTACAGATTTTTTCATTCTACTATTCTTATGACCAAACGCAAATTGACCACTTATAATTGATGACAAGTTGTATCTTAGAAACATATAAAATGTTCTCTTTCGAGCCATGATATAAGATAGTTCAAATATGAGCCACAACCTTTACCCTCCCTTCTGCTCGGGTTGGAACCTGTTCAGTTCTGTTTAGGAGTTGCTAGAATGATGACCGAACAGAAGGTACCGTGAAGCGTGGAACAGCGCTTTGTAATCAAATTCCTCGTTGAAGAAAACGTCCTGACCGCTGAAATTTACCACCGACTACAACAACAGAGTGCCTCCCACGGACCCATGTGTTTGAGTGGTGTAAGTTTTTCTGAGAGATCAGAGAACGTGTGGAGAGTCAAAACATTGATCACGCAAACGCGCTTATTTGCTGTATTAAGGAACTTGGAGCAATGCTGTCCATCAATGTGGATAGTGTAGAAGGCATCGTGAAAAACCACCTTTACTACGCAAGATGAATCCACGGTGGGTACCATACACTTTGACAAACGTGAACAAAATGGTATGCATTAAGCTGCCAGTCATCTGCTACAACAGTTTGAAGACAAAGGTGATGCGTTTTGAACTCTATACTGACCACCGATACAACGTGGGTGCACTACTTCATTCCCGAGTCCCGATATACCAGTTCTCTAAAACCCAAGAGATGGCTCCATGTAGACTTTCTTACGGATGGCAGAACAGTCAATGCAGCTTATCACTCAGACCTCCTGACAACAGACGTAAAGGAAAAGATTTGGTTTAAGCGAAAACAGGTGGAAAGCGGGTACCTTCTTTTAAGATAATGCACGCCCCCATATGGTCAAACAACAATAGAAACCCACTAAAAATTAAAGTAAATTTTTTGTCACATCCGTCGTACAGTACCAATTTGGCCCCAAGTGATTTTTACCTGTTCGAAAAACTCAAATCATACTTGCAAGACATGCGGTTTGCGGACAACGACGCCGTCATCTAGACTAATGCTTTCAATACGTTAGAACAAATGTGTAGACTTCGAAGGTAAGTACATTGAAGACTGATATGTGTAAGTAAGTGTTTAGCAATTTTTTTTTTGTAAAATATCAGTCCCGGTCATATTTGAAGTGTAGTGTAATCCATACAAATGTGTCTGATTACATGATAAACCACTGTAAAATGACAATAAAATCAATTAATGTTCTGGTAGTAGTAATTTCATTATTGTATCGGGACTAGAATGACTTTTCATTATTTATTTATGAAGTTTTTCAAGTTCCAATATACTAAAAGTAAAGCTCACAAACAAAAAAAGTTATTAAGTTAAAACTGACATTTGAATGTTTAATATGACACATTGGTCTTATAGAAGTTACCGAAAAAAATTTAAAGACACAACTTTTATTATTTAAAAGTATTAATGAAAATGTGTGTGCGTTTGTTACTATTTTTCCAAATAAGTTATAATTAATTCAATCACAATAGCGAATGACCTGGAAATTTTTTTAGTCTTCTAAGGAACTGAAGTCCAAAACTAATCAAAAAGAGACTATTAAAGATAAATTAAGAATAAAGAAACATATGGTTTAGCGAACTATAAGTATTTGCTTATGTAATTTGAAACTGCCGTGTTCTCCTTATTAGGGAACAAATGGTCCGATGTCTCTTCATTCGCGCCGGCAAGGTAATTACGTCCACTGCAAGAAACGCACCGTTGTGTCCGCAGCTTTCTAAACCGTTTAAGGCCTATCATTTGGAAATCTAAGCAATACGCTGGGACGCTTTAATATTAGCAATTACGGTCACAGAGACACAAATTCCACTAAATTATACACAGGAAGTTAAGTATGGTCGGATAAACGATTCTAATGACATTTTAAAGGCGAAGAAAACGGCAGGTTGCCTTTTTGTGGGCCGACGGTTTTTGCTGCGTAAACGATTCGGCCGGTATTAAAGGTTGATTACGGCCGAACGCAGCTAAACTCCCCGCAAATGACATAATGGCCTATTGCATATGGGACGATTTAAAAGGTGAGCGAGCGGATCGGGCGCCCCCGCGGCGAAGATGGCGTCGGTGCGCCGCTCGCTCGGCCGGCTGAGGAAACCGGCCGCCGCACCACCCTCTTTTTACAGCAAACACTCTCCAGGAAATTGCCCTTTGATTTTCGGAGATAATCGATCCTTTGTCGTTTTTCGGCCGATGTTGGACGACGCATGTGGCTCGGAAACGGCTGAAGGGTTTTTAATGGCTCAGAGCGATCTATCTGCACTGTGCAAAGGCCGCGGAATCTTAAATTAATCGGTGGGCGTCTGCTTAATTAGCCAGCGTGTGTACGAGTCGGCCTCCTTGCGTTACAGATAATTTAATCAAAAGGTAATTAAAGTTCAGCTTAATCATCTGCAGTGCCTTCGACTTAATCGAATTCTGACAAAGTTGCCGCTTGAGTTAATGCAATTTAAAGAACCGCCATTGTTGCGTAATTGATAATGGATAACTTGGTCTTGCGGAGCTCCGTCTCGTCTTAAATCAAGTAATACCATCTTGTTTTATTTTTCAGCTGTTAATTGTACCTCCATGGTGCACTTCTAACTTATCTTGAGCTTTCGTTGCGGATTTTGTTGCTTTTCCAGTTTTGCTTCTGTTAAATTGTTGTTATAATTATTTTTTCTATTGCCGAAATAACTTTGTCCATCTTAAATGAAAAAAAATGTTTTGTTTTACTCGTTAAAACGGTTTATTTTGTGTAGGCTATGTTTATTTTTGAAAATTCACTTAAGTAGTATACTTCTGCTTATTTAAAGCAAGTGTACCTAGTGGAATGGCAGAGTAGACGAGGTACATGGTGCTTGGTTCAAAATCCTATTTTTCAAAAATTTCTTTTTCTTTTTTTGCATTATTTACTTTTTCCTTGTTTCTAAGCTATTTTCATCCTATCTAATACTTCTATTTCTTCTCCTATCAAAGGTTGGAAACTATCATACTTGGATTTTATTGGATCGTTGCTCTAAACCATTCTGCACTGCTGCATCCAAACCACTCTCTTATATTTCTATGCTAGGATAGCTTCTACTTTCCCACACTTCACTTTTTTCGAAGTCTACCTTTTTATTATTTATTATAATAATACGAACTTTTGTCCTCTAAATATACAGGTTTTCCTTTTTGGTGGTTATCAAGACTTCTGATCCATTTTCCATTATTCCAATAACTTCTATATTTGACACTCTTTCTGCTTACGATATCCGTAAGATTTTCCTACAGCACCAAAGCTCCAAAGACGCCAGTTTATTTAGCTGTATTTATATACAGCACCAGAGCATTCTCAAATGAAGTGTTAGGTTTTCATCGCGGTAGTATAGGAATTAATTCTGACAAACAACGTATATGCCATTTCAATGCATGTTCTTATCTTTTTGGTTTGATCTGTATTTGATGTTATCCACATTTTCAAATACTTTCTTTTGTCTCCTCAATTTTTTTTTTGATATTTCTGTGGATTTTTCTACACTTATGTCCGTCTCTTGATTTATGTCACCTTCTTTCTGCCTTGAGTTTCAGAATTTCTAGTATGATCTAAAACTTTTTTTCTAAGTGGCTGTACTTTTTCTTTCAATTGAGATTAGAACATTTTGTATCTCCTCCCATCTTTTATGTATACTTACTGGTTTTCATGGTGTTTGAGTCATCTTCCTTAGGATGTCATTTATTTTAATTTTAATTTCTTTATATTTTTTACGTACCCTTTTTAAGTCTTGAAATCTATTATTTTCTTTTCGATTGAGCTTTTGGCTTTTTTCAGTTTGATTCTCATCGTTGCAAAACAGGCTTATGATCGGAAGGTATGTCGACTCTCGGGTACGTTTTGGTTGATATGGAATTTCTGTATCCTCTATTAACAATAATACAATTTATTTGATTTCTAACTGTTTTGTTACTGTTATCAGTTGAAAATTTATAAGTATATAATCTACGCTTACAAAGTTTAGGCAACTTATTTGTAATTGTAAGTTTTTTGTTGGTACAATTAAATCACCGTGATCATCTCTTTCTCCCAGTTCATACCTTCCTACGCCGTCTGCAATTTCTCCTTTGCCCACCTTGGCATTGATATCACCTGCCATGATGTTTATGTTCTTTTTCTTGGATTAATTTAATAACATTATCAAGTTGTTTATAGAATGTTTCAATTTTGTTCTCATTTCTTTCTGCATACACCTGTTTATTTATTGCCCTTTTAAGCTGTGAATTGCTGGTTAACATTATAACACGTTCAGAGTAGGAACAAAGTTGCTAAATGTTTATTGACCAGCCTTGCTTATGATGATGTCCACACGTTTTCCGTGTTTGGGTTTGCTGTTTCCCGAGTAATACATCATTTGATTCCTTGTCATACAGTTGACGGTTTCCGGCTATTGCACATCACTTTAAATTTATGAATTTCGGATCAGAATTATCTATCCTGTCGTCCTCGAACAGGCCTCTCATGTTCTAAGTCCCAATTCCTAAAGTATTTTTATATTTTTTGCTTATTTTACAGAAACTTCGCAACCCAGGAAGCCCTGAATCCTTCCTCTGTCGGATCTTGGTTTTGATTCCCATAACAATAATAATATCGCATAACTTGACAGCCACGTTGATTTGACACGGGATGCTCTTATGAGCTTTTAATGCAGTGGCTTTCCGTTCCTTTCTGCATCTACACCTCGTTGACCTAAAAAATTCATCCGCCTTAAAAATCGATTTCCCATTTCCAGGACAAAGTCCTTCCCTTATTTGTTTTTCCACCCTTAGCTCTCGACTAGGAAGAGAGGACTACTTATACCGGCAGTAATTCGGTGTTCGCTAGTTTTGGTTTGCCCCAGGTATTTTATTTCCCTAGTATCCACCATATCTGGTGAACGTTCCACTATCTACCACCTGGACGCATCCGATGGGGGACTAACAAACCCCACACAATACTAAGCATACCGTAACATTGTTTAAAACTTGAAAATGATTTAAAAGAATAAGTGCATACAAATGGTAATTATTCTCATCTCCTCTACTATTTTGTTTAGTATGAGAGAATTATATATTGCTTTAGCTGATGCATATGCTAATGTTTCAGTAAAGTCATCTGATTACTTTCATATTAAACTTAATTGAGATCTCTTATCGAATTATAGTTTAGTAATTCTTACTTTTAATATTCATATCATTATAGAACTAAATCTATTTAAATTTGTATCTTCCAGCAATACATTGAAGAAAAACTACCTTAAAGTTTATGGAGTACACTGACAAGAATACTATGACGAGACATTTATGGTTTCTGAGTTTGATGTCTTAGGCATGTACTTAGATTTTCAGCGACTATCACGTACTATAGCAATATTCTCTATCGATTGCGCGATTATTATGCAAAGAAGAAATTATCTATTTGTAAGTGAACTATACGTTTAGAAATTATGGATATAATAAATAATCGCATTTGTATACATATTATTTCGACACAATAAGTCATAATTTTTTGAATGTTATTGTAATAAATGACTAATTTTTTTAAAATGGTTTATAAATAATTACCCGTTGAATGATAGAGTAGCCCATGCTGAATTTGCTATGCCTTGACGGCACACTCGTTAAATATGAACTGAAAGAAAAAATATAACTAAAATAAATTTTTGTCAAAATACTGGTTTGTTTTAAGACAATCTGTTCTTTTTGTGTTTGCAATCCTCCAAATTGTTGAAAAATCCAATTTTTGCTAAAATATATTTCTTTATAATATTGCACAGCCATAACCACACAAACTAGTGGCACAGGCATATTATGAAATACTAAAATTTCAAAACAAATCATAACAACAAACCAGATTTAATAATCAAAACAAATTGTCACATAAAAACTAGTTAAACGAACCAAATTTTAAATTAAATGAAAACTAAGAAAATATGAGAAGGTGAAGGAAAAAATATTTCAAAGAAAAGCAATGAAAAAGTTAACAAAACAAATAAAACAACTACGAATTATCAAAATGAGTACATAGGAATCGTAAAAATTCTAAGAGGGAAAAATACAATCTCCAAAGAAAACTGATAGGGTTTGACATAAAAGATTAGGAAAAAAAATTAAGAGAAAATTTTGAGAAAGAATATATATAATTAGTATTAAAATGCAGGGATTGAAGACATAAAAATAAAAAAGAAATAAGAAAAATTAAAAAATTAATAAGGAAGTTAAGGTACAAAAGTACGAATCTGCTAGAAAACATACTTACAAAAAGGTACTGGTAGAAGGAGAGGAGAGTAAAAAATGAAGACAAAGATCGAAACAAAAATGCCTGACATCAGTAAAAGAGAACTAGATGTAAAGGAGTGGTAAGAGAAGGTAAAAGATAAAATAGAGTAAAAAAAATAGTAAAATCTCTCAAAACGTTGAATTTTTGTTCCCTAAAAAAATTTCTTTTAGATGCAACTCTACCTTCAAAGTAAGATTTTGTCTGTTCCGAACCATACTTTGATCTAAATAACTATCTATTTTTTAAATTCGAATCCATACATATATTTGTACATTCACACATAGCATATATTTAAAGATGCTAGACGCTAATAGCCTTAAGAGTGAAAGCGTCCTTAAACAAATCTAAACTCCATCTCTCTCTCTCTCTCTCTTTCTCTAAAGATGCTACAAATTCCAACTGCCATAAATTATAGTTTATAGTTAAGAAATATTATTATAATTTTAAGCAAGCAGTTAGCCAGTCTGAGAGTAGACCAAGAACTCATGAAAGCCTACCCTGTAAATATAGCGATCTTCTCGTGACCATTTCTACAAATAATTAAATAAAAAGCAATAATAGAATTCATCGCTCTTTCTTACTTTTCCACGTTCTTTTTTATTACTTTATGGCAAATTAAGCACTAGAATGTTTGTTCGTTTTCTTTAGTAGGAAAAATTATTTTTACGGTTCCTATTTTCCTTGATTTATATGGTTGTGAGTAATACAATACCTTTTCTAGGGCAGTTTTTCAGTACTGCACCTGTAATGAGATCATATCCAGGAGCTTTATGAGGATTTAAGAGACTTATTTCTTTTGTGACTTCTGCAAGTGAAATAGGCTTGGGTGGAAGAGACATCTGACAAGGGGCGTTTAAGAATGTTTGTATTTCGACATCATCTTCATCATCGTTGAGGATATCAGGAGCGGAAAAATACACTAGCAAGGTGTTCTGCGAATCTGTTGGATTTTTTAATATTCGTCCGCGCCCAGCTGCCATCAGCTTTTCGTAGAGGTGGAATAGATACTATGGGTCTTTTGAATTTCTTTGTCGCGTTCCATAGGGAGTGATCATCAGTAAATAGATTGACGATGTAGTGTTCGAAGGATTCGTTTTTTGCTTCTTGGATAGCATCGTGGAGATTGTGCGTTATTCGATTTAAATAAGTATTGTCAAGTGGATTCCTGGTAGTCTGCCACCTGCGCCGAGCTCTGCGCTTTGCGATGACCAATTCTCTAATATGTAGCGGAATGTTCTGATTGTTGCAGGTGAGACCATGGGGTTCTGGTGTAGAGGTCCAAGAAGCTCTTTGTATTAACGTAGTTAGGTACTGCACAGCTTCATCTATGTCCTCCTTATCTTTTAAGCGGATATTTAGTGATATATTATCGTTGATATGTTGACGGAATAGGTTCCAATCAGTCTTTTTAGAAGACAGTCTCTGTTGTGGCTTTTTCCATATAATACTGGTGCTTAGAGTTATTATTACAGGACTGTGGTCAGAGTGCACATCTAAATTGGATTCAATATCACTATGTAGGTGTGAGATTCTCTTAGTTATGGCAAAGTCTAACAGGCCGGGGATTTTATTTCGATCGGTCGGCCAATAAGTTGGCTCTCCAGTCGACAAATAGTTGAAATTATTTAGTTCTAAAACTCTCAATAATGTTCTGCCTTTAGGAGTAATCAACCTAGACCCCCAGGCTGTATTTTTAGCATTCTAGTCTCCGGCAACTAAAAAGTGTGAGCCGAGTCGTTGGAAGAACTCGAGGTATACATCGCATGTTATAGAATAACGTGGTGGACAACATATTGAAGCAATTGTAATAGGTCGGGGGAAAGTACCTACTTTTATGATGGGACTTTTTAATTTTGTGTGTTATGTATGATTGGAGTACGTGATGTTTTATTGAAGATCTGATTATAAGTATATATAGTAAATGGAATAGTATGGTATTTTAAGAGTTGTCCTTTGTGTTGAATGACTTTCAGCGATTAGGAGGATATCAATTTTATTTATGTACTACGCCTGTGCTACTATCCGATACTATGGAAGTATGCAATAATAATCATAATACTGAAGCCAGGAAAACCTCCAACTGATGCCACTTCCTATAGGCCAATAAGCGTTCTTCCTGTAATGTCCAAAATTTTCGAAAAACTTATCCTCACCAGAATTGCAAACGTAACACATATAGATGCCTTAATCCCTAACCACCAATTCGGCTGCAGACCCAATCACTCCACTATCCAACCATGCCATAGAATCGTTAATAAAATCAAAGAAAGCTTAGAAGCAAAACAAATGTGTACATCAGCATTTTTAGACCTAAAACGCGTTTGACGGGGTGTGGCATGCAGGCTTACTTTTCAAAATTAAACAACACTTACCAAATCAATTGTTCCTCATCCTTAAGTCATACATGTCCAACCGTTACTTTCAAGTTCGAAGACTCATTATCTGACTACCAGACTATCAACTCTGGTGTACCCCAAGGAAGTGTTCTGGGACCTTTCTTGTATTTACTGTTTACCGCTGATATACCAGCCAGCGAGGATACACTACTAGCAACGTTCGCTGATGATACAGCCATCCTTTCTACAGATCTCGATCCGATACGAACTTCTGAAAAATTGCAAGCTTATCTTGATCAACTCCAAATTTGGCTTACGCACTGGAAACTAAACGTTGATAAGTCGTGTCAAGTCACGTTCACAACACGAAGAACCGAATGTCCTCCTCTTACCTTCAATAACACTCCCATTCCTGTCAAAGGAGAAGTTAAATACCTCGGCCTTCATCTTGACGCAAAACTAACTTGGAGAACACACATTAAGGCAAAAAGACGTCAATTAGATTTAAAAGTGAGGAACATGTCTTGGTTACTAAATCGTAGATCTCAGCTCTCAATACAGAACAAACTCCTGATATGCAAAACCATTCTTAGGCCTATTTGGACATATGGTGTCGAATTATGGGGTTGCAGCAAACCTAACGTCTAATACAAAAATTTTACAAACCTTTCAATCTAAAACCCTCAGAATGTTACTAAATGCACCTTGGTATGTCTCCAACAGCACCATACACGACGACCTCAAAATACCGTTTATACACGGCGGCATCAGTGCTTACTCTGTTAAACATAAAAATCGAAGCATAACCCACAGCAACGAGCTAATCAGTGAACTGTTCAGACAACCAATGGAAAATAGAAGACTTAACAGAACATGGCCAGAAGACCTAGCTAGGTGAATCCAGAGAGCCGCCAATGGATGGCCCCTGACTCAAGTGAACTTCTTTCAACCCATTTACTTATTACTTTATTAAGTAGATTGTAAATTTGCATTAAACCAATAATAAAAGAAATTCCTAGAACTTGGCGTGTTTATGCCATTTATAAAGATGTCGATTTTTGTCATGTCAAGGTTTATATTTGTATGCTGAAGTAATGTATAACATTTATACATATATAAACATATAGGTCGAAGGATAATACACTTGTAAAAAGCTTGATCGCCTTTATGATCTAATTAAAGCTAAAAGACCGCGTAGAAAATTAAATCGTTTTCCGCTATAATAACGCCCGCCGCCATATACCTAAAGCACTTTTATTTATATTTATATACCAATCTAATATAATACACTGGGAAAGTAAGATAATCTTATAAAATATAGTAATTAATACAGTTGAAATTTTTGAATCTATGAAAAAGAGTGAACTTGAGAGTGGAAATAATAATAACTCAAGAGCTAGCTGAAAGAATATCAAACTTGGAAGCAATAAGTCAAGAATCATAAGAATGGACCTAGAGATTGAAAATAAATATAACGAAGATATATCAGAAAAGAAAATATTTTACAAAGAATAATACAAACAGCTAAGAAAGTTTGTGTAAACATAAACAAGATAGTGTAATAATACAGTTAAAAAAGATAAAAAGAAAAAACAAACTTAGAAGAAATACTAAAAGACAAAAAAGGCGGACATATGTACAAAGAAAAAATAAATAAAACAAAAATTATGCCAAAAAAGTGAAAAATATTAAAATTATATAAAACACTATTTTTTGTAATAATTTCTTATTGCAAAAAAGTACTATAAAGACAAGTTTAGAGTGGAAAGGATGTCATAACAAGAAAAAAAAGGCAACTAAGGAGAGGAAGGACTTAATAAGAAAAAAGTGAAATAAAAAAAAGTAGAAGAAGGCATTAAGAGACTAAAGTCGGGAGGAGTAAGAATTAATTAAATATAGGAAATCAAAACTACTAAATCATGTAATTAAAGTATGTAATTTAGCACTGAAGACTATAAGATACTAAAAAAATTCTATATATAAAAAAGAAAAAACTATACAGTGCTCAAACTACCCAGAAGATAGCATAAAAAATTACTTAAGAGTGATAGAAACAAGAACCAGATAAGATATTAAACACAAATTACAAAAACAAGCAGCTCACAGAAAAGAAAAGCAATTTAAGTTAACATATTTTTACTTAAGGATAGCCATAGAAAAGACGTTAAATAGAGGAAGAACGCTATACTTAAAATTCCTGAACATAAAATGAGTTTTTGACACATTTTCAAAATCAAAACTATGGAGAGCGCCTACAGAAGTAGGAGTATTTGATCAAGTACGAACGAGGGTAGAAAGTTTATACAAACAAACAAGAGTAATAAGAATTAATGATGAAAGCAGAAAAATTTTCTATAGAAAAAAAAATAAAACAGAATGCAAGAGTTTAAGCATCTTAACAATTCTCTAACTGTTTTTTAAAGCATTATGAAGTAAATTTTTAGTTTAGTTAAAAAATCACTAATAATTTTAACTAAACGAGTCCGTAAAAAACAAAATGTCCTATTTGGTGTTCTAAAAATTATCGTGCAACGTATTAAAAACAAATGCAGCCTCACAAAATCACTGTTTAGTGTAGATTGTGTGCAATCGTTACCATTATATAACGCTATTCTTTTAAAACTAACTGAACAATATAAGCCTGGAACAAAAGTAGTTCTAGCAAGATGCCGTCACCTATCATACAGCTCAATCAACAGTCGATTTACTGTATCAACAATTTTTTGGTAGAGAAATTCCACGAGTTACTGACATCAATTAGCTAGCAAGATTTTTTGATTTAACACCGTACGATATTTTATTAGAATTACCTGAAATCCAAGATTTATGCCAACACTTCAACCTCAAAAACAAAATTTGTCAGAACGTGGACAAAATTTTGTGAAAAGGGCAAAAGTTCAAAAATATCAGACATCATTTTCCATGTTAATCGGATATTGGGCACCCTATAAAAACCTTCTCATTGAATCAATTCAATAGTCGTTTCATTTACATCTTAAACTCGGATTGCAATCCTGGCAACCCTTTAATGCAAGATAATAAGGTATCCATAAAATTCCCTCAAATTAGCTGTTAAAGCAAGTTAATATACTAAAAAGAGAGAATGTTGTGTTTTTTATTGTACAAAGCATATGTAATGCATAAGAAAAAACTGTGATTTAAAGTATTCCTATCTAATAAAATTGAATATACAGTCTTCTTTACAGTTGTTTCAAGGTGTCTAGGTGTATCAACAGCTAAAATATTAGTCTGTGGGGCATTGAAGATGGCAATAATTTAAGAAGGTGCATTTTTCGAACCGAACATTGCTGTTTATTGTGTCATTACTTGTACGCACATTATTTAGGCTATTTTCTTGATTGTAACCATTAATCCAAAACAGCGCGATGATCAGGTTACACTTACTTCTATTCAACTCACAGAATGTGAAACAAATAATTCACGTAAGTGGGGCATCATTTCATTCAAATTCATATCTCATGGGAACTGTTGTGGTTAATTACTGGCTTAAACACTACTTTAGTAAATACATTTCCTTTATATACGAAAAATTGCAATTTATTGGAGCAATATTCCAATTAAATTTGTAAATGGCAAGACTGATCAAAACAGTAGAGGGGTTTAATAAAAACTTCTACAGTTCTCCCGGAATTCAGATGAATTTACTATATATATGTACTAGTAGATACTTGGACACAATTTAAAAATCAAAACAAGACCTTCAATATTTTTTGTTTCAATGCATAACTGATATTTAATTTTGATTTGGTTATAAATTCTAACTGCTTCTTGATGGTTTTACCATAAAGTATTTTTTTGTAGAAAGTACTAAAAGAAATGGTATGGCTATATAATCCATACGTACTTCAAAATCCCAAAAAATATTAAAACAATCAACAAATTGCACCACACGGTGGGACTTATTTTCTGCACTTTTCGTAGAAACTAACTTAACATGGTCAGTGTTTCTTGTAGTGCAAAACCAACGAACTATTTATTATAATAAATTTTGGATTGGCACACCTATGAAAATGTATGGTGCATATATGCACATGAGGACATGGCTTTTGTACATGTAAAATAACAATTCACATTTTAAAAATATTTCAACAGGTAAAAAATTCGCTTCTAGATTACGTAAAATTCTAGTGACAACTAAAAAGCTTCCTTCCTTTTCAGTGCCTTTTTTGATCGAGGTTGACGATCATCAATGCAACCTTCAGCTTGTCCACAGTTGACTGAAGGAATGAAGTAGTATCCACTCCATACCATTCTCTAAGAATTCTTATCCAAAGTGTTCATCTACGGTCCTTTGTCTTTGATTTTACCTTGCATTATAACTTGGTAAATGTGATGTTAATTATCACACAATATATGTCCTAGGTATTTTAATTTTGCTCTCTTAACCTGTTTCTGGATTTTTCTCATTCTATTGACCACTTTTTAATTTCGCAATTAATAGACCCACTGAATACTCAGAATTCACCTATATATCCACATAAGAAAAATTTAAACTTTTTGTTCTTGCTTTATTACGTATCTACACCTCAGTTCCGTACAATAAAATAAAAAATATATAGCAGTGAACGAATCGTGGTCTCAATTATAACTCTAGATTCCTGTTAGTCATTAACTTCATTTTAACAAAAGCTTGTTTTGACTGACAATTCTCAATCTTAATTTTGCTAAACGGTCATTTACTATACTCCTAGATATTTTATTTAATGATCATTTTCAAGAGATATGTAGATGTGGAATTTGTTAATTGAAAATCATCATGATTTTTGTTGTTTTTTTAATATTTATTGTTAGTCCAGGATTTTCATTAGTTTTTGTCAATTGATTTACTATCTTCTTTAGTCTTGGTTAGTAATACGGTATTCACAATTTGGTCACCTATATTGAGAGTCACCTTGACTTCACACAAAGCTTATTTAAACATTTACTCCAAATAGAGATTAAACAGGACGAGAGAAGTTATACATATCTGTCTCGTTCTTCGTTAAATGTTGGATGAATTAGAAAGTTGTTTATTGTGCACCTGATCATGTGCTTTTTGGTTCCAGTAGAGATTCTCAAGTCCGATATTCTTAGAGGCATATCTCTTATGAAATTTAAATTAGCTTTAATATTTTACGATATTAAAGGCCTAATTGTAACCCAATAAGCATATACATACAAGTTTACTTACGTCTCTACATCTTTGCACGAGATCACACGTACTGGACAGAGCTTTGCGTGTTTCCAAGTTGTTTTTAAATCCAAACTGGGCATTTCTTTCTATTCCCTTTTTTAAATCTTAAGTTTTTATTGTCCATTTTTCTTAAAATATTTTTGATGTTTGCTCATTTGTGTTAACGCTCGCGATGTCTTTTTTCAACCTCTACTGTTGTTTCAATGTCTTGTTGATGTAGTTTTCTCCCCACATCTGCTCTTGAAAAGGTTTGGTTGTTGCTCAAAAATCGTCTATTTATTAAAATAAAATCTATTTGATTTTATGTTACATATTGAGGGTTATATCAATTGTCATGTTAAAAAATGGAAAATATATTTGATATGACTAAACTGTTTTCTTGGCATAGTTGTATCAAACAATCTACACGTTTATTTCTGCATCTAGATTAAAATCGTCCACGTATTCTATGCACCGGTCTTTCTCACTTTATGCAATAAAATCGCCTTTTATAGTATTTACCTGATTTTTATTTATTTTCGGTGCCGATTGTAATTGTTTATAAAAGTACTTTACTACCGTATCATCTTTGTCTAATGTCGGGACATATAGCTGTATTACATTTATATCTACTGGTTTTCCTGATATTTTCAATGTTGTTACTCTGTCGGATAGTAGGATAAAACTATATAGATGTTTTGAGAAAATAATTTCTACCGTAATGTAATGGCCAATGATAAGCTGAATTTGGCCATCTCATCTCACTCAAGCCTAATAAGTCTATGCCTAGTATTTTTATTACAATTGTAATATGGGAAAATTTGCTAGCTTTATACATACTTACTACTTTCCATGTCGCCATTCTTAAATTCACTACCCTTCTAGGTTTCTCCGCGATCTGTATTTAAGGTGTCCCGGGGCTATGTTTTGATTACTTAGTTGCATTTTTATTACACTAGAAACAAATTTTTTTTGTAGGCTTGCTAGTCCTTTATTGGGCGCCTCCTAAAGTAGTTGATGGCGGAAAGCTCGGCAGATGTAGTTGGTACCGGGGAACTAAAATGGGTACACAACAGTGAGAGTACTCTAATAAATTGACTAAATTTAATTCTGGAAAAAGGTATAAAGTGCGTACACCAAGACGTATCACCAGCGTGGTGTGTTAGAACAAGTTTAACATGACGATAGGCAAAAAAAGAAACCTCAATTCCTAGAAATCTTCAAGCTCCTACCCAGAACATCGGACGAATAGCAAGGGTTTGACCAAGCTACCAAACTAAGAAGAAAATGGAGTTATATAGACACATATAATATACAAATATGGATAGAAAACAATAGATTAACAGAATTATAAGAACAGCTAAACAATATTAAATGAGATATTATTGGAATAACTAAAGTAAGACAAAGGGGCGCACAATGTTCAAGAGTTAATTCAGGAAACATGCGGTGTTATAAAGAAAAGAAGTTAAAAGCCAAGGAGCAGAAGGTTTTATAATAAATAAGAAGACGAGTGGAAATATAACGCATTTTAGAACTGTTACGCGTTTTATAATATACATAAGAATACAGGAAACCACAAAATGTATGCACCTACTAAAATCTGCGACAATAAAGAACTAGAGTAATAAATGAGGGCATTATAAAAATTTTTATAAAATATCTACTAATCATAGGGGATTTTAATGCGGGGGTAGAAAAAAAAACAAGAAGAAGAAGAAAATGAAGGTATTGATGAACATTGTATAAAAAAAGAAATAAAAGAGGGGATATGTTGATAAATTTTCTAGGACAACAGCAATGAATATTTTCTTTAAGAAGAAAGAGCCTGAATATGTCCCGATAAAAGAACAAAGAATCAGTACCTTTTTATCATTACACCACACAAACATATAGTCAAAGGTGGGTAAGTACTAAATAAAATAAATGCAGGAAGCTACCAAAATAGTCATCAATACCAAAAATAAAAAAACAAAAAATATGCAAAACTAAATATCAGGACAAAAGAAAATCACACGAAAGAATACAAAGTAAAAAACCGATAAAAGTGGTAATAAAATACGAGGATAATTTAGAAGAACGGAACGAAAAGTAATAGCTCTGTTTAATGTAATAGGGGGCAGGAAAACCAAAAATATCAATATTTTCAATAATACAAACAGATTAATGAAAGAAAGAGAAAAAAAGGAAATCTAGAAGCTCTTAAAAAACATACAAATATAATAAAAAGAAAAATAAAGAAAGATATAAATAGTGACATAAGATGAAAGTCGAAGAAGCAATTACAAATGAAGAAAATAAAAAACAGCGATAAAAAAATTACGAGATACAATTACATAATTAAACAGCGCTGTGATTATAGACTAAAATAAGATTCTTAGAAAAGTTGTAGAATTCTATAAAGGACTTACTCTACAGAGCATAAACATCATCAAAAACATGGAAGAAATAGTAGCAAATACTACAAGATTAAGACGACGCACTCATAATATTATTGTGTAAGAAAATTAATCATAAAGATTATAACGAATCGATTGACCAGTAAATTGCACGCTTATCAATCAAAGAGCAGATGGCTTTTCGCAGTGGTTACAGAACTCAACATCACTTACAAGGAGTAAGAAGCCTAACAGAAAAATCTAAATATAACTTACCATTGCGTTTTGTTTTCATAGATTATGAAAAGGCATTCAACTCAGTAGAACATTGGACTATAACAAAATCTCAAAAAAACAGCAGAGTTAATCTCTATACGCCGAGTTGATAAACAATGCCTATAAAAACGCTTTATGTAAAAAAAATTACAAAATAACATAAAAGCGATAAAAATGTGTTCAAGACGCATTTTAGAAACTATTTGTGAGAAGTGAAGGGGTCAAACATTGATGTAGAGAAATTGGATTATTTTTGATTTGCGGATATCCTATTAAACATGACTTACAAGGGAAAATCAAAAGAGATTGGTTTAAATATAAAGAAGGGAAGGACCAAGATACTGATTAATAACTTAGTAGGACAAAGAATTGATATAAAGTTAGAGGACAAAACTAGACTGGACCAGATTTGGAAGATGAAAAGAAATTCTACAAAGCAAAATTGATCAAAAACTAAAAACAGTTGTTCAACCGAAACATACGCCTTGAGTTAATCTATGCAGCAGAAAAGTGGACGCCAACGGCAAAGATTGTACAAAAATTGAGAATAACACAAAGAATAATAAAATAAACATACAAAACATAATAAGGCAAAAGTAGAAGTTGTATTTGAAAGACAGCTTCAACTAAAATAATTGTAGACTAGGAGGTGTATTTCAAGAACAGAAGATACCAGATTGACCAAGAAAATAGTCCAACAAAGACTGAGAACAGGACAAAGAAATTAACAATGGCGAGTAGGAGAGGCTATCCGACAATGGATAGATGTAGGTAGATGACGATGATAAAGAAGAATAATTTTACACTTTAGGTTACAATATAGTGATTTCTCATTGCCTTCTACATTGCATTGTAGCTTTGCTTTACAAATGGTACCATAAACTTCGTCGCTATTTCAAACGAAACTATTTCATCCAATTTGAATTCCACTTCTGATTGATACTGAAAAAGCAACTACCCATTTTCAGGTGTTTGTTTTGCTTCGCAAATGGTCTTTTATTTCTTCTACTTTTTAGATCTGGAAGTCTTACCCCGAACCCCCACCTGAGGACGATCCTAATGGGGGACCCCACGCGTGGTTATGATAAAAATCATTTTCATCATAATTAAATCTAATTATAATAAAAATTGAAAAACCTATTTATACTACTACAAATAGTAAAAAGTGTAGTGGTTTAAATAATTACCAGCAATCTTCTGGTTACAAGGTTGAAGTGTCCTGAAATTCATTTTGTTTTAACTAAAAATTATGTACGATACGTGGCTGATAACTGTTATGGCTAGGAAAAAATGTTATTTAGTTTAATCTGCGGAAGAATGCCCCGGTTAAATACTTTCAGTTAGCTGTTGCTGCTTTAAGCTGCTTTGTAAGCTTCATGGCCGGGCTAAATATACGGCAGGAATTTAATGAAATACCTATAATCCGGGAACTGCCGCGCTCGAAACAAAAAGAGCTCTAATTACAGGAATAATTGACGAGCGTCTGAACAATTGAAACATTGTTTGTTACTTTGCACTGACGTTTGGTAATTGCCGGCAAATTATACGTGAAAGTGTATCCATCTGGCGGACATTTTCGGCGCTAATTGCCGCCTGCCGCTGTCGGCGTCTTTGTCCTTCCCGTCACAAGGAGCGGGACGCCGTCTCGGGAAGTAATTTCTGGCCGTAACAGCTCGCATCCTATCATGGGCGTTTATTAATATAACGGAATGTTTACCTAATTCTGGCCAAAATTGCGCGCTCTCGGAGGAAGCCTACGGGCTTGCGGTTAATTACAATTTGTACCATTTCGGTCACGAATCGTGCTTCGCGTTTCCAAAATTGCCGGCTTCAATTTACCGTAAACTGCGGTTTAAATTGTTGCGGCGGGCTCAGTTTACTTTCGTTGATTGCCGATGGTGGATGCAATATAAATGACATAATTCTATCCTACGGTAAGGAGGTGGCGTTCTCCTTGTGTTCCCGAGAAGTCGAAGAAAAAACATCGTGCAATAGAATATGACAATGCTTCAATTAAATATTCATTTGAAAATCAACCGCGTAATTTGCATAAATGTTTCGTTATTGGCCTCCCACATTATTAACTGCCATTAAATGGGAAGTGCTTGTGATAGATGTGGGGAATGCATGCTGCAGTCTTGGTACACAACTACTAATTACAGTACTTCTATCTAAATTACTAAGAAGATAATTAGTTTATTATACAGCTGCTTCCAATCGGTGTTTGGTTTATTGATTTCGCTAATGAGTAATGCAACAATCCGTACGCGAATTGGTAAACGAGTGAATGTGAATTAATACTTGCGCAAAATGCTTATTGTATTTTCTCTTCATGTAATATTCTAATAAAATAAATTTTACACGACCTTGTAAATACGAGATGCGTTCAAGTTCTAAGGCCTTCAATTTTTTAAAATTTCTGTTACTTCTCATCGTAACCTTCGCCTGGACCTACACATTTTTTACGTCATCGCCATAATTTTATGGTTGCCGAGAACACTTCCTTAGGGGTGTGTTTTTCTCACATAGTGTCCTTCATGGTCGGAAAATGGCGGCATTATGTCCTGAGACATTGTTACTCACGCAGCCTTGCGTTCATCGGTTAGCATTCGTAGAATCCACTTTGAAGAAACTTTTTGCCCATTTTTAGGATATCGTGCAAAATGGACTCCACAGATCCTTCCAAAGTAGCAAGTTTAAAAGTGACATTACGCACACCTAATCGATGGTCTTTAATAACAACTTGTTCCATTCACGCAATCATGGTTTCTGTCCGGTTGGTTCGTAGCCGAAGCTAAATCGGTTTATTGTGACACAACTCTTGGTCTTTAAACTTAAAGCCTTCACCGCATGTCTCACTCAATTGGCGATGAATTTCGATAAGTCTTTTAGCACGCAAGTGTAGAACACGGATGATTACACTTTGTTCGTAAACACTAAACGTCACCATTTTAAATATACAAAGCAACACTCACTCCAATGGCGGTAATTTAACCTGTGTACATTATATGGTGCTCCCATCTATATTACAAAACTCAGAAATATTTCTCTTTTAAAATTAACCGCATCTTTCTACTTACTTCGCTGTCGAGAAAAAAATTTAGATCTTACTTCGGGTGCACGGTATTATTCTTGGTATCCATTAAGGGATAGATAATAAGTTTACGATTCACACGGGTCTGAAATGTTTAAAAATGCGAGCTCTTTAATAGCCATAGTGGTGTTGCAATAAATTAAAAAAAAATTTAAGAACTTACATTTTCTATTGCAAATTTTTAGATTTTTTGCTGTAGCGATATTGAAACTTAATTTTTTGGCATCTTGATAAAATCCTCCTAGCCCAGTTTTAAACATTGGGTGGATTTTTTGTAAACTAACAAAAGTTTATCTATATAAACATACTTTTTTAAAAGATTATTTAAAATATAATCGATGTACAAATTTGTATTGTCGCTTCTGAAATTATTATAGTGATGGGATAATTTTTCTCTACTTGTACACATATTTAAAGTTAATTGTGTGATTACAAAATTACAAACCCAAAATTTAAAAAATCTGAATACATGAATACAGTGCCGCTTAAATAAACAATTGGTTAAATGAATTAGCCGCTTTTATGGACCAAAATACCAAGAAACCGAAGGAATCGACATTTACACTACAATATCACCAGTTTATTTTTTTCGGATAATTAAACCAATTATTTCAGGTACAGAACTAGGTCTGCATCTAGCAATAACCTTTTTTCCTTTTGCCTTTTTTATTGAACTGTTTTACAATAAGTTAATAACCCCTTTCTACCTGTCTTGCAAATAGGTGGTTTTGTTTTCATTGAAACCTTTACTACCTGGTTTCCGAAGCATTTGACCTACCGCAGTTAGTCAGTACTTCACAAGAAGCGAACCGAGTAAAACCATTGTACTTCGACGCGACAACCACAATGTTTCAAAAATGACAAAAGGTTAAAAAATATATATAACGACTTAAATCTAGGGGAGGCTATCTCAGCGTAAGATTATAAAGAGGCTGGGTGTCGACAAAGCCACGTTAACGAGACGGATTAAGTCTCCAGACCAACTAAAATTTAATTCGATTTCAAGTGGCGGTGCTATAAAGAGGAAAAAACGAAAAATCCTTGTACAGTGATTTAAGTAGGCGATTCTGCTTAACACACCAGTAAGTAGAGAAATTCTTTTTCAGAAGGCGGAGGAGCTTGCCAAGAAATTAATAGAATAGAACTTTAAATCAACGGATATGTGACTGACAAGATAGACGGAGCGTCATAAAATAGTGTGTAAAAAATTGCATGGAAAGAAAAAAGACTCGGTCGGGACTGCTGCAGAGAGTTGAGCACGCAGCATTTGGCTCTTCCTAGAGAATATTTACAATACAAATGAAACCGGAGTGTTGTTTAAAAACAGGAAAAAAACCTAAAAACTTGTTAACTTGTAACTTTACCGGGAATCACAAGAAAACAAACCACAAAAGCAACATAAATACATGGATAACACTAGCAATGTTTAAAGAATACCTTTGCAACTAGGATGCAAATCTTCATAAAGAGAAAAAGAAAATTGCTATGGTATTGAACAACTGCCTTATACATTCCACACCAAGTTCAATCAAGTCCAATTTGAATTGGTGTACTTGCCATCAAACACACCCACTAGATCATGGAATTATAAAAAATTAGAAAACATTATACCAACCAAAATGAGGTAGGTGATAATTCAAGGAATCGACGAGAACCCTTTGCAATCTCAGAAGTGACCCACAAAATCTCTATCCTCAACGCACTACACTTGACGGCAAATGCTTGAGAAGAATAAAATTGAAATATCCATAAAAACCGCTTTAAAAAAGCTCTCGGGGTACCTCAAAATGCGTAAGAGGAAAAACAAAGAGGTCATCGACGAAGAGAAAACTTAGTTGCAGCTGGACGATAACGTACAAGAAGTTATGTAATGACAGACTGTGACACAGAAAGAAGCAACAACGGTAGTCTGGTTGAAGACTGAATCCCAAATTATAGTTAATTTGTCTTCACAAATCTGGTTTGACTAAGTCAATATCGCTCATCCGAAAACTTTAAACACAAAAACATTAAAATTTACTAGTATGGTGCTTACGCACCATAGATCTTTCACTAACTTTTTTTAATTTTACCCCCAAGAAGTGAGAAGAGGTAAAACGTTTTAAGTCGATTTTCAAGACGGTAATTTCAAGACATTACATTTTGGTACATAAACTCGTCATTAAGACTTTACGAAACTTTTGTTTCAACCCTTAAAAAAATAAAACTTAGAAAAGTACATTGCAAGATCTAAACTTCACATTTTTTATCTATGCCCTCAAAAGGTTTAAGACGTTAATTATTTTTAACTTCTCTTAAATATTAATCCTCTAAAATGGGAAAATAGGAGAGCAATATTGAAACCTAGAAACACTAAACATGCGGCATATATAATAAATATACAAAAAACTACTAACTTACTTTGGGCACATCAACTGCTCTCTAGAAAAACTAAAGAGGTGATCAAACAGAACAACTAAGCGGTGGCACAATAAATATGGAAATCGTATCAAGTAAAAGAAATTGATTAAATCAAATAACATACGGAAAACCACAAAGCACAATCCTTCTGAAAAGGAAGAATGTGATCTGTGAAGAAGGTTAGTGACAAATATAGTAATCATTTTGATCTATTTTTCTAAGGTACTTTTGTAGTGATATCTTTAACAAATACTAGATAAGGAATAAATTAATTTTTTTATACTAAAAAATCTTAAACCAACCATGCTGATTACTATTACCCATCCTATGATAGTAGTACTAGGGATCCATTAATGGGTTTATCTTAGTCTATTCACAGCTTCTATAACCTTGAAAGTACTGAAGTCTGAAAGAAAAACAACCTCTTGCCGCATTTGATGACTAAGCGGCTTTTCGGGGAAATTTAAATTAGAATGGTTTCATTATTAATAAAACCAACTTGAGCAGTTGCCCAAACGAACATATATCCTCTACAAGCATTGATTGAAAGACACAATCGATTCATGTCTAGAATTATTAAAACTACCTTGGGTATTAACATAAATTTCCTAAACAAGATTTTATATTATCGTTTAGATGCAGGGAAAGTCTGTTGTCAGTGAATGCTCTACAATTTCATAGGGGCACAAAAACAACGATGTATGGAATCTGAAGTAACTTATAATTATTACTGATAATAAAAGATACTTGCATTGAAACTTCAAAAGATTCTAATCTAGAAAAAGTGTATCTTTCCTAAAATCAGGATTTCTTCTAGGTGTCGTATAGGAAAATAAATGTTCAATTATTATAGAATGGTGACAGCCAGCGTGGTCCCGTGGTTGAGGGGCGGGCTGCGATGCTGACGGACCCGGGTTCAATTCCCGGTGCCCTCTGATGCCTGGCGAGTGGCCTACTCAGTCACTAAAAATAATTGATTACCTGCGTTCATTCGAACAGGCGGTTGTCTAAGGTGCGGTGCTTGCCACATCGCCCCGCATCAGAGATGATGCGCGACGACCGGGCAGAGAGAGCGAACGTATGAGAGCCTTAACCTCTCAGTTCGCAGGCCGTGCTTCCACGCGGGGCGTAGGGCCTTACCATTATTATTATTATTATTATTATAGAATAGTATACAACAGTATGTTTGCAGACGTTATTCAAAAGTCTCGTTTTAGCGTCCTAGTGGTAAAATTGTTCTACACCACAATAATACTTTAGGTCATACAGCACATCAAACAAAACTATTTTTAGATCTTCTGATTAACAGTATTAGATTGTCTTCCATATAGTCCTAACTGACACTTTCTGATTATTTTTTATTCTCTTGGCTAAAGGTTCAAGTACTCTTCCTATAGGTTTCTATAATTCACCTCTTAGTACGCTATCATACATCGTTTCAAGATCTATAAAGATCCTGTGTGTGTCTATTTAAATTTGCTTAAATTACGTGTTTTTTTATCACATTAGAAATAGTCTTACCATAAGTGGAATACCGCTTATTTCTTTGTAGTTAGAGCAGCATTTCTTGTTTCCTTTTTTATAGATTGAGCTTACAAAAGGCTTTACTTTATTCTTGCTGGATATGTTCTCCTTCCTATATTTTATTTAATATCTTCTGTGTAACTTTGTAATTTATCTTCACCATGTTTAAACAGGCCTATCCTTCAGTTCCTTAGATTATCTCTTGCTTTTGGCTATTTGAAGTAGCTTTACAAATATTTTCTTCTCTTATTTCACAATTGTGTTTACATGCTTTGTTAGTTATTTTTTTATATGTAATTTTTTATGTTCTTGCAGAAGAGTGGCATAATGAACCATCCAATATTTTGGCAGTATGACTTGTACAGTTTCATGACCCCTTACATAGCTTCTAATTCTTTATTGTTCTTCAGTCTGTTGTTGATTTATTGTATCCAATTGTTTCATTAATATGTATGCATGGCCTGTTTTAATACGCTTTTTTCGTTTCTTTACTTCCACTTTTACTAAGTTCTGTAGTTGCATATATTGTTCTAGTATTTTTTATATCTATTTTATATATGCCTCTTTTCTTAGCCGCATATTTTAGATCTTTCTAAAACTTTTTTATATATTTAACTTTTCTAGTTTCCTTACATAAAGCTTACATGTTTTATCAAATAAAGTTTTCTTTGCAGTTTAATACGTTTTTTCCGGTGATTTTTCTTTATGTATATCTAATTTATTTTGTATTCTATTTTAGTAGAACGTTATCGTACTGTTTGACATTTTTTTGTAGATTTCAACTTTAATATTCTTCTTTTGTTTTTAATGTTTTAATTGTTTAATGTTAAATTATATTTATTTTTGAAGTTTTAAATTAGGGCCGGCTACATTTTTTTATTCGCTCTTAATACATATTTGAAATTTGTGATATCGGCCCAACTTTGTCCGAGCACGCGTTGCGATATGCGTTGTCAAATCATAGAGCTTCTTCCACTTCGACTTCGTTTAGTTCGCGCGGCATTACGCTTTTGCCTTTGTTGGTGTTTGCATTTGGCCTTTTTGGCTGTTCTCTCAGGCAAATTTTCCGTAAGACGGGAACAATTTTCTTTTTAACCGAGAGTTCGCCGGCGGCTTTAATTGGTAGCAGAAGTTTTAATTTTCTGCCAGGCCTTTTGTTAAAGGCTAATTCTCGGGGTTGAAATTTTGCCGGTAAAAACGGTCCATTTTCTTTCATCTGGCTTGACGAGGGAACCTTTTTCACCAGGAAAGACGCTGCCTTTTGGCCTTCGCTGTGAAGATTGGGGTAACTTGTCCTATTTTTTTATCCATATCCTTATATCTTTAACCCCGGGACCAACAGCAGGGAACCGATATCTACGGGAAAGCGCCGTTTCCACAGGTTAGTGTTTTAACTTTAGATTTGTTTGAAGTTCTCTATTCAAAATTTAAAATTACCTATACAGTCCACTTATTCCGGCCGCCCCACTATTCGCGTATGTAAGATGTTCTACTACCATACGATGATTGTTTTCTGGTTGTCGATATATCTTTACGTTCTATATTTAAACTTACCGTGCTTTTTTTATTATTATAAGGTTTATGATCTTTATGTCGAAATAATGTGTTTGCAACCATATATTAGAGTTTTTTACAAAAATCAATAAGAAGATTTTCTTCTCCAAAACATTACACCTCGTCACTATCCTTTCTCATTAAACAACCACTAAAATTACCTATTATAATTATTTGTTTATATATTTGTTGGTATATCTTCTATAGTATCTGTAAAGAAGGTATCCTCCTTCTCGTTTCCAACATTATCATTTATTGCATATATTTCTATAATAGTTATTGGTATACATATATCTCCATATCAACTCCAATAAATCGTGTGTTGTACTATTAGAAGATGGTGATATCCCTCTTCGATGTCCTTATCAGTATGGATAATCCATTTTTGTCATTTTGGTGTTTAGACACTCCACTCTAAGGTTGGTAATAGTTGTCAATTTTTTTCTTCGCCTACATCTTTATTCTGAGTTTTGTTAAGAACTATTACATCTAACTTTAATTTTTATAACTCTGTTTAGAGTGCATTTGCTATCATTTATTTTTAACTTTTTTTATGATAAGTTCTATTGTATTTTATCGCTTATATTATGACTGCTTAACCATTTATACTATGTTGCTGTAAAAGTAATTTTGTTTTTTTCTTTAAAAATGTGGAATAACTTTAAATAAACTAAGCCCAACGGTTATCTACAATCTTTTGCCCTCGTTTGGGTAATTCATAGATCTCGGCATTGTAGTACGTTATCGGCTTCGATAGCAAAAAATTGTATACCTAGCCATAAAGCTTTGTTTTTAAGTTCTTATTTTTGCAAGCTTTTGCTTAGTGTTCAAAAAGAATGATAATCCGTCGGTGCAAGGTTGGGAATAACAGTGGGTGGCGTAAGAGTTCCTAGCCAAGCTCAAGCGATTTTGCCAAGTCGTTCAAGCAACGTGCGTTAGCAGTTTTGTACAGTATCAACTTTTTTTGCCAAAGACTAATTTCTGAAATTTTTGATGGCGTGTTGCAGTTGCTTGCGACTTAAAGTGAATAAAATTCAAGAATAACCTTCTCTGTGAGCGAATTTATGTTTTTTTACTGGTGTCATAGCTGTCAACTAACATTAATCGGTGTGATGGTGCTATGTACTACAATCTTACTAAATGATCGCTTTACGCTAGACTTAAACATAAACTGAAGAAGAATGAAGAGGTCTATCAGCAGTTGTTATATAGTACGAACTATAGTTCTTTAAGTTTGACATCTTGACTAAAATGTACACGCATATTGTGTTAGAACTAATAGTTATGTAACATAATTAGTGCCTAGTACATAACGTTAAGAACTGTGATAATTATCTGTCATGTAAAGCGCTTCGTTTTGAGTTGGCAACATTGTTGTGAAAAAGAAAACGTTTGTTGATAATCTTTTGCTCCCAATAGAGGTGTTAAGATATTGATAGAACAGTAACAAAGCAGTAGCTTCTGAATAGCAGGCTCGGTCGTTAATCAAGAGTGTCGGGTACCTATTTGTTTAGGATATACGCATAATTCTGTGCGTGTATGTGTTTGTACACGCTGCTACAGTGTTGCTTAAGCCTAATTCCCATTAACGATCGAGAGTCGCCTTCAGCGGGATTGTTTAAGTCGCCCATCATCAGAGATGGTGCGCGACGACCTGACACAATGGCGAATATATGAGAGCCTCAACCTCTCAGTTCGTAGACGTTGTCCCAGATGCGGGACGCAGGGTCTCACTATTATTATTATATTACATAAAGTTGCTGAATGTAAATTACTTCCACCCTATAACAATAATCATGTAGCAGTATAATAAAATAGATGTTGTAAACTCACTTCTGTAGTCAGAAGTCATTTAATAAGATTACTTTTATTTATACTATACCAAAGGTACAGTATTTTGCTACCGATTCTAGTGATAATATTCTTGACATACAAACTTCAATAAGTTCTGACCCAAATAACACTTGTTATAAAAATTAATATTTTGCAAACACCCTCAATGTAATGTAGAGGTAATTTTCCTCGTAACAGAATTACAGTTTCAATACGTAATAAAAGCAAAGCACATACTAAAATGTACAAAAAAAGAATTTGTTAACAGGCTAATAGTTAAGTATTATAGCAAAGGCTATTCTCCTCTTAATCCATATTTTACCGGGCTTATTATATTTGTTTCTTGAGTGAAATAATGTCTTTTGCATGTAAACAAATATGGTATTGTAATGGTGAGCTCTAACGCCCGTCGTAAAACACGGCCTGCAAACTGAGAGGTTAAGGCTCTCATATGTCCGACTTTACTACTCGGTCGCCGCGCACCAAGTCTGATGCGGTGTGATGTGGCAAGCACCGCGCTTTAAACGACCGCCATTATTACGCTTTGCTCGAGCGAGCGCAGGTACTCAATTATTTGCAGTGACCGAGTAAGCCACCCGCCAGGCATCAGAGAGTTCCAGGAATGACAAACATGGTATATCTAATTTTATAATAAAGAAAATAAAAAATCTCCATTTGGGGATCAGGGTACACGACATAAATAATAATATTATTATTCAATGCTGTTAAACAACATGACCTACGTGTAATTTAACATTACACTTTATAAATTGTTATTTAACATTTTTCTTACAAGCCACACATTTTCTTTGGTTTTTTCTATCTGATACTCTCACTAAATAATGCTCCTAGGATTCTTTGACGCCTTTTGTCAATTCACACTACCACTATTTTTGATATTAGTTTGAGAGTGAAAATTTAAATAGAATCTCGCAAATATACTTTTAAAATATATTTTTTAATTAGTACTGCAGTATATAACATAAGTATTAAATACGCTATCTTAGGAACGCTGGTTGTAAAAGATAAAATGCGTTAGAAAAAAAAATAGATAAAAGTCAAACGTAATCACACTCACCACTTTTCTCGATCTTCTTCGCTTATGGACATAGTTTTTCATTAATAGTACCTCTCAATTCCCCAAAAACGGATCCCCTAATAGAAGTTAGGTAGGATACACCTGTTGCTTGCGTTTTTTACCGGTTAATACAAAGACCTAGGAGCGACTCGTGGAAAGCGTTCTTTCTTTCTGCCGTGGTTTTCATTTTAGGCTCAGAGACAACAGATAAAAGGACGGTTTTGTCAAAGGCACATCTGGGGCGTAAGCCGGGTTAAAAGAAAATGCGGTTTTACAGCATGATGGTAGATCCAATGCAGAGCGGGTGAACAAGTCGAAGCGGAACGGAACATTGGCTGGATTTGTATGTATTTTTAAACAACAACAGAGAGCGGGTAAAGCCTAAATGTAAACTAAAGCGCAACAAGTAGTAATTATAACCTTATCCGCTGAGTTAGTAAAAATTTGGAAATATTCAGTATACCGATTTTTCGTCACATTTTTGTATAGTTCCTATATTTATCACTTGTTCTTCTGACCAATGCATCTGTTCCTAGGGGAAAGAGTGATATTCAGTTAAAATAACATTTCCAAGAATTTCTTGAAGCAGGCTACCAAGAATGTCAATTAGTGACTATTATTTCGAACTGCATAATATATACACTTTTGTATGATATGATCTATTAGATTATTTGCAAAGCACATTTTATTTATCTGCAATGTTTATGTTATGCTGTTTATATAGAAATATTAAATGATTGTTTTTCTCGCTTCGTACCCAATGCAGATTTTTCCTTTTTTCTGTTTTATATTTCTTAAAGCTATACGCTCTTCATTACATCCTTCGCTAAAAATCTATAAAAATTGGAACGTCATTTGAAATTGTACCTTCAAAAATAGTCATTTATATCTTCCAAATCTAAAACTTTATCTACTTTGTCCGGTGGTAGTTTCACTATATCAATAATACCATCAAGGTCTTCATCATCTGTCAAATCAAGTTTTGTTTCAATATTCTTTAAATTTTCTTAATATTAAAATTTTCCACCCATGGTTATGCCGAAAATTAAGTTATGTAACTGTAGAAATATTCTTAAGAAGAATAATTGTTATAGTAGTAATAAAAAATAGCAATCGCGTTATTCTTAAGATAATATTTTATAGAAGCCTGTATGCTAAATAATTTTAAATTACACTGCCCCAAATGAGGATCATCATATTTTTAGCTTATCAAGTAATGAAAATTGATAGTTGCTCAAGATAATAGAAAATGATGTAAATGGTTTACCACATACAATCAGAACACGTAACACACATAAACTCAAAACTGCTCAAAAAGTTTAAAATTAATAGAGCTAACATAAAAATATTGTCAATCATTGGGAAGCATATGAGTTAACGAGTTAAAATAACAAAGTGTATGTTACGCTAGAAGCTATTAGAGATAGAGGGAGATAGAGAGAGAAATAAACAAAACCTTTTTTCGTAATCACCTTTTAAGAAGGAAAAGCTTAACAATATTTAAAGACAAATGTGTAATTTCTTATCCTGAACTTTCCTCTCGAGATGGTAAATTATAGTATTAATTTCAAAATATGGTTTCCAAGAAAAAATTCTCAAATGTAGCTTATCCTAAAACTCCGCTTTTATGAAAGATATCAGTAAGATATTGATTGAAAACTAATAACGACCATATAGACCTAAAAATTTAAGAATATTTAAAATAGTGATTAGTGTTTTGTGTGAAGAGTTTTTCATATTCTGAACAATTAAAATAAAGTACCTTAGTTAGTTTGTTGGCATTACACTGCCTTTTATGTCTCACGCGCGGTAATGAAATAATTATTAAGAGAAAAGCAATTACGGAGGCAGAGGCAATACACTTCTCCACCCTAAATGCTACCTACAATCGTAATAAAGCACGAAAGCATCTCGGGCCGAAATGACAAAAAGCTTTTCATAAATGCAGGAAGCAATAAAACCTAATAGGTTAAGAATAAGAAATCTGTTCTTGTGCGGCGATTACCAAAGTCTTCGTATAAAAGTTTAAGGGGGTCGGTCCAGCGCCCCTAGTGGCTCGTACTAAAGTTTGATATTGTTTTATTTGCTGCCCTCTCGCGGGGTCAAGCGCTAACTAAATTAGTTTCTAGGTCCGATTTGTATTCCGCTATTGCTCGCGTTTTGTTATTGCCCCGAGCAGAATTAGTCTGCACTCCTCGGCGTCTCGCTCCTCGCTCGAATGGGAAAAGGACACGCGAGGATTTAGTTCTTCTCGGAAAGTTTGGAGAAGCGATTAGCAACGTTCTCGTTCTAATTGTAGACGAATCGCCTAATGAGGCAATAAAAGATTAGGAAGGGTTTCTCAGGTCTGGCGACGTTTCATTTACCTGCACGTACCGTTCGGATTCCTCAATTATGGACGGCCACGAATTTGTAACCGATAAGTCCGCGGCGATCGACTTAAAAAGATCGTCGCGGCTGCGAGCCCGCCGCTCTGCAGATTTTTTGTGGCCCCTACTTCGCCGATTGTGTATTCTACAGGCGTATTGTTGCAGTCGTTCTCTTGTTTTATCCTCTTCTCCGGTCTTACATGTGGTTGGTCGACGAGACATAGCTCACTTGTAACTGCCACCATCCGTCTTCCTCTCTCCTGCAGAAATCCCATAACGGCAGCATGCTCTGATTGTTGCTCTTTTGTCTTTGTCGGCGTCACATCAATTTTTCAAACATGGCGCGGAAACAAATGAGCAACCCGGCAAATTGAAGTAAGAAATAGCGGTTAGCTTTTGTTTTATGCCATGCCAACTGCCGCGCTATTGTTATGTTTAAGGGTTTTTTATAAATCTTTTACGCCCACTGAATTGTTCGAGAGGGCTTCATATTGCCGGCTTTTTATTGCCCCCGGGAATTGTGTTCTTCCTCTAATAAACTCCAGTTGGGCCATTTCGATTTTATTGTTGAAGTATTGACTGCGCCATGCGCCGTTATATCATTACACAACTCGTATCGGATGTAAATGCCCAATAATGGCGGTTGATTTTCCGTTATAATTATTGCTGTACAAATATATTTAGAAAGTTTCAATTTCACTTTTATAATTTCAAATCGTCCACTATTTTTCATTTCTTCATTTTATTAGTTTTTGATGGTCGGTCATAATTTAGTATTTGTTACAATCGTTTAGTTTTATTGCTTAACATATCGCTCAGATAAGTAAGTTATTTCATTTTAATGCTTGCGATATCTAAAGATTTAGTAAAGCTTTTTAATGACTTAATAAAGCATTCAGAAATCTTGCTGAAAAGCCAGCTGTCTGTTTTTGTAATTTGATTAAGATAAAATAATGACGGATTATTAAAAGAAGTATCTGACGGTAAAATTAGAAGTTTGGTAGCAAATTTAGGAAGAAATGTAAAATAAAATAATTGTCTTCATATATGATAAACATAGACATTTGTTTCTTTATTCTATCGCTAGTTAGTGGTAGTACTATAGGTATTAGGGTAAAAACACAATTAAGGTACAAATATATATTTAATGTACGCTACTTCTGTGACAAACAAACAAAATATAACTAGCAGTATACATTGATAAACTTAAGCAGACAGAAGTGCACATTATTGCGGCTAATGGCAATATGACCATTTTTGTCGTTTTTAAATCGGCCGAAGGTAAGAATCTACGCTAGATAATCTTGAAAAATGTAGAAAAGAGAAAATATATCTTGTAATCTTGCTAGGTAAAAAAAAAACCGAACGCTAAAATATTTTGGCGTAGGATAATTATGGTCTGTGTGGACCAGCTTTAATGCAATTAAAAATATGACCGTTTTAGGAAATATTTTTTCAAGTATTTGCTTCGTTACAGTCCCGCACATTTTTTTGATTTTATCTACCCTTACTTTACACAGCACCAAGATATCTATGGCTTTAAGATACGGTTACAATTGCCAAGTCTTAAAATTGGGGTTTTTGTCAAATTTGGTTATTTACCAATTAAGTGGGGTGACAAAGAAAAGCGTGTTACCGTGATAGCATTACATAAATGTGGAACTGAGAAATTGTAATCTTTAACACCTTGCATTCTCTCGAAATTAGCTGTGTGTTTGTGTATTAGGGTATCTTCTTCTTCTTCTTCTTTAACCCTCATTGCGCCCAGTATCGGGCATAGGTCTCCCTCAAATTCTTCCATGTAGCGCGATTCTGTGCGAGTCTCATCCATGGCAGTCCTGCTACTCTCTTAATGTCGTCTTGCCATCTCATTATTGGCCTGCCACGCTGTCTCTTGCCTGTCCATGGTCTCCATTGGAGGATTTTAACGTTCCACCTACTGTCTTTGATCCGAGCTGTATGTCCTGCATATTCCCATTTCAATTTCGTCACTCTTTTCACTACATCCGCGGCCCCAGTTCTATCTCTTGTCCATTTATTTCTTTTTTTGTCTCGTATTGTAATTCCAATCATTGCTCTCTCCATTGCTCGCTGAGTGACTTCCAGTTTTGTTTTTACTTGTTTCGTTAATGTCCATATTTGAGCGCCGTATGTCATTATGGGAAGTATACATTGGTCATATACCTTAGTTCGCAAGCGTTGGGGTATGTTGTTGTTTTTTAAAATATAAGCTAGCTTTCCAAAAGCTGCCCACACCAGACGTCTTCTTCTATCTATCTCGTGCTCTCTGTTTTCCTTCCTTAATGTTACAGTTTGTCCTAGATATATATACTCGTTGACATTTTCTAGGATAGTTCCATTTATGTTTATTTGTGGGTTCTCAAGACACATTGTCTTCGTCTTATTCAAATTTACTTATTAGGGTATAAGATTGTTTAATCAGACTAGAGGTGTCGGGGGTCGTCCAAGATCTTGAAGATCAGGTTCATTTTGGACTCTTCAGGTAGTTAAAACGGTAAGTGTCCGAATTAAACGAAATTCCTTTATAAGCAAGAGATTAAGCCTCGGGAGATGCAAATTATTCAGCAAAACCATGATTTAAAAAATGTAGGAGAAAAAAAACAAAGAAATTGTTGACTGAGCACACATAAGATCGCCACAAAAAAATTCAGGCAGCTGTGTATTAACAGAATGTTTTGAAAGGTGTAGTGAAACCTTTGAATCATTCGTTTTTTTTTAGATAAGCCTTACGTGTTTTACTAAGACTACACATCCGCCCACAAAGCACGATCAAATCACACTTGGCTGAGAAATAATGTGCCTCATTTTAAAACAATAGGGGATTGGTCTTCTGGTGGTCCAGATTCTAATCCATTAGATTGCAAATTAGAGGGTATAGTGACTGCTGCAGTGAATACTTGTCCAATAGATGTAGTGCGTGCTACCATAGACAAGTGACCCGAACATCTTAAAACTTGTTTAGAGCTGAGGATCCATTGTAATTATACAAGGTGCGTTTAAGTTCTAAGATCTTTAAATTTTTTTCTGCAGTAAGAGTAGAAAAATGTGGTTTCTTTAAATATTTCTAAACTTGTAATATTGATAGTAGCACCAAGGTGCACAGATCGAATTACTGCCATTCCAGTGAGTGTTGTTTTGTATACTTAAGGTGGTGATGTTTAGTGTTCAAGTACGTGTAATCATCTGTTTTCTCTCCTTGCGTGGTGAAATGCCCATCGAAATTCATTTCCAATTGAGTGAAACACGCGGTGAAGGCATTATGAATGTTAAAAATGTGCGTTCGTGAGCGCAAAAGTCGAGAATTGCGTGACAATGACATCCTCGGCCACGAACCGTCGGGACCGAAACCATGATTGCGCGAGTGGAGGAAGTTGTTATGGAAGACTGTCGGTTAGGTATGGATGACATCGCCGTTAAACTTGGCATTTTCGTAAGACTCCGTAAAGTACATTTTGAATGATAATCTGAAATGCGGAAAGCTTTTTCAAGGTGGCGCCCACGATGAACATAAGGCTGTGCAAGTAGCAATGTCTCAGGACATGTTGACAGGTGATGCCGCCATAAATTTCCGACCATAAGGGATACTCTCTGTGACTTCTCATTTTCTAATAGAGTTGCTGTTGCATCAGCAATTTTCCAGTGGGCAAAACACACCTTTAAAGAAGTGTTCTGAGCAGGGCAAGTACTTTTTCAAACAAAAAATGGTGACCTTAGAACTGAAACGCACCTTGTACTTACTAAAAACAATTTAAGAAACCCTGAAAATATTATGCAAAAACAGTTAATTGTCGTTCTAATTATTGTGTAACAGTATATGTATTATTAATTTTTTTTTCATTTACTGTTTACTTATTCATTTATGTGCACAATTTTCTTATAAATGTATTGTGTGAAAATTGTTTAACTCTATTAGTTCTCAAAATATTTTAGTTTCTTATACCATTAATATAGAGCAATTTTCAACAGCAATAAATAAGTGTCAAAACATGTCATGTAGGAAAACTTTGTTTTATTAAGGTTATAGACGCAATAACAACACAATATTCGAATTTTGCAGACGAAACGGCCCATAAAGACGGTAATGACTTAAGATGATTAATATATACTCTGATTATCTCTAATAAGGATGATAATATTTAAAATTATCCTTAGTGTTGACTAAAATAATAAATATCTTCACTCTAACACACTCAATGGATGTTTTGTTAGAATTACGTTCGGTCGCTTTACTAGCTACTGGATGCTTTAAATATTTTTCCCTTCGAAAAGCTCACCGCTTCGTTTGGTTTTACTATCTCCTCCTTGTCTCTGATGATAAGTTTTAATGGTACTTTCATCAAATAAAAATTTCCGAGCCATCTTATTCCCTTCCTTTTTTTAAGTCTGTGTGCACGTTAGTGTAGCTGAGGTAGTTGTTGCGTCAGCTATGTTATTTTCAATTGTTGCACATGTTAACTGTGTTTTAGTGTTCTAAAAGTAATTTTATGATTCAGATAAATTGAAGTTATACTACGTAGTATATTAGGTTACATGTCTTTGTAGCCTTTTATCTCTAAACATTTTAGCTGTTCCTCAGTTATTAATATTCCTAATAATTGCGCGCTTTGGTAAATCCTTCCCGTATGATTGGACCAGTGCCTAAATGAGAGAGATAAACCATTGTTTTTTATTTATTATTATTGTTTAAGAGCCAGCGTAACCGCGTGTTTGAGGCATGCGGCGGTCGTTCAAAGCGCAGTGCGTGGTGACCGAGCAGCGAGGGCGAACATATGAGAACCTTAACCCCTCCATTCGCAGGTCGTGCTTCCAGGTGTCATTATTATTTATTAATGTATTTTACCTTGGTGATATAAAAATTATTTATGCATTAATTTGCAATTGCGCAAATGCGCACTGGTGCATATTTCTATTTATTTCAAAGAAAACATAAAAGTCTTGTTTTTTTAGAAAAACCATATACCAAAAAACGAAGTTTACGAAAAAACAATTGGTAAATTGAATAGCTGAAAATTCAATTAAAAAACAACTCACGACACTAACTCAAAAAACTACAATACCAAAAACCACTATATTTTAAAGGCAAAATACAACAAAAACACAAAAATAGAATATTTTCAGACTCTCTAGGGAGAAGAAAATAAGAAAAAAATTAAGCATATAAAAAATTGTAAGCTTACAGATTCACGCCATTGTGAGATAGTGTAAATGCAATAGCACATCAATTGTCTGAAAATCTTGACATGAAGCGTAATTTTGATACAAAAAAAAGAAAAGCTGTATACGATTGGTTGGATTCTTTCTTTTAGTTCAGTATTACGAACTTTTATTTTATTTATTGATATGATCACAGAAAGAAACCTAGTTGATAAACTAGAACACATTTTTGATATGGATGAGTTTTATTTAAATATTAGATCGCGTAATGCAGTCGACAAAGATTCAAAGAGTGCGCCATCAATAACTTTAAATTTTTTTGTAATTGTTTTTTCGCTAAAGGCACCTTTTTGTCTACATTTTGTTTATTTTTCAGAAGAAAAACATAAGCAGAATAGGTAGTCTACATTATTTTGTTATCTATCTACACCAATTTTTTTTAGTTTATAAGTTTGACGTTTTATGATAGACATATGGAAAATATTTCATCGAAAATTTTCTTATGTTAATAGGAATAGGTTTGGTAAACTTAAACACTACAGAACACTTTATACAAAACGATTTGATAGATTTGTTGGCTTAAATCTCTTAAGTCTGGGTTCTTCATTGTCAGAATTTAATAGATCCTTAATTAGCAAATTAGGATAAATACATACGCTTTCATGATAGCGAACACTGCACTTCTCTATTTTCTCGTTTACCGTAGTAATACATAGATCTTGGCATATGACCTCGTTCGGAAGGAAACATGTAGCGTCTACTAAGGAGCGCAGCACTTTGGATTAGAAACTTTTAATAATGTCGATATTTGATCTGTTTGCAGTTTGCCATAGTTCTATTCCAAATACCAGGTAGGCGTATGATCCATTTATAAAATAATATTTTACTTTCCAGAGACAGCTGTCATTTGCGCCCAATTAGATAGTACATTTGCCGAATCTTTAAACTTAACTGATTTTGTTTAGCAAAAATATGTTTTTTTTCTTCGTAAGACACCTACACCTAAGTATTTGATATTGTCATTTTGTGGTATTTGTCTGTTATTTAATATAAAGGGTAGGCAGGTGTTTTTTCTTGCCGTAAAAGTTACGTGGACTGATTTAATTTTTAAGTTGTGCTAACATGTTTTTCAATAACCAGATGCCATATTCGGATCAGAATGCGATGAACTTTGATGACTTTGATTGGAAATAAAGAGGTAAAAGAATCCCTGTACTTAACGATAAAGTGTCTATTGGTAAGGTAAGCTGACTGTAGTAGCTTTTCTATTTTGAATAACAGACCTTTGTGCCAGACCTTCTTAAAGGATTTGTTCACTTGTGGCGCGTTGCTTGCGAAAGCTAAATTGATGGTTTGGAATAATGTTATTCTTCAGAACTATAAGCATTGGTTTCTGTAAAAATAGCTTTTTAAGAACCTCCGATAATATTAGTAAAAGGTTAATTGGTCTAAAAGAAAATAGCCAGTTGTTTGGTTTGCTTGGTTTAAGTATCGGTATGATTGTGTTTATAGTCTTATCACGGCGTTGAATAAATAGGTAATGTATTTGAAGCCTTACTCTGGTAGCTCTTTAAGAACTTTTCCGTGATTAAATCATAACCAGGCGCTTTGCTTGAACTCAAATCTGATATAATTATTGCCTTGATGTCATTCACATTCAAAGGATTAATTGGTTGGCACAATGAAAGCGTACATCGAGATATTGTTGAATATTCTCTTCTTCAGTTGTAGTTGATTGCGACTCAAAAGGGCTAAACATCTTTGTTAAGTGGATTGCAAAAACCGGAGCTTTGTTAAGGTTGCTTCTAGTACAGCTATTATTTTCTAGTCGTATCACCGGTATATGCTGCTGGTGCTGTTTTAATTTTTTTTGTTGCTTTCCAAAGAGAATATTCTGTTGCCTTGGTAACTGAAAGACACTCTAGGTAATTTTGGATCGAATGATTCCTTATATCGGAGAGCAAATTTTTGAGATCTGTCGCTAGCTGATTGAGCTTTCTTTTGTCTTCATAATGTTTTGTTGTTTGCCACTTTTTCTTTATTTGCGTTTTCAGCTATTTCTTCTTAACTTTAATAGAAAAAATTGGGTGTATATTATTTGGAATTTTCGTTGGTGTTGTTTGCCAGGCTGCTTGTTGGATTGCTCCTTCGAAGTATTCCACTGTTGCTATTATATCCTTATCGTTTTTCAAAGATATATCAAATGATAATATTTTATTTACTATTTTTCTGTATGATCCCAGTCCGCGAATTTGTTGAGAGTAACAGGATATTCTATGTGTAATACCTGAGTAGACAATATCATAATTATTGGCGAGTGATCAAAAGACAGTTCTAAACAAGACTCAATTTTGCAGTAGTTTAAATTAATGCCCTTTATAATACAAAATTTAAGTGGATCCGGTATATGTATGGCCATGTCTGAAGGCCAATAGGTGGGCAAGTAGTGTAATTTTTGTTAGTTATTGTCTCCAGCAATTTTCTACCTTTCTTAGTGGTCACTCTTGATCCCAAACACTCGTGTTTGGCATTATAGTCTCCGACTGAAATTGATGTTACCTAATGTTTCAAAGTATTCTTCAAAATATCTTTCTTAATGTTTTGTTTTGGAGGACAATAGCCTGCTGATATATTTAATGGACCTTTCTAATTTTCAATCGTAATTGTAGTTAATTACAGATGTTTTGTTTTCTTTTTAGGTAGTTCCTGGTGTATGATTTTGTTTTTAATTATAATTGCTGAGCCAGCATGTGCGGTGCCATCTGGACGTTGTGTGACAAATGGATGTAAGCTCGGATCTTTAGGCAACTCCTCTCTGTATAAAGAAAGTTTGATTTTAACATAATGCCGAGTATAAAAGGGGTATTGTTGGTGCTGTTCTGTGTGTTACTTTAAAGTTACGCTCATTTTTTTCTTTTCTATGTGTAAAGTTCTGTATTTTTTTCTTGTGGGGCTTTAATTATAATAATAATAATTTGGTAAAATTTTTATTTATTATTATTTAGTATTTTAGTTTTATAGTTATTTTTTGCTATTGTGTCCAGAAGTTTTAATTTTTAATTAATGGTTTTGTAACCATATATGTGTATATATATATATAAGTAAGTTTTTTTTGCTACCATCTGCTTCTTCCTGCGATGTATCTTCACTTAAGACTTTATATTCATTAGAGAGGTTTAACCAGTACGTTGCATTTTTTCGTTTTTTGGCTTGGCTTTGCGATTTTTCAAAATAATGTTCTCATTTTTCTCCTGAGATGACTGAGTTTTGTGAGTCTGATGATAAACTGGTAAAATGAGGTTATATTTTGTACTTTCGAAATATTATTTAGTTGGTTCTCAGATTATAAGGCCGTGGTCGGACTTCAGAAACTCTTGACGTTTCGTCCACAACTTCGGCGGACATCTTCAGAAGAAAATCTTCTAAAAATTAAGTGACTGTCCCCTGGGTTTTTGCTTTTATATTCCTGCGAGTGCGGAAAAGATAGTGTTGGAAGGCCGTTGTTGACCTGGATGGTAGATAACGTAATCGGGCTAGCTGCTGACGTCAATCAGGTAAAATTGTTCAAAAGTGTGGGAAAAACAATTTTTAAATGAATTTTTGTAAAAATAGAGGATATTGGATAAATAGAGGAGATATGTAACTATAAAACGTGTAGATATTGCATTTTGATTCGATTTATGTATATCAAAATGCGACATAAGTAAATTAATTTTCTCTTGATGATTTTTGCACGAGTAATTTTTTCATATTCAGTTAATTTTAAAAGAGCGTCCAATCATTATTTTAGACGGATAGGACAGTGTATACTGTGTAATAAACAAATGATTTTCTTGAAATGCACTCTAATACGCTTTGCAAGTTAATATTCGGTTGTTGTGATCTAGGCGCAGCGAGTAGTACCGTTTAAAGGGAGATTTATGTATGATTATTCTAGAAACAACTCGTTAGCTATACAAGTCTCTTTACTTTAAACGAAAGTGTAGTAATATAATCATTATAAAATCCAAACTAAACTCTTACTCCAGTTCTTTTAATACTTCCAAAACGTTTTGAAATTCCAAACACTACATGAGAAAGTATGACCCTAAAACCGTTGCTTACTAAAAATAATTTGGAAGAAAGGACTTTATGTGCAAAGGAACATCTAAAGAGGAACTGAAGTACTATCTATATATGACAGTACTTCAGTTCTCTCTCTCTTGCAACTAATGATAGTTCGGAGTGTTTTAAAGACTGAAATTTTCTCTTTGTGACCTCTAGTGCTTTTCGAATAAGTTATATGGTGAGAATAATCGTCTTACAACACAAAAGATATTTTTTCCAAGTACTGATATGATGAATTCTTCACTGTCATTTTGCTGGAGCAACTGATACTCAGAGGTCGACTTACCGGCTACAATTTAAGATTAAACGTTTATTGACGGAGTACCCTATATATTTCTATATAACAAGTTCCATATAATTTTAGATTTAATGTTTCATAAGTTTAGCGCCTTAATTGCAATTTGGTTATCCAAGATAATAACAAATTAATCAGCTTAATTTTGGAAAAAATTTTTATTTAACCATGCTTATGAAATAAACACTTTTAAAGGACGAAGTTCACTCTATATATTAATGCAATTTGTTTTATTACATCTGTTTGTTTTTGGTGTGTTTTAGGCTGTCTGAATAATGCTGTAAAGAGAACAAATATGAACAATTTTATTGTACGAGTTTGAATTGAGGCGTAAGCAGGAAAATATTAAACCAAGCATTTGGCCAGGAAACTGTAAGTGTAAGTGCACAGCTCAATATTAATTCCAAAACTTTTGAGAAGGGGCGAGAGCTTTGAAGATAAGGACGTCCTTCTGCGATTAAGGATGATGATTTGAGGATATTATTGAACTTAACGTTGACCATTCAACAGTTGTTCGACATTTAAACCAAATGGGAAAATTTAAAACGACAAATGGGTACTTTATAACCTGAACGAAAACCAAAAACTTCGATGATACGAAGTCTGCTTTGTACTTCTTTGCAACAAACATGCGACAAATGTCATCACGATAGTCGGCGACCTACGGGTTCAGCGCAGTGGCTATGAACGCGATGCAAGTACAAGCTCCCAAACGGACGTAGCTTAAAAGGGTTTGGAAGAAGTACAAGGTCCATGAATCGATCCTAGACCATCTCGTATCATATCACACTTGCAGTTGATTTGGAACATAACATCTGCAATATTTAGAATGTATACCCTTGCTTTAGATGAATCAACCAAAGAATCGATGTTGTCAAAATTTCGACTCAGACAGGACACTAAACAATTTATTATTTTGGTGATCGGTTTGTAAGAGATGGGACAGCATAGAACACCGAACATGTTATAGAAGTCGTTAATCTAAGGGCTCTTATTAATCGATAAGATACGCACTGATACATAGACAAATATTGCCAACAAAGACTGGACCATTCAGTAGTGAAAGAAGGTTATCTGAAGCAATAAATCAAAGTTCATGCTGTTCGGTGTAGATGGTATGATCTATATTTGACGTCCTATCGGCCAGCGATATGACCCAAAGTATCAGCTTCCGACGGTCAAGTACGGCGGTAGTTCTTTCATCGTGCGTAAGTCTTTCTGTTGCAAAGGAATGAGTCCCCTTCATGTCAACGAAGGAAACCATGGACGCCAAGATGTACCGGGGCATTATAGAAGATGATGATTGTTCAGCAGGACAATAATCTCAAACACCTCTCTCGTTTTTTTTACACATAGTTCAAAGCCAAAAAGATCCTTCTTCTGTCGTAGCCATCGCAGTCACCCCAAATTTTAAATTAAAAGCTTAATTTTTGAGAAAGGTATAGCCAAAAGTCTGAAACCAAACATGACCAAGACCGTTACTGTATTTGGTCACTTTAACAAAAGAGATTGTAGATTTAGTTGTAATAGAGAATGGTAAAATAAAGAGAAGAAAAGTTTTAAATAATTACAAGTGAAGGAATAACAACAAAAGACATATAGAACAACTTAGCTCAAACGGGATCATGTATAAAGCAATTAACTCACGATAAACACAAAAAAGAAAATTAGCACCACAAATAAAGCCTAATGACATAGGCACAGAAAACTTTATTCTAAAACGAGAATTCAGAGTAAAATTATCGCTGCGAAGATGGAATAGTAGAGAATATGTAGTAGAATAACAAAACTCGCAACAATTTCTAATGAAGAAATACGAAGAAGATAAACGTACTTACCTACATAAAAAAGAAACGCTTAGGATGGTATAGTCTTGTCAGAAAAGTACAATCACATCGATGAATAACACAAATGATTGAGTGCCTAGAAGATTTTTTATTTGTGGGATAGGCAGGTCGTGAAACGAAGAATTCTCGAGGAAGGAGTAAGTCACCTAAAACAATAGTTACAATCAGGCACCAAACAAAAATTATATCAAAATAGTAATAAAAAGTAGTTTTGTAATTACAAATGTTCGCATTCTGTTAAATAATTTGGTTGATGTATAAATTTTAAATTGTGGTGTATACTGCCAAACCGAAAAAGGAAGTGAAAAGATAATGATAGTAATTTAATAATAGGTACTCCACCCCACCCGTGGGAACCCACTCCTAGGTTAAAACGAATTATTTTGTGTCTTAATTGATGCTAAAAATTGATTAAATTATATTTAATATAAAAGATTAATTAGTGGATCATAAAACATGTATCTCATATATTACCAAACTCCTACCCCTATCGAAACTTAATTAAGCTTCTTCTAAAATGTGACTAGAAAATTTATAAAATAATGAAAAAAAATTTTACAGCAAAGCCAATTCAGATCACCAAACATTGGAAATTTGCCTTTTGATGTATTTTATTATTCATTTCAAAAATCTATTTTTATGGGCTCCTAAATATTTCGCTAAATGTCAAAAACACAAAACAATCACGAAATATAAATACTTAATTGCGGCCATTTCCAGCGCAAATTCCGCAGCGCCAGCCCGCCGTTCGACTAACGAATTTGCCGCCGCGGCGCCCAAAAAGCGGATCTAATTATTTTAATTTCCCGAGAAAAACGGCGCCGCGCTTATTAGATTCCGGAAAAATTCGAGCGCCGCATTAAATTTTCAGGCGGCACTTGTACATAAAGTAAATGTATTTTAACTACGAGAATCTCGCTCTCGCACGCACAACAAACGCAGAAAATTAGTTATTGCCGCCTGCAGCGGCGCGCCGCGGCGCTGCCGCCCCCGCTTCCGGCGCAGAGCGCTCCACGCAGCTGGCCGACTGGCACTGCGTACCTGCCCTTAATAATTGATAGCCTGGGTTTTATACAAATGGCGGAATGAAGTTTAATATAGTTATATTTGAGTGAGTGCGATATCTGGATGTCTCCCCTGGGGGGCGGCCTGCGTTTCTATTGCAAAGCGCTGTACGGACCGTTTTTATCGCGCAGCGAAATTGTTTGCCGGCTCGCCCTTTAGCCGTGGGAGTCCTGATTTGCGCAACAGGGATGGATGCGTTTCGGAAAAACGGAACCGGCGAAAGATAAATAGAAGTCAATTAACGGCAGCTAAAAAATTATAGCAAACTTTTAAATTAGCAGCCGTTACGGGAGGGTACATAATGTTAAAGGGTTGTTACGAAGTTTACGACCGAGGGTAGTAAATGGTTAAAATAATGGAGATAATAAAACGATTATACGTCACTTTGCATATCTAACTGCTGTCGTGTTTTATAATTAAGGAGAAATAAAGTTACCTTTTGAAATATCAAATGCAAACAGTTACTTCTTGGTTTATTTATTGGTTGGTTTTGTAATTATTTATAATGGTAAGGCTTTAACGTCCCGCGTGGGAGTACGGCCTATGAGTCAAAAGGTTGAGGTTCTCATATATTCGTCCACTGTGCCCGCTCGTTGCGTACCATCTCTGATACGGGGTGTTGTGGCAAGCACGGCTTCTTAGACGACCTCCTTTATTATTCCTTGTTGGAACGCAGGTACTGGACTATTTTTAGTGACTGAATAGGCCACCCGTGTGGCATCAGAAAACTTTTTTTCAGATATCAATAGGGCAGAATACGACATCTTGCAGTTACAACAAAACACAGAAAATTTACAATTCCTAAGAGACATCTATAAAATAGACACATGCTATTAGACTATCAGACTTTTTTGATTTGATATTAGTTGTTTGAAATGTTTGATGATAAGCAAAAATCTTCTACCCCATTTTATAGTTTCAAGTTGAAACATATTTTTTTTTGATTATGTACGTTTTTGATTATTTATATTTAAGTCTTTAAGTGATTCTGGTATCATTATTATATTATACATATACCAATGTATGTAGCAATATTTTCTACTCATTCCTCTTTTCACTTTTCGAAATCTTCTACGTTAAGTGTATTTTTACCAAAACCAACACTATGATCTTTGACAATATAAGACTATGATAAATTACATTTCTAAAAAAAAATAAATAAATATCAAATTTTAGTTTTCAGACTTGTGATTTTACTTGTACTTATAGTAGATTATAGTAAGTATTATTTCCATATACAGGGTCCGGCAGGAAAGGTATAACATTGGTAGTAGGACAACTAGCGCATGCGCAATTGTTGATATTCACTCGTTAGTTGCCATTTCAGTAACCATGCAACTGTCGACGATTAAACAACATGTCTTTGTTTACGACACTTTTGTTGCAACTGGTTATTCGGTCGTGCACACAGTGAAGATTTCAAACTCACTTCAATGTTGGTCAACGCGGTATCGTCCCATCTCGTTCAAAAATACTGAGATGGTTAAACAACTTTAGAATGAGAGGAACTGTGGGACCTAGAACAACTCGGGGAGGTTATCAGACCATCAGAGCACCAGAAAACATAGAAAGAGTCCGACAAGCTGTAAAACCCAATCCTCGCATGTTAGACACATCAGTGAGAATTTTCCACTTTAACATTCACTTTCATCCTTACAAAACCGTGGCGGTTTTAGAACTAAAGGAAAATTACTATATAGAGAGGTTTACGTTTGCAGAAACGATGCTGATAATTTTGAAAAATTACTGTATTTTGATAATGAGTGCCGAGGCTGATTTTTACTTATCAGGTACTGTAAAAAAATAAAATTGGCAGCACTGGTTGGACAATAACTCACAAACATTGTGTGGTGCGGAATAATACGATTTGGCATAATTAGACCTCAGTTTTTCAGGAAAACTCACCGCATTACTTGATGTGTCGCAAGAATTTTTGATGGCTGAATTGAAAAGACGTCGGATTGGCCTCGGTAGGGTTAGGTTTCGACAGGATGGAGCTACTTTCTATTAGCTAAATAGAATCCATGGCTTTTTAGAGAACATTTTTCAGGGCGCATTATTTCATTGCGGATTTCATGTGGAGCAGTCGCTTTGATCACCAGATCTTTCAGCGTGTGAGTATTTTTTATGGAGCTACCTGAAAGCTCAGGTTTACATTGAAAGACCATGGACTGTTGAAGTTGTTTCGGAACTATAACTCGAGAAATTCGCGCAATTCCACATCCTATGCTTGAAAGGCGCATGGACAATTTTTCTACTCACCTGCAACAATGCAACATTATTTTTGTTTTTATTTTTGAATACGTAAAGTTCATTACTCATAGATTTAACAAAAACGGCTGTTATCGAACAGAAAACTTAAAAATTATTTAGATAATATTCTAACAGACGAAAAAATTACTGCCCTTCAAATATTATGGATGAGTTACCACTAAGAAAACAAGTAACAAATAGATCAAAAGTAGATTCTCTCCAAGAGTCATGAACTACAAAGAACATTAAAGTAGAAGACATTTCGTTTATTTTGATATTGAAGACCCTCATTTAGATTCAATATTCGATTCTGAAAAGATCCGACACTGAAATGTCGAAAGAGGGCGCATCACTCATTTTAAGATTCGCCCGAAAGTAAAGCGATAACATGGGAATTTACCAATATAACGTTTTTTTAAACTAAGAAAAATTGTAATCTCCTTTGTTTTCCGCATTTCACATTAATCCACAGTGTTGAGTTCATTATTTAAATATGTGCGATGCGATTTTCCTTGAGAATTTCAAACCTTTTTTCTGTAAGAAGATTTTAGACCCAATAGTACAATAATTTTCAGTGACATAACAATTTAGATGGTGACAAAGAAGATTCATTTTTTTTGCCTACACTAGAATTCTATTGGTTATCGAATCCAAATATTCATATTAAGAGAATTGGTGTTTTTGAGCTAAAATTTATTAAACTTTTACAAAATTCGGCCACTAGTAAGTCACTTGAAGAAATTTTTGGCATTTTTTTCCATCAAGACATACATCAGTCTATGACAACTAGATATAATTCAAAAAAAGAACAATCTTAAAGCAACATATCTGTATGGAATGTAGATACCCATTAGATTTTGATATATACCAAGAAAAATTAGGCAAACAATCGGTTGCCGATGTTCTGAGAGTAAGTGTGGTATTAAATTTGTGCAAACATTTTGAAGAAAGGGGTTATTGAATTTAATTTAACATTTTTTGCTGCGATGCCTTTGTTTGAAAAGTTACTGGACAAAACATCTTTGCCCACGTAACCATAAGGCAGAAAAAAAGTGTTTTCATAGAGGTTATTTATAAACTAATAATAAATAAATCAAATATTGTTGCTTTAGGAAATATTTCTGTACATAACTGGAAAGACGTTAAATGTGTGAGCAATAAGCATAATGGTCATGAAAAATTCAAGTCCTTCGTACTGATAAAACTGGATTAAGACAAGGTGTACCTTGCATTGTTGCCATTGTTGATTATAACCGGGGTTGATTTATTTAATTAATATTATCATAAAATGGTAGGTAAAAATGTTTTTTTAATTTATTGGATGCGGCTATTTTTGCATAAACCAAAAATCTACATTGCAAGTAATTTGACCAGTTTCTTTGTTTCCAATTTTTCTAATAGAAAATATCCAGTTCCCAAAAGATAACTACTGGAGATAGTATTAGAATGTATCTCTCAATAAAAGAAACTTATCGTCGCTACGTAAGTATAGCGCTCAAAAAATTCAAAAACGTTCTAATCTTATATTTAAAATATGTGATGTAGCACTTTGCAGAACTTGTTTAAAACCTTAATATAACAAATAATAATATCAATGGTAATAATAACAATAAAAATTTCTATATTTACCAGTATTTTTAGTAGATGCTAAAATTATAAAATTTCTTGTAGCATTACTTACTAATATGTTTTTTTTTAATTAAATTTTTTTTCGGTTTCTATATGTATCATAAAGCAACATATTGTAATACATTATTTTACAATTAGAAAAAATAATTTTGGCACAGAATTAACATATGTTGAGTGTACCGTAATATTTTATAGAGTAAAATAAACAATTATTGATTATAAATTTTTTAAAACTAAAATAATTTGATTTGGTTTCGAAAAATTTAATTTTAGATCGTGCAAATATTTCATTTTGATTCTGACCAAAAGAAGAAACAGACAATAATTAGGGCCATATTGCATCAAAGAATTTTTCATCTTTGAAAATTTTACTTCTTGTTTTTTGATTTTTAAAGGTCTAAGACTTTACGTTCCACTATTAATAGAAGCTACTTTGCAGATTCAGTCTATAATCTAAAAATTTTCCAAAGTGATTGCAGTTCTTGTGTTTTCCAGGGCTTTGCGGTTGATACCTTTGTGGTTTGTATAAATTTTCCAAATGGCAAGCATGGCGAGAAAATTACATGAGCAGAGTAATTGGTTATTATCTAAAAATACGACTGATTGTATTTGACTAAATTACATCATACATCTCTTGTCTTAGATTTGTAAGCCACAATCTTATAAGTCTCTTCATTGTTACTGGTAGATTTATTATTTTTGATCTGTTTAGATCATTGTGTAGCATGAAGTTCGATATATACCAGGGGGCATTGGTAATATAACGTAGGATTCTAATTGTACCTTGAATACTTTGCATGTGTAAAGGTTATGTACACCTCCATAGGCTTAAGATATATTTGTATAACAGTAGTTTATTATCGATTGATAATATGGACCTTCCTTTCATTAATCATGCCATCGCTTTGAATTTTGAGTCAATTTGTTGATGTTTTGTTTTTACATATTTTTTACAATTGACATTTTTGTCAAGATGTAACGCTAAGTATTTCGCTTCATTATTTATTAGTATTTGGGTATTTTATGGAAAAGTGACGAACATATACGTTTTGTAGTAGAGGTAACGTATAATAATTTTATTTTTTTACAGCCATTGTATAGGGTATAGGGTAGGGTAAAATGTACTTCACGACTGCCAAAGGTATTTATATGACGGCTGGAGAGCATTAGATGTTTGCCATTACTGTGGTACGAACATGGGGCCTGCCTGCCATTGTGGCAGGTCGAAGCCTTTACCTAGCGGCTGTCGTACTCTTTGATTTATTTGTTTAGTTTATTTTTATTTTCTATTTACCAAACCAATTCTGCAAAAGATCCAAATTATGCTGTAGGTTTTTGATACACTAAGTTAATGTTTACTATAATAAGGCAGTATATCCGAAAATGTCGTTATAGTAGTTTGCTGTCGGCAAACTTGAGGTATAAATCAAGATCAGGGGACTCAACACGCTCCATTGGGACACTTCTAATTTTACTTCATACTAGCTGGAGCAGTTGGAGTTGAATTTTGTTTGAAAATATCGTCTCATGACATTACGAATCTTAGTCTAGAGCAGTATTGGCATATTTGATTTGAAAATGCTTCGTGTTGAATCTGTAGACAAAGGTATTTGAGACGGTAATATGGACAAGAAAAAATGTTTTTTATTCTGTATAAAAGACCAATGTGACGAATTTATCAAAAGCTTGAGTGACATGTAGAGATAAAGTAGTACACTATTACTTTTCCTCGAAACTTTTGGTGTGTTTGTTGTGCAGTTAATTGTGGCTTCCGTGAATCAAATTAGTCTGAGATGATTATTGATAGTTTTAAGTCAATTTTAATTCTTCTCATTAGTAGTTTTTCAAAAAATTTAGATAAAATAGAATGTTCGCGCCAATCTCCAATTACTTTTATTTTTAATTTTAAATTAGGGCGGTCGTATTTTGGTTCCCTCCTGTATATTTTGGATTTGAGATATCGGCGGCAAATTTGACCGTGGAGCGCTGTTATATAGGCCGCGTTTGCCTTTTGCCTTTGTTCTGCTCTCGGCTGTCTGGCCCTAGCCTGGCTCTTTTCGCTCGCTTCGTTTTGAGTTTAGTTTGTAATTGTTTAGAAAGCGGATGACCTTGCTTTAAATTTTCCGTAAGTCAAGAGTGTTTTGACCGACAGTTCGCCGGCGTGTTTGATTGGCGGCAGAAGTTTTTCATTTCTGCGAGGCCGATTTGTTGAAAGCTAATTTTGTGGTGGAATTCGATATTTTGCCAATCGTTTTGTTTTCAATTGCATTTCGAGGTTGAAATTTTCGCCGGTAATACTTGGTCTATTTTCCTTTGCTTCTGACTCGGAAGGAACGAAGAAGTCGCAACATAGAAAAAAGGTTATTTGGACGATAGGAGCTCTTTCCATTACCGAATTTTTCTAACTTGGGCACCATAATAATATGGGAAAAATTCTACATTATAGAAAAATATGATAGTCTCACCTTACTGTGTACTACATATAATTGTTAATAATACTACAGTTTTATTGATAGATGTTTAAAAATATGACCTGTAATGATGTCCAAGTGCATTATTTTGATTTATTTTTTAATTTTCTCTTGGGTTTCTTGGGAGGAAGAGGGGATTAGTAGTGACACATGGCAGAGTATGTTAACAAATCTTCAATAACATTTTTTTCGTAATTAATGTTGGATTTTAGTCTAATTTTTTTTGTGGCCGTGCTATATTGTGTAATCGTCTTTAAAGGATGAGTTTATATAAATGTTCAGAGAGGATTTTATGTAATTTTGTTTTAGTTTGTTGTAAATTAGTTTGTCTTCTTTGTTTTTTACATAGTAATTCTTGAATGTATGTTATGACATTTCTTTTACTTCTTGGGTTGTTTCAAATTCAAATACCAATCAACCTCTTTTGTTGATGTGGTTAGGTAGCTAATAGCTTATCGAGTTCATCAACCTCTTTAATTTTAAGTTTGAAATTTATTTGACCTTTGATAAAGTTGTGGAAAGTAATCCAGTTCGTTGCATTATTGATTAGTGTTGGTATACGTTTATTACTTATAATATATGTACTTATTGTTGTAATTACTGGAATATAATTTGAGGATATTTTATAATTAAATTTAACGTGTAGACAGTTTGTTGGAATACCTTTTTATATAAAGAAATCTAATACGTCGGGCAATTTATTGGGGTTTGTAGGCTAATAAGTTTATTTACCTGTCAATAACTACTTGAAATTAAGTTCCTTTACACTCTTTAAATGTTACTAATCTGGCTTAAAAATTGTCTTTTTAACATTTTGGCTTCTTCCTATAAGAATTTAGGCCACAATAATATGAAAAACTTTACATGTTCTTCTTGACATGTCTAGGTCGACAATAGATAGGTGAGATTGCCAAAAGCTATAACTTGGTATCTACTTTCATGTGACTGTATTTTAGCTCTTAATAGAATATCAAATCGCGGATTATAACTGGTGGTATTTATTGGGGTAAAATGTTTTTCTAAAATTAGAGCCATATCTAATTTTTGTAGGTAGCGGAAATTTTCGAGGTCTAGTATGTGGTTGAATTTGTCATTACCGTTCCACGAAACTATTTGTAGAGGGTGCTCTATTACAGTGCTAATTTACTTATTACTCTATTGGGTATACTTTATATTGCGCTGTTCTTTCTAATTAAATACGAAAACTTTTTTGCTTCTTTGTCCTTTCTAGTTTTAGTTTTGTCACTGGTTTATAAATTGTTTAAGATTCTTTAATTGAATTAATATATAGATGGTTTTCATAAATCTTAATGACCTATTGGTTCTTCAATTTTTTTATTATACAACGGGAAAGGAAAAGTAAAAGTGCCCAATTAACTAATGAATTTTTAGATGGAATAAGAGAAGACAAATTTAGTGGTTGGCTATAGTAATAATTGCAACACTTCAGCAACTATTAGTCTACATAATTTCAATTGCCTTGCAAAAATGTATTAATTCACATTCATTACATCATTAATGTAAATTAGCGCGTTCTTTTGTAAATATTTATAATATATTTTATATTAAAATATTAATTATATCCATTGTTTTAAAGCTTTTCAAAGCTTTATACTGCACTAGTATTTATTGCTATAACTACAATTAGTGCTCTCATCACTAACCGATTCTGACTCATTAACATATTAGTTTCAGAAGCACTTATTGCATACGTAAATTTTTGAAATCTTTGTCCTTTTGAATATATAAACTTATACTCATGTTTACAATAGAAAACCGTTGCGATTCCTGTGTACCGTGCACGTCAAATTAAAAACTACAGATTAACATTTAGCATCTGTAACATTCAAGAATATCAATATATACAATGTGAAAACGAGTACAGTAACCAACGCAACCCACAAATTTTATATAGAACATATAACCAAACAATATAATAAATTTTTATAACAACATCATACCCTCAAAGCATGAAAAATAACACAAACTGTAGTATAATATATGCTGTAAACAAACAAAAATTTAATATTTAATACAAATGCGGATGTACAGTTCAGCAAAGATATTAACATAAATTTGGTTAACACTGGCAACAGAAGCTCTCAAGGGTATTTAATAAAATAAAAATACAAATAGAAGACAATCAAAAAATAAAAGGACACAATCAACAGCCATACCCCATCCAGTAACCCAAGTATAGTACGTTCTACCACAAATCTAAAATAACAACATAAACTATGAATGTAATTTCAGCAATCAATAACATAAATAATATGCTAGAAAACAAACACTATTACACTTTACAATGATTTGTTAAAGTTAAAATCAACACAATCACATCAGATTCGTGCAGAAAACTCAGCAAACATCTTAAAGACAAACATTCCACGCCTATTAACTAAATTAAGAAAATGCATGCAAGGCAGCTATTTAAAATCTTCATTCCATTATATCAACAAGAAATATTATTGAAGTCTGGGTGAACTTAGCACATAGCACGTAATATTTTTAATATGTCAAATACTAACTAAACAACTGCTACTGTTGTTTATAATTGACCTAAAACTAGGAACTAATGACATACTGTAAAATGTTTAATAAATGGAATCCTAAAGATGACTTGGAATCTATTGTACATCACAAAAACCAAGATACTCTAAACCAATGTATCAAGATATAACAGAGAAAAATACAGAAATATAGAAATGCACCATTACAAATAGAATATGCTCATAATAGGTACCAGTAATGTGATCTTGGAAAACAACTAACAATATAAACCAAAAAGTACACAAATTTTTTTCATAACACAAAATAAGTATAGGAAAGATTTAATTACTATTTTCTCAGTAATAGTAATTAAATTCCATTTAATTTTCTTCAAGAAAAATTTTAAATTCTACGTTATCCTGTAGTTATCTAAAACCAATCAGGTTTACGACTCACGACATGTCAGGATTGGCTGTAAAAAATTCAATTTGCTTGTTATAAACTAAAATCTTATCAAATTGATAAAATTTGAAGTGCCAGTATAAAGGTTCCTGCAATCTTTTGGTTTATATTATTAAATTTATAATTGAAGGAGATTGCAATGTTACAAACACAAGTTGGAGGTTCAAAAGAATATAATTTATTACAAGTAGTGCTGCTGCTGTGAAATAAAGTGCCAAATCTGCTCGACTTTACTGTTTTCAGTGCAGAAAAGACGTTCATTCAAACATAATTAAAAATAATTATGATTTATCCTCCCATCATATTTCAGTTTTAATTACTAGACAATTATCAACAAAAATCTTCTTTAAAAATTTAAACAAAATACATCAGTTGGGGCTACTTTATATTTTGTTCATATATATATAAAAAAGTAAACTTTTCTATTCAAATTATAGACGCTTATGATTACTTAATTGTAATTACATAAAATACTCCTTGGTCACCCACATCAAGTACAAGAAACAACCATCTGAAAGTTATTAATGTTCTTTATCACATACGAGACTTTTTCGACGAAAAACGTAAATCACGGAAGAAGTAGTAAAGAACTTAGAAGAGACAAGACAAAACCTTTTTAAATAAACTCATCCACCAAGTACTTGTATAACGCACTAATGGAAATCTGAATTATACAGTAAAACAGTACATTACAGAACTATCACTAATAACCACGCAATATGAAAGTAACGGAAAAGATCAAAAGACCAGTTGTAGTGATATCTCCATTTTAAAACCCTAGGCCACACTAGAAATGAAAATAGTAGTACAACTCCGAGAAACACACAATAACATTAAACTGATTCGTTACTCCTAGACATACAGCAGGCATTCGACTAGGTGTGGTACAAAGGATTATTATTTAAGCTAAAGAAACACATGCCTAGTCAAATATATCTTATTCTAAACTCATATCTCAGCCAGCGATTCTACCGAGTGAAGGTTAACAATGAATTATCCAGCTACAATTCCATAAAATTAGGAGTACACCAAGGTAGTGTCCTAGGACCGCTCATTGCGGATATACCTACGACTGACGATGCCACACTGGCCACATTTGCTGACGATACAGCAATCATGGTAACTGACACAAATTCAGCCACAGCTTCTGATAAGCTCAAAAACTACCTGAACGATTTAGACAATTGACTACGATGTTGGAAATTCACCTTGAGGCGAAATGCATGGCCCCAAGGTCTGCTTCAAGGTCTACCACAATGGCACTCCTATTCTTGAAAAACCTGTCGTTAAATACTTGGGACTTCATTTAGATCAGAAACTCACCTGGAGAAAACATATAAAGGCCAAAGAAATCCAACTAAACCTTAAAGTGGCACAAATGCACTTTCAGTCGTAGACACTTCGCATGATAGCGAATGCTCTCTGGTATGTGTCTAACTAGACTTTCCATGAGGATTTAGGCATACCATTCATCAAAAATGTGATCAGCACCCACGCCAACAAATTTAAACTCCGCAGTACCGGTCACGCCCAGAAAGAAGACTTAAAAAAATGACTAAAAAACCTCATTAACTAGGAAATCTTGGAGAACTATCAATGGATGATAACCATCTCATATCGAGCAGCGGTCAAACCTTTTACTTATTACTTTGTATATATGTTTATATATATGTATTTACCGTAGAGCAGATTGTAAAACTGCAATTGATAAAAAAGACTGAATTGTTTCTTAACGTATTATGTCAACTGAAATTACAAGTTTAATCATTTTCTCTAACCGAAATACATTACTAAATCTAGCTTAGCAGCACTCCTAAAGCCGCTGGATTTAAGTTAACAGCAGCAAAATTCTACAAAAACTTTCTCAAACAAACTATTAAGAAGGTGTTACTTAAATTTCTTCTTATTATCCAGTACATATTACTAAGTTTTAGTCCAAGTTGTAATATTTTCTTTATTATGTGAGTCTTCTAGGCTAAGCGTCGATCTAAATAAATTCCTAGGTATTTTACGCTGTCTTGTTGCGGTATGAGAGTGTTATTCAATGCTATTGGTGGGCAAGTTTCTTTCCGTAGAGCAAATATTACTTAAACTGACTTTGACTAATTTACACGTATTTGCCATAGTTTGAGCCGTTCTTCTGTTCTTCTGAGATTTTGTTGAAGTATCTGCGATGCTGTTTGGGGATCGTTACGTGATGCGAGGATTGCAGTGTTGTCTGCGTATGTAGCTACCAGCGTTTGAAGTGCTGTTGGAAAATCCGCTTTATATAGGAGGTATAAGACAAAACCTAGAATGCTGCCCTGTGGCACACCTGCTTGAATTGTCCGTACAGATGTTTGTGCGTCTTTAAATTTCACATAAAAATTTCTTTCCAACAGGTACGTTTTTGGCAGCTCATAGTATTCTGGGTGGTAGTGCCGTCTTTATTTTGTATAAAAATCCGGTATACCAACCTTGTCGAACGACTGCCTAATATCTAGAAATACTGAGGAGCAGTATTTTTTTAGATGTAGGTCGTGCTTTGATATGATGTTTGTTTGATCTAGTGTCGCTGTTATCTTTTGCAAGAGTATCTTTTTAAACACTTTGGACAAAATAGATATCAAACTGATCAGTCGGTATGACCTCTTCTAGGTTTTTGCCAGGCTTTGGTACTATCACAATTTGCACCACTTTCCATTGATCTGGGAACGTTTGTAATCAAAAGGTTGCATGAATTATGTAGATTATAAGTTTAATTGCCTTTTCTGGAAACTCTTTTAAGATTTTGGATGTAATTAGGTCATAATGAGGAACTTTCTTTGAGTTAAGACTTTTATGATAGTTTTGATTTCACTAATTTTTACAGGTCTCATAGGTTGAGGCACGTTGTTAGACTCATTGAGTTTTTTTTCGTTTTTGTGGCAGGATCTGTCATGTGGTTGAAATACTAAAGTCAAATGATCTGCGAAAGTGTTTGCCTTTTTTTGATTTGTTCTTGCCCAAGTGTTGCCGTGTTTCTAATGGGTGGAACTGGAAGTTTAATGTTTTTAATTATTTGTGGCTTACCATAAAGAATAACTGGTGTCGTTAGTAGGAGTTAGGTTTGTTAAATATTTTTGCACTTGTTGGTTTTTAATGGTGGACAGGAGATTTTATCATTTCCCCGTAGCTTGATTGAGTAGGGTTTTGCTTTTGGGATTTTTTGTGGTTTGCCAGGTTCTTCTTAATCTTCGCTTTACGTTTAGTTTTTGTTTAATGATTTCCGGACAGTATTCTGATGCTTGTTCAGTTTTGTGGACTGGAGTAGCCTCCCTAGCCGCTTTTTGAATGGTCCGATGGCACTGTGTAGTTCGTATTCCGTTTTTAAGAGGATGCTTAGTTGTATTTCTTCTGTAATTAATTTCTGAAAGTAATTCCAGTTAGGGGCTCTAGAAAACAGTGTTGGTGGCTTTTAAACATTTAGTACTTTTGTGCTACATGGAAGCTATCAGGATGGCGAGTAGTGTATATTGTATATATTTGTATCTTCAAATAAGAGTTAACTGTAGAATGAGCTTCTGATATGTCGTAAAGTGATAAGAATGATTTAACCTCCTGTCTATGTTCAACAAGGTCATTAGCGTTCTATAGGGAAATTTTTAGAATATGAGGCGTTGTGACTCACTTTACTATTCATGATTAAAACTAGGTTAAGTATGGTGTCCATTCTTTCCATGAATTTTGTTATAACTGTCTCTAGCTTATTATGTGTTTGGTGTTGTGGAATATTGGTTTTATTGTAATCTGGTATATGGTCTGATGTTTTTTTGGCATATGATACTTCTTGTTGTAAAAAATTGGACTGAGTATCAGTCGACCTCGGATGTAAGGGAGGATATTTTTTTTTCTGAATTTCTATGCAGCGGCGATAGTTCGCTCGGTAACTACCCTGACAGTTAATGCATTTCAAATCCTGGATTTTAACTTTTCATTCGCAATTTTCCGTTAAGTGTTTTCCTGCACATCTAAAGCATCTTGGCGTTCTGTGCAGCAATTTTTTGAGTGACCGAACCTTTGACACTTATAACATTAATTAACATTATTTTTCTTTTGACTCTAAGTGGTTTACATGTTATTTTAGATTTTATTAGAAATTTAATTTATTTATTTAATTAGAAATCACAGTTAACACCGAAAAATCGACACAGATCACCTTCAAAGGCAAATGCATGGTGCCAAGGTCTACCACAATCCCTATTCTTGAAAAACCTGTCGTTAAATACTTGGGACTTCAAATAGAAACTCACCTGGAGAAAAATATAAAGAAAAATCGAATAAACCTTAAAGTGAAACAAATGCACTTGTTACTCGATAAAAAATCTTAATTACTCCTTCAAAATATACAAAACCATCATAAAACCCATTTGGACGTACCCTGTTGAGCTGTGGGGATGAAGCAAATCATCCAATATTAAAATCCTACAAATATTTCAGTCGAAGACACTTCGCATGATAGCAAATGCTCCCTGGCATGTGTATAACTAGACTTTCCATGAGGATTTAGGCATACCATTCATCAAAATGTGATCCACCCACGCCAACAAATTTAAACTCCCAGTTTGAAAGAAGACTTAAAAATGACTAAAACCTCATTAACTAGGAAATCTTGGGGAACTATCAATGGATGATAACCATCTCATATCGAGCAGCGGTCAAACCACTTATTACTTTGTATATATGTTTATATATATGTATTTACCGTAGAGCAGATTGTAAAACTGCAATTGATAAAAAGACTGAATTGTTTCTTAACGTATTATGTCAACTGAAATTACAAGTTTAATCATTTTCAACAAAAATACATTACTAAATCTAGCTTAGCAACTCCTAAAAGCCGCTGGATTTAAGTTAACAGCAGCAAAATTCTAAAAACTTTCTCAAACAAACTATTAAAGGGTGTTTTAAATTTCTTCTTATTATCAGTACATATTACTAAGTTTTAGTCCAAGTTGTAATATTTTCTTTATTATGTGAGTCTTCTAGGCTAGCGTCGATCTAAATAAATTCCTAGGTATTTTACGCTGTCTTGTTGCGGTAGAGTGTTATTCAATGCTATTGGTGGGCAAGTTTTTTTTAAAAATATTACTTAAACTGACTTTGACTAATTTCTATTTGCCATAGTTTGAGATTTTTGTTCTTCTGAGATTTTGTTGAAGTATCTGCGATGCTGTTTGGGGATCGTTAGTGATGCGAGATTGCAGTTTGTCTGCGTATGTAGCTACCAGCGTTTGAAGTGCTGTTGGAAAATCCGCTTTATATATAAAACAAAACCTAGAATGCTGCCCTGTGGCACACCTGCTTGAATTGTCCGTACAGATGTTTGTGCGTCTTTAAATTTCACATAAAATTTCTTTCCAACAGGTATTTTGGCAGCTCATAGTATTCTGGTGGTAGTGCCGTCTTTATTTTTATAAAAATCCGGTATAAACCTTGTCGAACGACCTAATATCTAGAAATACTGAGGGCAGTATTTTTTTAGTTGGTCGTGCTTTGATATGATGTTTTTTGATCAGTGCGCTGTTATCTTTGCAAAGTACTTTTAAAACTTTGGACAAAATAGATATAAATGTCAGTGGTTGACCTCTTTGGTTTTGAGGCTTTGGTAACACAATTTGAACCCCATTGTTGGGAACGTTTTAATCAAAAGGTTGCATAATTAGTAGATTAAAGTTTTTGCCTTTTGGAAATTTTTAAGTTTTGGTGTTTTCTAATGGGAACTTTTTGAGTTAAGTTTTATTATTTTGTTTCATAATTTTACGGTTTTAGGTTAGGAGTTGTTAATATTGATTTGTTTTGTGGCAGGAGATTTTAAATCTAAAGCTGATTGAAGGTTTGCCTTTTTTTTTTGTTTTGCCCAAGGTTTCTTTTTAATTGGCTAAGTTTAATTTTTTAATTATTTTGGGCCCATAAAATCTGGTGCTTGTTTAGGTTTGTTAAATATTTTGCCTTGGGTTTTAATGGTGGAAAGGATTTTATCTTTCCCCGTTTGAGAGTAGGGTTTTCTTTTGGGATTTTTTGGTTTCCAGGTTCTTCTTTTGTTTACTTTAGTTTTTTTAATGATTTCCGGACAGTATTCTGATGCTTGTTCAGTTTTGTGGACTGGAGTAGCCTCCCTAGCCGCTTTTTGAATGGTCCGATGGCACTGTGTAGTTCGTATTCCGTTTTTAAGAGGATGCTTAGTTGTATTTCTTCTGTAATTAATTTCCGAAAGTAATTCCAGTTAGGGGCTCTAGAAAACAGTGTTGTTGGCTTTTAAACATTTAGTACTTTTGTGCTACATGGAAGCTATCAGGATGGCGAGTAGTGTATATTGTATATATTTGTATCTTCAAATAAGAGTTAACTGTAGAATGAGCTTCTGATATGTCGTAAAGAGATAAGAATGATTTAACCTCCTGTCTATGTTGAACAAGGTCATTAGCGTTCTATAGGGAAATTTTTAGAATATGAGGCGTTGTGACTCACTTTACTATTCATGATTAAAACTAGGTTAAGTATGGTGTCCATTCTTTCCATGAATTTTGTTATAACTGTCTCTAGCTTATTATGTGTTTGGTGTTGTGGAATATTGGTTTTATTGTAATCTGGTATATGGTCTGATGTTTTTTTGGCATATGATACTTCTTGTTGTAAAAAATTGGACTGAGTATCAGTCGATCTCGGATGTAAGGGAGGATATTTTTTTTTCTGAATTTCTATGCAGCGGCGATAGTTCGCTCGGTAACTACCCTGACAGTTAATGCATTTCAAATCCTGGATTTTAACTTTTCATTCGCAATTTTCCGTTAAGTGTTTTCCTGCACATCTAAAGCATCTTGGCGTTCTGTGCAGCAATTTTTTGAGTGACCGAACCTTTGACACTTATAACATTAATTAACATTATTTTTCTTTTGACTCTAAGTGGTTTACATGTTATTTTAGATTTTATTAGAAATTTAATTTATTTATTTAATTAGCAATCAATACAAGGTATTCTCTAAGCTAATTTGTTAAATTTATTAGAAATGAAAATTTTTTTATTGTTGTCCGTTTGTTCTAGTTCTACAAAGAACATTGGAAATAGATTTTTGGTAATTCTGTGTCTAATGTTATAAATGTTAAGGATTTTATGTCTATGGTGATTTATTTCAACTGTTAATTCTTTAATTTTGAGTGTAGTGTGCATTTCCCTTAGTACTATTTTGTACTTTGTCCTGTCCTTTTGCTGGAATGTATGGAATTCTGTTTTTTATGTACTTGATAATTGTACAACAATCTGTAGCTTTGTTTAGTTGCACCTTTGCTTGGATGTTATTAATTAATTGTTATAATTATTATTATAAATAATTGTTATTATTAACTTTTATAACACAAAAATGCATTAATTTTGTTGCAGACTAACAAGTGCGGATGTAACGTAACACGCGATTGTCGACTCATCCCTCGACGTTCCTGGAAGAGAGGCACACATATAGGTACATGTGTCTTGATTATTAACATTGCTAACAAAATAAATTTAGTTTTTTTTATATTTAAGAGTGCTATTTTAAGTAACCAAAGTCTGATTTAATAAAAATAAATTGTTCCTTGACAAAAATAATTATGGGGATTGGTTAATTTTTACACGCCCCAAGATATTTCTCCTCTAAATCTAAAACCAAGTTAATTGGGTAATGGAGAGACGATCCCAAATTCCCCTACCAAATAAATTACTTTTCTGCATACAATATGAGCATAGAACATCTAGCTATAAGGCCGCATAAAGCTCCCCCCCCCCCAACCAAGGTTTCGCAAAGGTGTCAATCCAAGATTCTTAGAACAATAACAAATTTTCCAGGCACATTACGAACGAAACTCGTAACGATCTATAATCATATAACATTTACTTATTACTTCTATATTGAATAGATTCTAAAAAGGCAAAATTCAATTTGAAACTGAATGTAAAAAAAATTCAACGGTATTGTTTTCTGCAGAGCGTACTTTAATTCAAAAGGTATATTTTATGATATGTAATAAGCTGTTACCTGCAACTTATAGCGGTATAATTAAATTAGTTGATAGCAATGCAGTGAAAATGCGCTAAGAGTATTATTTAATTTTTTTCTTAAGTATTTTTGTTGTATTTACGGTGTATGCTAAGAAACGTGCTACTAAAATGAGAGTGAGATAAAATTGTGCATTAAATAAAGCTGAGCATTATACATATATGACTGTTTATAATTATCTGTATATTCTGTTACAGAAGTTAAAATAACGCGTAAATCCAAATGAATACATACATTTCTTTTATTACAAAGTACCAGCTCAGTGACTTGGCAGATATCAAATGTACGTTAAAAAACATAATACTTAAGTAATATAATTGAAGCTAAAATGCAATATTATATAGACTTACATGCCAATTGCAAATGCATCTGCACTCTAATTACGGTTGCATGTAATGTGTGTAATAATGCCCTGTATGACTCAAAAATCCAGTAGGGCCCGGTGCCCTTGCCAGGCCATGGAAGCGAGCTACGACTGTGATTATTTAATTTGGTGCATTAAGTGGTATTTTGTTGCGGATTAATTATAATTGACTGCATTTGCTAATTGAAGCCTTTTGCACCGCTAATACCACATTACATAACGATTCAGGTAGTTGTCGTAGAGAATTATATTTAAAGGCCGCCAAATTGGCTTTATAAAACAAGCACACACAAATCAAAATTTAATAGCACAACTAGTTGCCAATGTGGAAAAGAGGGAGGTTTTGTTAATACATAAAATATTTAAGAACGCACCGTTTTATTTTACATTTTGCATTTATTTTAAAAACAGTTATGAGGTTTAATTATAAAATAAACAAAGTTGATATGCTCTCTCCTTCATGTAATTTGAATATTTTTTTTAGTAAAGTTAAATGCAAAATTACTCAACAAAACAGTAAGAAAACGTATCGTAAGTTCTGTGACATCTGACTTCTGGTTGCTTGGTTTTCCATGTATTTTCCTGTCTGTTGTTGGCCAAACCAAATTTTTGACCATTAGTTGTCTGACACACGTTGCAGATGCCACATTAGTTTTTTATTGTTTAGTATTTTCCTTATTAGTATTATCCTCTGGTGGTCCATTTTAAAGGATAACATTCTGTCCTTCTTCGACTTCTTTATTTACCAAGTTTCCGAACCATATGTGGAAATGCGCTCTAGAATAGTGTTGTAGGTGGTTGTTTAATTCTTATTGAAGGTTTTGTTGCTCCAGAGTAAACTATTAAGCTGCCGAATCACGCATTTACTTTGTCCAATTTTATTTAGAATATCTTGTTGACTCTTACCATCGGAGGACAAACTACAAGGTACCTTCTTCTTTCTTCTTTCTCGTTTCCCATTTATGCCTTACGGCGTTGGGCCCCTTATCCATTCCCTATTTCCTCTCTCTTGCCATTCTTTTTACCTCCTCCATATTTTTCCTCTTTTCCTAGCTGATAGCCTTACATTGTCTTCCCATTGTATTCGGGGTCCGCCTTTAGTTCTTCTTCCCTCCATTCTTGTCTCCATTATCAGTTTCGGGTATCTTTCGATGTCCATGCGGTGCACGTGTCCGTACCATTGTAACTGTTTGTTCTCAATTTCGTGGACAATTGGGTATTGGTTCAGTTCCTCCCTTATGCTATTGTTTCTTATCCTGTCCCTTCTAGTCTTTCCCAGAACTCTTCTGAGGTATTTCATCTCTGATGCAGTTATTTTTGACCTATGTTTATCGGTTATTGCCCATGTTTCTGCTCCGTATATCAAAGTCGGGGTGAATATTGTTTTAAATAGGTGCATTTTTGCCTTGGTGCTTGTTTCTTCCTCTCCTATGATTATGTTGTTTATCTGATAGTAAATCTTATTTGCTTTGTTTATTCTATTGTTTATTTCGTACGAGGTACCTAAAACTCAAAAATTTTCTTATTTCACAACTCCTTATGTGTAGGCCGGTCCTCACGTCATCTTCTACTATTGTGTATTCAGTCTTATTTGTATTTACTTTTAGTCTCCACTTATCATACTTTTCTAAGAGCTTCCATAGCATAAGGCTAGAATCTTCACTATCAGCAGCTATTAATCGTCGTCGGCAAATTGCAAACTACGAAGGGTATCATTTCCAATTTTATATCAATTTAGCTGAATTTTTGTTTTTAAGATCTCAGTGCTACTCCCAAGTAAATATTTAATAGAAAATAGACAAGCAAATAGCCTTATCCCGGTCTTAACTATTTTTAAATCAGCAGAGAGTTTGTTTTAACCTTCACTGAGCTGGTACAACCATAGTATAGAGATTTTACAGCATTGACATAAACCAAACTGACTCTCGCGGTTCTCATACTATACCACAGCTTACTTAGTGGTACTATAACATAGGCTCTTTATATACCTACAAAAGTAAGGTGGACCCCTCTCCCTCGATCAATATGTTTCTAAATAAATTATTTCATTGTTAATATATCGCACATACGGGACGTTCAATTTTGAATTCATTCTGTTTCGCCAAATCCCATACTTGGTAGTAAATTTTATGTTTAAGTACTCATACATAAAATCTCGAAACTATGTATATTACACTAATGCCCTTATATCTCTCGCAGCTTCTTCTACTATCGTTCTTAAGTATAGATAAAATTATGATTTCTTCCACTTTTAAGGGGGATTTTTTCTACGAAGGTATTTATTAAATAATGCGGCTAATATCTCTATTGAGATAACTGCAACTACCTCAATGAGCCCCACACTGACATTGTCAAGCCCCGAAATTCTTCCACTTTTTATTTTTAAGGCGTTTTTTCTATCAGCCGAAGCAATAAAGTAATATGTCCCTTGAAATTGTGACCTGTTTTCGGTTAGAAGTTTCTGATAATAGTTCTTTCACTTTTCTAGATTTATAGGACTCAGTCCAGACGAGTTCTTGTTTTGACTTTTTATGTCTTTATCACTTTTCATTGATCTGTTTGCTCTCGTATTGTTAATACATACATTTATTTATTTTTTATATATTTTTCCAGTAAATATTATTTACAAGCTTTACTTTTCCTGTCACTCTTTTCTGTCTTGTTTTCAAGACTCTTGGTTTAGGATCATTTTATTTACAATATATTTTTTTTAATTAAAGAATTTAGTTTTTGGTTTCACCATGTAGGATTTTTGTTTAACTATTTTACCTAAAGCGCTTCTTTCGCTGCAAAGTAAATGCATTTCTTTACATCACTTTATATTTTCTCTGGAATAATTTTTGAATGCAAGAAATTTTGACTGCTTGCCACATCGCCCCGCATCAGAGATGGTACGCGACGACCGGGCAGAGAGAGCGAACGTATAAGAGCCTTAACCTCTCAGTTCGCAGGCCGTGCTCCCACGCGGGGCGTAGGGACTTACCATTATTATTATCTGAGTTGTTACAGAAACTTTAAAAAATTATTTTGAGACCTTTGAAATTGAAATAGACTATTTGACATTTGTTCTTATTAAGCTTGTGTCTAGCTTAATTTATTTCTAAGAAATGTGATAGTTAAACTATATTCTAGGCCTTTTGACGTCTACATTTAAGATTATAAACTGCATTTGTTGCTCAACAATTACACAGGCCTACAATAAAATTTGTTTTTGGTGCCTAGGATTTTGGAAATGATTTTAGCTATATTTAGGTCGCTGAATCTAAATATAAAATCAGTTTTTCTCTACTAGCTCTACTTTTTTAGATCAGTGTTGTTTTTAACGTATAGTTCTACACGAAATATGCAGCTCTTATTCCATTTTGTGAAGTTCTAAATCACATATACAAGGATTGGTTCCTGTTTATTTGCCCTATTGTCAGTCTGCCGGCCAATTAGTTACAGGAAAATCCACCAGCTGGATCTTATGTAGCAGTTCGTAAAGGCTCTTGATGAGCGCGGATCATGTTTTGCATATATAGGGAGAAAATGCCTCAGTTGAGTACGGAAAAATTAAAGCAGGAATATTTGACGGCTCACAAATAAGACAACTCATTAAGGATTCTGCCTTCGTAAATTCGATGAATGAGGCGAAAAGCCTGGATTTCATTTGTTGCAGTTGTCGGAATTTTTCTGGAAAAACGCAAAGCCTAAATTATGTTGAACTAGTAAACGAGATGCTTAACAGTTTTAAATCCCTTGGGTATAACATAAATATTAAGGTACACTATTTATACAGCCACTTAGGCCGTTTTCTGAAAATTTCGGAGACATGATTGAGGAACAAGATGAAAGATTTCACCAGGATCTTAAAATTATGAAGGACCGCTACCAAAGAAGATGGGTTATGTACATGATGGCAGATTACTGCTGGAGTTCAAAAAGGGACTGTTCCAAAATTCGAGAATGTCACGGAAAAGAACCTTCCGAAGTGTTCAGTGACTATAGTTGGTTTCATCGATGACTTTTATCCTCTATCTTTGTATATTATTATATATAATATGATATAATATAGTATATAATTATATATTTGTATAATATAGTGATAAAAATTCCGTGTTTAGTTTTTTATTTTATCCATGGATTTAACTTAAAATAGTGTAATGGATATTTCACTAAAATGTTATATCTTAGAAATTTGAGCTGATAGGCAAAAACTAATGCCATATTTGAATTCAAGGCATCAAATTCAAAGCAGTTGTTGGTCTCTTATATTATATAATCTATTTTATACTTCAGTGTCAATATATATTTATTTGTGCTTGAACTATATGTCTGTTATTTTAAAATAATTTGCTTGACATACCCCTATAAATCTTCTTTCACTATTACTTACATAAGTTTTTCCGTATTACCCTATTCCAAGGTCATTTAATCAGTTCCACATCTTCTGTTCAAGTGCCCTAATTAATTTTTTTTCGAATGCTTATTAAAGTTTGGTTTTTGTCAACAGAAGCATCGTCATTTAGGACATATTTGGCTATAAAAATTATAGTATAGTTTTTGAGTAGTAATATAAAATTTAAATAAATTGTTCTTTTTTCCCTCTGATTGTTTGTCTTCGTTAACGCGACTATCTCCATATAGAATTTTTCAATTTCTTTAAATACTTTATCTGGCGTGATTACTATTTCACTTATGTTTTAAAGTTCCTTTTAACGTAGTTTTCTTGTCAATTTTGTAGTTTTAAAGCTATTTATTTGAAAAATTATTCTATTTTCTAAGGTTTTCTAAACTATGAGATGCAGACTTATCGTCTAAACCCCTAGCCTGAAGGACCAGAAAATTTTTGTTCGAGGTTTTCTTCCTCTCTGTCTTTTGTGACTTAAAAGACCAAACTGACCTAGAATTATCTGGTTTATTCGATCTCTTAAGTAAATTTTGACAACCTGGCCTGTTATTCTTAGGTCTATTGGACCAGATGTCTTCATCCAAATCAAGTGAATTTATTTGCGGGGTTGTTACTTTATCCTATGATCATTTTTATCCGAGATTGGAATCGGCAATAATGTAGTTCAAGAAATTTACTAAATATGATCTGCATCTCAGTTGTCTTTGCATATTGAAATCTTAAAAAGTAAAAATAGTCAATTGGACATCCAACCTCAGGTTTTGAATGAACAAATTTGCATGTTAACTTTAGCGATTATTCCCATCGCGTTGTTTTTTTAATCAGTTAAACATTCACGTGTGTATTTTGAAATTTTTGCAAAATCTATTTAAACGAATAAAAAAAGAAAAGGTTTATCGTGTTAAGAGTCTGTCTACGTGGTATGATAGAATATGTTACAACAAAAACTTTGGAGAAGCATTAAGATTAAAAAATAAAGAATTTTTAGGAATTTGAGACGAATCAGGCCAGTCTCACCAACAGAGTAATTAATGCTGATGATTATTGTATATAAGAACTCTAGGTTATTTCGTTTTGCAAACAAATTTTAAGAAGAATATTAGCTGAGAGATCATAATTTTTTAATAAAGGACATGTCAAATAATATTTTGACTTTTACTACTAAATGATAAACTCTTTCAACAGTTTACAATATGGATAAAGAAAAAGATCAAATAATTCACCAGCTTTTGTAACTGTTAAAAAAGTCAAAAATATGTAGGCCGTTGTCATTGCAAAAAGAGGCATCAATGTTACTGCAGTTGTAGTAAAAAATGCCACAAGACAATTTATTCTACCTATCATGATCTAACAATCTAAATCACTTCTTTACTAATAAAATAAAGTATCAAAATTTTCATAGTTTTGTTAAGGTCTTAAAGGAAGTACTGGATGGATCCTCAATCCACTCGTTACAGAAGCAACAAAAAAACTGGATGTGGCTTCAAAACCATTTAGGAATCAACAAGATTCTCAGTTATTCAGTATTGCACGTACGCGAGCTACCACTACAGTTAAGCCACAATTAGTTTTGAGAAACATTCAAAAGGGCTATATTTCCTAAATGGATGCCTGAGTCTGAGATAGATCTTCTTGAATTAGAAAAAATTATGTTCTAAAATAATTAACAAATGAAATCTTGATGCATCCCCCAGAGTCGCTGACAGAATTGTCTCCTTTATTGCTAGATCTACAGGTTCTGACTTACAAATCGATAGCTAAAACTAGTAAATATAAAAATCAACTAGGAAAACATAAAGCAATTTTCTTCTGAAAATGTGGAGACAGTACCCAGTTTGTAAGAAATGGGTTTAGAAATTATGTGTTGAAAGCTACAAGACAACTGAAAATAATATATAACAGAATTCTGGTTAAATAAACCAGCTGCCTTTATAAACCAAAAACGTATTGCGATTGCTTGGTTATGTTTTCATTGAAACCTCTGCTGCTTAGTTTTCAATGTTAAGGAATTTCAACTAGTCACAGTTAGTTAGACATGTTTGAGAAATAAACCGAGTACAATTCTACGGTGTTTTAATAAAAGTTATAACATTTGAAAAAAATATGACGACAGAAATCTAGGAGGGCTACTTTGTCACGAGGCTACAAAGAGGCTAAGTGTTGACAGAGCCACACTAATGAGATGGATACGACTAGAGTTTAGTTTTGCTTAAACTGGTGGTGCAATAAAGCGGAAAAATGTGGGAAAGAGTAAGCCGCTGGAAAGAGCTCTTCTATAACCGTTTAAGCAAGCTTATCGCAGCAGTAAGTAGAGGAATCCTTCTTCAGATGACGGAAGACCTGGCCAAGTAGGAGAAGAAAATTTGAAATGCTATGGATGGATGAGCTGATGAGATGAAAGAAGAGTCATGGATCAGAGGACATAAAGTTGCAGGCAGAGTAAATAGACTCGTAAAAGAATGTATCAGAGAGTTGGGCACTCGGAATTTGTCTGTCTTTGCTGGATAGTTACTTTTCTCAGAACATTTACAACATAGATGAGAACCAGATTGTATTTCAAGGATATCCCGTACCGTAACACGGTGTTTAAAAAAAAGGAGTCGGCAGGGAAACATTTAAAGATTAAAGAAAGTTAAAAAGAAATAATATTGCCCTGATATTAGGCAACTGCTTCGCACATCCCCACACCAAGTTGGTCAACATTAAATTGGTATTCTTGTCACTAAACACGACTTCCTTCATTCAACTACCAGATTAAAAGATCATTGAAGATATAAAACGCTATATCGAACAAAAGTGAGGCAGTTGATAATTGCCAAGCATCTAAAATGGCCAAAGTGATTTCTGTCCTCGACGCGCTACACTTGGTGGCAAGTGCTTGGGAAAAATTAAGTGAAAGCTGCACAAACAACTGCTTTAAAAGATCTTTCATTATATTTAAGAGAAACAGCAAACGGTTACTATTGTCGAAGAGGGAGAAGCTTGTGCAAAGCAGTATATAATGACAGACAACGATATTGCAGAAACGGTGCTGTTGAAAAACAATAAAGAAGCAGCAGCAGTCACAGCGCTGGCTACAGCAGTAGGAAAAGAAGAAGAAAAATATTATTATAATAATGAGGTGCCCGTACAGGCTTCCATGATAAAGAAGCAGGCGAAGGAGGTTGTTGGTGAGATGCGTCGGCTAATAAAGTAACGCAATGCTGACTTTTCTCTCTTATAAACACTTAATGACTGTCATTAAATATCATGCAGTATGTCAAAATAAAGAAAAATAAATTATTTTATATAAAGTAGTGTGTAAATACTCTATTATAAAGTATTAGTATATATTAGAACCATGGTGTTTTTTCTAAACTAAAAAAGTCAAATTTCATTCATCTTTCTAAATAAAAGAGATGCCTTTTGCTGAATCCGTCATTTTGGCCGATGTGGTTCAATTAACCGGCCTCTACTATATATGGTTTTTGTAACTAATAAAATTTTAAATAATAACTTTTCCCATTCATAAGAGAATAGTCTTAACGGGTATGTTGTTTTAATGTATTATATTTATTGACGCTACAGATCGATGCTACAAGATGTTGAAATCTTTAAGAACAAGGATAGTATCCATTAAACCTATCTTTAGAGTGCAATCCTACAAAATTACTAAATGACAGCAGGTTAGAAATTGTTACCAAATTTTTTAGGAAATAATCATACAAATTTTTAACACTATTACTAGTTGAAGCAGCAACGTACCATTACCTGTTGAAAACATGTTTCTATGTTCAAAAATGTGTATTTATAGCTTGATACTTTTCAGTTTACTTTTTTTTACTAAAACCATTGGTTGCTCTATTTTTTATTGTGAACTGTTTCGATCGATAAACCTAAAAAAAACTTTTTGACTTACTACCAAAGTAAGTTGGTCCGCTAAAACGTCTACTTAATTGAGACAAATTAAATCAACTCATTTTTAACAGCTCGAGATTTGTCTGCCCGGCAGAATTCAGAATTCCCGCACGCTCACAATTTACACGAACTGTTAAGGCATATTTCATGTAAAAGACAGTGAATTAGCTCGCAGCAGGACGACATTACTCGAGACTCAAAGACATCACGAAAGTCGCTGGAATAAATAATAAAGCGCGCGGAGCATCATAAGCGAACACTGATGTAGTCCTATGCACCCTATCCAACCCTTGTATACGTGCTGATTTACTGCACTCTCTGTCACAAAGATATAATTTTATTAGTCCTCGTGCCACTCCTTTTATAAGCAGGCAACGGTTCTCAATAATGCAGTTCCGGCGGCTGCAGGGAAAATCGAAGAGGGAGTTGGACGCGATTTGAATATCAGGCTGCGATTTTGAATGTAATGCAGTAGGATGGGGTACTGTGTACTAACTATTTCTTCGAAATATTGACATTTACACTACTACTATAGGCACTACAAAAAGAGAAAATGGAATAGACTTCCAAAATTGTGAAATAGTCGAACAATAAAATGAATCTTTCGATTTTTTGAACTTTTAAAAACACCCAAAGCTTAATTTTTCTTAAAATTCGATTTTTTGAAAAGAAAAACTAAAAAACCTTTAATTTATGAATAAGTAATTTAAAAGCCTACATAAAATACAAACCTGAGCTTAACTCAAAACTTTTCTACGAATCAAAAGAACAATAAAGTAAATTATTTTGATCGTGTAAAAGAAAATATCTAGGTATTTAGAAACGAAAGAAAAAAACTACTCAGTATGTGAGCTTATTATTAAAAAATTAAAGAAAACGACAAAAATGTGTTTAATGGATGAAACTAAGTCACTAGCTAACATTACAACTAAACATTTTTTTATAAGCGGAGAATGCAAGAAAAAAATAAAATGTCTAAGTGTCTAGAGACGTCAACAAAACAAATTCAATCAATTTATAATTCAAGCTAAGGAAAAATGCGTCCAAAACAATATTCCGACTCCTATAAAACCACAATGCTTTACAAAATGATATCAAATAAACTATTAAAGTTATGGAAAGCAAACTATTTATTTATGCTAGTAGAATTAAGAGCGTTTAAGCTCACCTAAAAGTAATTGTCGTTGATAGGTCTAGGAAAGTTAGCTCTTTGGCTTACTACTCTTCTTCTTCTTAAAGTGCTATCTCCTATCGGAGGTAAGCAATCATCATAGCTATTCTAATTTTTGATGTAGCTGCTCTGAATAGATCTATTGATGAACATCCAAACCATTCCCGGAGGTTCCTCATCCACGACATCCTTCTTCTGCCTCTCGATCTTTGTCCTGAGATCTTGCCCTGTATGAGCAATTGCAGCAAGCAGTATCTTTCACCTCGCATGACATGTCCGAAATATTCCAATTTGCTTTTTTTCAATGTCAGTAGTAACTCTCGTTCTTTGTTCATGCGATGGAGGACTTCTTCATTGGAAACGTGTTCTGTCCATGATATTTTAAGTATGCGTCTGTATATCCAGAGCTCAAAGGCTTCCAGTTTTTCATTTGCTGTTGTTTCAGGGTCCAAGCCTCCATTCCGTACAACAGAATCGAGAAGACGTAGCATCGTACCATGCGCATTCTCAGATCTAGCGAGAGATTGCGATTAGAGAAGAATTGCCTCATTTTACAAACGCTGCCCTCGCCATTTCGATTCTTCTATTGATTTCAGTAGCTTGGTCATTACAACTGTTTATTATGGTCCCTAAATATTGGTATTTGAGCACTCTTTCGATTTCGGTGTTTTCGATTTTTATTTTTATATTGTTGATGTTATTATTTCCTATTTTCTTGATGACCATGAATTTAGTTTTCTTACAGTTCATTTTGAGACCATGCTCTTTGCTAACTCTGTTGATATTTTCTAGCATGTTTTGTAGGTCGTCGGGATTGCAAGCTATTATTACAGTGTCATCCGCATATCGCAGATTATTGATCACTTGCCCATTCACTTTTATCCCTCCTTGTTGGTCCTCTAAAGCCTCCCGGAATATACACTCAGAGTACGTGTTAAAGAGGGCAGGTGATAGTACACATCCCTGTCTAACGCCCCTAAGGATCTCAATATTTTCGGACAACTGGCCATTAACATTGATCGCCGCATGTTGTTTCCAATAAAGATTACGAATGATGAGGATATCACAAGGATCCAAGCCTTTTTGTCTCAAAATTGCTATTAACCTATCGTGTTTTACCTTATCAAAGGCTTTTTCATAATCTATGAATCCTATATACAAATCCACATTCATGTCGAGACATCGCTGTATTAGAACATTTATCCCAAAGAGTGCTTCTCTTGTCCCCATGTTGTTTCGGAATCCGAATTTTGTGTCGCTATCTGCCTCTAATTTTCTGTAGATCCTTTTATGTATGATTTTCAAAAACACCTTTAGTGTATGGCTCATAATGCTTATTGTTCTAAATTCTGAGCAGTCTTTGGGGTTGTTCTTTTTGGGTAGAGGTACAAACACCGATCGTAACTAATCGTTTGGAATACTCCCTTTTTTATATATATTATTGTATAGATCTACAAGTGTAGCTTTAGAAATTCTACAGGTACGTTATCTGGGCCTACGGCTTTATTGTCTTTGGAGTTGTATATAGCATGTTTAACCTCCTCTAGCGTTATAGCCGGGCTATCCGAGCTGATTTGGTTATTTTCCATTTCTATTTCTGACGTCCTGTCGTCGTCAAAGAGTTCTTTTATGTATCCCTTCCATATTTCTATTTGCTTGGTTATGTCTATAATTATGTTGCCATTCTTGTCTTTCATAATACTTCTCTGTCTCTTCTTTGCTACTCCCGTCATCTCCTTAACTTTTTTATGCAAATTGAATGTATCATGTTTCGTTTGAAGCTCCTCTATTTCGTTACATCTGTCGGTCATATATTTTCTTTGGCTTTTATAATTTCTTTTTTAATAATCTTATGTATTTCTTTATACTTGTTGTCATCTATGTTTTTATATTTCCTTCTCGTCTCCATTAATTTAAGGATTTCAGGTGTCATCCATTCCTGTTTTGCATATTGGGTTATTTCTGAAGAATTTTGGTTGGCTGCGTCTATTATTGCTGTTTTGATATTTAGCCACTGCTTCTCGATAGTTGTTTCTTTTGAATTCTTTAGTGTTTCTAATTTTATATTAATATCTTTCGTTATATCAGTTTTTACCGTAGCATTTTCTAAAATTCGGGCATTGACTTTTGGATCCAGACGTTTTCTTTTTATTATTTTCAATTTTAGTTTAAAAGTAGCCACCACTGGATTGTGATCTGATCCCACGTCTGCACCTGGGTATGTTTTTGCGGACAGAAGCGCATTTCTATATCTTTTATTTATTAAAATGAAATCGATTTGGTTTCGTACCACGTGGTCGTTGGTGTGTGCTGGTGAGGTCCAAGTATATAACCGTCTGTTAGGGAGCTTAAACCATGTGTTAGATATTACCATCTGTTTGTTCTGGCAGAATTCAATGAGTTTTTCTCCACGTTCGTTCCTCTGACCTAGTCCATGTGGGCCAACATAATCCTGTACACTTCCTTCTCCTATTTTTGCATTAAAATCACCAAGCACGATTGTCACGTACTTTTTAGCAATGGAGTTCATCAGTAAATCCAGGTGATTATAAAACTCCTCTATTTCATTGTCGCTTTTGTCTGCTGTTGGGGCATAGATCTGAATAATATTGATGTTATTGGTGTAAGAGTGTAGTTGTATCAACATTATTCTATTTGAATAATTTATCACGCTTTTAACTTGCGGTTTCAGTCTATTACTTACTCTTACTACTCTACCCTCCCCCAAATGAGCGATGACCTTTAAAAAAGATTAATTATATGTATTTGTAGTTTTAGAGTGAAAATTTGACAAAAATGAAAAGAAAACTACTGTTACGCAATTAATAGTGAGAGATAATGATGTGTTTTCATATAATAGTTACAATGGATAATTCTATTGGTAAGATGATAAATTAAAGCAAAGGCTCTTTTATGGAAGTAATTAATTTTATGGCTCGTTTTTTTTTATGTTTGGCAAATTCTAAACAGTTATTACTTATCCATACAACAAGAGAATGTTTCTATATTCTGACCTACAATCAGTTAAGTAAGAGCTTGGTAAAAAGTATACCCCTAATTTGTTCGTGAGTTGATAGAGAAAATCTTTGTTTTCGATGCTTTCTCACAAAAGATTTAGTTGGCTTTGAATTCATGCTAGAGAAACATGTAAAGCCCCATGAGTGCTACATAGCCGCAAGGTCCAAAAAAGTCTCATGCTGTGGGTGCTAAGCGCATAATCAAGTCGAAAACATTGGTCAGTAAGTGAGTACAGCAATATAAAAAGACAAAAAAGGTCGATGACTTGTCGGAACGTAGCCCGATGGGCAAAGTGTCCCCTAAAGTTGAAAATCAGATCGTGAACTTGTTTTCACGGAATCCAGGTTTCACGTTGCGTCAAGGAGCAGCAAAATTGAAACAGAAAGGCGTAAAAATATCGTACGTAGCTATCCGAACTCATCTCCGTGCGATGATATCAAATACCCTAGTTCAGTAAAGAAACCTTTGTTAGATGAAGATCATGTAACGAAGCGACTCGCTTGGGCAAAGGACAATATCGGGGAAGATTGAAGTAATGTAATTTTTACAGGCGAAGCTTCTGTTTGGGGATATGTTATCGTTCTATAAGCCTGGTCAACCTCAACTAACAGGTTGCTACAGAGGACCGTTAAACACCCAGTAAAAGTGCATCTTTGGGCCTGTTTCTTAAAATTGGGTTTTGTAATGTTGCGTCTGTTATTTACGTACAACCTAAATGCTCGAGATTTCTAAGAAATACTTGTTACCGACCACTAAACGTTTGTTCATTAAGAAACGCAAGGACTTAATGCTGCAGGAGGACAACAACTCTAAACACCGCAACAAGTTTTGCATCGAGTGGAAAGAGAAGCCTGGCAACGTTACACTTGAATGGATGTGTGGGTATAAACCATGCACAAGCTTTGTGGAATAAACTTTTTCACTTGAAGTAGTTGGATCCTTGCCGGATAAATACGCCATCAGTTTGGTTGAAAGCATGCCTCAAAGATGCCAAACAGCTATCGACGCCGGTGATGACTGTACATATTATTGATACAATAGCATCTTTGTTTTGATAGAGTACACCGTAACCATGTATTTGAAAATGTTTTTAAATAATTTTTCCCTACATTAACCCGAAGACGTTCTTACTTAATTGACTGTATATAAGTTCTCTAGTAGTTTCCATAAGCTATTTAACATACTTTTTAATATTCAATAGGGCAGTAATCGATGGGTGGACAAATAAAGGGGGCTTTTTATAATTGGCCGTGGAGACCGTATTTACAGTTTATCTCATTAATATGCAGCTTATTTTATTATTATTGACAATACCTTTAATGTAGGCAAGAAGCCGTTGTAAGTCGGAAATGTTTCAGAATTGAAGGTTTGTATTTTCGTTAGTATCTTTAATTAGATGGGATAAAATTTGGAATACATCATACATCGTCATATATATTCGAAGAAAAAAACACTAACCGAAAACGTAAATTTTCCAAATTGTGCCAGTACTAACCACTGAATACTCAGCCATCGCTAACCAATATTACCATACATAGTCTTTCCGACTGCTTTATATGCGACTCGGTTATTCAGGCTCTTGCAAAAGGTTTTAATTATAATATACATGTATATATATATATATATATATATATATATATATATATATATATATATATATATATATATATATAAAGGATTCTACAGCTGTCGCCGTTTTCCTTCCTTCAACCAGGTTCTCCACGCTTCTCGTTCTTGCCAGTCATTCTCCTCTAAACTTCTTTCCATCGCTTCATCCACTTTATCCCTCCACGATCTCCTCGGTCTTCCTCTTTTTCTCTTTCCTGCGGGACTCCAATATGTTACTCGTTTGATCCATCTGTTGTCATCCGATCTTCTTACCTGTCCGTACCATGCGAGTCTCTTGTTTTCGATACTCCCATTCTTTTTCTTATTTCTTTATTCCTGGTTCTTTCCATCTTGGTTACCCACAGCGCCTCCTCCAATATTCCATTTCTGTCGCTCTTATTTTTCTTTCATTTCCCTTGTTTATTACCCAGACTTCCGCCCTATACGTCATTATACTTTGTATAATTGTGGTGTATATTCTCGTTTTTGTGTTTTTCGTAATTTGTCTATCCCATATTACTGGATGCAACTGTCTAATACATGATCTTGTTTGTCCCAGTCTATTTTTAATTTCCTCTTCCGTTGTTGCCTTGTCTGTTATTGTAAATCCTAAGTATTTAAATTTGTTTGTGGCTTTTATTCTTATATCCTTTTCTATTTGTAGGTCTTCTAACTTTTCTTCCGTTGTTGCTAAATACATGGTCTTCTTGTAGTTTATCTGTAACCCCGCTTTTTCGTACTCCTCGCTCAGTCTTCTCATCATGAAGCTCAAATCTTCCTCATCTTGCGCTATAACCACTTGATCATCTGCGTAGCACAACGTGTATAGATATTCGTTTCTGACTGGCACTCCCATACCCTCGCATTTACGCTTCCAGTTTTTCAGTGTTTCTTCTAAATAGATCTTAAATAAAGTCGGTGATGTGGAGCATCCCTGTAATAAGCCCTTTGTTGTCTGGAAGTTACCTATTATCTTCTGTCCCGCTTTTATGTACACCCTATTTCCCTTGTACAAACCTTTAACGGCCCTTATTAAGTGGTTAGGAATTCCTATCCTCTCCATTGCTGTCCATAATCTTTGTCTGGGAACCGTATCATATGCTTTTTCCACATCCACGAACACCAGATATATCGTTCTGTTTTTAGCTCTTTTCTTTTCCAGTAATTGTTCTATTATATATATATATATATATATATATATATATATATATATATATATATATATAAATATATATATGGTCCACGCATGATTTTCCTGCTGTGAACCCGGTCTGTTCTAGCCCTATTTTGTTTTGTATGTATTTTTCTAACTTGTTTTTAAGTATTCGTCCGTATATTCTTCCCATTATAGCAATGACACTGATTCCTCTGTAATTCTCACATTTCCGTCTATCGCCTTTTTTAAATATGGAGACAAGATAGGCTTCCTTCCATTCCTTAGGCATGTCTTCTCCACTCATCACTTTCTGGACCATTATCGTTATTATTCTGAACAATTTTTCCGTTCCATACTTTACGAGTTCCGGTGGTATCCCTCCTGGTTCCGAGGCCTTATTGTTTTTTAATGATTTAATTGCCGCTTTTACTTCTTCCAGTGACACCATCTGCTCTTCTTCATCTTTATCTTTATCTGTCTCCTTCTTCTCTTCCTTTTCCCTTCTCTGCCTTCTCTTCGATATCCTTCATGTAATCTTGTCTATTTTTTGTTAGCAGGTTTGCATAGTATGCTTCCCACTCTTTGTCTTCAATGTACTGTATTTGCAGGTGTTCTCTCCTGTCTGTTCGTAGATTTTTTAGTAACTTCCATGATTCAGAGTATCTAGTGACCCTCAGGTATTGATCAATATTGGTACAGGTTGTTTGCCAGGTGTCATTTTTTTCCTTTATTGTCTTTTTTTTCACTTTTCTGGTCTTACTTTTATACTCTCTTAAGTCTTCTTCCTTTTTTGTGCTTAACCATTTGCTGTATAGTTCCTTTTTTTTGTTTAATTGCTTCCTGGGTTTCACTTGTGAGTTTTTGTTTATATTGTGTGGTTTTCTCTTCTTTTTCCCCTAATGCTTCGAATCCCGCTTGTTTTAAACTTTCCTTTATGTGTTGGTAGATCTCTTCTATGCTCTCGTATCTGAATTCTGTCAATTTATCGTCTAATTTTCTCCTATATAAATCTCTCACTGTCATGTCTTGCAGTAGGTGTAACTTGAGCTGTCTTTCTTTCGGTATATCATTTGTTTTCTCTGTGTTTCTTTTTTTACTTGTTATTTTTCTTTGCCGTGGGAACCCTATTTTTGCTATCAGCAGCTTATGATCCTTTCTACATTCTGCCCCTCTTTTGACTCTTACGTCCTTCGTTCTCATTGTACTGTTTCGTTTTAATATTACGTAGTCTATTATGGATCTCAGCTGCCTTGTCTCTTGTATCCATGTGTATTTGTGGATATCTTTGTGTGGGTAGAAACCATTCAGGATTTTTAGATTATATAGTTCACATACCTCTGTTAATCTTTCTCTATTGTCATTTATGATGTTCTCTCAGTATCTTCCCACTATCTCGTCCTTTTCGTTCCTTCCGGTTCTTCCATTCAGGTCTCCTGCTATGATTATTTCTTGAGTTCGTTTAATTTTTTCTATTTTCTCTTTTAGTGCTCCTATGAATGATTCCTTCTCTGCTACCGCTACTGTCATCTGTTGGTCCATAAACATCGAGTATTACTATGTCTCTGCCGTGTAGAGACATATTTAATTTTATTATTCTTTCATTTATGGGTTCCCAGGTCTTTATGTTTCTTCTATATCTTTTTTTTATTATTATTCCTATTCCTGCCTTTGCTCTCTTGTCTTTTTGGACTCCACTCCAACAAAGTATGTTGTTGTCAATTTCCTGAATTCCATAACTTTTTTTGTTTCGCTCAAAATTAACATATCCAGATTCATTTTTTTGAACTCTCCCATCACTTCCTTATCTTTATTCCTCCATCCTTGTACATTCCATGTTCCTACAGTTATTTTCCTATCCTTTCTTCTCTTCTTTCTCCTGGTTTTGTTTTCCTGGTTGATATCTTCAACTGGATTTTGAAATTTCAACGCAGAATTGCCCCCCCCCCCTCGTATTCTATAGGGCTCCCTCTCTTCGAGGTGTGGATTACCACCCGGGGAATATTACTCTGATTTTTCATTCTGCCCATGACTTTCCAAACTCCTTTATTTTTACATGTGTTAGGTTGTTTATGCCTAACGCCATAACCCCCTTATATGGTGCACCTTTATGTACGGCCGCCCAATCTGAGACACTCGCCGTTCGTAGCCATCCACTCTGGATCAGACGCTACTAGTTTTGGCTCTTCTGCCATTTCCGCCATTGTGACTAATTTATCATCTTCTGCCTTCCAGGTCGTTGGCCGGTTTTCGCCTGTAATCCCAGGTAGGAGCCCTTACTGGGTGCTATCAGCCGAGCCAGCTGAACCCAGGTTTTTTTTCGAGATTATTACTCCCCAATCCCTCCTCCTTTTTCATCCGGGCTTGGGACCGGCATTGGCGAAGTTTCTTATATATCAAAAAATATATATTGCCAAGCTTCTAAAAAAATATGGAGAAATGTTTCCCTTACGTCCTATGGTCAGTGCATTTTATTTTCCCATCCACCTAGCTAAATACTCTTATATACTAAGCATCATCCTACGTCCAAAATTCCTACGATATCCTAGAAATACTCCAAACTTTCCCTTTACACAAAGCTGATATTATGGTGAGCTTTGAAGTAGTTTTCTTGTTTACCAATACCCCAATATCAAAAGCATTGCACTTATTGAAATCAACTTACAATATAAAAAAACAAATGACCCTCTTAATTAACAGTTGCATATCCGATACATACTTTCATCATATATCATATAGCTCCTTTGTTGGAGCAAAGGGCGCCCTTGTTGGGGAGTTTCATTTCAACCTATACGCTATTATGATACATACTTTACTTCTTAAAATAAATTTTATCGCCAAATTAATTCGTATTAGTTTCCAACATTAACCTGTCAACAAAACTTTTCATGAAACATAAGCCCTCACCTTTTTTCGACTTAAATCTATTTGCTGAATAAGATATATCGAATATACTTTTAAGTTCTAGAATTTCTTTCTTACCTAGACCAAATTTATTCTCTTCTCAGACAATCTTATAACAAAACATACTGAAACCACAGTACCACAGTATCTACCCATGTCAACCGCTACCTAAATTCCAAATCCTATTATTACCCTACCCATTCGGTTTAAAAATCCCTTATCATTTGTTCTATCAGATCTTTTGACATTAATAACTGACAAATGTAACTTAAAGCTATTACCAAAACTTTTCTATAAAATGGGTATTCCAACAAATTCTTATTCTATATAATTAAAAATATTAACTAAATACTAACTTCCAATTCTAACTCTCGGTGCCTTGATTTTCCTATTCCCCAAGGAGAACCATGAATCTTTGAAGAAAACTAATCTTTGATATACTTGGAAATAGCATCACAGCAGATTCTGTTGTTGATATCTTCTACTTTTATTTTTCTTCTTTTTAAACTTTTCCGTATAGTCTCTTTAAGTATATTACTGAAATATATTTTTATGTTCTATTAATGCTACCTACATTTTGTTGTTTATGTTCTCTATTAATTGTTTTATTGCAAATATATGATCTTGGACTTTTCTTCTCTTTTTAGACCTGGTCTATGGCTTTAATAATTGTGTTTAACAAAATGATTTTTTTTTTTTTTATATTTTTTATCTAATTTTCACGTAATTGTGCAGCTTCTGTTATCCTCTTTTTTCCTAAATCTACTGGATATAATTTCTATTTTTTAACCTTTATTAGATAAAATTGTTAGCATTTCTATATCCTATTGTTCTCTAATTTCTTGATTTTGGACAAAATAACTTGTACTTTGCTACCTTTCTTATTTTTAGCATTTTAATCGTTTTCTACACTTTCTCCATATTTTTCTTGTGGTAAATTCTTCATGTTTTATGTTTTTACCATCCCAATCCTATTCATTGTGTTTTTCTATATTTAACAATTTCTTAAAATGTTTTCTTCCAACTTTTATTATGTCGTTACCGTCAGATACTATACTTTTATTTTTTGAGTCGACATATCTACGAGGATAAATCAATTATAAACGGGACTTTTGATCTCGGGCGCGCAATATTAACGCGCGAGAGTTGAGTGAGGTGTTGAGTAGGGATGTCAGGAGTGGGGGAAGCAAGAGGGCGATTTCGTTCGGTCCTGTCAGTACCCGTCGTGACAATGTTTGAGCAGGAGGTGCCGTCGTCAATTGCGCAGCGTATTATCAATAAATTTCTTACCACGGAAGGTGTAAAACCGGCTGACATCCTGAGGAGATTGACTGCGCAGTTCAAGGAAGAGGGTCGTGAGAATGTTGAAAATGAGAGCCATGATCGCCGACCTCGCACTAGCATCACCAACGAAAACATCGTCCGAGTTCAACAATTTATTGAGGATGACAGGCGTCTGACCATCGATGAGATTACATTTGAGATTGGAATAAGTTATGGCAGCACTTTTTCGATAATCACAGAGGAGCTAGGGTTTCGTAAGGTGTGCGCAAGGTGGGCGCCTTGCCTTCTGACAACTAAACAGAAATTGCAATAGAAAAATTGGAGAAATTGGGCTGGGAGACAGTTGAACACCCTCCCTACAGCCCTGACCCATCGCCCTGCGACTATCACCTATTCGGTCCTCTCAAGGAAGCCATGGGAGGGCATAGATTCGACAGCGATGAGGAGGTCGAGGTCTATGTGCGCAATTGGCTGGAAACACGACCAACTTCATTCTACGAGGAAGGCATTTCAAAATTAGCTACACTTTGGGAAACATGTGTTTCTAAATCAGGAGATTATGTAGAAAAATAATCTGCTATTCTTTTGTTTCAAGTTTAAATAAAATATTTTTTAAAAAATAATTTTCGTTTATATTTGATTCACCCTCGTATTTTATACAGATTTTTTTCTAAGACTCTTTAACACCTTACAAAATAATTTCTGATTTATGTAGCTGTTATGTTTGCCAAAATTTTCCCAAGCTCTCCGACTTTTTTGACTGTTATTTTTTGTCTTTCATGTATGTATAATTTTCGTTCATCCTGTGACTCAACTAATTTTTTCCATTTCTGTCTTTTCAATTTTAGTCCTATTTTTATTTTTTAATTTTACCATTTGCTTCATTTGTTTGTATGCCTATTATTATACATCTGTTATTATTGTATTTTAAATAGCTTTCTATGCTCTTTCGTTTTAATTTTATTATCATTTTTAACTCCCTTTTTCTGTTGTGTTTTCCTTCCATGTCTTTTTCTAGTAGGAATCTAAAAATTTTAAACGCTTTTTACAAATAAATTGTGGATGATCCTTTACAGACATGCAATAAAAACCAGTTAAGATTAACTAATCTAGAAAAATGTCCGCACGTGCCAATTTCTGATTTTAAATTTACACCTAAAAGATCATGTTCACAATGCCAATGGATATCTGAAGTATCTTGTTTTGACACCTTTAACTTAAGTAGTAGTATATTAATTTGGTTTGCAAGATTTTTTCTTAAAGGTATATTACTTTCCTTGTCCTATAATAAGGCAAGTAATGTAATCGGCGGAAATTTGACCTACCCAGTTTTTCACATTTCTGGACGAAATATAGCCTCAGGACACCAAAAAAGTTGTTTTTAGCCATTGGTTCGTGTGTGTGTGTGTCTGTCGGTCTGCCAGTAAACAGGATATCTCGAGAACCGTAAGATCTAGATACTTGAAATTTGGTATGCAAGTTACATGTAGGTAGAGGAGGCAGTGCGAAACTTTTGGTAAAAATCTACAAAGCCGTTTGGTCGCAAGGTCGCAAAATCGGTCGCAAAGCGGTCGCGATTCTAATCGGTTGAAGATACGAAAAATTCATGAGAATAAAAATGACTTGTTATTACGAGATAAACACTAATTTAAAGTAAAAGTTGGTAAAATAGGAATTCGAAAAAAAATGAAGCCCAAGATTTTTGCCAGAATTACCCAAATAATAGGATAAGGAAAGTCGTGTGATGTTCACACCAGATTTTTTTTAGCAAATAATGCGAGCAAATTTACTATCGTGTGTAATAATGTTTAATGTTTAATGTTGTAAATCTTAACTAAGTATTTTGACATATAGAGCGACGCTTATTTACTTTAACTACAAATTTCTTTGGGTGTTCGAAATTTGAAGGAAAAATAACATATAATACCAAGAGTAGGAATCTTTAAAAACCAATAAGCAAGTATTATTTATGAGGATATAAGTAAGGAGAAACACATAAAGGATATTTCAACAAAGAGATCTCGTCTTTCTTACTTCTACTTAAATAATAATTATATAACTAGATCTTGTATCTTATTTAGAATATTTTGAGGTGCTCAAAAGCATTGCTATTAGATTGAATAGATTGGATTAGATATTCTTTCTTAATAGCAAGAAAAATCCTTTTATAAAATATATATTTTGCTCCAAGTCGTCTCGCCCTGTAAACAGACTGAATTTAAGGGTATTTAAACATATTTGTACTTTGTTACAAAAAGGACCAAGTGCTTCGAAGATCACTTAACAGAAAAGATAATTTGAATATTTCATTTTTGAATTTATACCATTTACGTTCCAAGTTATAAATTGATCTTTCTTCCTTTGAGGAAGATTTTTCTATTTAGTCGCGTTCTATTATCATGGAACAAATCGATAAATTTTAGGGTAATTGATATACATGTCAATGTAAATATTTAATTCAACTTATAGTATCGGAGAAATATGCCTTTACACTTAAGAGAAATGCCACCTTTAATTATATTTGTTTGCCCCCGAAATTTGCTGCAGATGAAAAAGATGATAAAGTAGAAAAATTAGAGACAAAATAATAATGTGGCTTTTTGTTCCTTTACTTTTTCCCTCTCTACGGAATCTCCTTTGTATCAGATGATTCTATGACATTTTTCCTTTTTTGAATAAGATCTTCTTCTCTAGGTTTACTAAATCTCCTATGGATCGGATAACTAATTTTGACTGCCCATAAATGGTCAACCAAACAAAGGTTTGGACTATTTAAAGTGATATCGTTATATAAATGTTTCCATTTTTTTTAAATAATGTAAACCATAGAAACCATTTTTTTCTACTGCACTACAATAATAGTATACTTGATTAGTTCTCTAACCACATACTAATGTTCCAAGAAGAAATAGCTTATCGTTAAAAGTTGAATTTTTAGAATTTTGAAATATGCGTACGTTTAGTGATTCTTTTCGATTTTATCAATTTCATTCTAAAAATATGATTTATTTTTAATAACAACAATGTGATCGACGATGTTAAAGGTGCTGACAAAGTTGGTTAGCAGCATCTCTACGTCCGGACAAGTGACAAAATGTTAAATTTTTAATTTGTAAAATACAATTTGTTTAAAAATTCCTTAAAAAACATTATTAATACGAAATGGGCAAATTTTAAAATTATTTTTTATGTACAAAAGGATGCTGTCAAGAAATGAGAGTATCGCGATATTGGTAGTCACTACCGACAAGAATAAAATTGCAAAGTTGGGTTTTTACGTGCCGCCCTTCCTGCATCTCCAATTAAATTTGATATAGGTAATATCTTTTAGAAAGGTTTGTGCGATCTGTTCCGGGTGCTGATATGATCTCTTTGAGAATGCCAGTTACAGAATTGGCTCTTCAAAACTTTTACATTTTTAGAAAATTAAAGAATTATTTGAAAGGTCACAGATCTGGCTCATATTAAGAAGTGTAGTTGTATTTGATGTCAATGGGGGTGTTTAATCAACTTTATCTAAGAAAACCTTATTGCATACATCGAGATAATAGGTGTATAAATAAGTTCTCAGCTTTTTTATGCAAAATTAAAGTTTATTTTAAATAAACAAAAAAGATTAAGTATCAAAGTATTATATAGCTTGCGAATTCCCTGGTGATAGAAGCTCACCGGCTTCGAGACGACAAAGTTATCGATGCATTTTCGAACTTCTTCTTCTGTTTTGAAGTGCGTATCAGCCAAGTGATGCTTTAACGACCAGAATAAATGATAATCGGAAGGGGCCATGTCTGGGCTATACGTCGCATGTGGGAGAAGTTCCCAGCCTAACGCGTCTGCAGCTCATTCATGTCAAATGTTTGAGGGCGTCCAGCGCGTGGTTGATTTTCAAGACTAAACTCTGCTCCGCGAAATCTTTGTTACCACTTTTTGCACGTTGCATGACTTACAGCATTCTCACCATATGCAGCACAAATCATTTCGGTGGCTTCAGCGGCGTTTTTCTTAAGATGAAACGCGAAGTGGATAGAAAATCGAATATGCTCTTTTGTGATTGCCATCGTGAACACAGCTGATTATTGAAGTTATGTGCATTAAACGTCAAATCGCATGATGTTTCGAAAGACCAAATGTCATTTCTTTAAAACCGCAAGAGGGCGGACTAATACGTTACATGTAAACGATGATTTGCGTCCTGTGAAATCTAAAGCTGAGAACTTATTTATACACCTATTATATAAAACAAAAACAAAATAAAATAATGCAGTAACATAAATTCTATAAATGGTTGAAGGTACAAGATTAATTCTGCACTAGATATGATGTTTTGAGAGAGTGTGTTGTAACAATGCTGCCAATCATTATTTGCTTTATTTCTTCTGCAATTATTGCATCGTTCTTTTTGCAAACGAATCTCCTATCTTCGCATTAAGTTTGATGAAGGTTTGCTGCTATATTTGGTGTCAGTGCAAACGCGTTAATTACACTCTACACTTTTTCGGTCGTCTCAACTGAGCTGGCTAGTAAAGTCGTTCTCATTTACGCATGCGCATCTATTTTGATCAAGTTACATCGTCTTTATAGCTATGATTTCAGTGCCTTAAAATAAGGGAACAACATAAAACATTAATTTAAAATTTTTTTGCGCTGACTGTATCAAATTTAAACTTGCTGTCACCTTAAGGTCATCTACTCATTTCATATATGGACAGCTTCTGAGTCGCTTGTAGTTATATGGTCTCCAAGTAACGACTGATTTTTGATACTTTTCTACATCTTCTCCGCTTAAGCGCTCAGCAAAAATCTCTTTTAGTGAAATAGTTTAGCTTTTTATGGCCCGCTATATTATTCTTAGGATATTTATGTACTTTTTGGTTATCACTTAATTCTGTGCACCATATGCCATGAATTGTGAAGTACAGATAAAACATTTTTAAATGGATGGATGCTAAATTCGTTGTTCTGTTTAGTTTGTCCTAGATTTCTTGTTCACTTAGATTGTATGTTGCACTTACTTACTTGGGTTGTACTGTTGATGATTATTATTTGTATGATTCTATTATTAATCCTGCAATCACGCATAATTTAGATACATTATGTCTTTATACTTTATCAAATCAGATGGTTTCTTCTAGTCAACGTTTAAGATTATATTGTAGATTAAAAGTGAAGATTTATTTTTTAAAAACAACAATCATTTATTCGAAACTACAAATCGTCTAAAAATACAGACGGAGTTGCAATAGATGACATTAGCTAATAAACTTAGCTTAATCTATTCTGTTCCAGTCTCTTCGCTCCTATACTATCAGCTTAGTTGAATTTGCCCATTTCGCTTCTTTACTGGGGGCTAGCAACCCGAGCCACAACTTCTTGTGGCTGGTGACCCTCCGCCGCTCGTAACAAAGCGGAGCGCGGCCGCTGAATAATTCCGCGCGAAGAGGGAGCGGACACGCGCGGCGTAAATCAAGGGCGCAGAGCGGGGTCCGCTTAAAAAGTGGCGTCATTAAAACAAAGCTGCTCATTTATTCAGAGGGCGAATTTAAAGAAAATTACATTATAAAAGAGTAATTCATTTATTAGGCAGCTGAGTGAGCATAATTGGACAGCGATTCTAGGAAAATCAAAATGGCTCCGACGAGAAACAAAAGCAAAGCGGCCGGAATAAAAAACGACAATTAATTCTTGAAACAAAACACTTCTGTGGCTCCGCGCGCAGTCGGTGCAGCGTGACTTTCCCCGCGGGCGCACGCGCCTGGGCGCCAAGGATGTTCTGTAAGATGCAAATTGTCTTCGTAATTTGTTTGTAATAATAGATTGAGTAGACATTAATAATTTATCTGCTGAAAGTCGCGGATGGTCATATCTTTGCGTCTTAATTAACCTTATGAAGCTTCCTGAATTTCAATAGACAGAGAATGTTGGAACATTGTTAATGTAATTTTTTTGGCTTGTCATAGTTTTTTTTTTATAATTTTTACGTTTTGATTGTGCGAATTTCTTTGCCACCAATAATTTAAAACTTTTTTATATGCAGTCTCCTTAAAAAAATCTCCGTAATGGAAGATTTTGGAATGTTTAGTGCTTCAATGAAAGCAAAAATACTAGGCAAATTGATATTATTGATGTTATAATACTCTAATTATCTATAACAGGTGAGATTTGCCGATTTTGCTCAAAATCACTAATAATGTAAATAGATTTGACTGTTTCCCTTTAAAAAAATTATAATAATGAAAGACTATAGATATATTTTCATCTTAAATTTGACGTTCTGATTTAAATTAATCGCCATTCATTTTTCCAATAAAATGAGGTACCATAAAAAATGTCAATCTAATTATAAAACGACGATCAAAATTAAGAAATTTTACGTTGTCTGCTAAGGTTTCTAAACCTTTAACCAACAATTTAAAAAATGCACAATACAAAAACATAATCACAATCGTAGTAGTAAATAACATCAGTTTAAACACTAAAAAATCGACCCTGTATAATAATTTAAGAAAAGTTTTATATTTAAAATTGTATAATGCAATGTTTTTAAAAATTAGAGCTAATCGAGCACTTGCCATGTTATGCATTTGTTAACTTGAAAATATTATATTTTAAGACAAAGCCCAATTTAAACTAAGAAAAATCCAGGAAAACTACTGTAAAAAACATCGTATTACAAAGAAAAAATATTGAATTGAGAGAAACATATGTATGGTCAGAATATGTAGTTTTAACAGGACGGCACAACTTACTATACAGTAAATCAAAACATTAGTTCTTTGAAAAAGAGATGTGGTGACCAAACAATTTTTGGAATATGTAACGTTGATTGGTCGCCTGGATCTTACGACCTATCATTTTTATATTTTTTAGGGTCACAAGAATGTGTAAGCGAAAATTTTTTAAAATAACGCTATTAATGCCTTTGTTAAAATTAAATAAAATCATTATCAACAATTTTGACCAAATAATCCTGGCATGCTAAACCGCAACAATTGTATTTGAAAACAAATTGTAAAGTATTTTTTGTGTTTTACTAAAACTACTGAGGTGCGCAGCTTCTGAGCATTACAGGTGGGCATGCCTGAAGAACATTCTCTTCTCAGTTCACAATGTTAGAGCCAGAGGTGCAATCGTGCGTTGCACAACAGATTATTATCATGTTTCTCACGACAGAAGGTGTAAAACAGTCCAAAATATTGAAGACTTTTTATAGGCACAGTTCAAGGACAATACCTTTAAGAAGATCCAAGTGTAAGTGTAGCATCAATATTTTTGTGAAGGCAAGAAGCAGTTGAAAACAAAGGTTACAGAAGCATGCTTTACAATTCGACCAAAATTGAGGATTTTTCTGCACTACACTGGAATACCCCTCTCCTCTTACAATCCGGACTTAATTAAAAGCAATTTTGATAGAGCTTATCTTATTCGTCTCAAACCCATTGCTTTCTACCGATAGTCATCATAGAAGAACACGTCTTACTTTTGAACTCATCCATCTGCACTAGACAAGGATAAATCTGTCTAAACAACCCAGGTTGCAATAGCAAAGTCACGCATATGTAAGTTACTGACCTACTACTAGATAAAATACGTGGGTAAATCAAATACAAACTGGAATGTGCCGCGAGGTGAACAGATGAATCACGGATTATGAGCAGCGCAGATGGTAATACCTGAACGAGATTTCTTTTGTATGTTACCTCCTACTATCGCTTCTTTAGTCAGAGCAAGAGATACTTTCGTCCGTTGCTCAACGAATTATTATTATGACAGAGGGTGTACAACCGCCCAAAATTTTTGTAACGACAAATATCAGTTAAATAGAAAAATTATAGATGTCACACAAGGATAACATTTGTATTGTTTTCCACCTTCTCCACTAGTGCTATGGCAGGAATCAAACAATCCGAAACTTTAACCTGGCCGCATATAGTTGCCCAAACTTGACAAAATAAAGATTAGTTTTTGACTGCACTGGTGTACTCTCTCTATAGTTCTGTTTTACCTCCCTGTGATTATCATTTGTTTGGACTACTAAAAGAAGCACTTGCATGAGAGATATTTGACGATGGTGGTACTGTCAAACCCTTTGCACGATATTGGCTTTTGTCAAAACCCTTTTCACGTTACAAGCGGAATCATCAATTATTTACCTATTTAAAAATGTGTTTTTGTCAGAAGATTTTGTTGCTCTGTTTAGTTGGTTTAGCTGCCTCTTTTTTTCTTGTACTTACTTCATACTTTTGATGTGTTGCCAGTTTCTTTGTATCATCTTTTTTATAAACCATAGATTTTCTTACTAAAAATAGTAATCGGTTTTTACGTACCTCACTTAGATATATGACATTTCTAACATTAAAATCCTTATCTAAATACGAACTTCTGCTCAAGTTACGTTTCTTCTCAATTAACATCAAATTTAAAACCAAGTACAAATAAAATAGGTGTAGAACATCAAAACCAAGTGTAATGATAAATAATATTTTCAACAAACAACAAAACTGAGCTGTGAAAAATAAGCGGTTTGTTATTATTTGTTTTGTGAATAACAAAAGTCTAAAGCTGATTTTGATTTGATTGAAAATGATAGCGAAGTTTGACCTTGATGTTATCCGAAAGTTTTAAGTCGGGCGTTATTTAACACAGCGAATAAAATAGACAAAACTATTATTGGGTGAGTTAGTACAGCTTTTGGTCGTGACAACAAAAAAAATAAAATACAGCATTAACAGGAAACCATTAGTTGTCTGTCGAGATGTACATCGGCATTTATTTCCTGTGAGCGTGGCTCTGACGTAAATTAAATTTATATTTAACACGCGTACTTTGTTCTATTACTATCTTAATTAACAAAAAATATTATGATAAAGCAATTCCAGGTAACTTCTTAGCAATAATCTCGTAAATGCTAGCTTCCAGTTGTGCATACGCAGCTTCCGAATAAACTTGGGCATGTCATAGCTGCTTCCACCAGTTGTGAGGTCTTTAATATAAATTGTTTTTGAATGACATTATAAAGTTACGGGTGACTGATATAGCAAATCTATTTAGAAAACTATGACATGAAAATTTTTGAATATTTGAAAATATTCATGTAACTTTCTTTGAATTTTTTGTTATTCAATAGAATTTATGATATCAAGTTTCATAATAATGTTAAACATTTATTATGATAAGCTGCAGGTGTTTTAAATATATATCTTAAATATAGATCGCTATATAGTTCCCAACTTCTTTATTCTCTTGTACGAGGACATTAGTGGGTATCACACCACTTAAGTTTCGGATGCGGAATCGTAATCCAAGATCCAATTCTTCAAGAGAGTGGTGACTTAATCGGCTATCCGGCAGCTTATAAACAAATGATTGGTTTGAATGGAGACCAAGTAAAAGGTTGTTTTATAACCATTTTACCGCCACACACACAAAATTGGATTTTTACACTGGAAAGATGAAAAGACTCTTACAGCTCCTGTTCTGGTGCTTTCAATACTATTGACACTCTTTACAATACTCTTGAGATTAATTCCGTCCAATATTATGCTCAAAAGACTCACAAGAAACCAGATTGGGCGAATTGTCGAGGATTACACTGCTTTGTAAAGGCAAGACAATTCTTAGTCAATAAATACAGATCTTTTAGCTTGTACAAACGATTAAGTCAAATTATGTGAAGAAAAATTTTAAATACTTATATTTCTCCTATCAATGTTTGGTTTTTAATCAGTATTTTACACATTTCTTGAATGCTGTAATCCTCTATTAGCCATTTTTAAAATAGAGCCCAAAAGATTTTTCAGCGACTTTAAATTAGCATGGCCTACTAGAAACTACTACCATATATTTGTATTACTCAATTGAACATTATGATGAACGCAGGTTCTGTAATTCCACTGTAGGAGATATTTTCAATTTTTTCCTCGATAGCAGTACTGTAATATTAATATAATCTAAAAAAACAAACAACATATTATAAAGGTTTAGTAAACAATCTATGACCTCAATAATTTACCAAATTTTGGTAGTAAATAGTATCTTCACTTATTATTTGTGTTATTGACTAATAATCTATACGAGAGCAAGCACAGATTCTTTGGTAAGCTTTCTATGCGTTAATCTTTTATTTTTGTGTTTATATTCTATATCTTTCTTTGCTCTCATTCTTTTAATGTTACTTTTAGTATTATTCTTAGTGTATTAAATATATTTTAATCTAAATCAGAATTTTTTATCATACAAATTAATGGTTGATTTATTTGAAAGTGATTCTTCGAAATGAAATGTTTCCGTTTGTAATAAGGATAATTCCAACGCGATAATCAAAACGTATACGCAATAGCACTAATGATGTAGCCGTTGGGCTCAGTGAAAGTTATAGTCAATGCTACCATAAAAATCCCCAAAAATAAAACAATCAGCCTTACTATTTATTTTATTGGAAGAATTTAATAAAAAAAACTGCAAAATTATCTTGTTAGATTGTTACATTTTCAAAAGAAACGAAAGTTTGAGCAATGATGCACAATTAAGAACCAAAACTTATTTTATAAGTGATAGATAGTTAATAGATTATTTTATACTATCAAGATGTGAAAATACATTAATTACATTGTAGAAATGTTGTACATTGTTAGAAATTTTATTCAATTTTAAACTAACAAACAAAACAGTAATTCAATAGCTTCATCTCAACTGATTTGAAACTCCTTTATATTGGGTTGCAGAAGACTCCAACAGATAATCAAATAGTACATTGTAATAAATTCTATCATATGGCCGGTTTCTGGTCGCAGTACTCATTATCAAGCCAAAACCAAAAATTAATAGTTAAAAAAACGGAAACAAAATTAGAAAAACTGATTCGAGAAAGTGGCCGAAGAAAAATAGAACCCACAAATTTTGTTTTTTGGAAAGTCTGTGAAAATGGCTAAAAATCAAATTTGGGTTCAGCTGATTCAAAACGAAGTACTCGATCTATAGGGCGATATTTAGGTTGGTGTTTTTGGCACGACGCTTTCAGAATATGTAATTCAGACAATAGTTGCGGCTAACGTTAGAGAATATAATCAAAGTTGATCTTCACTTGCATTTGTTAATTTATTTGAGTGTTTTTCTAAAAAAATTCAGAATCCATTTAAAATCTACTTTTGAGAGTCGAATAAATATATTTAAAATGTATACGTATTTTTTAAATTTTAATTAGAATTATTGTACATGCGTTATATATCAACGTTAACTAGCTAATCGAGTAACTAGAAATCATTTTATAATTTTGTTAAATTTTGATAAAGTGTCCGTGGTTAAGACATTACACTATATTATAAGGAGATAAATAAAGTATCTTTGGACTTAAAAATGCTTATGAATCCATTATATTGTAGCAAAGAAGTATGTTAAAAATAAAAATTTGAATAATTTATATGATAGTAAATTTCTTTGTGCTACACAGGTTACTATGTTCTGTTTAATGATTCTATACCTCTAACTGATTAATGAATCAGTAACAGTAACCACCAGAAAAAGTGTTTATCAACATCCCTAAAATAAAAACAATTCTATAGCCGGTGCCGTTGGCTTGTAAAATAAGAAAATAATTTTAGCGCTATGATGCTGGTTATTAGTAACCGTCATAAATTTAAAAGTGCTTTAAGAAAGTCAAAATTAGCTTTTTTTACATTTATAAATATTTAAACTTACAAATTCGTTAAGTATTACAACAGACAACAGAAAACATAATGAGACGCTACGCGACATAGTCACAGATGGCAAACCCAACCATAACGTCGGACGAACAACAGGATGCTTTCTAGTCATCCAATACTGAATAGAGTGTTTAAAACGTCCTATTCGTCATGTAATTAAGATTTCAATAAAATCTTTATTAGATTAATTTATAAGGGACTAAAATTGGCCACTTTAAATATCACCTTAGTGACAGTGTGCTTTGTTAATTAAAAAAATTGAATTTGAATCACTTATTCTGATAAGAAAAACCAGACAAAAGCCGCTCCAATAATTATATAATCTATCTACCCCAGCAGGGTAATATAAAAAAAATATGTGGTCGTTATGAAACGACAATCTCGCATTATTAGCTTACTTAATAAAAAATAACAATGCCCACAATAGTTTATATTAATTTCTTAGAAAAATTTAAAATTTTCGAAAATAATGTCGTTTATTTTCTTTTTTATTTAAAGTTGCCAAAAAATATTTGAGACCATAAAGAAGTACGAGTAAATCCAATAATCAATTTTATGATGATAAAAATATAATTCTGCGAAATACGCTTTTGTACTGCCATCAAAGTCGCCTCTTTGAATATTTAAGAGTTGGTATTAATTAAGTTAAATAATGCCGCAATTAATAAGTAAACAGTGGTGGAACTATAGGGGCTTCCAGCTCTAAATAGTGAAGAGACCAATCCGCGCGGCCGCCGCGAAGCGCCAGTTACGGGCAAATTTGTACGAACGAAAAGCAAACCACTTGCCTGATCTAAAAAAACTTAACAGAAAGATATTCAATTTAGTTCGAATCTGTTTAATCCAATGGGGAATGTAAGGGGCGCGGCTTCGGCGCGCGGCCCTGCCGCCAATTGGACGCCGCCTAAGTGTGTTCCCGATGCTATGGCAACCGGCTGTTGGCCGCTAGTGTTTCGGTGACACTCGGCGAGGGTGGACCAGCCACTTTCACGGCGACTGTCGATTGATCTCGCGCCCCAGGGGCTCCGCAACCAGCCGCGCGAATTGAGTGCTCCGCCGGCCGCACACGCAATGACGAGCGGGCGCGTTCAGTGGTGATACGCTGAGGGCCCGAAACTGTCCAGAGACGCTACAGAGACCACCATGTCGGACCACGAGCTCGCCGACGACGACCACGAGATTAACGTGCTCGACACGGACAGCCGGTTGTCGAACAGTGACAGTGAGCCCCGCAGCCCGCGCAGCCATTGCTCGAGCCCCGAGATCGCCCCCAGCGCGCACTCTTCCACGAGCACGACGCTGCCGTTCAGCATCTCGAACCTGCTGGGGAAGCACCTGGACGACAAGTCGGAGCCGGAAAGCCCCGAGATCCCCGGCCACCTGGCCTACCACCCCCACGGCGTGCACCAGCACCGCGGCGGCGTCGGGGCGTTCATCCCCGCAGGGTATTACGGGCAGGGCGTGCTGCGGGTGCCGGCGCATAGGCCCCTGGGCGGCCCCGGCAGCCCCAGCTCCGTCTTCAGCCCGTGGGCGCTGGGGCTGGACCCCGTCCTGCAGCGGTCGGCGGCCGCCGCCGCCTTCGCTTCGCAGGTCGTCAAAGACAGACTTTCCGGTAAGTACATGCCCCTCCATACCGCTCAAAGGCCCCCGATTAAGACATTTTGGCCCAGCACCAATTGTTTTATCGAATCGCACGCCATACCCATATCAGAATGCCATTGAAAACTCATTAGTAAGTGGGTAAATATTTATGCCAGTTCCAATCAATTGCTAACACTTCGGATAACCGTAACTTAAATCTATGGTATTTGAGTGTTTTTTCCTTTTTTTTTGTTATGTGTATATTCGTCAAGGTCTTGGAACATCAAACATTTTTATCTAGAGTGAGTTATCAAACTAACGCTCAAAGCTGTAGTAAATTTGTTCTTTAAGCTTTATATTGGTCTTCGTGGTGATGGTAGAAGTTTGATCTCTCTATTTTGATTCCCTTAGGATCATAACAAATGACTGTTCTTTTCTCTCGTCATTTTGTTTGATTATGTTTGTTTTTGTCCATACTACATTGAGTAACATAAGCATTTTCTCTTCTTTTTTTGAGTTTAGGGGTTGACTCTTTTCATTCTACACCAGGCTATTTATTTGTGATGTTTTATTGTTCATTTCTTTAAGTATTGGAATTTTAGATACTAAAACTATTGATAATGGTTGATTCAATAGTATCTCAATTTTAAATCATCCTAAATTAGGTAAGTGTCTTATTCTATAGCAAATATGCAAAAGCTACGTGTATGTTCTTCCGGTCATGTTATGGAATTGTATTGGTTGCATATTTTTCATATTTGTCTTTGTAGGTAGTCTTATATAATCTTTAACCATACCATATTATTATTTTTATAATTTCAATATTCGTTTTTCTGCTTTTATTCTCTTCAAATTTTATTTTTCGTCTTCCATTAAAAGGTTTTTATTAGAATCTCTTTTTTGCATTAATTTGACTTACTAAAGAATTAATAAAAATATAGAAAAACTGTCTAAATAAAGTGTAAAATCATCTTTACGGCTTGGGACGCTTACCTTTGTTTTTACCGTTTTGATAGTGGTAAGAATTTTTCTTGTTTTCGCCTTTATGGTTTGGAAATGGTTGTTTTAGAGGAACATACTATGTTCATATAAATTTTTTTAGGTTTAAGGTTTAATGTTGGTTTAGATTTTATTAAATACTTTGGTTTCAGTTTGTTTAAATTTAATTGCTGGTAGTTGTCGATGAAACTTTGTTTGAGGCTCAAGAAGTTGGTATACCAGGTTTTTTGTATTTTTGCCATTCTTCTAGTAAAAACAGCAGTCTAATTGAAAACAAGTTGACATAAATAATTGTCGTTAGTTGTGGTAATTTGTATCTTGCAAATTTTGATTCACTGATGATGATCATAAGACAGCAAAACTATGAATAATGTTGTACAACAATAATCTTAAAACTGCTTGTTCTGAAATGTGTGGCTAATTTGATTACGCAGAACTATCCGACGCTTGGAATGAGCGTTTAGTTAAAGTGTCCTAATATAATTCTTTAACATCTAGTTCATTAAAATGATAAAAAATACTGTGCTTTATCACGTCGAGAAGAGATAAAACGTTTTCCGGTCATTTCGCGACCTCAACGAGACGATCAGTGAAAGTCAATGTCGAGGCAATGGTGATATAAGTGTGGAGACAAAGTCTGGAAGAGGTCGGCCGTCGGACTTTGACGACCAAGCCCTTTTGGCGGCTTAGAGGAAGGGGAAATTTTGATCGCCAGCGTGCTGGCAGAGGATTTTAACTATGCCTAGCTTAAGGGTAGCAGTAATTGTAGTTGACAGCCGCATAATTCCATCAATCTAATCATTTTATTATTTCTAGACGTTGCCAGCAAACTCGAGGAGCGAAATCTTATTACCCGAATTTTCCGGAATTAACAAATTTGAATTGGTAAATAGCCCATTGTTCTTGAGTGGCGTAACGACATTTTATTAACTTAACGAGGAACCTCAAGGACTTCGCTTAATTATTTTCCGTAAACTATTAAAATGCAGGAATTGGAAATTATAATCCGATGTGTAGTAACAATTAACCTCTTCTTGCCCTAATATTTTTTTGAAGATTGCTTGGTTTCAAAAACAGCAAAATTTGTTAATTGTTAGGACCAATAATTTTTTATTTTTGTTTTTGCATAGTTTGAATAATAGATGTAGGGACTAGAAATAAAAACCTACATATCCATGTGTTAGTTATACTTGAAAATAACGTTTCGATGGTTTACAGCCATTTTTTCTTTCGCTAAATATCCATCGGTTAATGCGACGTTTTGGTTCTACTCTACAAGAACTGAAGTGATCATAACTCTATTGCCATTCAAGTATGTGACAGTAATAGCTGTGGTAGTATCAGCGTTAGCTATAAGTACCCCTACTTTTCTTATCCATGACTTTATCAAGTAGTAGGGGGCGTGTTTCCATATGATATGCCATTATTGTACTGCTGTAACCATATCCTAATCATTGTAGCGGGTTTACGAGTTTGAGTGAAGAGAAGTATCGGTTGTCAAACATTTTCAAATACATTGTGACGTAAGTCATCACTTTCTAGCGTTGGTAACATCTCCTCAGTAGTCATAGGTCTACGATACAAAATTATTGTTAGGATTTAAGCCTGTCACTTTTAAGGGGTGCATACAGAATATCCTATACTTATATTATTGTTGAGTTTAGAGAATTTTTGGAAACAGAGTTACTGAGCGAGTAAAAGAAGCGATGCATTTTTCTATGATACTCGATCTGCCGTAAGAATTAAATAATTGATGAAAATAAAGAGAAGATTGTGAAGAAAAAGGTTAAGCTGCCAAGAATATTTTATCCATTACCTTGAAAAATTAGAAAACGACTATACTGACATTTAAAATCATAAGGGATAAGTGTATGACAATGGCGGCTACTTACTGGCATTCAGAGTCCCATCGAGAAAATTGATGGAAAAGTAGAAATTGTTGCTCTTATATGGTGGACAAATTTGGATCCACCTGCTTCAAATTCGCGTCCGACGATAATCCTTACTGCATTGCCGATGTCCAGAATCGGGAATGCGACGGTTTTAATTTTTCATGTGCCTTATATAGCTATTATAACATTTCAAACCAACAAATAATTAACGAGTCTTTAGAAAATTGCCCGTGAATGAGAAACGAAATAAATATTTTCGGTAAGAAAGTGCCCCATCTCATAATCCTAGAACCGTCTCGAAATTGTCGATCGTTAATTTTGGAATCAACTGACTAGGGTCCAACAGATCAGTAAGATCCACTATTCCATCGAATTTGGTGATATTTTTAGGGATAAGCGATACATCAAAAAGAATTGATATAAAAGGATCAGTAAGAATACGAAAGAACTAAATTTTACTCAGGAATGTTTAAGGCGAACAGATTAACAATTAAAAATAATTTTATTTTAGTTTACAATATTTAGTATTTGTCAATTTTACTTAAGTAAAGCATTGTAGTATAGAAACAATTATGCACATCTTAGATGAAACATTTTCAACAATAATAATGAAAAACTACGAATCTCTCTCTTCATAATCCTACAGTCAACTAAGATTCCCATTAAAAATGTAAAAATCATATTTTTGTTTAAAAAAATAATTGGTAAGAGTGACTACCAAAAAAATTCTAAAGTACGTTAAGTTGTTTTTCGCTATTATTTAAATAGAAATAGGCGAGATAGCACCATAAAACAAAAAGCAAAAAATGGAAGTTCTGTGGGTGGCTCAAAAAAACTGACTATGGCTTCCAATATTGGCCTTTCCGTACAAAAGAAGATCGAGTATGATGGATTAACTTATTTATATCTCTTGTGTTTGTGTTGTAAGTTACGTTATCTTTTTTAAAGTTGTGAAGCGTTTGCGCACTTATATTTTTAAACCTGTCGGCGTCGCCACGACAGTGTGACTTCCGCCGCTACCAGGAGTTTTTAAAAGATTCTCGAAAATCTTTATTTGGAAATGTATCCTTCTGTAAATTAATCGCGCATTCAAATCAAACGATTGAATATACGATATTGTGACAGAAAAGTTTAATTAGCTAACGAGCCGTTGGCTAATTTCGGAGACATTTGAATGATCAGGAAATGGTCATGAGTAGTCAATGTAAAAAAATATTAAATTACTATTTGAAATTGAATTTGAAAAAAATATTTTTAAAATTTCTGATTTTTTCTATTAAATTGTGCTTCTAAGAATTTTTATTTGTCATAGGTACCTTATCTAGTTAAACTGTGGGTTATCTCCTACAATTTAATATACAATATGAAATGTTTACGAAGTAATAAATGTATTTATTTATTTTTTTAATTTTGGCTTAAGTTAATCTTGGGGTTGGGTTACTTTAGTCTATGCGGAAATTTCAATGGTTACTACAGTTGGAGGAAGTTTGGGACGAAGTAGAACGTTGGTTGTTAGTTAAAAAACATATCTTTGTACGCACGGACACCTAACAGTTTATTTAATTGACAAATAAGAATATGAAACATTAATTGTAATAGAAACTTATTACACGTGGTGTTTTCAAAACAAAGTAAAGGAAAATTTTGTATGATTATAATAATAATACTATAAAATATTATGTTTTAATAATAATATATATGAAATAATACTATGATAATAATATATGAAAGTTTTAAGTGATATGACTGCATCCTTATCTTCCAAAATGGAGGCTTCATACGTGTTTTTCTTTCTTTTTGGCTTGACGGTTTTTGGTTTTTTCAACGACTCTCTCTTTTCGGGTCTCTTTTAAGGTGTTCGCTGTTTTGCATAGAGGCACTGGTATGGTACTAATGGTAGGACACAAATCAGTGACACAAACACTCTGTCTAAGTAGCACTTGGAGTTTCTTCTTTTTGGTAGAATAAAATGAAACAAACTCGTGTTTCTTATTTTGAAGTCGTTCAAGAAATGCATCTCTGGTTATGGTCAAGTTTACAGGCCTGTCTTAATTTGGTAAACGACTTATGGTCTGATCTTTGCCTACAGGCACTAATCTAGCTTTCTTGAACCCTGCCTTTAAGGTGCTTTTCACGTTTGGTCCAATTTCTTCTAAAACAATTCGTAACAGCATTGGAAACTGGTCCTTCGGAAGCACACCAATTTTTTGCCTGCATCCGATTGCTTCATTTTTAATGGCATCAAATATGCCCCGTCCAGTGGTCGAGTGAGATGAGACGAATTAGGTGGAAGAGAAATAAAATGCACATCGTTTTCTTCGGAGAGCTTAATAACATTGATGCTAAGGTGTGAAGTTCTTCCCTTTTTATCTCTTAAGAACTGAAAACAAATGGTTAGAAAACCAGCCCTCAAAAATTGCCAGATCAATTCACCCATGTTTACTCCTAGTTCCAGGTGGACCACCCTCGGTCCACGTTGTCCAAATGTTTTCAGCTCTATGTATAGGTGTATAAATAAGTTCTCAGCTTTTTTTCTGCAAAATTAAAGTTTTATTTAAAAACAAACAAAGTATTCTCCGTTGGCGCCGATGACCTTGTGCCATCTTTCGGGTAGATTGCGAATTCCCTGGTGATAGAAGCTCACCGGCTTCGAGACGATAAAGTTATCGATGCATTTTCGGACTTCTTTTTCTGTTTTGAAGTGCGTATCAGCCAAGTGATGCTGTAACGACCGGAATAAATGATAATCGGAAGGGCCATGTCTGGGCTATACGCCGCATGTGGAGAAGTTCTCAGCCTAACGCGTCTGCAGCTCATTCCATGTCAAATGTTTGAGGGCGTCCAGAGCGTGGTTGATCTTCAAGACTAAACTAGCTAAGACTAAACTCTCCGCGAAATCTTTGGTACCACTTTTGCGCGTTGCATGACTTACAGCATTCTCACCATATGCAGCACAAATCATTTCGGTGGCTTCAGCAGCGTTTTTCTTAGATGAAACGCGAAGTGGATAGAAAATCGAATATGCTCTTTTGTGATTACCATCGTGAACATAGCTGATTTTTGAAGTTATGTGCATCAAACGCCAAATCGCATGATATTTCAAAAGACCAAATGTCATTGCTTTAAAACCGCAAGAGGGCGGACTAATACGTTACATATAAACGGCGATTTGCGTCCTGTGAAATCTAAAGCTGAGAACTTATTTATACACTTAATATTATATAGGGTGGAATGGACTGTCCAGCTGCAAAGTATTAAACTTATACTGAATTTAGTAGAATTTATAATACGCTTCGACAAATGATTTTCTTTCTGCCCAGATCATCACTCATACTGGTTTCGTCATAATTGTAGATGTTTTAGGAGGTATGCCTTATAGCAGTTTGCTCACATTTTCAATATACTCAGTGATGATCTTCTCATCAATAGCCGCTCTTGTACGCCTTATATTAGCTGCAAATCGAACTAAAGGATTGGGATGCCTATTTAGAAATTACCTAGCCCAATCTCTACCAGGTAGATTATTTTTGAACAAAGTAATGTTACGTCCTTGTCTGCCTAAGTAAGCTTTCACTATAAATCTAAAATCAAGTTCGTCACAAGGAAAGCCAAAGTCACATAATTTGTTTAGCTAGCAAAGGTAAGCTTCTCTTCATCTGTAAATATTTTTGGTTGCCCTGGTTTATTTCTACACTAATTTTTCAGTTTTCTCTTGATAGTAGCTCTGTCAATTTTATAAAAATCTCTACTTCTCGCCAGGTCATTTCTTCTACTTCTTACAGCTTCCACGCGTCCTTGCAACTTTTCGGAAGTGTAGTCTAGATATGTCCGATTTCCAGGTATTCTTTTGTATCTACGAGGTATTGTTGATCCCTAAAAAAACAACTGTCAGTAATACAATTTTTGTAATGACAATCCAAAACCTATTGTCACTTGTAACTTATATATACTTTATGTAGCATTTGATCAACTATAAATTTATTTAAAATTTTTTTTTATTTTGGGCTCAAGTTAACTCTTAGGGCTCAAGTAGGCCGTGTTTATGGTACCTTCTTGCTCTCTTGGAACTTTTAAATAGTAAATACGTATGACAACTAAATTATAAACATGAACAAAGCCGGATTTAGAATCTGCAGATTTCTAGGCTGAACCAGCAGCCCTAGAGGGGGTGGGGGTGGAATACGTAACATATTTCACCTCAAACTGTCACTTTTTTTCTGTCTATTCAAAATAAAATTTGTGTCAATTTGTGGTGTGGACCCCTTTGTGATTCAGCCTAGACAGCCTGCGCCTAAATCCGGCTCTAATAAAGAAACGTTTCTTGTTGCGGGAAAAGGTCACAAGACAAAGATTTAAAAGCACAGTCGTCCTTTGTGTAAAACAGTCGTGAGAACTTTGTTTCAATTTTTTTGCAATTACTGTAACTCTAAATTAAAACTGATTATGAACCATTTACGATCTAGAAGGAGCATCTTGCATTTAATCAATCATGCCACGTTGTTTATAAAACATTGACTCATTAATGAAATATATTTTGGCAATGCTATCCACAATTCTGGTAATATAAAAGCAATAAATTAACAATGTGGAATGTTGAAATTAAGGCGGTAAAGCTGCAACTTACTTACAGATTGTTCATTTTAGAAAATTTCTTTTATGTCGTTCGCGAAATTTATTTAAAATGAACCAATATAGAGAATAAGAATTTCTTGATGTACCTGAAGAGCCAAAATTTAAAAAAAGTAATAATAAATGAATGTCACAAAATTTGATATTTTGCTTTATAAATTGACATTAAAAATTTAATTAATCTTGTTAAAAATCTCCTTTAGGTACATCAACTTACCCTTTCCCTAACATTTTATGAAATTTTAAATGTTATAAACAAACGATAGATACATGAAATATTTCCATTGCAAACGGACTAACTATACATGTAAACAGACTTACTTTTAATACATCTATCTTTATTAGAGCTTTCGTGTACTTTACACGAAAAGAAATTTAGGGGAATTTTGGCCTTAATGGGTAAACACAGTATTTTAATCTAATTTTCTATAGTCTTTGGCTTTTGTAGTATTTTTTAGTTACAAAGGGCCAAAGAGTTAGAGAGCGCTCTTTAGCTGCATTACTGGATCAACACAAATATACACTTATTATTATTTTATTGCAATTAACAATTTCAGCAATTTTTTCGTAATTATGATAGTAGTTTAATTCGACTCTTCTTCCGTCGGAATCAATGCAGGCAAGTTCTAATAATAATACGAAACAATGGCATTTTTATTTATTTATGTTCAATAGTATTACATTTTATCAGTTGTATAATTTGAAAACTGAAAATACATAATAAGTTATTTAAAACGGCCAAAAGCTACTAACACTACATTGCACCACAAAATGTGATTAATATTCTTAATGTACTGAAATTTTGTTTAAAAAATTGCAAATTCAGATCAAAAATCATTAAAGGTTAAAATATTTTAAATGAAAAGTCTAATAATGTTGAAATTAACTACATTTTAAATCCCCTAAATAGGAATTAGATGTAGAAAACATTTTTAAGAAGGAGAGAGTGAACGAAATCTTTAAAAATTAAATAAAACACATAAAAGAAACTGCCTATACGATGGCAAAAATATGGGTACATTTAGTAGTTATTAACCAAAAAAGCACACTTATATGTTCCTAGAATGTTTTTCAGGCGATAAAGGCATATTCGTAATTTCGAATGACGGCACTTAATTTATTAATGTAGAATTATTCAACACTTCATATGATAGTATTTTGGGCAACCGCAATTAGTACCATTGTTCCATAGCAGTAATTAGTTTTTAAAGAAATTTTAACATTATAACACTAGCTGTAATTTAACAAATGCCATAAATGGAGAAAAATTACTCTATAATGATTAGGCAAATTACTTTGCTTAAAACTCATCAGAAACATGTTTACATGCTTTTTAAAACCTTCTTTTGGTGGTTGTCTTTGTACAGCATTTTTCAAATCAAGTTAGTCCTCATTTCCTAGCTTAATAGAATAGATTCTAAATTATTATATCTGAAACATCTCTATTTCAAAGGTCACTAGAACTAGCCCTAAAATTGTAGGCAATTTGTTTGTAATTATAGTGCCTAACATTTTATTGGTTGATGATCTAATCTCTAGAATATTTGTAAGTTGCTTTGTGATGTAAATTGATTTATAAGGTCTACCGTCATCTGCCTTTCTTATTTTTTGAGCTACGAAATTAATTCTTCCAAACAATCTTTGCACAAAGTGTTGACAATTTATTGTTATATTTTTATCGTATGGGTAGTATAAAGTGTAAAGAGGCGGATAAAGGATAGAAGGGGGGGTGTTAGAGAAAGCTTTTGATTTAAAAGAATATTTTGGGTAGGGCAAGGAGAAAAGCGAAATGTGTACGAGAAAAGTATTTTTTTTAGTAGCTCTCAAACCGGTGGAGCTATTGGGACAAAAGCCGTTTGGTTTGTCTTCAGATAATTCTCACTTGCACTTGTGTACGTTTTAGCTTTTCTGATTGGAAAAAAATAGTAAACCGCTCCTTGATAAGTACGACTATCTAGGATCCTCACTACTATCGTCATTTTAAAGGTTCAAAATATCTCACAGTTTCTTTATTCAATTTTGAGTATTCCTAGGGTGGTATACAGATTGATTGAGAGAAGGGGAGAGAAGTATAACGGTCAATTGAAGAGAAAATTATCGGAAATGTATGGGGAGGGGTGAGACGTACTAGTTTTGTGTGAGGCGAAACTGAGTTTTTTTCTTAGGTACTTCGCAGTTAACCCGTGTCTTTCACGACCCCACTCATTTTGTCTGGCTACGACTGTTGCATCAATTTCGAAAACAAAAAGGGTGAAATAATTGCGATCTAAAAAGTGTGCACAGAAACGCCCCAGGAAATGATGCTCCTGATAATGGCTTTTGTATTTCTTCCACGTTAACAAACCCGTCTGTTAGTCAAACTTCCTTAATGTACTGTAACATGTTGCTGGTAATTAACAGCGCCTGCTTGTTAAGCAACACGAGCGCCATTTCATAGCCTGCCTGCAGAAAAACTCCGCATTCTTCCTTCATGTTCAATTAGCAATTCAAAATGCAGAAAGCACGGTGCCCCTTGGCAATAGACACGCAATCGCTTAATTTGGCGCTGTAGCTGTCTATGCAACATTATCAGTTGTTGCACTAATTATTGGATTAGTTAATTGCAGTTTGTACGGGAGCCAGAAATCACTCCTACTGTCAAAATAGAGATTTTATGCTTAAAGCAAATTAATTTAATAGAGATATCACTCTTTTAATTAATAATTTATTATCTATGAAGCTTACAAAAGTTGCATTCTTTATAATTCTAATTTTTTGTTACCTTTGATAATTTAAACATAAATTCTTACCATAGATTAATGAATATTCCATAATGTTGCAAAACATAGTTTGAATTTTGAAAATCTTGTTTATATGGATAAGTTGGATATACAATATGTATGACGTGAGAGTGAGCATTGTCATTTGGTAAAGAAGCGCGGTAGAGCCATCTAAAATTTTTATTTCGTGCTCTTTTGCGCATCACAAAGTTTTCCGGCACTTTCTGTTGTTAATGACAATTACTTCGTTATTATTGTAATGAGTGCGAAATTCCTGAATCGCAAGAGTCAATGTTTTTAATAAACCATTACGCGGCTGCGTAAGATATTAGGAAGTCGGAGGCATTGGTTAAGAAGTAGATAAAGCGATATATGGGGGTTGGGAATATAGATAATCTGACGAAGAGAGAAATATCCGCATCGTAACAATGAAGAAGGATAAAACTATCTTGCGTCTCTTTGAAGAAAAGCCAAGTCTTTCGCTTCGCTGTGCATAAAAAATAAAACTCTACAAAAAAGGAATTCGAGTCTCTCTAAATACGGTTCTAAATAGTCTGCGTGAGAAAAACGTTTCTTTTCAATTAACTTTGAAGAAATCTTTATTATAAGAAAATCAAGAGGAAAAGCGGCTGACATTAGCAAAGGAAAATCTAGATCGTGATTGAGATAATGTCATTTTCAAGGATCAGTTTTCATTCTGGGTAAAAGAGTAGCTGGATTCTTCAGCGCATGTAAAAGTATGTGTTTGGGGATGTTTCTTTAAACATGGTTTTGGTTGCCCCTTTGTTTACGGACAACTTAATCGCTGACAAAATGTGCAGCATCTACCGTAAACGCTTGCTGAAGTCTGCTGAAAAGTTTTTTGGTTCTGGCAAGACAAATTGGGTGTTGCAAAAGCAACAAACTGTGCAATGCATAAAAACAACAAAATAATAGCAATGCGATGGAATGGTCATCAACGTTCCCAGATCTTAATCCCACTGCAAATGTGTGGCCGTACATAAAAATTAAGTGCAAAGGAAGTTCGGTGTACACGGTGAAACAGCTGTCATTTTACATTAACAAGATATGGCGAACTTTGCCAAATGATTATGAAGAAAACCTTTTCGTAAGCATGAAAAAAGGGTATGTAACTGTAATCAGTAATGGAGCTGATTGGACCAGATATTATGTAATTACGCAATTGCCTCTGATGTACAGCTACTTCAATAAAAGAAAAAATATCTACAGTTCTACTTTTCTAACATCACAGATGCCACTTTATTATTGAACAGACTGTAAATACAGCAAATTAATAACAATACTTGTTTTCTAATTTAATACTTATTTCTCACAAATTAATAATGAATTTATTTCATTAGCAGCTAACTAGTAGACTGATTGATTAAATAATCATATTATTAGTAACTATAACGATAATTAAGATTATTAATAGTTGCATTTCATTTAATTAACTTCGACGTGTACTTTAGCACAGAAAGATAGAATAAGATATTTTCGGAAATCGATTTATTATTCAAGGTGTGTCTGTCTTTATACTCGAATCCAACTTTGGCATTAGTACGCTTCTGAGAACGTATTGTAAATGAAAAGATTGAATTTTAAATAGTTTATTTTGATTTTATGGTTTATTTTAGGTGGCGAGTTTAACTTGAGTAAAAATTCACGGTTAGATATTATTTAAGCTACAAAATGGGCATAAATGAAACAGAAAAAAGTTAGGATTATTTATGTAATTAAAGTGACACAATCGAATAAGAGCAGATAATATTAACTGCAGCTGTTTAATTATCTTTTTATTACTGCTTTCCTTTTTCCACTTATAGGGCGTGTAGCTCTTTATTCTTTAAGTGGGAAGCCGATTTTTAAAATTTCTGAGTAATAATTTAGAAAAATACAAAAATATGTGTCTCTTATTTTTTAAACAGCTTTCTAATGCAGATATTTAATCTTTTGAGTAGAATAACATGACACTGTCATCAGGTTCTTAACCACACTTAGCCACAAGTTCTTAACGTTAGCATTAATACGAAATGAGTCCTCATTTTATTTCAATAACAACCCCAATTCTTCAAGAAAGACCGTCAAGCAAGTAGAATGTTTTCGAAGATATAGCGGCTCATTCTTCCTGAATAGTTGCGATATGAGTTTTTGAAGTAAAATCTAAAAGTACTTAATACAGTTTACGGTTAATTCCCTCTATATTCTATTTTTTTTATTATAAAAAAGGTGTGAAACTATAATCAGTAACAGACGTGACTGGACCAACTATTAGATAATTTTGCAATAATCCTCAATAAAAAAGTTATATAAGTTATTTTTTCAAGATTACGGCGGCCAATTTGTTATTGAACAAATTGTAATCGAATGATTATTTTAGAGAGATTTACGCGTAATAAGTGTAAGAAGTCTAAAAACTTCCATCTTCCAAGAAAGAGTTCTAATTTTGCCGCTTAAACTAGGCACTTGTGGTTGTATTATACCAAACTTGCTATTTTTACTCCAAATTTATAATATAATAGCAGGAGTTGGTATTTTTGCAAGTAAATGTAAAGTAGAGCACACCATCTATTGTGGCTTGTATGTACCTTTTAATAAGAAAATTTTTGTATGTATCTGCCAGTAAGTAGAATCCTGTATATTTCAACCGGAAGTTTATATTTTCATAGCGTAATAATAATAATAATAAAGAACAGGCTAATAGAATGCTGATTGATGACGACCAAATTCTAGTGTAGATTAAAAGCAAAACATAGTTGTCGTGCTAATTAGTTTGGCTTTCCTACAAAAAACGGCTGCGATCTTTTTTCGCAACTTGCCTCAAGTTCTAGCTACTACTAAGAATATTTATAAAGTTTTTTATTGTTTTATTTTTATTATATCCAATAGTTGTCGGATGCAATTTGGAGCTGGTAATTTATCTTGATGGTGGTATGTTATCAGAGTAAATTATATTTTTGTAATGATCCAGTATTTTTATTTATCTCTCAGAATCAGTGTGATTATTAATTTTATTTTTCTCGGAGTTTCTTTGACGAGCTCTTTCAATAAAATTTTGATGAAAGGACTTTATTCATTTTCAGACTATTGGAAATTTATCGATGCCATGTGGCTTATTGTTTTCCTAGAATCATCTAGTGCGTATGATGATTGGAAGAGGAATAATTTATTCTGATTGAAACCAACAGAAGAGAACAGTTTCGGAATTAATTTCTTTTGTAGAACGCGGTTATATAAGTTTTTATGTCAATTCTAGTTCTGTGCTGGGTTGAAAGTTTAATTAATTTACAGAACGTTTAAGCGCCGCATTAAGTTTTATGGGTGCTCGGTCGAAATGAAATGGCCAGTTTATAGTTGCCATTTAAATTTTAGGGTTCTACGAACATATATAATTAACTTGTACTAAATAAATGTATAAAATGAGGAGTTCTTTACACCCGCCTGGAACAGTTATCCCGAAATTATCGAAGAGTTTGGTTTAGATTTTTTTAAATTTTATAAAATTTTTATGCTAATACTAGAGGTGTAAAACAGCATTATGAATCTTGTCACAATTAGTGTCACTACGTAATGAGTTTGTGCTCTAATTTTATTTGCTGTTGTTGTACCAAATAATAAAATTTATATAAGTAGGAGCAGGAACACTCAAAGTTTGATTTGGTCCGTAAAACTGTACCGTATGTGCTCTTTTCGTCGCACAAGACATGTCTAAACGACACTACAATTCGTTGTTTCTTGTTGATAGCAGTGCAAACGAAATTTTAAAAACAGCTTTTAATATGGCCCTTCTTTTCCCCTAAGGAGCCAATCACACAGTATAAGGTTAGAGACTCTAAGCAGTCATTTGAATATTAAATCATGAGAGATATAAAATATATAAAAGTTTTTCATTTATAGAAAAATGCAGTTTAGCATGCCAATGAGGTGGAGTTCCACTTTGTTGGATTATTAAGTTGTTAGAAACACACTTCAGTTACGCATATTGAGTTAATCGCAGTGGTTATAATGTTTTTGACGAAGAAGTAGGACTCACATACCTTTCGTAGTTAGTATTACGGATATAACAAAATTGCCGTATTCTATTGTAATCTCCATGTCAATACAAAATTCGTATTGCCAAGTCCGCCGAGATAAAGGAGGGGAAAGGATAAAATTCTTTGGGGCCGTGGTTTTAAGGGGTTGCCCAGGCATGTTTATACAAATAAAATTACTATTTTTTAAAATAATGCTCTAGAGATTCGATTCCCTGCAAATTCAGAGAACTGGTAGGTATAAATACTCAGTTACCTTCTTTTTCTTGCATTTTCGCGTAAAAATTAATTTAAAATAACATTATAGGTGGGTTATTTTAAAAATATCAAATTCTGTATACAAAAATTTATATAATTAGTAAAAATTGCACAAACTACAAGAAATATTGTAGATAGCTTCAGCCCCTTTTAATGTAACCACTTTAGGATCACACGTTTTTTTTGACGCAATGAATCTGGGGACTTCTATTGGAACGATAGAGCTTTTGCTTCCCGATTTTAACCTGTTTTGTCTCCTCTTATGGGTTTTTGAGGAAGTGTGATTCGATGGTAGTAAACTAAAACACATCATTAGCAGTTACTTTGGATATGGCAGGAGCTGAAAGAATTTTGCCCTCACGCTAAAATCTTTAGTCCAAGTATCATACGTGTTAATCCTCACTGGCGATTAATTTATCTTCTGCTTCTTGGTCTATCTATCACCAAGCATTATTGATTGTATCCCGTTCAACAATTTGCGATATTCTGCTCCTTGCTGGTCTACCAAAATGTAGAATACTTCCAAAAGATTCCTGATCATCTCCAAATCATTTATACCGGACCCTTAGTTATATTGTACTCATTGCATAGTTTTCGGAGCTCTATGAATGAACTGAATAGTTTTTGTGGACGAGTGTTCCAGTCTTACCAAGAAAGTTTGATAAAATTTGTTCCACGATCGCACACTTCATATGCTCAGACAGCGATGTTCAACTTCTAACTGATCTGACTTATGGAGTCGTTCTCATTCACACATGTGCATTACAGTACATTTGCATTTGCTGCCAGGTTTCTTCACATTAACATTATCACTGTTTAAATATTTTCAAAATTGCAAACTATTGTTTTGTCGCATTTTATTAAATCTCTTGGTCAGTCTAAACTGTTTTCTCTTCCAAATGTGGTTTAAATTTTGGAAGCAGCTAGAAGTCATAGACTGACAACTCTAAAGTATAGCATAACACATCTAGTTATCGCACTGTCAATCTTTGCTCCTTGTCAGTTGTAGCCGATACAAGTTCAATATTTCCCGATTTTCTGCTTGTTGCTCTTCTAGAACGTTCAGTCAATTTTCAACCATCTTTGAATCGTTTATACCAAGCACTTATAGTGTCGTTCCCGAAAAACTTTGAAATCATCCGAATGTTTTAGTTTCTCATAAAATTTGAGTCAGATTTGCTGCTCTATTTTCCCGGATATTGGAAATGCAATAATCGCATACAATGTATGCTCGCTCATCGGTGTCTAACTTCCAAATGACCCGGCCAGGTTACATCACGGTCGCGCAACCTCTTTTTATTGTATTGACACTGATTGGTTATTTCCAAGACAAATCGCGTAAGTTTACCATCTGTCTATTTGCGTGCAGCAAACCGCGAAGCGGTAATAATTTAAATTGGAGTTTACTAGATGGGTTGTAAAACTTGAAGAAGTTATTTCTATTTTTAGGATAGTATTATGTAAGAATTGTTTTGATATTAATAAATATTTTTAGACACCCGGTGGAAATCTCCGGAACAGACGTCTCTCGACACCCCTGCAGTATTGCTTGCAACAATAGCCCATCTGAAATTCTGGAAATAACTGGAAATGATATGTTTTAAACCCTAACCACAGTCGTAAAATTTTTGATTTCCGGGAATATGTATACAACCTTACATCACTTTGTTTTTTTGTTAGAAACGTTTGGTCGTCTGGTGCTATAGTTTTTTTTGTAATCTGAGAGTTTTGTTTTGAACATTTTTATGGCTCACGTAAAACTTAGAGAAACACAAGCAAGCGCAACCTATAGTTTGGAAGATATCAGACTTCTAAATTTAATGAACCTTTTAAATCAATGGTTTTTGATGTACGAAATGTTATCTCCTAAAGGGTCGCGTTAGAGTATTGAGGGCATTTTGTAATATAAATAAAAACAGTGTGCCTTAATGTAATCACTGCATATATATGTCATAAATTCAAGAACATAAACAATTTTAACATTATTAAAAAAGTACTAATAAGACTCACATAATTGTTTTTTTAGAAACAGTTCTGTGCATTCGATAGGCACAGAATATCATTTTTAAGTTTGAGGAGTATCATAAACAAGAAACACTCTCATAAATATGATATAGCAAATGGAACCAAATATTTTACACATCATTTGCTGAGGGAAATTCTTGCGTGTAACATTTTGGTATTACTTTTTGTAATTTGACCATAAGACCGTATTGATATTTTGCTATAGTATTGGTGCCATTGGCGCGTATAACAATGAATTTTGTCCAGTCAATATCGAACTCATTACTACTTTTCATAAAAGTGTCGAATAAACAATATTCGGTCGTATTGGCCCATTTTTCTCACTATAACTTACGGAACTGGTAGATTAGCCCATCTGTAGCGAGAGGAAACTTCTTCTTGTGTTATTTATTTTCAGAGGTTGCTACTGTTCTCAGTCTTCGGATAATTTAAACACTTGGCCTGCGCAGGTCGCCCTTCGTCCGATTACGGACATTGCGCAGCCATCACATTCTCTTCTTTCCATCGCCCTCTTTCCTGTATTCTTTGTTTAACAATAGTTTGCAGCAAGTTTTATATCAATCTTCCTGAAAATATGCCTTTCCTTCTTTTGAGAAGTGATGAGTGAAAAGCACGTGCACTTCTTAATATTTTCAATAATTCGTATTCGAATATCTTCTCGGAAAGAAGCATTGTATTTAACACTTCAGCCTTTTTTTATGAGCCATTATTTGAGCAATTTTAATAGCTCTTCAATAATTGTGTCGCTTACTGATTTTTGCAATGCAAAATTTAATGTAGCCTTTTTCAAAGAATTTAACAACCTTTGTTGTCTGTATCTTTAATATTTAAACGTCAAAGTAGCTTTGATCGCTTGACATTTTCTTTTGAGAAGACTTCTTAACACATTTAGATTTATCCATTTTACACAAAATAATTAGTGAAACTCGTAACTTATTCGATATTGCACTCGTTAGTCAACATAACAGAGCTGCAGTTGGAACTGGTGCTTTGTTGCTTATGTAAAGCAAAACTGAAATTTGCAGAAAACTCCAGAGCTGTATGGCACTACTTCAAATATGGAGACTTCCAGAAACAAAAAAGGCATTTCATACGTAGTAAGAAATGGCGCAAGTAACATAGAAACAAATTTCACTATTTAGTGACACCAATTAATCTACCTGATAACAAAAGTTTTCATATTTTCAGATATTGGGCAGTGCAGTCTTATGCTGCTTTATTATAAATGAAGTTGAGTACCCAAAAAAACAGGGGGAAGGGGTGCCAACAAAATTGTTGTTTAAATATGTTGTTATGTTCTGTTGCAAAAGGAGAAAATATTTAAATTTTAATAAAAACAACAAACTAAATATTTTATGATTTACCTACACTTAGCATCGCAACAGGTACTTTAGAGTCTGTCAAACCTTTACAAGAAATTTGAATAGTTTAGCTTTGTTCTTCAATATTGTTTTGTAATATTGTCTTCTTTCTTAAAAGAGTTCTGTCGTTGTTTTCCGATGATTGAGGCAAGTGAACGAGATGATATTAGTAACTTAAATGAGTCTTAATGTGTCTTTAAAGAATTTACAGAGACTTGTATTCGAGTATCATGAATCCATTTATATATTACAATTATAAAATATTTGATTGGGTACAAAGAGAAAAGCTATTGGAACTGAACAAAAAATAAAAACCCGCCTTTGATATGATGTAACTACAACCCAACAAACATTCGGGCTTACGCATTTAGTGTTAATTAAAACTTAAACACCTTGACTTCACCAACGGTTCCCTTTTTTCGCAACCGTTTAGTAATTCGCTCGTTTTTCAGGCAGAATTGGCGTTTTTGGGCTTTTTCTTAGCGGCTTTCAGCACCATCAGTTACAACACTTAAACCAGGAAGTGCATTAAGTAATAATTGTTTACTGAAGCATGTTTTATAGGTGCCAAACATCAGTAACTCTGTCCAAAGTGCGTGTCCAAGCTTTGTTTTCTTTGCTTGTGCCACTTTAAAATTAACTTTTCTTCAAAATGCGTAATCTTAGTAGTAGCGGGCAATCGCTAAATTTTATTGGAAACATACAATTATTTGTCATAGTAGTGTAGCAACTGACATAAGTTACGAAATGTGTAAACGCTACACGTACGATACTTCTGTTTACGAATGCAGGTGAGAAAATTTTAAATTTATTTTCAATCAATGAAGAAATAAATAAAATCGTGTAAAATTGCATTGTTTAAAATACGTACTAAGGTTTTCCTATCGATTAACAGAGGATTTTTAGTAAAATATTTTGTGTTATATCTATCAGATGTATGTTTACCAAATAATGTAGGTCCAAATAAAACTTAATGAAAGAGTTTCAGATTTTGCCGGTTAATTGGCAATTTGGTCTGATAAAATCTGTTTTGAGATTCTCAGAGTATTTCCGACCAGGTCCTTGGTTAAATCCCATAATCACAAGGCTGTACGTTAGAAGAATATGGTAGCCTATAAATGTCTTTGAATGCCTTCTCACTTAATGGCTGATGAATTTAGATCTTTTAAGTGAAAAGTTTCAAATCGTCCTTAATTATGGAATATAGTAAAAATCTTTTGATTTAGAGTTCTTTTGAGGCACTGCTCATTGAAATACTCAAATTTTCCGTCAGGTATTGTTCGATTTTATTGATGTTATCCTTTGTGCGAACTGAGCGTGGTTCACCTGGAGGTATGTCATACATATTTCCACTAACAATATTTCTTTGTATGTCATGTAATTTCCATCGACATCGGTGAATCCGTTTTTGGATGGTGCCATTTAGTTTATCCAACGCGTTACGAACAGCAGGAGTTTTGAATAAATTTTATTTGAATGGCACAAGTTGCAACTTTTAAAAATTTACAACACAAAAACGCAAAATAATTTGCCTTGTTATTTACATATTTTTTTTAACCCTCGCGTGTAGGTTTCTTTGCTACTAAGAGGTAAACTATTTTTCACACAAATTATAGAAATGTTTAACTCTTCTGACATTTTTAAAAATAAAGGTTTACATTGCCATTTCTAGTTCTTATCTCGGAAATATCTTCCATTTCAAAAGTCATTGCAACTAATCCCAAGGTTACTAGGCAATTTGTTTGCAATTATAATGCTTAACGTTTTATTAGCTAATGATGTAATACCTAGAATATTTGTAGGTAACTTTGTCATGTAGATTCGATTATACAATGTCTTACTAGTTGTTTTGCTGTACCAAGTCGTATATATGGTTTACTTTTATTGCCGTGTACGTGTTTTATTTCTTGATGTTACAGATTTGATTATTTTTTGCAAAAAAATCTTTCCATTGAGTGTTAACATTTTTTTTTACAATTTTCGGAATATAATACCGATATAAAATATAGGGACGGAGAGGAAAAGTTTAGAACAATATAGCCACCAATATATGATTTTTGAGGAGGTAAAGAGAGAAAAAAGACACGAATGAGCATAGTTTAATGTTTTCTTTAACCGGTGAAGCTAATCAGACAACCGAAGCCTCTCGAAGCAAAGTTCATTTGAAGCAGTATATATCATATGGCAATATACAGTAGCTGCAATGTAGGGTCCAACAAACAGTCAATTGAAGCAAAAGTTTATATAGAGGGGAAAATGCGCCTAGTTCCAGGTTCGTGTCACAGGAGCAAGATAAGAAGGAGGAGGAGGCAAAGCTCAAAGTTTTACTGCGCATTTGGTCTGCGCCCGTTCGCCTATTTAAAACGTGGTCAATATAAGGGTCGTTTCGGTTTTTTTCCGATTAAAAAATTGCACTATAGGGCGTTTGACTGGCCACAACTATTTAGAGATTTTTCTCTGTAATTTGAAGCGTTGTTCATAATCTCACATAGTTTCTTATACTTAATTTTGAAAATTTAAATCGTGAATTCGCTTTTGTCTATAGTAGGCTATATTCTTACGGGTAGCCCCCTTAGAATTACTTTATGCATAAAATGTTTCCTCTAATCCTTGTCTTTTTTGATATATTTGAGATGGTAAATTTTTAAATATAATAAACTGTTTTTATGTAAACATAAACATTTTTTAAGGCTTATCGCTGGATATCTCGATTAGAGTCCAGCACTATAATAACTATATATAGTAGAATAAATTCCACGTTAAGGTACAGTGTTCCGCACTGATTACCCATACAGGCACTTCAGTTAGTAATAACAGACTATACTAAATTATTTATAAAAAAAAATTAAAAATACAAAACATTGCATTCGCTAAATTAAAAAATATATTACTGTCGAATCCAAAAAAATGAACTTAACTGATCATAGTATAGAAAATACTGTAACGACACATCTTGTTAGATTAAAAATCAGGGAGATGTAAAAGGTAGTAATGTAACTAAATTGAAAACTGCAATTATAAATAAAAGTTACGGAAATGCAATAATATATATTTATTTTAGGCTATTTTCTAGTAAAACCCCAACTTGTAGTATTAATTCAGCGATAAGCCTCGCATATTTTTCTACAGTAAAGATTTGATTAAAATTTATTCAAATAATCCATTAGGAACACCCATTCATTCATTATCACAAATCTCTGTCTAAAGGCTTAAATATTCAAGATTTTACGTTTTTCTTCAATCAAACATAATAATCTTCTGTGAAACTAATTATAACACCTTTATATTATTACAAAATTTAACACAAGTTAATAAATTAAAGTGCAAGATAATTCTAAAAAAAATCATTAAAAATTAGAAATTGAAAATGAGCTGCCTGAAAGAAAGGTTTTTTACTGAGTTTTATTGCCTGTACAGTTTTCAAATTCAATTTCAACTGTCTATTAGAGCATTTTTATTTTACATTTATCCCAAATATTTGTTGTCGAAAAAATTAAAAATCTTGGTTTTCTTAGTTTGGTCTTATATACGTGGATTAAAAGGTAAAAAATTCATATTCTACGATTCAGTATTATAACAAAACGAAATTTTGCCATGTATCTATACATGTATGTTTTGGTATACAATTATTATTCATTCCATACTACTCTTTACATCTGAGAATATTCCTATTTATAGTGGAACTAAAATGGAGTTATTTTATATGATTGGTGTGATTTTTTATGTAATTTACGAATAAAGAAGTTACTTATCTCCAATTGAAGTGAAGCAGAGGATGATCATAGAGTGGACAACTATCTTAAGAAGAAGTTTGTGGCAGTTTCTCCTTGAGGCTTTCAAAAATAATTGTCTAATTTTTTATTAGAAAAGTGAGGTATTTTCCTTTAATGTCTCTAGTATTTAGCATTATTCCTGTACTTTTTGTAAAACTCCTGCAAGTCATTTTTTTGATACCACTTAGCACCATTTCTGGACATTCGACTGTAGCTCGCAAATGGAGAAAAACTTACAGCGCATTGCTTTTTTTATTATATCAAACGGAATGTAGTTGCTCGGCGCAAGATCCGACGGATATAGGGCGTAACACAGCACGGTGTATTCGAAACCCTGTGGGGTACCAACTGTTGTTAGCTGATATGTGACCGTGTTCGTATTTTCCGTAGCAACTTTGCTGACCTTCAAAACCTCTTACTGGGTAAGATTTTTTCAGTTGTAATATTTGATTACATTTCTAGTTCTATTTCTACATATTCCAAATAATAAATGAGTTCATTAAGTATTGTCGTTGTACAGATGTTGAGATTGGCCAAAGGTAATATTTTAACATGACTATGCCAAAAACAAAATGCTGTTCAAATCTATATATTTACAAATATTTTGTAAGTAGGGTGAAAAAAGTTGTTAGCGAAGTATCTTGGATTATTTTTGTTATTAAGAAGTTTATTAGATGGCCAGTTTACATTAGAAGTTAATCAGAATGATGAAAGTATTGTTACTTCTGCTATACCTCGTAGCCAATATGCAAATTTTTGTTTATTTAGTCTTTTATTTACTTTTCGTATATAACGGTATTGTTTCAAGTCTTGTTACTGTTAATTGCTATTTTGTAAACAGATACTTGTAGTTCATTCAATACCAATACTGCAATTATAATATTTTCTAATATTTAAAACATTGAACAAAAAATTAATATTATTAATAAAATAAAAATGAAAAGCCAATGAACCTGCAGTATAATTAACGATGTTGGTAGCCTGACTGGATATTTGTGGAATAAGTGGTACTTATTCATATTATCACTTAAAATACGTGCAAGGAGGGTCTGGATGATAAATATAAATTAGTGCTGGTCCAGTTGATACTAGAGCTGAAACTGAGTTATAAGGTGAAGTCCGATTTGTTAAATTCTTTTGTATTGACGATATTAATGCAATCTTAAATTGCGTTTAGAATTTAGAAAAGCAAAACATGTTCATTTTTAATAAATACGAAGGCTTTCACGGCCGGTGTTTTAATCTTTTGCTCGTTCCGACTGTTAGACTGTGGTCAGGGCTTGTAAACTCTTGAAGTTTGGTCCGCAACTAGGGCGGACATCTTCAGAAGATTTTCTAAAATTAAGTTGCTGTTCCGTGTGTATTTTTACTTTTATACGCGTATGCGTGAAGTAGAGATGGTGGAAGACAGTTGTTGACGTCACCGGGTTAGCTGCTGACGTATCGGTTGGTTGCAATAGAATTTGGCTTTTTATGGCACGAACCACTGTTTTTTACCCCTGAAGAGCGACGCACAAAGATTTAAAAATAAAATCAGTCATTCTTTAAAATTAATTTTATATTTATAAATATTTCTGCCGCCTTTCTATGATACAATTAAACAACGGTTTTTTTTCTTATCTCGTAGACAGGATTTTCTAAGACATGTTTAGCAATAGCTGATTTTTCGGGTTGATTGAGGGGTGAGTGCCGTTGGTGTTCTTTTATTCCGGTAGTAATCGTAGTGCCAGTGAAGATATGTTTGCATAAACACGGCATGCAATGTATCCCTGGTGTATTTTGTAAGATTTGAGTCAGCACTTAATCCGATTACGTCAGCAGCTAACTCAATGACGTCAACAGCGGTTTCCCATCACCATTCAATTCCTTGAACTTGAACAGAGCGACAAGAGCAAGTCTGTTTGATGTACTAGTCAACTAGTGCCATTATTGCCAGCGCTTCGAACACACTCAGCGTTGCTGTCGCACCAGCTCAAAGTATGTGGAGTGCGGGAAAAATCACCACTCCGGGGAGGCTAGGGCATCATTGCGGGACTCGTCCAGCACGTAGACCCCTTTGCGTTTCTGGAAGGTTTTAACAAAATTTTGGCAGCCACCCAGAACGCCACGAACTTTCTTGAGGTGGTTATGGGACTGATGTCCTATAAGAAGGGCATTACCACTATTTTTGGCACGTTCAGAATTGCCTGAATCTAAGCTTCTACTACTCCAAAGCGTGCCTGTAATGGTACATTAACATCCAAGGCAGGGCTTTCCTAGAAAGAATTTTTAAACTCCGGCCATAGTCCAACATCCCAAGAACGAAGTACTTACATGTTTATTTTTACCATGTAAATTGTCGGTTTCACCAACACATCAGAATTAGAATTTATACCTGATATGAGTGGAACGGGCATTCAAAAGTGTAAAAAGTATTACACACTGAACCATAGATTAAATAGTGCTTTTCTCAAGTTTTCCAAATAAATCGCAGAAATGTTGTTTCTAGAGCCGCCAAAATAAAACGCACGCATTTCTTAAAATGATTTTCAAATAGTTTTCTCCCTCCTACATATTCGTTTTGAACCTCCCTTCTTGATGACGTGCCATTTTCTACTATTCCAAATTGTTTTGAAACGCTCGGTATCTTTCTTTCCACTTAAAACTTTTTGTTATCTTTTTTATCGTCGTTGTGAAATGTTATATAATTATTTTGCTTGATTTTAAATTATCGTAACTGTTAAGCTTTCCGGGCAGTTTTAACCATCTGATTAAATCATATTATGATGATATAATGATGGCGAAAAGGGTAATATTTAATTTACGGGGCCACAGTTTCTCAAAGAATGTCTAAAAATCTTCCAAATTGCAGCCTATTAATTTTCTACTTATTTCAGTTTTTTTCAGAGTTGTCTAATCCCGTGTTTAATCGCAGTTGCATATAGCAAATAATGCATGTGGATAAATAAAATAACACTGCGTTTTTCTTATAATTTTGATATGGTCATGGAATTTTTGTGGAAATTAACAATTAATAACCCTATTCCAGGTGTTTTTATGTTAAAATAGGCAGTTCTAACCAATTCTGAAAATGACATGGTTAAACATTTTTTCTTGAAATTACTTACTCATGTTTTCTTTTTTTTTAGTGTTACGCGAGATGGGAACAACAGGTAATGTGTGAAATATTTTACCATCTTCGACGATGTTAGAGAAACATTTTGGTCTATTGGCAAGTCGTGATTGCACACGCACGAAAAGGTTTCTCATGAGGCGCTCTATTAATTGTTCAGCTTTTAAGTACCGAGTGCAAAAAGTTAATATAGTTTGCCCTTTAAATTTATATATTTTTTAAAAGTACAGACATTTCAATACTATGTGAGTCTATTGCATCTTATTGCATCAAATTTAGAGTTGATTTGGGGCTTACGCCATTTAGAATATCTATGTTAACATCCAATATCCCATTATTATACAGTCAATAGAGTTTCACGTCCTTTTTATCTTTTTTTTACAAACCGCAATTCCATTTCTTGGTTTATATTATATGAAAGTGAGGGAAAGATCAACATTAAGTAAACATGTATATTTGAAATATTTTGGTATGGTCATATAAAGGATCGTCCAAATTAAATGTTTAATTTAAAATTTATTAAAATAACTTTTGAATTATTTTTATCGTTGGATTCTTATTAAGTTCGATTAAATGTGTAAAATTGTGTCTGATTGCAAATCTTGGTCTTGTTCGGAAAATTTTTCGAACATGTTTTGATCGTCGGATTTTGTTAAAGTTGTCAATTGTGTTGCGGATTGCTAGCGTAAACTTTGAATTGTAGTAGCACAGTATTAAATCGCAGGGTCTTGTTGGTTGGTTTCGTAGAATTACACGACCAGAAAATTATTGGTGTAGTAAATGCACTGCTCGAACTATAAGGTCGGTGGCGCAGTTCTGCTAGAACCATATTTGTTTTAGATCCAACTTGCCCAATTGGTGTCAAAAAACTGGGTTGTAAGATCTCGATTCACAGTTACAGTATCCCCAGCATCATATTACAAGAAATATGGGCCTATCAAGCTACCTGCCTAAAATTCACATCAACATAATTCGTTAGGGATGTATTTCATGAGTTAGACCACAAATGTAACAATTTTGTTTGTTCACGAACCAATTGACAAATTTTCGACAGTAGAAATGGTCAGAAAGCTCTTTTGTAGTTTGAATTTGGAAGATGTAGCTTTTTAGTGAAAATTTGTTGTGCACAATGTAGAGTCCATGTTTTGGATTTACAGTAACATTTTGATTAACTATAGCACATGATCTTACTCCAGAGTGATATTTACGGGGTTTTGCATACATTACCGATTACTAATTTGACCGTGGAATTGTTATATTGCTTCAGTAAAATTTTTTATCGAATTTGCAATGAACTTTAATAATAAATAACTCCATATTTACAAAATGGAAGAATCATAGATGACAGTATCAGAGTTACCAGTCGCAAAACCCAAAAAGGTGCAAAGTTTCAATTCGGCATTTAATTTGGGCCACCTTTTGTATAAATGTTATTCATTTTTCTATGCACTTCATTTGCTGTCCTACATCGTTTCACAAATTACTCATTTAAAGCGTGTCCGGCATACCGTACGCACAAATACCGACAAGAGTTGCATAACGCACTTATCACAGCCGTAATGGCGACCGAGCTAATGCATGCACGAGCGGTGTGGTCGGTAAGTGTGTAATTACAGCTATCGGCCGGGCTACCGAGAATCGGCTCGCGTGTCTGCGCCTTGTTACTCGGCCTGCATACGCGCTAAGGCGATTTGACAACGTGTCGAAAGGCCAGGTCGATCTCCTTTCAGCTCGTATCTCCCCCGTTTTTGTCGGGCTAATCTCTAATAGCGCCAGGTAATTCCAGCCAGACTCCGGCCGACGGCTTCCAGTCTTGAGTCTAATGCCGGCGGCGGAACGAGCGGAATGCGGATTTGTACTGCAGACGTGCGACCAGCCGGATTCAAGTCGATCCCACTTTTTATTCTGGTGCACTCGCCTTGTTGCGCTCCTTAGGGACGGCGGAACTGAATTAATACGAATTTGGGATTACCGTACGTCGTAGCTTGATGTGGACTTCCCCGATTCGAAATATCTTAAGTTATTCACAAAGATAACCAATAAACATGTTCAGCTTATCTTAAGATGCTTTTCTGCTATGTGCTAATTTATTACCAATAAAAGTCTCCTAACTTCTCATTCAGTTCTGATTTTTATCGAAGTTACGGCTGAGCTTTCCCAAAAGTTGTATATATTAGAATGGAAAAAAAGCCAAGGAAGTAAATTTAGACGAATAATATTAATAACGTGAATAACAGGTTTTGTCATTCTGGGCAGTTTTAAAGATAGAAAGCGTCAGTGTAACAGATTCAGAGCTTTGAGTGTAATAGGAAGAGGAAAAAGATACAGTGTCAAAACTGTGACCCTGTGATATTGCTAAAATCTAAAATTAAGAGTTTCTATAAGAACTGACCCCTTGCTAGCAAAGAATTAATTGTTAATATAATAGCGTTAATCGCATGAGAAGATATATCCAGCGGCTTTATCCTATACCTTGAAACTAATCTTCTCATAAATTATGACCCACTTTTCTTTGATTCTTCTGGAAAAGACTATGTTCAGATAAGTTTGTAGCCTCCGAAAATCGTTGTTATAACTCTTGCTGCGTTTTTCTCCTACTGTTAGTTTTTAAGACCAATATGTAGTGTAACCAGGAAGCATTTGTTATCATTTTGAATATTTTGAACTGACAGTGCTTTATAGTATTGACGTTAGATTTATAGGAACATCCTCGGAGTTTAATTCCATTCGTCGAAATTGACTTAACCTTATATAGAAGAATTTTATTTCTTAGGATATGTTTATTTCCGTTGTTTTTCTCAGTATATACTATTTGCAAATAAGTTTTTTGTGCCATTAAGGAGCTAGTTATCGTGCCTAATTTATTTGTGGTTCTGGTATATTATTTATATACCCTAGTGGACATTTCATGCAATTTAATGTTGACATAATCTATTTTCGCTTTACTTATTCTTATTTGCAGTTTGCTTGGTTAGATTTGTAGTAGAGTGAAATGGGTTTGAAGGGATTTTGAGAAGCTATTGGAGTGATTAGAAACGAAGACTGCGTCATCTTCAAAAGAGCTCATATGCATTTCTGCTATTGTAGATATATCTGCACTATTTATGACGTACAGTAACGATCCAAGGTCACTTCCTGGAAGAACATCAAATGAAATTGGAAATTGGTCAAGAATATCGTGGGCCATACGTTATTTAAGAAGTAACTAATATTTATTTTGCAGAATCAACTTAGTGATGTACAAGACGCCATTATGCTAAACCTTGTCAAAGGCTTGCCTTAGATCTATAAATACTTTAAGACAGTATAGTTTAGTTTCAAGGGCCGGACTGTTGGATCGTAAAGTGCTGCCTTTTAAAACCAAATTAATGGTCTGGGATACAGACTTATTACACGATAGGACCCAAAATTATTAGGAGTTTTGTCTGGTTTTACTGTTAGTGCTACTTGTGAAAACTTCAACTGTAAAGGCCAATAGCTTAAATGTAGAACAGAATTAAAAACCTTTTCTGGTATTAAATTGTTTACAAGTGTGTATTTTAATTGAGACGAAGGATTTTATCGTGCACTTCACTATTGCTAAAGCTTTTAATATAAAGCGATAGTTGCAGTGATACTTTTAAGAAACATTAATTTCATCGTTAGTTTCATCTGAATGGCAAATAAAAATATTGCCCAAATGTCGAGCAAATATTCTTGCTGTTTCCTGGTCCAATCCAGTCCATTCATTATTTGGTGACTTTAGTAGAGTTCGTCTTTTGAGGTTTTCTATTATTTTTTAGGTTTTTTTAAATGCTAATATCTGTTTTTGGAAGAGAAGATAAATAATGTTAGAAAGTATTCTTTTACTATTTTTATTTTATTTTTAAATCATTTTCTAATCTGTCCAACGCTGTTCAGTCAGCTAGTTTGGTTCTAATGTCATATGACCTTCCTGTCGTATTAGGAATATTTTTCTGCACTCTAATTGTGATGTATAGTAGTGGAATAAAGTAGTTAGTGACTTTTTCAATTTTTTTGCGGCGTTTTGAGGCTAATATTTGTTTGCAGGTTATCCTGATAAAGGATTATTTATATCAGTCAATTCCAGTGTTGTGTAACGGTGGCCTTGGTGTATCATAATAACTGGTGTATGATCAGATGCTAGATAAAGGTGGTTTTCAATAGTTTTGTAATTGTTACGAATTCCCTGAGTGACAAGAGGGACAATGGATCGAGTTTTTATCTTGGGCTCGCCAGTCAAGAAGTAGCCATAGTTTTCTTCACGTATATGGTGTATAGTGCTCTGCTCTTGGTCATAATTAATCTAGATCACCAGCAAGTACGTTTACAATTATAATCACCGCCACATATAAATTTTTGCTGAATGTTTAAACGAAAGGCTTGAGGTTGTCCTTGGTGCTTTTATATCTAGGCGAAAATAAACAGCTGACATTGTAATTGAATTTGATCATTTCCTTACTTATTTAGCTGCTATATGAAGAAATAATTCTTCATATTCTGGTAATATATGATGTGCGATTGACTTTCTTATTAATATTACTGCACCTTTGTTGGCCATCGGGGTTTTTAGTATCATATAAATTTTGTATACCGCTAGATAGGTTTTATTGGTATGTCACGTTGCTACTGGTCACCAACAAAAGAGTTTTTATATTTGTGAGCAAGCCTACAATAACTAAATGACTAGAGGTGGTCTTATGTACGTTTAGGGTCATCTGATATGGTTGTTTGTCGTCAATATGCACACCCAAAAACTCAAAGTAAATCAAGGTGCGAGCTACAGTGATATTTTGGAAGCTGTTTTTTATCTTTCAATGGAAGTTTGCATCTGCTCAAGAGGTTATTTTTGAGTTGTGGCCAAAAGAAGAAAAATTGATTTTACAAAAACATTATTTTTTTGGATTTTGCATACTTTCAAACCAATACTGTTTCTAATTTTTTTGTATAATAAAGCCAAAATTTGCGACAGCTTTAATATTGCATTAAATAAATAAGGACAATTAAGAAATTTTTTTGGTTCTTTGACAGCACACATTAAATCATCATAAGCCGTTCTATGGATTATAGCTTTTTTTAACCTTCATTAAATCCCTTTATCATCAGTTTATGGTAGAACCTTATTGTTACTCTTTCTGTCGGTTTCACATTTCTTATATTCAAAAATAATTAGCAAGCTCCATTTTACAGACTGTGGAAAATTTGATTACTCCGAAAACTTTTATTATAAAACTTAATGAGTTTCTCAAAATGGTGGCTGTAGCTTGCCAAGATTTAACATTTTTAATTGTTTAAAATTTGCCAATTGCAATTTATATTATAATATATTGCTGCACATTTTGTACAGAAATGTGGATCGTCTAGTTCTTAAATTTGTCTAATTACTTTGTTTTATTATATTATGAAAGCCAACATCATTTTAAATCTACAGCATAAGTAATAATAACTTCTTTATATAAAAAATTCTTTGCAAAAGAAGCTTAAATTTTAGAAAGCGATAACTAATTTTCATACGTAAGTTCTAACTATAAGATTTTATGATTCAACGCTAATCTTCTAGGAACCTTGAAAAAAACAATTGACTTTTAGAAAAATTAAATCTAATTATGTTTATCAAACAAATTGATCTAGCGCCACTGAGATAGCGAATGATTGTTTAAATTTTTTTTTGTCTGTACATATCCGTTCAGTTCAAATAAATTATATCCATGCTATGGCGGATGCTTATCTCTAATATTCGTCAATGTCACTAGCAAAAGCGGTAAAGTTGATCAAAATCTGATAGGCATTGATAATAATGTCTGTCAATTTGGTTTATAATATGAATAATTATATATTGCAAAAATTGGTACATACAAATGTAAAAAGCAATACCTACTTTGGTAGAAGGTACTAAAACAAATCAAATTGACGTAATGTCAATCACTTTAAATTCAAAATTTTGATTTAATGACGGTTGTATAAAAGCTTTTTAGAATCTTTTGTGGGATAGACAACGGTCTGGTAACGAAATAAATTAAAGTTCTAAAGTTAGTGAATTTCAAATGGAATTGAATCAAGTTAAAAATTCGTAATTTCTTTGTGGCTATAGAAATAACCTTTACACATCTATGGTGCTGGATTGAAATGATTTATTAAATTTTGCCAAATTTTCTGTTAGATGCCTATAGCGTGTTGGTGAGTCACACTACAAAGCCCCAAAAAATTAGAAATATGATTAATTTTCAAAAATTCTCAAAATAACTGTACGTTGGATTTAGTAGCAGACAGTACTCAATGAGCCAAGATGTTTATTTAACACAATGCCAATTTATTAACTATATTTACATGTTAATGTAAACTATAGCACAGCCTATATATTTGACCATAAAATAGTGCAAGCAAATGGGAACGCGTGAAATTTATGTCTTAGTACGGAAACTGCTTTTTACTATAAAACGAGGACTTTTGAATTTTAATCGCCAATACCCGCAAAATTTTTGTGTGTTATAAATAACTATTCTATTTTAGGGCCACGCTTTGTAAAATTGCCGTTCTACTGTGCCATTTATATTATTTTAGGCTCTTTTTTCTATAGCAGAAAACAAACATGTAAAATTTGCAGAATACGATTTCCTAAAATTTTATTCTTGTATTCAGTTAGACAACTACCACTCTTCAAATAACACATGCAATCATCATTTTTTGGCTGACTCTTCATTTGCTTGAGCTTGGTTGATGTGTCTTGGGCTTAATAAGGCGTTCACTTCCAACAAAATAATGTTTTTTGATCTGAAAACCAATTAGTTTGCCCTACATTCATCTCCAGTACTTTATTTTGTTCGATTTTAACTTGTCTAATAAAACTAAGTTAAAGCGCCTTATTAATATCCAATTTACTATTCAATTGGTCAGCTATTAACTGTGAATTTCGAAGGTAAATGCATATGCAAACATTATGCATTTATAAACTAAACGTGCAAAAGTGGAGAACCCAGATTTTAGGTCTTTAACACACTAGATTTTACCAGACAAAGTCAAATACCAAAGATTTAAATTCAGATGTAATTCTCCTTCCCTCAACACTTGTATTTTTGTTTTGGTTTGAGTTTTTTTTAGTCCGTTAATTAAATGTTTGGAGATATCGAGTTCTTCGGCTATTTAATTAGTTGATATTGTGGAAAGAATTATTGCGAGCAATTTTGTTTTCTCCAATAAGTTCGACTAATGAAATTTTCTTTAATTGTTTTTTGTCAACTCACCCAATAAGTTTGTTGAGAAAATTAGTGAGTGATGAAAACAATAACCATTGACCACAATATCTTGCTTGTTTGTTGGTTTTATGATTCATCCATCAGTCAGATTTCCCTCCGAATTCGAAACAACTATATTACCAAACTGCCTAATAAATCATATCATATTGTAATTTGTTTCTGTCTATGAATCAACAGAACATTTCTTTACTTGCTGAAATAAAAAAATATATTGTGTTTGCATATCCGCTTTAACTCCAGAGATCCTCGAGTCTATATGCTCAAGTGACGGGTTTTAGAATAGGCGAATAGTCGAATTACCGCCTTTGTGCCCTGTTGGATTGCTCGCTTGATTAATAATGGTTAGAGTACTACAAAAGAAGAGGGGAGACTTTAATGAGGTTCAATATTCGTCTATAATAGTACCGTTTATGACTTAATAGTTATCATAAATTACCTAAGCCAATTACTATATACTATACATTTTGATACATTTTGAAATAGAAAAACATGGTGACAGAGAATGAAATGTGGACACAGCATATTATATATAGTATAGATTGCTTAAAGAGCCCATCAACTAGGACCTTTTTAAATTTTTGCAAATTGGCAGAGTTCTTAAATCTAATTGTGTCCTAATAAGTAGTCAGAATACAGTATTGTTACACCTAAAAAGTAAATCTTTATTCGTTTGGAATGTAATTAAAATGCCATATGTCATATATATCTGCTATTATATATATATAATATATAATCAAAAGCCATTTACCTTATTGGTGTTGGCTTATATGTACATTATACAATACTTATCTACATTCTTAACTTAATTAAACTGAATTAAACTGGATTGTCTGTGTTACGAACAAATTTATTCCATTCTTTTCTGTTGTTTGTCATTGCTTTCGCCTCCTCCACTGTTTTTCCTTTCCTTGTTAGTATTTTTCCTATAGTGTTATCCCATGTTTCCTGTGGTCTTCCCCTTTTCTTTTGCCTACTTTCTCGTTTCCCATATTCGTTTGACTTGTCTATCTTGATCCATCCGCTGTAAATGGCCCCACCACGCTAATTGTCTTTGTTCAATGAAGCTTGTTACTGGGTTAATTTCTAATTCTGCTCTAATCTGACTGCTTCTGATTTTATCCCTCAAGGAGACGCCTTTCACTCTTCTTAAGTATTTCATTTCTGTGGCTTCTAATCTTAGTTTCATTTTTGTGTCAATACCCATGATTCGCATCCATAAGTCATAATAGGCCTGAAGATTGTTTTATACACCGTAAGTTTGGTTTTTGTGTCACCTCTCTTTGTTTATAAAATTTGCGTTCATTGCGTAATATAGTTTATTACATTTCTCTATCCTTTCAGATATGTCTATTTCCTGTCTTCCGTTATTATCTATAGTGACCCCTAGATACTTGAACTGTTTTATCTGTTTAATTTCCTCTCCATTTATTTGCATCTTTATCTTCTGGTGATCTTTCCCAATAAGCATCACTTGTGTTTTATTGGCGTTTATCTTCATACCGTTATTTGTTAGTTCTTCGTTCCATATCAGTAGGTTTCGTTGTAGTTCTTCTTCGCTTCCTGCCATTACTATAATATCGTCTGCAAATGCACAGTTTCGTATGAAATATAGGTTGTAATTTTCTATATCCTACATTTAACCCTCTGATCCTCTGGTGACATGTTCGTATTATTTCATCCATAAAGATGATAAATAATGCCGGACTCAATACCCTCCTTGCCTTAAACCTTCATTTGTAGTAAACTCCTCTGATGTTCTGTTATTGTTTATCACATAGTTCCTTGTCTTTTGGTACAGACTTTTAATTACTCTCGTTACTTTTGGGCTTATTCCTCTGTTGCTTAAATTTTGCCATACTCTCTCTCTGGGTGTTCTATCGAAAGCTTTCTCGAGGTCGATAAATGCAAAGGCGGCTTTCTCGTTGTATTGAAGTATTTTTGTAATTATTTGTTTCACTGTAAATATATGGTCTTGTACGCTTCTACCCTTACGGAAACCACTCTGTTCTTCTGTTAGTGTTGGTTCTATGACAGTTCGGAGTTTACCTTCAATTATTTGTTCGAACAGCTTTAAAGGTATGCTCAGCAGCGTTATGCCTCTATAGTTGTTACATATTTTCCTATCTCCCTTCTTAAATATTGGTACTATCTGTCCTACTTCCCAATCTTTTGGTATACTCTCTTCTTTCCATATTTTGTTAAACATTTTTAAAAACGCCTTTGTTCCTTGTTTTCCCATTTTTTTCAACATTTCGCCAGTGATTCTGTCATGTCCTGGTGACTTTCCATTTTAATTTTCTTTAGTGCTGTTGTCAATTCTTCTTCTGTTATACCTTCTTCTTCGTTTCTCTATGCTGTTGTTTGTCTTCTGTCTGTGTATTTTCTTCATTATTCGTGCCTTGGGTCTGTAGGAGTTCTTGGAAGTATTGCCTCCATCTGTTCATTATATCTATTGGGTTTGACAGTACCTTTCCATTATTATCCTTTATTACTGTGTTATCTGGTGTTTTCCCTTTCCTTAAGTTTTTTAAAACTTTATAGAATAGTTTTGGTTCTCTCTGCTGTTTTTTTCTAACTTTTTCCCAAAGTCTTGCCACGTTTTTTCTTTCGCATCTGTCACCATATGTTTTACTATTATACGCTGTTCTTTGTATGTTTTATATGCCTCTTCTGTCTTTTTCATTAAATATTCTGCCCACCTCTTCTTCTTTAATTTAACTTGGTCTTTTATTTCTTCACTCCACCAGGCGGTTCTCTTCATATGCTTATTTGTCTTAATTACACCACATGCGTATCTGGCTGCGTTTATTAGAGTGTTCTTTATCTTCTTCCACATCTCTTCCACATTCATCTGTTCTAGCTTTTCTTCATCTGTTAGTAGTTCTCTTCTTATTATGTTCTCGTATTTCTTTGCTATTTCTGTTTCTTGTAGTTTATAAATACGTATTGTTTCTTTCTGAACTGCATATTCTTCTCTTATTGCTTGTTTTTGATTTTCAGGTCTCTTTATCTTTCCCGTTAATAGGTAGTGGTCGCTGTATATCTCCGCTCCTCTTTTGACTCTAACATCTTTCACCATCTGCCTGTTATTTTTTTCTACTAGTATGTATTCTAATATAGATCTCTCATTTCTGCTTTTAACCTCTCTTGTAATTGTGTGTATCTTTTTGTGCTGGAAGAATGAGTTTGTTATGATTAGGTTATTACGGGAGCAGTATTCTATTAATCTGTTTCCGTTGTTATTTCTTTTATCTTCGCCGAATTTTCCTATCACCGTTTCTGTGTTATTTTCTCTCTTCCCCACTCTACTGTTGAAGTCACCTGCTACAAATATTTTCCCTTTGCTTCTTTCTGTTATTAATGCTAAATCCTCCCAAAATTTATCTTTTATTTCCTTTTTCTCGTTTTCGTCAGGTCCGTAGACTGCAATTAACGTTATTTTTTCTTTTTCTTGCATTTCTAATTCCACCGTGAGGATTCTTTCCGACCACCCTGTCCAGTTTGTGATCTTATCTTCCCAATTCTTGTTTATAATGCATCCCACGCCTTCTGCCGCTCTTGCATTTTCTTTCACTCCGGAGTGTATTAGTCTGTGTCCGTCCGTTAATATCTTTTCTCCTTTCCCTTTTTTCTTTGTCTCTGCAAGTACCAGTATTTCTGTTCCTATTCTGTTAAACTCATATATAACTTCTTCTTCTTTATTCGTTAAACTTCTTATATTCCATACTCCAAGTTTCCAATCCTTTATGTCATTTCCTTGTCCATTGCCAGTTTCGTTACCGTCATCCCCTGCTTATCTGCACGTACTAGTTTTTTCGACCTGTTCGGGTTATTTTTCTTAATTGTTCCTCAAAATTTGTTCCCTCTGGTGATCTCTCTGTTGCAGTCCTTTTTATTGATGTGCAGTCCTATCTTCCTTTATCAGTTCTTCTTTATTTGCAAAATCATTTGCTCTGTATATTTCATCATTGATTATCAATTTATTATATTTTAGCTGTGCTCTATATCCTTTACTCCTTGCTTCTTTCATATGTGGGATTAACATTTTTCTTTCCTCTACTACCTCCTTGGTATAATCTTCATCAATCCATATATCTGTTCCTTTGAGCTTTCTCGCGTTTTGTAGGATTTGTATTTTTTTATTACCTCTAATTAACTTAACCAAGATTGGTCTTTTCTTGTCTGTCATATATTTTCCAATTCTTCTTATTTGTTCTAAATCCTCTTTTAAGTTTATGTCAATTCCTATCTTTTGCATTATATTAGCTACTTTTACCTCTGTCCTGTTCGTGTTTTCATTTTCTTCGTCTACCACTCCTTTAATTATGATATTATTTTTCCTGGTTTCTCTTTCTAGGTAAGTAATTCTTCCCTCATGTTGTGCCACCTTCTCTTTTAGTTTCTTATTTTCGTCCTTAACTTGTTTCATTTCCAGCGCAAAAGCATCAAATTTATCATTCATTTGCTTCATGTTCATCTCTATTTGTTGGAACATCTTCTCAATTCTCTCCATTTCGCTCTGTTTGGGTCTGCTGTTGGTTGCGTAAAGTGTCAAACCCCAGTCTACCCGTCGTAAGTCTGTCACTTATCCACCAACAGCCCCCTTCACGTTCCTTGATCTTACAATTCAATTTTATTTACACTACTCCTTGTATATTGCAATACTTCGGCGTTTAATGTGTTGCCTATCCAAAAAATTTTGATGTGGAGGTCATTCCAGTTTTATTTACTTCTCTTATCTATACTAGTTTCATGCGATTTTTAGCTGTATTCACACAGTCCTTAACCTTACTTATCTATTATTTTCTTTAATTTACTCACTGTTTCGTCGTTATTTTTGTTTTCCTGTTCTCCTACACCTTCCTCTATTTCCCTCTACTAGGTTCACTGCTTTACTCTGCCTCAGTTTTCTCAATACGGCCCTTTTGGACTTTAAATATTGGAGAACACGTGCGGCATGTCACACTATAAATACAAACATACAAAGTTCTACAAACATACAAAGTATCTGCTATTATTAAGAAGAAATTATCAAATCATGGATTTTAACGAAATTCTTTCAATCATTTACAGTCAGTCTATATGGAAACTTTACAAAATTTGTTCAGACAATTTGGATTCTTGGTTAGATATTTAGCCAAGATATTAACCTTTAACCTAAGATAATGTATATTTAATAAAAAATTGATTCAGGATTATAAAAGATTATTCTAAATGCGATTCCTCCTAGAACTACTCTCTCTCTAAGGTTGCAACCGTACAACTGTCATTAAATGTAATTTCTGGATATTTTTAATTTGAGGATTGTCAGTTACAAAAAAAATTTAAATAATATTACGTCAATTTAGACTTTATTAGTTTGTTCTACTAACTTGTATAATATTTTTTTTATTTTGATAAGTGTATTATAATCTAAACAGTGGCTATCAGATTTTGGGCAAGATTACCGCTTTTGACATTGACGAGTCATATTACAGAAGTACGCATCCGCTATAGCACAAATATAATTATTTTAAATGAACGGATATAAGCAGATAAAAAATAAATTAATTCTTTTCCAAGGTTGCTATAATATTTTTTTAAATTATAAAATCTTATAGTTGGATGCATTACAAGGTATAGTAATTAGTTGCTGCTTTTTGTGTTTTAAACTTTTTTTTGTTAATTAAAAAAGCAACACGCAGCCAGTCTTATTATTAATGCTTAATCTCACGATTAAGGACCATAATACTCTCTTATACAGTAGATTTAAAATGATGTTTATTTTTATAATATAATAAAACAAAATTAATTGAGTTTAAAAAGAAAACTGCATTAAACTACCTAGTAAATTATTAAAGTTGCCGATGTAAATGATTAACTCAAGTAAAAATAACTACAGTCTTTCCGAAGATTAGCGAAAGCATTGGATTTAATTTTATAATTGTTCATGTACAACAAACTAAAAATATCTTGAGTGTGGATGTTTAAAAACATCGTTTTTTTCAAGGGTAATAAGAACCAGGTCACAAAAAGAACTTAAAGGGTTTAAATATTGGAGAAACTATAATTTCTCTTAAACTATAATGTAATGAGATACGTATTTAAACAAATTTGTGTATATACTAATGTATATTTACAATTGACTCAACTTATGTCATTAATATTTTATACTGACGTAAATATATGTTTTACATTTACGACTTAATTATGGTACCAGTTATTTCTCTTGCCGGTAGAAAAGAGTTTATGAAATCAACTAATTTGTTGAAAGTGTTTTGTATAACATATTCAATTACTATAAGAAAACACAGTAGGTATGAACGAAACAGTTAATAGAAATGAAAAAGTTAAAGGATAAACAAAGTTGTTTTAAGAAACGTAACCGCTTTTTTGAAACAAAAATTAAAATTTTTATTTGTCCTAAAGCATCCCGAAATAGTTTTAAACTTAAGAAAGTCGATAAGAAATTTTTATAATGTATACTTAAATGTTGCACGTATTTTCAAAACCATGCCCAAATACATAATAAGGGGAGCAGTCGAGACAAAACATTGCACTAGATAAAACTAAAAAGAAACAAACAAAAATGTAAACCATACAAATCTCTAACAAACAAAAGTATTTCTGATTTGGATTGCTCCCAAGACGCTATCTATTTAAAGAGTAAATAAGAAAGCAGCTGATTTCTTTCTATGGAAACTGGACAATCATGCAGCAACATATATTACAAGAAAATTGGTATTGTCCGGTTTCTTTCGTTAGGCATAAAAAACAGCTCCTTGAGGATGCCATGAGGATATGTTCGAAAGCTGATAAATAACATAAATCCGCAGTGGATAGTATGTGATATATATTACATTTAACATAAGATCTTAACAATAATTTCCAAAAAGTAAAATTTCTCCTGAAATCATAATAGGAAAGGCTGTGGTTTTCGTTAATAATGGTAATGGTAAGGCTCTAACGTTCTGCGTGGGCGCACGGCTTGCAAACTGAGAGGTTAAGGCTCTCATACGTCCCACTTTACCGCCCGTTTGTTGAGCACAAAGTCCGATGTGGGATCATGTGACAAGTACCGCGCTTTAGACGACCGCCATTATTATCCCTTGTTCGTGTGAACCCAGGCACTCAATTATTTTTAGTGATGGAGTAGATCACCCGCGTAGCATCACAGAGCACCGGGAAATGACCCCGGGTTCGTCCGCACCGTAGCCCGCTTCTGAACCACTGGACTACGCTGGCGAAAATTTTCGTTAATGGAATGTTGTAAATATTCCGACAAAGCTATCTGTAGGCGGATGTTACAATTACACGTATTGAGTAAGATATGTTAACTGCGACAAATGCTGTTCTCTTTCTTCACTCTGGGAAAAGTGCGGTTTGGTGTGCTATAATATTATTTTCCATTATCGAACTTTTTTTCTTTAAAGATTAATATGACAAAACTTTAGCTGATTACTTGAAGGGCCACAAAAATGTTTAAAATGCTGAGTATATGACTCCAGCACGATGGTGCTATCCCTATATTTTCCGTATCTACTTAATTGTTCTGCGGGGTATATTTTAAGAACGAATTGTCTCTGAATTGAGGACAATATCAATGGATTGTGAATCTTCCAGGACAAAAAATGTTTTAATTCTAATAAGGGTCATTTGAAAACGTTATTTTTAAGATAAAAGTTAATGTATGTCTGCAACTGGTTCTTCTAGGTTTTATAACTATTTTGACGTCATAATTAAAAAAATATGTCAAAATAAGTTTGTGAAATTTAACATTGTTGTTTATAATTTTAATGTAGCTTTCAGTATAATAAAATAATAACACTTTTTATTGGTTCTTACAGTTAACCTGTCTTCTTATTAGTTTTTTCACTTATAAGTCTTATAACTCTAGCCAGACAATTTTTTATTAAGAAAGGCGGGTCCCTTGAAAAGCACAAATGTAGATGATTTTCTTTAAACCTTATTTGACAATAAATAAAAGGTAAATAAAGGTAAATTAAGACTAAATCTCAAATTTATTAACATAATCTTTTTTCTATTTATTATTTTTCTTTTTGTTCTGACTCAGAAACATAAGGGCTTGTTCTTGTATTCTGAAAATAAAGTAACCAAATAATTTTACAAAACCGATGAAGGTCAATTAACTTCTTCATAACTATTATTCGTTTTGAGTTTTGCAAACATTGACAACTTTTCTAGAGAGATGTGTCTAAAGTTCTTCATGTTTGATGGACTTTTTTTGTAGATACAATACTAATGTTATTTTCCATTGAATAATGATGTACATCAAGATGGGACCAAACAAAACCTGTGATTTACGTTTCCATCTACAACTTCACCTCTGGCTATTCTGGTTTTGAAGCGCACCAGAGCTAAATATTGTCAAAAAATTTAGATTTTGGCTTATATTTTACATTATCAGGGCAATTTTCTATGTTAGGAATATAAAAATTGCCATTGTCCTTGATCGTTGAATTCCGCAACGTAAAACACTTTTCGTTATCTGTAACCATCAGACTACTGTACTTAAGTAGAACATGTAGAACACCTTTTTTTTGGCAAATTAAATGACTTTTGCTCAAAATCGGAGAGCTAATTTGCACGACTATGTTCCAATTCTGTTTTCAGAATTTTGGATAAGTTAACTTTTTTGGATTAAAGATTGGGTCTGCTATTTTTTTTGGTAAATTTATATGATACACGTATCTTTACATTTCTTTATTGTTCGGTAAATAGTCAATAATTTAACACTGATTTCTAAAATCTCCAATAATTCCTCATTTCAGCATCCAGTCAAGTAGATTATATATAAACTTGGCAATTTAAGTGTGCACGATATATTTCAAAATTTTGACTTATCATATAAATATATAACTATTTCGCATTTGCTGTAGCCAATGGTAAAATGATTTGATTTTATTTTATAATAATAATTTGCGTCTAAAATTTTTCTCAAAACTAAGTTCCCTAATTTGTCCTCTGTACAGTAATGTTATCACTTATGCAGTTTTGTTGCATATGCATTTGGAAAGACATAATTTTTTATTCTAGAAATTTGCTAATTTACTGTACTGTTTCTGAAATTTACTAATTTATATTGTTAGTTGTCCAACGTTTGTCCAGGGTAAATCTTTTGGGCTGAAAATTTTTTCTATAAAAAAACAAAGGCAACATAAAAGGTCTTGGTTTTGAAGGTAATACTGATTGTCAGTGAGAAAACTCACAATTTTTTGAATTCCCAACTTTTTTAAATTTTTACTGAAATGTAGCTCACTTGATGGAACTTTTTGTATTAAGTGGGAAAAGCAACATTACTCAAGTGTCTTCTATTTTCAACTTCTTACAAAACTATTCTTTCTAGAGCACTCTCCAAAAGAGCTCTAATTGGTACCTGTGGTATCTTCCAAATTTGCTGAAGGGTTCAAGGTTTATTACGGTACAATTTATTTTTGAGTAACCCCGCAAATAAAAGTCAAGGATCTGTGAGACTGGAAAGACGTAATGGGTATTCAATTTGTCTTAACAATTCCATTGCTAATCCCGCTTAGTAAGCTATAGCTTCACCTTGCTGGAACCAGACTTCTAGTACATTTTAAATTGTTTGACGTAAAAATTTGGATCTTCTATGATATCTTCCTGCAATAGCAATTGTTGCATTGCCATCCTTTTTTTGGAAAAAATATGGACCAATTATCTGTTGCTCTGCACCATACTGTACATTATTAGAGTGTAACGAGCCTCGTTATTTATTGTCAGGCGGTTTAGAAAATCCTCTTCTATTGCAAGTCAGTAAAAATACATGGCAAAATTAAATCGTTGTTTATAACGTACATGTCTTAACATATGCCTACATGAAGTTCGAGGTAGCCCCAGTTGGGTTTATTTTCGCCGAGTTGATGGTTCAGGACCTTTCTGTACACTTTTCTTCGCACGCTGGATGTTTGAAAAAACCGAATGTGGTCTTGCTGTTCGAGATAAATTAACAATGAACAATAATATGTGCCAATAACTGAACGATTGTTTATCGAGTCTCCATTATAAAACTCCCACAGTTGTACTTCAAATATCTGGATACAAAATCAGAAAATTATCAGGAAAAAATACGAAGTTCTTAAACCGTCTGAGATCTTTTGGTTCACCTTGTATTACAATTAAAATTAAGGACAATATTACCGTTAAAAAATTGAAATAACTGGAACGTGTACATATTTTCATAAACTATGCGGAGTAAAACACTGTAATACTTAATACGCAAAATTTTCCATTTTCTCTTTACTTATACTTTCGTCCAACGTGATACGACTTGTCCAATTCAAATGTAACGTAAAATGTTTGCCTAACAGCCCATGACTTATTTCAGTGGAATCTGACTTGCAGAATAACAAATTGAGCGAATAATTAAATAATCCCATTAGGCGTTAGGTAAGAAAATAAACGCTTTTACTGCTCGTATAAATCCTACACAGAAGTTAATTAAGCTGGAAGCATTAGGTATGCAAATGCGATCCTCATTATTTTGCTTCAAGTGTAGATCTTCTGCTCAACAGCTGTTTCAGCACACATAATACCAGGCCGCCTCCAGCAGAACCAGTAATCGGATTTTTTGCCGAAATTACGAGTTTCGGTGGCAGAGGGTTCGTTGCCTTTTTCACGTGATCTCTCTTCACTTGCAGATAGTGGTATTTTGAAAATTTACTACTGCACAAAGCGCAGACTGCATAAAAGCGCTAACTTACTGCTTGTTTGAAAATATTCGTATAATGTAGGCTTAAAACTTTTAGCATTCTTATTTTAGAAATGAGATTTTAGATCTGTAAAACTTCTCGAGTAGTGATTTAGCAATAAATTCATACAGCCTTAGAAATAAGTAATTGTCTTTCCAACTCCCAAATTAATGTAACATAAATCTTAGTGCCTCTCTGTATATAAGGTTATTGTTTATGGTAGCCTCTATGTATTTTGACACAATTATTACATCTCAAAATTAGTATTTCAATACTCTTGTAAAAATATTCCAAAACGGCTTCCTGCAACTCTTTGCAGTTTTGAAATAGGTAGTAGTCACTGGGGTCTCCCAAAGTCACAGTCCTTTGTGGCAACCTGGAAAACTGTGGTGCTATAGGTAGGGGCGTCATCGTTGAGAAAGCGGGTAGTTTCTTGATAACGTCGCGCAATCTATTCAGGAGGGTGGCGGAATGCTTTTCGTTTATCACTGTGTTTCTTTACTTAAAATAAATTAACAAAATTTCCTTTAAATCTCAAACGACTATTGTCATGATCTTTCTTGTTGATTGAGCCACTTTTGCCTTACTTGGCTATTTTTCGCCCTCAATATTTTCTTAACTCTCATTTTGCTAGGCGATTGTAGTACAGAATCATGCTTTTATTCCGCGTAATAATGGATTGAAAAATTTCTTCGTTTCGCAACAGGGGAATTTTTTGCAACATCACTCGTTGCTGTTTTTGAATCGGTGATAAAAGTAGGGGTACGCTAACTTTATTCGTATGAAGATGCTCAGGAAGACCGTATTCGGAATGCCGCAACCTTACTGATAATTTTTTACTTTTAGTGCTCAGGCCCAACAAGGGCAACGTTTTTTCGAGAAGCACTTCAAGTGGTCGACCTGCCCGTGGTTCAGCTTTGGTGATTTCCCACCCCAGACGAAATTGTTTTGATTATTCCTTTAAAGATGAAGATCCACCCACACTATCCAAATTTTTAATATCTTTAAGATTAAGAGTTTCTTTAGTACTCGGTGCTGGATTTCTTACGTTGTCCAAATAACACAATGCTAAAAACTCAAGCGGCTGTTACTAAGCTAATGAAGCAATCGGCTGCTGAAATTTAACCAAAGTTGGTCTCCAATATTATCGCTATTTTATATACTGTTATTATTTAAATATAGATAGGCCAGAACGTATTGGCGCTACCTCGCACTTCTAAAAAATATAATCTTTCTCATACTAATTATTACAGGTGGGGATTACAGGAGTGTTAAAAATCAATGTGCACTTAAAACGTCTAACAAAAATAAGATTTATAATCAATTATTACGTAAGTAATTTACTTTTCGTAACTTAAAAGCAATATAATTATAAAGTTTTAAGATAACAATGTTAATTATGCAATTTGGCGATTTTGTGAAGCTAAGTATGGATTTTCATTAATTAACCCACCTTCATTTTGCAAAACGTATAGACTTAAGTTAATTAATTTACTTAACATATACTGCCCGATTTAAAACTATTTAAAATAATTTCCGCCAGGTAAGAAAGTCATATTATAAAATAGGGTCATATAAGTAGACAGAATGTTTTAAATAAGACATATAAAGTACATTAAATGTAGTAACGCAACGTTGTCTTCCTGGAGTGTAACTCAAGTTAAACCACTTTTAGTTTAATCTGCGAAATGCACCAACAGAACTTGTTCTGTCGGGCAAAGTTTGCTTGTTAAATTGGTTGCTTCGGGTGAGCGAAGTTTTTTTCGGTCTTTTCAACTTTTAAGATTGATATGATCTGAATAAAACAAGCTAATTATTTTGAAATGGTAACAAATTCTACAAAACTTGCACATGTAATACTTTTTTTAGTTCTACGGCTGCACATCTTCCATTCTAAAAATATGTATTATATAAAGCAAACTAATTGTATATGACTATTTTGCTGCAACAAACAAAAAATGAAACAAAGAAAAATAAAAACAACATGCTTTGACTGATAAAAATAATCAAGTCAAGGATATTACCATCATCATCATTAGTTCCAGTTTTTAAACCTCAGTTCTATTGGTCACCTCTATTTTATTCGTCGTACACCCTTTTTCTTCTTCATAGTTTCTATACAGTTTGTTCAATACTGAATATTTTTCCAATTTTTTTTTTATTTGAAAGTACAATCCTTTCGGTTAATAATGGAATATAACTTGATTCATATGGCTACCTTGGCTAGTCATGCAGTAGCCTATACGATCGGTCCAATTTTTGAGTACATTTTCGATTGCATGCAGCTCTAATTCAGCTATGGCTGCACGAATGTTGTCCTTCAAAGCCTCAATTGCCTCTGGTTTGTCGGCGTAACACTTATCTTTGACGGCTTCCCACAAGTAATAGTCCAACGGTGTCAAATCACAGCTCCGAGGCAGCCAAACGACATCAGAATTTCGACTGATAATGCGATTTTCGAAGACAGTGCGCAGAAGATCGATTGTAACGTTGGCTGTGTGGCACGGAGCGCCGTCCTGTTGAAACCAAATGTCGCCAATATCTTCCTCTCCAATTTCTGTGAACAAAAATTTGTTCAATATATATAACAGCCGCTCCTTGCTCATTTTCGAAGAAAAATGGCCCAATGATACCTCTGGGCAAAAATCCTCACCAAACAGTGACTCGTTATGGGTGCATCGGCTTTTTTTTCGATCGCGTGCGGGTTTTCTGTGCCCAAAATGCGACAACTTTGCTTGTTGACATACCCACCAAGATGGAAATGAGCTTCATCTGAAAAGATGATTTTTCGCCCAAAATCGGCATTTTCTTCAAGTCGATCCCAAGCCCATGAAGCGAAGCGAAAACGCATTGGATAGTCATTTGGCTTCAATTGCTGAACCAATTAGACTTTGTACGGCGCTATACCAAGGTCTTTACGCAAAATTCGTCTCAATGGTGTCTCCGAAATGTCCAATTGTTGAGAACGACGGTGAACTGATGTTCCTGGCGATTTACGCACACTCTCGGCAACAGCAGCGATATTGTCGGGTGTACGCACTGTTTTTGGTTTTTCACGCGTTGGTTTGTCAATAAGCATGTCAGTTTCTCTCACAGTTTTAACAAGATAAAGCACATACGGAGTTGACGGTGCCTTTTTTCTTCCCATTTCCGTACGTAATTTTCGCATACATTCTGCAACATTATACCATGATTTTCAAAGTAATGTCGCAATATTTCCCAGCGTTCTTCAAGCGTATATACAACCAATTTCGTTCAGCGGAAGGATAAAATAATATAATAATTTTCTGTCAAAAATGTCATGAGCTAAATGTTGCCATTCACCAAAATAACCGCTAGTTCAAAAAAAAACCGTTAAATGGCGGATCCTTTATTTGCTACGGTGTTTAGGGTCATTGTCGTTTTGCAGTACCCAACTTGTTCTGTCAGATCCAAAACTCTTTTCAATAGACTTTTCAACAAGGATTTCTGGCATATTCTTTCAACATTTAAATTATCCATAAACAAAAAAGGCTACCAAAACCGTGTTTACAGAAGTTTCCCTAAACATGCACCTTTGCAGGGTTTACTGCGCCGAAGAATCCTATTAAAAATTGTCCGTGGAGGCAATATTGTTCCAATCTTGATTTAAATTTTTCTTTGTTTACGCCAAATGTAATTTAAGTGCTTTTTTGATAATTATTTCTTTAAAGTTAACTTTTTTTTGCGTAGGCGATTTTGAAATGTATTTAGAGGGAGCTTAGTTCCTTTATTGCAGCGTTTAATTCGGTCACATTCGGTTTTCCTCTTCTTTTCTCCCTTCTTCTTAACAAATGCTTCTAACTTCATTATACACGCTTTATAGGTCAGATTAGGTCTTTTCACATGATTCACTCAAAACACTGCCCCGTATTGCTCCAGCAATTTCATACTCAGATAACAAATCATTATAACTTGATGGTTAGGTGATATTAGAATTCCTCCGTAAGATAGAGTGCGCGCTGACAGGTCTGATTTTCTTTGTTTTTTACACTTGTATGTTTTAAATCGTTCTCTTCTTTATTTAGATATTTCTAGTTTATAGTAAACTTGTTACTTATACACATATCACAACTTTTCTACTGGCCTTTTTGTGCTGATTGTTTTTCTATATATATTATATATATTTATACATGTTTTTATGTTCTTTAGATCCGTGTTGTAAAAATACGTTATACGCCTTTCTATTTCTTTTCTGCTTGAATCCTATATTCCAATATTTTCTTGTATTTGCTTTCTTTCATCTTTATAGCTCATTTATGTATGATGTTTTTAATATAGACTACACAATGTAACAGAAAACGGTAAAGGAAAGTAGTAAAATTGTCAAAAATTAAAATAATATGCTTATCAACGATTAAAATTTAAGTGCCAATAAATTACTAATATCTGGTAAAAAAGACTTTTGTCTAATTTAAGCAAACGCTGTTTAAGTCCAATAATTTTTTTAACTAACTCTGTCATCTCTTATACTCGGTGTAAACATTGGAAGACAGCTGACGAAAGGCCTTTAAAGCTTGAAAACGTAGAGGTAGCAAAAAACATTTATTTGTAATCACCAATGTCACAGCGTGATTGTTTATTTGTAACGTCCAGAAAAACAAGAATTTTATATTTAAAAATATTCGAATTTTTATTGCCAAAGAAGTCTTCGGGGATTGAAATTACAATGTCTGGGTTAGCATAATTCCGCTTTTACATATAAGTATTGGCTCTGTTAATGGATGGCAGTTTTGCTTGTAGTGTGCAGTGTACAGGACTCTGATGTAATTATTATAGTAGATTGCAAGAAGAAATAATGAATAATGTGTTCTCTAGACCACCATACAGTCACCACGACCTTCATGGCGCTAAGATTCTCTCTTGCATGTTGTTTAGGGCTTACCCGCTGTTTAACCACTATCCACTTTTCTTATGATTATCGTACAGAACACATTTTTTACGATAGGTCACGATTCAGCATCAATATAATTTTTTGTTAAGGCTGAGCAACAAAGAATAGACCTCCTCTAGCCTATACATCTTATAGCATTTTAACATCTAATGCATCTGTCAAGTTTTTTATCTTTTCCAATTTTATAAAAACGATATTTTGTGGCCGCTGAAACCCCCCGCAACGCACTGAATCGTAGTCAATAAATTCTATTCGGAGTTTCGTTTTCATTGGAGTTAAAACTTCATCAATTATAATAAAATTTTTCTCTAGAATTTTAATATCAACGTTATGCTACTGACTCGTCGTAGGTATTCTCATCTAACACTTTTAACGCTTTTTCAAAAAAGTTTTAAAACAAACGGATCCTCAAATATTCTTTATTGAAAAAGATATATAGGCAATGTACAGAGAGGCCCAATGGATACGCTAGACAAATTTTCATTTTAAATCGTTGTCCCTAACTCTTTGTCCCTAACTCTTTGATTAAGAATATACAGATAAAAAAATTAAGAATCCGCCATTTTAACCGGCCGAATAAGTACGTCAAAATCAGATTAAATGACATAGAATAAAGAAAATATTTGTAGCTACTGTTCTGGTTCTACTAATAAACCGAAAACACTAAAAGGGTAAGTTTAATTACTACCACACGTTATGAATAAATAAAATTAATATTTATTGCCCAATGTATATTCGAAGTACAAATATTAGCAAACTAAATGTGGATATTAAATTATTGAGTAGTTAAACCTCATACATACATTTTATCAAAGTAATCATATCATACATTCGAGTTGTATTGTAAGAAAAAAATTATTAATCTCTGTTTCATCATTACAACTAAAGAAACAGGTGAAAACATTTTACAAATTAGAAGAAGCATGCACGGCAACGCGTGCTTTCCAGGCTTTCAAACTGTCGCAGAAAGGATAAGATAATGAGTGATATAATCAATAACACTTATTGTACAGTATAAATCGAGTGATTCCAAAATATTTGTATAATAGTTAAGCATGTGTAATCTTAAAAAATCCGAAATCAAAAGATAAACAATTTACATATTTTGCCAAGAAACTTATTATGTTACTTTAATTAAATAACTTAATTATTTAAAAATAGGCTGAGAAATTCTAATTAGCATAAACTTTTTGAAGTGGGCAATTAGCGTGAGCAGAGAGCTTAACGAGACAAGCAGAGCAAAAAGTGCGTAAAGCTCGTCAGTCAATTAAAGAGCAATATTTTCTGGGAAACGCAAATTAGATGGTCGCTCGCTGGAAATGTTTGTTTCCTTTCTTTCTATGGTGCAATTTAGTTTATAAAAGTTGTATATTAAAATACTGATTTCATTACGTCCCTCTTTCTCTGTTCTGCCCATTAACCTATATTTAAGTTGAAAATTAATAAAGCAAATAAAAGATTACCAGGTTGCTCTAATCAATTGAGCTACACTAAATAAAATAAGATACAGATCCACGTCAGAATAAGCAGCAATAATTTATTTATTTATACATCATACTTACTTAACAAAATTGCAATTGAAACTATGATAAGCTTTTTTGAAATTATTGTAAATTGATTCCAGATTTGTACACACTTAATCAAATATTTGGGTGTATTACAATTATGCAGCCAATTGAATAATGGGTATTGTACCCAATCTTAACATACTGAATTGTTGATTACTCAAAAAATGATAAATAGACATAATGATAAAATGATAAGTAAAAATCAGTTTAATAATAAAATTATAAATAAACTAAATAAAACTTATTAGCATTACTTATCATATTCTCTTATGCATTTTGGTATCAAATTTATTTAATAAATTTAAAAATCAATTATATTAAGTCGTATACGCGAAACCGCAAATATTGATGTTTGCAGAAGTAAACTATATCTACAGTTTGTTCGTTGAGAAGATGTTCACGTAATTCCTAAGTTTTTTGACAACAGAAAGAACATTGTTGCTAATCAACTAAACACAAAAGTAACGTTTAAAGCGCCGGTTTTCTTTAAATTAATGGCGCTGGGATAAAATACGAATTTTATTGAGACATTTATTGTCATTACTAAAATAATTCTTGATCAAAGTTTAACAGAGCATTTAAATAACAGAAAGATCGATGTACGTTTTGTTCATATCAAAAAGGTATACAAGTTTTTGGCCAAAAATGTGTGCTGTGGGGCTTAACTATTCATCACCTGTTTTTGTAGCCTGTAGCCGATGGTTAATGCCAGAATTTAAATTTATTGTAAAAAAATTTTAAATTAAATCAGCATTTCCAAAAAGTAGTTACAGCTGCTACGAATAATTACACAGAAAATATTAAGGATTTCTTTAAACGATTTTCCATCTGTTGAATAAACGTAGAATACAAATTACAGTCTAGTCTTATTTGACTTCACTCACATTTGAAATGAGACACTGTAAACTACACAAGACGCATCTGAAAAGTACGGTAAATGGCCACATACTTCAATATAAATCAGGTAAGCGGGCATGCACATGGCTACCCAGTGACACTTTAAGGAACCCCACCTAACGTGCAGTACATTTGATCGTCAGAGCAATCTCACTGAGGGCAGTCGAATGTAGCCAGTGTGGAAGGTGAAATGTTTTTGTGAATATACGGAAGTCGTGGGCACAAAACGTGTTTGCGACTGGTTCATATTCTTTTTTATCGGGGATGGAGCGATTACAAATAAACTGAGTTTTGGTCCTCAGAGAAGAAATTGAACATTAGCAGTAACAACAATAAAAAGATTTGATTAGATAGAAAACTTGTTTCATATTTGTTGCTGATAGATAAATAGAAAGAAAAACCTTTGCCAGTTTTATCACAATGTGTAAGGATGATGATTATTTTGAGGGCTAATAAAGATAACTTTGTTTGTTTTTGATATTATTTATCGAACTTTTTAGACACACAACGTAGTGCTCTGTTTTGATACAAGTAGCCATTATAAAAAAATATGGTCAGAAAAAAGATCCTTTGACGTTTTACTTTGCAAAAGATCAAGTAGATACAGAATTCGCCAAAATTGATTCTGGTAACAAAAGTCATCACATTTTTTTAAATCATAAACAAATTTTGTTATTTAATATTTTTGAGAAATATTTTGCAATTTTTTTGGTTAAAGTCGATTTACTTATTTTCTTTCGTTTACAAATGTAATGACTGTGAGGGAATTTTATTATCACAGTATTAGTCTTTTTTTGTAAATAGTTTCTCTTCATTTTAAGTGAAAATAACAAACTTTATTGCCTTTTTAGATTTTGAAAACATAAATGTAAAATAAAATGTTTTTTTATTTCGACTGACACGTATTGATACTCAAAATCTCATTTTTTATAGTTAAAAGTAATTTAAAAATTAGAAGCAAAATCACCCTTGAATTGACAAATTCTTTAATTACATCGTTGAAAAATATGCTAAATGCAAAAGCTAAGAATTTTTAATACTTTCAAATTAAAGTTTACAACTTATAAAATGTTGTGTTGATGAGTCCTAACTCAACTTTCCTAATTGTAAAAATTTTACGCAAATTAAGGGTAGATTGTAAGAATATTGCTGCATGACATTAAAAAAGCATTAGAGCAAAATTGTGAAAATTAGTTGTGCTCGTCATATATTACGAGGATCAAAAGGTACTCGGTCAGAAATTTCGATCTACTAGGTTTGTTATAAAAACAAAATCAAAATTTAAATATATTTCTAGGAAAATTAAATCCAAAAATTACATTTTTTAAAAATATTGTGTAATCTAGTTTAACCAGACTTAGTGAATATACAAACTTATGTTTTATGTGGACTCTGAACTCTAAAATCTTTTCTTGTATATTGGTCGCGAAAGCCTCGCTTTATTTTAGACATGAAGTTCTTTCATTTTTTCCAAAACAAAATTATATATAGTTTTGAAGGAAAACGCAATGTATACATACCATGTGTCGTTAAATAAATTTATGTAGACTCTCTTAAATGCACATGTAAAATTAAAACTTTAAAATTATAATTAATTAAACTGATTATCAAATAATAAAGCAATTTGGAAAGCTAAAGTTTCATTTTTAATATAGTAGGCAGCTTTTGTGCTATTTCTAGGCCTATTCTTAATTCCTGTCTTTTCATTTAAGTAAAATTTACAAATTTATAAACTTAGACTTTTTTAGAACTGTAAAATATTCCCAATTAAAAAATTTATAATTATTATCCTCAAAAGGATCACCTTTGCCAGTCATCGTCATTACTCTCTTGATATTAGACTTTATATAGTAATAAATTATTTTAAAGTAAAATTGTTTGAAATATATTTGTTTAAAAAAAATTATAGATACAAGTATAACAATTTCCAATAAGTAAATATAACGTTCTTCGCTGTTGACATTGTAATTGGTGATATTGTAGGCTCTCTCTCGGTTGTCCCTAGCATCGTTTTTTTTTCGGTTTAATTGAGTAACCCATTTCTTAAGCATTACCTTAGATATAACCTGCGCATTGACTATCATTAAGAGTGCATAATACTTTTTATCTGTTACCAAAGACAGCAGTGCCTCTGTCCATATTTATCACAAAATTATCATCACGGCTTTGCTCACATTGGGATATATTTTACAATAATCGTGTAATATTACTACTATCAATTATATTATTAAAGTTGCAGCCTTTTAAAAAGCTCGGCGTTTGAATGAAATGACTTATTAAGTTGTAAACGTTTTGCGTGACACCTTTAGAAATGTCTATTACTTTTTTAGGGTTTTTTTATCACTTTCTGTTAGATTTGGTTAATATAGGAGGTCGTTAACACTGCCACCCTTTTTCTGACTGCACTGTATATTTTCTTTGTCTACATAATCCACTTAATCCTACTAACACAACTTTTTAAAAAAAATTAATCAAATTACTGTCCCGTGTGTTTTGATTTTTATACATACATGTATTTGGTAGTAATGGTGGTGGGCAACTGTTTTCGACGTCCGCTGGTAAGCTACTGATATAAATCAGCTAGTTGCAGACAACACGTCGGAATGTGCTGACGTCACGGTGTTTTTCACTGCATGGCGATATGTTTTTGCCCTTAAGAGCGATGAACTAAGATAACAGATAAATTATTCGAATCACTGTCTAAGTCAAATAAGAATAGTTGTGAAAACATTGGCAGATTGAACACTTCACAGTTCTGGGATAAGAAACTAAAACATCTGGAACACAAAGAACACACAAAGACCAATTAAACCTAATGTAAAACACAAAATCAGTCGTGATAGCCAAAGCTTTTTTAGCTTATATTTATTAAGGGAGTTATGGACTGAACAGGAAGAATTCTAAACAAATACAAAGTAGAAACAATCGACACTACTGCCACCAAAATACGAGACTTGCATTAATCAGCAAAGGACACAAGAAATTCTACAGGATGGAACAGAGGTATACTGCATATCAAGATCGTATGAGCAGGTTTACATTGGGATTTAAGGGCTGAACGATTTCCGGCAAAATAAAAGCACACCAACGACATATGTGCCTATATCAATTGTTGTTGACCATGCCTTGGAAAATGCTAGCTATGATAGGGTTTGAGCAAACACAAGTTCTCTCAGTTATAAGAACAACAGAAATTTATAAACATAAAAAAATCTGATATCGAGAAGTCAGCATCTTATTTGATAACAATGTTTAAAAAATAAACAAAAATATGTACTCTAATAGAAATATTATAACTTTTGCTTTTGATGATGTGTGAGGTCGTGGGACCATTGACGATGCAGGCTTCTTGTCACGGCTGGTTCATGGGATAACTGATGAACGAGCTCGTTTTTGTGTCCCACAAGAGTGTGTTGATAGGAAGTTGCTAGTCTATGGATTTCGCTGAAGACATATGCGATCCCTAGGTCTTCGTGAAGGGTCTGGTTGGTAACGTACCAAGGGGCATTTGACATCAGACATCAGACCGGAAACGCTCCAAGATTTTAGTATGTGACGGCTTGGTGCAACCCCTTATTTGCAAATTGGCTTCAGAATGGCTTTGTAGAGGAGAACTTAGTTTTACTTTGATGTCGAGATGTTTTCTTTTTGCCTTTATGTGAGTTTTTGGTCAAGATGCATCCCTAAATATTTGACTTGTGATTTAACTGTTATAACTGTATTGTTAATGGTGACTGGTGGACATGTACTTCGCTTGTTTGTGAAGGTGATGTGGGTGGATTTATCGTTGTTGACGGAAATTCTCCACTTGGTGTACCATTCTTGGAGGAGGCTAAGGTGGTTCTGGAAGTTTTCAGATGCCATGAATTGTTAATAGATAGCACAGCTGTGTTATCGGCGAAGGTGGCGATCTCTGTGTTTGCTGTAGTAAGAGCGTCTGAAGTATACATCAGATATAATAGAGGACCAAGAACACTTCCTTGTGGTACACTAGCACGTTTACTTTTGGCAGTAGTAAATAAGACCTGCAAATCAACTTAAATTACACTACTTGTGTGTACAACACACACAAACAATTACGCAAAATTACATTTACTTCAATGTCCTTGCCACCCCGTTGCGCGATATTTAAGCAGCTCGAAGGTACCATAAGAGTCGCGAAACATCTGGAAGCGCCGAACTGGAACCTTTTAGAATGTTCACCGCACACGTGCGCGGCATCAAGATTCCCAGTTCGGATGTCTAGTGGTTACGCTACCGGAGGCGTTTAGAAATTCGTTGCAGTATATAAAAATATCAAAAATGTTACAAATAATGTGAAAATAACTAGAAAAAAGATAATGACAGAAAAGCATTAAAGAACGCAAAGCTTAACCTAGGAAAAGAGACTTATAGAGGTAAATTTTAGATAAAAAATAAATATAAAGTAATTTCCTCATACAAAACCTACCAATTAGTCAAAAATAGCAATTGTATCGAAAATCAGTACATTATGTTGCTTATACAAATTCGTTGTAATAAATGAAACGTTAAATAGATGGAGCTCAATTTAATAGATGGCTTGTAATACACAAACAATTCAAAATAAGTGCTCACATGCCATAGTACATTAAATAGTACGCTGCTACGTTTTTATTTACATACCGATGTTCCTGTTGTTTTGAAAACGGCACGTACTAATCGCTGGATCTAGCAATGCAGGAAGCAATAATGGAAAAGCAATATCGAAACACGCAGCTTTTCATGGCAGAACAACTATTAAACAAGTAATCAAATAGAGGCGAGATATGCCCCCGATAATAGGCACGAAAACATAATGTAAACATCGGCGGGCGGGAAACGGGAGCTGAAATAACGAACCGCATTATAAACAGTTGAATTTGATGGCACGTAATGACGGTTTTTGTATAAGTGGGCGCCATTTTGAGCGACTAAGGACGCCATTTCGCTGACTGTCCGCTTATTACCCCTTGACACGCAATGTTGTACTTATTAATTTACTATTCCAGCGACGGCTCCGCTGCGGCGTCCCGCGTGGCAGCCGTCCTCGTCGGGCCGCCGGCTGCCCGAATTGACGTGGAAAACAAAGCGGAAGAGGCGGCCGCGCTGCGCATAAATTACGGACGCGGGGCGCTATTATGCCCCGTCGTTTATTTCATTGGGTCGATTTGTTTGATGTACTTGAATCCATATTTAAGTGCCGCCGATACGATCTACATATCGCGGCTCGCACAAAGCGGCCCAAGTAAATTGCTTTTACAATGCCCGCACGGAAATGTGTTCATTAGGGCGGCGGCGGGCGCGAGGGCGCGCGCTTTCGGCGCCGCGCGCCAGCGCAATTAATTTCGCAGGGAATCGGAATCCAGGTAATTGCGCCTGCTTTAAACGAACGGGCGCGCCAATTGAACGCGCCAGATTGCAATTTAGGAAATTGAGCGGTGCACCGGCCCCGGAGCGCCCAGAGTGCCCGGAGCGAGGAGCGGCGCGTGGGGGCGCGCCCTTCAACGCGCGTTTCGCCGCTTTCGGCTCGCGGAAGCTGTCATTTTCACTTACTTTACCGCTCGTGGTTTCGCCGCGAGCCCCATATATCTCAATACGATGCACTTCATATCTTAGTTTGCAGTTTGGCTGCCATCTTATTAAAGTCTCTTTTAAGTTGTATGGCGATAAACGTACCGGGGATTTTACAGGAGTAGTTTACATATTTTCAGGAATGGGTGCCTGCTCTATTAAACATGAACACGTTATCCTCACTATAGATCACTACAGTTCACCTACGTTTCTGTGTATATAACAATTTATGTATCACTGTATTTTAAGGATTAAAGGGTCCCACCGGTTAAGATAGACGAAATGCCCCCAGATTCGGAATTTCTAATGAACCTAATAATGTTTTATCTTGAGGTAAAATTATACGCGGACATAGTTCATATGGTCCCAACCCCCTTCCCTCTCCCTCCTAGGGTCAAAAAGGGTTATTTTTTGTTTTAATTTTTTTTCTATTGATGTGTTTAATGCAAAATTCTGAAAAAATTCATGAAGGTAGGTTATGAATAGACTTATCAGTAGAAATTTTTTCAATGTCATCCAAGGTCATTTGGTACTTAAAAAAAATATAAAAGAAACAAAATTTTTGTTTTTTGAGCTAGAAAGCGTTGAGTTGCACGCAGTTTTTTTTCACTATTTTATAAAAGTCCATTAATTTTACCTCTAACAGGAACTTTTAACACATTTCGTGTGGTGCGCCACCCCTAAAAAGCCAATTTTTCGCATTTTTTTCGATTTTTTCGATTTTAGAGGTAAGGGTTGATATTTAGCAAAAAAACTAATTGAACCTTTTTTATAGCATTTTATAAGACAAAAATTTCGTTTTTTTTTAATTTTTTTCTAGCTCTAATATTAAAAAAGTTATGACTAATTAAAAATTTCCTTCATAACCTACCTTGATGAATTTTTTCAGAATTTTGCATTAAACACATCAATAGAAAAAAAATTAAAACAAAAAATAACCCTTTTGACCCTAGGAGGGAGAGGGAAGGGGGTTGGGACCATATGAACTATGTCCGCGTATAATTTTTACCTCAAGATAAAACATTATTAGGTTCATTAGAAATTCCGAATCTGGGGGCATTTCGCCTATTTTAACCGGTAGGACCCTTTACTTTCATGTTTTCTCAGTAGAAATTGTTCCACGCAACCCTTTAGGGGGCATTATGATTATTAATAGCAACTAACAGATGTTGCAGCCGCTGTGCGTTAAATGTCAAAATTATTGTTTCAATATTTCCTTTATATTTTAGAACAGATAAAAAAGTTCAAGAGTAAATCTATTTGTGCTTGTAAATGAAGGGTGAGTGAAGTATTTATCTAAAGCATTGTCTTACAGTTGCTATTTAATAGATCTACAAGTGTTTTTATAAACGGATGTGGCTTGAATAAAGGACAACCTTCATAAAGTAAGCTTTTATTTCGATTGAAAAATACAACTTATATTATAAACACGTATTATCTATAGTGCTATGTAGTATATATAAGACATAAAAATTGAACCTACATTACTGTCATATTGTTAAACAAATCAATATCTCAAAAAAGCAAAAACAAACAAGAAGAAAAACAACAAAATTAAATAAATTCCGACAAGACGTTACAAATATGAAAAAATGTTGACTATTATAGAAATACCGTAGCGGCTTGTAGTAAAATAAGGATATTTTGTATTTAATGCAATTATTTTAGTTAATTTTGGTTCGTGCATCTAAACGGAGCGAACGTTTTGCTTTAGTTATACCTGCGGTAGTGACCAGAACTTGATTAAGGTCGTCCATATTTGTTATATATTTTTGATCTGTAGCTTACATTTGGATTTCGTAGCATAGATATGTGCTACGTGCTACAAAAAAATGTAAGCGCTACATACTAAGTGAGGCAAGCCAAGTTAAGCAAATCGAATAATTTTACTACCCTGTTCAAGAAGTAAAGTAACTGTTTGAATAAAACTTTTTCACTCAAATTTATTTTGCCTCCTTTAAAGTAATCTAGGGAACAATTTTAACATTTTCATTTTGATAGTTTAAATATAATAACATCCCCTTCTAGTTTAGTTTTACCATTCCAACTGAATTAAATCAAGTTCCTCGAAGTGGCTTTTTAATTGACTAAACAGGAAAAAGTCGCTTGGTAACATATCTGGAGGATATGGTGCTTGCGAAGCAATATTTGTTGAATTTTGGCGAAAAATCACGAATAATGATTGCCGAGTTTTGCTGGCAAATGTTTCAAGCCCAAAACATCACTTAAAATTACGTCTTGCCGAACCTATTGATATACCAATATCTTTAGTAATACTTATTTGATTATGAAGAGACTTATAATCAAATAACGATTTTTTATTACTTTTTTTCTAATGTTTCTAATATTTTCTTTGGTTATTGATGTTGATGGGAGATTTAGAAAGACACCTTATTGTTGGACAGAGTAGTACAGAAAAATTTCTAACGACATTTTTTAAACGCCACGGTCGTAGTGTTGTAACCCATTAGGTAACAGAGAACTCTAGAATTCATTTGCACAACAGCCATGTGGCTCAACTAGCCCTTATGAAAATTGCACGGTTACAATAAAAACACTAAACGAATTTTATACCCACAAACAAAATCACAATTATAAAGTAATAAGAATTACACTATTCTATTGGGAAATTAAAGGCCATAGACAAAAGGTGCTAATATATGTAATATCAGACAAAAAACACTAAAAATCGATAGCTCCTATTCGTTATTAAAATTCTTCTAAATAGCAGCGCCTATAAAAAAATTTTATAATAAAAAATACTTAAGGATCACAAAAATATCATTTAAATCTGCACATTCCTAAAACAGTGTACAAAACTCCAGAGATACGGTTACACAAAGAGTTTTTGCAAAAGAAATTCGCGCCGCGTAAGACGTGCAGGAAATCATCATACTACCCATGTCAAAAAATAATAATAATAAAAAAGCAAAGATGTAAATCCATTAACTACTGCCATAATTACACAGCCAACTCTAGAGGCTGTATTGTTCAAAAACAATTATAAAGTACTAGATATCCTATGTTAAGGAAAAGGCAAGCAACCAACAATCCAACTTATCAAGAGATAATTACCAGTCAAAACGGCCAGGAAAAACAGGAATGCCTTATGTCCAAATTGTTAGAGAGTATATGCACCCTTTATTATAACAAAAAATGGTTAATATTGCAGACCTGAAAAATATTATGGCAAAACTTACTCACAGTTATATCAAACTATATGACAGTATGAATAAGAAGTAAAAATTTTATACTCAATAAAAACTAATATTGTAAACATATCAGAAACTCACTTTACTGAACTACTTATATGTACCAACAGACAAGTATTGCTGTGATAGTATGAAACTCAATTAAACATATTAAACTACCTAAATACAGACACGACCATACACAAGCAGTAGGCGTAAGCATTGGACCAAAACACATCAAACAAGAATACTTTTTTTAACGAGCTTGAATGCAGATTCATCGAAGCAAACAACTACATTACTAGGGCTCTAGAGTGACTTATTTTAAAGAAAGCAAACTTTTAAAAACAAGTTACGGTCAAAAGTGGACTGTAAAAGTAATTTTAAATTTAAACAAAAGCCAAAGCTGCAACACAGCTTTTTTGAAAGCGGTTCTGTCCTGTATAAATCGGTTTCCTGTGCTGTTAGTCCTGGGGTTCCAGGAAGAGGAAATAAGGGTGTGGGTGAAAAGATAGGAAAAGTTACCCCAATCTTCACAGCGGAGTCGGTCGGTAGCGTGTTTTTGGTGCAAAGGCTACTTCTTGGTTCCTCGCTGGGTCAGATACAAAGAAAATCAGACCAAGTCTCACCGGGAAAATTTCAACTCCCGAAATTCAATCGGGAAACAAAACAACCTCCGGGAAGAGGTTCAACAAAACGGCCTCGCGGAAATGAAAACTTCTGCCGCCAATAAAACACGCCAGCGAACTCTCTGGCAAAACGCTCTTGGCTACGAAAAATTTAAGCTGGTTGCCCGCTTTTCAAACTATCACAACTAAATTCAAAACGAAGCGAGCGAAAAGAGCCAAGAGCCAGGCAGGGAGCGAGAGCAGAGGCAAGAGCCCCGCGGCCCAAACCTGAAAATATTCTTAAGTGCAATTAAAAATAATGTAAATACAAGACTACTTAACTATCACCATTTGAAACTACGGAACATCTGCTATACAAAGCAGTTAAGGGGTTATACTACCTTGGCGCACTGAAAATCGATCCTTTTATTGGAAATTTTTTTCTGGAAAACAACTCAATGGATTTAAATGAAATTTTGAGGCTTTATTATATAAGTCTTAAGGTACACAAGTTAAAGCAACCACAACAATATATTTCTTCATTCAGACAACCGAATGAAAATTTAGCAAAAGGTAGTCGAGGAAAAGCTTTTGTATTTTCCAACCACATAATGGAAGTTTGTGCTCCATATTCATCAGATATCCTACGAGAAGACGAACAGTTTATTCAAAAATATTTAAAAACACCATTTTATTTGGACTTGCCCATCAAGGAATTTAAAATACAAGAAATAAAGCGAACTATTATCCATTTAAACTACAAAAACAGTAAGTTATAACGATATTCGAAACAACTATTAAGTTTATATTTAACACTATGTTAAGAACTGGATGTTTTGCCGACCATTGGAAAGTTGCATAAATCTTCCCTACACAAAAACCCGTCATAGAATAGTTAACAAAATGACCAAAACAGCAAGAAAGAGCAAAAGAAAAAGTCTTAACGCAAGGTTATTTTATTAAAAATAAAATCTAATTTGCTCCATTCGTTCCACAGTGTTTTGCATTAATATCTGAGAAATACATATTTTCTTGTCACCCTTACTCATAAATTTTTGGGTTCCCCAGGAAAGTGTGCTGGACCTAACTGGGGTCAATCGTTACACCGCTTCTTCTTTAACACTGTTTTGTTCTAGAACAACCACTATGTGGAAAAATGTGAACAAATTGGCAAGTGCTACCTTAAAGTTGCATGCGTGCTGATGGTAGACGTAACAGTAAACCGCTCTACATCCATTAGTAAAATAAGCCATAGCATCAAGAGAATCTTAGTTGTCGTTACCCGGTTTTGGGAATGCACAAAATGTTGTGGACTGTCGTCCTTTTCCCTGGGTTTTTTAAATTGGGTTGTCTTATAAGTACTTTTATTTCTCTAATGGACTTTTTCCAGATGCAGTCTTCTTACAGGTCATCTAATAAAATTACATTTGAACCTTCTGCAACATTTTCTTAATTTCAAAATATACTAGCACGTCATTATGTAGATGATGTAGAACTTCCGTCACTTGCTTTCTTTGTGCAAATAAATATGACTTGGATTCAGTGTCACTAAAGTTTTTTTGAGGTTCCTACTCGAGATTGTCTTTTAACTTTAAGAAATTCTTTTGTGTACGATAAGCTTTTAACACTAGATTCGACGCTTTCGTTTTATCACTAATAATGCTAGGTCCCACTATAGCTTCTATGGCAAACAATTTTTACACATGGCAGCTCCCTGCAATTTGCAACCCTTTTTTTGTGGCTGCAAATAATTGCTCCACAATTTTATCAACAATACATCTACTTTTTATTTCACCTTCAAACTTCCTTTTAAAGATTTCTTCCGTGTTTATCTTCAGTAGCTTTAAAATTGCTTGATTTTTCTCTTGTGTTGCCTTTATCTCTTCTTAAGACTACTAGAACGTTTTTTTGCGCTTATTTCTATTTCGATTCTTAAACTTCCAAAAGACTTATTTATAAAGATTCTTTTTCCACCGCTTTTTTGAAACTTTTGGATGATTCTTCTGCATGTATATATTTGCTTCTTGTAATTTTTTTTAAATTACTTTTTTATATTTTCATAGCATTATTCCACATTCATTTTCAGTTCTCTATACTTCCCTTTTAAATTCTTTTTTCAAAGTTTGGAATGTTGTAAACAGATACGTGTCTGGATTTTTTTTGTCGATCAAAGCCTAACCTAATATATCCTACAGCGTGTTTTTTCTTTATAATCTTCAAATCTTGTTCCTCTAAGTCTCTTTTTAGCCTCATCACTATTAATTTATGCTACTTGATTTACATCATCATGGTAATTTATTTAAGTACTACTGTGAGTTGAACTTCTTTTACAAACCTTGCGGTTGTGGTCTTTGTACTTTTCCTAAAATCTGTCATTATAGACTTTTTCATATTATTTGGATACAGTAATTTTAAAAGAAGTATTACACTTTTTAACTCTTCAACATCTCTTGTTCCTTAAATTATACAGTACCTCGTTAAAAAATAACAAATATTTTTCTAATCTTCTAAGAAGTAGATGCAATTAACAAAATGTTTAATTTAAGGTTGTATTCTTTTTTATACTTGCATATTGAAAGATTTATTAACAATATCATCGACATAATTTCTAATAATTGTTAAATGTTTATGATTTTACAAAAAAAACATTCAAGTTCTCTTCAGTTGAACTCTCTACGTCAAGTTTTAAAATTAGAATGTATTTCCAAAAACTTACGACTAGAACAAATCTATGTTTTTTGATTATTTATGTAAAGTTTTATTTTGTATTTCTTTAGAGCTATCTTCAAACATTGATGTATTTTTGATGAAGTTTTAAGCTAAATTTTATAAGTCCACGGAAAATTGTAGGATTTTAAGAGGTTTCTTTTTTATTGTGTGTGCAAGATACTAACTCAAAGGCAATAACAATTTTTGAAAGATCATGTAAATTTTTATCGTTGCATATTTATAAAATTTTTGAGTATTTGTACAATTTGAATGAATAATTATCATTTCCAGTAAAGGAAGTTCTGTTTTACTTTCTACGTGCTCTTTATAATGTTTCCTGTTTTATTATCACTAAATAAGCCGAATTGTTTACTTCATTTATTGCCCACAATTTATCACCTCCATAAAGTAAATATGAGAAGCAATGCGGTACATTCTTTATTGCAACCACATATCTACTTATGAATTTCTATCGCAAATGCTTTTTATTAACTCTTTTTGCAAGGTTTTTCACGACTACTCTCTTTTACTTCCACCTTTTTTAAATATCCCGAAAAAATTATCAAATCAAATTATCTATCAAATTACAAAAATAAGTAAACTTACAAGAAATTACAGTGATGCCTCAGATAGTAGAAGTATAACGCGTACCTGCTCTGTTAAAATTTTAATTACACGGTATATATTTAACACAATAATTGGCCCATATCAAATCATTATCCATATATTATTATGGCGTACCACAAGGTAGTATACTGGGTCCTTTATTGTACCTCTTATTCACTGCTGATCTTCCAACCAATAACGAAGCGCTCACAACCACATTCGCAGACGATACTGCCATATTAGCTGTACATAAAAGTCCAATTGAAGCAAGCAACATACCACAAAACAGTATTAATGAAATCCATAAATGGACCCAGAAGTGGAGGATTAACCACATTGTCTTCACTAAATGCCGAGGCGATTCACCACAAGTAATGATAGGAAATCAGTTTATACCTACGACAGACAGTGTAAAATACCTCGGTATACACTTAGACAAGGGATTGACCTGGCGTACACATATTTGGAAAAAACGCAAACAACTAGGTACTAAATTCCGAAACCATTATTGGCTGCTGGGACGACAGTCTCAACTTACACTTCAAAACAAATTACTTGCATACAATGTCATCATCAGGCCAGTATGGACATATGGGCTACAGCTTTGGGAAACAGCATCGAAATTGAACATCGCCATCATCGAGAGATTCCAGTCTAAAGTGCTGCGTGCTCTTGTAGACGCCCCATGGTTTGTAACAAATAAAGACATCTACAATGATCTGCAAGTGCTGACAGTAAGTGAAACGATTGTGCAGTGCAGTGTTAAATACATTCAACGATTGGAAAATCATCCAAATGTACTGGCAGTAAATTTGCTTGATAACAGTGAACAGACAAAGAGACTTAAGCGTAAAACGCCACTCGATTTAGTTCATGACCGATAAATATCCTATTTTAGAGTTTAGTTAAGTTTACAAACAAATTTAAATTAATTTTCATATAGAGATTATTGTTCATTGGAGCATATCCCTATTCAAGTTAATGTTGTCAATCCACATAAATGCTTATTGTTAATTTTGTAACAGATTGCATAATAAACAAAAAAAAATATATATATTATTATAAATATGACAAAGCTGTTTGGTATTAATAAAATCTTTAATTAATAATACATGAACTTTATATATACAAATTGTAAGTTTTGCATTTTAGCTACATGTTTGTGTTCTTTATTATGGAATAGACTTAAACATATGAGCGTAAAAGGGGGATCAGTTGATTAAATCAGTAATGCCGTAAAAGTACAAAAACAGAAACAAGTTATGGTCAGCGTAATGATCAGAAAATTGCTGCACCTTGCTAACATACATTATGTCAAAAAAATTGAAAGTAAAGACGTTACACTTTAACTGAGTTTATAAAATTTTTATATAGATCTATTTCAAGGATCTTCTTCGGTCCATTTTATTTAACATAAAATTTAATTATGTAAATTTATTTGTTTTTCTTTTGGATGCTAAGTGGCTTTCCGGCTGACTTTTATCATCTGCTGCATTTAAATATAATATTGGAACTCTTTTATTAATTCCATAGCTATAACCACTAACAAACCAAGGTTTTGGCTTAGCTGTCGAAGTCTCTATAAAAAATTTAGAAAAAAATGTTTTATGGCAGATGGTTTGTCAAAGTTCATTGCTTTCCCTAGTAGTCCAATAAAGCAATTTCTCTTAACTAGAAGTAATTCAAAGAGCAAAGTTACAAAAAATCAAATATTTGAGCAAAAAATAAACATTTTAGACAGTGTCATAAAACAGCAATTATAAACTAAACAATAGTAAGAAATGTAATTAAAATTCTTAATCATTTTAATCAGATTATCTCCTCAAATACAATATGCATTCCATTTAAATCTAAGTTAAGCGTGGTGAAATTTGAGTTTTAAAAAATTTAGTATATTTTTCTGTATAAGCTATCACGATAAAACAATAAAGTTAATTGGTCATTTATTAAATTATATTTTCTTACATATTTTTATATAACTTAATTTTATTTAATTTTTTTGATGTCTTATTTTAAGATAATTATATCTTTTACGCCTACAAAATCATATAAATTGGATAATAAAATAGAAAACAAGCAACAAAACTACACAACATATTAATCTAAACTAATATTAATATTTAATTGGACCTTCGTTCTTGATAATCAGTTATTTTGGTTTTCTTTTTAGATGTGATGTTTGCTATTCTTTGCCATAATATTTATATTGGATTAAAATGCGGGGATTCTGTTGATAATTTTATTTTGTTAATTTTGTTGGTAATCATTTAAGTTTAAATTCTTTCTACTCCTTACTAAGATGAATTATCGTACTGGAAAACAAAACATTATCCCCAAACAAGCTTTTTCCACTAAAAAACATGTCACTCTACAATACTTTGAGCTATTTTTGGCATTTATTACCCCATTAACGACATGTAGCCCACCGCCTGCTTAAGTAGACCCTGCTGTGACTATAATTGTAGGAAGTACCCATTTTCGTAAATATTTCTCTTTGTAATAAAACCTTATTATATACTATTCGTGGCTAAATAGCACTTTCTGTTCTATGTTCTACGTTCTTTAGCAAACTGCAATCGAAAACGTTTTTGCTTCTCGGAGACTGGTGGCTTTTTCGCTGGTGTACGTCTTTTCAATTTGCCTTACACTGAATGTGCATACATTGAAATTTTGCGTGGGGTAATTTAGTCAGTTAACTAAAATAATGGCTTTTGTCTGTAAGGTAAGCCTTTTTTTCCACGGAAGTTTTGTCTTGAACAGAGATTTTTCTTGGTCAACCACTACACGATTTGTCAGCGACTTCTTTAAAAAGACAATTAATAGAGACATTACTAATGTAGAAATAACTGCAAAAATGCTAGTCATTGCCTGAGCTCTATTATATATATTTATGTGCGTTTTGTAAGTAAGTAATTTGTTAGCCTTTTATTAAGTAAACGCAGTTGTTGTCCACTGAATGATATTTGAGGAAAATGATCTATTCTGTAGTTAATGTGACGTGGACAGGCTTACCAAATCTTTAGCTACTATCGAACATTGTCTAAATTCACCTTGAAGCCATTACAAAATTAATATGCGACGCTAAAACTGTTGAGTAATACACAAATTTTTAATTGTAGTTACCCTTGTGGTCAGCAAGTCATTCGCATCTAATAGATATAGTGCAGATATAGCAGCATGCTTCCTTGAGGGACATTAGTTTTGTATATTGATTCTAATATCTGTGTAAAAAAATATTTTCTAATTAAGTAGAACTTGGAAGCGTAAACCTTTAGGATTAGTTGTTCCTTTTCAAATCTGATTGCACGAAGAAAGCTATTTTAAAAAGAGCAAACACATAATGCCTAGTAAAACATGTGTACACACAGTTATTAACATATTGTTAACTTAGATTAAAAAATTGTTCACCTTTTGCAGAACAGCTTTTTGAATTTTTTTAATTTCTTACATACCTTATACTTACATGTTGCATGTTATATATAGTAATGACAATCTGAGTTTAGTGCGAATAATTCTCTATCGATTACTGATGCTATCGGCTGCAAAAAAATTTCCATTTTCAACTATGAAGATTAAATTCAGAACTTAAATATAAAAATTTTGTAGGAATATTAATGATGCACATTGTATGATACTGTTAATATTTGAGAATTGTTTTTACTTTACATGCTGAAGACAAGCTGAAAATTCTAATATGCTTGAAATGCAACGTCAGGTTTCTTCTAATCTATTTTACTTGAACTACATATAATATAAAAGTGTTGAAACTTTATTTTGAAGAATAACTTTTTGTTAAATGTGTATGGGTCGGTAGTCAAATTTTCAGTGTTTCTTGTATTCACGTTACAAACTACAGTCTTCACCGTCAAATATTGAAGTAGGTTCGGTATTTTTGTATCTGTCACATTTTGTTAAGTTGTAAGGTCATCAATGACGTAATGCCTGTCTTTTACTACAAAAGTTAAGTATAAATAAAATCAATCTAATCTAACGAAGAGTTATAAAAGACAGCAAATATAGAACAACTTCTGGATATATCTTGTATACTAACGACATCGAAAATGTCAGCTTAATTTAATATACAATATTTTGGAAGTGTTTTGTGTTAAAAAATCTAATAATCACTTTTCAATTTAGAACAATTTGCTCTGTTTAGCAAAATTAGTTTTAATGCTGTAACCGCTTACGGTTGTATCCAAAAGTTTTGAAAATTAACCATATAATGTGCTGTAGAAAGGCATTTGTCAAGTTAGAAAATTTGCCTTATTAATTAAACAATATTTTATACATGTAATTGTCACCGTAATTAGAATTAGCAAAACTTTTCTTTGAGATATGGGCTTTAATAAAGAAATTTAATGATTTATATTAAAATGTATTACTTGACGTTTGAGTTAACAAATTTTATACATAATTTTTAAATAAATTAAATAATTTGTTTAATTCTTTATTACAGTTTTGTAAGCATTTTAATTTCTAATACTCGGTGTTCAGTAAATTTATTTATATCTTACTTTCTTCACAGTACAAAACCCAACAAATTTAACTTATTGTTGATGTCATTTATAATTAATAATGTAACTTAGCTTATTTCTATCGAGCTCTTTAGATATTGTCTCTATCAAAACTAACCATAAAATAATTTGAACTTCAGCTTTCATGTTTTCTATTGTGCAGTTTCTTCGAAATATACAGCTCTCTGCAAGTTGTTCGATCTGTCCCTTGTACCAAACAAAGAATTTTTGGCATACTTCTTTAACTTGACTAACGACTCAAATGATGACCACGAAAAAGTTTGCCACAGGTCAAGACAGGCCATAATTAAAAAAGTCAAGATTGGGACAGCAAGTTGGATGCGACAGGACATCAATACTATCCAGTTCAGCAATTTTGCCTTTGTACCATTAAGACGAATGCGTTGTCTTGTTGAGGAAAAATTCGTTTGTAGTTGAAGACTTTCAATTTGTTTTCTGTACTATTATATTTACAGCGTTTTATTTGGAACCAATTTAACATGTACAATACCGATAACATTCTACGAAATTGAGATTATGACTTTCTTGCTAAAACGATTCTTCGATCAACTGGTAGTGGATTTTCGTTCTGAGAAGCCCAGAGCTTAAACCGATCACTAAGAACACTGCGCACCATGTTTCATTACAAGTGACAATGCGCTTCCAAAACCAATCATCCAATGGATTTTTAAGCAGTTGGCGATAAATGTTGATTAGGTTATTGGTTTGTGCTTTAGTCAGTTTCTGAGTAACTTGATTGGTTTCTTGTGCACAAAGTCGAGTTAACACAATTTATTTTTGATAGTAGTGTGCGAGGAGTTGAGTTCAGCCAACAAATCGGGAGTGTTTGACAAAGGTTAAGCTCTAAAACAATTTGCAAGTCTTATTCATTTAAAACAAGTGGTCAGCCGGAATGTAATGATTTTCAAGGCTAAAGTCACCAAAATTGACAGCTTGTCCCATTTTGAAACAATCACATGGTTTACAGTTTTTGTCCTTCAGCATGGCATATCTTCTTAGCATATCATGTTAGCAGTTTGAAATTCAAAGATAAATTTTATCTATTGTTATCTAGAATCCAAAGGTAAAGATTATTACAACCCCATAAATAACAAAAATGCGTAAATTCCAAGTCGTAATGTAAATGACTTTTTAGATTTAATATTAGCTTTTTAACGAATTTGAATATTAAACAACATTTTTGCAAGGCTCACTTTTTTTTTAAATTAAACCCTAAAAAGTTTAATTTTCTTTTTAGTCAGTTGGTTTTAGGAGTTAATTGGTTTTACACCAGTAGTTAACCATCCAATAAAAGCAAAATTAGGGAAGAATATTTTCCGCTAGTTGGATAAATTTATCTGTGGAGCTTCAAATGATTCAGAGTTTAACTATAGAATCGCTAAACATCAATACTTATTTTGGATCATTTTTAATATTATTGAAGAATTTTGAGGTACTTATTGCTCTTTCAAGTTACTGACTTTATATTTGATTTATATGTGAAACATAAAAAGTTCTTTGGGTAATTCAGCTGTGTCTTTTTTCGTACAGGATTTTAAAATTGGTCTACTGAAACATTAAAAATTTAAAATAGAGTATAGAGATGCTTCTGTAGGGATATTTAACAGATCATGTCTGTTTGCATAATTCATGCATTTACAGAAACATTTGGAAAATCTATTTTTGATTCCTTCTTTTGTTGTAGCTTTAAGAGCAAATTTTAAAACAAAGACAAACTACAATCTTGTAAAAGCTCTATCATTAGTAGTCAACTTTTAGTCTTCAACAATTTTATTGCAAGTATTGTTAAATGAATGAAATAGAGAAACATCTACGGCTTGGGTAATATGGATCGCATTTGGATAATGTTAATATTTTATATGTAACATGTGATTTATGATCATCAATTAGTAAAAAACAGGATATTGAACTTTAATTGCCAAAATATCTGTCATTCATCTTTTGAGTACTCCAATTTTTCTTGCAATTTCTGGTATTTTCTCTTACAGATGACGTATTGGAAACTTGGTGTTCATGATACAGTAAAATACCTAAAGCACACAACCATTTCTTTTTTTTTATCTTGTAAAATTGGGACCTTGCATTAAACTGATCAAGATACTAGTTTGAAAACCAGATAATTAAATATGCTCAAGGCATTTTTATTTAAATTCGTATAATACTACCTTATTGCCATCTCTGTAAGTCGACTTTACATCAAAATTATGAACTTACCAGGTCGTTGAACTATTTCTGGATGTCTTGTTATAAAATGATTAAACTATTTGAGACCAGGAGTATATTCTTTAAATAATGTTGGTCTACTTTCCCTTTTCAATTATTCTTTTGATCAGTTAGTCTTTTTATAATTGGAATGCCCTTTCGATTATGGCGCTTATTCGGCTGTTCAATAACTAATGCTCTTGTGCTGTTAATGTGGCTGAACATTTTCCGCTATAGCAGATACTTTATTTTTAAATTGCTGATTATGGTTTAATCTAATGAAAACATATTTTTGGGCTTTATTTCTTTGATGGTATTATTACATACCAAATGCTCGATAACGGAAACTTTTTTTGTTCTTTATTCACTCCAAATCAAAAAATAAACATCTACGTTGTTAGACTTTACTATTTTAATATTAGTTTTATTAAATTTAAAGTTGTGATTCGGTTCGGATTCCGAAATGGACATTTTACTGGCATCAGCTACAAAGAACTTTAAATCACCTTAAAGCATCTTTTGAATCATCACAATTTCTCTCTCTTCATGGCGCTACAGTCCCATCTGGACCTGGGCGTCCCGTATTTTTTGCCTCCAATCTTCCCTGTTTTGTGCACTAATCCTCCAGTTTTGGATGTCAAGTATTTGCTGTGCATCCTCTTCTATGTTATCGGACCATCTTTGTCTTGGACGGCCCCTACCTCTTCTGCCTTCAATTCGCCCTTGGAATATTCTCTTTGGTATTCTTTGTGCTTCCATTCGTTCTACATGTCCTGCCTATTTCAGTCTTAGTAGTTTTGCAAATGCTACTATATTTGCCTCCTTATGTAGTTGTCTCAGTTCAAAATTGTACCTTATTCTCCATATGCCATCTTCTTGTACTGGGCCGAAAATTCTTCTTAATATTCGCCTTTCAAAACCCAATAGTGTTTCTTCTGCTTCTTTGGTCATTGTCCATGACTGACATCCATATGTGACTACCGGTCTGATCATACTTTTATAAATCTTTAAATTTGTTGCTCTTGTTATGTATGATGCTTTAAAGATTGATGTTAATGAGAAATATGTTCTATTCCCTGCTGTTACGCGTAGTTGAATTTCTTGTGTTATCTTGTTTTCACTATTTATTTGGGTTCCCAGGTATTTGAACTGCTGTACCACTTCAAAATTTTTGTCCTCTATTGTATAGTTTGGACCTAATCTTCTTGGGGGTTTTACTGCTAGCATTTTTGTCTTCTGTTTGTTGATCTTCTGTCCCACCTTTTGTGCTTGTATTTCTATATTTCTGTATATGTACTTGACTTCTCTTTCCGATCTTGCTACCAGGTTGATATCGTCCGCATATCCGATCACTTGGTGTGACTTGTTAATGATGGTGCTGCCAGTGTTGCTGTAGCTTCGCTAATTACTTTTTCCAGTACTAGGTTAAACAGTATTGGTGCAAGTCCATCTCCTTGTCTTACCCCTTTAGATGTTGTAGACATCGGGGAGATTCTATTCTGTATCCTTACCGCAGCTCTAGAGTTTTCCATTGTCATTCTTGTTAAGCTAATTAATTTATTCGGGATGCCTAATTTTTCCATGATGTTGTACAAGCTGTTTCGATCTATGCTATCATATGCCTCCTCAAAGTCAATTAATAGTTGAAATATTGGTATGTTATACTCCCATGCTTTTTCCAATATTTGTATTGTTGTGAAAATTTGGTCCACTGTAGATCTGCCCTGTCGGAAGCCGGCTTGGTATTCTCCAATTATGTCATTTCCATATACCATTTTTTTTGTTGTAATATATTTGTGAAAATTTTGTATGTAACACACAGTAAGGATATACCTCGGTAGTTATTACACTTGTGTTTATCTCCCTTATTGTATATCGGACAGATAATTGCTGTGTTCCATTTTTCTGGCATTTCTTCTTTATTCCATATGAGGTTGATTAGCTCTTGAATTTCCTTGATTAGTGCGTCTCCCCCGTACTTTATTAACTCGATTGGTATGCCATCGATTCCCGGTGCTTTGTCATTTTTCATTCTTTGTATGGCGGCCGCTACTTCTTCTATTGTGGGCTCTTTAATTTCCGGTTGTACGGTATCTCTTGTTATCTTTGGTATTCTATCGTTTCGTTCCTCTTGTGTTAACAGCTCTGCGAAGTGTTGTCTCCATTGTTCTATTACTTCATTTTCTTGTGTTATATATTTTCCTTCTTTGTTTTTGCACATTGAGGGTCTGGGGTGGAAATCTTGTTTGGTGTTTCTGATGATATTGTACATTCTTTTAACCTCTTTTGCTTCTCTTTGCCTGTTCTATTTCATCGATTTGTTTATCGAGGAAATCTCTTTTATTTCTTCTCATCAGTTTCTTTACTTCTCCTCTTAGCTTTCCGTATTCTTCGGTTTTCCGCCTGGTGGCCCTCTGTAGCAGTTTCTTTTTTGCTTCATTTCTTTTATATATTGCCTTTTCACATTCTGTGTCCCACCATGTTGTTCTTGGTTTCTTTTGTACGTATCCTATGTTCTCTTCCGCCGTAGCGACAATAATATTTTCTATTTGCTTCCATTTTTCTTCTACTGACTCTATCGGTTCCACGCTTACTTGGTTTCGTTTTTCTTTAATGTCTCTTCCATTTTCCGTTGGTATTTCGTTCTGTAGCTTTCATCCTTTATTTTATGTACATTGTATTTCTTATTCCTCTGCGTGGGTATAGCTCGAGCGTTATCTATTTTGTCCCTGAACACTGTCTTAACTAGCATGTGATCAGATTCACTCTTCACTCATCGCTCCTCTCATTGTTCTTATGTCTATACAGCTGGATTGATGCCTGTTTGATATTAAGACATGATCAATTTGGTTGACTGTCCTTCCGTCTGGTGATATCCACGTGCCCTTATGTATCCGTTTATGTGGGAAGGTTGTACTTTTAATTGTCAGTCCCTTGGCCGTCGCGAACTTTATAATTCTTTCCCCATTGTTATTTGATTCCTCGTGTAGGCTATGTTTGCCTATGGTCGGGAAATATACTTCTTCCTTGCCAACCTTTGCATTTAGATCTCCAATAACTATGTGTATATCATTGCTGGGTGTTTTCTGCATTTCTCTATCTAGTGTCGCATAGAATTGCTCCTTTGTGTTATCTTCTTTCTCTTCTGTTGGTGCGTGTACCGAGAACATAGATATGTTGTTAAATTTCATTTTTATTCCTATGTTTGATATTCTTTCATTGACTGGTGTGAACTGTAGTATTTTGTTTTTGACTCGTGGCCCTACTATAAATCCTGTTCCTAATTCATGTGTATCCTCTGCCCCGCTATAATATATTTGGTGTCCTGATTTAGTCAAACTTCCACATCCCAACCACCTTATTTCTCCGCCTGCAGTAACTGCTGGGTGGATTGAGTAGCCCAGTAAGTACTGTTACCGGTCCCAAGCCCGGATAAAGGGGGAGGGTTGGGCGTAGGGTTAACACCCCTATCCTGTAAAAAAAAGCAATGTTGTGAAGACCCATATTGAGCCTCGGAACTACGGACGGATGTCAAGAAGACGAAAACGGCGAGAAAAGGACATGATTATCGGAACATGGAACGTAAGAACGTTATATCAAATAGCGCTCTTGAAACGACTATGAAAGAAATAATCAAATATCAAATGGACATAACAGCCCTACAAGAAATAAGGTGGTTGGGATCATCACAATTTGGTAGGGAAAAAATTGCGACTAGTCGTGTTGCAAGCGACGCCGCCTATAGGAGCGCCGAAGACTCTGAATAACCAATCTTCTCACTCCCTTAATATTTTCTGGAGTCCGAGTTGTTTGGAGACAGCTAACTACTTTATTATTTATAACCCATGCAGTTGTACGAAGTGATTAAACTCATCGGATTGTTGTGCTACGATTGGAAATCGCCCTATCACATGTTTCAACATTGAACTGTCGACGAAAAGAAGTTGAACCGTAACAATGGAAATATTTCTAAGAAACTGCTTGATCTCAAAAACCCGATGATTTCTGAACTTTTCACAGACAGCATGCCGTAGTCATTGAGCCCTTTTCCCAACAACCACCCATTTCGAAAAGATGCGTTCTTTTGCGCCCTGTAGTAGCTAGGTCTTGTAGACTCTGGATAGTCGTCCCGCATGGAAGTTTCACGTAATAAAAAAATATTAAATTAGGGCCACCTCACATCTGCTTATCAACAGAAAATCGTCTCTAAAGAGGGAATATACTATGCTACTTTATAAATCTCTAATATGGCCATTAATTCTATACGGTTACTATCTGGAGAAACACATCAAAGGATAAATCGGCACAGAATCTAAACACTGCACCATATAATCCTCAAAATCTCAGTGATTACAATAAACAACTATATTCAAAGCTTGGTATATCTACGATTTTGGAGGATATCAAAAAAATTAAACAAAAGCTCTATGCAAACCTAATTTTTTTAATTTTTAAAAGGACAAGATTAACTTTCTGTTATCTTGATATTTATTATGTATTATTATTATTATTTATGTAACAGTACTATGCATAGTAATTAATAAAAAAGATAAGAATTAACTAGTCAAAAATGTCATATTTAGGTGAAGCAAAAAACAAAATTTAGACGTTAGGGTTGGTTAAGAATAACAACATTGACGGACTTACACGTTCAAATTATATATAATTAAAAAAGATTAAATATATTTCTACATGTACTTTGAAGATATTCAATTAGTTTTGGATATTAAAGTTTAGATTCAAGTAAAAATTTATTTTTTGAACAAGTAAGTAATAATTTCTAATAAAAATATTTCGGGTGCTATTCCATTTATCGTAAAAATATTATAAAAATGATCGTTTATTACTATCACGGACAAAGCAAACCAAAAGTTATCCAACACTTTCTAATAAAAAGCTCTAGTAAATTTACTACACACCCAGTTCAACTGTAAAATAGGCGATCACCTAAAAACACAACAAGGTCACGTGAATTTGCTGTAGCACAGATTGCAAAAAGTAAATTTATAAACATAAAATATGCAGCACTTTTCCAAGTTTTATTCAATTTATGTATAATGCATTTGGAAGAATATTATTTTACGTTCATTTGCAAATTACTTACCTGTTGCATATTTAATTGTCAATTTGCTCTTTGTTTTCAAGTAATTATTTAAAGTAACTCAGCCCTATAAAAGCAAAATTAATTAATAGCAATTAACAATAAATATTTTAGTGAAAATTATGTATTAATTTTAATGAGATAAATAATATTGACCATATAAATCCTATAATTTTTAGTTGTAATAGCACTGATGTATTTATTGCTAAGAAAACTATAGTTTATACAGTTGAAATAACCAGAGTTAAAATAATAATAAAAAAACATGTTTCTTTGTTTAGAAAGCGCCAAAGAAAACCAGCGCAGGGTATGTTGTCCGGGTATCCCGAAAGATATTCCGTTTGACTTCATGACAAAGAACTGTGCAATACAGCACGTGAATGTCATGCAGAAATAACTTTTGCGGCCAATCGTCCCAATCACGATCGCGACATTTCGCAGCGATTTGTCCGGGCTTGGCGGACATGATAAAGTAATGGATTGGCTGCGCGAGCCGGAGCTGCGGCGGCACTGCAAACTTCGCATATCCCAAAAGCGCCGTATAAAAAGCCCCATTTACATCGGCTCCAAAAGGCGGCCGCATAACTTCGCTGAATTTTAATATAGCGTTCAGAATATTCAGCGAAGTGAATTACTTTGCCGGCCGCCCGGAACTTCGGCGGCGACCATCTTGTCTCAGGAGGCAGCTCCTTTTAAAAGTTCGCTGCGAAGCTCGGGCTTGGATTTAAAGTGACGCCATATTATATGTAATATGTATTGATCTAAGTTTAGAGCTTTTTCGGCTTTTAAGTTATCCGCTTTGGCGCCGTACCCGCGTGCCTGCGCGCACTTCGCCTCCTGAAATATTCACGAAAACGGCATATTTGATAATACCTCATCTCATCTGCTTGCCCCGTACGCCCAGCCCCGATCAGTTTCCGGCCTGGTTATGGTGCTGCGGAATTAAGCTCGCGCGCTGCCACCAAATTTATACGCGGAATGGAGCAGGTTCGTGCTCTCGAGCCCGTCACGCTCTTTGCACGAAATACTTGCTCGGAACGGAAGTAGTTGTTATGATTATGCGTAGCACGTTAAAAACGCACACGTTTTTGTTAATTTACAGTGCCACATAATTGGACAATTTACTTTCCTGAAAACACAGAATGTAATTATCGTTCCGTCAATCGCCAAAGAAATGTATTTGCATATTTTAATGTTTCAGAAGTCATTAGAATTTTGGCAGGCAATTATGTAAACGTGATACAACTGTAAAACCACAAATAAAATTAGCACATAACAGAGACTTTCGCTTTTAGCTTGTTACAACTCAAATATTTTATGAACAATTATAGAGATTAAGCAATACATCAAACTTTTTTACTATAAAGTTAAAAGAAAAGGTAGTAGAAACTAGTAATAAGAAATATTTTAATGTATTTAGAAAAAGTGTTTTACTCGTTACCCCTTTAATAATCGTAACATCAAAACGTACCTCATTTTGAGAAACGTAAAAATTTTATACTATGTGCAGAAAGTACTTGCCAATACTTTGATGTCACTGCCTGAATTTCTCCACTGATGTTCTTTTTCAAGATTATGTTAAACTCCCCCTTTCAAACCCTCCCACAGAAAATAATCAAACCATTTCAGGTCGTTAAAAAATGAACCATGGCCATGTTGTGTTTTGGGTAGAATGTCGCTCCATCCTGCTGAAAGTATGCAAACTAATTTACAAGCGTGTGGAAAATATCCGTATGCGCAAGTTTTATGGTGGTTATATCTAAGATAAAACCAATTATATGTCGCTGCAGCATCTCACACTAAACATAAATTTTTTTCTCGGCCAAAATGTTTGCAAAATAAAAAACTCCACACGTCTCGGAACAGAGGGAGCGAAAGCAAGTAACTTTTCAGCAATCGCTTTATTTCAAAAGGACTTTTACTACCTCATTTGTCTGACCCTACGTGATCGATTATTTTCAATAAAGATATCTGAAAGGGGAAAATTGTAGTCACCTTGTAAACAAGCATCCTATAATGTCATTACATTTTTTACAAAAGTATCTTGTAATATCTTCATTGGTGATAAGTTTATTAAAGAAATGCCATGCTTGAATGCGCATTAGGCAGCTTGAATAGATTATACATCCTTGTGGTTTACAAAAGGCGTATTTTCTTTGTGTCTCTTTCCTCTTTTTTAATCTTTCTTATTTTCTAAGATGCCATTTATTACTCATTACATTTGTTATATATTTTCTGCTTAACAGCAAATTTAATTTCAAGAAATGTTGCAATAATTGAGAATGTAAGAGGTTCTAATTACATAGGGCATATTTATAAAGGAATTAACAAAACTATTACGGTAAAAATATGGAATTCCAATAAAAATTTAAAAATTTTGTATCGTCAGAATACGTTGAATTTCATCTTATTGCTGGTTGTGGTAGTTTCTGTCTTAAAGAAAATCTATGAAACAAACGAACGTGCCAGACAACAGTACCAATCATTTCTAGTAAAGCGGGTGACAGGTCTGTTGGTTGATAGTTCAGTTCTTCTTACTTGTTTGATGTTAAGCATTATATTTTTGCTTTCTACAAATTATGCGTAATCTATACTGGCTAACTTGTTAATTTGATTAATTGTTATATATAAAAATTTGAATATACATAACATTATGCAGCGCAATTAGGATGTATATGCACTAATCAGCATTATTTGTGAACAATCGATGAAAAATGTGCAAACTCTGTATGAGCAGCTTGTAACTTCTTTATAAGCTGCTTGTAAGTATTTGCTAGTCAAGGAAAAAGAACTTTACCAGAAGTGTCTCAAAGTAAAAATAAAATATAACTTATTTGGGTTTTGAAGTAAACTCATAAGTATCCAAGACTAATTCTCTATATGTACAAGTTTTCTATAGAAATATCTTAATAATGCAAAATATAGCAATGATTTAAATTTTTCAAATTTAATTTTCATACAAAATATCACTTTAAAAGACAAAAATGATAAGAATTAAACGCTATGAAGGAAATTGACTTTACATACACACAATTCACCCACAGATTATTAACAATGTTTGATGACCTTTTATACACAAGTGTGGGACCAATTCTAAAAACATATTACAAGTTGTTTATAAACTCTGGTATTTATCCACTCTTACACGTGCTTATGTTCCAAACTGACAAAGACTAGACTGGCTGAATTAATATGAATGTATAATATGTAATTATAAAATCTGATAATTGTCTTAGGGACATTCTAGTTTTGCGGCTTCTAATATTGCATATTTCCTAGATGTATACGCTTTTCATTTTGATATAACTTATCACTTGCTTTACATAAACATACAAACACCTTCTACTACACCGTAATTTATTTCCTATATTTGGTTCGCAAACTGACTTATAAAGCAAATGAAAGAACTATTTTTTGTAAATTTTCGAATGAAACGCATTAAAATAAAAATATATTTCTTAATATCGCAACTTTACACAAAGGGTTTGATGCTGATTAGTAGAAATGCACTAATGCCATCGTTATGAAAAAGAAATCAGAGTAAAACCTGGTGTATTCAAAGCATGTTACAGAAAAAATGTTTTTGTAGAAATTTAAAAACAAAAAAATATGCGATTTTTAATAAGTTGAGACGAGCTCTAATAAAGGCATAAAATATACGTTGTATTGCTCATTAGATTTTGCAAAATTGCATTGCATTGATTTCTCTTCTAACTGTTTGTAGAAGAACTCTTCAATTTATTAGTACCTTTACTAAACTGATTAGAGATCTAAATTAAAATACAGCTCTTAATCTACTTCGTAAAATAAGACCAGTTCCTATTGGTTTAACGAGTGATTACCAAATGGATTATTGATAATTTTTATAGAGTTGTGTGAGCTGCTAATCACAATAAACTTGCTGGAATATAAGAAGTTTGTAACAAAAAAGGGAGAAAAGAAAGTTTGAGTTATTCAACGCCATTGACGACGAAAATAATGACTACACTATATGATGCTTTAGACCTCTTTACATGGACAAGCACATGGCATGGCTATAAATCCAAATTGACAAAAAATTGAGTTGCATATGCATGAGCATGTTTGTGAACTTCTATTTGTGCTCAGTTTGAAATACAAAATATAAAATGATGTCAAAAACTATGATAGGAGTGGATTTAATGGTAAATACAAAATGCAAACTTTAAAACTAAGATGGTTTTCATAGTTGTAGAATTATAATGATGACTTTGAAAATGTGTAAGGTACTATTTCATAGCCATAGAAATTACATTGGTCTGATAATGCTATTAATTCTACTGATTCTAAGATGTATATACTAGTAGTGTAGTTAATTACGTCAAATTAATTTAAGTCTTGAAGTAAAGATGAGAACCAGAAGCTGTCTTAGAAAGGGTTAATGCTTGATCAACATGTTTGTATTTATTTAGTACATGTTTACATTTAAGTGAGAATCTTGTTTTGTGACATCTCCATTTAAATGGTAGCCAAACCAGAGCGTTAAAAATTAAAACATTTTGTAGTCTATAAGAATATAGACAAAACCACCTAGTCTGAATGTAGAGGAAATTGAATCAGCAATTTGTTTATACCATATTTTTTGCATAGTTCTGTATGCAAATCCCATATAATTGACTGGGTAATATAAAGCAAAATCTACAATTTATGAACATCGATCTACAATAAGTATATCGTCCACAATAGTATCGGCTGGGTTGTTAATCACAATGACGGGCAAGATTACACTTAAAGGACCTTTGAAACACTCCCAACATAAAGATAAAAAAATATCGATTTATCAATTTTGGAAATAAATGTATATTGCTGCTTTTAAAGTCATAAATACAATCACGTGCTTTTTCTTTCAAAAGTGCCCTGAAAAGGCATTTCCAATGTACTACACTGTATAATTCAAAATAGAGTATGGAAAGCTAATTGGAATCATAATAACTTGTTGTTATTGAAATAAATAATAATATAAAAGTTTAATTTAAATGTGGTAAGCTACGAAGACAATTCTGATTATGGATATTGAAAAACTAGAATTCGTCATACGATAATTTACGAGACCCGTTATGAGTGCAGAGTTTTATCAGCGTGTATATGTTATGCAAAAATTTATTAATAAATTTCATCCCACACACAATTATATACTTCGATTAAATTTATCTAGTTCTCATTAAGCTATTTAGAACTACAAAGTCTTGATCCTAAAGAATCTTATCTTCCAAAAGTCTGAAGCTCTAACAATTGGAGATTTCTAGACTGTTTTATCAATATTTGTTTTTGGTGAAGTATAAGAAGCTTAGATTAAAAGAGCAATTATAAACTAAAATTTAAAGAATGATGCAATGAACCCATCTCCATTTCATAATTTTATTGTATTCATATCTAATTGTCATAGCTTTTTATTTATAAAACAATTCAAGCAAGACATTGCTTTATTTATTATTAGTAATTTTTCTTATATATGTAGATCATATTTTTTATTGTACTTCTAGTTTCTACTTTTAATTTATTGTTTTGTACAAATGAACTATTTATTAAATTTATTGTTTAATTAATTTTTCTGTTCAATTAATACAATTTATAATTAGATGACAGAACTAAGTGGATTTTTAAAAACTAAGAATTATTTAAATTAATTACTTATTAAACTAATTTAATTAAAATAAAAAATTTTATATTTTTTATTTTACAATACTTACAGTGAAACAACTCTAGTGTAGAAAAGAAGTCTAGAGAAAGGGGCTAGATTAGGGAGGTATCCACAGTGTATAGCAGTGTTTTTACCAAGGTATATGGTATGGTGTCGGCCTACTTGCGCCCGGCTCATTTGCGTCCACCGCCATTTTCGGCTCACTTGCGCCTCAGAAAAATGCCAACAAAACTAGTGGTCTCATTTGCGCCCATCGTTGCAACTCCTTAGTCATTACGACTAATTACACAAAATTTTATAATCTTCCACTGGGTTCCCCTAGCTTCAATGTGTTTTTATCAGTTCGATTTTTGTATTTATTGGGGATTGATTTTTGTGTTTTATAAAAGTTCATTTTATGATTTTTGACATATTTTTTTATATTTTTTGTTTTTGGCATTTTAGATTAATATTCATAATATATACATACATGCATAGTCGAGTAGTATATAGTTAATAAAGTTTTTGTATATATGATAAAGTGCGCAAACATTTCCCTAAAACGCTTGTATTTTCAAGTGTGTCTTCTATATTCTTCCATCCAATCTTACGCACTTCTTTTTTTTTTCTTTGGCTGTCCAAGTTTAAGTAATACCTTTCGTACTTATAAAAACTCATTAAAGCTAGGGGAATCCAGCGGAAAATTATAAAATTTTGTGTAATTAGTCGTAATGGCTAATGAGCTACAATGTTGGGCGCAAATGAGACCATTATGTTTGTTGGCATTTTTCTGAGGCGCAAGTGAGCCGAAAATAACGGTAGGCGCAAATCGGCCGGGCGCATCTAGGCCTATATCAAATTGTATGTACCCCTTATTTAGCTACACAAACATTATTTTACATGAATACGTACTTTACTGTAGTAGAGGTACTGATAATGCGTATGTGACATACCAATTATTTTGCTTATGTTGGTAATTAACTTTAATTAAAAAACAACTAAAGTATATGTGTGGATGCGTATATACTTTAGTGTTAGAATAAAATAGACAGAAACAAAATTAAACAACTAATGTTATTATAACAACTAACATCTAGAAATTATGCTCAGCTAAACATTTGTTAGCGTCACACAATGTTTTAACATTTGAAATGTAGTATTTATTAAATTGTTCAATTCATTCTCACACCGCCCCTATTTGCTCAGTTTTGTTACTAAGGTTTTACAGTCTTTTGCCCATATTCTGTTTGTAAAATTTACTAACGGTTTTCACTCAGGTCAAAAGTCGAATATGATGTTTCTCCTTCCATGCTGTAGAGAATTTTTATTGAAGGCAGGTAAAAATCTATCAGTTAAAATTTCAATATATGAACCACATAACAATGAATATGATTTGCCACCATACCAACCACCATCCCATACCATTATGTTAACTCTCCCATGTTTTACGGTTTGATGAAAGAGTCTAACATCCAGTTTATTGGACGAACATTTTCACTTAACCATTGTTACTAAATTAACATTATTGGCTTTTGTCAAAACAATAACGGACTGCTAAAAGATATCGAAAATAAGTATTTGTTGCCGAATTGAAAGAGTGTTAGAAAGGGTTACTTATTGGAAATTTTACAGTCCCACGCTATGCAAATAGCGTTGAATGGTGTTTCTGCTATTTTTCTGACATGTACACTAACTAGAAGGTCCATATCGTCTTTTTGCCAGTTCCATCACACTTTTGTTTTTATTTATTTAGTGAGGCGCCTAAATTGTTCACAGATGATTGAGAATGTTATTTGTTTTAAGTAAAGGGTAGCCCAAAATAAATGTGGATTTAAATTTTAAATAAAAATTATTTTGAATTTATTTTTTGGAGTTTTATTGTTTTAAAACACACGTTTTGCGATAAAATATGGGAAATTATATCTGACAAATAATCATCGCCACTTCGACTACAAATCTTGGATGTCTTCACAAAATTTCATCGATAGCATGTCAGATTTAGTTCTTGAACTGGTTGTGGATTACTGGTGTAAACCTTGGACTTCAGATAACTCCAGAGAAAGAAGTCGCACGCTGTGAAATCACAAGATTTTGTTGTCTGGTTGATGTGGAATTTCGCGAAATTACGTGACCATGAAATTGTTGGTGCATTTTCAGCATCATCGAAGGAGCATGGGCTTATCATGCCACCTGCTCAAGATCCACGCCAAACAATGTATTGGTTTTTATGAGTTACACAAGCATTTTCCGAACAACAAATGCGCTAATTTTGTTGGTTTGCGTCCTATCCAATTAAGAATGTGGTTCATTGTTAAAAATAATTTTTTATTAAACTTGGAATGTACTTCCTGACATTAATTGGCAATTTATCGACGGTGAAATGGCTAGAAAGCTTCCAACTTGCGTCAATTGAATTTTGTACGTTTGAAGGCGTAAGTCTGAAATGAAGGGAGCTTCTCAAAATTTCCAACTGTGAATGATGCGAGTTGATGTTTGCTGATTTGCAGCTATACTTGATCAATGAATTTAAAATCTCGAAGTACACCATGTTTATTTCCTTTACAACTTTTCTTTTCTTTTTCTTGTAACACTTTTTCAAGCATGAAAAACTAATCCGTTCACTGAACGCATTCATATCAATTTACCTCTTTATATTTATTTCTTAATGATATTGGCAATAGTACTTTATAACAGCATAAAAATGTTCTGTGACTCCAAGCACCTTACTTTTTACAATTTTATTTAATCAATGATTTGCCTTTATTCCTGCTAAGCCATCTTTGAAAGACAAAACGAATAGAGAAACTAAAATTTTCGTATAAAATTGTCACATACATAAACAGATCAAAATTTTAAAATTTTGTTATTAGAATTTGTTAGAATTTTACACCACCAACTTATTATTATCGATATTACATATACAATTCAAGTAAATATATATATTATTGGTCTTAAATAGTTTTCTAAATATTTATAATACAAACATGTGAGACACACAATATTTGTCTATGTCCATGTTAGGGGGAGTCTACATAAAAGACATTTTGTTTCTGGGTTGGAATAGAACTAAGTGCCTATATTATAATCCTTATTATTGTCTTATTTTATGTGCTACCTTATTCTAGCAATAATTGCAATATTTTCTTAAGTTTGATTATACATATCTATTGGCTTAGAAATCTTCTACACGCACTTCGATCAAACAGGAAACCAGCAGTCGACAACCCAGTAATCAATTACCGCACGCCTTTTCCCAAAACTCATTTGGAACGCTTAGTCAGACCATTGATTTTTCCATCCCAATGCACCCAAACGTTTCCTTTCCCTCGGCTGCATTTCTAAGTGACTAAGCAGTAACTTAAACAAATCGGCAGCCACTGCCTTGAACACAGGATGGCTGCGTGTCCATGGTTCCAAAATTACACAACCTCATCCATTAAACGTTATAATTGCGAAAGAGCAATCTAGTTTTGGTTCATCCGCTGCTGCAGCAGCCGCGGGTGAGCATATTTTGTATGTTTGCTGGCCTTGGTGTCGCCATTATCTGCTGATTGTAGAGATTATGCTTAATGGATACCATGTTCAAATTGCATGGTTGCGCAACAGATTTTAGAGTTGTGTAGTTTTGTAATTTAAAAAAAATTACTGTTCTATATTTTCATTATAGATAGAAGGCATGATTATAATTCTGTGTAGAAATTATTGACATTTAGGTTAAACAGTTTTACGTCTACTTATCTATGCAATGTAACAGTAATTATAAGTTATCTTATATTTTGTTGTGTTTGATTTAAATATTATTGGTTTATTCAATTACAGTTGGGCTTGATTATGTAATTGAAACATAAATTGCATTTGATATCGATCAGGAGGAGTGAAAAAGGAAAGTGATAGAGTTTCAGAGAAATAAGATAAAGTCTGAAGTGCCATATTCTGTACTAATTTAAATTACAACTATTACAGATTTACGCTATTAAATGATTTTAAATGTCTTTCGATTGTTTTATGTGTTGTGTTGCCTAACGAATGTTTAGCCTATAAACCAGTAGTTTATCCTACAGGTGTGGCCTAGTTAAAGTTGCTTGTTCCAGATTGTTTGCCCAGTTGGGAATTTTAGCAGCATGAACGCTAGATATGCAATAATTTATTATTCCTTTCAGAACAGTAAGTTACTCAACGGCTTGTGTTTCACTTTCACAAAAATTAGAAATGCTGCATTATGTGCTGAAATAAAGGATAATAAAAATGGTGCGTAGCATTCTGACAAGTTTAGAAAAAATTAGACCATTTGTTAGTGTAAATTTTCCTATTTTGTGTATTATTAAATTTAGCAGTTAAATGTTAGAAGAGTTTTAAGATTTATAGAATTATAATATAGGACAAAGTGCGGTAAGAAGTGTAGGTTAACAAATTTTTCTACAACATAAGTTATAGTCCCCACTTGTATCTGTCTTACACATTTTTGTTTAACTGCCATATTTTCAAAAATAAAGAAAATTTAAAAATGCGTATAAGAGGATTTATCACACAGTTGCATGACCAGTAGATCAATTGTAGAATTAAATTAAAGACAGCGAGAGGCATTAACCGAGAGGGGAGGTAGTACATTGCAAGAAAAAGAAAGGAAAACGAAGTAGATGTAGTAATATATCAAATATTAAAATCCAAGAGAAATACAGAGAGAAAAATATACAATCAATTCATGGGTCAATTAAATTAAAAAAATATATTGACGACTCGCTCTTAATATAATTCTTTTATTAGTTTTATTATTTGCTGCAGTAAATTCCAAATCTTATAACAATTTGTTAACAAATAAAACAATTTCCTTATTATAAAAAGTAATTTTAAAATTTTTTATTAAAAATGTTGGAGAAATTCATAGAGGCGACTGGAGTGAAGATTTAGAAAATATTTAAAATTGTAAATATTTCGACAAAGAAATTCAAGAATATGGAATTACATATAAAAATATCTTAAAGCAGACAAAAATGAGTAGAGAAAGTGTTTCTTCACCTTTAAAATATAAATTCTACTTTTTGGTGAGGATAAGAGGCTTGAACATTAATTTAATACGAATAAGTCAACTATTGGCAGAAATTAGTTATAAGGCTTTCTGTAGCAACATAAAAATTTAGTTTTAAATTTTCAGAGTGATATCATTTAGTAAGGAAGAATAGACAATATTCTTGATATACCAGACTTGTTTTTGACGTTTTATTACAACATATTGTAATGTAAATGTTACGCAAAATCTAAAATAAAAGAGACAAATCGGCAAGGTGATGACTTATGAGAAAAACTTACAAACTGCTCTTCATAAAAACTTTCAATAACGTTATGTGCTGTGTGAACTCTACAACCATTTTATTGCCATATCCAATATCTCCGGCCTATTTCGTGGCTGCGCCAAGAAAAGCACGTCTTGCAAAGATTCAAAATTTGGTCATCAGTCTTGCACTAATTTGAGCATCCCTAAAAATATACAATATACAATATATAAATTCACATGACAAGCCCAAAAATTAATTTTTATCAACAAATTGCCTGTACTTGAAATCTCGCTCAAAATTATAATACTTCCACCTCACTATCACACTTTTTCCTTTTTTTTTGGTATAATATAAGTTTAAACTTTTTGGCCCATCTCAGTTGAAATGTTTTTAGTTTAAAAATCCTAGTTTTAAAATAACACACCAATCAAGTGTTGGCGAGGAAAGATGTTTGCTTGTGTGTGTTTCTTTAATGATAATTTCTTGTTGACTTTATTGTAGAAGATCTTGCTGTTCGATGTCCTCTGAATCCTCTAGTAAAATTATTTTACAACATAATATTGTGTTTTTCGCCTTTTTGTTAACACCATTAGATTACCTGTTTTTATAAATCTTCCAATTGGGGCATCTGCCAATGTGTTCTTGTCAACTTGAATTTTTCGACAACTTTTAGGTAGCTTTTTCAAATCTCGTATTGCACCCGAATCACTACTTAGCTTATCTAAAAATATAATAGTTAAGTAATTCTCTAGTAGTAATTTAAAAAGCATACAACTATAAACATATTTAAAAATAATTTCTCTGTCGCCCTAAAAAGCTTTTGTCCTGAAATGCAAATTTACTTATGGAAAGGACTTAAAGTTACATAATAATAATTATCTTACATGGAAACAAAAGTAAATAAGACTTTCAATCAGACGTGCACAAACAAGTTAACGAAAGTTCGAATACAGCTCGTAAGTTTAAGTCTGTGAAATACTTTTTTAAGCTATGATTGGACACCGTGAAATGTAGCTAATCATAATCAACTAAACTTTTACATAGTAAAAGCGGTGCAACCTGCTACACGTTTATAAAATATGCAAAACGACGCATTACACAACTTGATGTCACACAAAACCTGTAGTAGAGCGAACACTAACGAAGTAGCCGCCATGATCATTTAACATAGAGGCAAACATAGAGATATTAATAAGTGAGTTTTACTAGCAATAAAGTAGAAAATATAGGCTTCTTATTGTTAGACACAACTATTATGCAAATTTCGTAATTTTTGCGTCAGCTAAAATAAGTTATAATTATAAAAATATCTTGCTAAAATACCTGTTCTGTAAAACTGCCAAAAAATGAAATAGGATCATTCTATAATACAAGGTTCCTACGAAATATTTATTGGGTTTAAAAAAGATATATTTCACAAAGTATTACAGATATAATATTAAATGGTATATGAAAAGAAAAAGAGAATTGCCAAGTTTTTGGACTTGCAAACTTTGTTTTTAAACCGTCCAGGTGTCAGCACGGACCCAGTTTGTAAAATGGCGATGATGTAGCGTAAAGTGTTTTGTGTTCTCGAGTTTATCAGTTAGAATAGTGCAACGTACATTTATATCGCTAATTTAAGGACACGGATACAGTAAATAAACGTAAAAGCACTGGAAGACCAAGCGTTTGCAAATGGTGTAAAGTTTACGACTCGGCGGCCATGTAAGATAAACAGATTTTTATATGGTAATGCGGAGTGCGATGGAAAGCGACTAATTTGCTAACTATCTGATGTTCAGCGACAAGGTGACATTCTATGTAACTAAAAAGGTGAACTCTCACAATCTTCGGTTATGAGGCACGAAAGTTATAAAACATGTAAGGTATTTACTGAAACTTATTGTATTTTGTGCACCTTTAAAAATAAAAATGTACAAACCCTTTTTCTTGGGTGAAAAAACTAAAGGAGTACAGAATACTCACATCTCTGTTTTTGCAATTGACAGAGATTCAACAACTTTATATTCCAAAAAGATGAGGCATCACCTCATCTAAATGAGAAACCCTTTAACGCTGGATTGGGCGATGTACTAGAAAGGGTTGAGTATTGTTAGACTGCTTCCTTCCCCTACCAGTCTTCTGATCTTACGGTTTACGATTTTTTTCTTTGAAGGTACATTAAAGGTCTGATTTACGCAACACCAATGCTAACAATATTACATGGGGACAAACTACAACGTGTGTAGAATAAACTAAACAACCGTTTAAACTTGTGTCGTGTCTGTGAGAAACTTACACAGAACATTTATAATGATACGAAAAAACTTGAGCGTTTACCTACATCTGTCATATTATGTGAATTATATCTTCTTAAAAGGGCATTATTTTTCAGTTCAGTGTATATATATATATATATATATATATATATATATATATATATATATATATATATATATATATATATATATATATAATATAGCATAACATAGAGCCAATGAAACCAGAGCTTCTGCCTGGAAATACCGTCATACGTAGTAAAGAGCCATATCCTACTAGAAAGAGCACTGTTATTGCAGAACACGATGTATCTAGGCCAGACTCGACAATACTGGTAATCTACTGGAGATAAATAATATATGTTCATAGAAGTTGTATTAGGCTTGGGAATTGGACCTATTCTAAGACAACAAAAATGGAGAGAAAATGACAAATGACAAAGCAAACTTTAACAATAAGGACCTGAAACGTAGATTCTTGTAATGCTAAAGATCATATCTGGAAATCCATAATATTAATATCTATGCTATTACTGATGTAAAGATAAAAACAAAAGCAACAGTGATGAGAGGTAATGACTTACTGGTATACAGTAGTGTAAGAGCTTGCAGAGGTAGGTATATTAATTAACAGCAAGTATGTAAATAACATAAATAATATTAAGTACAGTTAATGAAAGAGTTCTATTGGTAACCTTGACAGCCAACAAAAAACAGGCGGAAAGAAAAGAATATTATGAGACATTACATCTGATGAGTACAACTGAAAAACATAAAAATATGATTTTATTGGGGCTTTTAATTTTTAAATAGAGAATGATGTAACAACTGTTTCATGAAGCAGCAATTATGGGGAAACTTGATAAAATTTTCTGCAATAAACTAAGCAAGAATTAATAATAAAATGAGCACTTCATACAACAGAAGAAATCTAGTCGAATTCTAGAGGAGCAATAAAATCTAAACAAGTCTCGATGTAATACTAGCAGTGGTTTAACTTTGGCTTAAATCACGAACTGAAACTATGTAAACTAAATTAAAAGATAAAAACTCGGGGAACAAAATCATTATCTATACAAAAAATAAACATCCAAATGATAACCGAGCCAAGTGCACAATTGTTGTATTAAAGTAGATTAAAGCAAAAACAACAATTGTATAGAAAAAACAACAGCATTATTTATGAAATGCTTATACAACATGAGTTGTTTGGAAAAATATATAGAATACAATAACCTGCTGTTCTTGTGCTATGCAGACTTTCAAAAAGAGTTCTATCTAGTAGGAAACAAGACGTTAAACATGTTTAAAGAGAAATAAGTATGTAAAAAGCTTATACACATCAGTGATCATTGCACAACAAAAATAATCACCGCCAACGAGATCAGGAAATCCGCAGACATGAAAACTGTTACAAGACAAGACGATTATCTGAGTCTTTTTTTTTCAATCTAGTAATTGATAAAATAATTAAATCAGGAAAATAGCTACCAGTATATTTAATGGAAAACAAAAATTTAAATATTTTGTGTTAAGCAAAGGACACTGCTCTCGTAGCAAATATCTACAGGGGTTAATACATAGATTGAACATCACAAGGAAGAAATTAAATATGAAATTATCAATATTTAAGACAAAAACAATGATTATTTCTAAGGATTCAGTTAGATGTAAATTAAAGATCGAACAAAATATTGTGGAACAGTAATGCAATTTAAATATATTAGGACAGAAATGACCAGCAGCAAAGGCTTAGCATTAGAAAAACTAGTAACTAAACAACGAAAGCGGCACAAATAACAGGATGTTTAAAAAGCGTGGTGTGGAAAAATAAATATTTATAGCTGTAAAGCAAAATAATATATAACAAAACAGCACAACCAGTTCTCATATGCAAATGAACCAAAAGCAGTAACGAAGATAACGAGAAAAATGGAGATAAATTACAGGAGCAACATCTAAACGATAGAAAAAAAAAATTTAAATTAAAAACGTAATGTGGTATAGAAGATGTAATGAAACGGGCGAAACAAAAGAAAACAGAATAGAATGAGCACATGCAACAAACAGATGAAAATATGTAAAGATACCTACCGAAAAGAAATCTCTTAGATGCCCACCTAAATGATGGAGACAAAGTTGGTTCTCGTCATCAAGTGAATAAAGCAGGCCAGATAGAAAGTTAGTCAAAAAGTCCCAACTCACTTGCAATAAATCAAATTTTTATGCTCAAATTCAAATGAAATTTAACAAATATTGTTACTTGGGCAAAGCTAAAAAAAACTTGCTGTTGTTGGGAAGCACTAGTGCAGAAGATATATTTGAGGTAGTAATGCAGTATTTTGAAAACAACCTATAGCAATAATCGCGGATTGTGCACCAGTGATGGTTGGAAGCAGAAAAGCGTTGGTTCGCGATTTTGCTCCGATCAATGTAATAAAAATTTGATTTCATACGACTGCATCATATATCAAAGTGTGCTTTGTTGCAAACTAAACGCCAATCTCCAGAGTACTGTGCAAGAAGTGATCAAAATAGTGAATTATCTACGTGCCAAATCACCACTGAAGCATCATGAATTGGAATAATTTTTTAATGAAATTAATGACCACTACAACGATTTACAACTGTACAACAATATAAGATGGCTAAGCAAAAGCTACGTTTCATAAAGGTTCTTTGCAATTTTAGAATATATGAAAATTTTTTTTTCAAATAGCGATCAGACTCTTTCAAAAGTTTTTTAACATTTTCTAAGCGATGTCGAAAATGCTGTAGCGTTGCTTTTTTAAACATAATAATGACCTGAACTTAAAGCTTCAAAGGAAAGAAAAGCTTGTATGGGAACTTCTGTCAGAGATAAGAAGTTTTTCACGGAAAATCGACCTTTTGTATGATGATATAGATAACGAACTCTAAACACTTTCTTAATTTGAAAATAATGAGCAACAAGATCGACGTCGGTCAATACAATACTTTCATAAAATATTTTAAATTGCAATTTAAGAATAGATTTACCAACTTTAAAAGAATTGAGAATGTTGTAGATATAATAAGCAACATTTACTCTCTGCAGCCTAATGGTGAACAGAGAAGTGAAGCTGCAAATATTTTCGACAGTAATAAAGCTGCTTTACAGATGGAATTATCGATTTTCAAGAAAATACTGCTTAAAAAGATAAACATACCGAAGTCTCTTGCAAAGAATTCTGGATAAAATGCGTCTGTTTTTATTAAAACAAATTGCGCTCTGGACTTACCAATGACTGTCTTCGGGACTTAATGGCAATAAGTTGCATTAACTTAGCTCCAGACTTCAGACAGCGAACTTGAAGCAAAAAGCGTTATTTTTCTCACTAACTTTCAAATAATATTGCATTATTTGCCAATTACTGAATAAAAATTTAATTTATTTGGTTTTAGTTTTATTTTTTATTTTACTATTTAATTAAACTTTAAAAATTGAAAGCTTGTTTTCCAGTTATCGTTTTCCTACCGGACTGCGGCAGTTTTATAAATTTTTGAAACGGCCCCAATAAAACTAATTGGCGACTCCCGAGATAGGCTCACTTTTTTCCGAAGTTACGATGCGCTTCTAGAATCGGTCATTTTGACTCGTTTGCTGGCTTGCACTTAGATGAGCTCATAGGGGTCTTGTGCACAAAGTCCAGGTGAAGTAAAAAAATTCAGTACAGCTTGATGAGATGAAACCCCGAGGATTGGCGCCAGGTCACGACTTTTCGACGAAGGCTCAACTTCCAAAGCTGCCAATAAGTCATCATTGTTTACTTTTGGCTGCCGACTAGAACGAGGTTGATCTCCAAGGCTGAAATTGTCGAATTCGAAATGTCTGTACCATTTTGAAATCGACTGCCCCACAGTTTGCTAGTTTCTAGTCGGTAGTTATCGTTTCCGGCAATAGCGCATCAAGACTCAAAGTTTCGTTTTTTCAACGCCAATTCAAGAAACAAATTCACACACACAAATTTGATTTTTTGCAAGTGAGTCAAAACTTCGTGATTAATCTTAACAACAGGACGAAAGTCCTAGTCGAAATGAAGAAGAGAAATATCTAAAATCCAATAATTTTTTTGTAGTGACCTTGGATATTTCTCGATTTAGCATTTGCTACAGCAGGAAGCTTTATATGTAGATCTCACATTTGTCTGTAAATTTTTAGTTCCGTAGTTACAGGCAGTATTTTAGTAATAGATATTGCTATTCAAAATGTCACGTCAATTTCGATGGTCAGAAAATTAACTATGTAAAACATGATGAAATTCTAAAGCTATTATTAAAGATAGATATGCTGCAGAAAAATAGAAAAAAGTAACGTACAGGGTACGGCGCTTAAATCCGGGCAAATTAAGCATTTTTTTAATAATATAAAAAATTAAAATTGCAAAAAAGTATTTTGCATGTAGATATGTGACCTGTCCAGAGTAAAGTTGTTCTATGTAACCCCATTCAGGCTTAACGACCGCCTCCATCCTTGTCCTGAAGCGCTTGGACGTCTCTGTAAAGCAGTATTAACCACATTGGCAAATGCTGCTTCGATAGCGGTGCGTAAAGATGCCTCATTAGAGTGTCTAGAATTTTAGTAACCTTTCCCTAAATCAGGGCCAGATTACTTTAAACCAGAACATGTCGATATTAACCGACAACCGGTTTTGGACTAAATGGCTGGTATGTGCCGGTGCACCATCCTGCTGAAATACATATTGCCTCGCCGAGGCCACAGTTTTACAAAATTCTTCAGAACACGTACATAAATTTCTTGCGTGACAATTTCCTCCTTCTGAAAGAAATGTGGTGGCATGGCGTCACCTAACACGTAAACAGTGGCCGGAAATTTTATTCTGGCAATAATTGAGACAGCCTTCGGAGTCGTGGACGAGCCAACAGTAATTCCTCCGGTTGATCTTGACGTCAACAGTAAACATTTTTTTATTCGAAAAGAATTTGGTTCGACAAACTAGCAGGTTGTAGGTGGCAATTTGCTTTGATCTGGCAGCCTCAGAGAGCATCGGACGCACCTTTATTGTATACGACTTATAACGTAGGTTCTCTTTTTCAATCCGACTCATGATTTTCTCACTGATACCCAATACTGACGCATCATCATAATACATCTTAAATAGAGAAAATGTAATAAAGATATGCCTGTAACGGTTCTCCTAGATAAATTAAACCCACAACATTGTTTGCGGCACATATTTTAAGTAATGGGGCTTAAAGTTGCAATTGGCAAATTGCGACTAGTATTTAACGGCGCTCCTAAAAGTAACTGTTCTGAAACAGCCATTCTATTGAAAAATTAAGCAGTTGTTCATGCCTTGTTATTATCCGGCTTAATGTGCAATTTATAACGATATAAAATGCACCGAGATAACAATTACTGGCCTTTAATCGCCTTAATGGCGGACTTGGTTTGGAAATCCCATTAAAGCTTGGAAATAGCAAACCACGATAATTGCAGCCGATTTGAATAATTCCAGCTCGAAATCGGAACTGCTTTTGCGTGCCTTTTGTTCATAAAGCGGGGAGAAGGCGAAGGAGCGCTCGCTTCGTGGAACTGCACCATATCCTCCGCAGTTTCCTGCAGACTGAAATAATGACGGCGGGCAATCCCGGCAATTATCTTTAAATGAATTCGCTAATTACGCGAATTAGGCAAATTGCGGCGGCAGCAACAATGCGAGGAGCCGAGGCAAAAAGGCAGCCGCGGCGTCGCATTCCCACTCGTCTTGTTTCATTCACAGCACGCGGGATCAATCCAAACCCAACAACGCAGACAACATAATAACAGAAAATGATATCGTCCGCCGGCTCGTCTGCAATCCGAGCGCTTCGCTCGTTATAAGGCCGCGTTTCGTTTGTTAGATGCAATCGGCAAAAAATTCTATTACACGGAGCGTTCCTATTGGATACCTTCCTAATGACCTTTTTACGTGAGTTTAATGCGCCGCGCTGAAATGGTCATTTTTATTATAAAATCCAAGATGGCGCATAATTGCAGGGGGCGCGCTTCGCGCTCCGCGGCCCGGAGTGGGCCGACGATGAAAGCTCTGCGGTTATTAAATGGCGCTGCGTCTCCGCCGGGCCGTTGCGTAACGCGGGGGTATTTGACCAGCCCGGCGAAGCCGGGTGCGCGAAGGCGCTGCTCTGCGCGGCCGTAATTGAACGTTGAGAGTTAATACTCGCGGCCGGCTGATTGTGCCCATTATCTAAATTCCTGTTATTAGTCGAGCAAAAAGCTCGCATGCCGGCCGGGAAATTTAAATCTAATAGATTACGGCTAGTTACAAAAGGTACGCTCGTGCAGCCGTACCCCCTGCTTAACCGATCAAGTTAAGTAGCTTTGCATATACATCGCAATTACATATGTAGCAGTCTGCATAAGCGGTTTGGTCATGCACACGCTTTGTAGGATCGAATCTCATTTGTATATTCTTGAATGTTGGTCTAGACGTCGATTTTCAATTATGATAAAACCAAATTTTTATACATACTCAAAATAGTAAACGTTTATAGTACTAAAAATGCAAAAAAGACATTTCACCTGTTAAAGTATGGTATGGTCACTGGAACAGAGCATTACAATGGCGTTGGAATCATACCAGATAAAGCTTCAGTAATTAACATCGAACCATGTTCTGATAACATTTTGATGATTCAACTGCAAACAAATAAAGGTAAGATGAACTTAATACAAGTATATGATCCCACTGTCGAGAAGAAAACAACTGAAAAATAGAACCGTTCTACGAAGACACTCAAAATGTATTAAAATTAAGAAAAAAAACGGGACTGCAAAATAGTAATATGCGACTATAATGCAAAGTTTGGAGAAGGAAGCTATAGAGATTATGTCTGCAAACTTGGATTAGGGGAAAGAAACGAACGAGGAGAGAGAATGTTACAGTTCTGTATATAGGAAAATTATATACGTAAAGATCACTGAGAAATAACGTAGAACAAATAATTAGAAATCAAATAGAGTAAAAGTTCTAAAAACATATTCAGATACTGATGAAAATTCAGGCCATAACCTCGTAATTAAGAATATCGGTATTATACAGAAGAAAAAGCGACAACGACAAAATCAAAACCTCAAAATAAATACATGAAAGTTACAGATATACGAGATCCTACACCTAAAATTATAAACCAAAAATTACATAATCTGCAAAAAAAAATATCAATATTTTAGAGAAGGAAACCAAATGCTCTACATTTAAAGAAACAATAACAACATAAAGAAAACCAAATAAAACAAAACCAACAAATGCAGCAAAATGAGATGACCTAGGAAATTTTAGCACTGATGGACGAAAGATACGAGCAGCAAAATAATCCTGGATGGATAGAAAGTGCAAAGAAATAAAAGAGTATGAGCATAGAGACAACAGCCTAGGGCAACAATATCTTAAACAACCCTTTACAGACCAAAGAGTAGATAGAATATAGCATAACCGCATCAGAAATTGTAAAACTGCAAAATCTGGCAAAGCAGCAGGACCTGATAAAATGTAATTCGAGCTGTTAAAACTCTTAGATAAACATTCAACTTCGGTAAATGTAAATCTAACGATATATACCAAACAGGGGTCATGTCACATAAATGGCTTCTTTCCACATTTATTCCTGCTTTAAAGAAGCCTCGGGCATTTAAATGCCATGGTCATCGACTCATAACCCTCATGAGTCAGGTACTAAACATTTTTCTAAAGGTAATGCACAACAGAATATATGTTATAGCAAATGTGAAATTAAAACTTCAAACACACAGTTCGGCTTCTGCAATAGAATGGTCACCACAGAGACTATCTTCGTTTTTAACATCTTAGTGCAAAGATCTGTATATGTAAACCAGGATATTTATGCTTGCTTAATAGATTACAATAAAAAGTTTGACAACGCGTAAAGCATGAAAAACTAGTTGATATATTGCAGAAACTCAATATAGATCATCACAACATAAAGATAATAGTCAATCTCTACTGGGGTCAAACTGCAAAATTGAAGTGGAAAACACTATCTTTCGGGAAAATTAGCATCCAGAAGGTGTCAAAAAAGGGTGTATCCTTTCCCCAATGTTATACAACATTTATTTAGAATATATATTTTGCGAAGCACTGGAAGGTGGAACTGTAGGATTAATAATAATAAATGGAAGACCTATTAACAATATTCAATACGCCGGTAACACCATTTTGATCGCAAGCAGCCTAAAAGATCGGCAAAGATTAGTAGACAGAGTATCTCAAACAACCAAGAAATTTGGGTTTTGTGTATGTATGTAGTGTAAATACTAATAAAACAAAAATGTTAGTAAAACAAACAAAAAATAACACTGATAGTCAACCAGTTATAGCTAACGTAATTATTGAACAATTGTAGGATAATAAACTTAATGAAAATAAACTTTGAAGAGACTTGAAACCTTCGATTTATGGATGGATGAACAGATAATTACTAAAAAATCTCTCAATAAGTTCTAAACAAAATGGGCAAAGAACTAGAAATTCTCTTTACTATCAAAAAAGCAAACTAGAATCTCTAGGTCACATCCCACGCAATTCAGAATACAAATGCAGAATCTCTACACGAGACTAGTTTGGTCTTATTTCAGTTAAGTTATTCCGAGCAGCTCTATCAAAGGTCAAAGTAGCCATGCTAATAAGCAACCTCCAAGGGAGAAGCTAAAATGAAGAACAGTATATAGACAATTAAAAAAGAAGATATTTGGGAAACACTACAAAAAAAAGAGTACTACATATAATAATTAGAGCAATACAAAGACTATATGAGAATACACAGAATAAGGGGAGGGAAATTGAATCTATTTGAAATAACATTAGACCTAAGATAAGGGTGCATACAGACCATTATTGTTGCAAAGCAAGGAATTAAACCGTATGAAATGGACCACTGGAAGACGAGACAAATTAAGATAAGCAAATTGTGCTATGCAGATAACATGGCTATCAAAGTGAAAGACAAAATAACCCTGAACAAGAACTTAAAAGTCTACAGAAAAATATTAGAAAAATTCAATATGAAAATAAACGAGGTGAAGACACATACTACGACAACAGTAAAAGAAATACAAAACTATGCAATACACTTAGGAAATAAAAAACCCGACGAATAAAAACTTAAATATTTACGATCAATAATAAAAACTCACGTTTATGGGGAAATCGTTCTGGTCTTCCCCGGAAAAACGAAATCTCAAAGGAAAAAAGGGGTAATTGTTCAAGAAAGTTGTTACTCAGATATTAACTGAACGACAAAGAAAGAACATGACATAGAAATGAGATACTTAAGAAAAATTAAGGGTAAAATTAAAATGGCTACAATGAGAAATGTGACGTCCAAAAAACTAAAATTACAACCAATAGGAGAAAAAATAAGAGAATGCCAATTAAGATAGCACGGGCATGTAAAAAGAATAACAGATAATATAATAATTAGACAAGTACATTACGAAACAACTTTCAAAAAGAGTTTAGAGGAAAACCAAGGAAAATTTGGACTAAATACGCAAGCTATGAAGTGATAAAAGGAAGCATTCGATGAGAATAAGCGAGATAAGTAACATAAAAAAGAGAAAGAAGCTAGTCAATACAGAGAATTAAATTTTCATAAACATAGACCTGAAAGGGTAGATAGGTTGAAGATTATATATGTATGTGTAGTATGTGAACAATAAAAATAATGCAAAAGAGTGGCACAAAAACGGGCATTAAATACAAGGCGTGTTCAAAAAGTAAGCTCCATTTGCTTATAAAAAATAACCGTCTCGAAATTTACAGAAATTCATTCAATGGGAACGAAACTGTAAACCGCTTGCTCTCATCTCTGGCGCTCAAAAAACGAACAACAGGACGTATTTCCTAGTTGGCGCGTCTTTCAGAGGATTTGAGCAATTTAACAGTACAAAAACACCATATACAGCTTCCCTTAATTCTAGCAGCTATAAAACGAAACTTAATTTCCGAACATGCATTGTATAATTTGTATAAATAAAAACATAAGACCGGCGAAGAGATTGCTCTGTAAGCAATGCCAGAACGAACTTAAAAAAACCTTTCGATTTCGATTTCGAATTTCGGGAAAATTTGAAATCGAATATCTCGAAAATTATTCGAAATAGAAATTTTTTAATTCGAATCCGAAATCAGCGTAAAATTTCCTATAAGAATCCATTTTCAAATTTTAAAAATCTCAAATTTTTTGACGGACCGACAGACCGACAGACAGACATATAGAATTCAGTAACGAACTTTTCAAGTTCGTTGAAAATAGAATAAAAGATAACTTTGCATATTACAATTCATATGGTACGTATATTATTGAAAATAATTAAAAAAAAAGAAAGCGGAGATAAAGAAAGACAAACAATAAATAAATCGGATTATTTGGAAACAAGTTACTAAAGAAATTAAAGTTTTTTAAAATCATTAAGGCCACGAATTCTTGTCGTGGATAAAATAGAACAGAATCTCTACTTGCAAACATACTAAATCGCGTAGTGCAGGGCCAAGAAATCCCCATTTCGAGATAATGCTGTCTTAGAGAGAACAAGCTCAAACAACAGAGGTCTCAATTTCATGGAATTAATCAAACCGTGGTGCAACGCCGATGACGTTATTGTGTGTACTTTCACTGTATGGCTGCGAATTAAGAGTGTGTAGACCACGAAAGAAGTTAGTGGGCCAAAGAACATAAAACTGGGCAATAGGGCAGTGGCAGAAAGCGCTATTTAGTAACAAATAAATTTTTAATATCGACATTCATGGCGGGAATACATATATCAGATTCATCATCATCATCATCATTAGCCATCTTCGGTCCATTTCTGAACATAGGCCTTTTCATGTTAGGGTTTAATATCATCATGAAAGGTAGTTTGGCATTAAAACACCACGCTTGCCATGCGGGTTGGTGAGTTGGTTTAGGATAAGGTACGGTAAATTTTGTTAGGTATGATAGGACTTTGGGTAGGGACTTGATTTCCTCCTGTTATAGGAGGCGGAGGATAATCAAGAGCTCACGTAGGCAGGGTCGCCACCCCCTGAAATAGGTCTGTCCTTTACCGGGATCGCAAAGAACTACCTATTCGCTACCTATTATATATCAGATTACCCGAAGAAAAAAAATTATCAAAATGGTGTAGGAATGCTTATCTGCCCAATGCGTTGGTCAACTAGTATTATATCTGCCGGGACGTGCCAAGAATACTACTGAGTACGATGTTGCCTGGTGGAGAAGGCTTGTTTGGAGATGGGGATTGTATTTTTCAGAACGATGATGTGTAGCTCGTCATATATCAATTGTTAACAAACTGTTGTGATGCAGTAATGTGCGACTAAAGTTTAATTTTAAAAATAACCTAATAAATGTGTTATAAAGTAAATAATTATTGGACAAATTTTGCTTATTCTTTGTGGAGCAACTGACCTTTTTAGAAGTAGTTGATTGGCAAGAGTAAGTTTATAAAATATAAAGCCCTTAGAAATCAAGATAACAATCGAGCTTAACAAACAACAAGAGCTAGATTTAATTAATTATTTTTTTGAGTTTGTTTTAAATGCACAACCCAAAATAATATTGTGAATAGGTATAGAGTCATAAGAACACTTTCTTTCAACAAAACTGCTAAAACTCCTAAAAAAGATTATGGACGTAGGATCCCATTTGCTCTAAAAACGGCTAATAAACCATAATGATAGTACTGGCGTTATGATTACGTTTATCCACTTAATAAAAAAAATGAGACTTGAATGAATTACAAAAGTATGAAACTAAATGGCGAGAATCAATTAAATCTTTTGCAGTTCAATGGCACAATTTATACACTTTACAAACAAATATTATACTTATTGCAATAATTACAATATCTGTTTTAACTGAGATAACCACGAAGACTATTACCTTTATATCAAGGGCAAGTACATGCATCTCAACAAAACATATTCTACGCGAAGGTTTTGTTTTCTAAATTAAAGTTTTATTTACTAGAAGGACTTAATAATTCCACTTAAGCGTTTCCACGATCGTTGTTTGGCAGCACAATAATATGGTAAATGTATTTTATATTGTCTTCAAAAAAGTTTTACAAAGAGTAACATTTCCTAATACTGCTAACTAATAAGTTTATGCAAATATCTTTCGAATTACACATTTCCGTCTAAGAGAAATTTAAAACAATGTGATCTGCCCGTTATAAAACTTTCCCATATTGTTATGTTGGACCTTATAAAATGCAACCTTTTAATTTTTATTTAATTATAAGTGTGCCCTAAATAATTCTATGTAGTAAAATCTTCTTTTAATAATAAAATTGTGGTTCAACAAGAAAGCAGTCTTAAAATTATTATCGTTGCACTACAAAGTATGTTCTTGACAAATATACAACTTGTATTACAATGTATCAGATAATAAAATGTCGAATGTTTGTGACGTTATTTTATAGCTTAGTAATTATTCGACATGTAATACTTCCAGTGCCAATACATCCGTCCTTCTCTCCCTTACAGAAATGCTCCTAACGAATAATAGTCGAGTGCTTTACCATTTTCGATTTAAAATTGGATCAAATGCATCGGCAGTTACAAGAGAATTGTGTTGGGTTAGGATACCTACAACGAATAAACGGTACAATTTTGATATCCAAATAAAACCTGTAGACAACCGACTCTTAGCATTAATAAGAGGAATTACATGTAAATGAAGTCTATCAACTGCTTTTACTACTTTGCTGAGAGTTTCGACGTATCCAAAGTTGCCATTTTCTTGATATTGAAGAAGTTAAAACACGAGATAGGTAGGTTCTTCATAAATGGACAGAACGCAACAAGACACACAGATTGGAGGTGGCATCTTTCTTGCTGCTCAAGCATAACAGTGAAGCTTTTTTGGACCGAATTGTATTTTGTAATAAAAAATCAATTCTATGCTGAATTTCTTAACGAGATGCACAACAATTAGACTGCAAGAAAGCTCTCAGATAGCGTTTAAGTGCAAATCTCCATCTCATGAAGTGCATAGTGACTGTATGGTGGTTTGGAGAAGGTATCATCCAATTCCTTTTTGCAATCTAATATATAGTAATTAGAAGAGTGCTGTCGTAATGTTGTCTTGTACAATTTGAAGACTTAAGGCATATCCAATTTTAAGTCTTAAAAACAACCGTAACTAAAATGTTTTGTTCAATAATAACCAAAAGATAGCACAAGATTCAGGGCCTATCAATATAATTCTAACGGAAATATCAAATATAGGAAAAAGCAAAAAGCTAAATGTTGTGTGATTATTATAGTGTTCTTAAAATAGGATTTAATAAGAGAAGGTTTATACTATTCTTTTTTCTCGAATATGTGCACATTTTCATTCATGTCTTAAAATCGGTTATAAACTTTGGGATTTTGGTTTCTCTAATTGTAGTAAATATGAAAATTTCAACCACAGCTATAACAGATTTTTTAATTATACATAGATAAATATTTATAACAAAATAAAAATCTACAAAACTTCTTAAAATACATATGAGAATCTCTTCTTCTTGTTTACATTCCATGGTTTAGTTAATTATAAAGTTTTATGTCTTTAATACATTGTAGAGCCGACACTTATTAATTCTTCTAATTGGACAAACAGCAATTTTGCCGTTTATATGTACTTTTTCGTACAGTCCTTGGCCAATTCCATGGTCAGACTTTCTAAAATATCATTGTCGTTTTAAGATAATTCTACTAGATTTGACAAAACCAGAAAATTTGTTAATTAAAATAAAATCTTATGCAAAATTTGATATATAACAAGAAGCTTAATACTCTTCCTATTGGTTATGCTTATACAGAATAACTTAAATAGCTTATAACAACGTATTTTATTTGACGGGTAAATTTAGAAAATTAGACCTTTTCACTCCTGCATAATTAGATTTAAAGGATATTTCCCACATATTAAGCAATATTTTTTGATTAAATCTTGTGTAAAATTTTGTTGAAAATATGCACCTAAAATATTTAACATAAAAGCTATGAAATAATATTTTGGGAACGGCGCAGTATTTTATTATCAATTAAATGCCTACATCAAAGACTTTCAACTTGCTCTTCTAGATTTCTTCAACAGTAGATTTTCTTAAAGAATACGGCCTTTATATTGTGGTTAGCTGTAGAGGTACAAAGATCAAGCTCCTCTCAATTTTTTAAATCCATATGCCTCTACCTGTTTTAATAATAAGAGGATTAATTGCAAAACGGATGACATCTTTACAAGGCTTTTTCCAAAAAAAAATGGAATTGGCATTATAAACCCATAGGGTAATTGAACGCGCTTCAAGTTCCGATAATCCCATAAAGATGATACATTTGAAAAATCTTCATTTTATGAGATTGCTTACAGATAAAAACTGCATAACGTAGTAATATAAAACTTTGACTGACACAGTTTATCTTTAGAATCATAAAAGTTATTCCATGTATTTCGCTCACGAAAATTATTGATATTTATGGATTAAAATTGTTTTTCAAATCATATGGCTTCGAAAGGCTTCTTTAAAGATAGTGGACAGATGTGGTAGATAATACTACTCTTTTCCATCTATCACGCGATATCTCGAAAATTAACAACTCAAATACTCAAGTAGTCTGTGAGTTGTCTCTCTCTCTAAACTTTGCTTGAAATTTTGGTTAGTATTGCGTGCTGCGAGGAATGATAGAAGGAATCCTATAAGAGGTTGCTTCTTACTGGTCGTTTATTTGCACATTGTAGTTTTCCATTTCCATAACTGCAAAGTGTTTGTGCAAAAGAACGTCGAGGACGGTTCTTCCATTTTTGCCTTTTAACAACAGCACAGTTATTTTACAAACTGGAACATGCTTCACTAAATGTGTTAGGTTTTTTTGCTTCAGAACATTTGAAATCAGTCCGAATAAATTGTGTGAACAACAGGATTGTTGCTAACTATACCAGAATGTGGAAATTTTTGATCAATCAATACCACGTACCATAGAAGCAGAATATTTTAATGTGATCGGGTATTTTATTGGCTAAGTCAATCTGCTCTAGTTCTTTAATTTTAATTAAGACTAATGTCGCTCCAAAGCATTTCATTGGAAGTGCGTTTTTTTAAAAATTAATAATTTTATTATATGCAATATAAAGTCTTTATGACTTGAAAAAGCAAAATAGAATACAAAAGTGACTGGTACCCTATCTTGCCCTGTAATTAGAGTTAACGGCTACAAAATATGTAAGATTAGCAGTTTGATTCTACCATTCTTATGAAAGTGAGTCTTCCAGCTTTCAAGACAATGAGGACATTGTAAATTTAGAATTAGTTGATTTAAAACAACTCTTATCTGTACCAATTATAAAACTAATGTTTTAAAACTGGAAGACAGTTATAACAACTAAAAAAAAAGTATAAAAGTTATTTTTTGATGGGTTTTGATAAATTAATTAAGAAATGTGGAATGATAAATAAATAACATTGATCCACTTTCTGGAATACTTGCTAAAACTATTTTCTTGAATAAAGTAATGTTTATTGCATGTAAACAAGCATAGGTATCTAGCTTCATAATATAAACTGTAAAAATATGATTTTCATTGATTTAAAGGAAATCTTAATTTGGGAATTATAGCACATGACATGGGAATATTTGTATAATTATTTAATAATTGAACCACACAGTCTAGGGTGCCGAATTATCACTTTATTTTTAGCTATAGATCATCTTGGTACTAGTCCTAACGGTTGAACTTCCAAAAGATTTGTCATAATTGCAACAGTGTTGTTATCTATAAACGAGGCCAAATGCTTCAATTTTTTGTTAAACCTATAATTAAAATACCCACGAATTCTTTTTCATTTCCTCGTCTGCTGTTATTGGGTATTTATTCATTCTATTATATTTCATCGTGTCTGTTGCAGGTATATTTATCACTTTTAATTTATTTATGGAGAACGAAATAATAAGTGTCATGGGCGACTTCAACGCCAAAATAGTAGACACAGAGATAGGAGGGGAAAAACAAAGTTTTAAAAGATATATAAGGAATAAAAACAGTGGCCCGCTGATTTTGCACTACAAATGAGATAAAAATTAATAATACATTTAAGCATAAGGAACTCTATAAATACATAGAAACACCTAGATCAGGATAAAAAAACATTAATTGCCGCTCATAAAGCACTCGGAACTAAAATTATCAATAAGAATACAAAATAAACAAGCAAAACACCTTGGTTTACAAAAAAAATGAGCAAAAAAGTCGTCAAAAAATGCGTATATCAAATATTTGCCAACTAAAAATAATGAGGATTATATGGAATATAAAAGAATAAGAAGGGAGGCCCATGAGGTGATAAGGAAAACTAGGAGAGATTTCTAAGGACAACAAAGACTAATTTGGACGTTTATAAGGCAACAGAGGAGTGAAATGACTAAATTAATTGAATACAAACATATTAAAAAGCATCTACAAAAACGAGTCAAATAATATTTTAAAAGGGACTTCAAACATAACAACAAACGAAAAAACAATAATAACATAAGAAGAACTGAAAGAGGCATTACAAAACTTAAAAAGCAGAAAATCTCCAGGCGAAAACCAAATCGTAAATAAAGCACTCAAATGCGCAGGAGGCAGACTGGTTAAACAACTCTTACAAAAAATTGTAAGATGCAACAGTATTTCAATGAATGGGTGAAGAGCAATAATTATATTGATGTTTAAGAAAGGTGATTCCAAAGAACCCGTTAACTACAGAGAAATAAACCTTAAAATTGATAACGAAAATAATAGCAAAAAAATGAAAGAATACCATTGTTAGAAGACCAATAAAGATTCAGAACACGTCGATCATGTAATGATGCTGTGTTTATTGTAAGACACTGAAAAAGTCGCTGGAATATAACGTAATAGACCTCGAGAAGGCTTTTAATGGGGTTCAAATAAAAGGCGTAATACATCTATTTAATATGTAGTTAGATCTAATAAAGACTGCCAAAAATATTTACTAAGATAACAAAGTAATTGTCACAACAGACGACAGATTTACCGAACCCGAAACTATGAAAGCGGTGTTCGACAGGAAGACTCTTTAAACCTTTTACTAATTAATCTGGTAATGGACGAGATGATCAGAAAAGTTAAAATTAATAGAGGATACAGAATGGGGAACGAAGAGCTCAAGATCGTCTTTTTTGCATACGACGCCATAATAATGACAGAAAACGAGAATAACCTTTACGGCTGTTGTACAAATTTTAAATTATCTCACGAAAATGTAACATGATAATATCCAGTGAAAAATGAAAACAAGAGTGATAAATAAAGAACCAGTAAGATGTAAGCCAGTAGTTAAAAATCCATTAATAGAACAGGTAAAGAAGTTGAGTATCTAGACATGCGACATGTCCAGTGACGGCAAAATAGAAGTGAAGAAATAAATGAATAAAGCAAACAGTTGTTTAAAGTGTAATAAGAACAATCATGAGATACACATACAAAACAAGACCTGACACTAGCACAACTGAAAGACTATTAGAGGCGACCGAGACGATAGTACTTAGAAAAATCATAAATAAAACATTAAGGAATAGAGTAAAAAGTGAAGACATAAGGCGTATATGTAAGATCGACAGTATTAATAATTGAATAAAAGGAAGAAAAATAGAATGGACCAAAAATATAGAAAGAATGGCAGATGATAAAGCGGTGAGAGTAGCAAGAGACAAGTCGCCAGTAGATAGAAGAGCGATAAGACGCCCCAGAAACCACTGGCGCAATGATCTAAATTAAAGAATTACTGAAGAAGGAATAGGCAGTTCTGCCTATTTATGAGATAGAAGAAGAAATTTTTAATAAGTAAAAATTTTTAAAAAATTATCGATTAAAACAGCGCTCTTTTAATTTGTCTATAGTTGCCACCTTACTCGATATTACCATTATACCTAACCCATATTTGTCTTCATATATTTCCGCGGTGTAGCAGTCTCTAATAAGTTGCCTTAGATAATAGTGGTGACCATAATAACGCACCGTTTGTTCATCAATACTATCATTGGAAAAAAATACTCTAAATCCTTCTTCAGCTCATCAAAAATTGGTCGAATTTAGAGTGATTTGTCCTTATTTCCATTTACCAATGATATATTTGCATTGTCACTAAAATGTAGGTTTCTTTTTATTTCAATATACCGATTTTTCGGCATACGTTTTTGTACTATTTCCATATTTATGTTCTCTTCTAACCAATACATCTGCTCTTGGAGTAGAGAGGGGTACCCAGTTAAAATTAATATTTGCCGAGAACTTAAATTGGTGACGATTAATTTGAAGTGCTGCATGTTACGATCTACTAGATCATCTGTAAAGAACATTTTGCTCATATTCTTCTTCCCCATTAGTATAAATATTAAATGATGCTCTATCTCAAACCCGATCCAATATGGGCTTTTTCTTTTTAGGTTTCATATTTCTTCGAACTACACTCGGTTACAACTTGCGCCATAAATTTCTATTGACCCTGGAACGTCATTTGGAAAGGTACCTCCAAGAATATTGCCATCTATATCTTCTAGATCTGAAACATCATCCACTATATTGGGTGGTAGTTTCACTACATTAATAGTCAAGATCTTCATTATATGTCAAATTAACTTTAGTATTTTGATATTCTTCATGTTTTCTTTTTTTCAAAACTTTTGTATAGTCATGATTATTCTGGAAAATACATTGAATAACTATAAAAATATTCCTTAAGGGTGGTAATTATCGTAGAAGTGGCAATTTATAAAATAATATTTGATGTAAGTGGAAATAGTATCATCATCATGGTCTACTGGTTGAATCACGTGGCCTACTCAGTCATTAAAATAATTGAGTACCTGCGATCACTCGAACAAGCGGTCGTCTAAGGCGCGGTGCTTGTCACATCGCCCAGCGACGACCAAGCACAGAGGATGTACATATGAGAGCCTTAACCTCTCAGTTTTCAGGACGTGGTCCCACGCGGGGCGTTAGAACCTTACCATTACTAAGTTGAAATGGTAAATCATTTTACATTACACTATCCGCAGGCGCCAAATACATTTCACCTTGTCAAGTAATAAAATTTTGAACTTATCCAATTTTCTTACTGTTATTCAAAACCTGAGAAATGAGATTTTAATTATCACTTATCGGCAAAACTTTATTATTATTACATGCATTTTTTAATAAAATTAAAAACTTACTACACAGACATTGCTGTGCACATTTAACATAAATTAGTGAGGCCAACATAAAAATATTGTTGATCTCCAAATGGAGATTACGGAAATTTATCGAATATATCAATTTAAAAGTTTTCACATCAAAGAATAACCGAGGGATAAATTTAACTTGCTAGTTGATGCGTTGGACGTTTGAACGTATTATCATATCTTAACTATTCCATTTTGCCCCGCCTTTTCCTACTGTTGCTTAAGTGTTTTTATTTTAATATGAACGAAACAAAATCACTTCAATAAAGCAAATAAATTAGAGGCTACCTTTTTATGGCCACTCTACCGTATCTTTGCCGATGCTTGTCTACATTAAATAATTCTCGAAGCTCGAGCGAAGTGATTTGAGCTTTGCAAGAAAGCTCGCAGCCCGGCCTCTGCGTCCGAGGAGGCGTATCATTTTAAAAATCCCCAGCCGGCGCTCTCATCCATTATAAATGGCCCACTTGAAAATTCATCCCCGTTAAAACGCTCTAATATTAAAAAGTGGGGGTGTCAATTTTTCATCGGAACTTACGTGACGTCAGATATGACGCCTCGAGGTGACACCCCGCGCGCTATCATTCATTAACCTTCATTACGGCGGCGCGCGGGCGGCGCCGGCCGCCGGCATTTTTCGCCTCCCCGGGCCGGGGCTTGCTATCGTCGCTGAAAGCTTTGTGTTGTCGTGCATTAACGGCCGATTGTGCGCCGCGTTTCATTCGCCGTACGGACGTCTTAAGAGAGCGTGATTAATTTCGCCCGATAGCGACGATATTTTAATAGCTCTTTTACGGTTAAGTATGTTGTTTTAATACTAATGCGTCGTGTCGTAAATAATGTTGAATTACTTAAATGGCTGCGCTATCTCCGGCAGACGTTCTGAAATGCGCCCGAATTGTTGCCGTGCGACGCTGCCTAGCCCGCCGACATCAAACAAACGGCCCGATAGAGCTGTCATCGCGCCGACAGGGGCGCCGATAAACGGATCCAATTTTGAAATTAAGCTTGGAAGTGGATTTGGGGCGCTCACCGAGCAGAATAAATAGGACAGTCCCCTTTCACGGGCCCTATCCGGCTGAAGACTTCAGAATTTCGGTGAAGGGTGTTGGGCAAATACCGACACCTTAAGCACCAAAGCTTCGCCTTATCTAAAACTATCGCGCGAGATAAAAGCTGCATCTTTCTCTGGGTCGTCCTTAAAGCAAGTCGTAATTCTAAAAGGTAGACATAAAATTCCTTCTGGTAGTCTTTTAGGTGAATCTAATCCGATAATAAAAAGTAAATAAATACAAAGAAATAGAAAAACAATGCAATTAATGTATAAATACGGGATTCGGCAGAAAGATCTCTCTATTTTTAAAAGAAAATAACTTAAATTATGTTTAATGTTTTATTGTACCATCACACAGAATAATGCTTGCCATTTAGTCATCAACCAGTTTTGATGATATCGTCCAAATATTTGCCCGCACGATCGACACACTCCTGCAGTCTCGCATTGCTTACCGAGTCATTTCCACTGGTACTGCTGCTATCGTGTTGCGGATAGCATTTTTAATTCATCAACAGCTCGTAACCTGCGTTAAAATGTTTCAACCTTGAAGTGTTCCTAAAGAAAAAATTGGAAGGGAACAGATCTGGTGACCTAGACAGTCATGCGATGTCACCATATGATGAGACGAAGCGGCCTGAAAATATATGTCCCAGAACTTCTAGAGAATTCTCGCTGTGTAGTCCAATCTTGTTGGAACCATAGCAGTGCATTTTTATGTTTGTTGACTGCGAGTTTTAGTAAACTGCGTAACATCGCAACATAATAGGTAGGTGTGATAGTCACCGCGCGTTTTGCTTTCTTAAAAAATACAGTACAGGATGCCAAATTTTGTAAAAGAATACCATATAGTTCTACACTGACTGTGGAGAAGTAACTCATAGAATTGACGAGAATTTGGTAGGGTCCAGTACCGATAATTCTGCTTATGAAAATGAATTTTGTCACTGAGCACAACACCATCAGCTGGAACGCATGCCAACATGTCTTTTCTAGCAGCTTGTTAGGCGTAGTAGTCATTTTCTTTAAGTGAAGTGTGTATGGGTAGAACGTAAGATTACAGTGGAATTCTTCACACGCCCCAGTAGATATTCATTTTCAAAGCAAGAGCTTGCTTAGCGGAACGTTGCTGCCACATTCTCGGGTATTCGAAGGCTACGAGGTCTACCGAATGATTTCCGAATTAATTCTGAACCACTCTGTATCTACAGAATTATGGTTTTCTTGATCAGAACTCTTCGTACTCTGAAATGCTTACGAAATGTATAAATACAATCACAGAATCATCATTTTTAAAATAAATGTCTAATACAATCGCGCGATGTTCACCACTCCACTCTATGATGAACACTAAAGTGCTGCTCAAGATTGTACGACTCAAGCGCTCGTCTACCAATGCATTAATATAACGGGCCTTGTATATTTAAAAAAAATGTCATATTGCAGTAGGTATTTCTTACGCTTTGTTAACTATTTTCTTGTTTCTAAAAATCACTAATAATAGCCCTAAGAACTACAAATTTCATATTCAAGATTTTGTTTTTTTAAAATTTTTTTACTGAGTAGGTAGAAGAATAATGTCTTGATTGCGGAAGCTGCCTGAGTGGTATAATTGCAGCTCAAGTGAACTATTCAGAACAGTAAATACAGTCAAAATAACCACGATGACTCCCAATCTCCGGTAGAAGTGGAACAAAAAGAAGAAGAATGAGAATTTTCTCGAAAAATAACAAATGCAAATTACAACTACTAAAACATTTGTAAACCCAATTTTACTTAAAACTATTTATTTATTTCATATAGCTTGATAAATAATTGGAATTTCCTTATTTCATTGGAAGTTTAAAAATGATTGACAGTACAATTAAATTTTTTGGTTCGCCGGTCGTAGCGCACCATCTCTTATACGGAGCGATATGGCAAGCACTGCGCCTTAGACATCCATCACATTATTACCTCTTTTTAGAAGTAAAGGCAGGTACTTAATTATTTATAGTGACTGAGTAGGCCACCCGCCTGGCATTAGAAAGCATCAAGGGTGAACCAGGGTCCGTTCGCACGCAGAACCACGCTGGTACAGTGGTGAATATATGAAAACCTTAACCTCTGAGTTTGCAGGCCGTGCTCTCACACGGGGCGTTAGAGTTTTACCATTATTACCATATTAATATTTTTGTTATAAAAAAATGAATACACAATTTGTTAAAAGACACGCTTTTGCCATCGTTCCGATAGTCTCCTTGAAGCTTTTGCACATCATTTTTTTGTGTAGCTCAGAATCGAAGAAAGCTTTTCCAAGCAAGAAATAGAGAGTAGCTATCTGACGCAAGATCCAGCAAACTTAAAGTATAAGGCAGCACGGTAAAAAGTCAATTTTGGTGTTCTGCAAATATTTGAATTTGAACAAACATTCTTTTAATACAACATAAAATGCGATACAAAAATGATCTTAGTATGAGTCACTTTTTCGTCGAGAATAACATATCGAAACGGCATATCTCGTTTTTCAGCAACCAAGAAATATTCTGTGAGGCTGTTACCAATTTTTCTTTTTTTAATGTCAATTTTCTATAGGTGATTAATACTGGATCCGAAGTTACAATTAACCGATTCATTAATTCAGTATTCGATCCGGCTCTCGACATTTCTTGTATGTTCAAGTCTTTTTTCTCGAATTTCTTTGTGTCTAGCTTCCAAGACACTCTTTGGACACTTTTGCGACGTATAGTTCAAATTGAGATACATCATACCCACGAGCGAGTATTCAATGAATAGACGCGGGCATATCATACCATAAATATTCCTGAAAGTATACGTCTCTGGTTTCCAAAAAAAATATTAAATTTGCCGAAACTGATTGTTTCTTTACAGTTTAATATTTTCAAGAATGTATAAAAGTTTAAAATAGATTCTACATTAAGGCATTATTTTTCTGATATTTTCTGACGATATTTCCATCAGTATAACTACCATATCTGGTTTTTGGTTTATCAATGTTTAGTCCTAGTTGCTTCTTGAGCTCACATCAAATTTGTTTTTAGTTTTATTTCTATTTCTTGGAATTCTGTTGTTGCTTTTCAATTTCGTAAAAGTAGTCTAAATGATTTTTTCAGACAACATTCCAAAAAACAAATCCAGCTGTGTAAAGAGGATAATCCACATTTATATTCTAATTCGGGTATAAACTTATCCAAATCTATTTTATTCATTTCACTTGGATTAGTTCTATAGTTATAGAGGGTAATTGAAGACTTAGAATTCGTTACTATGTTGTGCACACCCTTGTCGATCATTGGAAAATAAAATTTATAATCGACTCTGAACTCTTTACTTCCAGTTAATATTTCAGTGCTTTGCAAAATATTTGTAAAATGATTTTTGGAACCGACATTTTAAAGCTAAAAACACATTTCTTTTTTTTTAATTAAGATTTCAAGCCCGAACACAAACGGGAAAAATTCATCAAGCTTGAATTGGCAGGATTGTTTAGTACTATAAGCTTCTATAAGCAATTGCTTGACTACCTGAATTTTTACTTTCCTTATCCTACAATATGGAAAGTAATGTAATCGGCGGAAATTTGACCTACCCAATTTTTCACATTTCTGGATGAATTATAGCCTCAGGATACCAAAAAAGTTGGTTTGGGCCATTGGTTTGTGTGTGTGTATGTGTGTGTCTGTCTGTCTGTCAGTAAACAGGATATCTCGAGAACCGTGAGAGTTAGAGGCTTGACAGTTGGTATGCCAGTTACTTGTAGCTAGGGGACGCAGTGCGAAGCTTTTGGTGAAAATAGGCCTAGTCGTTTGGTCGCAAGGTCCCATAATCGGTCGCAGAGCGGTCGCGTATCTAAACGGTTGAAGATACAAAAAATTCATGAGAATAAAAATGATTTGTTATCACGAGATGAACATGAATTTAAAGTAAAAGTTGCTAAAATAGGAAAAAATTGAAGCCCAGGATTTTTGCAAGAATTATCCAAATAAGGAAAGTCGTGTGATGTTCACATCAGACTTTTTTGCCTTTTTTTGCTGAAACACAAACTTCAAACTAAAAGTTACTCCAGCTGAAATTTTTTCCCGATAAGTTTGCAACGAGTAATATAAAACAATTTTTGCTGAATGGGCTACACAACAGCAAAAAATTTCACAGCTAAACCTAATTTCTCTATTTTAAAAGTTTATAGCACTACTTAGTTTTAAATAACTCAGACATGAGTTACAACTGAACAGTTTTTATTATCTGACTTTTCTTTTGACTCCTATTTCCCTTACAAGGTCATTATGCTATGTAACTATTAACTGTCTTATTACTAGATATTTGATTTTTTATTTTTGCGCACGGTTCGCTACACTGTGTGATACGTGATCGCCTTTGAATCCCGATATCCAGCAAAATGCAGTTCTGCAACTCGGTACTGGGTTCTCACACACCGCTGCTAACCTCGCATGGATGTCCAAAGAAGTCATTCTCGCCCTACAAAGAAAGCACGCTGTCTGTCATAATTGTCTGCTTCCCCGGTTTTCTGCTTTGTCCACCAGTGTACTCCCACCACTTCTGTGTATTTTAGCAATACCATTACGTGGCACTATAGTCTCTCTTTAGTCTCCTTTTACACACTGGGTGTGCATTTCAATCTGCGACACAACCAGAACTTTAAGGAGGACGGCTAATCTTTACAGACTCAAAATAACATTTTTAAAGCTCAGTTATCTCTCCATTAAAATTGTACGAATATCTGAAGTTCTGTTTCAATTAGTTTGCGTGTGGTTTTTGAAATAAACAATATGTGATAATATCTAAACATGCAACGTAGTAGTAAAAGTATAATTATGGCGAACCCGACGAATTACACTGCGAAATCATAAATTTTTACTTAACGCACGTACAGTAAATTCGTAAATGTTTAGACAAGTTTAAATTGAAAATATTTCTTTCCACACACAGTTGAATAAACTAAAATCAATTAGTAGTTAATAATATAAGACGGAAAAGAAACAAAAGGCTTACTTCGAAACGGCCACAGTTAATCCGCGAATGGGAGAGCGTTGCAGATGAATCTTATCAAAAAGCTTTTTAAACGTCCGACTATCAGCCGCTATAAATTGGTTGCCAGAACGGCTTGTAATTGAGTGTATCTGGCGACAGAGAGCTAAGCAGGTTTTGACTGCATAATCGTCATTCAACTCGGGTGTAAACAGTCTAGATATAATCAGAATGCGTCTTAAAAGGTTTGTTCTTGCGGCGATAAAAAACGTCTTGTACTTTACCTAAAAATGTGCAAATTTGTGCAAAGTATAAAGGTTATTTTTATTAAGCTCCGATATTTACTGATACTAACTTAATAGCGATCATAACAACCAATATCTCCTTAATTTTAACATTATTAAAGCAGTATTAAAATTGTTTTAATTGGCGTTAAAAATTTGTAATTAATATCTTAAAGGCTAAAGTTAGAAACCGCGAGAACAAAGAAAAAGGTAGTAGACAGCAAGAGATGAGGAAGAAATAACATGATTTATCATCTTCTTAATTTTTAAAACCACATGAAAAGAAAATTGTAACAAAATGCTAGAAAATGTAAATCATTGAACATAAATGAGAAAATCATAAAATGTATTGTATACAAAATTTTAAGAAACATCCTAAGTGGCGAAGAATTTGAAAAAAAGAATTAACTAAAAAAATAAATTTAAAAAAGTAAAAATAATTATTAAACGAAAATAATTAATGTCGGTGGAAACATAAACGGCGTAGTTGTCGCAATAGAAATGCATATATGTAGAAGAGGATCTAAAATAACAAAATAGCAAACAATATAAATTTAGATAAATAACAGAGACAAATTATATATTAAATGAGTAAAAAACAACGAGAATGGTGTAAAACCATAAATGAAACTTTCGACAGTGGTGTGGCGAATTAGCGAGAGGTGAAATAAACTAATGTTCCTTATGACGTCTGCTTTTGAATGAGGTATCACATGACATATGTTATGCGATGGAAAAAAGTTTGACCTTACCGTTGACCCCTTGACCTTTCGCTGATTTGGCTGAAATTCAATAGAGAAGAAGGTATTGACCTAAGGTGTATGTATGCCAAGTTTTAAGTGAATCCGATGATTATAACGGAAGTTATCGTGTCACCAGACAGACACCATGTTAAAATCATTAACTTTCGCCTATAGCGTTCCGCTGTCGAAAGTTAATAATAAAAAAGCAAAACAGAAGCATTTTAGTATAGAAAAAAATTTTTACTATTAGATTTATTGAAAAGATAACACATTGACATAAAGACTTAAAATACTACTAAGCTTACATCTTTTATAAAAATGTTATTGAAAATTAGCTTAAAAGCCCTGAAGAAACACAAATCCTTAAAATTACAATACATTTCAAAAAGCACTAGAATTGTAGGTAATAAACAAACATATTCCTGTATATTGTCAATTTCCGCACCTATGTTGAGACTATTTACACAGTTTATAGGGAAAATTTCTTGTGATAAAGAGATGTAACACAAATTGTGTTAATAAATCCACACTTTCTGCAATTGTTGAGAAACTTATACTGAAATTAATAAAAACTACATATAAAAATAAAATTATTAACGCTCAGCTTATTTTTTAAAATTTATCCTTCAAGAGATACAATGCGTTTTTGAAAATTCCTCCTTAAAGTCGATAAAAAGTTGAGTCTTCGTTACTAAACATAATTTATAATTTTGCCTTAATCCTGCTTTAAAAAAAAGCATGAACTCGGAAATAATCACACATATTTTGCGTTTTTTGAACAAAGACACTCTTTTTAAAAGGTAGATTTTTTTAAAATTTTTATAAGCTACTTTTTCCATGTTACTAATAATTCAAATTTTTAATTCGCATATATGGAACAGGAAAAAGTGATATATAATAATGAAAAACAAGCTCAAATTAATTCATTTAATTATATTAAATTTACGTTTGTAATTCGGGAAAGAAAATGATTCATTGAGAAACACTTCGGTTTGATCCCAGCTTTTCTTCATACTTTACTTCCCCTTCGAAACTTGACTGACCAGCTTGAATAATTCACTTAATTTCTTATTCAGATTTTAATTTTAAATAATACTGAAGAGACCCGACCTATTTTTCTACTACTCTCTTAACTTATCTGTATTATACAATTCGTTAAATATTGCACGAATTAATTATGATTGTTGCATCAACGTTGGTGAGAACCATGTCAATAGGTCCTAAACGATAATATAAGTTTTTTAGAGCTTTTGACGAATATTGTAATAGAAATTTACTCGGAATAGTTAAGTATCAATGAAATAATTTCAAATTGTGGCAATTTATCATCAAAGTCACTTTGAAATATATAAACCAATAAAATCTTGACATCTGCAAAACTTAGACATGAGTTATAGTGCGACTTTCATCCTTGGAATTTTTACCCAAGTTTTTCATCTTTCAACTTATTAATGGACACGCATTCTGAGCATGTTTACATCATTGCCCAAAAGTAAAGAGAATTCTTTAAAATTATTATAACAGCTTGTTGTTAACTTTTAAAGTTGAAGGTGTCAGGTGGTAAAAAGCTTCTACCAACATCTTAATAGAAAGTTTAATTTTTGCCGAAGAGAAAGTACCATTAAAGTGAGAAAAGAATCAATCATACAACTAATGCTATATTACGTCAACAATACTGTAAAAGAAATTTGGGATGCTAAATAATTTTTTAAATTATTCAAATCCAAGGAAAAGCTAACCTTTCCTGTAAGCTTGGGTTTGATGATAATAATAATGTAAATAATTATTACAATGAATATCGTTTCTGTTAAAAGAAAGTTGGTAAACTGGCCGTGCAACTATAACCTCCAGGAAAATTTGAAAAGCAAAAATGATCTGTGGATTAGTACAAACGTATAAGATAGCTCACTACCTGCAATTTCTGTTCTAAGCGGAAATTCCAGTGATACTGCTACAGAACATCAATCCGCTAAACTCTACAATGACACCAGATTGAGACCAGTTTTTCCTCAAAATTTGCTACGGCTATCAGAATGCTACAAAAGTTTTTTAATGCTAACACATAAGGAAACACAGAACTCTGTGAGTAGATCATAAATTTTCCTATCATAGACATCTATTTAAAATTTATTGTTCAAAATGTGAAGCACTAGTAGAAGATGATAACCGACAATTTATACTACACAAATATGAAGGGCAACTTAATACTTCCTTGTTGGTCAATTGCGTTCATTATCGCTTTAAAGCGCAAGAGTAAATCAGAACAGGAAATTGGATCCGTTTTTTCTGTCCTAACATATTTTACTAGCGAATATCGTTGGAAGTGCCACTTGTAATCATTCTTAGTATTTTCGTTATTGTTGTCTCTTGGTCTACTTTAGCCTTACAACACTTTCCATTGCTTTAAAATATTTTTTAGAATTTTGAAACATTTTCTGTACGGCAATGCTTATTGTTGGTAATTATCTAAATTTTTATTGGTTATTTACAACGATTTATCTGCTGAATTATATAATCTGCTAGCTATGCTTAAACTATAAAGTTCGCATTGATCTGTTTTATCGTGAACGCTAAACACGACCTTCTCATTAGTTTTACAGTAGAACTGATAATGACAACTCTGTTTCTTTGTATTAGGAGCTTAAAATGTAATTGTATAACAAACCTCCAAAGTTGTAATAATAAATAAAGTCTTGGCAAATTATTTATACACTTGTAACAGATTTTAATTGCAATGGAATTAAGCAACAAACAGTAGTAGGCAATTAAGCACTACAACGCATTTTATTCCATGATCCGCAGTTACCATTTAAATGGGTTTAAATGGGTTTAAATAGTTAACCTAACATTTTAATTAAAGACGTCCTTGAATTCATCCGGCATACTTTTTACATACAATAAAGCTATCGTTGCTGCAAATGGTGTGCTAAAATGCTGTTAAATAAAACTTGAATGGCATTCAATAATCATGCATATTAACTACTTGGCAGTTAAAATATGTCATATATCAAAGTCTATAAAGCTTTGCATTTGACATAAATTTACTTTTAAACTTGACACTTCAAAGTAATAAAGCCTTTTAATAGTTGTAACTGATAAATGGTGTTGCTTTTAATGAATATACAAAACTTAATCTTTTTATATTATAAATACAAAGCACTTTATAAATAATGTATCCGTTATTAAACCTTGCTAATTACTTGTCTTGTTATTTTAAACGAGTTTTATGTTGAACAAAGAAATATAATAAGAATAGTAAGTTTAGTTACACCTATGTTCTGCTAACACACTACTTAAATTTTGTTTAAAAGGAATAAGTTAGAAAATAATGCTGCAGTAGCATCTGTACCTACCCACTGTATCAAAAAACATGTTTAAGTTCACAGAAGTAACAGAATCTCAAAAACAAATCATCCTTTAATTAACACACGTGCACACCTATAAACGAGATTACATTCATTAAGTGCCAGGAATGACAGGCAGCCACTGCTTATTTATGAGCTGCCTTTTCCAACTTTTCCAAATAATTCTAACCTATAAAACCGCAGCTACCAGTTTAATGTTTAAATTTGAATGACTAACTAGCCGATAAAATTAGGGGACGATGAACTCGCATATGTAGGATCGTTTTTCTTTTATTAAGACATTTTATAGTAAAACAGGCGATTATTTAGGACACAAATATTTTTCTTATTAAATGTGGTTACAAGAAAGATCACGCAAAATATCTAAGGTACATGTGATTGGTGTTTTATATTATAAATTAGAATATAGCAAAAATGATGAACTAAAAAACTCGCAAGGAAAAGAAAAAGTAGGATATAGATAGCTAACTACCTGATTGCCTAAAACAAAGAACAAAATTAATTAAATTAATAATGTTAAACGAAGTGGATGTAAAATAGCGATACAAATAATAATAAAGGGCCTCACTGGATATATAGCAACGATAAGCCCAGAATGTTTTAGTTTAATGGTCATTTAAAACAAAAAACAAGCGACAGACTGAATAAAATTAAAAAGGTAACTGCCAGTTATGTTATAAATCTAACAGCAGAAAATAATTTGATTCTACAGAAACAAGAAAATAAAAAGAAAAATTGCGTGATTGCATAAAAATAAATAAATAAAAATTAAAAAATATTATAACACACAGGCAATAAAAACAACATAGGAGAATAATGAAAACAGAAATATAAAGTATAAAACTAGTTGCAATTAACTCTTGAGAAATAACACTAAGATAGTCAAAGCTAAATTATGAAAAAGTTTATATAAAAATCAGTTAGATAAGGCACCAATTCAAATAAATCAGTAAAGACAAAATTAAAATTACATTAATTTTGTGGCCACAAACATATATTTTTTAAATTATTATATATAATTCTTGCCAACTACGAGGGTGAAGTTAAATCTCTGTCGTTTAAGCCCGCCTTTAGTGGTCCAAACAAATAATAATTGCAAGATGATAAGTTCGGACTATAAGGAGGGTGTTTCAGCCTACTACAGAACAAATTTAACTTGTATATCGAGTTTAATTCTTTCTTTAGACAATGTCGTACAGCAGGGAGACGTTTCGAATTAAAAAATACAGTTGCAACAGCCAAGTTCTGACTTTGATATGTAACTTGTTTTGTCATTTTTTGCTGGTTTGTTAAAATTACATGATGTAATGGTGTCATTGCAAGTAACGATCCTGTTTAAAACAGCCTCCCATTGAGCATGTCAATAGGCATTTGTACAACTTCAGCGAGAATATGAGGGGCACTTCTTACAAACGCTTTTCAAAAATTCTATTTCATTAGTAGTGCTTCCTCTAAATTGTTATAACTTATTTCGACCTTGAAAGCAGTTTCAGCAACTGTTAGTCGGAAGTCAACCTCGAGAAGACAGTCGAACAATGCGAATGTTCTCCTTACTCACGCTAATCAGTAATTCATTTTTAACTGCTTCAAAAAATGTTTATGCCACGTATATTCTTGAGCGTTTTAAGGGTGTTGTCTACGAAATGTACCTTAAATTTTCTTAAAATTTATACGAGCACCTTTCACACCGACATCATAATACTGACTAAAGAAATGGTAGGACGAGGTACTTTATGGAGGATATCCACTTGAGGGATCCCTACCCACAACGCTCAGAAGCCGCGTTCATCTCCCTTCACTTCACAAGATTAAAAAAAAACGGCTTACATTTGATACATTGTTGTATATTTATTATTTCTAAAAGCTTCTACATATTTTTATATCTACTTGAATTCTTGAATTATCTGTGTTGTTTTACAATAAGTTTTTTACAGCAGCTCAACATTTTTCTGTAGAATAAAGTTTAAGGTAGTTGAGTTAATTAGTTTTGTTACCACATTATACTTATAGTATTTTGTGCTCTAAAGCTCTTTACTGTGATATACCACAGTAAAATTTGCTTAAAAATGATTCCTAATTAATAATTCTTTTGTAAATATCCTACAGTCATGAAAAGATTGTTTTTGGGGCCATATACGTAACCGTCCTGCCACCACAACATTTTGTTAAAGTTTTATAAATGTTTTTTGTTTATTTCTGATGATTTCTGCCTGGGACCTTTAAAGTTTCAATTGCTTTTTAAATGTAGTCAACTGTGGATTTTGTGTTACATATATTGTCAAGCGAGCCATCTTTTGCGCTGAAATACTAAAATAACTTTGATATGCATTCTCTAACATTTTTTATTAAACTTGTTTCATTGCAATAGCGTTTTACCTGTATTCTTTCTTTCAAAACATAAAATAACTTATGTCTTTTATTGTTGTTCTTTTTCGTTTAAATTTTGTGTTTTCAGCTTGTCCAACTTTTAATAAATACATCAACAGAAACAATTTCTTTCTAATAGTGCATTGTGTGCAGTGTAACACTAAGTATAATGTTAGGATTTAATTTAATGAATAATTATTTTAGAAGTTGTGGCAGTTTTTATTTATGATTACCAATACATATATACTAAAGAAAAGAGTAGTTAAAGTTGAAATTAGCCAAAAAACATAAAGGATGTTAAGAGTGAATCTAAAGCTATGTATGAAAGTACAAAAATCTGCTAACCTAAGACATGATAAAGTCTTTGTTTAACATACAATTGTTGTACAGACACGTTCCAATTTTCCGGTAAAATCACAATACTTTTATTAAATAATGCAGTAATGTAAATTTTATTTGAGAATAGCATTGTAAAGGAAAATTTATATTTATTTCATTGTGCTTTTAAATGATTTATTATTACAAACCATAAACTAAAATATATATTGGTTTTAATGAGGCTTGACAAAAAGGTTCAAATAATTATTAAATTTTAAATGACTTTAATGGGCTTAATTGTTACTTTTATATTTTAGAGTATAGCTGAAGCAAAGGAACAACGAAAAAATAATTTCTAAAACGTGATAAATGTCCTACAAATTGTTTTATTAAAAACTTTGATACTGTTGGAAGGATATGGAATAGACAAAAAGATCGTTAAAGATTATTTTAATCAATTTAGTGCATTTATGAACTTGGCCAAAGTAAAAATATTTTTGTTAACAGTAAATTAAGTTTAAAAGATAAATTGTGCTGTTTTTCGGGTTAAAATTTTGAAATATTTGACGTTTTGTCCACAATTTCGGTGAATAATCTTTTAGAAGATGTTCTTCTGAAGATATTTTCAAACCCCGACCACGGTTTAAGAGCCCGAAAAGAACAATAGGATGCACCAAAACACTTGATGTAAAAACATTTATTCAGGTTTATAAAAACTGAAAGAAACGATAAATGTTCTCAGGATTACCAAGACCCGCTTTTCCAGGACTCTAGGAACAAATAAAAGAAACAAGGCAAGAAAAGCTGATAAGAATATCTAAAAAACAATAACTGAACGTTTAGATATCAGAAAATAACAAATGCACCATTCAATACTTATCTGCATATTATGAGACTACAAACGTTCCACCAAGGACAAATTCTTGATGATAATCTAGGAAAAGCATCGATTAAATTGAGTAAGAGAGATGCGTTCTAAGCCGGATGACAATTAGTGGTCTGTAATTTTTTCTGATGACAGCCGTTCAATCAATTTAGTGGCAGTGATCAAACCTTATTATAGAAATGTTTACCTAATTAACAATAAATTCCTTCACCAAACTGTAAAACATGAAGAAAGTGTGCGTAGTGGTATGGTGATAAATTATAATTTTGTGTGATGGTACTGTAAGTACCGTCTAATCCATTAAAATTTTAGTTGAAGTTAAAGGAAATGATGTTTTTGTGGAAAATGGAAAGTATTGTCACCTAACATGTAGGAAGAAAAACAATAAATACTAAGAAAATACCCCCAAAAACGATAGACAATTTAATTAGTACTATAATATAATTAGATAACAGCAAAAAGGTTCCACCATATACTAATTATAATTTATAGTATCAATTTTCTATCTCTATATTTTTGTCTGGCATTCTAATGTAAAATATAAAGAATAAATGAAGGTTAATGATAATTAAAGTTGCATTGTTTCAGGGTTTTTGTTTAGTCAATTTATATTAAAGCACATGAGCACAGATTTTTTGATTATTTTTTATGAGAAATGTTGTAATTGATCAGTGTCAAAGTATGTTTAGTTAAAAACAAACCACCGGGACCAACACCATTTCGATAACCTAATTATCAAAGTAGCAAAACCAAAGAAGATAACATTATTTTGCTTGATGAGTAGTTAAACTCATTAAATCCAACTTTAGATCAAATTAACTATATTTCTCTAAAATACCAATGGGATCTAGGAGTTCTAAAATTCTGAGGTTAGCGCCCATACATTAAAAAAGTTAAGATTTAATAATAATTTTTTTGTTAATTATGATCGTCATGTTTATTTATACACCAGTTCGATCCAAAAGCTATCCACGACGACTCTTTAAAAAGATTGCTCCAGTACGTTATGAAAGGAATAACTAGAGGGAAAATCAGGCAAATAACTTGTTTCATGAGTTGACGCTCACTCATAAGACTAGAATTAAACAAGTACCGACAAATTGCTAATTACCGGTTGTGAAAGGTAACCAAGGCACTTAGAAAAAATATCCAAACTCTGTTGCCCCTAAAAAATAAAAATCGCAGAAAATTAAATAAGGACGGACAATTTTTTGTGTAAGACTTATTTTCCTTCTAAAATATACCGACTACTGGTAGCAGAATAATGGACTCTTCAGTGATTCGAAACAAAAATTTGCTAAATGTGACCCTGGTGCTTTTATCGTTGCAATAAATTAATGCACTTCAATCTATTCTAAGAATAAGAAAAATAACGGATTTTTGGTGTTCTAAATTTCTTTTTTGTTCCAAATTTAATTTACTATTTTCCCCCTTTCTAGTGCCCTGTTGTGGAAACTGGTTAGGTAGGGCAAATTTTGAATTTAATAATCCGCGTTGGCTTCCGAGGTAATTGCGTTGGCAGTAAGCCTTCTATCACAGGGAACGCGGCGGACCTACATTAAGGCGCACCTGCTAATAAGCACTAAGCAATCTACGGCCGACAATTCATTAGCAGTGGCCGTACAATTTGCGCGGCTCGGTGCCTCTTTCAGGCGTAAATACGGCAATTTTCCACTAAGAGCCCTTGTTTGCGGCTGCTTTTCAGCGTAATGCGCTCAAGGGCGGTTTATGGCGCGGCGCCCGTAACGAGCCAATAACTCCCCGCCGCGGGCTGTAAAACCTCGCCGCGCTGAAGACATTGCGCCGCGCAGCAATCGCAAATTGGCGTGTGTTTAACCCCTCTTTCGCCTTGCAGCCTTCCCCATGGTGAGGCGGATCGGCCACCCGTACCAGAACAGAACGCCGCCGAAGAGGAAGAAGCCCAGGACGTCCTTCACGCGGCTGCAGATCGCCGAGCTGGAGAAGCGGTTCCACAAGCAGAAGTACCTGGCGTCGGCGGAGAGGGCGGCGCTGGCCAAGAGCCTGAAGATGACCGACGCGCAGGTCAAAACGTGGTTCCAGAACAGGAGGACGAAGTGGAGGTAATTAGAAGGGCTTTCTATTGGGGGGAACTAAGCAGATGCCGCTGGTTTCGGAGTGACGCCATAAGGTTATGTTAATGGCATTATTAGATAAAATTTATGGCCATCGGACCGTCACGACAGCTTCGAACGGAGAGATTAAGACGTAGAACGCGACTGAGACTGCTGACTCAGAACGTCGACAAATACTATTACCAGCTAACCGCCACAGGCTTTCAAATATTTGACATACCATTACTGGGCGTTGGGCGCAATTGCCTTAAAAACGGCATTACACTTGCATAATGCTCAGTATTTTAGATCTTAACTGTGTTGACAAGTAAATCCAACGTTTACATATGTCATTGAGATTAAGGACTAGAATGCACAATATAAACTATACAGGACATTGATTTTCCATTAATGTTGAGCACACATTGTTAAAATAGCTGTTCTCTGGAAGAATATTGATCAAATCATTTAGATTTATAACCTGATTAAACTAAGCATATTTTATAGTATTGTTTTGTGCAGTTTTAAAATATTAAAATAATGACATAATTTGCACTAGTTATGATATTAATTTTATTTCTTAAAAAACCTCAGTTGAAACTGTAAAGAAATAGAAATTTGTTACTTTATAATTAAGTAAGGGCAATAATAACTACACAAACAAGTAATTTTATTATTTTACATATTTATTTGTATGTTATTTATGACTTTTGCATATATTTCACATATCTATAAATTCTTGTGCATATATACAGTATATTTTTCGTTGCTTTCTTCTCTGCTAGTTTTGGTAATATTTTTAGTTTTATTTTTAAATAATTAGAATAAATTCTAATAATTATACATAAATATATTCCCTCAGAAAGATTAATATAATTTTAAAATATATTAAAATTGTTTTCTTTAATAAGCTCTCTATGATTATAAGATATTTGCAACAAAACATTAGTTTGAGAGTGATTCTATTGGGATACCTATTAATCGGATTGTATATGTCAAACAGTTAACCAAAATACTGCAAGTGCAATTAGAAAACTATAATACTAACCTGTTATCATTTTTTTTTAATTATTAGGTTCTAATATGCTTGAATATATGCAAGAGATTTTTAGATTATATACCCTATACGAAAAATATGCTAACTTTTGCCGAAATAAGACTTATTGTACTTGGTAGTAATCTATGTTAAGTATAAAAAATTACTTAACACAAATTTTGGACATAAAAATTTGTTATATATCAGATATATTACCAAATAGTACTTTTAAACTAAACTGGGATTAGGTAATTTTGTGTCATTTAATAATTGGTCTAAATAACTACCGCTACTATTTTACTAAGCACTAATTACTAGTATTTTATTATTTACGCCTTTAATTATACTAAGCAGAGTCATTGATCTATACTTACTATTTCCACAGCAATACGAAATAATACCGTATTTGAGCGTATTTATATATTTTGTGTTAGTAAGTCATAAAATATAAAATAGAAATAAAGAAACATGATAACATTTGCACAGAAGGTTAAAAACCATAAACCGGGTAATATATGCAAATATATGCATCATGTATAAAATACTACTACAACGTAAAAAATTAGATTTTCTATGACCTTTATGGTTTAAATCTTTACGAGTCTTTTATTTGTTATTTTCATAACAAAGCTATCAACAACTGTTTATAAAATTACTTTCCATAACATATGTTACAAATAATCGTATATGTTATTATAATTAGATACTATCTGAAAATTTAGCAACTAGAAAAATTTAAAGAACTAAGCCTTCAGAAAGGAAGCAATTAAAGTATACTATCTAATTAAAAAAGTTTGGACGCTTATCTCTAACATGTAAACTAGCATTCAGAGGTTCTTATGAGCTGATCAACAGGTATAATAGGGCACAGAGCTATGCGTTACTCGGTGGCAAGCAAAATGGATATGACAGTGGTCGGAAGCATTTCAATAGTTTTAATTATGTCCAATTCAACTTCTAATGATTATAAAGTGGAAACGTGAGACCATAACGATAACAAGTTTATAGTCAAATATTCTGTCTTATTTATTAGAAAGTGGCCATATTGCGTTGAAAAATATTGTTTACAAAAATTACTAGTCGTCGTATAAAAACACATCCAAGAGTTCCGCGGTCCTATTAATTGTTTGGCCAGCGCAAGGATTATCGTGGGAACTGAAACAAATCGAGTTTTGTTGTAGCAGTTACAGAACGACGAGAACCATTGATTTGGAGGGACAAATCGCGCGTTAACATATGACTTATAAAGGTTTTGGATATATGGAAGTGTTGTTCATATAATGGGAATTTAAATAAAATCTAAATGCAAAAGAATATAAATATGTTTTGATCAGTTTTGTTCTGTACATAGAAGAGCAACTCCCTGTTATAAAGCAAGTCATATGCGGAGAACTTATATCGCAATCATTCAGAAATAATAGGCTCCCAAATTTCCAGCAACGTTCTTGCAGAATTGGGGTTGTTTTAGAACAACTCTGTATTAATAATAATAACTGAAGCTTGTGGCGCATAACAAAACTAATGATAGTTTCCAGTAGATATCTATGCAGTAGATTACTTTACTCAAAAATGAAATTTCCAAATTAGACAGGCTTAAGAAATTTAGAGACAGCTGTTTTTCATTTATCTAAAATAATTTGTCATTTTCAAGAGGAAAAAATGCCGTTTTCCGCTTAAGTGACATAATAGAATTAAGAATTAGATGTTCCCTAAGTGTACTTCAAAATTCTGAGTGTAAAAAATGAGCACTGCAAGCATAGACAACCTGGTGTTCACCGCTAACAGAAGGTGAAGAATTGGTGCTAATACTTTTAATTATTTATCTCGCTAAATAATGACAATATGGGCATGTTTTTCGATTTCTTGATTTGTTTATCCCAAACTGACCACTTTGTCTTTCTTGAGGTTTACTAGTCTATCAGTTACGTGGTCCTCCAACTGTAGCACTTGATTCTATCAGAACTTTTTTAATTTTTTTCTTTAGTTGTCGATGTTGCGTAGTCAAACTGAGTCGTTTTCGGAGCTATTCTTGAGTCAACATATCTCAGAGGGCCAATAAGAATCTTAAAGGCATTGGAGACTTATTAATGGCAATAAATCACATAAGAGTTTATTGGCGCAATATTCATCACATTGCAGTAAAAACCATCAACTTTTTTTACAGTCAGTTGCTTGGCATAACTGACTAAACGTATCCACCACTGTTCCCTTTGTTTGGTTATAAGTCAAAACATGCGCAGCTTTGTGATTACTGTTGTTAATGAAAGCCCCATTAGGAAGCATTGATATCAAGCACACAATTTAAGTTTTCCCGCTTGTACGACACTGCCAGAATATCTCCATAAAAAATAAAAAAACTTCTTTCCAATTTTTATAATTAGTATTTTAAATTCTTGTGGAAGTTCTCTTTTATTTTTTCGTATGGTCCTTTTACGCCAAAGCACTAATTTTTCCACGTAGAATTTCGAAGCGGGCAACCCTGTAAGAAAATATGCTTTTTCCAAGTAGGGAATCATAAGCAACTTCATTCCATACTTGTTCGGTTTAAAAATTATACGTTGCTTATTTATCCTATTATGGATTGTAATTTTTTTTATAGTTTATAATCAAGTTCTTGAATGTTGCCTAAATAGGGGTAGCTTATTCTCTTTGTCTTTGTTGTTTCTATTGAAAAAGTGCAAGCAGTTTATGAGAAATTGAAAGTAGTACCTTGGAAAACTGGCAGATCTGATCTCTTGGTACTGAACAAGTCTGATTCTGAGAGCTGAGCCAAAAATGATGAAGCCAATGAGAACTTTTATCTCTTCAATGCATAGAATACCGTTCAAAAAGATACGAAAAACTACATTTTATGTAGTAACTCAGGTCACAATAAAGATATGGAGCTGTAACTTTCACACAATGTTTTCGCTTTTATCAGTTTCTATTTGAACACTTAGGACACCAACAACAATTTATTTACAAATATTTACAATGATTTTTACAAAAACAATGAAATTCCGGAAAATGAGCTTCAAAGGATAAACGACTATTACATACTAACAAGGAGAGATACGATAACCTAAGTCGCTAGGCATATTCCCCACTTCTAATACTTCGTTACTATACCCTTAGTATCGATCACCGCCTGGCACCTTCGGGGCACTGAAGATACAAGGTTGGTGATGTCGGAGAGAGGAATTGACTTCCAAGCTTGCTCGAGTTGAGAGAACTTTTCAGCACAATTCTTGGCAGTTTTGTCTTTCAGTGCCCTCTCCAGCTCATCTCAGAATGGTTCGATAGGAGTCAAGTAGGGGAACTGGCTCGGCCAGTCCATGATATTTACCCGACGCTGATGGAACCAATCTTTGACCAAGCGGGAACTGTGTTTAGGGTCGTTATCTTGCTGGAATACCCAGCCCCTAGACATGTTGGCACATGCATACAGTAACATGATGTTTGACAGAATATCTCTATACATCTCCTTGTCCGTAATCCCCTCGATAGGATGCAAGGTACCCACTCCCTTTGAGCTAAAACAGCCCTAGACCATGACGCTTTCCCTTGCCCATGCAAGACGAGCTTTTCTGTTCTTTCAGAAATCCAAGGCTTCTTCACAGGTCGACGTCCAAAGAGGCCAGCAGTACAGAGACGACGTTTGCTAGTGTTTGCAGAGACTTGGAAACCAAAATAAAATAGTTAAAGCAAGAAAAATGCCGAAAACTGACCTCCACACCATAATCCTCCTTGACTTAACGATTGATAGCAGTACTCGTAAGGCGAGGATTGTTCTTACTGATGCTGACGATGACTCGATCCATCCCAGTAGTTGTCTTGCGAGGTCTTCCAGTAGGTTTGGAGCGTACAGGACGTTTGAGGGATGCGTGAATTGTAGAGACGCTAGTGTTGTACTGTAGAGCCAAATCAGAGATTTTCAAGCCCAGTGCTCTGCCTCTGATGATGGCCTCCCGGTCTGCTCTTGATATATTTCCGGAACCAGAAGGTCTCCCCATTCGAGACAAAAAAAATACATGAAAATGCAAACAGGATAATGAAATATGAAATGGAAAAAAATAAAATCGAAAAACGGCAATTTTGCGGGAACCGGAAAAAACCTATAAATCGCTAATCAGTTGACGATCATCATTCAAATGACTGTAGCCCACATCTGAAACAAGCTCCAGAACCATATCCAAAAATTAGGACGATTGCTCTATAAGGAAAAAGTTATGGATCAAAATACCACTTTTTCGTATCTTTTTGAGCGGTACTGCATATCGGATAATGTGGTATACTTCAACTTATACTGCGATCTTTGTAGATTGATTTTAAATTAGTGTTTGTAACTATTTTTTCTAAAATACTAGAAAAAAAAAGCGGCAGAAATTGTGCAAGAATATTGCCTGTATATTTAAACTATGGAGTCGGACCTGCACTAGTGAGAACTATATTAATTGCTGCAGTTTTCCTCTGTTTTTTTGCAAGTCCTAGCTTTTTCAGACCATTCCATTTTTCTGTTCAATGTAGTAGAATGTAATAATCATTTTTTGATACATCAACAGTCAAGTCTTAATCTTCCACTGTTCAATTTCCTTTTTCTCTTTTCTTCTCATTTTTTTTATTTTCTGAGAATTGGCTAGTATTACGAAAAAGACTTCGTTTGCCACATCATAGTCACTAGCGTCCTGTGCAGAGCCATAGTGTTAGTCAGAGTCCTCGGAACTCAGGTTAAAATCCTCTTTAGTAATATCTTCAGTTTCCAATTCTTCTTTAATATATTAAGTATATCTGTGAGCATAATATAATTAATAGTTATAATATCTATATTTCTGAACAGTAGTCAAAACAGATATTTTTGTGCATTACTTCATATAAATTGCATAGATGATGTAAGTAACAAAAAACATACCAAGCAGTCTTGCGGAGTTCGGCAATTTTCACATGCTCCGGCATCTGATAGTGGATTGGGCTGCGAAGGCACGCCTGGAGGGAGAGGACTGTGAGAGGTTTGGGAGTGAGGGCACTTATCGAAACGACGTAAATAAGCGTTTATTACAGCCTACGGTAGCAAAAGTATAAATATTTAAGAATTAACATCATCACAGTATCTAGAATGAATCCAAAAATCAAAATTAATGATTTAAACTTCATTTTTTCCACGCCTCAGTTTTTATTTACCTTGCGTCTTCAGAAGCGCGCAAATGCCAAAGTTCGACACCGTTGGTGCTAATCAAGTATAAAGACAAGCACGTCGTAAATAATAAAACGGTTTCCAAAAATACATTCTTTGTGTACACGTCGAATTTAATTAAACTGAAATGCAGCTATTAATAATCTTCATTATCCGTGTAGCAACTAATAATGTGATTATTTAATCAATCAGCTTGCTAATTTGCTCTTGTCTAGCTTATGCTGCAAGTGTAATGAATTTATTACTTGAACTTTTATTAACTTTGTGAAATAAGTGTTAAATTGGCAAACCAGTCGTGCTAATAATTTGCTATATTTGCAGTCTGTTCAATAATAAAATAACCACTGCAATCGTAAAAAATAAAAATAAATAAAATTATAACTTCATACCTATTTTTCATGATTTTATCGGTTTTTTGCAATCGTTTGGTAAAGATCGTCATATCTTCTGAACTTGAAATGACAAACTGCTTCACTGACATTTCTTTGAGTTTCGTATTAATGTACGACCACACATTTTCAATAAAATTAATATCTGAACACATTGTCGGTTGTTCCATTGTAGTGACGTTATTTTGTACAATTTGCCGGGATGTTCAGAGTCATTTTCTTCTTAGAGCACACAACTTGTTTTCTCAAAACCAAGATTTTTTTGCAGGCCTCAATAAGCATTTCTCGGCGTTTAAATAATCCGTAAACAGAAAGAGTCAAACCAAAACCACGTTTCCAGAGACACCCCCAAACATGCACTTTATAGGGTGTTTTAATGTGTATCAAAGAATTATATTACTCTTTGCTAACCACGCTTTTGATAAAGAAGACCATGTCCAGAAAGAAGACTCCTCTGTAAAAATAACACTATCCTAATGTCAATCCAAATTTTCCATATGTTTTCCCGATGATACATATTCGTTTAAAGTTGACCGAAAAGAAATGTTTTTTTTTCACGTAGAGACCTTAACTCCTTTCTTCCAGTGTTTAATTTGGGCACATCTTAGCGATAGGCCTGGCTTGTCTTCAAAGAGACGCAAGATCGCTTTGTCGCGGGCTGTTTCTTCGGCAGATCGTCTATATTCCCAACCTTCAAATATCGCTTTATTGACTTAACAAATACGTCCAATTTTTGCATTTATTTTGCAGTCGCTTTATTTTTACATAGTTTTGGTCCTTTCGCATGATTCACTAAAAACACTGCTGCCTATCGTTTTTTGAACTTTGCTCAGTGTAAAGATAACGAGTTCACTGACATCACCAGCAAAATGTCTTGGCAAACTACATACTATGCAAAAATTAACATAGACGTTGCTGCTTCTGTGCTTCCTTACCAAAGGACAACTTTCTTGTCATACACACTGTACCGTAACCTGCGTGCAATAAACATCTAACATTTTATATTCCTCTACTGTTGCAGCATCATGTTAGTTATTCCCAAGGAGCCTTCAAAAGCTTTCTCGTTGCAATTGCCGCAAGGTTCGTTCACACGGGCCTGAAGTTAAGATAGCGACTCGCGAAACGCGTAATTCATTTGTAATCGCGGTTAGTTCATTACCGAAGCGTTTCTGATGTGCGCGTTCGCCTTCAGATCAGCGCTAACGCAAAGTGGTTCCTGTTAAGCTGAAACGCCGTTGTTCACTGGAAACGGCGTGAAAGTACAAACGTGCCGATAAGAAGGACGCGGCGCAATTAAGGCTGTTAACGTGCTGGCAAAAACGGAATTAACTTTTAAGCAACTCCAGTAGCGAATGCATAAGCAGTCACGCAAAGCGGAATGAGCAGACTCATAAATAGTACAATTGTTGGGATTTTAAGATTGCGTTAATGCGTCCTGAAGTAGTGAAATGATAAGAAAGTGTAACTCCGTTACACAAGTAATATACGATTCTAACTAATTAGACTATTTGCAAATGTAATTTTGTAGAGGATATGTCATTCTTCTATCTTCACTTTCCGTTTATCTTCGTTGCTTAGCTTATTATGACTTTATATATTCAAATATATTGCAAATATTGCTACGCATTAGTTTTAAAAATGTGTACTAGATTTATGCAAGGCACGCCCAGAAAATAATGAGACTGATTTTCTTGGTCTAAGCAGAAGAGTGGAACGCGGAATCTTTGGGCCTTAAGTTTGGTGGGGGATGTCAAGTAAACGGTCCGATCCAACTCATTTGCCTTTGAACCTTTATAGTGACTATGGATCGCTTGCCATGGGCCAAAATTGCAGTCCAGTGTCGGTCAACGATATGCCATAAAATTTTACTTTAAACTTGAAAAATTCGCAACCGAGACGCTTGCTGTGATAGAGAAAGCCTCCATAAAATATATCGAAATCATTAATGTTCAGGTGGAACAAAGCGTTCAGAGAACACGCATCAATGACTCACTTCGGACAATGATGTCTCAGTCAACAGCAGATAAAGTGGGACTTCCAAAACCCATTGTACATAAAATTGTTACGACAAGATTTTGATCGACTTTTTTTCAGCTCAAATAGTTCTGGAAAGAATACCATTTTGAAACATTATAAATGTTCAAATTCCTGTGACGAGTACTCTGAAAGAGATTCTAGTTCAAAACTTCGAGGAGAGCTGCGAACGTGGCAGAACTGTTGACAATGATGCATCGATGCTTAAGTGTATATAAACATATCAAAACCAATTAATTTTCTGGAATTATTCTCATTACTAAGAGAAATGAGTTTGATTTAATGGATATCATAAACTTTGTATGGAGAAGACTAAACGAGTTAAATGATGATGTCAAAAGCATCAGTAGCAACAAGTTGGGCTTCCACATTATAGAAATTCAAACGCCATACCTTTAAGCGTGAAGAGAAGCAGTCGTAAACTTAAAATGAAAGCGGAACAGTCTTATTACTTTCCAGATGTGCTTTGTATATCGAAAATATAAAAGAACAAGAGAGAGACTTCGAAGTGAAAGGGTCAATGGCATGAGCAAATACACCTAGCGATTCAATTCTGGACCTTGGAGATAACTTCCTCCTAGAACACTGGAACACTTCTATTTGAATCTTTCATGGGAAGGATCATGTTGTAGGCTTGACACGAAAGGGTCTGAATAAGCTCGCAAGCTCTGAAAATATGTGTGTCCTTTCGCAGCTTTGTTTTATACTGTGTGTATTTTAAGATCAGTATGTAGTGTTAGATTACTAACATACCAAAGAGCATTTTCAGTCACTGCTAAATCCAATCATGGGCTAAATATTGTATGATGTAGCATTATTATTTTACAGGGTGAGACAATACATTTTTTTAATTAATAGGTTGATTTGCTTTGCTTTCACTGTTAATTCTAGGTAAATTTTTTGTTGTAGGTAACTTAATTCATTTACTTGTGGTACTAATATATATTATTTATGTACATAGAGAGACATTTAATATGATCTAAAATAAAGTTGACATAATAGTTTTTTTGTTTAATTTGCTCCTATATTTGTTTAGCGAAGTTTGTAGGAGAGTCAAATGGATTTTGAGGATCCAGAAAGCTTACAAAGAAAAACTATGTGATAGACATGGTTGCATTATACATGGTGTACAGTAGCGGTTTAATAACACTTTTCTAAAAACATCAGACCAGATTGGATAAAACCCAGAGTTTGTTGCCGTATTTTATTTAATAACAATCACTCAGATAGAATTTCAGAAAGAAGTAGAATTGACTTAATCTTGTATACGGGGTTATTGTCATCTATAAACACTGAAAAGCAGTATGATTTAGATTCAAGAGCACTACTCATGATATTTACAACACCGTTGAATTGTAAAATACTGTTTTATAAAACTAAAGTGGTGGTCTACGATATAGTTATCCAATGCACTAGTTGGGTATAGTCACTTAGTTTTTCTGCGAGTCTAGAAATTTGGCACAGTTGGCTCATTGGACGGTGAGATCCAACATTTTTAAAAGATTTGTTTGGTTTTAGTATTAGTATTATCTGCCCACACTTTTGACCACTTTTCTTGTTATTATATGGTATCTAAAGTCTTATGTTTATTAAGACGAAGCATTTAATCATTAACAGTAAATTTTTAATAGGAAGCAATAGTTACAGTGCTTCTTCTAGAAATCGAAAATGGAAAATGATGAAAAGCCCAACTTAGGTGGTAGTTTGCAATTTCCTTGTGGGTTATGTTCTATTAAATTACAGGTAATTGTACGATCGCTCCGCCGTTCATATGAGCTTTATAATATAGCTGTCGCTTAGCAGCTGCTACCTCGCTCTTAATTTATTGAAGATTTTACCTATTTTAAAGATCAAAACCTAGTTTTAGCGCATCGAAACAAGTTATCCCATGTGAATTTTATGGTTCATCCGATGTCTGAGAGGCTAATTTAATTCTAAAACTCTGCATATCCACAGAAACTTGAATATTTAATAAATTTAGTTTTTAAAACCGAGCATTTGTACAACCTAGTGCATATTTTCTCGGTAAAATGTGTCGATAGAGCTGACAAAATGCAGCAAATGTCACTAGTAAAGGTTTGCAGATTCATAATTTTCAATTATTGGTTGCAATACCTGTATGACTTAATATTTAAGTAGAAAACATTAAATGAAACTAAAAATAATTGTGAGTATGGATGATAAGGATTTTTGAATAATCTTATTTATTTTCTGGTGGCGGGAGTGACGATTACTGCTTTTTTCACATGAGAGACCATGAGTTCCTGGCTTGTCCACTGTATCTCCGCAGATGCAGTTGTGGGGCTCGCAAATGTTACATCCCAATCTAAGAGCAACTGATATTCTGAAAGCGTTGTCATTCAGGAAAGTTCCATGTTTTGTGCATAGAATTGCATTCAGCCAGGCGCCGGTTTAGTGGAGGCAAGATATCTCGCCTGATCTCTTTCAGAACTGAAATTGAAGGTTCGAATTATTCTGTTCATATTCAAGATGGGGGAGGTGTTTCATCTAATAAACTGTTCCAGATTCTGATGTAGTCTAAGTATCCTGAAACATAGGCTAAGTTATTTTCGGGTAATAACATCATGGAATAAATTAGCTCTGATACAGAATTCACAGACGACAAAAAGGCTGGGTTGTAGATATCAGATAATTTCCTAATTCCGATGCCTCTTTTGGATACGGGAAGTGAAGCAACTCTTGGTGTCTGAGCGTCAAGCTTAATATTGACTATTTTTTCAAGAGATTTCATTCAGTAGTGTAGTAGAGTTGTGGAGAGGGGTTGTCTTAAGCAAGAACGTTAGTCTGAGTATCCCGACTGAATGTTTCTAAATGTTTCTCAACTGGAACCATGTGGACTCTTCCGTAATGATGGCAAAAGAGTGGACAGTTTAACTTTAACCTCGTGGTCCTATGGTATGAACCTTATTTGGGATGCTACCTATACAAACATTCTAGTGTAACTGCTGGCCTTATCGCAAACAATGCTGCCAGTAATAAGAAGAGAAAATATAAAAGTTCATCGACCAAGGATACATATTCATTCCTTTGGCAGTAGAGACCAAAGGTATGGTGTGATGAAGCAACGGATTTTATCGAAAACCTTGGAAACTACCTTCACCTACTGACTGGAGAGTCCAGATCAAAATCATACCTAAGACAAAGAATTAGTTTAGCTATCCAACGTGGAAATGCAGTTAGCGTTATTGGGACATTTCCTAAAACTATTCATCTAGACGAAATTTTTATTTTATAAATTTGTTTTTCTTAACTTAAGATGCTATTAGCAAAGATAGTTCATTTGACAAATACCATTGTGAGTATTATAGGTACCAAAACATGTATGCTTACTACTGTTAATGTTGTAGTAGGTCCTTGGTTCCTTTGGTGTAGAAAGAATTAGGCGCTTAACACATTCATTTAAAACACTGAAGGGGCCCTAATGTGCAATATTTGACTGCCTGCATCATTCATTTTAAGTTTAATATAAAAGTCGTAAATGTAATTTTACGAAAGTAAATTATTTATAATCCGGTTTTCTACTTGTTATTTTTTCTGACAATGAAGGCACTCATCTTTAAGATTAGGACTCAAGAAAAACTCGGGAGTATTTCTATGGTATAAGTGGGGATTGGGGATACTGTGGCTCAGATGGTTCAACCAGTTGGCTCTGTCCTCTAGCGAGTTTTAGTCTCGCTCAACCCACGGGTGTGTGTGATGTCCTAAATATTTAGTGCATGTTAGTAGGCGCAATAGGCCCTGAGGCTTCAGTGTTTGTAAGTGCACAAAAAAAATGTGGGTTGTTAACGGCTAGTCAAAAGATATGTACTACATATGTACTATAAATAAATTTGTAAATATAAAGGCGTTTGGAAAAAATTACAAATATTTTCCATACAAGCAAAAGAAATAAGTGAAAGGTAAATTCACAAATTTAAAAAAAAATTGTATTCGAAACGAGTTAGAAGTTTAAATTTTAATTGTTGCGTATATTTCCACTTCATAACAAAATTAATAATTGTGCAATTGTTATAATTAATAAATTGGACTGATTAGTATTTGAATTGAAGTCTTATTCATTTAATATTGTAACCAGAACCTATTCACTTCTAGTGATGCATTGATTTTTGTCTAGAGGAAATTATCTTTGTTACCACCTTCTATTTCTTTAGTCTTTTTTTTTTCAATGCATTAAACTTTTTCTTATTTCTGTTTCTTCGCCTAGAGTACTTGGTAGTAATAAAATTAAGTTTCATAAATTGGTGATCCCTTTCAATGCCTCTTTTATTACAAATATTAGCTTCGCTCACAAATCGTGCCTTTTTTAAATTGAGCCAAAAATCTAGGTATGCCCCGGCTAAAAATTATTAAACACTAATCTCTGATAATTTGCTATGAATTATGATAAAAAACAATGAGCTCCACCTAATTAATGTCAAAATAAGTTGGTTAATTGTTTGTTTGGTTAGAAGTCATCCCCGCATTTGCGCTTTTTGCCAATTTGCGACTGCAATTTTGAATTAGGCCGTAAGATTTGATCTCTCAGGGTTTCTAATAATTTTTTTTAAATATTCGAGTAAATGTTATTTGCGTATATTACAAATGTAAAGCCAGTCTTGTTTAAAGAGAAATTTTATCTCATAATTTCGTCAGTTAGACGATGTAACTATCGAAAAAGAAATTCCTTACTGATTGCAAATAGATGATGCCGGATGTTTTTAAATTTTGTTTATAATTTGTAATTTAAAATGTTAATGTTAGCACTCCTGCGCAAGTTTTATGATTCTGTTGAATTATATAAAATTTATTTACAATTTATAAAAAAACTGAAATCAATGATGGTTGTATTCAGGAATGATTTCTGTTAAAGGATAATATTAGTTTTTTTATATGAACCATGAAAGCACATAATTTTATAAATAAATAAAATTTTTCTTCTGTTTAATTTACAATCCATTATTGAGTTACATATGTAAAGCACTGTTGCTTTTATCAACTTATGGGGGGTGGAAATAGCGTCAGTGAGTTACTTGAAGTTATACAATATTAAGCTATCCATTAAAACTTGGCTAACTACAGTACAGCTATTATTAAAAGTTGCGACAGTTGTATATAGAGGCAAGGAAAGGCGAAATTTGCTAAATAAGCAAACAGAAGTAATCTGCTGATTGCAAAAAACTATTCTTCACTATCTGAGAATCTTCAAAGAAGTGTGCTAGCAAGTGATTTATAAAAGACCCTTTAATGAAGCAACTACCGAGTCAACATTAAATATTGATCATATTTTTTTCAAGCACCTGAAAAATATTGAAGCGTATCGTAAATTATATCCCAATTATCTTATAGACATTTTGATATAAAAAAATTTGCTATGATTTGAACGCTATCTTAGTCATTTTCTCTTATGTATGCACCTAAATTCACTTTATTTATTTCAATTTTAATCCTCTTAATTAATTTTGTTAGTGTTTTAGTTGATCTTCTTTCTGATTATCATGAACTTAGTTTTTGTCATATTTAGGCACACCCTTTCATTCCTGACCTGATACACTCTTTGCTATCTCTTTCAGTCCCGTCGCTGATCCTGCCATTGACGTTAGATTGTCGACATACTCTAGACACTTTTGACTTTTCTTGATTATCATTCATTCGGTTGTAATAACGCCAATCCTTTATTATATATCCTATTTACTATTCGATATTTCGCCATTGAACTTGACTTTACTTTTAGTATGTTTTAATATAATTTTTGAAGGCCTCAACAACATATATAATTCATGACTTTTATTTTTTTGCTTACCTTTGTAAATTAAGTTTTATATTGTATATGGTATTATATAACTGTTTTTTTGTCAATTATAAATTCAATTTTATTCAATTTCTTTAGTTTGCTTGATTGGTTACCATAGGTTTAACTAAACATAGCTTTAAAAAGCTTTAAAAAGTATAATCAATTTATTTTCTATGCCTAATTTTTCAGTTTATATTTTCTAGACAGGGGCGTCCAAATCTAACGCTTGGCTGGGGAAAATAAAATTCAAGTTACTTTTCCAAGTTTTATAACAAGCACTACAATGAATAAGAATTAATGTCTAACACTTTGAGAACTAGAAGATGAGTTAGCTATTCTTAAATTAAATTGTGTTAAATTTTACGGAAGATCAGGGCTGAAATATACCAAAACAAATTTTCTTCTTATTACTGATGTTAGGGTAAAATAATCATCGTGCTAATGACTTGATTTAGACTGCTACCAATGAATCAGATGGCAAACGGAGACGAAGCATAGGTCTACTGATCCATCACATGCGAAGAAGTGTTTGAAATCACAAAGAGCTTATTTCAAAAATCACTGAAGCTAAGTATAATGTATCTTGTATCTTGTACTAAAGCTTTTGTTGTTGTAACTATAATTTTTTTTATGATATAGCTCGGTACTATCGAGAGAGACCAGTTATTTTGGCTCTTGTTTCATTTCAGACAGTTTCTTCTTCTATAAAAATGTTTAGAAATAGAATGCATTTATGTACCAAAACCAATCAACTCTTTAAATTTGTATATAATTAAATTGAGGATTACCGAGACTTATAAATAGAAATGTTATTAATATACAAAATAATATATTAGTGCTTTTCCGGGCTACAAGCAACTACGGACCCGAGAAATGTTGCCTCTTTTACCTCTCTCTGTAAATGGACCTGCTTCTAGGCCTATAGTTTTTTAAATAATTATTCGTGCTTTTAAGGTTAAACAGTTAGATTAGTTAGGGCTTAAGTGTGTTATATTTATTATCTTTAGTTATTGGACATTAATCGTGATTTATCATTTCGTAAACTGTAGCGTCATGTAGAAGTTACTGTTCTGGTTAAGTGTCGAATCAGGGATACACTCTTACGACCCAGTCAACTACAACTGATATGCTTTATTCTAATACATGAAGTATCATTCTACCAGAGTAATGTTTGAACAATGTTACCTCATCGCGTACAAACAGACATGCAGATGAGCGGACAAACAAAACGTTTATGTAGAATAGCAATTTAATACAAGAATCTACTTATATGGTAAACAATATTAGAATCCTACCAAAAGCAAAAACCTGTTAGAAAAGAAAACAGTTATGTTGCAAATGTGTAGGTTAAATAACTTAATGAAGATAAAAATTTTACAATAAGAGGCAACGCGACTGTTCATTTACATCTTTTTATTTTAATGCCTTCAATTCCAGGCTATTTAATTACATTTATCGATGACTCGGGAAGCAAGACAACTTATAATTGGATAACCAAATAAAAGACGGCTTGATTTATTAGCAAAGCAATAGCAGTGCAATTATAAATACCAGCTTTAATAATTTATAAGCCAGTCAGGCATCCGGGATTTATTTTTTCAGATTAAGCATGCTGTAATCCGCTTTTATAGTTTTTGTGCTCAGCTAAGCTAACAAACTTACTTACATAACTCACAAAAGCCTTTTCATTTCCTTTCATAAATTAAATTTGCATTCCACTTACTTTGCCTGTTTGTGTCTACATGTGTGTGGCGTCTCTGGTAAATAATTGGCTAGTGCAAAATGTTTGCTGTTTTTTTTTTATTTAATTTTATTAAATAATCGTAAATAAGTGCTTTATATTCCTTATTAAACCAGTTGATAACGTAAATATTTTAGGCATTAATATTGTCAAAATTTTTTGATGGTAGTATTTAATATTTTTTAATAATGTCCGTTGAAGGTATTTTTGTTTCTTTTAACTCGAGTACAACCTTTTTCTTAAAATTGTTCTCTCTTTTTGTTTCTATTTATAGATTTTCTTGATGCAGTTTTAATTAGTTGATATTTTATCTTATTTCTGCAAATTTTTTATACCATTTAATCTTTATAGTTCTTTATATTTTATTTTTAGTTTACTTTATTTTACTTTTAAGTGGATATATATTTTACTTGAATTTAGGTAACCTTTTTGGCTCTTGGTTCGGTGATTAGTAACGTTTTATGTCTTTTGGCAATTTTAGTCTTCTGTTTGCTTATTCTACTAATAAATGAATAAGCTATTATTATACATAATCTCCTGAGGTATTTGAAACAGGAATAATCAGAAAGATAACGGAAAATACAGAAAGCTTCTGAATTATGAGGTAAACGAAATATTAGAAAATGAGATTGTAACGAGAATAATAAAAGCCAAGAGAATGAAATGGTACGGACACATACAAAGAGAAGCAAATGAAGGGATAATAAAGAAAATGATGAAATGGAACTTATCCAACATCGGACAGCGAGGGATACCTAACTCCATTCGCAAGACCAGGTCACAAAGGACATAAAAAAGATGAGAATAACTGGAGTAAAAGAAAAGATTCAAGACCCAAAGAAATTGAAAAAATCACAAAAAGGCAAACTGACACATCACCTGTAGGAAGCAAAGCGAGAAGGCACCGCAGAATGACAAACTGCAATGCGAAGATAAGTCTGAAGAGCTCAAACGAGCGGCTGGAATACCAAAAATGAAATGTACTGTATATACATTTATATATACACATATATAATCTCCTGATTAAGATCTGCACTATTCTCAACTGATAGTTAGTCTGTAATCCCGTTATCGTAAAATAAAGGAGATTGCGGCATCAATCAATGCTGCAAGAATCCTTGAAATCGTTCATTGTGCAATTTATACAAATAATAATCGCAGGGCTATAAATCACGACTGTAGAGAAAAGATTTTAGTGTAGTCTAGAACAAATTCCCAATTGTTATGTCTATTTTGGGCACTTGTTGACACAAGCAACTTTAGCAACTGAGAAATCGGTTAATAATGGAAACATTTTTCTTAGTCACGCTGATTCTTAGATACAGTCGACGACCTTTATATTCAATTGCTTATTGTTTTATCAAATTGTTTTTGCCACAGGTACACCTGAGTTTTCTTAAGGGTGTTGTTTTCAAACTGTGCCATAAACCTTCTCAAAATGTTAAGCATTTTTACATCATTCGTCCTAAGACAATATTTCGTTTTCCTATTTCACAAAAATGTGTGCCTCTTTTCTTTAAATTTCTGTTTACACTCGATTCACATACGTATTTTATGTGGTATGGTCTATACATTATATTTGCGTAGTTTTATTGTTACAATTTGTGTCTTAGATATATTTATCTGTCTAATATAAATGGATGTGTTGAAAACTAAGCCTTTCCTTCAGTGACTATTATCGGTAGTAAACTTAGGTCCGAGACGAGAGAGATGTGCTTTATTAAAGTTTCTTTCCAGTTAATTTCTTTTTAAAAGTTTCAGAAATTATACCATAATTTAAATTTCATGAATGGCCACTTAGAAGAGAAGTTAAGTTGTTATTTATATATGAATAGGTTATGTAGTACCGACAACATATACAAGCTTCCACGCTTTGTAGTGAAAACAGAGTGGAGAGAAAGTATCAATTTTAAATATTTACCATTAAGAATATGCTTGTAACTGAACCGAGTTGAGAAACTGAAACGTTTATAATTGCTTTCTGTTGTCCTATTTTTCGTTCTACTATAATTAGGATTATAATTGTTTTGTCATATTTCAGTGATGATTCTTAGTTTAGTACAATAGTTTACAGTCAGTTTGTTTTTTTTATTAATTTGTATTTCTTATCTCCCTAACTGAGTGTATAGTTTTCAATTGCCAACAAAGCTTGGTTAAATCCAAAGAATTTGTAAGAGTATTCATGTTAACTCTTTTCATTTTTGTCCATGTGTTGCTCATCTAACAATTTGTCATTAAAACCATAACTTCAATTTTTTACCGCATCAGTGAGCGCCTATTATATGATTAATTCTAAAAACATTCTTGCTCGAGCTTCTCATAGATGATAAATGCAACTACATATAAAATATTTTTAGCAGAATAATATATAATTATTACAACTCTGGTAGCTTATGCCTTCTATTAATGGAAAATTTATTTTTGTTGGGGAGAGAAAGCAATCTCCGGATAATGCAATGAAAAAAAGTACATCTTGCAAGAATCGTGTGGTGAATTAATTTTATTGAAGATGAGAGCGGCTTATTATTAAGACACTGATTATAGACTGAGCATTAGAGATGATTGATATTTTATTTTGTGGACACGATGATGTCGTTAACTATAACGCATAAAGGATTATATACCTAAATCTTTATATACACTGTGTTACAGCTGAATGTACATATTTTAAACTTATATTGACAAGAAAAATAAGAGAAGGGTATGAGAAAATTGGATTAAATGTTGGTGTATCGAGAAAGAAAAGAGTGAGTTGGATTTGGATAAAGGAAGAAAACTAGTGGATGTGAAAGTTATAAATACTTAAGACTAGAATGGGCAGGGATAGTAGTGACAAACTGTAAATCAAAGAAATAGCACAAGGAAGAAGAACAATAAATAGAATAAATAGCATTTGGTGGCAAATAGATTTAAACAAATGTCTATAACGCACTGGTTAAAAGTATCGCAGTATAAGCAGTGAAGACAAAGAACTATGAAAAGGGTTGTATGGCATAGATTTTGCAGAATTTCTAGAAAAGATAGAAAACAGAAAAGGAAAAAGCAAAGACAAGCAACAACAAATTAAAATAATAATATCCAAAAAGCTATGAGCGATGAGAAATGCGTGCCTGGGTAGGAAAAGATGGAGAGGACGTTTACAAGACGTACAACGATGACGGACGTTGTTACAACGTTTATATGTTTTTTATTTATCTTTTTCCTAACTAACAAACTAAATAACGAGAATGACAACATTGTATGAAAGCTTATTGTAGACACAAAGTGTGCCACGTGACATTTTTAGTTTGAGGTTTCGTTCGTTTAGTCTGCCAAATCGAGTAGTTTGTTCTTCGGGTTGGTTTCTGTGTTTTTGCTCCTGTGTTTTTATGATGTGTGAACACAAGTGTACATAAACTTTTTTGTTTGGGAAGATTACAGCTGAAGCTGTCGACAAGTGCCTTTCAAAATAATACTTTGAGGAAAATGCAAGCTACAATTAAAGATTTGATTCGGCAGAAAGAAATGAGGAAAATCGTCTAAATATGACTGACCAAATTTTTGAAGAACCCACATTGTCAACTATCAGAAAAATTTCTTAAAAAATTTGAGACGAATACTTGCCAAAATCATTGGTGAGCAGAAAAACAAACGCGTGAGAGTTTTCCGCGATTTGAAGCAAGAACTGCACAATGATCCACACTTTTTTACCAAGATCGCAACTTTAAACGAGTCGTAGTGTTTCTTTGATTTGCATAGGATTATTCACAAGAAAATTGTTACTCAAAAAAGAGCATTTTGATATGCATGAGAATATGCGTTGAAATGACTAGTAAAAATTGATTGCTTTCTTCGTTATAACAATCTTCATAAAGAGTAATATAGAACTTATGTTTCATCCACCATATCCGTCAGATCTGACTGTGCAATATTTTTGTCTATTCAGTTTGAATGAATAAGCTTTTTAAAGAAAGAGAATGCATTTCTTGAGCAATGTTTCAAATAAAGAGTTGTATAAGTGTTTCCAATAGTAGGCAGTATGTTGGTTCAATATCTTGCCGTTGGTGGAGATTATTATTTTGAAGGGAGCTAATGCATGTCACTGCCAGAGTATATTTGTAAGCACTCCCTCATTTATCTTTTTCATAGATAGCAAACATTCTTTGAGTTCTTTATTGAAATGAAAATTGGAATATAGACTTAAGTGTTGTCTGCAATGTACCATATGAGTATGTGCTGAATTGCAATTTTCAATATTTTTGCCGAACAAAAGCGGTAGTCAAGTCATCCAAAAGTTGTTATGAAACTCAAATTTTATGTCAAAGGGCCACATGGCAAAGCTTTTGCTAAATAACTTTAACGGTTGTTTTTGTTTGAGGTATTGGTAATATGGTTTAAACTTCAACCGCGTTAGCAGTAACTTCATATAATTTTCATTAAAGCGTCAAAATAAATGAACCCTTTTTAAGGTCTAGACTCATATAGTGTAGTAGCGCCTTTCTCTTGGTCGGTATGGACATTTGCCATTTGTTCTCGTGTGGATGAAAAGTAGGATTTGCGTCCGCGTGACTGGAAACCGGTTAATGCTAATGTTGATGTTAAACACAGCATTCGTTTTAGGATATAGCCGTGATTAAGTAGATGGTACAACTTGTTCCATTCGTCCATTAAGACGGAGAAAAGAAACGAGATAGCCGAGGGATAAACTGTTCGCCGTAGCAGCTACAAAGCGCCCATTACGGCCCAAACGGCTCCGCTGCAGTTTTTAATGCGGCGCCGCCGCTCGCAATTACACCCATTGACGTATTAATTTAATTAAGCGGCATCACGGCAAACGAGCACCTTTGGGCTGGAAAGCGCCGACAAAAAGCGGGAAGTAATAAATTGCGGCCGCAGCTCGTGCTCGAAACGGCAATCGCTAACAAACAGCACTTGCTGAGTACACGCTGTTACTTTTAAGCACGCATTCATTTCCACCGCAGCGCCCCATTTTGTTTTAAAAGAGGAGATTAGTCGGCACATAATCGAGCTCTTAAGATAAGGGACTTTTAAATCTAACATCTTTTTCGTTGTCGATTAAAACCGGAGCTATGTCGAGGGTTCTTTAAACACAACAAACTGCTGCGACTTTTAATTACCTGTCCGGTAATGGACATACCGTGTCGAACAAGAGAGTGGCGCCGGCGGGAACAATTGACGGTCGCCACACATCGCGGCGACAACACTTTCAGTCGAGCTGCTTTTGTTTTTCGTCAGCGGAATCGAAACTATTTTAAAACGCGCCCGCGGCTGTCTCTCCTCGTCCAGAAGCTCGCCGACATCTCCGCGGTTTTGCGCCCGATCAGGGGCGCCATACTGCGCGCGCCATATCGGAATTGCGTCATTAGAAAAGTCCCGTTTTCGCCCCAATCGCGCGCGGCGGCGCTATAAAGGAAATTACATTTCAGTGAGGGACTTAAAGCTTATAGGCTTTAATATCCTTTGTGAAAATAACACACGATCCGAGCACGCAAAGCTCTTCTAAAGCCCAATATAACAAACGAGGGAACATAAAACAGAAGAACAGCGAAACAAATGAAATAACGAAGCCGCAATTCGATTACCGCGTGTTTTACCCGCGATGCAATGGTAGACGTCGTTCCAGGCAGCCAACCTCTAGTCAATTACACTAATACGATCTGGTATCGCCTACAGCAGCGCTGCCAACCGCGTCGTTAAAGTAACTACATTGCCTCTAAGTTGACAAGAGTATTTTTGGAAATGGCGTAATTCGGTTTTATTCGATTCCACTTAACTTTATTAAACATAATGAATTACTTGCTTAAGCTTTACGCCGCCCGCGGCCGGGGATTAAAATCGAGCGAATCTTTTTTCGCCCGCTCAAAGGCACTTTAATTAGGAGCGCAATTAACTTACGACTTAATTTAAAAATTTTATTCGCGGCAATTACGCAAGTCCGCGCTGAAGCTGGCGAACGGGAAATTTAAATTGCGACCCAGAGGTTAACGCAGTTCTTGTTTTACTGAGGGATATGCACTTTCAGCATAAATATTACATAGAGTTTATCTAATAGAATTTAAATAAATTATTACCTATTGTTTATGTAATCCAAAATTTTCTAGATTTTTGATGAATACCAGAACTTTATTGCTTTATTTCAATTTATTTGTTTCATTTTTTTTATGAAACTATTTTAAGTGAAAAGAGATAAATAACGTATTATGCAAATTTAAATACTGCAAACTGTATATAATCCACGCCACTGGCTGAATTATACTACTAGATAAAGCTCCACCACATACTAAGAACATTTTCTTTCTGGATCCACCTCTCTTGTTTGACCAGCAGACATCATTATCATCAGTTTCATAGATTAGACTATCTGGTCTCTTCCAATTCAACGTTCAGCCTTTTTCTAGGACGTCCTACACTCTCTTTCCTAATGGTTTTTATTTCAGAACTTGTTTAAGCAAACTACAAGTTGTCCTTAAATTTTCCTAGAGTATTCTTTATCGTCCCGTACATTCTTTGGTATGTCGACTTAATGGGGCTTTCTTTTTCCATTTTTAATAAGATCGTCTGTGAATAGGTCAAATAGTAGAGAAGATAAGCAGCATCTCTGCCGTCCGTCCTGATTTAGATTAATCGGCTGTGTATCCTTACCAAGGTTATTTTCAATAGTAATGGTAATGTGTTTGTGTAAGCTCTTATATACTTCTATAGGTATTAGGGTGGTAATTTGTAAATCAGTACTCGACCTATGTACAAATATATATTTTAATAAACTTGGATAGGCAGAAGTGCGCGTTACAACAACTAACTGCTATCTTACTATTTTTGTATGTAGAAGAAAAATATTTTCTATAATCTGGCCAGGTAAAAGAAAGCAAATGCCCAAATATTCTGCCATGAGATAATTGCGGTGTGTGCGGATCGGCCCTGAAACAATTAAGAATATGACCGTTATAAGAAATATTTTTCCGAGTTTTCGCTCCGCTACACTTAGGTGAGCCGAAAACCCTTTGTTCTGTAATATTTCTCACATTTCGTATCTAATGACTATCAAAAGCTTTGGTATCATCTGTGAAGGCAACATATATATCTCTAAATTCATTTTTCTCCACTTCTCTTAATTGTTTCAATGTGAATGCCGAGTTTATACATGAGCGTCCTTTGTGAACCCCGTTTTGTTCTTTTTTAAAAGGAGTTTCTGTAATTGCTTGCGTTATTGTCTTTGCGTATAATTTATAGTCTGGATTTAATTGACTGATACCCAAATAGTTATTGATATCCATTTGGTGATATTTTTTAAGGAGAGACTTTACTTTTGCTATTGTGAACTCCTTTGAAATTCATTTTCTTTCTAATATAGATGAAACAGATGTAACAATCGCAATTTAAGAATTATCCCTCTATGTATACTTAAACAATTCTACACTCAAAGCGTCTGTTCTCGTAAATTTTAATTTTTCAAACTCATCCATAGTAATGCAATAAACACTGTCAACGCTTCTGGGTGGGTCCCCTTATTTACGTTTTGTTTTCTTCTGTTACTTATGTTATACCACAGGTTTTTGTAGTATTTCGTCCACCCATTGTTATGTATTGTATTAATTGTGATATGCCTTTTTCTACTTTGTTTAGGTGTTTCATGATTTTAAAAGCAAATTCTTGTCTGTCGTGGATATCGTCTTCTGTTTTACTTACACACGGTGTTTGACGATTGTCCCAGGAAACCCATACTACCATGTTAGATAAAAAATCGGAACAAAAAGGCTAGTGCTATAATTTGGCCAAATGCATAATTACCTGGTAATCACAAGTAATAAGCTGACCAAAAATTAATAACTGCTGTTATAAATTCAAGTATTGCGGAACGTTTCGTCCGCGCGTGACACGAGTCCCCACGCTGGATTCCGCTAGTACTTTCGGCTGCGTTTAGCCCCGCCCCTGTCCAAACGCACCGCGAGCAGCAATTTGTAACGCTAGCCTTTCTTGTTTCGAATTTTCCATCCAATATGGTGGTATGGGTCTTCTGGGACAATAGTCAAACACCGCCTACATCGTTCCCAGCTCCCACAAAGTGCATTGCGCGTTATACTTTTGGTTTTTTTTTTGTTTGTAAGCGACTACATTTTTGGAAGTCATATTACCAAATAAATTTTATATGCTTTCTGCTTTTTGCTCTGCAATTTTAATTTCTTCACTCCAAAGTTTGGTTCCTTTCTTTCTGCAGTTTTTCTTTCTTTTACCAAACATTTTTAAATTTAACCATTCTTTCTTTATCCCGGACTGCATGTTGTTTATATGTATGACTTCTTTCTAGCGTTTATGGATTAGTAAAGTTACGCTGTCTTTAACTCTTATTTCCTGTGATACTCCATTTCATATTACCATCAATATCTAGAACCTCGGTGACGCGTCGTTTTTGGTTATGGAAAGTAGCATTTTTGTTCCTCTCCTTCAATACTTGTGGACCTTACAGTACCTGTAATCACTTCGTGTAGCTCTTCTCGTTTTGATTGCTTATTTTGTGGTGTTGCGAAATGTAAACGTTTTCATAATTTTGTATTGTCATTATTATTGATATTATCCGGACTGCATATTGCAATTAAAACTATAACTGATTAGATTAGACAAAATATTATGCAATTATTGGCACGTTTGGTTAAAAATAGACTAAGAAATCAAAGAATTGGTTTTTGATAAAATGACGTTTAATGTAAAAAAGACGTTTGACTTTTAATGCGACACCAAAGAAGCTTTCTCTCTCTTATGGAGTGGCAAAGTCAAAGGCAATTAAGCTCATTTCTATGAGTGAGTGATGATACATCAGACTGTATCAAAGTATTATTAAAAATTACAATGAACTTTTATTAATTAAATATGCCAATAGGGCATAAACCTTTCAGTGGTTGTTTGGGACGAATGTAGCATACTATAATAAGGCAATCAGTTATCTCTAGATTACATGTTGTAGTATATATGTCTGCGATAAAACATGTATCTTAGTATCACCAATTTAAAAATAAAAAATATTTTCTTGCGCAATGTCATTATTTGGTAGCTGTATAGTTTGGAGTTTGAATAATTATTGGTATGTTCCGATAACATTTGGATAACCTTAATTTTTCATTTTTTGCTATCTATAGTGGTATTTGGCTGCACACAGAAATTTAACGTAAAATTAAATGTTTTTACAATTATGATCTTAAATTGAAAAAAAAAATAAAATATAGAAAATGTTATTAAGGGACTTCAAAGATATATGGTCCCAAATCTCAAATTATAAGAGTATAAAATTGATTTACGTGCCTTGCAACAAAAGTATTCGCGTGCATCTTTTACTAAATAGGTTACCATTTTTTGTAATTTAGAAATATTTCTATGGACTTAACTTATTTGTGACATGATTTTTATCTATATTTCAAAAATTGCAAATGTTATTTAGTTTATCCAAAGAAAAACGTTAATTATTAAGCATTAGCATGGTCTTTTGCCTAATGTGATTATTATAAGTAATTGCCTGCAAGATTGCCGGTCGCAAGCAAAGAAAACCGTAGAATTATTTTTCATGAACATTTTCCATATACAAATACAAAAGGTTTAATAATAATTTCACGATCTATCATTAAAGATGTGATACTAAAATATAGAGACATTTGGAGAGCATAATGTGGCCGACCAAAAAAGCTTTGTGAGAGTCCTTGGAGGAGTTTGAATTGAATTGTTAAAAAGGATAGACGTTTCAACAACCACTAAATCAAATAAACTTTGAAATATTTCTGACTTAAGCAATTAACGATAATAAAAAATTATAAATATTTGCTTTTACTTCTTAATGTTTTTAATAATATATATGCAATGTACAAAATTATCTACTCAAATAAATGCAAGGAACTTACTAAAAAATGATACAATGCAATTACTATAACAAACACTTATGTCATGTAATTTTGTATTTTAACCATCAAAAGAAGTAAAAGATCATATGAAAAGGTAGATCGTTTGAAAAACGCATTTTGAAGTTATTGTTGTAAAATAATAAAGAAACGTAGTCTAGTTTTGAACCAAAATGTGGCCATACTTCTATGTAATCACATACAAAAGCTTTAGAGGAAGTGGCACAATTAGTAAGATCATACAATTTTTTAAAGTAGAACTTTAGGATATTTTACCAAATTAAAACATAAAATATTGCAACAATCCGAATTTTATTGCCATCAATGTAAAGAACAGACTTACTAGTTATGTATAAAATATGATGTCGACCAGATGCCCTCTACCACTCCACTCACAGGCGACCATTCTTTTAGCGAAGTTTTCCATGATGCTTTTCTGTAAATGCGACTCTATTTTAGAAATTATACATTTGCTATTTTCTTTTAGCATTGGAATCGTAGCGCGTTTATTGCTACAAAGCCTTTTCTTCAAATAGTCCCTAAAAAAAGTCTAATGGGGTTAGAACACAAGACTTCTAAGAAATAATTCAACCAGGAAATTTAGTTTGAAAGGAGGGTCTCACATACAGTTTGTTGAAACCATACGTCATTCAAGTTGAAAAGGTTTTTAGCATCTTCCGATAGCGTACGCCGTTGAAAGCAACAGTGTTGTTCAAATAAAGTCTATAATGGAAAACCTACATGGGCAAATCAAAAAAATCTCTAAAGAATTTGTTGAAAACGCAAATTGTTTTGCCAGAGACATGAGTGGCGATGCTGCCTTGTATGTGTGAAGCAACACACGGTAATTCTTGTGGCTGTTATTCTTTTTTGATGCAAACACGGTATTAATTACTGGCCAACCCTAAAGCAGCCCAACGTACCAATCAATGAATCAAAATTGTCCATAGGTTATGTACATCTATATAGCTTTTTATGTTTTTTTATCAATATATGATTAGTATCTTCTATGTATTTTTAATTTTTATTGCATACTTAAAATATTATAATTTTTGAAATGCACCTCAGTATGGTAGCAAATTTGTTAATAGCAAATGATGTTCTTATAAAATCTAAAATGTAATAAAATTTATCATGTATAGGGAAGATACAAGCCATTCTACTACAAGACACGTACTCTACCAGATAAGTGAACGTCTGTGTGGATTTTGATCTACTGAAATCATTTAAAAGTAAAGACGGTAACTTTATATCAGTCATACATTCGGGTATATCAGTGCAGAGAAGAATGGCAACTTTGTTGATTTGCCACTATCTATGAATATTAAAATCTAGTTGAAGAGCTTGGTTGACCTATAATTAATCAACATTTAGTTGACAACGTAATAAAGGTTACAAATGTGGCTTTCTATATTTTTTAATATCATAAAAGTTATTAATATTTCTGGTTTACATTCTTACCAAATTGTACTAAAGTTTTCAAATGGTAAGCTAGTGTAAAGTTTCTTGCAAAACATATGTTTCTGAAAACAATTCTCTTGTCTCACAAGCAATGTTTGTTATAGCTACCAAAAACATATGTAAATGATAATAATGATTCTTATTATTTATCTGCGAATAGAAAAAATATGAATTATACAACTATATCTCTAAAACCCAAAAAGGAAGAGAAGGATCGTTTTGTTATAAAAAAGTTATAAAATAAACGAAGAGTCGACCAATATTGAGTGGTAACAAGAAAAGCTAAAGTAAACACATAAAAGGATTGTCACAATACAGATTTTCATAAATCTGTATAAGCCCATATAGCACCATATTCTGCACTCCCAATGTTTTCTATTAATTAGAAGTTTTTGTATGCTATTTCTGGTATACAGTCGAGTTTGTTGATTAATTCCTGCGTTGCTTGATAATTTACTTACTAAAATTTTTTAGGAAAAAATAAGTATAACTGCCTATACATTTATGTATCATCGTTCGAGCAGTTTTTGTAAAGATGCTGCAAATCATTCTTTGAGTACAGTGCGGCAGCACTTGCTAATTGAGAACCTTTTACCGCGTGTTGCCTCTTTTATTACGCCAAATAGAGCGTAGTGGAAGTCGTAGTCTGTAGAGTGGCACGTGGACGCACAATGTTGAATATATTGGTGGAGGCGCTTCAGTGATCAGTAGTACAACTCACTAGTAATTCATCAGCAGAATCCCTTACTGAACTCAATAAAAATTGCCATTAATTTTGGAATCCCAGTAATGACTTCTTCAGCTGGAGACTTCTAACGTGTTACTACTTTTACCACTTTGATCTTGTTATGATAATAAGCAAAATTCCACGAGACAGATTTATTGTATTTGCAAGTGTAATAGATGTAATTTTGTTCGCTATCGCACGCATTTGCCTTCCTCACCACAGTCTTTGCTGTTTTTTATCTCCGATATCTAGAGAAACATAGTTTGCGACTCGATATTACGTTTCCGCTCATGGTCACTAACCTACTATGGATATCTGAAACAGTCTCCCCTCCCTCTAACGAAATACGCTGTCCATCACTGCCCATGATTGTGAACTTTCATAGTTATTTGCTTATTGTCCAGATCTGCACTCGCAGCCCCCCACTCTTCGCCATCTTTACACATTCCAATCATTTTTAAGCTTTAACAGAATTTTATTTTTATTTTTTTATATAGTCTGTTTTTGCTTTTGAATATCTTTTTTGTTAAAACCTTCAAAATATTGTTCCATTTTGATTCGCTCAACTTTTTTTTTTTTAAGTTTTATCTCTAGTGAGAAAATGACTTAAATACGTTTGTTATGCTCATGCGTTATCCAAACCAGCCTGCAAAATTAATTTAATATTGATAGGTTTATCCTCTGCGAACTGTAAAAGCGACAATTATCGTGTAAAAAGCACGTTCATGTCCATATCCTTCTTAAAATCTTACAAATCCATCTGTTATTTAAGATGACGTTACAGGCTTTGACAATCATTTCTGAAATTAATATCGTTTTCAGCTGTCCACTGAGTGAAGAAATTTCGGTTTGCTTCATTTTCTCTGATTAGGAAACAATTGCTGTTTACCTTTATCAGGGTTTTCTATTATCAAATATATACATCGACTATACTTATAGGCAGCAATATCTACTGTTGCATTTTTCCTTTTTTTTTAATATAACAAATTGTATTTTAAAGTTTAGAAGAGTAACAAAGAAAAAAGTGCATTAAATTTTTGCGTATTTGTAATTCCAATTATTGGACTATAATTTTGAAGAGCTGGTGAATGTTTTTATCAAAACTTTCATTAAAATGTCGTTTACGGTTTAAAAGGCTTCGTTAAGCGCTGGCAGCGCTCTAATAGCAACTTCTTTGAAGAGAAATAATTGCAACAAATTAAACCCCGCAGTTTGTATCTTATCTGTTTTTGTAACAATACAATAAGTAATTAACGCAATTATACACCGGCGGCGCAATTAGCCATTTGAAGACAGCCCCGTTTACGCCGTTGTTTCACGCATCGTGCTTCCAATGCAATTTCGCAACCCATTTAGCTTAATTAAAATGCACAGGTTCGTGCACACCATCAAAATCCGGGGCAGCCTAAGCACGCAGCCATTAAAGCTGCAGGCGTTTGGGTTTTCCTCGGCCCGCGCGCCGAGCACCTGGCGGGAAAATTTAGAGAGCGCCGCAATTCGCTCGAATTGAACGGAACGGCCGTTTGACCGCAAGGCGGCGATTTATGGAGCAATGGAAAGTCGCAAGTGAAGATAATGCAATTAAGACAGGGTTTTAATTGGCCAAATTAATTCCGAACATGCAAGGAAGCAGAAAGCCGCGGGAAAAATGGCATGTTTGCGGCGTGTTTGAGAATCCGGGAAATTGAAGGATCAACTACTTGATTAAGTTATTCTAAAATACTTTTGTCTTTTGTACTATTTTTTAATTGTAGAAAAATCTTACATTTATTTTATTTCCAATGTGGTACTTAATATTCCAAATGCTTCCGTTCAACAGCTAAAAATTACTTAATTAAATTCCAAATAAGAATTTTTTTAATTTTAAGTAAAAATGACTTGATTATGACCCAAAGTGATTAATTCATCTATTGAAAGTTTAATAAAAAAAAATCAAGCAAAATTTGAAATATCTTGCTAAGGATTGCAAGGATCATCCATTGAAAAGCATTTTTTAAGTTTTGCCCTACTGTTTATTTGTTAATGTTGGAGCTGTCATTTTTTGACATCTGATTAGTAAAAACTATACGTTTAACAAAAATAGAACAATACGTGCTTGCACAACAAATTTAAATTGTGAAATTTGTTGTGCAATCGATGAAAATTTTGTTGAAACGGTTCGTACACTTTTAGGCGAAATAAAGCACCCTGTCAAACAGTAATCGAGAAATTCAAGCTTTTCGGTCAAGTTTTTGGCACAAAGAACTCAAGTGCTGTGCAAGTCAGAGCAGCAGGAAATGTTGCTTTCAAAGTACTGTAGAAGATCAGGATTTATGGGTTTTAAAAGTTTGCAACAATTTGGCGTCTCAAAAACTAGCTTGAACCGTTATTGGACTAAAATCTGGGACTGTAAGCCTACAAAGTCCATTTAACACAACATATTAGTCTAAAATGTTATAAACAATGCATATTCTAATTGGGTGTTGGAGATGCAAAAAGCTAATCTTCATTATTTTGACCGATGAAGCCCAATTCCAGCATAATGAATATGTAAATAAACAAAAATTTGCATGTGTTGGTCTGACAATGTTTGGCAGCCTTTGAACACTTTATATCGCGGCGGCATGCGAGCCTTTGATATCAGCTACGTTTTGCCGTCATACATGGGCTTTTGCCCGAGATTCACGCCGCAGCTCGGCCAGTTCAGTTGGTCTTAGTCACATAAATTCATATTCGCATGCAACATTCAAATTCACGCCACGCAGCGCGGCGGTTAGTCGTCTCAGTCGCATAAATTGCATTTCGCATCGCAAATATTCACGCATCGCAGCTCAGGAATTTGGTCGTGTCTCAACATCGCAGATACCAGATCCGCAAGCGAAGATGCACTTGGAATCGCCGACGAAGCCGAAGCCGAAGCCGATTCAGGTGAGCGATTTGCAATTCGTTGGTTGATATCGGTAGCCGCCCCATCCGCTAACGCGACGGCCGTTTAAGGGACGATTTGGCCTTATTGGCTGACCTTCCACTACGGGCCGTACTACGTTTCCACCGCACCACGAGAACTATTTACACGCCTGCCTCTCCATTTTTGGTCCTTAAGCCGCATCGGTATCGTATCCCACAGCATCACGAGCGGCATTTACTGCCTCTCCAGACAATGTTTGAAAAACACTCACTAGACCTCTTCATCTCCAACGAATTAGAGTTTGGTTTGCTTTTTGGGTTAGTGGCGTTATTGGTCTGTGTTCTACGAAAACGAGGCTAATGAGAGCGTTTTAGTAAACGGCCTGCGTTATCGCAATATGTTGAATGACTTTACTTGACAAGAAATGTACGACGCTACATGCCACTCAAGAGAAATTTCTTAGACGAGCAGTTTCTCTAAAGGAAGATTTCAATTAGGAGTCCAAAACGCATGATCTGACATTAGACTTTTTTTTGACTACGTCAAAGATAAGCTCAACGCTATAGCAACGATTAAAGAACTCAAACGCACTATCAGACCTGTAATTTTTAAAATCAAGTCACATTTCTGCGAAAATGTTATAAAAAAATTTATATAAGAAGAGGGGACAACTGAAAATATATTTTATGATTAATACCAAACTCTGTGCTCTCTATTTTCTAATAATTTCCAAAAAATCGTTTTTATAATTTAAAAAGATATTTTTAAATAGAATTCCCTGGACTTACACACATATATACTCTAAATAGGAAACGTCCGTACTTTTAGCTCTAAATTTATTTAGGTAGTTTCCAAAAGCTCCCAAATTAACTAAGTATTGAGGTTTATTGATTTCTGATAAGTTTGGCTAAAACTTTTGCCACATTGATCATAAAAATTTGAAGACAAGCGTGAATTTAACACTTTAAAAATTTATATCTACAGAATTTTACAGTAGTTTATTTTTGATCAGAAGCTATTTTGTTTTTGTTTTAAATAACTCTTTACATTTATTTCATTTTCTTTCAATAGCTAGTGTTTCTTAAAATAATATTTATTCCCATTAATTTCTTTAGAATTAAGGAATGTTGTACTTGGCGACTTTTTCAAATGTTCTTATTCAACGGCGCAACCGGCGCGAAGCTCCCTGAAATAGTTTTATTCTAAGCTTCCTTTCTCTTATTTCATTGAACCAAATTGACCTTTTCAATTGTTTTGCAATTGTATTGCTTTATCGATAGTATCGTTGTGATGCACAAAAGCTATTATAACGGGTTTCTCAATGAGAATAATAGAATTCTGAATGTCATGTCTAAAATGTCATAACTTCATGTTAGTCTTAGTTACACAGAATATAAAGAAACCCTTAGACATTATAAAAATATCAAAATGGAGCTCGAATCGTATAATGCATCGTGCATTTCGCGAAAATTGCGGTTTTAATAATAATCTGTCTGAGCTTCCAATTAGTTAAATTGCAGAAAGATTGAAAGGTGACTTCCTAAAAATAAAAATCTTGAAAGGCTGCCTGTTATAAAGGATCCAATTTATCAATTATGCGCCATTCTTAAGAATTGCCAGTTCGAATAACGACAATTTGGTAAATTTTGCAGTTAGACTTGAATTTTCATCAGGTAAGATTGCCTTAGACTAAAAAATGTTGGTCCCGCTCGTAGGATGCGTTGAGTATTCTTCTACTGGATGTCAGAGCAACTGAAAATTGATCACAATTTTTAGCCAAATAGTACCTTTTTTGGTTAAATGGCTCGGTCAAAAAACAAAAATGCTATTCTTTTTTGGGTCAAATCCAACCCAAAAGTGATCTAAGAAACAATCTTAGATTTATAAAAACAAGCTGCATGGTGCAATTTATGGTACGATAACATCATTGGATCTTATCGTTTTAAGAATAGTGAATAAATCACCGTGACATTTTTGTAATCTTAATTAGATGATATAAACTTAGTTGGGCTGTAATTTTAACAGAACGGCGCCACAAGCCGCGATTCTGGCGATACCATCAACTTATTGTGCGTAAGAATTTGGTATATCAATAATTTCATGAAATTGACCTGTAAGCTTGTGGTGCAAAGCACCACCTGATTACTTTCTTTGGAGATTAAAGTGCAGATTTACAGGAACAAATCTGAAGCGTTGGAAGATCGGGAAAGAAATATCGAACACACTATAAATAGAATACGGTCTGATATGTTGCACCGAGTCATGGAAAATTTGATTTCTCGAATACGCTACTATTAACGCAGCTGCAATGGGCATTGAATGTTTTGAATAATGTATTATTTATGCCTAAGTATTTTTTGTTTATTTTAAATTAAAATTTTATCATTCTCATTGACAAAGCCTTATTTCTTTGGCTTTGATAGATATAGAAGCAGTTGTGTGCGGCAGGAAGTGTTTTAACTCTTTAGTGTAGAAATAACTAGAGACTAGTACGTGTAGGTTCTATAAATTCATAATATATACTGTGTAATCTATCTCTACTTATTTTTGAAAACAAAAATTCTGCTCCGCTCTCGAGACTAATTCGTACAGCAAACTATAATTGTTCCTCGGAAGAGACGTTCAAAACCACGTGAATAAATTGTGAATTATATTAGAGAAGTTTATATCGTCGCACCCCTTGCAAGTCTACTACACTTGCAAGAGCTTGTCATCTTGAAACAACAGAATAATAAATTTTCTTTGATAGATTATAGTGTAAGTATCACAAATTTCATCTGCTTTGGGATTTTCGAAATCCGAAAAGTTTAAACAACAAAAGTTGCACTATCACATCGAGTAAGTTAGCTAACAAGGTAAAGCAGAACTTTTGACTTCTAGAAATGTTGCAGTAAAGGAAAAACTACCCTGAAAGAAAATCAAAAGGTTATTTCCATTAAATTAAACAGGAAAGCGGGATTAAAGCCATCAAGATAAACTGCAAGAAGTGAAATAAAAATTTATATTAAAAATATAAGTTCTCGTTTTTGTGAGGTCAGACCAAATTGTAGATACAAAAGAAAACCAAAACTAAATAAATCAATGAAAACACGCTAATTTATATGGGCAAAGTAGCATATTGCAAGTATTACAGATTAGTGATTAGTGAAATAAGATACATTAAATATTCTTACGTGCAATTATAATTCAATTATTTTATCAGATATGTTAGATGATTTTCATTGACCTGCGTCGCATAGAAACGGTGACAAACATCTGATAAGGTTTCTTTAATGCAAACTATAAATCATTTTCCAGTTATGATGTATATCTGAAAGCGCCCCTCAACCGATATATTTGTTATGGGCATAATGTAAAAATAAAGTATGCTTTAAATTTTATTCTTTTCTTTATCTAGACAACATTAATACAAATAATTGACATTATTCCTTTATAAAAGATGGAAAACGGTTTCACACATATCTTCTTAAAAATAATATTTTGTTTTTTCACTGTTGGGGTGATTTATCCGATCTGAACATTATTAAGAACTGTTAAGTTTTATTATTTAAAAGCAAAGTTTTAGCTATTATACGTACTAACTTCACAGATTTGAAGAATAAAATCCAAAATATATGATCTACCGTTGAAATTGTTGAGGGTAAAGGGAGAACTAATAAATTATTGATTGTAAATGGCTCTTCCAGTAAAATTAATAATTCTTTTGGTATTTGTCTTATTTTAACTTTTCTAATAAAAGTTTGAACTAAAAAATTTTATGATGAAATAGTTTTCATTATATTTAACATATTAGTTTTATACTTCTCATGACTTTGTAAATTTTGATACACTTATGTAAAGTACTTGCTCGTATTGCTAAGCATGACCAATTCTAACGCTTACAGAAAAAGAATTAAAAAATATTTTTTTTAAAACGATCACAGTTATAAATTAGAAAAAGAAAAAAAGTAGTTTTAATAAACCGTTAATGCAAAAATCTTTATGGCGTTAGATTGCATCGAGTAATGAAAAAAGCAATCAAAACCAGGAAGATTGAAAGTATGAAGTTCAAAATACTTTCGAACCCAATAATTTTTATTAACTAATTTAACTTCTAAATTAAAAATAACCCTTTAAAAATGTATTGATCTAGATAATATCTCTATGTTTCTAATAAACAATTAAGGGGCAATATTAACACAAGCTGGATGTTTATTTAGATGAACGTAAAAACCCAAAGCAATTGATCAACTACATGTTTATAACAGCAGTACAAGTCGGATATGAGATTAAAAGCCAATAAGCGCCGTTCTGCGTGTCATTAGAACTACTACATATACACATAATTATGAATTATATATATAAAAAAAATTATGAGTGCTGCTGCTGCTGCTGTCACACAGGTCAAAGTCCATGTATAGCAAAAATTGTTCGTGCCTTTCCGTGCCGACCCGAACGCCTCCGAATGACAAATTCTGGCTTGGCGGCAGGCGCGGCCGAGGTATTATATTTCCGGAACCGCATGCGATAGAAAATTTTCGTTTGAGAGCGGGTAATAAAGCACTCGTTAGTATAAAGTTTTTAATCGCCAGAGTGGTCTGAGCGGTTGAGGCGCGGACTGCAATGTGGATGGGCCCGGGTTCCATTTCCGGAGCACTGTTATGGCTGGCGGCTGGCCTAATCAGTCACTGAAAATAATTGAGAGTACCTACGCTCGCAGGGGTAATAATGGCGGTCGTCTAAGACGCGGTGCTTGCCACATGACCCCGCATCAGAGATGGTACGCGACGACCGGGCGCAGAAGGCAGCGAACACATGAGAGTCTTAATTTTTTAGTTCACAAGCCGTGCTCCCACGCGGGGCGTACCATACCACAAAGTGTTTAAGCAAGGTACGCACCAAAAAAGTCTAACAACTAATTAAGTAAAAATTAAACGCGTTGCAAAACAGTATATTGCTTTTGATTTGTTTAATTTGTACTCTAAATGAAGTTTTAATAAGCTTTGAAGAACACGGAAATCGGTTGACCAGTTAGCGGCAAAAAAATAAATAACATATTAGACGGACGACACGATGTTATTTGCAGGTTTTGCAAATCATTTTCAATAAAACTAATGACTAATAAATCGGTGCATAAAAGTAAACTATAAGAAACCAAATATATCGTAGTTTCTAAAAACCCCATACTTTCGGGGCATTTATACACAGATAGAAGATAAATATAAAAGTGAATAAATAAAGTTGTATACACAGTACCATAACAGACAACTGAAACAACTCAATTGAAGTAAAGCGCAGAATACTCAAGACCAAAAAAAAAACTAAAAGTAACCTTGATATAACCTTGAACAAAAAACTAAAACTTTTAGCATTCAGCGGTTTCTTCGCATTCTTCTACGGTGTAGAATTGTGGGTCTTCATAAAAGCTTCATATAAAAGGACTAAAAGCCTGTAAATGACTATACAAAGACGAAAATTAGAATACCTAAGAAATGATATGATATATAAGCCAAGAGAAGAGCAAAAAAAACAGTGCCCAAGAAGACCAAAACATATAGTACTGCAATAACGGTGTTTTTAAAATTAAGTTAACAAAACTAAAATAACCATTATATCGTGGTTTGTAAGGAAAAGGAATAAAATACTTATAGATAATGCAGGACGATTTCAATAGTAGGAAATTTTTTTCGTCATTTCAAGGATATGATAAAATTTGATATTTAAATATAATAAAAACAGCTCAAAGTGTTAAAGAAGAGTAAATTGGGACATTACGACATACAATTAATAGTACATAAAACAAACCAATAAATTGTTAAGAAATATGTTTGATATTATTGTAAAAAGTATAAATTTAAGGACAGATAGATATAAATTTAGAATAAGAAAATCAAAACTTTTTTCCTTTAATATATTTAACAATAAAATCCAAATCGATACTATTTTACTTTTTAATTTTCTTTTTTCTTAATATTAGGAAAAGTAATTGTTAAATGTACCCGACACTATTTTAAAATTTCCACCAAAACTAAAAATCTTAATCTTCTAAAAATAAAACGACCACAAACAATTTCAGGGCATAAAAAAATTACTACTAGAAATCATAACATTTTCTGACTCGTTGAATATCAAGAGATCTAGTAGCGTTTCCGTGTAATAATAAGTGGCTATACTGTAGTGACCAATATGACGTATTTGGCAATGCTAATTTATTTCCGCATAAACATGGGGGTTGCTTTTTGGTACAGGCAACAAAGCAAGAAGTATTGTGAATGGGGTTCTTAATTACATCACAAGGAAATTTTATTTGGAAAAAATCACATTAGCGAGAGCGCCGGCGATAATAAAAAGTCGGCTTCCAGCTAAAGCCCTAAAAGCTCCTTAATTCAGCCCTTGAATAGGCAACGAGCCGTAATTAAAAAATAATCGCCCCTTAAAATTTCAGGCATCTTAATTGGGGGATAATCGCGCGGCCGCCGAGGCGAATTCAAAGGCGGCGGCTAAACAAATTTGAGGCAAAAAACAGGGCGCCACAGGCCGCCGGAGCCATAGCGGCGGCACCAACAAAATGGCGCAGAACGGAGATAACACTATCTGAGCAAGTACGAGGTGTTGAAACAATGACGCTTTCATATTTAATTACCACCTAATTAAACTACCCGGGCACGCTGAGTAATTCGCGCCCCTATTCGCGGCGAGCGGAACCTCCGTCTGCAATTTTAATTAACTCAGCTCTATTAATATTTAGAAGGGCGTCAAGTTTCATTACCAAATTTTGCCGCATTTTTGCCAATTTTTTTCCATAATTTACTTTATTATTATTTAATTATCTCTTGACTTACAAATATTATTTTTATTATTTATCTAGTAAGCAAACGTTCAGACGAATTTAAAATATTTCAGATGCGCTCTAAGACCTTAAGGGTGTTCTAAATGTAACTTGTGTCGTAATAACTGTTAAGGACAAATCGACTGGCTTGGGCGCGTTGTCGTGCAGGCGAGAAGTTCAAATTTGCCGCTCGCTCGCTCGGCGCGAGCGACTACAGGTGTCTCGCTAATCGCACCCGACGTTCAATTATTAACAAAGCACTAAAACCCGCCGCCTGCAGCGCAGTTGTGGTTGTGGCAATATTTTAATTATGATTTACATAGCCAGCCTTGATAACGCAATTTCCGCACATAATAAATTAACCGTTATATTTCATAGACCTTTGTTGTTAACTAGGTTAAGTTACGTGGAGTTATTAATTAATTGCGGTAATTGTCCCGAACTTCTGGACAGACGTTTGGTGCGTTTGCGAGGGTCACTGTCGGACGGGCCTCGCAAATTAGACGTTTTATAAAGGTTGTAAGGTATGTAAAGCAAATATTTAGAAATCAACTTGCAAATGGTACGTTCGCGTGTTCTTTATTAAGTTGGTAACAATGTACCACACTAAAAGTAAACGTTATGATTCGATTGGTGGATAAGGATGACGTCATTTACCATCACTTGTCTTAAAAGAAACCGTCTAATAACCAGTAATAACAAATTACTATTCAATAGTGTCATTTAAATTTAGAAATGTTAGTCCTAAATTTTTCATCTTTCTTTTTGTGCTCCTTGATATTGCGCAGTTAGACATCACTTGTCACTCTTTTTTTGAACTAAGTAAGCACTTTACCCCATTGTAAGTTTAAATCGCTAAATTTGTTAGCTGTATAACTTCTCCATATTGTTGATGGTCTTTCTTGTTTCCTCTTATCTCGTATGGTATATTCTAGATCCTATTTCGTGAAGTTATTGTTCGATTTTCTCAATGCGTGTCCTAGCCATTTCCACCTTAGTTTCTGTTTACCTAGTTCGCCCCCATAAATTATTTGAGATTAAAATATAAATGGCATTAATTGTAAAGATGACGTCGAATACAATATAAGGACCGAGTCGAATAAAAAGAAAGATTTTAAGAAAGTTAGTAATAGTTATTACTTAGTATTGTTATTATTAGACCCTGGATCCCAGCCAATTGTTATTAACAACACTGCCAAACTTATACGATCCCACATGCAACAAACAATCGTCGAAACCCGAAGACCCTGCTTAGCTGTCGGCTACCAGAGACATATGGATAATTTCCATTCTTAACCAACTACCACATCGAAGAGCTTGAGTGTTTAGACGGTTTATCACCCACGTAAACTTAACTGGGGACGAGACCGAAGACGTAGATGATTTGGTCTGACCACATAGAGTCACTTTCATTACCCGACCGAGGAGCTCGTAGCTGCAATCAACCAAATGCACTTTCTAAATATCCCCTTCTTCAAACAACCGCTAAAATTTGTGATAAACAGTTGCACTTGACTGTTGTGATAACATGGGGCGATTTCAAACCTATGCTATAAGACAAGACTTAGCAGAGATTTTAGCGCTAATAAAAGCAATAGTGATAGGTACAGGTAGAGCTAAATATATTTAAATAATTTATTTCTTAAATACTGAATTACACTGTGATATTTTTTAAATTACGCCAGAGTAATCTACTTACAACAACATTTAAATTTCAGAGACCCTAGTAAAGCATCTACTAACGCATTATTAAAAATCCAGTACAAAAATTCTTTTGGTGTACAAATTTTTAATTTCTGTAATTATAAGTTTACAAAATTAGGATAATTGGAAAAGTTCAACAAAACTACGTAGATGAATCAAACAAATCAAAATCTCTTTTTTAAGCGCAGCTGGGTAAACGGAAAAGGGCCCAGTTTCTAAGCGTCATATTGCATTACCCCTTACTTAGTCAGTATAACAATATCGGGTGTCCAAACTGGACAAAAAATTAAAGATTTGTTCTAGCCTACACTGGAACACCCGCTTCTCTCCTACAGTCCAGACTTATTATTTTTCGATTATAACTCGTTTAAACTACCCAAAGGGACTGTTAGAAGACAAATATTTGATAACAATGTTGCTGTCAAAGCGTTTGTACGCAATTAGCTGGGGTCACAACTGCCTTAGTTTTAAATTGTTGGGATCAATAAGCTAGCGTCAAAAGACGTGTTTTTAAGTCCGGTGATTGCGAGAAAAAATTTTATATGTTTATATTTTTATGATGTTTTAGTTGTTTAGTTTGTATTTGATTCGCCCACATAGTAATCAATTTTATACGTGCAGTTATAGAGGGTGTGGATTAATTTGTACAAAAAAGTAGAAATCTGAGTCAAAGTTAACTAAAAGACACTTTGAGAGACACTAGTTAACAATCATATGCTTTTTAAGGTCGATTCTGATTATTTTAGGAGAATGATGCTACTCGGTAGAAAGTTGAAATGATAGATCGGCGGAGAAGTTCGTGCGGTCCATCATAATCTCTCTATTTTGGTCAAAAAATAAATTAATAGTCGAAATGGTCGTCCTCCGAATCTATGGCATCCTGCCACTTGTCAGACACTATATCAATGCCATAGCAGTAGAACTTAGTAGGCTTAAAGACGAAAAAGGCAGTTCAAATTTTTCTTATTTCTTGTTAAGTTTGTGGGAGCCCACGTAGTTCTCTTCCACTTTTTGTCAGCCTTGTGCAGGATGTCTTAGATCGTTGAGTGATGGCAGTCAAATTCCGCGGCCAGTAGCCGACAAGTTATTTATGGCTCTTACAGCACGTCTGTGCTGTATGTTTAGCTACCATACCATCACCGTAAGCTTCACAAATTTTTCTACCAGCCTCTGCCGCATCCAGTCCAAGTTTGTATTGAAAATTGAGCAACAAACGAATCCACCCTGTAACAAACAAAAGTTAGTTATATATCAAAGTGTTCACGGAACGGTGAGCTATAGAATGATACCAAAATTGTAAAATGTCATCACAAATATAGTGAAATTATGATGGATCGCACGAACCTTTTCGTCAGCATAATTTGTTCTTGTTTTGATTCGCACTAGTTTTAAGCATTTTAGTATGAAAACAATTGAGTAGAGATAATGTAATAAACTTGATTAAACATCTATTTATGAAATAAAGTTATTTTTAATATTATTAATAATAATGCTTTGCTTCTACCGTAAAACATAGCCTGCGAACTAGAAGAATAAAGCTCTGCAGACATGGCGTGCAATTTTTGATATATCGACATTAGGTTAGCCATTTTTAAATTCTGAATGAGGTGAACTACCTTTTATAACGTAAAAGGAAGGGGTACTAAGATTCTATGTTTTATTTGTAAAATACACATTAAAATGTTACAAGTATCTAAAATCTACTTAAAAAAATAAAACTGCTTTTTTCTATATCGTATGTGCCATAGTGCTATGAAGAAGATCGATTGTATCTAGAAATACTGAAATATTTATGGTTATGATTCTAAAATATCAAAAGTGTTCAAATTAAAAACTTTATAAGTGATTTATATAATTACCTATTTAGTCATTTGCAGTTTTGGTTTGCTCGTATTGTTCTCCCTAATCAACACACTCATTTTCTCTTGACAACACAATAAAAGTATCGTGCCATCACTTTCCACATAAACAAGTCAAGTTTTTTTGTGTTTTTAATTTTTTGCCGAGATTTATTTTTTAAGCTTATCTTGTCTTGATTGTATTGAACTTGTCATTTCACCCGAATATAAAATTTTACCAACGCTAACTGGTGATACTTTTTTCAAACTATTTATAGGTTGTAGATGCAGCTGATTTCCTACTTGAACTCATTAAATTATCACTTCTACAAAGGATTAGGGTTATGTGATGTTTGTTTTGAGGTGCTTCAATATCTTAAACGTTTTGGATGTCAAGTAGATCTAAGTGGTACAGTACGTATCACCTTATAACACAATGCTGCACTGTTCTTGCTTTCAACCAAACTGTAATTTGTTATATTTGTGTTATTTATAAATGAGCCACAAGACACTATAAAAGTGTAATTTGAGTGACTAAAAATGGAACAGTACCTGGCAATTTTTGTGAAGTAAAGTAGTTTTGTATTCAATCAGAAAATATCGTTTGGTCTCTGGATTGATACAGACTGCTGAGATTGGACGTCATCATTTGCATGCTCAGCTTTTATATATTTTTGTCAAACACATAAAATATAAAATAAAAACACAGTTTTGTTCTTTTTTCCAAAAGTTATTTACGATACATTCATTAAATTTTTAGTAGTGTCCATATTATTATTTAAACAAAACTCAGTCTCTTCCATATTAATGATTTGCCTTGATTTATCGATTAGGTAAATATCATTATAGCACTAACAAAATAAAAATAGACGCTGTTGACGTCCTTGTTTATTTTGTATTTCTAATCATAAACTTGGTAACTAAAGGTATTTCTAGATAGCGTAAATTCTTAAATTTGCCACTATTTTATATGCTTAACTATTTTTTCCTTCTTTTTTTCCCTAATAGGGAGTTCGAACAAGGTCTATATTTTGATCATTATAAATTTTTAGTTTTTACAATAAGGAATTATTTAAGGTTTTGCAAATTTAGTAATATTGTTATCTACTGTTTAGTAATCACATTCATAGGCATTTAAATTATCAAATTTGAAATTTAATAAACATGTTTCTAGAAAACCCTATATTTGTTAATATATTATTAAGAAGAATTTAAAATAATTAACAATATATATTAACATTTATGAAACTACAAGTTTTTACATTAGCGAATTAAAAAATCTGTCATAATTATACGAAAAAAATGAATTATACTATTAAAAGTCTATAAGAGCATATTACACAACTAACTCAACTATAATGGCATTTGTTTGATCTAGTGGTAAGCTTGAGAAGTACTTCACTGGTCCTTCTCTTTCTTTAGTCTATTTCGTCCGAATTACTCTATATAAGGTCTATATTTCTTGCAATATGTAAGTCATTTACATATAATAAGCTATATTTAGAAGTAGCAACATTCATATTTTATGTTTTTTTAATTTTAATTAATTATTTATATAAATATGTCTAATTTTTCCGCCCCAAATTAAATTTAATGCCTTATTTTTTTAATTTACTATTTGTATTCTTTTAAATAGCTGTGTAATATAATTTTAAAAAAATATTTGTAACGATATAAGATTCTGTATTAACACTTAATGATACCAAAACAAATAATCCGTAAAACTTTTGCTAGTAGGATGACAAGCAAATATTTCTTTTTGACAAAACATTCATTAATGTCTTCTAAAATATTTTGAAAAATAAAAGCAAAACGATAATATAAAAATTGCAGCTCGTTCTGTGTTTTGTAAGAAACATAATAGTAATATTATTCAAATTTAAGTATAAAACTTCTAAATGCATTATTCATTCAATGTACCTTATACATGGAAAAATGTAGAACCAAGAAGTATAAGGAACAATACAAAAAAGAGTTTAATCACAAGAGCGTTTAGAATTGGAGTGATCAACGCAATGGGCGTTAAATACTTTGTTAAAATTAAAACTACTAGTTGGGGTTTGCCAAATAACATATAGGAGGTTACCTACATAATGCAAGAAAAATGTTCTTAAACCTCAGTAATTTGTTTTATAAACCATAGGTTCTTTTGTTCTAAAATGTTCCAAATTTGAGAATACAGAAAGTGATTTTATGAAAGATGATCAGTCGATCAAGTTAAAACTTTTTATACAATTTATGCATCAATGCACAATCGAAAACTGGCTTTATCAATTTTCAACAATTTCAAAATTCATCTTGTCAGATCATATTTTTCTAATTTCGACCATAGGCTATCGTTGATTATTAAAGATTTTCAAAAACAATTTACAATTATTAATTTTAAAATATCGAAGGTTATGTAACTTGCGAAAATGTTAAACAGTTTTATGACAGTTAATGTGTGCTTTAAAACTTATGATTTGCTTGTTAGTTTGCATATTAAAAAAAAACATTAATTTGTAAAATAATCTCTCGTGGGCGACCATTTCGGCGAATGCGTTTCGGGTCCCTGTCTATCTTTGGATATTCTTTATTCTTAGGTTTCTCGTCATAGTAATGTCCTGGAGATTAAATTGATATGAAGTTCTTATGAATTCTAAAGAGAACTTTCTAAAACACGTTTCAAAGGAGCTAATTAATATGTGGCGTAATATAAAAATAATATTGAACATCTATTTGAATGGATACAGTTAAAATTAAACTTAGTCCACCGAGGACCTAATGATTTAATCTGTGGTCTCTTATAGATACATAACCACAGCACATAAAATCCCCTAACCGCCAGCTCCCTCTAGAAAACAACAAAAGGGACATCCAAATTTGACGTAGAATCCGAATCAGCAATCAGAAATTCAAGGAAACAAGTGCAAGTGCCCTGAAAACAGCCCTTTTGTACAACGGGCAAAAATTCCGCGCGAACAAATCAGTGCAGAAAGCCCGCTTTTCCACAATGCTCAGTTGGTCGAGTAGTGCGTTTGCTACGGAATGCGGGGTTCATGGGTTCAATCCCTTTGGTAGTTGCCCTTTTTGCAGTCTTTTAGAATGGCAATATAAAAATTTACAATAATTTACAAATTCGTACATAGATCGTTTGTAAAATAATCTTGTACATTATATACAATATTAGAAGAGAAAAGAACAAGCAGCTTACAGTGTATGAATCAAATGTAAACAATAATGTTTTATGTCCCGTTAGATTAACGGAGAAGGACACGGCTTCTCAGCGTTGTAGGTAGGGATACCTGAAAACAAATATTTTGTACTTACAATCATTATCATGGTGCCAGAACAAAAGGCACTCTCGTTTGCGATGTAATGGAGTATTATCAAGTTTCTCGGGGCACCAAAGCGTCAATATTTTGAGAAAACTTAATGCAATTCCGGGGCAATATCCTTAAAAAGACTCAAGTGGCCAAAACATTTTTGAGATAACAAAATCAGTTAAAAATTAAGGTCATTGAGCTTTCCTAAGGACCAGCCTTACTAAGAATTTTTGTTTGTTCGCCACTTTCTCAAGAATGATCCCCGATTAACTGATGCTGAAATTGCCTTTAAGGTAGGAATAAGGTACGTCAGCGCTTAGACAATCCAAGACGAGCTCTTGCTCCAGGACGGTTCCATACGGCTGCCCAAACTTAACAAAAAAAAGCGAGCATTTGTTCTGGACTACACTAGAACACTCTCTTTACTATTCGGACTTATCGCCTTATTATTATTATTCTTTAGATAACTAAAAGAAGCACTTACAGTTTAAACATTTGACGATGAAGTTGCTATCGAATTATTCGCGCACGCGCGATTCGCTAGTATTACAACAACTCTCATTTTACAATAGTGGGATCAAAAAACTTCTTATCCTTTAGGAAAAAGTCTGTCTAAGTCAGTTGATCAAATAAGAAAATATTTTTTACCCGTGAGAAATATGGATAAGAAATTAATGTTAAAAAGACTAAATTTATGGTGATAATTGACACTAACGCAAAAATCAGATAAAAATTCCCCTTTAACGAAACACCAATCATTTAAAAGAAATGTAATGTAAGAAATGCATTTTGAAAACAGAATTAAATAAACTAGAACTATTCGAACAATGTCAAAGAATTCTAAGTATTTCATAGTTTTAATAGTATTTCGTAGAACAAAAGCGTGTAGGTGGTTGTTGGTAAAATCCAAACGAAGGAGCAAAAACATTTGAAGCTTGATATGAGAATATTAAGAAACAAAAAGCCAAATTAATGTAGGAAAAAAGACACATTTTGATTAAAACACTTAGGGGGTTTAGCTTAAACTATAACCAAATCTGTTAAAGATGCAAAAGAGATCTTGCCCTCCAAAAAATATATATCATATTAGTAAGTAGAAACTAAATAATTTGATAGAGTAACAACGTGACAAATTAAAGGGTTAAGTCCTTAAGGTAGACTTTTAGAATAAAATATTGCATTGATTCGATGTTCGATACGCCGAATGCGAAATGAAAGAAAACGTAGCTGAAAATAACTTTTCTATTTGCGTAAGAGGTGCTTCCATGAGTGCGAACTCGCGACAAGAAGGCGTCTAAACGCCCCGAGCGCTTCGGCAGAGCGCAGCCCCAAATCGAGCGTTTCCCGGAAATCTCAATTTCAAAGGTTTCCATCTTTCATCCTCCCCGAAGTTAATTCCAAGACAATATGTGTTGAGGGTCGGCTGAAAGGGAGGTGTCCGGTGGGTTGACGGTCTCGGTTTGACACCCTAAAAGCTTCTGGATAATGCAGGAGCCGACAGAGCGATTCGTTCAATAATGCACGCTGACATCGGTCTAGTGTTTGGAACTTTAAATATTTACGCGCCCGGTCGACGATTTCAACTATCACTTCGTTGTTTAACTCTTTGTTCGCAGGAAGGTACATGCGGCAGCGCTGCGCGGCTGCATCGAGCGCTGATTAGGTCTTTGATAAGTCGTCTCCGGCGCGCAGGGCCGGGCTGAAAATAGATTAGAGACAGTGTTAACGACTAATGACCACTTTTATTCAAAGTTGGTAGTATAATACTCAAGACTAGAAGCAACCTGTATTGCATTTTTTAAATCTTTCAAGATATCGTATATCGTATAGAAAGCTGGATAGACAGGCTAAAAATGTACTAAAATTAATAAATAATTCGTGCTACCAGAATTTATCAAAAGTAAAATGTTGAGAAAAGTTTTAATAACAAAAATAAATTGCTATTTTTACCATTTTTCTCGTATCTATCTTTATTTATTATGATATGGTTACATTGCTTAAATAAAATTGTTACCAGCTCTGTATATGATTCAGTATTGTGTAGTTAAAATTCAGTGTATTGCAATGAACAAATATTTAAAGAAGTTTACTTATAGCAGTTGCCTAGCTTTCTCTTTTTAAAATGTCAGTACATAATTTATGCTGGAAATTATCTTGACAAGAATTTATATTTTGAAAGTAAGATGGTATAAGCTAATGTTGCTGATGTAAGATATTATTTATGTCCTTGTTCTTTGTTTTTATGTGTTTGTCTGTTTTATTATTCTATAAATAAACAATTTCCTTCATTGTTTCCGTCTAAAGAGCAGCAGTTACTACCATTATTGTAATTTTAAGATTGCAAATATAAGAAATTGATTTGTCATATAATCCAAACAATCATAAAAGTTGCGTAATTATAAATGGCGTCTCCTTCCTATGCTTTTCCTAAGTTATTAATTATAATAAGTTGTACACTTTCCTTCTTACTGCATGCCCAAAGTACTGCAATTTTCAGTTCTTGATGTTAATTATAATCTTGTTTTTTTATTGTTTTTTGTACTTTTGCATTACTATGTTTACCCCTTTTTTCAAAATTTTACGATATGCCCATAACCCAAAAGTCCATTCTACCATGAGAAGTGCAGTGCTTCCAGCCACTGAAGATGATCAATATGACTCCAACCTAGCTTTTCATCGCCGAACTCTTCATTGTATGGATAGAACAGTTATTTTGTTAGTACAAGAAAGGTCTTTCTGTAAACTGTTGTTAAAGAGTCGGAAATACAGAGTTTTCAAGAATACCAAGATACATTACAGAGTTCATTTTTCCGGCTACAGGAAGTAAGGGATTCAGGCTGAACTACAAAACAGCCCCAAGCCATGATTCTTAAACTATCAAATTTGACTGTTGGCAGACTAAACTCGGTTAAGAGTGTTCTTCTGGCATCCACCAAACCCAATTCTTTACAGAACTGGTCCTATTGTTCGACAATCTGATGGAGATAAGTTTGGCACCATCGTAAGTGACGTTTCACATTGACTGTGCTTATGTTGCGCTTGTGAACTGACGCACCACCGTACGAACACCAACGAACATTTTTATAATTCATGTCCTGGTGCTAAGGATAATAAAAGCACTTTTAAAATAACGAGTGATAGTTGTCATCAAACACGTCCAATGTCTTATCACTACTCTCTTTAGAGTTTAATGGCTGCGATTATTAGGTTTATCGGCCTACTACTTCGTTTTGCGACTATTCTATATTCCAAACGTTTCGATCTTATAATGACATAATTTACAGTTGATTCAAATACCTGTAGTGACACCTAATGGTCGTATCACGTTCTAAATCACTCAACTCTTACCCGTATTACTGATTGTCTATCTAACGCACCTGTACTTCTATCTTAGTTTATGACATTTTCGTACCTAATAGCTAGATACACTTCTGAAGGGGGTGTCTAGACACTTAACCATGTAGTATAGCAACACCCGATACAACATAGCATTTAATTAGCTGTAAATTGAGGTCATGGCTACACAATACTCGTTTCATCTTTATAAATGTATATCTGGTTTGTGATATACTGATTTTAATATTTTCAAATTGGTGATTTTTCCTTTATATCCTTTTCTTAGTACAGTGTTGTATTAACTAATATATGAAAGTCAATTGAATTTGTTTTTATAGAACCGTATCATATGCATATTATATGTGGCTAAGAGGTACTACATTCAATTTGACTATTTTTATTTTTTTAGTCAACGCTTCTTTAGTTGACTTTTCTGGGTAAAGCTTGAAGAGCATCGATGATAGAGTTTTTGTAATTATAGTAATATTTCTTTTATCTACGTTCATTTTACTGCAGTCGATGAAGAAAATTTGTAGATCTGTACACAGGTGGGCTAACACAATTATTGCAAAGAGCGCTTTCCTGGTGCCCATGACGCTTTGAAATCTGAATTCAGTATTACTAATTTTTTGCTTGAGTTTCTTGTAAATTCTATTGTGTGTTACTTTTAAAAAGACTTTTAGAGTATGATACATAAGATTGATTGTTCGTGTAGCAAGGTATCATCATCATCATCATTAGCCATCTTCGGTCCATTTCTGAACATAGGCCTCTTTCATGTTTAATATCATCATGAAAGGTATTTTGGCATTAAAACACCACGCTTGCCATGCGGGTTGGTGAGTTGGTTTAGGATAAGGTACGGTAAATTTTGTTAGGTATGATAGGACTTTGGGTAGGGACTTGATTTCCTCCTGTTATAGGAGGCGGAGGATAATCAAGAGCTCACATAGGCAGGGTCGCCACCCCCTGAAATAGGTCTGTCCTTTACCGGGATCGCAAAGAAGTACCTATTCGCTACCTTAGTAGCAAGGTATATATAAGACATATCGTGTTAATTGCTATCAGATTATTAAGTAGTGGTTGTAATTCGAAAACTCTGAAGTGTCTTCACAACTGTGCTGCGCATCTTTAGAAGAAACTTTCAATAATAAAACCTTTGCATTCGTTCAATCTTATTAAACGTTTGTCAAGTTAAACCAGAAACTAAATAAAAGAAAAACTTTTAAGTATGGTGAAATTAATAAATATTATTGCTTCTACAATAAGATGTTACCATTAGTCTAGATGACTTTAATTTTAATATGGGCAAGTTAAATTGATGAAACCATCGACCTTAACGTACAAGAAAAAAGCTATTGAAGTGAAAAAAATAGGAAAGACTCCATAGAAGAACTTTTTGACGACACAAGAAACCAGATATAACTAATAAAATCAGCTACACCTTAAAACTCTTGAATTCAGTCTCGAGGACTAGACAAACTACCACTCGAAATACTCAAACATATCAACATTTGTCATTAGTCCTACAAAGATCTGTGCAAAACAATGCACTGACCAACAATCAATCGTATGAATTATACTATAGAAAGAATTTGAAAGTCATACATAAAGCTTACAAAAGAAAAAAAAACATCAGATAACGATGATTATTACTCATTAGTTGTCAGCGAAATCAAGATCGATGTCAGTTTCAATATACAAAGATGAATGTTTGCAGTTTTCAAACACGTCGAAGAGTCTCGCCGCAATATCGTCTTCAAAGAAGATTTAGGGTGATCTTGAGATGATATTTTTGATTGGAAGAAACGTAGAACATTAATGGATGTGACCATCACGACTAGAGTATAATAATATTTATTGTTAACACTAGAGCTAAAAATATAATGATTTAGACAATTTATACACGTTTTTCGTTTCATTTCATTTTAAATAATACCAACCGTACAGTGCGGCTCCTTTGAAATTAATAAGTTTAACCTTTTTCTGATACTGTTGCTTAATATCTGTGCATAAACACTTTTACTCTATTATTATTTTCAAATCTTTACCGCCCAGCACCTCTTGTTGGGACTAAATAAGTGAAAATTGAAGAGTGACAAGTTTGATGTATAGAGTTTGAGCTCAAGGATTTACAGCTTAACTTGTGTGGCATTTTAACAACTATGACTATCCATAAAATGTACTAAAATTTTATAACTAACGTGCGTATTGCAAAAGGAGATTATAAATCAACTGTATATGTCACAATATATTAATTAACATATGTCTTGGATATTTATGTCTCATTTGTTACCCTTTGGTTTTATATCAAAAGGTTTCATCAAGGATTTGCGCCTCTTAGCTCAAGAACTCACGAGGCGCACTGTTAAAATGATTTCAAAGTAGTTTTCTCTTTGTATTAACAGTTTATTTGTGTCGCATTGGTAGAGGCAGCTATACTTACACATTTCTGCATTTTAGTGCTATGTGTTTACTCTGTTATGTAATTCGAACTACTGCATTTTTATCCATTTAACCACACTCAAACTTTTGCGTACTTCAGTATAAAACAGTTATATTTAATTCAACAAATAAGAAGGTATATAAGAGCTTTAAAATTACTTATTAAGTTAGGTTGAAACGTTTTTGGGAACTAATTATTAATGTAAACTCCCAAAACTTTAATTAATTCTCTTATGAAAATATTATCTTATTAAAAAAAGTCATAGTTTATATTTGAACTACCTTCAATGCTTTATAGAAAAAATATATGTTTCATGAGCTTCATTATCGACTTATGTTAGATTCCTATTAAATTTCATTTTATTTAGTTGGAAATTAATTATGTTTAATAATCATAGTGTTCTCCTTGCTTTTCTACTGTCTACAATTAGTATGCTTTTTAAGCAAAACTTATTGGAGTGGAGTTCATGTGCCGGTTTAAGATATTACTAGCTATTATTTGTTTTCTGTTCCGAAAAACACTATGTTAAAGGACAAGAATACAAAGTAAAACAATTTAACAATATCGATTTCAAATAACTATTAATGTTATACGCTACATTTGTTAGTTTTCAAAAATCATCGTAAATTTTTTCAATTTCAGATAGACACAAATGAGATTTTTTTCTTGAGGGCTGTATTATATGGGTCTGGTAGTTATTGTTTTAAATTGCCGCATGATATGTACGTTTATGCATTTCTGTACTCCATGTTTTAGTTGTAGTTCACCACACCTTTCTTTCAGGCAATTTCAGATATATGTGCTATTTTCATAGTGTTAAATATTTATTTGTAGTTTTATATTGATGATATTAAACTACTGCTACTTTCCTTGCATGTCATAAGAAATAAAAAATTCCTTTTTCTTCTGCCAAAGATCAACATTTGCTTATTACTCCTCTTGCCTAATATTGACGTATATTTAAGGCATATACCGTATTCTTATTTTATTCAATCTATAATGTATAAACAAATTTTGGTATTGTTTCTTTATATACTCACTTTGTATATTTGACTGTCTTCAAAAATGTTTATGGCTCATATTGAATAATTGAAGTATAAATATAATAAAAATTGCTTTACAATTTACTGCACCGTATTATATAAAAATAATAATGATTTTACTGGTAATATAACACATGTTTTTTTAGTTAATAATTATATTATTTTGTAGGTAGAAATAGTAGAACAGCAGTACTTGGGCGTTTTATGACTTTTTAAAAACAACCACAAATTACTCTAACGTAATTTTAAAAATAGCAAAAATTCTGCATTAATTTTTTTATTTGTAAGATTTGTGCATTAATATTAATTTTCAACTTATTGTTCTCCTTTTTGCTTTTTATTCTATATTTTATATGACATTTTTTAAAATTGGCAGTTGATATTTTAATATTTGACTACTCACCCGCTACTTTAAGAACACGCGCCGCATATTGCTCAATTTTGCCAAATTGCAATTTGTTTTCGATGTCCACTCTGCGCAACAACTATAGATAATCCAAAATCTCCAAAAAAGAGATTAAATCTTAAGGCCTTAATTTTTTCATTGTACGGTTTCTTATTTTACTCTAAAACATTTCTTAGAAAAACCCGGACATACATAAAACTTAAATATCATAATAGTAGCGAAAATAAATGTTTAAGTAGTGGCAAAAATTAAAAAAGGTTAATAAAAATATAAAATTGTTTATGTTATTTAGCTTGATACTTTAGACGTAATTCTCATTTAGAAAATGTCTTAGCTGAAGCTACAAAAAGAACATGCAAAGAAAATGTTAGACCAAAAATCAATTTTATATTTACTAGTAAAGAATTTGAATAATTCTAATCGCAAATAATTGCAAGATAATTTTCGGATTATAATTATATTTATTGGAAAAATATTTAGAAAAAATTTTTAGTGCCTCTAAATGGTAAAAGCAATATTCCCATTAAATACTTATCTATTTAAAGGTTACTTACAGCTTGTTAAGAGAAATATTTGTGTTTTTACTGTAAAAACTTACTTAACATACTGAGTTGAGCAACTTTAATATGTTGTATATTTAGAAATAATTTGCAGCTTCCAATAAATAAAGTTTTAAACTAAAAAAGATCAAAGTTGCCCCGAACGGGTTTTTTGGCTTTCCTTTTGGATGATAGCTTTCCTTCTTAATAAAAACTTCAAAATAGGACGACCTATATAATGTTGGAATGCACCTTTTTCTATTTTCCATTGCATGTCAATCTTATTGATTGGTTTTTGGCGTTTTACCAATACTTGTGGTGTACTTGATGGAGGAACAATAAATTACATATCACAAGTAAAATAAAATAAAATAATAGTACTTGTTAGAATAAAAAAGTCTACTTAGTAAAAGTTTTTCAGTTATAAAATATTCAATTAATATATTTAAGTGCTGTTAATAGAGCATTCCACAAAATAAGTTTCTGGAAATAACAGCTTTTAAGAATATACAGGTAAATATGAAAATTGGCAAATACCAAACAGAAAAGTCAGTATTATATATTTAATTCAAGTTCATAATTCAAATTTTGATAATGCAATAGAATAATTAATTTTTATTGGTATTGTGTTCCTTTAATCCTATTACGTTATTTTACACAGAAAACTTTATCAAAAATTTAATTAGGTTAATTTAGTTTGTATATAATTCACAGTATTTCTTTTAACTTGCCAAAAATAGAACTGTATTGCAATTCTTTTAATACCAAAGCTTTTACCTGATTATTTTATTATAACAAAATAATTGATTTAAGCGCCCCCTTTAAATAAAAACTACCCTAACGTACATTCATAGTTTAGCAAAGTAAGTTGTTACTAAATGCCAAAAATTCAATTAAAAGTTAAGTAACATCTTTTGTTAATTTAATATATTAATGTTGCTGTATTTCAGAAGACAAGAACGATACGACAATCAGCTGCCAAATACACTTTTTCCAATTTCGCTTCATAGGTGAGCTATCGATTTAAAAGTAAAATAAATTAAAGGAGCTTGTAGCACGTGCCTCATTTATTTGTAGCTTAATATAACAATTAATATCAATGTATTAACCATAAACATGCTTTAATTGAATTATGATATGTAAAATCCACTATTACGCGGACTGGTACAATTATAAAACCCGTTACTTGAATTTCACAATTGGTTTTCAAGATAATAACTTGTGTATTTACTAATGATAAATGTATGATACGTATTTCGGATTATACGTTAGACCGTAAAAAAATGTAGTGTGAAGCGTTTAAATACGCACCCCTCACGTACACGTTAATTCACGAATGTAGTACGACAGGCCCACATTCTTTCCCAATGTACGTAAGCATGGCCGTTTAATAGTATAAATGCATGAGTTACCAAGTGAGAATAAAATTAATTATGATATTTTCTTTTTGTTTTACAAATACGTCATAAATGTTAAGTTAATTTCAAAATAAGGAGTACAAAGATTTTCTCGTTTACAATCTAACTTATAGGATTTACAATCTATTGCATATATCGTATGTACCTATATTCAGATACATTAAAAACATGTCAGAATAAAAAAAGTTTTAGTCAAACCGTTTGCGACTGTAAGTGGAAAACGTTTATCTATTTAAACGTTTCTGAAGAAATATGTAAAGGTAAATTTAAAAGTATTAATTTATACACAGATTATCAGTTAATCATTTTTTAAGAAGAATGGATTTATTAATCTTCAAGTTGTCAATTTTTTAATTATTTATAAAATAGTTTTTGCATGACATAAAATGCAGATACATTTAATATTTAAATATTACCAAATAACTTTATATTAATTCCATTTGCTTTTACCCTTGGTAGATATCTGTAAGTTAATTACTGTATCTTTTATCACTATTATTTTATTACACACTTTATATAGGTTTTTTATTTTCTGCTTATTTCGTAAGTTAATTTGTATCTAGTTGCTTTTAGCCGATACTTTTTCTCGAAGCCTTTTTTTTCATATTTTGTTTTTATGGCATACCAAAATCGAAATTATATTTGAAAATTAAAAAACATTCAAAACTTAGATTAACTCAACTAAATTATTAATTAACTAAAAGTTAATTTTTAATATATTTGAAAAATCCTATTAATGGCATGTGACTCGCCCATTAATTAAATTTATTTCTAAGGATTTAAAATTAACTCAGATCGGCAATAAATTAACAACGATTCAAGCGTTTTAACAATTAACAACAATCAGTAGCCTCGATTTATTCTGGGCATTCTGTCACAAAGCATCCGTTTGTCTCAGAGCGGTCTTAACTTTTATTCGACGGTAACTGAAGTTCTATATCTTTGAGCTGGTTGCTGTATTAACTATTATTCACTGTGAGATACTGTAGTGCTACTATTGTTAAACCAAAAAGGGAAACTTAGAATCATTAATTATATATTTTTCAAAAACACAGTTTCTAAACAAAACTAAAAAACTTTGTAGGTGTGTGAAATAAGCGAAAGCTAGCCGATGCCATACTCGCACTTGTTCTGTAGGAAGACCACGTAGCTTATGATTCTAAGATCTATATCTATGTAATCAGATCTGCAGCAGTCCAGACTAATATTGTTCTACAAGAGCAGGTTATGTCAGTAATGTATACTTCTCAGCAATTCGCCAGGGCGAGAATTGTTTAGAACTGCACTTCGTCTCATGCTTGCATAGTTAAAAAACGAGACAGCCCGTTAAGTTCTCTTAACCTCTATTCGAATTCTCTTGCATCATGCAACCATTGGTATACTGATGGGTTTTTTAAGACCAGAGCGATTCACAACGCATATTATCATAACATGATCCTTGCTATGAAAAAAATTTACATATATCTGAGTGTTGAAGGTGCCAGAACCTCGTAAATCAGCTCTTGGTATACAGAATGTGATAATGGGTATTGACAACCGCGAAGCTTCTGCAAACTCACGTGTACTTCTTGAAAAACTAATTTTGCCCCGTGCGTTCAATGTCATGCATTACAGTTTATTAAAAATTAATTCTTACTACTTTCATCTTAAATTAAGTTTTATTTTTCTTTCAAGCTTACAGTTAACATATGTTGTACTAACAATTTAATTAATTTAATTCTACTTTTGCTTTATGCTTTTGGTTATTTTTAAAATTTTTCCAAATGATCATCATAAAGATGATCGTTGCTTATTTAAAAAACTATTATCATAAAATTCATTGGTGTTTCTTTTGTATGAGAATAAGTGAATTTTGAATACGGTTTTCAATTTATTCATGTCAATTTAAGTAAAAAGATCATCCTGTAAACGTCAAAGCGTTAATTAAATGACATGTAACCTATAAATATAATATTGATCAGGAAATAATGAAATGAAAATATTTCAAAGCTCCCTATATTAACATAAAACTTAAAAAAAGTTTGTACACTCAATGAGTTCAAAAGTTGTTAAATAAAAATAATATGGGGCGGGCGGCAGCTTTGCCCTTTTTAAAAGGGCGGTTTTCTTGAAACTACATTAAGTTCAAGAGTGTCCGGGCGATATTTCAGACGGGTAGGATGATATAAAGGTGTGCCGTAAACAAGACAATTTTTTAAAATGTTCTCTGGCTGCAGACTAAGCAAATGATACTGTTTTACAATGAATATTGGCATAAAGACATCTAAAGTGGTGGTCCTAGGTCACCGTCTTAAAAGACCTGCATATGGTTATTGAAACGATAGTGTGTTATCTACACAAATGTCTTCTGATTTCGCGCGAAAGTGGACAAAGCGATATCAGGAAATAAAAGCTATAAATAAATTGCTTAATTAAGGAAGCAGATAAGAAACTTTGGCAGGCGACGATTAAGGTTATTTAAAAAATTCAAACTTAACACTTCATCAAACTAAAATTTTCCATAGCAAAGAACAATCGTAAAACTGTTGCTCAGCTAAAAATTATATGGAACTGACAATGTAGCATAGTTTTTACAAGAGATAACGACTCCAAACGTTGTAGCCGGCTGAATATGACTTTAAACGAAAATGTCTGATCCTACATTGAACATTAGCTAAAAGATAAACACATATTAACTACCAAAAAAATTATCCTGATGACGAGGAAGATGTAGCGTTAGCTTCTTACGCTATAGATTAGTATGCGAAGTCATTGCCATACGATACAGAGTAGCAATGATGATTGAATACCTTACTAAATGAAAGCGTAATGTTTTTTTTTTGTTTTATTTATCAAATAACAATCTTTTCTCTTGTGGGACTAATTACATAAGACATATTAGGAAAAAACTTTTCAGTCATTGCTAAAAAGCGTTTATTATAAGGAAAACATAAGCAGCACTTTGTGTGAATCTAATTATTAGCACAATCACAAAAGAAGTTTACAGAAACCATGTTTTGGACAATTTACCACACCTGTTAATAAATTAAAAATAATTAAAATCATAAAATTCAACAAGGTAATGCTCGACCGCATCGAACTGTCTGACAATATCTTTAAATGATTCGAAGAACGCATAATTAGATTAGACTTAGATAAAAGGACTAGACAAGTCAATAGTTATCCACCTTATAGTCCTGATATGATTATTTGTACTTATTGACCATGGGGATATGTTAAGCATCAAGTCTATGCTAAGAAACACAAGTAAATTGGTTAACTCAAAAGAGTGAAACACACTATATCAATCGAAGAGAACATGATTCTTCCTGCAATTAATGATTCCCTTCTCTTTCTTATTCGCCTAAACAGTGTTACCAATGTCGACGACTGCAAAAGCTTGATTAACTGATTTTATTTATTGCTAAACATTTGCAATCACATTAACTTTCATAAATATAAATCATCTTGTTTAGTTTTCGAGACCTTGATTGACGAAGATTTTGCTCTTGCTGGACCAAGTTAATCATTTCCTTTGTTGCAGGAGACAAACAGCAGAAGAAAGGGAAGCAGAGAGGCAGGCGGCGAACAGGCTGATGCTGTCCCTGCAGGCCGAGGCGCTCAGCAAGGGCTACATGCCAGAGGCCCCCCCGTCGTCGGGGGGCCCCGCCGACACGGCGCTCAGCGCCCTGCAGAACCTCCAGCCCTGGGCTGGCCCGTACAACACCCCCCAGCCGGCCCTGGCGGAGTCCATCTGTTAGGCAGTGCGCTTGGTGAGAGACGCTCCGGCGAGGATGACAGTTCAGTGCAATAAGTTGTGAGTAGCAGAGGGAGGACACGAGTTCGCTTCGCGCTCTTTCCGTGTTCGATCAGATAACACGAGAGACCGTACTGAAATTGCTGTATTTATATAATTGAATAATTAATACTAATAATGTTGTACTTACTGAAAAGTAGTGTGATTTATGTATAATAAATTAAATAATTGTAGATACGTTAAGTAATTACTGTAAGCACAAGAATACTGCATTAAGCTAAATAAAATGTACGATACAATCATTAATCTGTTTAATTGAGCGTCCGTCCGTCCGACTTGCATGTTGTCATACTCGGCTGCCATTGCGATAAGTCGCGCGATAGTGCTGCACCTTTGTCGTGCAAATTGTTTTTATAGAACACTAAAATATAGCAATAATGAGGACACGAAAATTTCTTTCGACAAAATCAGTTCATTTAGCAACAAAAAACTACCAAAAGCCGGCCTTCCTAAATATAAGATTAGGAAGACAACCTTCTCATTCTTTTATAACACTTAACCTCACAGTTATTGTACATAATTGCCTATTAAAAATACTACTGTAAACAATATTCTTATACTTTTATTGTGCAAAAAATGATTATCCAAAATATCTTCGATAGCAGACACACCCAAACCACTCCAAATTTGGCAACATATCTTGTAGCAACATAAACCATTTGCATCGTATACCGTGAATTTTTTAAATATATTACAAATAATTCAGGAGTTTTAGAGCTAGTTTTTTTTAAATTTTATTACATCCATGATCTAATTACAATCTGTCTATATAGACAATAAGTAACAGTGTTGACAGTGAGTAGTTGACATAGAAGGAGCTTGCCCCTTGGCAAGTTTCTTAAGTGTGTTTCACATTGTGTGAGTTTTAAGGCTACATGGAATTTATTAGATTGGATTAAATTACTTAATGATAATAATAGTACTTAAGTTCTTTGTGGAAGTTCTAGAGGGTCGTATTGCTTGAGTCTCTTCACTCTGGGAGCGATAAGTAGGCCTTTGGCTAGGGTGTTCGGATGAACTCTTAGGTGGTCCTGGTATCTTGCACTCTGGATGGCAAGTTCTCCTTTGACAGTTTTTATTTGTAGATCTCAATAGATAACGTGGTTTGCTACGTACCATGGTGCGTGCAGATAGAACTGATAGGACTGAAAGCGTTCCAGTTTCAGGATGTTTGTGTCACTGGTAGAGCCCCACATTTGGATTCCGTAAGTCCAAGCAAGTTTTAATATCGCCTTGTAGAGGAGGAGTTTGTTGTCCAGCGTCAGGTGAGAGTTACGACCCATCAACCAACGCATCTTGCGTAGTTAAGGCCTAGCTCAGGACGTTTATTTAATATGTGTTTTGACCAGTTTAATTGTTAGTCCAGGTAGATTCCGAAATATCTCACCTCATTCTTTCGTGGAAGTGGAGTGTTGCCCAAGTACACGGTTAAGCATATCTCTCTGCGAAGGGTAAAGGTGGTGTGTGTTCACTTCGTATTGTTCACTTTGATACGCCACTTTTTTAATCAGAACTCAATCTTGTTGAGACGAATTTGTAGAAATCGGGCTGCTATATTGGGGTCTTGGTGCGATGACATTACTGCAATGTCATCTGCAAAAGTGCCAATTTGAGTATTGGTAATAATTGACAGATCGACTGTGTATATTAAATAGAACAGAGGGCCGAGAACAGTGAGGTGTACATTTCCCAGTGCTTTACCAGGAAGTGCCGTTCTCTTAGATAGGATTTGAGCACTTTATGGAATGGATGACGTAAATTAATCTTTATCTTATAGTTCAGACCTTTATGCCACATCTTGTCAAATCCAGACAGGCAGCAGAGCAGTATCTCTTGCTTTCTAAATCATCTTTTATATTTCTAGCTACTCGGTGCGTTTGTTCGATTGTCGCGTGCTGTTGACAAAACTCAAATTGAAAGCTGGGTATCAGGCTTCCTTCTTCAATAATTGGTTTTCATTTCTTTAAGAAGAGTTTCTCGAACACTTTAGATATTATAGATAGAAGGCTGATGGGGCGATAAGATGTTACCTCAGCTGCGTTTTGCCAGGTTTTGGATCATTATGATCGAGTTTAAAATTAGTTCTCTGGTCACATTGTCGGAAGTTGTTATTTCGTTGATATGTGTAATTATTCTGGTTTTGTGCAGACTTGACTCTAGGTTTCTAGAAGTGGATGGTCTGACGATAACTTGTTGGGATTGAGTTGGTGACCAATACCTCTGGTGATTACAAATTATCACATCGGAATTGATTCGTTTGATCAATGCGTAGTTGTTCAGATAAAAGTTGGATATGCTGCCTCCTAGCTGTATATGTTCCTGGGTGTTGTTAGTCTAGTCCAAGTTGAATTTGATTGAAGTCTTTTCTATGAATCGATGTCCTAGAGAATTGAAGAAATTTCAGCTATTTAATTGTTGATGGGGGTTTGGAAATTTTAACTTTCTTAGTTAATTTTCCTAGAATACTGTTGAGCTTTTGAGGTTTCTTTGGCCATATTTGGGTTTTCGTGATGTTTGATATTCTTTTAATTATTGCCGTCTCCTCGGGTTCCTTCTGGTGCTAAGCTGTGGAGGTTTGTTAATGGATTTTATATAACTTTCGTTGATTTGCTGTTGATTCATTTGATTATTTAATTAGTTTGTAATGTATTAGGGATAGAAAACTTTATTACAGTGATTGTTAAATTTTATTGATGCTTACCATAATCAGGAGTGTAAAGTTTGTATTTAGACTCCTCGAAATACTAATTCTGTCAAAAATTCACTCATTTGTTTTCGAAACAATAGACAATGGGTCAGAACCATATTTGTTTTGTTTTCCGAAGTCACATTTTAACTGAAGGTAATTAAGCAAAGTAACGATTTAATTGCTATAATATTGATAAGTTGGTCTTTACCGGTAAGTTAAGCTTCTGACTTCTGAGGTTACTAAATTTGTGATTGTCATGACAGATATAATCTAGAGATGATTCCTAGTTGTGACCAATACCTCTGGTAATGCAAAATCGATCACATCCGGAATTTTCTGTCGATTTGTGAGCCAATGCGTAAGTTGTTCAGATAAAAGTGGAATCAAGTTGCTGCCCTCCATAGCTTTATATAGTTGTCTGCCACGTGGTGTTGTTAGTCTAGAGTCCTAATACGGATGATTTGATTGAAGTCTCTACCAGTGATGAATCGATGTCCTAGAGAATTGAAGAAAGTTTCGTATTGTTCTTTGTTGATGGGGAGGTTAGGAGGACAGTATACTGCTGAAAGAACAAGTTGTCCTTGCCAATTTTCTGATACTGTTGAAGCTTTTAGGTTTCTTTGGCCATATTTGGGTATTTCGTGATGTTTGATAGTATCTTTGATAATGATTGCCGTTCCTCCTCGGGATCTGCCTTCTGGGTGCTAAGTGTGGTAGAGTGTGTAATGAGGGATTTTTATATAACTTTTTCTATCATGTGTGCTTCTGATATCATTATGATGACTATGTTTAGATTAGTGTTGAAAGTTTGAGAGTTGGGTATTAGAAAACTTTATTACTAGTGATTGTTAAAATTTTATTGAATTCTTACCATAATCAGGAGATGAAAACAGTGTTGTAATATATAACTCACTGAAATTGTACTAATTCCGCAAATAAATTATTCACTCATTTGTTTTCGAAAAACAATAGCAGCAATGGGTCAGAACCACATATTTGTTTTGCTTTTCCGAAAAAGTCTACTTTTTAACTGAGTGTTATGATTAAGTCAAAGTAACGATTTAATTCGGGCTATAATATTGCTCCAAGGCCGGTCTTTACCGGAAGTAAGTTAAGTTCCTTGTTTCGTAGGATATAAAATATATTATTTCAAACTTCAAAATAATTACAACCATTGCAGATATTTATTCCAGTAATCGAATCATTTTTAAAACAGCCACAACCCAGAAGATAGTTTCGATAATACTCATCCTTACATAGTAAAACTGTTAAGTTTGGATAAAACCCCATTGCTTGGTTAAAACTTTGTTTTATTTGTAATCCTTGATTGAGGAAAAATAATTTGGAAGTATTTTCTTATATAAAAGATAAAGAATTTAAGCACTAAGGCGTACAAAACTCACAAAACACGCAAGAGTTGTTCATTAAAAGATGTTATACTTTTTTTAGTTATCACTATATTTTGAGACACATATTAATGTAAATTTTTTATTTGTCACTATGTTACATTTGTACACAATTTGTAGTGGAGCAGTTAAGTGGTTTGTCTTCGGTGGGTACGGTTCTAAATATTCGAATATCTGGTGAGTGGCCTACTAAATCATTAATAAGTGAATACTTGGGTTAAATATGAATAACCAATGGCCACACTCCCTTGTTGTATGAAAGTATTGGGAATTTTATAATTACATTATTGATTGTTTATATTATTTTATAATTAAGACGATTTAGTCTTTCTTTGGTAAATCTTAAAAGATAAGCTCTAATCGGATTCTAAGGATTAATATGGCATAAATTTAGATTTAATATATTATAAAATTAAAAAAAAATACAAGATTTCACTTAGAAAGTGACATAAAAACTTGGAAAGTTACAAGGAGTGTTTGAAATGATTCTGGCACACAATGTGTGGCACTGAATTATGTTTTATGTACATAATAGCATTTTCAATTATAATAGCTGCTTTATGTGTCCTCAAAAATCGTAATCAAACGAATTTCAATTGTTTAGTAATTACTTACCCTTTTATTACAGTGAAACACAATCGTGCTGATATTACCACACATTATAAATATTGTTAGGTAATACATCATGAATTACAAGACGATTTTGAAAAATTATGTTTCTTTGCAGTAACATTGTAATACATAAATAAGGTATATAAATATGATATATATTTCCTGTAGGCTTAAAATGCTATTGCTTTTTCAATTACCATATTTGTTCACACTCATACCAATGCTAAACATCTCATTAGAGAAGAAGTCAGGCTTCTGCTCGTTTAGGCAAATTTCCAACAGTTTCACCTTCACGTGGCTTTTAGCACAAACTAATTTACATCTGCTGTTAAGAGCCTAACAAACCGTGTCGGATTATGCAGATTTGATGTGAATAGGTCATTTCTTTCACACTTCTTGCGACTGCTTAGCAGTACTGACATCCACACAAACCTTGTTATAGACAGCACCTATTCGTGGATAAATATCAATGAGCGCAACCTAACTCCGTTAGGAACTTAATAACTGTGCGCTCCTCTAACGAAATATTTATGTCACTTCTCATTATGGTAGCTATAGTAGAGTTACCTGCTTTTATAGGGAAACACTTGTGGATTTCTTGATAGTTAAAGAAAGTTAAAGAATATTATGATAATTATTCCATGTGTTTTAAATGAATGTTGCCAGATTTATCCGCTAAGATGCAAGATTTTACAGAACACCTTTAAAAATTAGAAAGAGTATTTTCAAGAAATTTTTGTACATACGTATGCTTGCAAATTATTGTTAATATAATAATATAACTACAACTCTTTGATATTGAACATAAATAATGATTCTCAAATGTAACTTTTATGGTTGAAATATACGAGTTGTGGTAGAAAAGTAATGAAACTAATTTTTTTATTTACCAAGGTTTTTATTTTTTTCAAACATCAATGTTATCCCCTTCCAAGTAGTTCCCTTGGGCAGCTACACACTGATCGAGACGTTGTTCCCACCGTTGATAGCAGCGCTGGAAGTCTTCAACCGGTATGGTCTTCAGCATGTCCGTTACACTCTTTTGGATGTTCTCTAAAGTCCCAAGATGGCGTCCTTTGAGAACATTTTTCAATTTAGAAAAAAGGAAAAAGTCACAGGAATGCCTTTTGAGGTCAAAAATTCTGTTATGGAGAGGGCAGTGTGACTTGGGGCATGATGGAGCATCCATTTGTCTGCAATGTCTGGTCTCAAGCGAATAAGCCTTTTTCTGGACCTTTCAAGGGCGTCTTTATAAAAAAAAATTCTGCCGTTTCATTTTGCGTGACGCACAACCAAAATACAAATTCACTAATAGCAGTCACAAAAATCACGCAGGTAACGGAACGAGTTGAAACTCGCACTGAGCTATGGGAGGGTATTTGTACACGTGCTCTATCAAGGACAACAGCGTAGCGTTGCCAGATCGCATGCAGTGTTGCCAGTCTTATTACTTTTCTGCCACACCTCGTATGCTATTAAAAATCTTAGATGTAAATGCTTACTTTATGCTCAGTATTATCTATTATACTGGACTAGTCTTCGTAGTTCACTTCATTATATAGAGCAAGATTATTTGTTTTTCTGCAAATGTATACTCAACAATACATAGACAGGTTGTCTAGTGGCATTAACAATTTTTGTCACTATTGCAGTTATTCTAAATTTTTTGACTGTCTCATTGCTCTTTAGAACGAGTACAATTTTATTTGGAATATTTAACTCTTGAGACCTCAAAAAATAACTAAACAAAAAGGCAAGCTGTAAGTTTTTTTTTATATTTTATTTATTAGCAATCAGAAATTAACATTCTATGGGCTAATGTGATAACATAGGACCTTAAAATTAAACAGTTCACCTACTTCTCATTTGAGATCAATAGGTCAACATCTTTTTAATCTTCTGGCATCGTGTTGTAGTAGGAGTGGTTGGATGAGTGGATTGACGTGAGATCTTAGTAGAATATGATGATTTGCGCTACGCTCTTGTATAACAGTTTAGACGAACGGAATATTGCAGTCATTGTGTAACGTTTTGTTGGTTACCGACCATGGTGCGTCAGTCATCGCCCTAAAGATCTTGGATCGTGAGCGTTGGATAATATATGTGTTTGACTTACTGGAGCATCCCTATAACTCAATGTCGTAAGTCTAGATAGGTCTGATTATTACCTTATAAATCAAGATTTTATTTTGTAGCAACAAACGAGACTTCCTTCTAATCAGCTAATTTAGGTCCTTAAATCGTAAGTCAATTTGTTTCTTTTTCTTTAGGATATGCTCCTTTCAAGTAAGTTTTTGATCGAGGTGTATTCCTAAACAACGTACTGAAGGTGATGCAGGTATAGGCATGTTATTGATGCTAAGTGGTGGACAATGGTCCTTTTTTAACGTAAATATTACTTGAGTTGATTTACTCCCATTGATTTTTATGTGCCATCTGTTTATCCAATCTTGTAAGATTTAGGTATGATTGTGCATATGAGGATGCAGTTATTGGATCTTCATGGCTTGCAAGAATGATTGTATCGTCCTCAAAGGTTGCGATTGTAGTATTAGGTGTAGTAGGTATATCTGATGTGTACAGAAGGTAAAGCACGGGACCCAACACACTGCCCTGTGTAACTCCAGCCTTGATTGGAAAATTATTTGAGAATTCTCCATTTACTTTACTTTGAAATTGACGATCAGTTAAGAAGGATTTAAGGAGTTCATAATAAGATGGAAGGGCTTGTTTAATTTTGTAAAGTAGACCATCATGCCACACCTTATCAAAAGCCCTCCTTATATCAAAAAGTACGGATGTGCAATATTGTTTGTCTTCCATGGATTTGTTTATTGTTTGTACAACCCGATGGCACTGCTGGATTATGGAACGGGAATGACAAAATTCGAACTGGTGGTTTGGAATAACATTTAAGAGTGGCCTGATTCTGGGAAGTAGAAGTTTTTCTAAAAGTTTGGAAATAGTAGATAGGAGATTTATAGGTCTGTATGTAGAAACATTGTGTGGATTTTTACCAGGTTTGGATATTAATATTACTTCGGCCACTTTTAGCTGAGTAGGCCAGTAGTGTAGACAAAGTATTCCATTAAATATGTAAGTAAGGAGTACAATAGCTTTTCTAGGGAGTTATTTTAACATTTTTGGAGTTATTTGATGAGGTCCAGGTGATTTTTTGGTTTTTAAACGAGTGATTTCTTTTTTAATTTTTTGGGGGGTAATTAGTTTTAAGTTCCCGGTACTTTGCACATGATTTTGCATATCTGCTAACGTCTCTTGTGAAAGTACAGCATTTTGAAGGCTAAATACTCCAGCAAACACGTCGGCCTTTTTTTTTGTTGCTTCTAGCCCAATTCCCAGGTGTTGGAATATCAATGCGAATTGGGGGATTAGCTTGCGTTGGTTTTGCAGAAGCCTTTATTGGTTTCCAAATGGAATTGTCATAACGATTGTAGATTAGTAACGTAATCCTGAAATGACTTTTCTTGCGTTTCTTTAATCTTAGTTTTGAGTTTGTTGCTTAGTTGGTTGTAAATAGTTTTCTCACCTGGTGAATGAGACCGATGCCATTTTGCTTTGGCTTTTCTTTTCTCTTTGATCAGTTTTTTAATTTCAAGTGAGATGTTAAAAAATCTTCCTTCGGCTTTCAATTTCCATGTTGCACGGCTTGTTGCTTGTTGTAGGAGTGAAATTAGTGTATTTATGGCTTCCTATAATTCAACAGTATTTTTAAGGGATACTTTTAAATCTACAGTTTCATTGGTATGGCTTTATAGACTTCCCAGTCAGTCCTCGAGTTGTGTAATCTGGATATATTTTTAACATTTACTACTGATGTGACAATTGCTTCAATTATAGGCGTGTGATCCGAATACGGGTCATAGTTCGGTTCTATATCCATATAGGAGCGAGCACTTCCATTTGTTACAAATAAATCCAGCAAATCTGATGTTTTGTTTAAATCAGTCGGCCAATAGGTTGGGATGCCCATGGATAGGAATGTATACTTTTTCTCTTGTATGGTTTTGGCCATTTCTCTGCCTTTAGTAGTGGTTAGGCGTGATCTCCATAGAGTGTTCTTGGAGTTATAATCACCTCCGGATATAAATTTGGGACCAAGGGTTGTGAAGTAGTCTGTAAAGTTTTCTTTTTTTAGGTTATGCCGAGGTGGGCAGTAAACTGCCGAGATTGTTATGTTGTATGGTAGTGCTGTGACCTTGATTGATATAGCTTGGAGATAGTCTTTTGCGAAGCCCAGTAGTTCATGATGTTCAATTGATTCCTTTATTAATATTGCACTGTCAGCTTGCGCTGTGTTGTCTGGATGATTGGTGTGGTAAAATTTGTAATTTGGTATCTTAAAGTCTGATCTATCAGTGAGGTGGGTTTCGCTAATTAAAAGTATGTCTATTTGGTGTTGGTGAAGAAAGATTTTTACTTCTTCCTTATGTTGCATTAAACCGTTTGAGTTCCATAGAGCTATTCTAAGTGCTTTAGCCATTATTTCTTTCCTATTAGCATTGTAAGCATGTGCAAACTGTTTTGTTGTATTAGTTGTTGGAACATGTTTTTATATTCATTTAGGACTTTCTCAAGTACTGAATTGATATTTGCGGTATCATGCGTTTGGGGGATATTAATTGTATTATTTTTTAGTGCATTGGCATAGCTAGTTTTGGGACGTGTTGGATTAAAAGATGCGGACAAAAAGTTTACATTTTCTGGAGTTGGTACATTGTTAACAGCATTGTTAGAGACTCGATTGTTTTTATAGAGACGATGGTAGTATTCACACCCTTTATAATTTGCGGAATGTGCATCTCCACATAGAGCACACGTAGCTGGAGTGTCCTTGCTTTTTTTTGCAGGTTATAGTGCTGTGAGGGCCACCACATGTGATGCAGACGAATGGACGGTTACAATAAGTTTTGGAGTGGCCATACAACTGGCATCTCGTGCACTTAATAATGTTATTTCTTCTGGGTGGTTCGATTTGTACTACATTTTTTAGCAAGTGGCGTATATTGTAAATGCCTTTATTGTTGCTTGCTGATTCAAGGTCAACAAAAAACATATTTAGAGGAGCTTTAGTTTGCCTTTGTTTAACATTAACGATATTGCTGATTTTGTGGCCTAGATTTGTGATTACATTTTTAATTTCTTGGGTGTCTATCGAGTGATGTAAATGTTTTACCACTATTCTATAAGCTCTATCTTCCTTAGGTTGATAAGTATGATATGTTATTTCAGATTCTAACATGAACATTACCATTTTTTTGTACGTATCCAGACTATTACAGTTAATTTTAACAGTATCGTTGGCTAAGCTTCTAGTAGTATACTGTTCTTCTTCTACAATATCAGTTAATTTCTTCTTCATCTCAGCAAGGTTAGCCACCCCGTAAACAAAAATAGGGGGAGGTTTTGGAATATCCTCTTGAGTGTTGTTTGTGTTTAAGGGTTCGTCATTGTCTGTATTTAGAATGTCATATCTATTATTCAAGTTAGTTTCTTCCACTACAGGTTGCTTGGTTGGGAAATTTTTTCTTTTACGTTTAACGCCTTTCACTACTTGCCATGGGTTTTCAGTAGTTGGAATTACAGTCTCCTCATCACTGATAGATAGCATTCTTTCAAGCGGAGGATAATTTTTAAGGGATTGCGATTGTTGGTTTGAAGCTTGTTGCATTTGTTGCTGCTGTTGTTGTGAGTTTTGCATTTGCATATGTATTTGAGATTGTTCCTGATTCTGCGTAAAGTATCTAGTATTTATAGGCATTGAATTATTCGCCGATTGTGGTAGATATAATTGTGGCATTGCTGAATTTACTATTGGGGAACACTGCGTAAAATTTGGTTGCGGCACAGTTTGATAATTATTGTTTACAAAACCAGGGCCGTTCCCCGTTGGCAACATTTTATTATTTGGTTCCATGTGCTAGACTGATAAGAAGTTAAATTGTACGTACTTGAATAGGTATCACTTAGCAGGCGATGACCGACTTCGCGGATAGCCTTTTATCTCGAATGGTACGGGCAGCGTCGAATGCCTCGAGTACCAATATTTCGGAGCGCACAAAACATACGTCCACCGCCTTCGAAATACAAGTGCGGAAACAAGCTTTAAGTAAGTATAATTATAAGTAGGTAATTTGGTATAAAGACTACCCGTATTTGTCGTTAACGTGACTGCTCGTATGTTCTACCAATATTTGTATTTAAGAGTAAGTTCAAAAACGAACTCAAAGAAGACTTGCCCGTTATCAAAATATTGTAAGAGGAGAAATTTTATTTATGATGATGAATGTATATACCACTCACATTTGGAATAATGATATTGCTATCAGCACATGCTACATACAGACTACCATTTTCTAAGTCTAACAAGTAGCAGATAAGTGCCTTTGGACCAATTTGTTTCAAAACATGACGTAGTTTTAGATTTTAGGGTTACTTGGAGAAGCATAAATCAAAGCTTTTTGTTGAAAATGTTATAAGTGGTTTTGCATAATGCAAAAACTTTTGGGTAAACAGTTTTTTGGCGATAGTAAATTTGTTAGTATTTCCAACCAGCGCACTGGAAAACAAACCAAACTGATATTTGCTACTCACAAAAAGAACTAAGGTGCTGCTAAACATACACACAAAGACAATGTTAATACATCTACAGAGAAACCTGAAGTTAAATAAAAAATAAGTAACCTGTTTTTGAGATATCCCTTGTTCGCATTTTGATAAGAAAATCCAAACAACCTGCATTAATTCCAACCAAAGTAATGACCAATAATCCTTACAAAAATAAATTAGAATAAAAACGAACACTTTGTTAAAACGTATATTGGTTAAGATCAAGATCTTAAGACATGTTTAGGAGATAAAGATTTAGAAAAATTCTTGGAAAGACAAAGCTTGTTATTGTATAGTTTATATTACTTTGATGTGGAGAGGAGTGACGAACCACTCAATATATCAATATCAACAACTACGTTTGTCCGGCACAGCTTAATTGCTTCTACAGTACCATTCAGCCAAAAGATTGTACAAAAAAACCATGGTCTTTTACCACGACAACGCCGTCCCCAATACCAAACCTATTATACGTTCAGCAAATACATATAGTAATAAATCATTATGACACACCCATGAACTGCCCCTTAAACGCAGAAAAATGTACGCCGAAGCCAGATTTACAATGTAGCATTTACAGCGATATTTTATATTTATCTCTTTGCGTTAAACAGATGGATCAAAATTTAAAAACTCACTTTGCAATACAGACTATCTTTAATAGTGAGATTCAAACGAAATCGCCACTCCTAACCACACGAAGTTAGCCGCAACACTATCATACGAATGCCCAAAAATGAGTTAGTGTGTACCTGACTACTGAAATACCCGCACCTTTTCAACCCGGCCAATAACGGACAGTTATTTAAAATGAGCGGGAATTTTTGACAGTTTTATTACTATATGTATTCGCCACTTCATAAAACTGGCATAGTTTATGACGCTTTGAATAAATAAATAAATGTGTGATACAAATAATTTGAAGTTGACCTAGAGTCTGCTAAAAGTGAAAAACATTGAATGCGTACAAATCAATTAACAACTTTTGCCGACCTACAGTCCAAGAAGTAGAAGATGAACTGTGTGTAAAATGTTAACGAAAGATCTTAGCATGAAACCAATATGACGAGGTAGTTATTCGCGATTTGAAGTCCCAAGCCTACATACAATATTTCTTTTATTTTGTACCATTTTTAATAAGTATATATATATTGTGATTGTAATTGTAATTTTTGTATTTTTTTACTTAAATACTAGAACCCAAATTAAATTTATTTACTTTTTTTATAAGCATAATATATAATTTTCAAAATATTGTAGTACTTGTCGTTGCCATCCGTTTTATGTATCTCTTCTTCACCTTTTTTTTATCTAGGCAAGTTTCCTTCTAAATTACGTTGGCTCAAACTTCCAGATGTTTTTATTTCAATATACTTTAGCCTCTCTCTCTTTTTCTACATAGTTGCTTGATTCAATGCAGCTTTAGATAATCTTTCCGTCCTCATTCCAATTAATTGATTTTTTCTACTTCGTTTATAATTGTTTATTGTACTTAGACGGTTTTTTTACTTGTTCGTTTGTGATTCCGTTTTCTCTAATAATTTTACAGAATCTACACAGTCCGTAGCTCTTAGACGCCGTTTATTATATTTTCTACACTTTCAAACTTTCGCTTTGCATAATTTGATATTTTTAACTATTGCACTATAAATTTATTTTTTTGGCTCCTATTTTTATTACTTACTATTTAGTCTATTAAATGACCTTTTTTAATACATTTATATGTTTTCGTATAGTTTATTGTTAATTCTGCTATCTTATACCTGTCTATTATTTTTCAGTGTTTCGTTATAAATTCTCATAAATTTTGAACTGTGAAAGCATCCTTGTTTAAGGCATTTAATTATATGCAACCATTTAGTTATTCTTTGAATTTCTAGATTTAGTTTTGCATTGTGCAGTAATTACTTTGTAGCCTTTATTACATTATATTTGTTATTTCTATTGCTATCTATAACTTCAGAATCGATACGTTATTGTATGCCTTGGTGAGATTGATAAATAGTAGATGTAAACTTGTTTCGTGTATTCTTTTTGTTGCTATTATTGTGTTTTTTTTTATATATGCCTGCTTATCTTTATCTGTTTATATGTCTTCATTTTCTCCTCGAGCTTTTTTTCTATTGCTGCTACCATATATTCTTATTTATTCTCTTATTATTTTTAATCACTTTTATGCTTTTCTGCTGCTTCATGTGATCAGATAATTTCCCCATGTCATCACATTTATAAATTTTGATCTCTTTTTTGATATGGTAGTTTGATACCCGATATTTTATTATTAAAATATATTACATTTTATTTTTCTTTATTTTATTTTATCTTTATTATATCTTAATAAAAAAAATATGAATTTTATCAATAGATGATGGACTGATGAATAATCAATTTTTTGGTACATTCTTACACTTTAAATTCATATAAATGATTCTTGTACGTTATGACATATTTAGCAAGCCCAAATTTCGTTTTGGTTGTGTCCATGTATGCATATAAATCTTTTTATGTTTATAGAAATAAATCACTCTTTGTAGTTGATATTCCGCACACACAAAAATAATAATTATAATGATTATTTGCTTAGCAATTTTATTTATGTACATTTGCCTTATTTCATTGACTTATTTTGATCTTATTCTTGTTTTTACAAAATTTATGTAAAATTGTCGTCTTTGCTCAGTATTCACTTTATTTTTTGTTATCTTACATCTTATGTAGTTATTCACTCATTTTGTTTTTATAAGCTTTTACCTATTTGCAAAAGAAAAATTGAGGATAAATCAGGTTTTGCGTTTTAAGCAAGCAGCAATGGAATAGTTGAAATAGATAGGATAGTAGAGTGATTCGAGAAAAGGGCACAGATTGAAAAGAGTGGAACGCTTCAAAAGAATTGTAAGAGTTCTAGAAAAAGGGAGTGTTTTCTAGGGTCAAGTAAACAATGTGACTGAGAAAAGGCATTAGCAGAGAAACTTTTGCAACGTGTAATATCTAAAAATTTTGTTTACCAATGAAAAAATAGCACATTATGTATATATATTTATATGTAATAATTATACGTTTTAGTCCAATATCATTAAAACATCAAAAAGATGTACCAAGAATTATTATAGATATTCATAGACAGTTTAAAAATTCTTTGCATTTTTTGAGTCCTAATTATGTATTTATAGTAAATAAGAAGAAAATATAAAATAATATAATATAATATAAACATAAAAACTTTGAGTAATAGTATTCATGAAGATAAGAACACTTGTGGGCATTCCCTTGAGTTTGCTCTGATTTAAGTTTTAGTTATATAATTTTAAAACACCTACCATTTAAAATTTTGTTTATTTTTAGCGTCCGTTATTTTACCTTCAGTTAAAAATATTGTCTGTGTATGCATATGTATATGCATTTTAATAATATAAAAACATTTTCTTACATTTACGTTTAGAATTTGGCAGTTTAAACTATAAGTAAGTATACTTTATCTAGTTGGCAATAGCCAATTTAATCTTGCATTTTTTAACTTAAAATTGTTTAATTTTCCTTAGTAAAAAGAGATTTAATTAGACTTCAGAATTCTTGTTTGTACATTTATATTATTAGCCATACAATTATTAAGTTACTAATAATTTTTTAAAACATTATATAGTAATAGGTGTCTTTCTTTGGGCAGATATACTACAATTATAACTAATTCTACCATTATTATTGCACAAGTGTCCTAAGAATCTTGACGACTGCTCTCTGCTTTCTAAGATATTTTAATGGTAACATGGGCAGTGTGCACATGACTATCTAGAGATATTTGGATGACAGAGTAAAATCTCTGCAAACGGTTGTATGTAATCAGTATGAGAGAGCTACAATGCAATAGAGTAAAAAGTGATCATCAAGTTCTGCTACTAATATTACATAAGACGTAATGGTAAACACAAGTGTACGGGGAGAAGCCGCGAACAGAAAGTGTGCTTACGACTTGTTAAAACACTTTTGCGGCGGGATAGAAGCAACTAGGGTAAGCCACTTTCGGGACGATTATCGACAAACAGAACTCCAAACATGAGCGAACAAGTTCGAGAAATGGTAATACGAAATCAGCGACTGCTTCTACGATTGACGGAGAAGGAATTGGACATCAGCAGAAACACGATGAGCACCATTCTTCGAGAAGATTATGGTTTATATTGCACAAGCTGACGAACAGAAAGCAAAACGGATAGAAGCACTTGAAGATCTTGTTACAGTGTGTAGCAAAGATCTATCCATTCTGAAAATAAAGATGAGACCTGGTGCTTTCAATTTGATCAATTCCAAAGAATTCTAACATTATATGTGACACACATTTTACAAGAGTGAGAGTAATCCGCAAATCTGGATGTGACGGTTGTTCTGCGATTGACTCCTGGCATTTTTCAAAATCTTTATGAACTTTGCCAAAAGTTTCAGATTGTTCTGAAGATCAATAAAGATAATTTGTTTCTATCTTTTATTAATTTTTGAAAGCCTGTAAGTAAGAGTTAATGTGATCACAATCCTATCTGACTGTCTGTGTGTGTACCTGCTGACTCTATTTGACCGATACCTTGGGTCGGTATCTTCCTCATTTTTGAATTTCAAACTTGTAGTTCTTGTGTGACCCCGAGATACGGAGGTTACAAGATCGCATACATGACTTGTTTCGCTTTCGAAAGTTGCCTGTCCGGGTTTTACATTCGTCTTATTATTTTTGATCGTGCATAAAGGGTAAGTACAAAAGATCTCTATAGGGCAAGCGTGAGGCACATTCGATGCATTGTCTGATTTTTTCACACATTTTATCCATTAATCATTCCGTTGCCAATGATAAGGACACAATGCTGTTCATTCACAGTGAAATATTATTTGTTATTAGTTTTTCTCAATAAATGGAAGTGATATTTGGTGGTGATAGTTAAAATAGTAGTAAATAGAGCCAAATAAGGTATCTTTTAGAAAACTTGGTTTTAGGTTTAATTATGCTACAAAAGTCTTGACCAGATGCATCCCAATGATCCAGGGACACATAGGTTTCATCGTCTACGATTAGAATTAATTCTGACTGTCGATATATTTTCCAGGCAACTTTCTGTAATTTTTCTCGTCTCGTAATTTCTGTTATTTTGAATATTTTTGGACCGTAACTTTATTGTACGATTTTTTTTTAATATTATTAACAGTTGATACAGTTAAACCAAGTTTTTCCGCTACCATACTCTCAAAATACAAGAATTTTTCCATGCTCGTTTTCAACTCTTTTTATAACTTTTGGTGTCGTTTCTGGAGTACGCCAGGATGGTGGCTTAGCTTTTACTTCACCCGTACTCTCGCATCTCCAGTATATCTTTTATATTTCGTTTTAGTTCACAACGTGTTTGCTACACATGTCGATTTTGTGCTTGTTTATAATGGACAGTTGCGCTCAACAAAAACCAAACCTGTATGCAAAGTTTGTTAACTAACGTAACTAATATTATAAGAACACGCCATTTTTATCCAGTCTATTTTTCTTAGAAAACTCTTTAATAATATATACGTGGACAAGATAAAAATTGGCTAGGTTTTGTGGTATAATGATAAGGCTCCAACGCCCGCGTGGGAGCACAGCCTACGAACAGAAATGTTAAGACTCTCATATATACGCTCTGTCTCTCCGGTCGTCGCGCACCATTTCTAATGTGATGTGGCAATTAGACGACGGGCATTATTACCCCTTGTTCGAAGCAAACGCATGTACTCAATTCTTTTTAGTGACCCGCTAAACATCAGAAAGCTTCGGAAATTAACCCGGGCCTGTCAACACCGCAGCCCACTTTTCAACCCCAGAACCACGGTGGCGATAGCTAGGTTTTATAATAATCTAAAATCTCTTTAAAAAGGTGTTCAATTTAGTTTTCTATTTTTTGGTGCGGAGGCACTGCAGCGTTATCTATGTTAATTTGTTTAAATTTCTATTTAGTGTTCTTTTGTATAGTATGCTGGCACATTGTGTTGTTGATGTCAGTGAATTACTTATCTTTACAATGAGTGTAAAATTCTCGATATGAGGCAGTGTTTTTAGTGAATCATGCAAAAGGATCAAAACTGTTATATAAAGCAGCTGAAAAATATATGCGAAAGTCGGAGATATTCTTTAAGAAATATGTAAAAGCAATATCTGGAGGTTAGAACTATAGATAATCTGCAAATAGCAGGCGTCACTACAACGAAGAAGGATAAAGTAAACCTGCGTCTCTTTGAAGACAAGCCAGGCATTTTCTGCGCTGTGCCCAAATGAAACATGGCAAGTAAATAATTCAGGAATTTTTTTTTTTTTTTTGATTGACGTCGAAGAGACCTTATTATCAGAAAAGCACGTGAAAAAACAACTGACAAATTTTGATCGAAATTGGAACAATGTTATCCTCACGGACGAGTGTCCTTTCTTGATCATGGTCAGCAAAGACTAGAATTTTTCAGTACACAGTAAAACACCCTGTAAAAGTGCATGTCTGGTGATGCTTCTGTAAATGAATTTTTGATTGTTTCTTTCTGATTACAGACAATTTAAACGCCGAGAAAATATGCCACATTTACTAGAAAACTGAACCGTTTTTTAGCACTTTTGGCACTGTAAGAAAGCAATATGACCCTGAATATCACGACAACTGCGCAGTGCATGTAAACAACTAAATAACGTCCATATGAAAAAATCGCCAAAAATGTATTTTCCCTTATATAATATATATCCATTATTAGTAGAATAAGTTACTCCTTTAGTATAAATGCAATCTGTTAAGTAGCACACAATAAATTCGCTTTAATAAACCACCCCCGCCCCGCAAGAATTTTATTTTGGGCGCAGGAGCGGCGGGTCGTAAAGAACTATTCAGAGCATCGCAAATAATATTCGGTCGGTGTGCAGTATATTTTCGGGTAGGTATATTAGATTACATTTTAATCAGCAGCAAGTCAGTCGGTACGGCAGGGGAACAGGGTTACCAACCATTACTCAAAGCTGACGTTAAATGGCTAATCCAATTGTTACCCCAACGATGTGTGGTTATCGCCCGATTCTGTTTCAGATAAAACGATCAAATTGCCTTTGTATTTTAATTTGCCCTGTGCATTCGGCCGCCGGCGGCGCGTTATATGGCCGCGCAGCGCTGCAGCGAAATTGCATTTCGGATGCAGGTATCCGTCGCGCATAATCTATTTAAAAGCACTTCACAAATAAAGCGAACAAAATCGTTAACAGCCGTTTGAAAGCAGCCGCGCGGGGGCGGCGCTCGGCGGCTGCAGGCTGATTTCGCGAACAGTTAGGCGCCATTAATATTCTATCAATTGATTTGTTAAGGCTTGATCTCAAACGCGTTCGTATTCATACCCAGAAGGTGAAACAAACGACGTAAATAACAACCAGCGGGCCGGCCATTAATCCGAGCACGTGAAATTGTTGACAAATTAGTATCCGCTTTGGTTTGACAACAAAAGTCAATTTGAAATTACCATCGCTAATTGGGTTATTTATACTGGCTAAGTGGCCAAAGTGGCTGCTTGAAAGCTCCAAGACGCAATGTCGTAGAATATAGTTTTACATAACGATATGTGTGTTATCTATATCAACAAGAGAATACTTTTTGTAAGAGTTAAAATTTGCATTCTAATTATGTGAAATTTCTAAAAATACTTACATACAAAGACTGATAAAAAGATCTCATAATTTAATGAAAGCATGCATCAGCTAGAGGGAGCGATGGTGATTGCTAAGTGGCGGCATTCTACAGTGCGGTTATTGCCATTGTAGTCACAGTGGCACAATGGAATTGTGCATATAATATGTCACTTATCGTTCTTTAAAAGTATATATATTAAGATGGTGACTTGTAAATAAAAACGCAATCGATGTACGAATATATATTTTAATATACGCAATATCCATTAAGAGGAGTTGGGTTTATAATACACAAAAGGCATGCAAAGAACATAATAGATATAGGAAGTATAAGCTCAAGAGTTATATATTTAATTTTAAAACTGAACAACAGATACAACATCAAAATAATACAAGCCTATGCACCTACATCGCAAGGATCTGACGAAGAAGTAGACACCTTCTATGATGATATCACACTATACACTCCTCATAGGAGACAAAAGGAGGGCGAAATGGAAACATCAATGGGGCAATATGGAGTAGGAGAACGGAACGAGAGAGGTAGAACTCTATTAGGATTCTGTCTGCAAAACAACATTTTTATAATGAACAGTTTCTTTAAAAAGAACGAAAACAGAAAATGGACCTGGAAGAGTCCAGATGGCATCACCAAGAACGAAGTAGACTTTATAATTTGAAATAAACGCAAATTATAAAAAACGTTGAAGTTTTAAACAAATTTTCCATTGGAAGCGATCGCCGCCTGGTGAGAACTACTATAAATATCAATCTAAAACAGGAAAGAGGTAACTTTGTAAAAAGCAAGCTAAAGGTAAAGGTAATAATGGAAAATGGACAAATGTCGAAAACCGGCAAGAATACACAGACATGATAGAAGAACGACTAAATCAGATAAAAGATGAAGATAGCATCGAAGAAAGAAACGACGTTATTGTAAAAACACTAAAGGAAGCAACCCAGAAATACTGTAGCAAAGGAAACCTACGCACTAGCAAGATCAGTGCCAACACAAAATCCCTAATAAAAGAAAGGAGAGAAATGGGAGACAAAAACTCAGAGGAATTCAGAAAAATCAATAAGGAAATATCAAAAGAAGTTAGAAAAGATATTCGAAAGTATAACACCACAAAAATCATCGAAACAATCGAACAAAATAAAAAACTGAAAGTTCTGAAACGTCAAATAAATATTGGAACATAAAGTATATTGAAACTAAAAGATGAAAATGGAAATACGATTACAAACAAATCCGATATTGTGAAAATTACAGAAAACTTCTATCGCAAACTATACAAAAATGAAAATCCTGCAGAAGTAGAAGACATAAAATATATCAGAAACCAGGGATCGGAAGATGTAACTGAAATTAGTCTGGAAGAAATAAAAGCAGCAATTGGAGAGATGAAGAATAACAGATCACCAGGAGACGATGGAATAGTTATTGAGGCGATCAAGGAAGGCGGACTAGCTGTCTTAAAAACCTTGAAATCTCTATTTAACGAATGTCTCAGAGCAAAAAACACCCACTCGATGGGACAAGGCCATCATCACTCTGATACATAAAAAAGGAGACGATACAAATTTGACCAACTACAGACCTATTAGCTTGCTACAACACATATATAAGCTCTTTATGAGAATACTATCAAAACGTATAAGTGTAAAACTTGACCTATACCAACCAAGAGAACAGGATGGATTTAGAGTAGGGTTTAGTACGAATGATCATCTAACAGTACTTAAACTACTAATTGAAAAATGCGTAGAATATAACAAGCCTCTTATGCTGATATTTGTAGATTATGAAAAGGCATTTGATTCGATAAATCAGCAACAACTCTTCCATGCTCTTTCGCAATGCCGAATAGACTCCAGATACACGGGTTTACTAAAATACATATATAACCACGCAACCGCGTCAGTAAGATTACACGAAGACACCAACACATTTCAAATAGAAAAAGGGGTAAGACAGGGAGATGTCATATCCCCTAAATTATTCACGACACTCTTATAATAAAACCTAGATAGGGAACAGTGTGGAATTAACATCAATGGTGAACTACTAAACCATCTAAGATTTGCCGATGATCTAGTCCTAATCACAGATAAGATAGACGAAGCAAATAAAATGCTACAAGAACTCAAAGCTGCCTCAAAGGAAGTCGGGCTTGACATAAACTATACAAAGACAAAATATATGACAAACCTGGTCCTGAGCGATAACATTTCGGCAGATGATATAAAAATCGAACAAGTATACTCATACAAATACCTGGGACACGAGTTAACCATTGGGAGAGATAATCAAACCCACGAACTGAAGAGGAGGATCAATTTAACATGGGCAGCCTACGGTAAGCTCAGCAACATCTTTAAATCAGATATCCCAATATGCCTGAAGAGGAAAACGTTCGATCAGTGCATACTCCCTGTTCTCACTTATGGGGCTGAAACACTAACATTGACCAAGAAAACCATAAAGAAAATAAGAGTAACTCAGACGGCAATGGAAAGGTCAATGCTAGGAATAACACTTAGGGACAAAATACCAAACACCACAATTAGGCAGCGAACAAAGGTGAAGGATGCTGTGTTGAGGATAGCTGAGCTGAAGTGGAACTGGGCGGGGCACGTGGCAAGACTGAAAGACGAGAGATGGACAAGACGAATGATTGAATGGAGACCCAGACAAGACGCATTCAGAAGCAGAGGTAGACCACCAACAAGATGGGCCGATGATGTAAAAAGAGTTGCAGGAAATTGGATCCAGATCGCACAGGACAGAAACAAATGGAAGGGTTTGAGGGAGGCCTATGTCCAGCAGTGGACGACCTAGGCTGGGGAAGAAGAAGAAAGAAATATTCATGGCACATATACATCAACAAATTTGGGTAGAAAGAAGTGCGCATTACCCTGGCTAACTGCAACCTGTCTATTTTTGTCAGTCTTAAATCAGTCGAAAGTAATAATCGATTCTCGACAAATCTTAGTAAATGTAGAGAAGGAAAAATATTTTTTATAATCTGGTTAACTAAAAGAAACCCAATATCCAAATTCTGAGTTGTCGCTCCGCTACAAAAGTAATGAATTTATACTAACTATTCAGCGAATTTCAATAATAATCAACGAAGACAAGTTACCAGTCATACAATAATCTCGCTATGTTAGAAATTCTTTATTTTTACAGCCAAAGTTATTAAGAGGGTTGTTTAATATGCAAAATTTCCGTTGCAGTATGTCGTGACAATATGTTTTTGTCCTATTCAGATCACAGTATTTTAATACTAACATTTGATAGGTATCTTATGCATTCCTATTATTTTTGATTTTCACTCCACAAGATTTCATTCTAACCACTAAATACTGCACTTCACGTAGCTTGTTCTTGTAATTCTGTCTATTTGGTAGGTGCTGCTTCAACCAGGGGTTACAAGGTGGTGGGCGAACACCTGATTATGTCTCTATCACTTTTTAAGGTACAAGTCACTGTTATCAAATTAGTTTCCGCTTTGGTTTGACCACAAAAGTCCCATCAAGAAAACAGTCGTCAGAGGGCGACTATTTACTGATGTTTCAGCTTCCGCCAGTACAGTGAGCAACAGTTGACCATCCAGAAGTTAGTTTTTCAAAACGATGTTCATAGATGTCTTCACAGACCTCGCGAGTCGCTCCCATGCTTTTCCAAAATGCGGTACTCTGAGTGGGTGGAATAAACTTCCAGTTAATTCCTCAAATGAAAAGGCTGTCTGTAACTCGACCCTGGTCCATCGCCTTGACTGCTTTCTTTAGTTCCGGCTCTGCTTCTCTGAAATTGGTTTCGTTGTAGCTTCAGATTTCTTAAAGTTCTACCAATAAACCGCGTCATAATAAAATTGTCCGTTGAAAGTGAACTTCACGCGTACTCAAACATGTAAACAGGGTTCCCTGTTCTAGTTTCCTTTAGTTGACCACCTTCATAGGTCCAAAATAGTCCACACCCTTGAAGGTAAACAGTCGGGTCGACTTTGTCACTCGTGCTTTCAGGAGTGCTGCTATAGAAGCTGGGACTCTTTTTGCGTTCTATACTATACACTGGAAACACTCATTTGCAACTCTTTACAGTTGATTATCTCCAGTAATCCCGTAAGGTTACCTAAGCTTGTTGAAAATCAAATCCTCTCCTTGATGTTCTAATACGCGGTGATATTTCTGTATGAGCAGCTTTATGCAACCATGCTTTTTGTCCAGAATAATCGAAAATTTTTCTTGTTTTGCGATTGATGGAAAGTTGTCTAGTCGACTATCCACACAACTTAATGAATCTACTAGTACTGGCCACAATAAAGCTATTTCGGACGACTTGCTGATTTTTTGTCCCTCCCGTAGAATTTCAAATTTCTTTTTGTAGAAAACTTCTTGTTCGCATTCATACAAAAAGTGGTGGCCCTACGTATTTTACAAACTGAAAACGCATGTCCACAAACTGGTGCAATTCGAAACAGCTTAAAAAGTTTTTTGTTTCTTTGGAACCTTCTCCCTGTAACAATATCAGTTAAAACTTAAACACGTCACTTTTCAGATCCAAATAAAGTTAAAAAACTCGTTCCGCCTCATCTTCTTTAAGATCTTTGATAAAATCAGCTGCTGACTTTCCTGGTGTGACAAAGTTCAGCACACCTTCGACGTTACTCGGCCACGCCTTGATCTCAAATCTTCCTCTGCTAAGGATTTCACGGACTTCCATGATTCTTTTAATAACTTTTTCGGGCGTTGAATAGTAGTCTAAATAGTCGTCATTTTTCTTGAAATTTCGTAGCATTTTCATTTGTAATCCAATGTGCCTGAAACATCAAATTCACCGCTCCAAACACCACAACGTTCATATGTTACACATCCGGAAATTGACTCCAGTTTTTCTCTGTCTCAACTTCACCATCTAGAACATGTAATTGATGTCCCAGCAAACGCTGAAATTTTAGCAGGATATTGATTCGAGGGCACAGCATTTTCGGTTCTTGAAGGAAGGCGTTATTCAGTCCCATTTCGTTGACTTTTAGCGCAATCGAAGACCATCCGCAGTTTTCTCGGTTTGCTTTGGTTTGTTCTTTTAAAATGAGAAAGAAAACACTTCCTATCACTTTTTCTTCTTCTCGACTTCCAATCAGCACAATGTAACAGGACGTGGTGGTATCTTTTGCATAAATTGCTATTGTAGAGAATGGAATGGGGGCATATTGAATTTCTATAATCTTTCTTTAACCAAATGAAGCAGACTAGGCTCTTTTTCAACATTTCCTAACTATAGCTAACATTGAACTTCTCCTTGTAGTTATTCGGGCATTTGCGCTCCCTAACCATCATGCAGTGGTCACGGTTCTTTGCGAGACTACTACACAACAACAATAGCTGCCGAGATTTGCTCTAGGAAAACCAAAAGTTCGCTGAAGTCCGCATCTTTTTTCAACTTTACAAAGTTTCAGCTGTAGGTACGATGATAGTTTTATTTTAAATTTGTCCATAAGGGTAAAATTCTTTACGCACATTGGAGAAATTTACAATAAACTTGCAGCATTTGCGCTTTCTTTGTCATCTTTTTGATGGCCATTTCTGGACACCCAAAACGCATTTTTAAGACATCCGTTATCATAAGGTTGCTATCTAAAGTGAACATTGACGGAAAATTCTACAGGATTTAGTCGACTTTTTGAATTTTGATTTGAAAGTCAGCTAGTTTCCAGGATCCCCGTCAATCTATCGGGCCACAAAGTTCTTTATGTCGATGCTGGGTTGAACAGGCTGGATCACATTTTTCATCGCCGTGATTATAAAATCGGCCATCATTTTGAAGAGCTCTAAATTTTGTTTGCCTTCTTCATCAAAATAGACATGAGCTGAGGGATAACTTACCAAATGAGCCATGGGTAAATGTTTGCTTTAATCGCAGAACCGTTTTAGCTTGGTTTGATGGGTAAACAAGTTTTACTTTTGGTATTATTACTATTGGTATTCTATGTGCCCATGTTAAGCTGTAGTAACATGACTTATTTTTTATTTCTCCGTCTCCGTCTCCGTCGTCATTCTCCTACGTTCTCCTTTCCTTGGATCTTTTCTTCTCTTATTATGTGACCTAAGCATTATAATTTGTTTAAGAGTGATTACGTTTTATTTTTTTTTTATTTTTATTTTTTATTTTTCTCAATACTTCTATATTTGTTACTAGATTAACCCACAGTATTCTCAATATCCTTCTGTATATCCAAAATTCAAATTTCTCCAGCTTTTTGATATACATTTTAGTGTCCATGTTTCCGTTTCACAATATAAGACTGACAGGACGTAATATTTTAAAATCTTATTTTTAATTTTAAGCCAAGATCTTAGGTACCAATAACTTTTTTCGTTTTTATAAATGGCTTTCTCTATTCTTGATCTTATTTATATGAAGCTGTCATTACTTTTGTTTAAAAGTGTACTAAGACAATTGTGTTTTCCTACCTTTTTAATAGATTTGTTAGGTATACAAGTGTCTCCATTATTTCGTATGTATTCGTTACTGTCATAAATTTGGTTTTCTTTATGTTCAGAGACACTCCATATTCTTCGCTTTCTTCTACTACTTTATTAAGTATTGTCTGCAGATCTTCAATGCTGATAGCTGTTAACATTGCGTCATACACATATCTTATATTACTGATCAGTATTCCGTGTGGGATGTGTCGGAGAGGTAGTACCTTTTATTTCGAACGGTCACTCCAAACGTTATAGACGGCCAGAGGTTCGGATAACTGGTCCTCACGAGACACCCAACTCTCACTTGATGGCTCCAAGTGCCACACACTGTGTTGACCCACAGGCTAAACCAAGTGAGGGTAACCAGATATGGTGAACTAGCAGCGTCCGACCCAAAGTGGGCGGCTGCAAACAGCATCTATATCCAGAGTGGACGGCTGTCACTAACACTTACCAACCCGTCTGGCCAGCGTGGTGAGTTATGGCCAAAAACCTCGAAACGAAAGGGAAGGCTTATGTCCAGGAGTGGACCGAGAAAAGCTGATGAAGAAGAAGAGAAGAAAATTCCGTTAATTTTAATTCTTCCATTTTCGTCAGTTAGTGCATTATGCATTACTTTTTCGGAATACATATTAAAGATGTGATGGAACGCATTCTTGTCTGACTCCCCTCTTTATTTTAATGTTGTCAATGATGTTACCTTCTATTTGTAAGACTAGTCTCTGGCCATAATATATATTCATAATGATGTTAATGTCGTTTGTGTCGAGATTTTTATCTTTTAGTAGTTGCATTAACTGATCATATTGGACATTGTCAAAAACTTTGTTATAATTAATGATATACATCTTGGTTCACATCTACATATCGCTGCATGACAATCTTTAGTTAAAATAGAGCTTCTCTTATACCTAGTCCATCTCTGAGGCTAAATTGTGGCTCGCCAATATCTCCTTCTAATTGTAGATTCTATGGTGGATGATTTTTAAAAATGTCTTTGAAGTGTGCCTTATAAGCCTTATTTTTGAGGCAACATTAGTTAAAAGATTTAGTAATGTTCCCATCTGCTTCGTTAGAGTTGGGCGACGCAGGTTGCTGTTGTTAATTTATGTTACTGCAGTTCTTATTAAAAAAGCCGCTTACTATTTTAACGTGAGTGAGATCTTGTTGATGCTATTGAGCTGTGTGGTGTCTCGCATTGCTTTCCATTTTTTGTAAACATGACAACTTTTATAATTGGCAGAGTGAGTGCCATTACAGTTTATGTATTTAATGTCGTTATTTTTATCTAATATTCCCCACCAACTGCCTAACCTGAAGACTTCGCCACCGAAGTTTCTGCTTGAATCAAGAAGATCGGTTTCATTACTTTCCAAAAGTACCTGGTAAACACACATACAAAGTTACACCCTTAAAATTCTTTACCTTCTGACTATCTTCGTTTCTTCAATATCTTAATTTATTCTCTTACAATGTGTTTAGTTGGTGGATTTATTTTTAAGCAGCTCTTTCTTTATTAGGTGCATCTGATGCTCGTTAAGTCAAAAACTAACAACAGTTCCCGATTACAGAATGCCACTTAGCCGCGCGTCGTGAAATACATTTGTCGTATACCACCAAATAAAACCCGACAGGCAGAAACGAGTTATCGATAGGTTTAGCTGCCGTTCGGTTATCTTCAGATGCTTAGCCTGATTATCATAATCTTTTGACGTTAATCGCAGTCCGTGATAAACCACGGCGTGTTTATATGTAAAATTTATATGATAATTATGAAGTGGGTGTTTAATTTAGTAGGAATTTTTAAATTACTAAGTAGGTAAGCTAGCGGAACGTGCTCTTATTAATATCGGTATCGGTATCGGGTTTGCATTATTAATTATTGATATTGCAGGTGATTCGCAATTCCCAATTACTAGTAGAGTATTAAATTTTATGGTCTTATATTGACAATTGGTTTATATACATGCTTAAAATTAATTTATAGTAAGTTATTCGGTGAACTAATTTTAAGTTCTTTTCTGGTACTGGTAAGGTATCTTTTGCATGCTTTATAATCAGTAAGCCTGAAAATATTATAAGTGTGAAGATACCAAACTAGTTTTTACCATTTTTGAAATTGTTACTAAATGAAGTTTGCTATCTTTTTGTTTTATCTCATACTTTGAGTGTTTAGTTTTGTTTATATGCGTTAAAATCTTATCGAAAACAGTTGCTTTTCCCTAATTGTATATATTAACAATTAATACTTTTCATTAATTAGAATGATCAACTGTTATCGATGAGGATTTAAAAAAATAAAAGTTATGGAGAATTATTAACAAGCATACATCAAAGATAGTTTTACAATCATAGTCATAGTTGGTACACATGGAAGGTAATTAATAAATAAGTTATTATAAATTTTTCTACTAACGACAAAGGCAGTAGCATTAGGCATGGTTGTGGTATATTTACATTTTTCTCACTTACGTTATCTCTTTTTGCTTACCTTTAAAAATAAACATGTGTTTAATTGTACCTTTCACCATTTTTTATGATTTGTTAACATTCCCTTTCTTTTACATTGGTGTTATATAACCCATTTTCCATTCATCCCATATCTTTGTCATTTACGGCTTTATTTATTAATTAAGTAATCATTTTATATAGCTTTGTTGCAACTGTTTTAACTAATTCTTCTGGTGTGGCGTCTTGAAACAATAAAACGCAAAATCGATTTGTTTGACTAACAGAATATACTGCTGCTTGTGACTCATTTACTTGTTGTTCTGATACTGACGTTTGCATATTTGATGTCCGTTTTCTTTTGTATCTATTTACTTTTCGCCAAGGGTTACCTGTCAAAGGCTCGTCACCTGTAAGAGGATGGTCAGATGGTACAGCGCTGTTGATTGCTTTGTTCTGATACTAAAAGGTACTGCCAGCAGCAAGACTGGTGGGAGGTACAAAACTACTGGAGCTCGGATACGTATTTAGAGCATTTGATATCATTTGTTGTTGTATCTGCGCTACGAGCCGGGTTGATAATTGCTTGTAGTAAGCGCAGTTGTGGTCATAATTCAGTGGCAAGTTATACGTAAAGCCGGGCACCTTGCCGCCTTGATAGTCGGGAGCGAAGTTGATCGGCGGCATGGCACGGTTATTAAAATTTGTAGTATTTATTAATATTATCAGTTAAAACGTATTTTTAAAAGTTAGGTTTAGCAAGCTATGAGTATTGATAAATATAGAACTGAAATGTGCTTATCAAGACTACCGGGGTCACACACAATCACCGTCAGAACTTGCATGCGTTTGGGTCAGATACCTGCACACGACCCATGCGATGTGTTAAGTAAAAAATATTCCAATAATGAAGAGGTTATATGTATTATCCTATATTAAGAAATAATTGAAAGAGTATATTTAAAAATAGTTTTTACAAAAAAAATTATTAACAAAGAACGTGGTAGCATGCCTGAAACACTTTTATAGTGAAATATAACCCATTAACTTTTATTGGTTTGTATACGTTACGACGGATAATGTCCGAAAGCCAGGTAAATCTAAAATTACCCTGATAAAACGTGTTTTACTTAACAGACTTGAGTAAAACAAGGAATAAAATAAAAAGGCCACATTTCCTTGCTATAATACAAAGTTTCTAGATATCTCTGTGCAAAACTGATGAATGATATTCAAACAACATACATGCTATTGCACAAACACGTATTGAGTTTAAAAAGCATTTTGTTAAAAGTTTTAAGGAATTAGTTTCTTCAAATTACTGTGAGCTGTTACAAGTCATAAAACATCACTATCCAAACCATTTAAGAACTACAATCGTCTGGAAAGATTCGATGTATTGTTAACACATATACAGGCGAATTTAAAAGCTCATTATTCCATTTTCTCCCAAATCAATCCAAAATGAGGTCTATTTTACATACGTTATGGTATACATTTTTCTATTGGTTATGGTGGTAAGCATATAAAGTTCTACGAATGTGATATAAGACGTTAAGATTTATTACATGCTGTCAAAAGCAAACAAACGTCACAAAAGAATTTAGTTATATGACCTATGCTTTTAGTAAAATTAACAGTCGTGAACAAGTTGGCCTGATTGATATACAAACATGTCGTGATGAGAACTTCAAATTTACAATAATATATTCAGATTATCTAAGTTTACAAAATTATATGCCTTAGAGTCAAAAACAGAAAACTAGCTAAAAATCTAATTGATATAGTTTTTGTATTATAAACACTTAGCTTGGTCTAAAGTTTTACTTCACCAATTCAATAGAATTTGCTCTCAAATATTTTTATCAAGACTACGTTTGTTTAGGAGCACATACTTATAGTCAGCAAACTTAGCGATCGTTTGGTTAACAGTATCTATCTCCAAGTTTCTGTAGATATTTTTGTTTCCAACTTATTAAGGCGCACTGAAAATGTTTTTTAATATTTTACTTTCAAAAGGTTGATTAACAAGGATATTCCTTTTTTAGCATCAAGACTGGATTTTGTATGTATGTCCATATTTAGTGTTTATATATCAATATTTTATTTTATTTTATATGTACAGTTTAGGTGGCCTCCCAAGCATCTGTGCCTGATTTTAAGTTCTTCTAGATTCTTTTTGACATAGGTCTTTCAGGAAAGCTTTGCGTCAGAAGTAATATTCAGATGCTTGAGTGAGTTTACATATGGAATATAAGTATTGTTTTTCTAACTCGCAGATGTTTGTTACTTCTACTAATAAAATTATTATGTACATAATTAGTCTCGGCATCTTCCAGTCCAGTTATTGATTTGATTAATAAATGTTTGCAATTTTCTTATGCTTCTTCATAGATTTTGCTTATCGATAGAACTGCAGTGTTGGCTCCAAGGATGGCCACTATATTATATTCAAAATTAAGTACATCACCAGTGTAGGCTAGATATAAAACTGGGCACACAAGCAGTTCCTTGTGGTACCTTTGTCCTTATGTCTGTTAAATCCGAACAAGCTTCTTTATATTTGATTCTAAAATGTTCATCGGTGATGTAATATTTTAACAATTAGTAACATTGCTTAGGTACGTCATCCAGTAGAGACTTTTCCTTTTTTAACGATGACTTGATAACGTTATTTATCGTACGAATTTTGATTGTAGTTGAAGGACTTTTTTGGGAAACTAATGAAACAGAATCAAATTCCTTTTGTCTTTGATTGGTTTCAATCTTTTAAGTAATAATTTTTTTACTATCATAAAACTGTTGGTAGCAAGGAGTTAGACAGGGAGAAAACCTTATGAGGATGTTTACAAGGTTTAAATATTATCATGACCATTGCAACTTTTCACATTTTGTTAAATATCTTAATTTGAAAAAAGAATTAATTAAATATATGGAAAAACTAATTTTTTCTTGGTAATTACTATGAGTTCTTTGGTGATAAAGTCAAATCCCGGAACTTGTTAGTACTAATTCTTTTTTATCTCAGTATCAATTTTTTTTGCAAGTCTGATTTCCATTATTTAAATTCATTTCAGTTATTATCACCTTTAGTGGGTTGAAACTCACTTTCTAAACGCATTGTAAAGTTGGTGGATGTTTGTTTATTGCTACCGGCCCTAATTTCATCTACATTCCTGATGAAAGGACGTTTTTTTTACTTAGGTAGACATCAATCCACTTATTTTTATTACATTAAACATTACGATTTAATCATTGAGTTGCTCATTAATTAAATTTGGTTTAACCTGCTTGTTGAATATCTTTAATATATTTTTCAACCTCGTCGTCTAACTTAACTTTCATTTATAATGAGATTAAAAGATTAATATATTATTCAATGTTTATTTTTAAACTTTATTAATTCATCAATTTGTCCATCAAAGTCCAGTAGAAAACTTCTTTTATATTGTATTACCACTCAGAGTACAAAAGATGAGAAGATCATCTGAGTTTATAACCCATTCCTCTTTAACCTCTTTCATAAGATCAAGTACCCTGCTAAGATCTATACATTTGTTAGATAGTTTCACTTTTGATTGAGTGCCACAAGTGAATGGATTACAAGCTTCTAACAGTTATTTTTCTTTAGTTATTGTATTCTTAATAGACAATATACTACTGTAATTACAATTTCTTAAGTATTAATATTAACGTTAACAGATAGTGTCTGTATATTCTTTAGTGTGATGACTCATTTTTCAGTCATGTTTAATAAATTCCTTTATAATGACCACCCTGCCCCTGTTGGCTACATTAATTTTATTTTTTAAATTCGTTCAACTTTATGTTTTGAAAATGGTCTTCAATTTTAGAGTCGACTAATAAAATAAATAGACAAAAGGACTAAAATCTGTCCAATTTATATAAAATACACATTTCAGGGTGAAATGAAGCAATCTTCTATCTAAGCCATTTTGACTGCAATGCTAAAACCGGTTAAATTTCACCGTGTTCATCTGAAGATATCACAACTAAAAAAAAACTTAGGTGCAGTTTAAACTAATTCACATTACAAAACCAGTAAAATAAGTAAAAACAACAATGTTGGGAGAGGAGGCAATCAGTAGAGAAGGAAAAAAACAAAGACAAAGAACAGGGAGAATTTGAGGATTCGAGTAGTGTCTGTGGTGAGATATTTAGGGAAAAGATAATTTATTAATTCTGGGAAACAAAGAAATACAAAGCTAACTTTCATGATTAAGCTAAGCAAATCAAATACTCATCTGCGAAACTCCAAACATTACCGTTTCAAATTAACAGTACAGTTGGAACTTTAATTTCATATCTTAACAAATGTAAATAAAAGTTTCAAAGTGCCCTTGTAATAGTATTTAACATGGATAATAAAGAAAATTAAAATGGGAAAGTTACCCAACAATTACTATTTACTTTAAGTACAGTATCGCCAAACGGGATATCTACGTTAACTAGTAAGTTATCAGTAACAAAGAACAAATTTTTTTTTCTGATGAATTCTATTATTCTTATTTAAATAATTTGTAAAATATAATATATAACTGGTATAAAGTAATATAAACAAATAATTTGTGGAACACTTGAAAAGGTATATATTTGAAAACACAAATTTAACATAAAACTAAATCCGTCGTATACATAACTTAGATAAATGTGATCAAAAATTCAGAACGACCCAATAAAACTTTAAAATCAATATTTAACATGATTCTTAGAAGAATTGAAAATTATTTTTGTTTAACTAATGCAACAAAAAACATGGTTATAAATATCTCGTCTACTGATATAAACTCATTCAATAAAATCTAAAACTAAATAACACCTTACAGATAAATCTGCAAATAATTTATATTATATTAAACACCATAATGACACATTCCACGGCGGAACAGTACATAAATTGCTAAAACATGAGGAATCATGTATCCAAGCAGCAATCATTCAAGTAAGCAAATTACTGAATCCAATTGCAATGTCGGCAGTTTATTATACCCCTAGACATCAATAACTCAACTTCAGGCTTTTTTCAAATATTTGGACTAGCTGTAAACATAGGTATTGGGGGCTTACAAAATGCAAGGATTTTTTCTAACTACACGTACATAAAAGTAACCTTGATCATACGCCACTTGTCATGTCAATTAGCACAACAATAATTAAATTATATGCAAGGCTCTCATTATATAATAATAAAACTAACTAGGATAAATATAAAACTTGTCTTGGGAATAATCTATAAACAAACATCAGCCTCAAAACTCTGTAAGAAATTTAAGAAACCACCAACTACTGAATTATTACTATATAATATGTACTATGGAATTCAAGAAAGAATACTAATATTTCTAAGAAAATATTTGATTTAGTACAGCAGACGCGCAGGCCAAGAGCCATGTGGTATATAACGTACGACTTAGTTAACAAAGTAGGGTTTAATAGGCTGTCAAACAGTTTGAAATATAAAATAAAGCAAATAAAATAGGATATTTTCCAACATTATTCAACATCTTTAGTCTTTAGTCTTTAGAAGACGAACGGTTTACTAAGACCATAAAATACTAAATGCGCTAGATATGCTTAGAAAAAGCAGAACTAATTGTTCAACATTTGGTTGAAGTCTTTACTCCCCACTCAAATAAAACTAATGACAAAGTTAAACGTTTCCTAAAGAGATTACTGCAATTATCGCTTCCTATTAGAAGCTTTACCGTTGATGCAGTGCACGAAAGTCTTTTAATTTATTTTTATTATTGTTGAAAAATCTTTTTAACTATCTTCTACGTCTAAGCTATTTACCTTTACAACTGAAGTTTTTATAGATAATTCTAATACTAAATTCTCTTAAAAGTATTAGATACTATCGTCCAATAAGTCTACAATCCTAACATTTCTAAACTGCCAGATAAACTAAACGACTGTACTAAAAAACTGTATTTCAGGCTAACGATCTAGTTTTCGAAGGCAGTATTCGACGATTCAATAATGCTATCGTGTAGTAACTGAACCAAATCAGTATGGTTCTTGAATCTAAATCATACTGTCCTGTAGTGTTTATAAACATAAGCTTTTGAGAAGTTTTGGCATGATAGCATCTCATACAAAATTAATTACATTTTTCTATCTATCTATTTCTTAAATCTTATCTGCGGACATGCCTACAACAGAAACGCACGTAGTCAATTTCTCAGATGACAGAGTTTTTCATTCTAATCACTTCAACCCTTCTACTACCTCTTAAAACCTCCAAACCCAGCTAAACACGACTAAACAAATGACGAATAAGAATAAATAAATCTAAAAACTGTTATGTCTCCAGTTTACATAAATAACCTGCCTAAAAGCAACATAAACCGAAAAAAATCTGAACTTACGAATCAGAAAACTGGTCGCAAGTCTTGTCGTACCTTGTAAAATAAACTTCACCTTCATAAAGTAATGACCAAGCTAATTTAGGCGCAACGCATTGATCTTTGTAGCTGTTCTTGTAAACCTAACGTCATCATCATAAATCCAAATGACTGAAAATTCGCTCTAGTATATTAGTACTCTAACATTACATACTGATCTTGCAATATTAATCATAGAAAGAGAACGTACCAAAAGATGTAACAACCATTTTCCTTGCATCAAATTTATATCATGGTCTTCTTTCCAAAAAAGACTCAAAAAGAAGTGGGCTTTAAAACAGACTGCTGTCGCATACAGTCAGAGCTTTAAAAGGAACAAATAACACGTCAAGCTATTTTTAAGTATCTTCATAACCTGGGGAGTACTCACAAGACAAGTAGTTGATTTTCTCATGAGCTCACAGCTGACCACAAAAGTAAAAGTAAACGTAGTAGAAGTAGAAGTAAAATTTACGTAGAAATTTATTATATTTAAGAATCTGAAGAAGAGGAAATTATGGGTTTAGCTAAGTGAACCGTCGACTAGTACCACACGACCGATTACTCACGCCAGAAAAATATCGAATTGCATATATAATAAAACAATTCAGTGGCCTTTGTTCTCAAACCAATTGCACAAGCTACTGTTACGAGGCGCATTCATAAAGTAAGGGCCGTTTGGTCACAGAAAAAAATGTACTCATAAGAAACAAATTTTATTGTCATATTTAGTTAGGTACAATCTTACTTTACTTCTCTACATAATCGTTCACTTCTAAGCATTTTTCGTACCGCTGCACCAGCTTCTTTAACCCCCCTCTGCATAGAAGCTTGCCGCCTGAGAGTTGAACCAGTTGACAACGGCGTTTTTGAGTCCGTCTTCGGTTTCAAAACGTTGTCCACCCAGCCACCGTTTAAAATGCAAGAAGAGGAAGCAGTCGCTAGGTGCAAGGTCGGGACTGTACGGTGGGTGGTCAAAGTTCCCAACGAAAATCTTGAATTTTCTCAATGGTTTTGGCAGCAGTGTGAGGACGCGCGTTATCGTGGAGGAGGATTATGCCAGATGACAGTTTCCGCGGCGTTTGTTTTGATCGCACGTCTCAAGTGTTTGAGCGTTTCGCAGTACACGTCAGCTGTAATTGTTGTCCCACGTTCCATGAAATCAACCAAAAGAACACCGTCTTTGTCCCAAAAACTGTAGCCATCAATTTTCGACTTGTGTACTGAGTTTGTTTAAACTTTTCGGTTTTGGTGAGGATGAGTGTCGCCACTGCATCGATTGCAGTTTTGTTTCTGGGTTGGCGTAGGATACCCACGTCTCGTCCCCAGTAACAATGTGAGAAAACAAATCATCTCCATTTTGTTGATAACGGGCCAAAAACTTTCGTCCACTAGACATTCATTGTTCTTTGTGGTGGTCGGTGAGCATTTTTGGTACCCACCTTGCACACAATTTGCTGTATGCGAGGTTTTCTGTGACAATATTGTAAACAGTAGTGCGTCCAAGTTGAGGAAATTTGTCAGCCAGGCCACTAATCGTCAATCGACGATCAGATCGCAGTGCTTGGTCCACTTGTGAAACGATTTCATCAGTCTGGATACTGGGCCTGCCACTCCGCTCTTCGTCATGGTCATTTGTTCGGCCATTTGTAAAATAACGGCACCATTGTCTAACCTTTCCTTCACTCATAACTGTAGGTCCGTAAACCAGGCATAACTCCCGATGAATTTCAGTAGCCGACGATCCTTTTGCACATAAGAAACGAATCACAGAACGCACTTCACACTTGGCGGGATCAACGATTTTCGCGGCCATTGTTCTTTGCATTCACTGACAACAATACAATTTCAGAATCAAAACAAATGACGCTGTAGCTTCGCAATGAGTCAGTAGATGGCGCTGCAGTGGTAAAACTGTGCTTCGAAGCGCCACTATTTATATACATGCAAACGGCCCTTACTTTATGAATGCGCCTCGTACATTTCCTCGATAGCATTTATAGCAAATGACACAGAAGCTTTAAAACCTGAATATAATGCACGATGCAGCAGAAAGTAAAAAGGGGTTTGTAATAAGTACTGTCTGAATTAAAAGACATTTTTTGTCGCAGATATAAACCAACGAAAGACGGAACCGTTCAAGCTATTAAGAAAGGATCAAGGTGGTAAAAGAAGAATTGTTCTTTTATTGGAATTAGTATGGAGGCTGCTTAATTGTGAGTTAAAAGCAGTATCGATAATTTCGATTTATCGATGTTTGGTGTATAAAGTGATAAAGATCCGACTATTCCACAAGAAAATAAAAAGGATGCGTCAATAACCGGCTCTGTACCTCCTTAAAACTAAAGGATTGGACTAGATTTTTACAGTTAGAAGGAATATAGGTGGATTGCGTCCAATTTACGGGCGGTAAGGAAAACCAGAAACTGTAGGAAAAAGATCTGTTCCGATATTAATAAAGCTGCTGGCTATGGTTGGAAGTAACCGCATCAGACATATCTATATCAAGCCTACTCTCCAAATGCGGTCCGCCTTACTTTGGACTAGGTTGCCAAGCCCTTCGGGGAAAAGAGCACTCTTTACTATAAAAATTGATCTGATCGATTTGTTTGTTCTACTATTATTTAGAGATATTCATAGAAATTTTCCTTCCTATGACTCTTTAATTTACATATAATGGATTTGGTGAGGAATACCCATCTACGTAACGTCTCTTAAGTTTCCGTATGCACCTCACGATAATCTTATTTGTTCGTCTATTTTATTTTTCCAGGTTAATTGTTTAGCCGAAGCATTTGAATTTGTTTGCTCTTTTAGTTTGCTTGTTTTTTATAATAATTTTGATGTTATATATTTTCGATATTTTAATTTTAAGTCTATTTTTTGTTGTACATTAGGTTTTTTAACTTGGGTTTTTATTTTATGGTTACTTTAATGGCAGAAAAATATAGATTGGAGAGATGGGTTGCAGCTGGACATAATGAGCAACATTCTTAAGACTGGTTTCTTGGCCCATTGTTGCAGAATATATGTTATGACGGTTAACTAAATGAATACTAAAAGTAATACTTTACTTTTATTGTGCTTTTAGTTAGGCTCCTGTAAGAAGTAATAATAAAAGCTGATACCCAAGAGAACACAAAATAGATCACAGAAGTAGTAATAATGTCACACAAAAAAAATTAAAATTGTAGAGACGAATGTAGTGAGTCACCAAGTGCTAAATCTTTCGAGATATGAACATGGAGTATTATATTGAAAGTATCGCTAAAAGGGTCTTCCAACTAAGAGAGTTAAAATTGGATAAAAATTTGTATTGTGTTCGGTAGCAAACCCCACTATCCCATATTGAGCATATGTAGCTGTGGAAATGTAAAAAAAGCTTCTAAAGAGATTACACAAAAAAGTGACAACAATAAAAGATGCATATAAACGTTGTTTATACAAGTAATATAATATACAGGGTAGTATCCAGAAGTAGTAGGATTGTTTTTTTTTGCGCGCGCGGAGCGATGGAGGGGGGTCTGCAAGGCCGGATGTTATGGAGGGGAGCCTTGCGAACAGGTTTCGAACTGCGACAGTCGCCTGCGTGAGTCAGTTGCGATGGAGCGAATTTTGGAGCAGCGGTACGCCATTAAGTTTTGCTACAAATACGACCCGGAAACAAAACGTCAGAGCGAAGAGTGGCACCCCGTAAAAAGAAGGCCAGAATGCCGAAATCGAAAGTGAAATCGATGTTGATTGCATTTTTTGACCGTCGTGGCATTGTCCATAAGGAGTTTGTACCTCCTGGACAGACTCACACGGCTGCGAAATCGGATCACACGCGTGCGACCAGACCTGGTGGGGAAGTGGAAGCTCCACCATGACAACGCGTCGTGCCACGGCGCATGGATTGTGAGGTATCTCCTGGCCAAATTCGACGTTTCCACGTTGCCTCACCCCCCCCCCCTACAGCCCTGATGTGGCACCGCCGGGCTTCTTCCTGTTCCCCCGGATCAAGAGGCAACTCAAGGGGCATCGTTTCGACTCGGTGGAAGCAGTCCAAGTGGCAACGACGAGGGCGCTAAACAGCATCCCGGAGGTCGACTTCCAGAAGGCCTTCGCGACCTGGAAGACTCGCTACTAGAAGCGTGTGGATGCCCAAGGGACCTATTTTGAAGAGTATTAAGTCGATATACCAAAATGTTCATTAATTTTTTTTAAAAAAATCAGCCCTACTACTTTTGGATACCACCCTGTAGATAGTTACTAATGTGTCATTTATTTATCTGCTGATAAGAAAACTGTATAAAATAAGAATAAAAGAAGTCAAGAAAAAGGGACAAATGAGTTACTTGATGGATTTATTTTTGATCGGATACGGGGTTGTATAAATTAAGACCAAGGTCTGAGGATACCGTGATATCATCATATATGCCACAACATGCAATATTTAGTCAAGGTGGAGCGATACAATAGCATAGGTGATAATAAGATTAATAAAAACTAAGAAAAACAGGTAGTGCATAAGGCACACATATTAAGATCTAATAAAGGTACGAATACACTGGAATTCTTTGCAATCTGCAGCTACCCCGAATAGTTCCTCGACTCAGGGGCCTAACCATTATTTGATGTGACGCAGACTTGATATTCTCTTTCTTTCGAGCCACTTTTTCCCTTCAACTTTGCTTTGGACAATAAAATAAAAAAATATCGTATTTTGGTCCTCTGGTTAATATAGTGTGGTCCGAAGGTGGAGGAAGTATTTCACTTAAACGCAGGTAGTCTAGAAGTTTTGCCTGCAGTTGTGGCAGCTTCAACTTCCATTCCAGATCAAAAATTAATTTTTTATGATAACATACTTCGAAAGTACCAATTCTGTAGTAATAAAGAGGTTAGGAAGAGCTTGAACACTGGAAAAATCGATGCAGTAAAGCATTCCATGCAATCTTCACGCAAACCTTCCGTTCTCTAGACGTACTGTAACGCAAATTTTGAACAAAGACCTTTGTTTTTATCTATACAAGGTGGTTGTTGTACAAGAACTTTTTTAAAGTGCTTACAATTAAATCTGATTGCACAATCTTTTCTACTTTAAAACAGCCCATATTGGTTTATAGGTTTAGTTTGAGAAAAATATTCAATCGCATTCTGTGATAATCCGTTTGCATTAAAGATTTATGATGTATATAGACTTGAGAATCATTGTAAGAGAAAAGCGCTATAGTACGACTGTAAGAGAGTATTTGATGTTGATTTTACATTAGTCTAGTGTGATGTAATCGTTATATCAATCTAAAAGTCACAGAACAAATTATGTTATGAGATAAATCAGATAAACTTGGAATAGTTCTACCAGGAACTTGCTAGTACATGTCATATAATGTAGAGATTACACGACCCGCGTAGCGACGGGTGTGCGAACTGAGAGGTTAAGGCCCGTGAACTGACTATATTATTACCTTTGTTTAAACTGAACGCAAATACCCAAGTGATTTTTAGCGACTGAATAGGCCACCCACCATACATCTGAGCCTAAGCTTTAACCCGAATTCGTTCACACCACAGCCAAGCGCCTAAACTGCATGGCTACGCTGGCTTTCACATGTTATATAAAATTCAAGTAATGAAAATATAATATCCATGTAAGTAGATTACGTATTTAAATAAAAAAGTCTTACTATTGGTTTTTCTTCGAATCAACGCAAGAAACAAATCCAAGAAAGTTTTGTCTGTATATGATAAATCATTTATAATCGATAGATTTTAATAATGAAAGATCATTACTGTTTAGCTCTACCTTGACTAACTAGAATGGGTTAAATAGAACTGATAAAAACAATTGGTAATCCAAACGGAAAGAAAAATTTTTGTTTCTTCAGAACAATTCTCAACCTCATTTTGTAAAATGATAGCAAGTTAGTTAAAATGTGGAGGAAAATTATATCATATCCAACATACTAGCTAAACCTCTCACCTGCAAATTCTCCTTGTTTTTTAATTTAGATAATCATATGAAACAAACGATTCGATAATGATAGTAAAAAATTTGACGTCAAGACATCCGCTTAAAAACAAAACTAAAGACTTGTAAAAATGATAGTGACAAGTTAATAAACTACTAAAGGAGAATATAATATAAAAAAAATCATGTTTTGATAAGTAAATGCACCTTGAGTGTTTTATATAAAAATGACCAAAACATCTTTAAGTATTTAACTTAATATAAAAAATAATAAAACTATCAATTAACAACTATAGCGATAATCGAAATATGTGGAAACATCTTAGAAAGCAATTGTGTTCTCTACCGGCGAAACGCATTTCCTACTTGTCAATATGAGTTAATAAGCAAAACTTTATTGTTATTAAAATGATAACAACTTATGACAAATCGATGAATGGACTTTCCACAGTAAACCTGTCACTGTTTGGAACGTGATGATTTAAGTTGGGGTCATTGGCCTTTACTTTGGGTGGATGCCAATATGCCATTGTCATTTTCAATCGATATCTAGCGCGCCAATGACAATCTTCGTTAAGAAGTTAAACAGACATACTCCATACCCCTCCCCCCTTAGCGGGCAGTGCAGGTATCTACAAAATATGTAAAAAACATTTTCAAAAACCATCATCTTGTTATCTTTAATAATTTACAGTTGCAATGAAAATTAAGTGCAGTTCATAATAAGTGACAGAAATGATTTATAAATAAGTTTCTTGCAAATATTAAGCTGCATCAATTTGGCAGAATAACAACAGGGTTCCCTCAAGCAAACGAAATGTTAAATCTAAATCAAAATTGAAGGATGCCAGAAATTAAAATCAAATAACGCCCAGACCTCTATTTGGCCGCTTCCTGCGCCGCACAATAATTATAAAATAAAATAAATCGGATTAAAAACAATACGGCGTGATTCAATTAGAACGGCCGGCGATATGACAGAAGCAACTTTTCCTTATCCGCGCCAGCCCTGGCCGAATTAAAATCAAATTAAATTAAACGAAAATTAGTTTTTGTGCAAGTCCTCGTCCGCCTGCAAATTGCCGGATAAAAGTCCGTAAGCAGAAATGCCTGTTATTATAAGCAATCGCCGTAATAGCTTTGATATTTGTGATGTGGCCGCTTCAAACGCTATTGTTATTCGGCGCGAGGGACCACACGTAAGTAATCGCCCGAAAACCTCAAATGACTTGATTTCCAGGGGCAATGAGCAGCTCCGGATGATAATTTATTCTAACAGAACTGTAAGTGATTTTTCTGCGGTTCCGCGGCCGCAGAAAAAGGTGATCAGTTACAAAAAGCCCAGCGCGCTTTGTTGCTCATTCTTTGCGTTACAAAGACCTTTAATGGAATTCTCCACAGACGCACAGATCAGGCGATTCTGATGCAAGTTGCTGTGCTACCCTAGCGAAATAATGTTATTCCTCCGTCAGATACTTTACATTTGTTTAATAAGTTTATAGCAGTCGTTTTTTCGTAATTATTACATAATAAATAAAAACAACTTCAATGAGAATCGGGATTCTACTTCTTGTTACCTGAATTCTTCAAATGTCGCTTTAATAATGGTAATGTAGCAGTGACATTTAACACTAACAATAGAATCAGTGTCTTGCAAAAACCAATAATTTATTCAGAAGTGAAACGTTGCACCATATATAAATGACGGAGGTTTGATTTCAGTGGCGCCACTAGCATCTAGGCAATGAGTCTGTCAATCTTGCTCAAATATATTTCAACAGACAAAACATCTTTAAATCCGACATTATGTGTATTTTTAAATCAAACTCAACTTTCTTTTTAATTAAATCTAATGCAATTAATATATAATTTGTTTATATAGGGTGTTTCAAATTGGACTGTAATATTGCTATCGGCGTCAAGTACAAAATTACCAATTACAAATGAAATATGATGTTGTCCAAATCTCCTTCAAGATCCTACTAATATGCGACCATTTGTTAGCAAATTTTTCCATAATACTTTTTTTATAAATGCGGCCGCATTCCAGTAATTAAACGTCTTAAAACGGAGACTGTTCGACCAAGGAGACAACCTAACAAAAATTTCTGGTTCTCAAAGTTAGAGCTTGGGGTTGGGCCACTATCTCAATACCTTTAACTAAAAATTAGTTCTCAGTACTACTAGTAAGCTTCTGAACACGGGTGGAAATCGATTATGACAACAATTGTCGAGAAAACAATGAAAGTGGTGCATGGAACATTCAAGCCATAAGTAATAAAACAAAGAATAGAAAGACTATATTGACATTGCATCGTTGTCAGAAATAATAAAGAAATGCTAAAAGAGCAAAAATATTAGTGATTTTATTTTTTTGTCTAGAGTGGTGAAATCTGAAAGAGCTAGAGTAGAGCTTTCTATTTTAATGAAACAGCATTTAGAAGATATATGAACAGTTTTCAAAATATACCAGATATCAATTTTCTTATATGGACTTGAAACAGTTGTCATTGGTGCCTGCGCCCCAATAAATGATTTGATCACAAATCCAAACAAGAATTCTATGGTAATCTGACAGCTATTTTAGAGAAATTAAAACCTCAACAAGAAATAATTCTAGCAGGAAATCTTAATGATAGGGAAAGGATCACAACCATATAATATAGTAATAGGTCAGTATGGGAATGGGAAAGTATGAAGAATATTAATTAGAAATAACTAATACACATTTTATACACAGTATTTTTTATTGATTTACCTGGAAACGACCTTCTTTACAGCTAAAACTTGTATTGGACTAAATAATAATGTGGCTCAAAATTAAAACTTATGATTGCCGAGTTAAACAAGATGCTAACTGTGTATCAGGCCACTACCTAATGGTAGCAATTATATTTTTTCCTTATGATACAAAAACTTACAGTTTTTAGTCTAAAAAATAGAGCAGTTAGAAATACAACAACCATGCATTAAACAACTCTAAATTAGGCTAAAACAGCAATTAAAGTCAATGTAAATAAATAAAGATATAGAAACAGAACATCAGATTATTAAGAAGATGATACATTAAGCAGCGATAGAAGCATTAAGAAACTATCAAAATAAAAAAGAACCAATAACCAGCCTAGTTAACGGAAGAAATTCAGGAACACCTAACAGATAAGAATAGACTATATTATAAATGGTTAAATAATAAAACAGCAGAAGCAGATACGCGTTTAAAAGTAAAAATAAAGAGCTACCCAAAATTATAAATAAATCAAAAGGCAAATATGGAATGATAAAGAATTAATTAGAGGTGTGCAATCTACAGAAATATGGAGGACTATCAGACAATTAAAAAGAAACATCTGTAAAGATGACAAGCTTATTAGTATCAGTGAGTGAAAAAAATATTATGAGGAATTATTTACTGAAAATCGACACCTCTTCCATAATGATAACAATACGCACAGTTCAGTTAATAGTGAAGAATAAACTGAAATAACCGAGATAGGCGTTAAACGCTTCTTAGATGGAATTAAAAAATGGAAGATCGTCCGGTCCCGGGAATATTCCAGCAGAGCTAATCAAATGTGGTGGAGCTGCTCTGATAACAAGAATTACGCATCTCTTGATCTGATATATGTCTCAAAGGGATGAAAGTCTCAAACATAGTATCTCTTTAAAAAAACAATAAAAAGAATCTTCAATATTACTGAGATTTGAGTGTAGTACATCAAGTAGATTATTCGGAAATTTAACGTTAATATCTAGTATTGAACATCATATTAAAGAAGATCAAAGTGGTCTTATAGCAGGAAGATCGTGTACCGACAACTTATTTACATTACATTTACATCCTGATTTTATAGATTTAGAAAAGGCCAAAAATTAAGGTTCAAAATTATGGGGGGGCTTTAGGCATGTTAGGCATTAATTTTCATTTATTAAACATTAGAAAACAACTTGATAATGACAGAACATACATTAAAAGTTTCAACAATCTTTCTAGTCCAATTAATACCACAAAAAAAACTTTAGCAAAGCTGTAGTGTATCCCCATTATTTAACTTATACATTGAGGTAGCACTGAGTAACTAAAGAAGCATTGTAAACAAATAGAAATCCTCATAAACAAAAAGCTCCTTTTTACAGTAAATTTTAGGCATAATCAGGTAATCCTTGTTCCATAATATGGAAATTATGATCAAAATTTTATATCAAATATAAAAATGGGGGCTACAAGTCAGTCTGCAAAAGACAAGTACTTAGGAGCAGTAATTGACAAATATATCTTAAGTGAGAAGGAAATGAGACACAATACGACAAAACAGAAGAATAGTTGATTGTCTAAACTCATTGTGGTGGAGTAAACTCTTATGTGAAGTGTGGTCAGTTAACGCATCAATGAAAAAAAGACTGAATGTAATAGAAATGGATCATCTACGAAAAAACACAAAAACATCAAAAAGAAAACGAATTCGTAATACAGACATCAGAACTCACATAGTAGCAAACGAAACAGTTATAGATAGAATAAAACGCAGAGGACTAATATGGTTTGGATATCTAATGCAAGTGCCGGAAGACAGATAGCCAAAAAAAAGCGTTTTACTGGGTACCTTCAAAACAAAATAAACCAGGAAGACCACTCAGATCGTGAAATGAGGGGATGAGATAACTAAAGAAACATAATAATTTAGATAAAAACCAAGCCTTGAATAGAGAAGCATGGTGAAAAGGAGCAGAAATGCGGTATTTAGCTGTAGTGTGATTTATGTAGCATGTATTATATGTAATGTAAATTATAGATGATATGTTCTCTTGTAACCCTAAAATCGTAGCAGGTTTGTTCACATAAACCCTTTTTTTCAAATAGCCTTAGAGGAAAAAGTCTAATGGGGTTAGATCACAAGACCAGGATGTTCAATCAGTTACCTCTTTCATGTGTCTCCAGTTTGTTGAAACTACAGGTTATTCAAGTTCAAAATGGTTTCATTGAAAAAAATTGTTTAGCATTTCCCAATAATGTACATCATTGAAGGTAAGCGCAATGTATTTTTGTGCATGCATGAGTCATCGTAATTAACGTGTAGATTTTTGCTGCCCCAAATTCAAACATTTGTTTTTACAATTTACAAAGCTTTTTAAAGAACAATAAGCTTTATTACTCAATATAAGTTTTTTTTTACAAAAATCAGCATCAACTGTATATTCTTTTGCTATATGTTTAGATACCAATTGTAGAAATGTAAACTTCCAAGTCTGTAGAACGCAAAATGCGTGAAATTAAATTAATAAATTTCACCTTATAAAAAATATGTAAAAAGCATGTAGTGTTTTCAAACTAACCACGTACAGCTGTTAAACTAACTAGCCCAATCGTTAGATCCACACCCTACTGAGTACCTCGAGAGCACTTTAAAACCTGATAAAAAAGCATAACATGACATCAAAAAAAATGTTTTAACAAAATCTGAAGTGTCGAAAGCTGCTAAGAGTTTGTCTAAAAGAGTAACTGCTATTATTGAATCTAAAAGGAGATCAACAAAAATTAAATATTTAATAATAATTAATAAATAGTAAAACAGAAATAGTGTACTCTTCTCCAACACATACGAATAAATTCTAAAAAGCGATTTTTATAGGGTACTTTATACTACTGGTGTCAGTTGTACTTCTAAAAGATGTAAAAAAAAACTTTAGGAATTGGCTGATACTATAAAAATTTGTAGTATCAAAAATTATAAAAAAAAATAATCAAAGAATTGTTAGTTTAACTTAGTGGAAATTAAATTTTTATTAGTAAGCAAAATTATAAGACTGATAGTCGGTGTTCTTTGGAAAACAAGCCGTATCTATAGCAATCTATAGGCTCACTCAGTAAAATAAATAATGTTGATTCTACGAGGGTAAAGTGAAAAGTTCTCGGCCTGACACAGAGATGGTGCTGCAATCGCCAAACAATTATGCCTTCCTGCTTGGGTGCATGTGTCATTAGTTCGTATGACTAGTTTCAGCTTGTTCGCTCAAGTAGTTTGTTTACACGAATTTTTTCAGTAGACATGTTGCATGTCTTTTGTTAAAATGGATAAACTTGAATATTGTGCGGGTATAAAATTCTTCGTTTTGGATGGACTAACCCCTAAGGAAATTCATCCGAAGTTGACAAAAGTTCACGGGAACTCTGCTCCTTCCATGTTAAAATGTGGGCAGCTGAATTTAAACGTGGTCGCACATCCCTCGAAGATAACCCACGTTAAGAACGGCCGAAAACCGCAACCACACCGAAAACCATCGAAAAAGTGCATAATATCGTGTTGGACGATAGGCGAGTGAGATAGCTGAGGCTGTGGGGATATCGGAAGAAAGGGTGCGAAACATCTTGCACGAAGAATTAGGGATGCGAAAGCTCTGCGCAAGATAGGTGCCGCATTTGCTGAATGCGGATCAAAAGCAAATGCGCAATCTTCGGAACGATTCAACAGGGATCCGACCGATTTTGTGCGGCGATTTGTCACCATAGATAAGACAGGAGTCCACCACTATGCGCCAGAAACGAAACAGCAGTCCAAGCAGTGGGTGGAAGCCGGTGGTTCAGCGCCAAAGAAATCTAAGTCGATCACATCTGCCTAAAAGGTGGCCAGCGTGTTTTGGGATGCTAAGGGATCCTGTTAATTGATTATCTTGCAAAAGACAGAACAATTACAGGCGAATATTACTCCAACTTTCTTGACCAGCTAGATGCCAAAATTCGCGAGAAGAGGCCTGACTTGAAGAAGAAAAAATTATCTTTCACCAGGACAACGCACCTGCGTTGGCGATGGGAAAACTGCGGGATTTGGGGTATGATTTGCTCGGCCATCCACCCTATTCTTCTGATTTGGCACCCTCAGACTTCCATCTGTTCCTAAACTTAAAAAAATTTGTTTCTGGGAAGCGCTTCGCATCCAATGAAGAAGTTGACGAATATTTTCACAATTTTCCAGATTCTCACTTCCGAGAAGGAATACTGATGTGGGAGAGGCGCTGGATCAAGTGTGTTGAAGCCAAGGGAGATTACGTAGAAAAATAAAATCATTTTTTAACTGAAAGTCGCAGTCTTCCATTATCAGACCGAGAACTTTTCAGCTCACCCTCGTAGTTATGTTTGAAACAGCACAGTTATTTTTTATTGCTGACGAGTAAATTGCAAAAAGTAAAAGAAATACAAAAGATGGCCCCATCAGTAAGTTATGGTTGAAATTGTTAGTTTAAAACGTCATATCGTAAGGTTGGAAATTTGGTAACACCATAACCTTAAAATATTAGCGATTTTGTTGTATCAAAATCACATAATTTTTGTCGCGCGAAAATATCGAGTTTTGAGCCGAATAAGGGTCATTTGGGGGAACTTTTGATTTACTTCTTTAATTTAAAGAAATCTGCAGCTGAAGCGCATCGATTGCTTGTAAAACATATGGTGAGGCCGCTTTAAGTGAAAAAAGTTGTCGTTAGTGGTTTCATCAGTTTAAGAACGGCGAGTTTGTCAGCGAAGGTAAAGAACGTAGCGGAAGGTCAAAAGTGTACTAAGACGCGAAATTGGAAGCATTATTGGAGGAAGATTCTTGCCAAACGCAAGAGAAATTTGCACTTAGATTAGAAATGACTCAACAAGCAATTTTGCAGTGCTTAAAATTGTTGGGAATGATTCAAAAATAAGAAAATTGGATTTCATATGAACTGATGCCGAGAAACGTTGAACGCCGATTTTGCACATGTGAAATGCTGCTTGCCAAGCATATACAAAAGGATTTTTTGCTTCGTATAGTCACTGGTGATAAAAAATGTATAATAACCCAAGGAAGAAAAAATTACGGGGCCATGCTTCAACATCGACAGCCAAACCGAATATTCATGAAAAAAACTCATGTTGTGTATTTGGTGGGATCAGCTTGGTGTCGTGTATTATGAGTTGCTCAAACCAAACGAAACCATTACTGGGGCTCTCCACCGAACACAATTGATAAGAGTAAGACGAGCACTCAAGGAAAACCCGCCCAGACGACAAAATTATTCTCCTGCATGATAATGCTCGTCCACATGTTACGGCACCGTCAAAACCTACTTGGAAAAATTCAGTTGAGAAGTCCTACCCCACCCGTCGTATTCACCAGACATTGCTCCTTCCGACTATCGCTTGATCGATGGCACATGGTCTGTCTGAGCAGTACTTCACATCGTATGAAGATACCAGAAATTGGTTGATTCGTGGATAGCTTCAAAAGATGAAGCGTTCTTCCAACGCGATATCCGTACGCTGCCAGAAAGATGGGAAAAAGTCGTCGCTAGCGATGGACAATACTTTGAATAAAACATAAGATTTCGTTCTTTCACAGTAAATTTTTGATAAAAACTGGCGGGGACATTTGTACTACTTTCAAAGTATTGTTTTTTGTAAAACATAAAGTGCAGAGAAAAAGGGTTTAACGGTAATTAACCGATTACATCACAATAACCACATTGACCAATCTCAAAATGTGCTTTGTGGGCAGTGAGAGGTTGCTATGTAAGTGTCGAAAAGTATGTTTGAAATGCCTGCGAACATAATTGAGAAATTCGGTAATGCATTTTACTCGTGAAAAGAACATTTGAGGAATGATGTGTATCTCCAATATTATTATCACTAGTTTTTGATTTTACAAAAAAACTATTTATGAGTAAAATGAATCTCAGATTATATTTTATAAGAATCGTCGACGTCTTCAATCTCGAAAAGATTATTGCGCTTATCGGTCAGGTTGGCACAGTCTTCATTAGTATCAGCGAAGCCGAAAGATTAAATTCCGTTTAAACAATGAGCACAGCATGAAGTAGTTTTAGAGTCAGTCTTACAGCTGTGACATAGATAATGTTAAAAATGATAATGTTTAGTATGTTATTCTAGCAGCTTAGATAAAACTTTTTTTTAATATATTTTGATTGCAAGGTCACCATCAATAAATCTCGATTGACACCAAATATATATGAATCAGACTTCTAGTAAGTACGCAGCAGTCGTATTTTAAAATAGTTGTGAAGTTATTTAGCTTATCAAATATTAATATAGATGATTTGTGGTTGATGTTCTGTTCACTGACTCATCCATATCGCTGAGTCAACTTGTTGCACATGATAATTAATTCTGACTAATCACTTACAGGTCTTTGAAAGTAAAACTTATAGATAGATACACAAGTTTTTATGTCTAAGATAGCATTTTTAAATCCGTTATTTCGGATTTTATATAAGAATCTCTTAAACTAGAAATGAAAATCTTTAATAGCACATTTCAGCTTTGTTATAAGACAACTTTCATGAGGTTCTTAAGCAATAAATTGACTTCCGCCTGAAATGAAGATATTGCCAGGCTGGAGAAGCAACCAACTGGCCAAAGAGGCAGAGGTAGAACCAGAACCGCCATTTCTCGAGATCGTCCCAATGGGATTTGTAAAGAATCGGTTAACAAAATGGGAGCAGAAACGGACCAACATGCGCGTATATTTATCTCCATGTACAGTATACTCAGATACTGTGGCCTAGATTAAGGTAGATTTGATATTACGATAATTGTAACTCGCGTTTTTTGAGTCATGCACTAGGGCGAATGACCGGACAAGTAAATTTGCGGCCAAAAGAAACATAACAAATATTAAACATAAAAGACAGGTTAGGTGTAAAAGTATAATATAAATGCGGTAGCACTACGGTAGTGTCATAAGAGGGAGCTTTGGCCCATGAAAATCTAAATTGGTCAACAATGTCTTTTTATGGCTCTAAAGCTTAATTTATCTACATCTAAATCTCATGCTTCTGAAAGCAAGTAGTGCTTACTTAATGTGAGGTATTGTAGCACATCTTGGAAGGACTGCTGTGCCTACTGATGTATCTCAGATATTCTCGGATGGAAAACGGTGTTCCAGTCTAGAGACTTGGCTTTGTTTTCTTCGCATGATCACGAACGGGGTTTCCTTTCTCCCGTCCTCTGTCCATGATCCGTTTGCGTAGTAGCACAATTGTTACACCTCAAGCTTTCCTAGCTAATTGGGATGCCCCATCTTCTCCATGGACTGAGTAAACTCAATCTCATCTGGTCGCAACCCTAGATTTTTTTAAATTTGTTGCTCCAACCCAGTCGTCAACCGCCTCCGGTATGCCGCTTCCTAGAAAGTAAAAAACTGTTTCGCCGACCTATACCTAGCCATTCGCTGTAGTAATATTCATATTATTAACAAAGTACATTTTTTTCTGGCAGCTGTATATATCTCTTTGCTAACTTCTCGGTGTAAATATATGTTACATCCGCCCATATATACAATCAAATAATCACCAAGCGTAAGGTAATATGCTGCTACTGAGGTTTGAACTAATTAAAAATAAGTTAAAACTCTTAACACTGTTTGAATTACCTTCAATTTTTGTCTAAATTCTAGACCGCCATTGTGTATTTGTATGATTTTAGTTACTTGTCTTACATCAATAAAATTTTAAATTTTTTGGTCTAATAAATAACATAATCCCGCTAATTTGTCCACTGTTTAATGTTGCTTCGTGATCAAGCTCGTCATCCGATATATTTTAAAGATAAACTTTTTCCTCCTTTTCGATATTTTTTATTGCTGCTGCATCTAATTGAGCAATTCACGTGGTTAATTCATTACCAATGAAAAAATATTATATATAATACATAAACCAAATGAGCACTACAAATTCCTTTTATGGCACAAGCTGAATTGGAAGGTCATTTGGAATTCGGTGACGAGTTAACTCTGGATAGTTATAAACTAAACAGTTCGTAGTTTTTGCCTTGGAAAAATCAGTTACAGCTTTAGGCTTAGTTACAGTCGGGGATGTAAGTAGCCTAGACGGTTGACAAATTAGGAACAGACTTATTTCCTCTCCAAAAAACATACGACGAGAATAACAATACTTTTGCTTTCTTCTGGTGCTCTACGAAGCGATTCAAAATGGTTGGTTCATTGTTCGCAACTAAAGACGGTAGAAGAGTTGGTAAAAGAATGCATAATTAGAAAACTTATCTTTAACCTTTAGTTGAAGGCATTAAGAACATACAGAGCAATCAAACTTTGAATGTCAAATAAGTTGATTACAATGCACATTTTCACGCAAATCACTTATTAATTCATTTTGTTTAGTTTTGAGTTTCAAAAATGTATGTGCAAATGGCTTTAATCATATTTGTTGAATTTAAATAACAACTTCTGAGTCCTGATATCTAGATGTCCCATTTACTCAATCAGTTTGTATGCATTTTATATTACCTCAAATTAATTTTTTGCTTACAACAATTTCTGATATTTACTTGCCAGCGATAAAAAATAATCCTGGGTTCATATCTTTATTTAAAATCAGCAACTATTCTATCACATGAGGCTACACTCAATCTTACCGCTCGTTAACCCAAGGATCCTCAAAATCAATGGTCCTTTACATGAAACGGAGACAAAATTATGGAGGAAGGTTCCAGAGTATGACACTTTTAAGTAGACGCTGATGAAAAGCTTCTATTCTAATTTATTAATCTAGATATTCAATTAATTACTGTAAAAAAACCAATTAGTTGCCTTATTTAATTAATCGAACAGAATTTGTAAAAAACGAATTAATCGGACATAATCAGAGTTTGGAATATATGCACGAAAAAGATATAAAATATGCATGCAAATATGCATTATACAAAATCTAAAATGTGCACTAAAATATGTTTTAATGTGTTTTAAACACTTACTTTTATTTTACAATATTGACACTTATATTACATGTATATTTATACAAATAGGTTATAAACGCATTTTGAATCGAAAAAACAAGTATAAGAATACTCATTAACATGAAAACATGATTAACCAAAAATTTTTATTATACGTTTCTACACTGGAACTTACTAAATATTTTTCTAAATTGTCAATAATCTTGGTATTGTCTTCGATTGCATAAAAGTTTATAGCTTGAAAATGTGCGTTCAACTTTGCAATAAGTAACAGGTGCACAGATTTTAATTGAATCTAATTCTAGATCATTCTTCTGCTCACCGTTTAATACGTCATTCATTTTTAACATGATGTAGCCTTCATTTTTGCCTGAACAGAGCTTAGCTTTGTTTCAACTGTTTCTAACATTTTATCTCCACCTTTAGAAATTGTGTTTTTAATAATGCTTAAACATTTATGTTGTAAAAGTTTTCACTTCTCTTATTTTTCAACGGCAATTGCAATACAAACAAAATTATATTTAATGTAAGCTAACTATTGTTTAATTGATGGATCTCTAAAACACCTTTTTCAAATGCTACACTAAGAATAAACTGACATACAACGTCTTCGATTGTATTGTAAGAAAGTCTACACATTTTAAACAGTTAAAGTTGGCTCTGGTGGTAAAGAGAGTTTAGTGTACTTTTCCTCATACACTTAAACTCTAAGAGGTGCTTAATAAAAATCTTTTTTAATATTCGAAACTAAACTTTTAATTAAATTATATTCGAGTCCAACAGCTTCAACAACGCTATTTAAACGGTGAACTTAACAACTACCATAAATTAAATTAAGAAAAAAACTTGTAATTTTGTTATGCGTTTATCATTAACTTTATTTTATCCATAGGCATTTGAATCGACAAATAAAAATTACTTAATGATTCATTAACGTTAAATTATTGATTTTTTTCTAGAGCTTTTACACTGATCAAATAACCCCTTCTTGGTTCCTCCTCTACAGAATAGTTGACATTTGATGTTAACAACTGTTGCACTATGTTTTTCGAATGATTAGATTTTTGTATATGTAGAGTTGTTTCTAGATGCTGCTTTATTTGAAATTTTTTATCACGCGTTATTTATAACAAAATGTAATAATGAAATCAATCTACTTTTTAATTATAAAACTTTTGTATATTAAATTTCAAAATTATACTACTATAATTTTAGTACTCGCTTCGGCGGTATATATACTAAAATTGGAACGATACAGAGAAGTTTAGCATGACCCTTGAACATGACACGCAAAATCGTAAAGCGTTCCACATTTTTTCCAAGAATATCTCACAAACCTAAGTACAACAACTGACACAAATTATTCTCTCTGGATGGCAACCAAATAAATAAAAACCCAACAACAGCCTATTCTTCTTCTAAAACAGCCAAATTTCAGGTCTTCCCAAACAGTTTTTTTCCACGTTTTCCTCGGCCGACTTTTGCTTCTTTTCTCGCCAGGTACTTTCCAAGCAATGCTTTTTACAATTCTGTTATTGTCCAACCTCTTCATATGCTTTAGCCACTGTAGTCTTCTAGTCTTTATTACTTGTATTATGGGGGCTTCTTGTACAGCTCACACACTTCCGTATTCGTTTGTCTCGCCCATACGTCCTCCACTTTTTTCCCACCAAAAATCTTTCGTAGAACTTTCCTCTCGCACTTTTCTATTTTCTGCCTATTTTTCTCTGTCAGGGTCCATGTCTCACAGCCGTACGTTAGTGTCGGTCTGATTATGCTTTTGTATAACCGTATCTTTGCTTTACGCAAAATGTCCTTGGACCTAAACAAAGTGTTCAGATCTCCTACACTTCTATTACTTTTAGCAATTCTTGGATTTCTGTTTTAATTGTTAAGTTCTCTATTCTTTCCTATCATTGTTGCTTTTTAAGTTTCATCTATTTGCTCTTGTTTTTATTAATTTGGAAGCCTACTTAGTTTGCTGCACTGATTAGTCGTTCTGCCACTTCTTTAATTATTTTTTACTTCTATAAAGTGTAAATAGAAGCTATTATAAAGGTATTTCAACTACCCCCTATAGGTATTTACTGAAAATAAAATTAATTGAAGCATCCCAATAGCTAAAGAATCCAGAACAGATGTTTTAATTATTTTTTGTAAATAAAATCAAGAAAATTGATTAAAAAAATATGCATTTTATGTGTATTGTAAGCCCTAGTCATAATTTTTCGTGCGGTTAATTAAAGTTTACTAAAAAAAACTTTAAAAGAATTATTAAGCATACAATTAAACCATAACGCAAAGTTTACAATCAAAAAGCTTTCTATAACAATAGATTATTCAAGTCGATTATTCAGTCATAAAGCCCATTTGCTCTAATTTAGACGTACGACTGAAATATGTAATGGCCAATCAACAGCAATGTGCAACTCCTGAGCGATTTGTTTACAAAATGTACGTAAATGCACGTAAACCATATTTTCGAATGTACAAAAACTTCTTTATTACACATCGGTACATCACTGTAGATTTATTGTTTTCTCTTCACAATCATATCAACAGTTAATTTCGATAAATAGAGAATAATTAAATTGTCTATTAACAATTTTTCTCTAGTCACAACTGATAGCTAGACGTCGAGATATTTAACTCTAACTAAAGGATACATCCAGTTCAATATATTTGCAACACGTAATTTATGGAGTACAGTTTGTTATAAAAAAAATGGCATTTTGACCTTGTTAGTCACTATAGGTATTTTTTGATGTGGATAAATTTAAACATCAAATGATCTGGAATAAGTTCGGCTTGCCGAATCGGATGCGTTCAGTTTCAATGGAACATATTCGGAAACGAATAACAAACATCAATAAGTGCGAGAGTGCTACTAAATCGGAGTGCGACACTTACATACACGACTTAAATGCCAACTTCCCCAAAACTTGTGGATAAGTTCCAGTGAATCCGACAACGATTAGCACTATAGATGCAGCAAAATCCTAAATTGAATGTCCTCATTCCAGCCAATCCAGCCACAGCTATTCTTCACATAACCCAACCATGTATAGCACTTTTTTCACTTCTTTTCTTTAATCCGTATCGGTCCGTATTTTCACCTTCTACTTTTTTACCAATAATGTCATTCTAATTACCCATTAATAGTAGATTATTCTCTTCTTTCACTTATTTTAATGCTTCCTCTGCTTCTTCATATATTTTCTCTACTTTATCGTTATTCTAGTCTATAATTGACATGAATCCTTGTATTATGAATGCATCTTTTGGTTTGTTATTTTTATCAGTATCAGTCTTACTACTTTTACTATTATATAGTATATATAATAATTTCTACTTGTTTTTTTACAATAGCTGAGTTTATTATCTTGTATTTGTTTCTGCATATGTTGCCTTCTGGCTGTTTTACTTCACTTATTCCAATCATTTCTTGTTTGAAATTTCCTAGTTTTTTTGCTTTTCCATAATACCTAACGTTTCGCATTCTAATGAGTCTTATTGTAGACATATTGCTGTTTTTATTAGTTTTCCCCACTTGGAGATCTAATTGGAGGGACAGTTTTACGTGTTAATAATCTAGGGAGAGCCAGCTATATATCGTATCCAGTTGCTTTTCACGGGGTGACTCATACTTATCTGAGACGTTTTTTTTTATTCAGTATTTATTGTGTTTACTATGGTTATATCGCTAAAACCTCGTTAGTAAAAATAGAGCCTATAAAAAATGTTTTCCTTACGAAAAGTATTTTTGGAAAACCTAATCAAATAAAAAAATATATATTTTTGAATCCAACAGTCTGTTACGATTGTAATTTTTAAAGATGTAAGTGCTATTATTTTAACTGAAGAGTTTCAATACATGAAATAAAAATTTTCTACATATTAAAGAAGAGAGTGCTAGATTTAGATATCGTTGTTACATAGACATGAGTCGCCAAGTTTTTGCAAAACTTTATTATTAATCACGGTCATATGACAAGTTTAAATCACATATTTAAAAAAAGTATTCCTTTTTGAAAGAAAAATTATTAATGTTTTTTACGCCACTACAGAGAGTCAAGCGGGGTTGCTAGATCCCCAACTGAGCGCCTCCCCGGGTGGCGGATAGGGGAATGCCCACCAGATATGTTGGGTACCGGGGAAATAAAATACCCGGGGCGGACCAAAACTAGCATAGGTGACACAGGTGGCAACTTCCAAATAATGGATTTAATGGCTCCTAGATAACCATGAGGGGAACCAGGGATGGTGATAACCGATCGGCTGCCGGTATAAGTGGTTACACTCTTGCATGGTCAACAGCTTCGGGTGGAAGAACCAGCAGAGATAGGGCACTCTTTTGCCCTCAGGTTGAAAAAACAGACCTTAAAGACGGAGGAACCAAATTGATGGTCAACGGCGTAAGAATGCAGAAGGCAAGTGGAAACCACTGCATTAAAGATCTAAAAAGATATCCTTAGTAAAATTATCATCATTATCATTATCAATATGACAACGTTCAGAGCTAAATCTAAATCCGGAGTTTCAAGTTCCCCAATCGGATCTCCGGGGGGGAACAGTTGTGAGCAGAGTTATAAAGTTATCAACAAATAATATAAAGATCGGGACGTGGAATGTAAACAGTTTACTGGCACCAGGTAAACTGCACAATATTGTAATAGAAATGGATAGACTGAAGATAGACATCCTTGGTCTAAGTGATGTTATATGGTCAGGAAATGGTAAATGTACAACAAGCAATGGTATAATGTACTACTCGGGAAATGATGGCCCTCAGCACAGATACGGAGTTGGAATAATATTAAACAAGAAAGCAGCAACGGCAGTCACAACCTTCATACCACTCTCAGACAGAGTAATGATGTTACAGTTGAAAACAAACAACGGTAATATGAATATCATCCAAATTTACGCGCCAACTGCTGATAAGGAAGACGAAGAATGCGAAGAATTTTATGCACAAATAGAAGAAATCTACAGAAGCATTAAGCGAAAAGATATTACAATCGTGTTGGGTGATTTTAATGCGAAAGTTGGAAATGCGAAAGTAGAAAGATGTACCGGTGGTTTTAGGCTAGGAGATCGCAATGATAGAGGAGACCGTATGATACAATTCTGCTAGGACAAAGATCTAATAGTCGCAAACACGCTTTTTAAACTTCCAGCTCGCAGGCTGTATACATGGAAGTCTCCAGCTGATAAGCCAGGGAAAACAGTAAGAAATCAAATAGACTACATTCTTTGTAATAATCGCTATAGAAATTCCATTAAGTGTGCGAAAACATATCCCGGTGCGGACATTCATAGTGACCACAATCCAGTTGTAGCAAAAATTACAGTTAGGATGAAGAAGATAATAAGACCCCAGAATGACTATATAGATACAAGACGTTTAAAGGAACCCAAAATATATAATATAGTTCAACAGAAAATAACAAATGAGATAAAAAATATAAATATGCAAATAGACGAAGTCAATATTGATGAAAAATGGAACAAAATACAAAATGTACTAACATCTGTAACCAAAGAACACCTAGTAAGTAAGCGAATAAAAAAGAAACCTTGTATGACACAGGATATTTTAGATCTCATGGATCTGAGAAGAAGGAATAAGCTAAATGTAAAAAAATATAAAGAAATTCATAAAACAATACAAAGTAAAATAAAAATAGCGAAAGAAAAACACCTGTCTGAACAATGTGAAGAAATTGAACTACTACAAAGTAAGCATGACAACTTCCACATGTACAAAAAGATCAAAGAAGTAACAGGATATAAAAGAAAAGTGGCGCCAATAATGTCATCAAAGATGCTGATGGACATATACTAACAGATATAAAAGATCAAATAAACAGATGGACGATATATATCCAAGAACTTTACAATGACGAAAGGCCGGAAAACACCAGTTTAGAAGTAAAGGACGAAAATTTTAAAATTCTAAAATCGGAACTAAATTATGCACTAGAAAACATGAAAACAGGCAAAGTTGCTGGCCCGGACGAGATACCAATAGAAATTGTTAAACTTTGTAACGATGAAACATTAGATGTTATTTTAGACCTTTTTAACACTATTTATGACACTGGGCAAATTCCCAAACAATGGTTGCTATCTACCTTTATTTTAATTCCCAAGAAAATTAACGCAAGAGATTGCTCAGATTACCGAACTATTGCACTTATGGGACATATTTTAAAACTATTCATGAAAATAATTCATAAAAGAATTTACAAAACATTGGAAGAAGGAATAAGTAACCCCCAGTTTGGTTTCCGCGCAGGTCTTGGAACGCGTGAAGCTCTCTTTGGGGTTAATGTGCTATACCAGCGATGCATGGATATGAACCAAGATGTGTTTACCTGCTTCGTCGATTTCGAAAAGGCGTTTGATAAAGTGAAACATGGTAAACTACAAGAACTTTTACTTAAGAAAGGCATAGATAGGAGAGATGTGAGGATAATTAGTAACCTATATTGGGGACAGAGTGCTAACATAAAAGTTGGAACAGAAATAACCGAGGAAATTGAGATACGCCTTGGAGTGAGACAGGGATGCATCCTATCTCCACTTCTGTTTAACATCTACAGCGAAGCCATCTTTAGAGAAGCCTTAGATGAGGAATCTGCGGGAATTATTATAAATGGAGAAATAGTTAACAACATGAGATACGCAGATGACACAATCCTCTTAGCAAGCAACCTTACTGACATACAACATCTGCTTGAAAAAGTAAATGATCGCTGTAACCACTACGGCTTAAAAATAAATTTTAATAAAACCAAATGGATGGTAGTTACAAAAACTCCACACATTCAAGGAAACTTAAGAGTTGCAAACATATTAATAGAACGGGTAAGGAAATACAAATACCTCGGGACGTGGATAGAACAAACAGCTGATCAAACAACGGAGATAAGAACTCGTATAGAAATAGCTAGATCCTGCTTTGCAAAATTAAAGAAAGTACTTTGCAACCGAAACAAACATTGGACTCAGAATACGAATGCTTCGCTGTTATGTATTTAATATCATGCTCTATGGCGTAGAAGCTTGGACACTTAAGAAAGAGCAAACAAACAAAATACAAGCCTTTGAAATGTGGTGTTACCGCAGAATGTTGCGTATAGCCTGGATTGAAAGAATAACTAACAGAGAAGTTTTGACAAGGGTGAACAAGGAATGTGAAATAATAAATACAATAAAAAAGAGGAAACTAGAGTGCTTAGGCCATGTAATGAGAAATCCCAAATACGCACTGCTCCAACTCATCATGCAAGGGAAGATAAAGGGAAAAAGAAATGTTGGTAGGCCTAAAATGTCTTGGCTAAAAAATCTCAGAGACTGGTTTAATTGCAGCAGCATTGGACTATTTCGATCGGCCGTCGACAAAATCCGTATAAGAATGATGATAACCAACCTCCGTGAAGGAGAAGGACCATAAGAAAAAGAAGAAGAAGAGAGTCAAACTAGCAGTGTGCATATGAAGGCATAAATTAGCAAAATATATCTTTAAGAGTATATTTCAAGTTGATAACGTTGGCGTACAAAAATTGCAATTGAAAAATTTATGAAAGTGTTCAAGAAAAATTATTTAATAATTTGAAAATTATGCACTTTTATTTATGGCATTGTAAAAATATTAGCAACTTTCCTATAACCTGCATTTTGTTAACAATTAAATAAGTTATGTTGTGAGTACTTCAGTAGTAATGTAACCGAGATGCTCTTGCAGTAATTGATTATGATGGAATGCGTATGATAAGCACTTTCAACTCCCCCTCGTGTCCCACTCCGACCTAAGTGATGGAGGCAATTTCGTTACCAGGCAATAAAAGCCCGAAACGTTATCCGCTGCAGGAAATCAAACCGCAAAGACACGTAATAACGATGCTTGTCTCTTCTTCAGTTCGGCCGGGCAATCAGTTGTGTGATCTTGGACACGCAGAAAAAGCGGGCCCGCAATTGATATTCCTTGCCTCTGATTAAAGTTTCTGAACGCCGGAACCCGTAATTTGTCACGAAATGACATTTTTTCAGCGCGGCCCTGGTCCTTTTGTCTTAGCCGCCGATCGGGGCGCTTGCGTGCGACTTCTGGCCGAATTGGTGATATCCGCCGCGAAATTATAGTCATCGGGCCGAGATTTTCTGAAATCTGCGCAAGGCCGCGAGGATGCGGCTTTTTCTGTGCAGCGCCTGCACTTTGTCGCAAAAAGCTCGCCTGTCGGTTCGCATACAAGCCGCTCGCGCTCCTCGCCTTTACCCAGAAAGCTCCGTTATTCTCATAATTGCCGCAAGCAACCAATATCAACATTAATTAACACTCTACTTGATGTACATTTTGTGATTTATAAAAAATTTATAAAATCACTTTGTGGCACTCAAATTGTGACAATAGATGATCATTTTTGTGTATCCAAAGTTAAAATGAAGTTAATTTGAATTAAAATGTTTATATTATGAAAAATAATGGACATGTACACTTATGTACACAAATGATGCCGCCTGTTTGGTGAAAGACAAGTGCTTGAAGACTGAAGAAAAAGTAAAACTGTAAATTTTCTTCTCTTTATCCTGTCTCTCTGTTTCTTATTTGCAGAGTAAAATTTTTGTTTTTATATATATACTATATATACTGTACCGTCTAATAATAATGTGTAGTTGTTCCTTTCAATATTATTTCAGTTAAAAATTTGTATTTTATATATTTTACCATTTAACTGCTTATTGACAATATACTCCTAAGTACAAAACAATCAGTAAATTATATACAAGAATATACATGAGGAGAGTAATGGCCGATTGGCCATTTTCTAAAGATACCGCCAATAAATTGCATTTGATTAATTCACATCGTACGTTCCTTGACTTAAATCTATTGACCACATTCATCTAAGTCTTTTTTCTGTCTCTGGTGAATTAATTTTTTCTGATGCAAGATAATTTTCATGTTTTCTAGTCTTTTGAAATAGAGTGTCGACATTCTTTCTATTGTATAAGCTACAGTTTAGTACATAACAGGGGGCATTGGTAATAAAACGTAGGATTTTAGATTCTATCCCTTAAATAATTTTTGTATTTGAAAGTTTTGTATACCTCCCTCTCAATTGTAAGTCATAAATCTAAATAGACTTAAGAATATATTTGTATAATAGTAGTTTAGTATCTATTGATAATTTGGATTTTTCTTCTATTAATCGTGACATTATTACACAAGCCCTGGATTAAGGTCTATTGATAACAAAACAGTATTATCTTGCAAATGCTGCTAAATCTGAAGTTCTAATCAAGAAGAGGAGCGAACGCGACGTGCTCCCTTGAGGCACTCTTAATTTTACTTGATGATAATTAGAGTAACTGGAGTTGTATTTTATTTGAAAGTATCATTACGATGATAATATGGACCAAAAAAAATGCTTGTGATTTTATGTAAAAATCCAATCTGCAAGACTTTATCAAAATCCTGGGCGATGTCTGGAAATACGGTAGTACACAGTTTTTTCTTCGAAACTTTGATGACCTTTTCGTCAATTCTGTGGGTTTGAGGTACACCTAAGGAAACCAAATTAATAGCCTGGGATAATTGTCGATAGTCCTAAGTCAATTTTAGTTTTTCCCACCAGCAGTTTTTCAAAAACCTTAGAAGGCTAATTGGGCAATTAGTGCTGCTTTTAAAAAAAAATATATATAATATATATATATATAATAAGTTTAATTTTTTATTTTCTCTGTATCTCGGAGCGAAAACGGTATAACCTTCGATAACCTTATCATCCTAATTAATGTTAGATCTGAATGATGTAAAGACTTAGACAAGATGTTCTGTAAAATTTAATTTGGTCCTTTAAAACTTTTTGTAGTCATCTTTACAGAGTGAGTTTACATAATGTTTAAATATCGTGGTTTTGGCGTTGGAAAGTGTTTTGTCTAACTTTTGCTTTAGTTTGCCTTTATTGTTTCGGGACCTCTGCCATCTGCTTCGTGCTCTTCGTTTTTTATACACCAATTTTCAAATCCAGGCGGATATATTACGACATTTCTTTGCTTCTTATAATTGTTTGGGTTAAATAGTAGACAGCTGCTTGAATTAATGTGGTTAAATAGCTAATACCTTTATTCAGTTTAACAGCCTCTTTAATTCAAGCTTATCTAATCTAATCTTTAATATAGTTTTGAAAAACAACCAGTTTGTTGCACTGTTGATTAGTGTTGGTATATGTTCTTTATTTACAACATTGTTGAAGGTACTGGAGTGTAATATGAGTATATTTAATAATTGAATTCAATGTATAAATAGTTTATCGTAATACTTCTGTATACGAAGAAATTAAATATGTCTAACAATGTACTAAGGTCGGCCGACCGACAATTTGGTTCTCCTATAAATAGATAATTGCAGATAAGTTTCTTCATTTATGTGTTGCTAATCTTACACCCAACGTTGTATTTTAGCATACATTTCAGTCCCTACGTTCCAGTAATGCAAAAAATTCAACATATTCTTCTTTAGATTTGGTATGCCTAGGTGGATAAGAAATAGATGAGATTTTTAAGAGCCATAACTTGGTATCTACCTAGACATTAGCTGGTTTCATTTTTGTTTGTCTGAAAGTGAATTGGCTCCAAATGGTATATTGAATTGCAGATTGTGACTGTTGCACCACCGCGTGCTTTATCATTTGGATGAGTTACGTGATAGATCTTATAACATAATATTTTAAATATTGTTCTCGAGTTAAATTGTGGTTTTTAATTATTTTCTGTAAGTTGAAGATACTTTCTAACTCTAATTTATGGTTCAATGAGCTATTGACGTTCCACAAAACTATTCTATTACTGTGGTATTTCAAATTGTTACTTCACGGAACATACTTTTTAAAATTCTGCCATGTTGATTAATCGACTGGTTGAACATTTATCTAATTTTATTTAAGAAGACTGTAAATTGTTCTATCATGTTTTAGGGTTAAGATTTTAAGTAATTTTTTAAAAATATGTAGGCCGATCGTTAGATGCAACCTGAGTTTGTGGGTGGTTTGAGGTTATCGATAGAAACTGGTCATTATCATTTATGTTTTGTTTTAGATAAGACACATTTTGACGTGGGCGGTTAGTTGTTTTTTTTCTAATTTATGGTAGCTTTATGAAGATATTACATTCCTTACAGTTAACAGGGTTAACTCTAATAAAATGTATACGTAGCGGGAGTATTTGCTGTTTTTTCCAATCTGTAATATTGTGATTGTCTACATATTTTACACGTGTATGCAGCTTTGGTCAATATATGTTTGCGTGTATACAATTAATATCAGGTATATTTTACAATCGAATTTTTTTTCTTCGGCATTCGACTGAATTTTTCTACTTAGAAGTTTGATATAACAAATACTTTTATTATTATTTTAAGGTTTCAAGGCGGTAAAAACCAGTATTAATAATTCTTTAGTTTTTTTGTGTGTAATGATTAATATGTTATAGACCCTGTGCCCTTTTTGTTTTAATTCTCCCTTTATATATTGCTCCAGCATTGAGTGATGCATATCAGATCGGTATACTGTACGCTCTTTCCTGTTTGATTTGATAAATGTGATAGACCACCCCATTTTCTTTTAAATGCCTGATTAGTTTTTAGTTCACCGGCGGCGGGATGGTTACCACCTTCCACTTATGCTACATCTCGCATGTCGCCTTACAGTGTGAGGCTAGAGTTAAACTCAACGGAGTCATCCGTTCCCTTGGTAGTGGTTTCAATCCTTAGTTCTTGTGTCGATAAGATTTCCCCCACTTCAACTGACGAGTTTCTTGCGCAGGCTTTTTCCCCATCTGTTACTGTATGGCGTTGAGTAAGAATAGCTGCATAAAATGGCCTCCAAATTGCATTACGTTAGTGTTAGCTTATCCATGAGGGCCGTGTTGCTCACCACCAAGGTCCTAGGTCTCTAAATAGGCTTTAACCGAATTAATTAAGATTGATTTGCAAAACACAGCACCGTGGTTACATTTTATATGGTAACCACACCATTTGTTTACCTTGCCACAGAGTATAAAAAAACGACTTCCTCTACCTCAACAATCTGCAAAATTAGGGAACTCTATATTTTAAATCCAAAATTCTTCAAGCACGTTTTGGTGCTACAGCGAGTGAAATAGTAAGGTATGGAAAGAGTACTATCTTAAAAGAAAAAGCCAAAAAGCGTCGTACAAGCATACGACTTCTTGAGTGTTTTCTTTAAAGGCAAGAGGCATTTAGCCAGTAATCACTGTACCATAGCGGGTTTAGTTGTAATTTCCATCTTTTCTTCGTCAGTTTTACTTATTCCTTTTAACGGAGAGAATTATCATTACTACAGAGATGGTTTTAGCGATACCAGTGAAACTGCATTTTACTCTACTGCGTAAACTTATAAAGGTGCTTCTAAATTATTCAATCTCATAAGCAATTAATCCACAATAATTGTAACATTTTTGTTTACTTTTTTCTTAACATTTCTGTTTAATTGTAAGGCAGCATTTTAAGGTAGTTTTGGCAATATCTTTAAGTACAAAAAAAGATGGATAATTGATTGAACTAAACGGTTATCAAAATCTACACACCCGAATTAGGGATGGTTGTAGAGGATAGTTTGATTGTAGTACAATAAAAAAGAAGAGCTGCCTTAGTGAGCATAGTAACTCCTACGCCAACTAAACTTACCTTAATCCTTGTGTTGATAAGGTTTCCCTTAACACGTCTGACGAGTAGCTGTCGGAGTTTCTTGAGCGAACCTCTACTCTACATGGTTTGATGCCTCACTCTTTTGGGACTGGGTAATTTAGAAACATCTTTATGAGTTTAAGTAGTAGGATAAAATGCAGTTCTACTCGTGTCTGTAAAGTTTCCTCGACTTGTTGGACGAACAGCCACCAATGATGCTTGTGACAGTTTCTACCCCATATCATTACAGCAGACGGATCGGGTTCAGATCCGCAATCAGTTTTAAAAGAAGAACGTCATAGTATTGACTTAATCAAACTAATTAGTCGTCAAAATTTTTCTGGCCCTGTTTAAAAATGGCCGTAGTGGTCACTTACGTAATCTTCTCCACTCACATTTTTTCTGCGGATAGAATCTATTTGCCTTGGACGTGGAATAGGATAGTTCCATTCGCAGTTTTAATGGTCTTTCCTTTACTCAAAATATGATCTGGGACAACAAAAATTACTCAATGTTATTGCTCATAAATGTTGAATCACTAAAGAAAATTATTAAATCATTCACATTAGAAACCTCTGTTTAGAGGAGATATCCATCAGCTTATCTAGTGTGTTATTGTATTACATAATTTTGATCTTATGTGCTGTTGGGATACCTGCCGTATAAATAAATTACAGGATAGGTCCAACCGCACTATCTTGGGGTACTCCGGCCTTAATGAAATAACAATTGAAAAGTTTAGAATTAGATTTCTTCATTTTAAATAACAAATTATTGTACCAGATCATGTCTGAAACCTATTTAATGACTAAGAAAGTCGATGCGCAGAATTCTTGTTTCTTGGATCTCCAATATTTTAATATTTTTGTTGTATTGTTGAACGGTTATAGCGGAAGCCAAATTGATGTAATATTCAATTCTGTGCAGGAACAACTTTTCAAAGATTTTGGGCGATATTGGGAGAAGACTTATAAGACATTGTTTTTGTGGGTGCTACGCCAAGCCCGGTAAGCTTGGATATTATTAAATAATAATAGCACAAATGGATTATAGTGAGAAGCACCAACGTTTTTTTTGGTAAGCAGTGTAAAAGATGTCCAGTCGAGGTCGCTAGGAGTATCATAAAAATTTGTGTGTAGTTTTTCTTGTCTTTCTTCGGTAGAAAAGATCGGTCTCAGTAATAGAGAAACATTTGTTATTATCATTTGGCTGAGGTGAGGTGAAAGTGTTTATTCTATCGATATCTGTCCCAGCCATTATCCCATTATTTTATTAATTAGGAAAATTAAAATGTTTGGTTTTAATTGTTTTAATGTTTTTATAGCTTCCCATATCAAATAATAATTCGTCGATAAGTGTGAAATAGCTCTTAAAGGCTTCATTTCTTGTGTCTTGTAAGGCTGCGTGTAGTTGATGGGTGTGCTTTATGAGCTCGTCTCTTCGTTTGTATGGGGTCTTTGATTTGATTTGGAATAACTAGGATTGCAGTGTTAGTGGATGAATTTTGAAAGTGTGACTTTACAAGCTTCCTTCTGTGGGATTTGAATAAGATATTGAGTTACCGCATCAAGCTCCTAAGATTTTTTGAGTCGAATTTTCAGATTAATGTGCTTATCAAGTAGTTGGCTAAATATTTTACAATTTGTTTGTGGATACAAAAGTTACAAATTGTGATGCTTAGTGTTAAAATAACAATGATAAGTTTATGGCCAAACAAGATGCGGCAACAGTTTTGTGTAGTCTCCAGTAATGATGGAATATTGTAAAGGGCTGTACATTGCTGGCATAATCAGGAAATAGAGACTCGGTTCAAGTTACATTATTACACTTTAGATTTTATCAGTTATAAATGATTCGGATGTGTAATGTTGTAGAGTACTTCTTATAATTATTCCTGAACCACAACGGGTTGCGCTGCCTGGTTGATTTGTAAGAAGATTCGTGTAATGTGGAATTTTAATTACGGTTCTGCTAGTTGTATGAGCTTTGAAAGTTGCAGAAAAGCTATTATTTCTGGTATATGGTTAGTTAGAACCTTTACGTTATAGACTGCAACAGACTCCATCTTTAAGTTAGTTTACTAATTACGTTAGAGAGCACGTTTAGAGGCATGCTGTTTTGCTGCAGCAGTTGCGTAAACATATATTTGATTCATCGAGAAAGTGTATGGTAAAAGCTTCTACGCTTGATTTATTTGTTCATTGCCTACTTTGCTTGGATTACATTTTTCAGAGGCTACTTGCGCATAAATTAAATGGTTAGTAGGTAGTAGTTGAGTAGGTTGCTGATGTATGTTATTTGTAGGTTTTTAGTTGCATTTTCTTGTAAACTCTTTGTAAACCGAGCAATTTGTATAGTTAGCTAGATGATTTGTGTAGATGTCATAAATATTTTGTAAGGCTTGTTTCTTTTAGTTGGTATATATAATAAACAACCTTATTGTCTTTTGAATTTTGACCAAAATTAACCTCAATCGTATTGTTTTTTAGCATTTTGCTGCAAATTTTTTTTCTTCAATTAGTCAGTATTTTATTATTATAAAGATATGTGGCGCTTTATATTCTTTAGTTGGCTTTTAAATACTATTAGTTTGTTGCGACACTTGATAAAGTGCTGTAAACCTATTTTATGCGATAATTGGCTCCGTTGGTGAGATGTGTTGTGTTGGAGGAGAAATAGTTCTCCTACTTTTTCTGATTCTTTGCTAAATGTTGTTGTTTGCAGTTGTAGCGTCTTAATAGATTGTATCGTTACTGTTTGAATCGTTAGTGTAATTCATCGCAGCTGGATGTGTTGGATAGTTAAAGTTACAGCCAAAGCATGTATTTATTTTTCTGCAATTGCATTTTAATACCGGTTTACAATAAATAAATGTCTTATCGATACGAGATGGTACTTTGCTTTTATGCAATTAAAACAGCGCACAGCATGTCTTTACACTAGAAAAGTCATGCGATCACTAATAATACTAATGTTAATTTATTATATTTAATGTCACAACAGAACTTACCTAACTGTATCTAAGAATTTCTGTTTTCGTTTTTGAATCATAGGAAAGACTTACGTATATTATATTGTACGCGTGGCAATGAAGAAGATTTACTTATACAAGGTATATTCAATATAAAATCCTGCGTTAAGAATGCTACTGGACCAATATAGGTTTAATTTATACAACAAATACATTGAAGAACTTCAACTAAGGAATGCTAGGCTACTAAGAAAATTTTAAGAGAATCAAATATTATTCACCTGCTAACTGATCATAGGAATACCAAGTAACCGACGAAAATAAAGTCAACTTACATCGCATCTCGAAAAAGTATTCACACCGAATGACACAACATCACACTAAACTTATTGCAGGAAGTCATTGAAACAAACAATAATTTTAACAGTCAGCACCCAATTAAGGTGAAATTAACAAATTCATTTTAAGACGACACAAATAAATTACCTAGCCCAGACTCAATAACAAGCGACGTTTTAAAGAAACTAACTAAAAAGTCTTTAGCCACTCTACCAACTATTTTTAATGCTTGCCTTAGACTTGGATATTTTCCAAATGAATGAAAATATGTCCACATAATTCCCTTTTTATAAATCCGACGGAGACAAACACAGACCAAAAAGTTATAGGCCCATAAGTTTATTATCATCACTCTCCAAACTACTTGAAAGAGTTATACACGAGCGGATTCAAAAAATATGGAATGAGCATAATATCATATTCTATCACCAAATGGGATTCACAAGGAAGCATTCGACAATGAACCAGTGAATAAGAATTGCCGAATTAATTGAGACAGGCTTTGAGAACAAGGAATACACTTTAGTAGCCTTCATTGATCTTCAAAATGCCTTCGACACAGTTTGGCATCTAAGACTGAGATATAAAATAATAAAACTGGAAATCTCTGATTACCTTATTAATATGATCTTATAATTTTTAAAAAGCGGAACATTCTCAGTGTGGATATTTGCTACCATATCCAATAGAAGGCCAATTTCAGCGGTAATACCGCAAGGTAGTATATATAGCAGGCCAGTCTTGTTCAACATTTGCGTGCACGATTTGCAAACTACCAACAACACTACCTTGTTCGAGGAAGACACAACTGTCTTATTTCAAAGCATAAATTGGTTAATCACTTACAAAGTGCCTTAGACGAGATGATTGACAATGGAAAATTGAAAACTCAATCAAAAATCTTCACTCTGAAGATCAAAAACCTACCTAGTATAATATTAAATCAAAGCAGGATCGAGTGAAATGGCAAGGACTCAGCAATTAAATACATGAATATCTGTTTGGATTCCAGACTTGGATGGAAACATTATGTGAACAAATATTGAAGTGAATGTTACGCCAGACTTGGAAAGTTGTACTCACTAATAAATAGAAAATCACACCTGGATATTGAGTGAACAACGTTAATCTATCAGACAATACTGAGACACATTTTGATCTACGCGTGCCCCTTATAAAGAAACACATCAAACATACACCTCAAAAAACTTCAAGTATTGCAAAACAAAGGTACTCGTATAGCAATGAGCAACTACACAAAGAACTTAATTTAGCTCTGATATTAAACCACATAAATACACAGTGTACTAAATTTTTTATACGATCAATTAATGTTCTAGTGCAGTGACGTATAACCTCAGACAAAAAGACTGACACCAAAAATTAAAATACAATAAATTCCCAATCTGTATTTATAAACGTCGAATACATGTAGCAAGTTTAATGCACAATGTAAAATACGAGTATTTCAATAATCCTCATTATGTTAGTTTTAGTTACGTGCAACATACAGCTGAATCATGTAGCAAATTAGATGCTAAACTGATTTAATTAAAATTTAAAAAAGTTTGGATTATTGATTATTTGTAAATAAAGAGCAATTATTCTGGTCAAGTTTTAATTCGTTTCTTCTTCTTCTTCTTCTTCTTCTTCCGGTGCCTGCTCACTAACTTAAGTTGATTATAACCATAGCAAGTTTTTCTGTTTTCCTCAGTTCTGATTAGATTTTCGGCGTTCAAACCAGTCCATTTCTTGAATATTTATTATCCAGGAGGTTTGTGGTCTTTCTGGGCCGCGTTTACCTTCTAGTCCCTCGACTATTACTTGGAACAATTTGTTTTTGTTATTGGAAAACATATGGCCTGTGTAAGCTGGTTTTTGCTTTTTTGTAGATAAGATTAATTCACTGTTTCTTTACATTCTGCGTAATAACTCATTGTTGGTTAGTATATCTGTCCATAAAATTTTTATCAAAGTCGGAATACTCACATTCGAAATGCCTCCAATCGCTTCATTGGTATTCACTTTTAGTGTCCACACCTCTCTTCTATACAAAAGAACAAAGTGCGCATAAGACTTTACCATGCGATACTTAAGTTTCAGATTCTGTATCGTTACATAGAAATTGCTTCATGCGCTGAAAGATTGTTCTAGCAAGTTCTATGCTAGATTTTATTTTTGCCTCAGAATTAAGTTGTCTAAATACTTATACTTCTTAACTTGCTGCAGAATTTGTCTATTTTTTTTGTTGTTTATGTTTATACCGTATTCGTTTCCTTATCTAATAACTTTATTCAGTAGTTGTTGCAGATCTTCCTCGCTATTAGCAATTATCACGGTATCATCAGCGTATCTCAAGTTGTTTACAATGTTACCATTTATTTTGACGCTTTGATAATCCTCTTTCAGTGTCTTAGAAAATATCTATGCAGAGTACAAATTACACAGAAGCAAAGAGAAAACACGTTCCTGTCTTGCCCCTCTCTTTTTATCAACTTGTTTTCACTAGTATGTTCTGCTTCCAGTACAGCTTTTGATAATATTAATATTGTTTTCATATAAACCGTTTCTCATGAGACATTCTATATAAGGATTGTGCCTTTAACATTATTGAATGCTTTTTCACAGTTTTCATTGTTGGTCTCTACACTTTTTATAAATACAAAGAAACGAAATGATGGTTCTCTGGTCCCAAAACCATTACGAAAGCCAAACTGTAGGTATCCAATATCTGTCTCGCATTTTTTATATATCCTGGCATACATTATTTTAAGAAATATTTTTGTTACATGGGACATTAAGCTTATGAACCTGTAGTCGCCGCAGATTTTTAGGATTTTTGTTTTTGATAAAGTGATAAATATTAAATTTATTTAATCTTGCAGTAATTCAGCAGTTTTTGTGTACTCTATTAAAGAGTATAGTCAATTCAAGATTATCTTTGTCAATGATTTTTATAAGTTCTATGTAAGTTTTGTCTTAACTTGGAGCTTTTTCTATTCTAGGGGTTTTTATAGCATGTTTAACTTCAGATTTTCTTCTCTATAGTCTGTTGGCTCTGTTCTATTGCCAATAAATCATTGATATATTTTGCCCAATCTGCTTTTACTTTTTTACATTCGCCGTCTAATAATTTGTTACGAGTTTTATTTTCAAATAAACCAGTCATTTTCTTTATCTTTTTATGCATGGTATGGTCATATTTTTTTTCAGTTTTGACTCCTTTGCATGCTTCCTCAGCGCAACTCTTTTGGCTTCCTTAATTTTTTGTCTTATTTCTCGTTGCTTTGTTTTATACCTTTCTGTGTTTGTGTTTCTATCCTGTCGTCTTTCGCCCATTAATTTTAATATCTCTACTGCCATCCAAAGCTTACTTTTAGTATTTCTTCCTGTGTGTTTAAAATCTTCCCAATGTGTTATTTGATTCTTTCTTGAGTTGTTCAAGACTTTTGTTAAATGTTACAGCGATTTTTTAATCTATTTATTGTTGAGTAATATTTTTTAATTTTTTTAAATGTATCGTTGTTTTGGTGCTAATAAATTATGGTTCGATGGTACGTCTGCACCAGGATAAGTTTTTGCAACTTAACGCTGTTTTTTCACCTTTTGTTTATTAATATTAAATTGATCTGATTATGAACACAGTTTAATTCATTGTCTCGTGGTGATTCCCAAGTATAAAATCCATGAAGGGCAGCTTGAACCATGTATTCATAATTATCAAATTTTCCTCTTGGTACAACTGTACGAGTCTACTCTGTCAATCCTGTCACACAATCCAAAGTCAACAACGATATCTTCAACGCGTCTTTTGCCTACTTTGGAGTTAAAGTCCTCCATTATTATACTAATTTCGTCTCTTTTGATTTTATGCGTCACTTCTTTGAGCTGTTCGTAAAACTGGCCCCCTTTAGTTTCAAATTTATTGCCAGATGGTGCATAAACTTATATTGAATTGATGTTCATCAGATGACCTTGTAGTTGCAGTAATAACACATAATATGACAACAACTGATTGCTCTATTTGTTTAGAAACTATTACGCCTACTCCATTTCAGTGATTGGCACTTTTTTCCAGAAAAATAAACTGTGTGTTCTCTAATGTGTCTTTTTCCTGATTGAGACCAACGCTCAGAATTTTAAATTCTAATCTTTCCACCTCTTAGATGGTATTGTAGATTTTACCAGCCTCGAACATACTAATAACATTACATTTGATAAAAACTGGTTTTTTAAGCTATGATCCACTCTCGGGTGGCACCTCTCCATCTAAGATATGCCGCGAACTAGGGATTCTTCTACTGGTTTTTACTTGCATGGTTATTGATCTTGGGAAATAGTGCAGTAGTTTCCCTTTGCTTTCTATACCGCAGTATTACAATCGGGGATGCCATTGTGGAGTCGCTTGTGAATGTGTCTTATTATAACCAATTTGATTTATACTAATTCGTTTCTGTCCACACATAATTCGAAAGAGTCAAATCTTATTTTAAGTTAACACGAAAAGCTCCATGTTACTTTAATCTTCAATTCCAAGGAATTGAATTAATTCTGGTAAATTATTTGCTCTCATACAACAATATCCAAGTTGATACTTAGTGGCCAAGGCAAACAAACAGTAGTAAAACTCATATTAAGTTTTTTAGTCAAAAAACGTTAATGATGGCATTCAGCAGCTGGGCGCTCACCGTTAAAGCGCTGTGACCAACTGACAGCTTAAAGATTGCTTTGAACCTTGCGCACTTGGCCATTTAGAACAAAAAGCCGTTTGTTTTGTCGCTAACGACATTTCAATTTGTCACCGAGGTGGTCGCTCGTCTAGACGCCCAGGTCGAGACAGCTTCCGCCGCTACCTGGACTTCTTTGATGCCTGTCCCATTCTGCGCTCGATTTATGCCGCGCCGCGCAATTTTCGGGTAGTAAACCTGAGTAGGCAGCAGTAAATTACAGGGAATTTGGCTTCTCCGTACAAATTGCTCTTGTCACTCGCCACCGGCGCGCGGATCCGTCCTTCGGCGCCGCCGGTCGAAAAAGCGCGTCCTGCGTATCTCCGTAAGTGAATTAAAATCAAATACGGCGGGGGACAATAACAATAACAATGAGCAGATGCAGCAGCGTAAACGCATTATAATAGAGATGCATGCAGATCCCGCAGGAGCCGGCGCGCTTAATTGATCCCCGATGACTGGGGCCGGCGCGAAACGCCGCGGCGGGGGCGCGCGCCACCCTGCACTCACGGGTATTTAGTTACAGTGCAGTCGATTAACATTCAGGGCTGTTTGGGGCCCTTCGGCTCGATCTCGGGCGCGTGAATCGATCAGCCGCGGGGCTGGTCACGGGCAATAGCGGCCTTATGAATTTCGAGTGCCGCAAACACGGGCTGCTGCCCCTAATCCGAACCAGAAGCGACAGTTAACTTAATCCGCTAAGAGGAGCGCTGATCGCTCCTGTAATCGCTGTCCATTTCTATTCCACGTCCAATAAGTCACAGAGGCGCCCCGACCGCCTCTGCCTTCATTTGGCACCTACGGTCACATTTTAGCAACAAAGACCTTTTTTGTAAATCGTCTTGAACTTGAGAAGGAACAAACTTGCTAATTTAACATTTGTTTTAAAAGTAACTTTAACCACTCAATCACATGCCAATCCGAAACAACATCCTTGTATATGAGCTATTCAACTACTGAGACATGACCAAAAAGTTAGCGAAAGTTGTAGACGAAAAACTGTATACCACCAAAAGTATATTCAATGATACTGTTAAAATGAATTGCAATATATCAGATACGTATAGAAAGAGGAAAGGACTTAATAGAGTTGTAATTAAATACTTACACCATTTAAATGACACTCAAGACATCTAGACAAACTCACAACACTGGGGGATTAACTTGGAAATATTATTACTGTTCTAAGTAGAAAGAACAAAATGCATTTAAACATGGTTTATGTTGACCTAAAATTAGCTGACAACAAAAAGATATTTACAATATTAACTTACTACAACATTGTATTGTAGATATTGAACCTCCCAGAGAAATGTAATGCAACGCACGAAATAACTGTCAACTGGGTGGATATACTAAAACGTTCTGTAATAGACATTTTGCCTGCAATTTTGAATTAATGGGATGTCCAAAGAATTGTCTTCAAAACGTGTCAAAAATTGACTTCATCATCTACCTTAACATAATCTGAAAAAGGAATCCTTGCAAGAATTCTTTAAAACCATTGGAACAAAATATATAGCAGAAGGCCTTTTCAACTTTAAGAGCCTGGTCTGTGGCTTTTGGCTTACTACCACCAAGGATAGAGAATTAACCAAGGTCTAAAATGAAAAAAACACAGTTTTTTATCAACAGGCTTACTCACTTATTAACCGAGCGATCCGATGAAAATACCAAATCTTCTGGATTTTTTTGTTTCCAGTAGTGTCTCTAACTCTGACTTATCATCTAAACACTAACAGCATTAACCAGCACCACCATAATACACATCAAAAGAGTTCCGAGTTACATAACTCTGAAATCGACTGGAGCGAATACAGAAATGCAATCAGCAACACCACGCACACCAAAAGAAGGCTTACAATCCTTAATAAATTGGACGAAGTTATGAATAATTTAAGATCAATCCTCCAACACGCAACCTGTCCCTCTTCTCGAGGCCCAAAATAGAGAAGCATAAATATTCCACTGGAACTTAAAAAACTAATCATGGATAAAAGAAAAGGCCAGGTAAGGTGATATCGAAGTCAACTTGCCAACAACTCAAATTCATATTAAAAGAGGCACAACAGACAATTTCAATATTACATTCCTCATCTCAATGTGGCAACCGATTAAAAATTTTTTTAAATGCCCCACTTCGTAAATTAAATCTCACAGCTGATTCACAGCCGAGAAGTAATAAATAATAATTGGACAGCTGTCCAACAGCTGACTGAATGTGTTGACACCAATCAACGACGCTTCACACCAAGAAATCTAAGACTTCTTCGATAGTCCTTACCTCTAACAAAAACTTTTAACTTATTTACTACTAAAGAAATTAAAGGTGAAATCGCTAGTCTGAATAACAAAAAATTATTTGTTGTTCGGTTTATTTTAATTCTCCAGTTGTTGAAGCAATGCTGCAGGAGCTTTAAATGATGTTGTAACTGGGTTATAATTTGTTAGTAATAAGGGCGTGTCACCCGCAAAGGTTGCAATGGTGGTGGTATTTGTAGTGGGTAGGTCTGTGATGCAAATTAGATATAGCAGTGGACCTAGGATGCTCCTTGTGGATCACCAAATTTTAATTGACAGTAGTTGAGTAGGCAGTATTGTTGTTTTATTTGGAAGTACCTTTCGGTAACGTAAGATTTTAAAAGTAGGTAATACGGACTAGGAAAGGTGTTTTTAATTTTATACAGTTTTATAACAGTTTAGCATGCCACCCCTTATCAAATGCTGTACATATTGTTTTTTCTTGAGGCCTTTGCGATCTTGTTTACAATTCTGTAAGACTGTTGAATTGTAGAGTGTCGTTCTCTAAATCCAAATTGATAATCTGGAATAATAATTGATAGGTCCGTATCATTTCTGATTCTTTGCAGTAACAGTTTTTTGAACAATTTAGATTATGGGTAGTAAGTTAATCGGACGATACGAGCTTGGTTTGTTAGCTGGTTTTCCAGGGTTTGTAAATTATTATGCTTTGTGCAAATTTCCACATTAGCGGGTAGTACGACATTCGGGGCTTGCTGTTATAAATGGTTGTTAGCAGAATTATTGCTGTTATTGACTGTTGACTGAGTATTTTTCCCGTAACTAGCCAGGTGCTTTGTGCTGATTTAAATTCTTAATTTTTTGTACGACTTCTTTGGGTGAGAAAGGTTTGAGGTATAAAAACATCTGACAAAGTATTTCTAGAAAACCTTCAATTTCGTTGTCGTTGTTGTTTATGTTGAGTTTTAGCGGTGTAAACACTTCAGCTAGATGTTCAGCGATGGTGGTAGCTTTTTCTCTATCAGTTTTCGCCTAACTTCTATTTTTCTTTGTAGAGGTATTGATATTTGCGGTCGTTTAAATTTCATTATCACCTTCCAAATGGTTTTCTTTAGAAAGAGTAGTAATATAGTGTTCAAAAGTTAAGTTCCTTGCGTTTCTAAGAGCATTGTATAGCTTTCTTCTTAATCTGTTGTAGATCAGTTTGTCGTCGTTGTTATGCGATCTCTGTCATCTGCTTCGAGCTTTACGTTTTCCACTTACTAACTCACGTGTATGGGGAGGAATATTTTTTTCTTTTTTACGTCTTTGAACTGTCACTCAACACTTCGAAGCTTTCTTTCTGTCTCTATTTTTTGTTTTAGATGTTGGTTTACATTAAAAAACCTCCAGTTTATCGTCGGACTTTGCGTCGCTTACTAGGGTTTTTTCACGTCTTGTTTTAAATCGTTGCATTGAATGGCTCGTGGTAAGTCTCTCTCTATAGAATTTACGTCGAAGCTATATCGAAGCTATATTTACGAAAGCTATCAGTGCTTAACACCGCAAAAAGATTGAGGGTTTTTACTCCGACGGTGCATTTTACGTTACAACGCTACAGAGAAACAAGAAGTTTTAGGAATCGCCATTGCTCTGGGCCATCATGAGTCACATCTGATACAGATCAGTTCCTCAAGCTAATGAATAAGGAAAATAGAAGATTAAACGCCCAAAATGTTGTTGCGAAGTTTAACCGGGGATGTGATAAAACACTATCAGTCAGAACAATAAAGATGTCTTCATGGTCGTATTAAGACCAAAAAGCCGTTGTTATTACGGGATAATAAAACTTAACGGCTTTAATAGACACAAAAGCATCGTTTATTGACAATTGGAGAGTTGTAAAACATACTATGGACAGACGAATCCAAATTTTCAATCGTTTTCAGTCAGAAACGGAGAAACTTTGTGCGTCGGTCTAAGGCTAAAACATAAGGTGGATCTGTTTTAGTGTGGAGGTACTTCTTTTTGGCTGGTGTGGGAACTTAGTAAAAGTCGATGGCATTATAAGAAAAGAACTTTATAAAAATTTTATAGAAAACCCCATACCATCTGGGTTGCGATTAATCTTGTTGCAAGACATCGATTCTAAATATATTTCAAAGCTTTGTAAAGACTATCTAGCAAACCAAGCAAATAAAAAATGCTATAAAATAATAACATGGCCATCACAGAGTCCAGACCTCAATCCCACAGAGTTACTATGGTATGGGCTGAACAGAACGACAAGAAAGGAGCCTCTCACGGCGAAAAATCATCTTTGAAGTTTTTTAAGGTGTTTAGAGAGATGTACTACTCGAGAGATTAAAAGAAAATTAATCAAAAGAATGCCTAGAATCGTAAAAGTAGTATTAAATGCAAAAAGTCACAAGAAAAACGAAAAGACCACAATAACCAATAACACATGTTAGAAATCATACAAGCAAATGGATAAGAAATAACAAAGAAAAACTTAGGTATTTGCAAAACATCTTGAAACTGTATTTCAGACATATGCAGCAATGACGATAACCTAGGAGGAAAATGATATACATACTGCCTATCAAAATTTTCAAACTCAAAGAAATCCAAAAAATTATACACACCCAAATCGACCCTACAAAAGCACCGGGTTTTAACCTAATCACCGGTAAAGTACTGCAGGACACTACTTATAAATGTTTGAAACTCATAACGCTTATCTTAAACGTCATACTGAGATTTAATCATTTTCTTAGACAATGGAAGATAGCTCAGATACTAATGATATACAAGGTCCATCCCAAAAGAAATGAGCCTTATTTTTTTTCGGACGCGAGTGTACATTCCGGCGTGCTCTGACGCTTGGGGCAGGTGGTGGGGGGTCTTAGCTTCCATACGCGGTCGGTGCAAGTCGGCTCTGAGCTCTCGAGCGGCAGGACGGTGTTTCCGTGAATGTCTATTTTCAATTTCGACACGGCGCGATGGATTCAAAATCGATCAACGCTACGCAATTAAATTCTGCTTCAAACTCGGCAAGAATGCTACCGAAACGTTTGGAATGCTTCAGGAGGCCTTCAAGGATGATTGTTTATCGTACTGCAAGTTAAAAGTGGCACAAAGCATTTAAGGAGGGCCAAGAGGTGGCGACGAACCTCGGTCTGGACGACCGTCAACCTCCCGAACCGACGAGAACGTGCAGCGTACAACCCGGACGCACAGTGAATGCCGCCTTCTACCTGGAAGTCCTCAAAAGACTCAAAAGAAAGGTCACAAGTAAGCGGAGCGCGATCAAAACGACTGGAGTTTGCACCACGACAACGCGCCGAGCCACACCGCGTTCATCGTGACCAAGTACCTGGCCCGGATTCAACTCGGCTGGTTCAGCCTCCCTACAGCCGGACTTGTCTCCCCGGACTTCTTTTGTTTCGCGGTTGAAAAGAGTGCAAAGGGCAAGCACTGGGACTCGTTGAGGACATCCAAGAGAATGTCACAGCAGCCCTCAAGGACATCCCTAAGGAGGCCTACCAGGAAGCCTTCCGGACTTGGAAGACCCGTCTCCAAAAGTGCATTGATGCAGGAGGATCCTATTTTGAAGAATTTTGAGGTGTTGTAGCGATCTGCTCAATAAAACTATTTTTTTTTGAAAAAGGCTCATTTCTTTTGGGATGGACCCTGTAAGTCGCCTTCCTTACTATCCAAGGTGTTCGAGAAACTGTTTCTTAAAAAGCTTAAACCGGTATGAGATCAAAAATAATGCATACCAAATTATTAATTTGGGTTTTGGAACCAGCACAGTATTATAGAGCAAGTTCATTGAATCAAACAAATTAGTAACGACTTGGAATATAAAAGATATTGTTATGCTGCATTTCTATATATTAGTCAGACTTTCGATAAGGTGTGGCACAAATGACTACTATCTAAACTAAAAAGTAATTTACTACACCACTACTATCAAGTCTTGAAATCTTATCTAGAAGTCCGTTGGTTTCTTATAAAAAAAAAACAAGAGGAATACTCTGAAACTTATTCCATAAAATCTGGTGTAGCGTTTTAAGGGCAGCATTTTACCTTATATATACATTTGACTTACCAATCACTAGGCTTATAACAGTGGTCATATTTGCCGATGATATGGCAGTGTTAGCTTCGCACACGAATGCAGCTGATGCGTCAACTAACCTACAGAACCGCCTATATAAAATTGCCGTTTGGCTAAGAAGGGTCAACAAAACAAAGTCTAGACGCATAATACAATAAATAATTACAATGAAAAAGACTTATGACAATTACCACAAACTGAAGATGTGAAATACATCTCAACCGGAGACTGACATGGCACAAGCACATATTCACAAAGCGGAAGCAGCTCGGGATCAATTTTAGTAAAATATACTGTCTCATAAGCCGTAATTTACAACTGACATTAAAAAATAAGCTAGTGAATACTGAAGCCAGTATGGACGTATGGTATTCAATTATAGGGAACAGCCAGCCTTTTAAATATCGAACTTCTTCAGAGGTTTCAAAATAAGGCGATAAGAGCAATTGTCAATGCCCCGTGGTATGTCAAACCATATAATAAGTGACCTTGAAATAAAAATATTAAAGAAATTAAAAATTATAATATAAAATACCAAGACAGAATAAATGTGCACCTGATTGAGTTAGCAAAAACAGTTGTGGACAATACTAATAAAGTCAAGAGGCACAAACGTGTTAAGCCCTCCGATCTTATTGACAGGTTTAACTAAGTTAGTTAATAATAACAGACAATATTATTATAAAGTAACTAGGTGTATATATTTATATAAGAAAATTATATCTCATTTTTATATTATTTATGTATAATTGTAACATACATTAAATAATTACTAAATAATTTATCAGAGAAAGAGGACAATCAAGGAAATGTTCTGTACAAGGCACTTAACTGTTTATTATTACATGCAATTATTTGTATATAACAGATTGTAAATATAAAGAAGTTATTTAATAACTGCAAAGAGCGTTTTTTTTGATGAAACAATGTTTAATAATAGGTCTAGTAAAAATAAATCCATTATTTTTGCATAAAATTGAAGGTTTTATTTAACATACAAGAAATGTTATGGAGTTGTTCTGCTCCGATCGTTATCAAATTTGGTATACAGTATGATATGACTGAGGGATGAATACATGTTATTGCTTTTTTCTGTGTGACTCAAAACTTTAGAGATATGAAGTATGAAAGTTTACCGCTTAACAATAATGATTATGAGAGATATCATTAGTATTAACTGCAAAAAAGTGTTAAACACAAAGATACATTTGACAACGAGCACATCTGATGAAAAATAATGCATTGCATCGCTCGCCCTCGATGTCCTTCTGACAATTTTCGAGGGTTCTTGGGAAAGAAACAGTGGCAGGAGTTTCAAATCGGGGAGGTCTCTCTAGTATGTATCCTGCCTTAAATAAGGAATATTTGATCATGTCTACAAAACATTCTGCATTATCAACGAGTAGAGCTTCAATATGTTGTCCCTTTTGGAAAGACGAAGACCAACACGTTCAACTCGAATGCGATCTTGGAACTTCCTCACAAAATGCTTGAATTGGCGATTGAAAAAAAGATCCAGAGGTTGAATCAACCCGGTTGCCTTTGCAGGAATGACTTTCTTGACAAAAGTGGTGTTGGCAGGCTTGACAGACTCGATCATTTCGTGAACCTTGAACAGTTTAGTTGAATCACAAAGGAGCAGAAAGTTGTTCGGTGCATTTGAAAAGAGGACATCGCGGAAGTACTCCTTGGTTCTTGCCTTATTCTTGATGGCAGAGGTGTTGGCCACAACATGAATGTTGTGGCCAACCCTGCGTTCCCTTTTGATTTGCCTCTTGATTTGCCTCTTTCATACATATATACAAAGGAGACATAAGTTCACCAGCTGCAGTAATTGCAGGCATAACAGTCGATGAATGCTGGATGGCATTTGGAGTTTGGACACACCCGATGACTGTCTTCTCTCCTTGAACTTCCAAAGTGCTATCCGAGATAACTTCTAGATTAATGCCCATTTGATCAATGTTGATTACTCTGTGTGACCGAAAGTCATTAGGAATGAGTGACTGGACTACCAAAACAAACTGTAGAGCATTGTCCTCGATCTTCTTCTCCTCGTCAGCAAACCGGAGGAAAACAAACTTCGTCACTTTGCGAGATACAATGCGATTCTCTTTTTTCCAGTTGTAAATGAAAAATCGAGACGCAGAGAATTGCGATGGACGAAGTGGTTGAGGGAAAGACTGGTTGACAAGAATGGCCCGTCGTTGAACATCATAATTGTGGACAATTAGATGATGCTCTTTTGCATCCCTGAAAATGCCATAACATTCGTCCTTGTGAAGTTTCTCATTTCGAGACTAGAAGGTGGATGCATAAAAACCTCCAAGCCAAGCTCCCAAAGGTTCTGGCGAGTATCTATCGATGCGTGTGGCCTGGCGTTGTTTTGATAAAACATAATTTCTGCCCTAGCGGCCAAAGTTGGCCGATTCTGGGCGATTGCTTCCTTCAAACGGTCTAACTGTTCACAGTACAGGTTCGAATTAAGAGTTTGGCCGTAGGGGAGCAGCTCATAGTATATGATTCCTTACCAATCCCACCAAACGCACAGCAAAACCTTTCCGGCCGTCAATTCTGGCTTGGCCCCGTTTGTGCCGGCACACCGCGCTTCGACCACGACCGTTTTCGCTGGGCGTTGCCGTAAGTGATCCATTTTTCATCGCTACTCACCATCCGCTTCAGAAATGAGACGATTGTGATTAAGCAGCGATTCACAGATGAAGATTTGGCCCATAAGGTTTTTTTTGCGTTAACTCGTGTGGCACCCATACATGCAGCTTCTTTTTGTATCCAGCCTTTTCCAAATAGAAACAGTGCTTATATGTAAGTCGGACTCGGTCAGTTCCATGATTTTATCCACATTTTCGATAATTGGCCTTCCAGAGCGTGGTGCATCTTTGACATCGAAATTACCGGAACGGAATCGACGAAACCAAAAACTGCGCTTAATTGGCTGTTACAGTATCAGAACCATAAACACTATTCACATTTTCAGCCGCCTGGCTTGCGTTTTCACCTTTCCCGAAGAAAAACTGTAAAGTATAGCATATTTTCTCTTTGCTGGTGTCCATCTTTGGCGTGACCTCAAACAAAACTGAGTCAACCATTCACAAAACTGTCAAATAAGTTTTTGTAGTACGAAATGTCAGCTTTCTAACGCCATCTAGTGTAAACCGATCGAACTTTTAGAGCGCGAGATACAATTTATTAAAGCCATCTATTGGAAAAATAATGGATTTCTTTACTAGACCTATTATTTAAGTTAATTTTTTCCAGTGTTTAGGATTATTTTTTACGTTGGATATTAATATAATAACTTGTTTTCTTACACTAAAATGTATAAATTTATTTTTTACTTAGTGTCCATACCTCCATGAGCAGTAGTGTACATTAATATCTCACGGTATATAGAAAAATGTATAAAAGAAATAAACAATCAAAGTTAGAGAACTTCGTTTCGTTTGTCGAAAGTTCTCAGATAAACATAATAAACAGGGAAGTCCTCTACAAACGCAAAAGCTCACTTTAACTACTCTGTTAGCATAAGTCAAGTCGGATCCTTAGCTCGGTCCCCAAGCATGCGGGCGCAGCGCGGCCGCAACACTAAAGTTCACTTTATACGGCTCGGCGCCATCAGCGCGACGCGTTAACTTGCAGCGACAGCGTAGGACAAGAGAGGCTTTCAAAATAATTAGAAGAGGAAGAATCGCGTTATAAATAATAAATACGCGCTGTTAGTGTGTCGATGTAAGATGGGGCGCGTGCGACTCCATGCAGAACACGAGCGGCCCCGTGCGGTGGTGCATGCATGAAAGACGCAGCGCGGGGCCGCTCTCGCCGAGGGCGCTAATTTGATTCCGATCCCTGCAGGCATCATATTCTGATCTTTTATGAAATAGCTATTGTCGTAAAAATACGCTGTTTGCCGAAAACGCGCCAGCTCGGGCGTAAACAACCGAACAAGGCGGGTTTGGCTGTTGCTCGATTTAAAGTTGCGGGAATCGATGAAAAGTTATAGGCAGATAGAAATGTACGAAGTAAACTACAACAATAAGATCAAATTTACATTATCTGGAGCTGAAAGTCAGAAAGGAGATTCAAAAAATAGTTTTTTCACCAATTACCCATATGATGTTCTCTATTACTTCTATAGTCATAACAGGTCTGTTGACAAAAAAATGTAATAAAATTATATCAACGTTATTCCTCTACGAGATAACGCGACCAGAAAATTTGGTTTGAAGTAAAATGAGTGTTTCACGCGCTGAGTGACGTGTGGCTTCATCTTGTTGAAATTGCAAGTCATTTAAGTTCAACTCGTTGGTTTTATTAGAAAAATAATTTGTTTAGCATCTCCTGGCAGCACACACCATTGACAATAACACCATTGCCATCTTCGTCTACAAAGAAACATAGTCCAATGATTTCTCGAGCCCACAATGCACACCAAACATAGCACATGGATTATCACTACCCCAGATGTGCAAATTGTGACATTTTATAAAGCCGTTTAAAGGAAAATAAGCTTCATGGCTCTATGTTTGTTTTTTTTTGCAAAAATTAGCATTAAGTGCTATCTTTCTAAAACCTAAATCAAAAATGTACTCTGTTAGTCTTTGATAGACTTTACCATCTATTTAAATATTAACTGTACACAGTCTAATTTCCAACGTTCATAGAACGCAAACTACGTGCAATTCCAATCTTAAAGTTTAATTTGGACCACCCTATATAACAAATTATTATTAATTTACATTTTAGGATAAAGAATTAAAAAACGTAGTACCTCTTTTCAAACAAAGCAGCAAAATTCAAACAATATGCTGTACAATAGAAAAAAATAATAATATTGATGCTTAATTTTGTTTGCACTTGTAAGACTTACTTATTACTATAGTTCGGATATTCAGGCAAAATGCCGAGAATGCCTAAAAATGCTTATTTTGACTATTTTTATTTGTAAATGTCTTTTTTTCTTATAACAGTTATATCAGCTTATTTAGTCACATAAATTTGGTTTTTCATAGAATACATAGCAGCAACAAAAATTACATTTCATTATTGCTTTGTTAATTAATTGGTTCCGGTAATTTGTTAATCCCTTACCGAGAATTCGACCTGAAAATGCATACTACTTTAGTATTAACACCTACTTTGTTTGGTAATTTGCATTCATTTTCATTCGTTTTTACAAGAAGGTTTTTTCTGTCACAATGCCAAAAGTGCGTTCTTTTGTCACCGACAAATTAAATAAATTTGTGTGAGAGCTTGGAAGTAACATTTTTTCAACTGATGGTTCTGTGCTCTTCTGTAAAATCTGTGAGAAACCAGTGAATTTCGAGAAAAAGTATTTTGTTACTCAACACACTGAAGGAATCTTCCATAAGAGAGCAATCAAAAAGAAAGTAGCCGCTCTAAAAACTAAAAACGTTTGTGTCAACATCCAATTGACAATCTAAGTTTTTGTTTGACTTATATAAAGCTTTTGTGAGTGCTAGAATTTTGTTATGAAAATTACAACATCCGTCATACGGTCATTTTTTGAAAAGAATGTCAAACAAAGTCAACGCTAGAAAAAAATTATCTCGACAGAGCTTACAAAACCACAATGGATGAAATTTAAAGAAACATTAAAAACAAGAAGACTTAGATATCAATAGATGAGACAACAGATGCTACAGAAAGGTAAGTTAAAAATTGCAAACTTTAGCTTCTTGGTATCAATACAACACGATTTTGCAGGCACATCACAAGTGTAATTGTTGGATCTTTGGGGCAAATTAAGCATTTAAAATTTATTTGTTAAATACCGAATCTTTTAATAGGGCAAATAGCAAATAGCACTACAAGCGTACAATTATTCACGTCTTTTCTGTCACTACTTTGGCCAGAGAAAATTCTTCATGGCAACGTCCTTATGTTCGTAAGCGATGCTGCCCCATATATGAAAAAAGCAGACAATGCTCTGAAAGTATTATTTTCACATATGTTGCATTTGACATGCCTTGTCCAAGGGATACATTGTGTAGCAGAGGAAATACGTAAACAATTTTCAGACGTGGATATGTTCAGTAAAAGAATTTTTCTAAAAACACCATCTAGGATAAGATTTTTTAAAGAATTAGCACCGGACCTAGCTCTACCACCTCAACCAATATTAACTAGATGAGGTACGTAGATTTTAGCTGCATGCTACTACGCTACCAATTTTACAAAAATTAAGGAAATAGAAGTTTAGACGAAGATTCGGCAGCATAAATCAAAACAGCCAAGAAACTTTTTGAGAAAAAAGTTAACAAAACGATCTGGCCTTTATTTCAACTAATTATGCTACAATTCATAGTACCATAGTAAGTTTAGAAAGCAGGGACTTAACGTTGATTCCATCAATATTGCAAATAATACCATACGAGACATATGTAGTGTCTTAAGCAAGAAGCGACGCACTATTAAGAGAAAATCTGAAACTGTATTTTCCACAAATTAAGATTTTGAAGTAAAAATCTAGCTTGCATTCTTTCTGGAAACGTATTTGTAAAAAACGTAAATTACGATGTTCCAGAAATCACGTGTTTTACATTTTTAACATCAGTAGATGTTCTTTTTCTCAGCTAAAATATTTATTGTCCGATAGGAGACAATCCTTAACGATAGAGGTTTTAAGAAGACATCTTATTATTAGCTGTAATTTTAGTAGATAACGTTTTTTTTACTATTTTACAATTAAAAATGCAGTCTACATGATAAATTGTATATTAAAATAAGTGAAACAATAACGCCTATTCAGTTCCTTAAAATACCTATTTCATTTCTTTAAATGTTTATTTTTAAATTTTATAATAGATTCTTGCTAGTACCTACAAGCAGACCGAACGTGCGAGCCGAGCTATACCTGAGTTATCTCAACGGCGGAGCCGTAGCCGTAGCCTCGCTTAAGGTCAGGCAAATTTATGTATTTATTAATTTAATTTCAACGTTTAACTGAGAGTTAAACAACTGTTTCACCTTTAAAAACCCAATGACATCAACAAATATTGTGCAACACCAGCCAGCTACGAATACGCAAATTTCACAAACGTTCCTATCACAGCCTTATACATTCCCACCTAACCAACAGCAATTACTACAACCTTACATGCAAAATTTAAACCCTCAACAACCTCAATATTTTCTATAATCACAGCACCCCCCACAACAATCTATTTATGATCACCCACAGCAAATTAACAACAAAAGAATGATATCAACCAGCGATGAAGAAATTGCAAATTCATCAAACGAAAATTCATGACAAGTAATTAAAAGTGTCAAGAGAAGAAAAACATTCACAAACAAAGGAATAACACCGACTAACATTCAATTATCTAATAAATTTAGTGCCTTAAATCCTAACCCAGAAAGCACCGACAACCAAACCGCAGTTATCATCCCTAGACCTCCTCCCATTTTCGTATACGGAGTTGCCAACTTCCCAGAAATGATAAAAAAATTAAATGAAATAATTGAAGAGGAGCAGTTCTCCTCTAGAAGTATGTCCAATGATACAGTAAAAATAAATTGTAACACCCCTTCAGGAAACTATCTAAGTACATGAAAGAAAACAATATCATTCACCATACTTACCAACCCAAAGAGGAAAGAGCTCTTCGAGTGGTAATAAAATACTTGCATCATTCCATGGACACTCAAGATATAATAGATGATCTCGAATCCCAGGGGCATAAGGTAAGGAACATCATCAATGTGCTAAACAGAAAGGACAAAACACCGCTGAATATGTTCTTTGTGGACCTAGAACCAGCAGACAATAATAAAAGAGTCTACGATATCCGTACGTTATGTCATTGCGTTGTACAAGTCGAACCTCCAAGAAAACAAAACAACGTAATACAATGCACACGATGCCAATTATATGGACACTCCAAAAAATACTGTAACAGACCCTTTAAATGTGTAAAATGTGGCAATACGCACAGTACCGCCAGTTGCAAAAAAACTAGGGACACCCCAGCTACATGCGCTTTATGTGGAGGTCCACACCCTGCGAATTACAGAGGTTGTGAATATTACCATCGTTTATACAAAAGAAACCCTGTCTCAAACAACAATATTAATCCTCATATTACTCCAACATTATCAAATCTTAATCAACAAACACCTGCACCTATTGTTAACAACCCACTTCAAAACTACAACTACACTAAAACAGCCAACAATAATACTAATTGCACACCACAATCACAGAATGTTAATACAGAAGATAACATCAGCGAACTGCTAAATAAGTTCTTAGAAGAATTCAAAAACATGTTTAACCAGCTTTTACATCAGAATAGCATGGTACTAAACATGCTAACCATGTTAATTGGACAAAAGTAATGGCCAAGTTCCTTCGAATAGCACTTTGGAACGCCAATGGTATCTTATAACATAAAGAAGAAATAAAAACCTTCCTTCACTACAACCTAATTGATATTCTTTTAATCAGCGAATCCCACATTACCAACATGTCATACTTTAAGATTGCCGGATACAAATTCTACCACACTAACCACCCAGACAACACAACCCACGCAGGATCTGCAATATTAATAAAATACACCATCGAACATTATGTAATACCTGAATATGCAAAAGATTACTTACAAGTCACTTCGATAAAAGTTAAAACTCTACCATTTGACATAACCATAAGTGCTATATATTGTCCCCCTCGCCACCAACTTAAAAAAGAACATTTTGAAGAATTCTTTAAAACGCTTGGCACTAAGTTTCTCGCTGGTGGCGACTACAACAGTAAAAATACCCTATGGGGATCACGAACTACTACCACGAAAGGAAGATAATTAGCCAAGGTCCTACAGGAAGCGAAATACAATTTTTTATCAACGGGCAGTCCAACTTACTGGCCAACTGATCCCAGGAAAATTCCAGACCTCCTGGACTTTTCGTCACTAATGGCATTTCAAACTCCTATTTGGACATTGTCCCCAACTTAGATTTATCTTCCGATCACTCACCAGTAATAGCAACAGTCAGCACAACTATAATAAATGTTAAAAGCCACCTAAGATATATAATTCAAAAACTGATTGGGAAGACTACAGGAATAAAATCAACGAAAGCATCAATCTAAAAATAAGACTAAAAGAACCCAATGAAGTAGAGGATGCCTTAAATAACCTAACCACAATATTATTACAAGCCGCTCACCAGGCAACGCCGCCCTCGAAAATTCATGTTAGTAACATTAATATCCCTTTAGAAATTAAAAACTAATAGCAGAAAAAGAAAAGCCAAAGCAAAATGGCACCGTAGCCATTCCCCAACAGACAAAACAGCTTATAACCAAATAACAAGGAAACTCAAACGCCAAATAAAGGAATCTCAACATGTATCGTTTAGAAACTACATATTAAACTTGAATCGTTATGATAATTCCATCTGGAGACCCGTTAAAGCAGCTCTCAAACCAGTTCACGCAAACCCCCAGTTCGCAAGCAAGATCCCACCCGGGGCCATGGGCAAAAGCAACAAGGAAAAAGCCGACCTATTCGCCCAATATCTAGCAGAAGTATTTACTCCTCACGATAACACACCAAATCAAGAAGTTTCCGATTTTCTGAACAACAAACCTGCTCCTGCAGAACCTATAAAACCAATCATTCCTAAAGAAATCATAGATGTAATAACTCAATTAAATATTAGAAAAGCTCCAGGTCCTGACCTGATTACACCAAAATGTTGAAAGAACTCCCCAAGAAAGGTATTGTAATGCTCACATATATATTCAATGCGGTTTTAAGACTACAGTATTGGCCCAAACAACTAAAAGTTGCTGAAATAATTATGATCCCCAAGCCTGGCAAAATCCAAATCATGTATCTTCCTACAGACCAATAAGCTTGTTATCAGCTATCTCCAAACTACTGGAAAAACTAATCCGCAGCAGAATGAACTCATTTTAGATGTTATCCCTGACCACCAATTCGGATTCCGGTTACAGCACTCAACGATCCAGCAATGTCATCGAGTAGTTCACAAAATTAACACATCCCTGGAAAATAAAGAATATTGTACATCGGCTTTTTGGACATAGGCCAAGCCTTCGACAAAGTTTGGCATGATGGCCTTTTTATAAAATCAAGCTCCTTCTTCCTCTCTCTTCTACCTACTTAAATCCTATTTAAAAGACCGTCAATTTAGAGCTAAAGTAAATGGTGAATTCTCTGACTCATACGATATTAAAGCTGGAGTACCACAAGGCAGCGTTTTAGCCCCCTTGCTATACTCATTATATACAGCAGATCTCCCAACCACAACAAATACCTTAATTGGTACGTTTGCTGATGACACAGCTATTCTGGCTAGTCACGAAAATCCCATAATCTCAGCTTCTTACCTGCAGGACCATCTAAACCTAATTGGAAACTGGGTCAACAAATGGAAAATAAGAATTAATGCATCAAAATCAACCCAAGTAACCTTTACACTGAGAAAAGGTAGATGTCGTCCTTCGGTCACCTTCAACAATGCTCCCATTACACAATCTTCTTCAGTGCGTTATCTAGGACTACATCTTGACGAAAAAATGAATTGGAAAGAACACATAACCAGAAAGAGGAAACAAATAGATCTGAGGTTCAAGGAGTTACACTGGCTGCTTGGAAGAAAATCGCATCTACCACTCGAGGAAAAATTTTTACTATATAAAGTAATATTACTACCCATATGGACATACGGCATTGAATTGTGGGGCTGTGCCAGCAAATCAAATATTTCCATTGCCCAAAGATCCCAATCCAAAATCCTGCGTGAACTCACTAACGCTCCATGGTATATGTCTAATAATACACTGCATAATGACCTCCGCATCCCATACATCACTGAAGTTATCCAGCAAAGAAGCAACAACCATCATACCAGACTTACAACACACAGCAACCCTCTTATACGCCCACTTCTATATTCTCAAGACAACAGAAGGCTAAAACGTCTCTGGCCAAACGACATCCGATGAAAACGACGAGGACTCTTCGATGGTAGAGGCCTCAACATGACCGATAAGGATTTTCATATTTAAGATCCTATGTTAGCACATTAGCCTATAGAATACATATTCTGATTGCTAATTTATTGTACAATAATAAAATTTAAAAAAAATTATAATGCCTAAACATCCGGGCTTTACTTATTACTGACAAATTGTTAGAATATTTAATATAATCAAATGGATAGTAATAGCATATAACTATTTTTTTTTCTTCAGCCTTTTAGCGCCCAGTATTGAGCATTGGCCTCCCTTTTTGGGGGGGATTTGGCAATTAAACGCCACGCTTGCCGGGCGGGTTGGCGAGTGGATAGTGAATGTACTTTTTACGACCGCCAAAGGTGTTTGTATGACGGCCGGAGAGCATTAAATGTTTTTTTTTGTCATTGCTGGGGTTCGAACCCGGAGCCCCGTGCGCCAGTTTGGCAGGTTGAGGCCTTTACCTAGCGGCTGTCGTGCTCTCCATATAACTATAAAAATTTAAAATACACTTCCAAAATTTCTGCATTTTAAAAATTTAATTTCAGTTGCTAGCTCACCCTACCAACATTTTTGATAAGTGTTTAATTAATTCTAGTGCAAATTAAGAGGTCAAATAATTACAAAAAAAGTTTTTACACAGCTTACTATTGTAATATGTGCAAAAATAAAAGTAAATTGATGCTATTGCACACTTTTAATCCTTTCAAGACTGATATTTATTTAATTTAAAATATAGTATAATCGATTTTCATTAAAAGTTTGGAAAACAACGATTTTGTTGTAAATTGAAAATATAAAAATTTAAAAATGTGGAGGTGATACATATTTGCATCAAATTTTTATATTGGATTATTATCTTTCAAAATTTCTTAACTAGTAAAATTAAAAAGTTATAATTTTTACTTTAATAAATATTATAAAAAGTTTGCATATTGGGGGATAACATTGTAGCACTTATGACGTAAAGCAATTATTACAAAAGCCAGTTTCACAAACATAAAAGATAGTGTTAGCATTTTTCTTTATACTATTTCTTACCCACCTTGCACACCTTTTTCTCTACTTTTGAACACTTAACATATGATCTCTTGTGTTGATAAAAAACGCCGCTTTTTTAATAATCTTTTAGCTGTAGATAGTTTCTTAACAACCAAGTATAATGTCTAATGTACAACTAATTGTGCTGCTAACCATCTCAAATCAAAAAAATGATTTTTTAATAAGTAAATTTAACAGCTATTCAAAATGTATTTCCATTTTTTAGCTGATTTTCTGTCAAATTCGTAAAAGTCTGCTAAATGGTCTATTAGATCCACACGGCTTATGTATTTATTGTAAAACGCTATAATTTCTGGGCGGTTTACTGTATTGTTTTTACCGTTCCTTTACATTTTTAAGTTCTTGCAGCTCCATAATGGTTGCTCAAAATCCAAAAAATGTTTAGTATCTTACCATGTGATTCCATTAGTTGTATAGAGATTAAGCCTCATTACCATTTAGGTTTCCATCCCACTTGGGCGTATTCTTTTGCGATGCAATATAGATTCTATTAGTTGGGAATAGTAAAAGCTTCATCAATAATTCTCAATTAAAAAATCGATAAAAACACATTATATCGTGTTTTTGTAGTATTAAAAAGATTGGTTTTTGCAGTACTTTGTCTCTCAGTATTACTTCAATGTATTTGCCTTTACTTACGTACCTCTGGTCCATAATTAATTTTACGTCTCACAGAATTCAGAATTTAGTGGTAAGTGCTATTTGATTAACGCCCTTTGAATGTTACCGTGTTTTCGTCAATGAACACGTCGAAATACATGTTAGACATTTAATGGTTTCTTCAACATGATAAAATTTTCTAAAATTTTCTATTGGATTAGAAAGGTTAAAGCACAATTTCAACATAAAGAACTTGAAGCGATTTCGTGATATTACAAGCTTTATAATTGTGTTACTCACTAATGGACGCTGAGACCAATAGTTTCTTATTCTAGGTAGAATATTATAGCTCCTTACAAACATAACACTTGTAACATTTTTTTAGAATTGTCGGTTGTTTAAAATTTTTATGCTTTTGTATGCATTCTTTTATTAGCGGGAAAATAGTGTCAATTTTAGTAGATTTACGTCTTTCAGGTCCCGTAGGAAAACGTATTAGACCTAATACTGTATTTTCTACATACGTCAGACCTACCAGCAACTCCTAATACAGTAACTGGTAGTTTCGCAGACTATACGGGTATAATTGCAAGCCATGAAAACCAAAATATTGCATCCAGTCATCTGCAGCATCACCTGAATTTACTACAAGATTGGACAAAAAAGTGGAAGATAAAAATGAACGAATCAAAGTCTACACAAATAACCTTCACATTAAAAAGATTGTTGTTTCTTTCATCAATAACATAATAATACTCTAATCTACCACAATTAAATATCTGGAACTCGACTTAGAACAAATTTACTTAGAAGTCACATATAGTAAAAAAATTGTAATGGCTTTTTGAATAAGCTTCTTAAAAGACAAGCTGTTAGTGTATAAAACAGCAATAGAACCAGTATAGACTTACGGAGTCAAACTTTGGAAGTGCACCAATAAGTTCAGCATTGCTGTTCTTCAAAAAATTCAATCGAAAATCCTAAGGGCAATCACAGCAATCAGGGCACAGTGGTATTTGTCAAACGTCACACATTATAAGATCTTAGTTTGCCATTATTTCAAGAGGTAATAGAAACATGAAGTGAAAAGTCCAAACTGAATCACGAAGTGCAACATAATTATTGATACAACAAACAACAAGTTTAAACTATGAACATTAACACATAGCGATGGAAAGATAGATCACAAGCAGAAAATAACCAAAATTGCATAAATCGAAGGAATATTAAAAACAAACACTCGCAGAGTACAATAGCAGAAATCCAACAAAGCACATCTAAAAAGTTAGCCAGCACGGTAAACTGTAAATAGACCGTTTGAAAGAATTTATTATACAGTTATAAATAACACTAACAAAGACAACATACACACCATTATTGCAACATTTTCTTAAATACAAAAGCAAAAATAGCAGTATTAGCTAGACGACAAAACAGATACCGAAATCTTGCAGAGAGGAAAAACCCAAATAATAAGTTCTTACACCGAACCCAAAAGAAACAGAATTTGGTATCTAACTTGTGGTCATTAGTAGATTAACACAATACTAGCACATCTTGGACAGACAACGAAACTAAGAACTTCAGTAACATAACAAATAAATGTTATTATTTTACTAAATATACAGTAAGATATCTGAAAAGCTTTGGGCAATTATTGGTACAAACAATTCACCTGCACTAACACCCACCTATTTGCTTATTTTAACAAAGGGCTTAAGAGCCTTGTTAAAATGCTTGTATTTATAACTAAAAGAAGACCATCCTACTACCAAAGAAAAATCATCTAAATACAGACCTTTTGCCTATTTTCAGATCACATATGTAAAATCATAACAGGATGTACATTATAAGCAAACATTCCGAAGCCGATCATATACTCACAGAAAAAAAAGGATGACAAAAAACCGCAAGAGGATCCAACGAACAATTCATGAACTTATATTCATCCCGCAAACTATAGAGGGTGCGCAGTGTACAAACAACTACAAGAAAAACTTTTTCCAAAACTAAGACGCGAGATTACTATGCAGGTGCGCAAACCAACTCAAACAAGAACCGATAGACGGAAACTATTAGCAGCTATACAAGCAAATAATCTAAGCTACTTATCGACTGGGGAACCGACCTACTGGCCTACAGATCGCCGAAAACCCCCTGATCTAATCGACTTTTGTATTATTAAAGGAATAAATACAAATCTTTTCACAATCAAATCGTGTCTAGAACTAGCTGCTGACCATTCGTCTCTTATAATAACATTCCATTCAAAGATAACATATGTACAAACGAGGCCAATACTATGTAATACTAAAACAAATTGGGACTATTTTCGAACTAGCCTAATGGATAACATAAACTTAAAAATACCACTTAAAACCAAACACGACGTAGAAAAAGCTGTAATCGAATTAACCAACACAATTCAACAAGCTGCATGGGCAGCCACACCCACTAAGAAAAATCCCAGAACCAACAACTGCCCCTTAATTCTAAAGGATAAAATAACCGAAAAAAGACACCTGAGGAAACGATGGCAAACTACTCGATCAGAAGCAGACAAACGTGCACTGAATCGGTCCTCGAAACAATTAACAAAACTACTGATGCAACACAAAAATCATGGCGTCGAAAACTATCTAGCAAATCTCACAGCTACGAAAATCTCTGATTACTCGCTCTGGAAAGCGGTTAAAAAAATTAAAAGGCCCATAATGCACAAATCACCCATTATCAAACCAAATGGTCAATGGGCTCGCAGCAGTAAACAGAAAGCCGAACCTTAGCTGAGCACTTAGCTAATGTTTTCAAACCTTTTCCTAATCAAAGTCCTGAAGTGGATGCTAAAATAATGAACTTCCTACAATCCCTCTTTCAAATGAGTCTTCCTATCAAGCCATTTAAGATTCTAGAAGTACAAGAAGTAATAGATAAGGACACTAATATTAAAAAGGCACCAGGCTTCGACCTTATCACTGGGGAGATTCTCAAACAGTTACCTGACATTGTTGTCCAAGCGATTACCCAAATATTCAACTCCAATCGTCACAGCTCGATACTATCCAGTTTCTTGGAAAGTGGCCCAAATAACAATGATACAGAAGCCTGGAAAAACAGCTACTGATCCCGCTTTCTATAGACCAATTAGCGTCCTTCCAATCCTCTCTAAGGTTTTTGAAAAGCTACTTCTAAAAAGACTTCAGTCAATACTGGACAAAAAAGAATTAATACCCAATCACCAATTCGGTTTTCGACGACTAAACGCAACTGTAGAACAAATCCACCGAATAGTAGATCAAATATACAACGACTTGATGAATATAGATATTGCTCCGCGGCGTTCCTAGATGTATCCCAGGCCTTTGACAAGGTCTGGCACTTGTGACTATTATATAAACTAAAAAAGCTTCTGCCATACAAATTCTACGAAGTACTAAAATATCACCTATCAGACCGGTATTTCTACGTGAACCACCATGACGAATTCACGAATCTACAGCCCGCTGTATCTGGAGTTCTCCAAGGCAGTGTTCTGGGACCTATATTGTACTTGCTGTTCACGGCTGACATTGCCACCACGGATACAGCAACAACCGCCACCTTTGCTGATGACACAGCTGTCCTGGCATCACATACTAACCCCGCCACTGCATCCCACAACCTGCACGTCTTCCTCAACAAAATCCAACAATGGCTAAAAATATGGAGAATTAAGGTGAATGAAAGCAAATCCCAACACATCACTTTCACCATGAACCGCGACAACTGTCCGGCGGTTACGCTCAATGGACAACAACTGAAACATGGCGATTCCATAAAATATCTAGGACTCCATTTGGACCGACGCTTAACCTGGAAAACCCATATATTCAACAAACGAAAACAACTTGGATTACAATACAGGAAAATGTATTGGATGATCGGAAGGGGGTCTAGACTATCATTGGAGAACAAACTCTTGCTCTATAAAGTCACGTTAAAGCCTATCTGGACGTATGGTCTTTTTCTGTGGGGAACAGCTAGCAACTCCAACCTAGCCATCATTGAACGGTTCCAAAATAAAGTGTTGCGTGCTATAGTTAGTGCTCCGTGGTATGTGTCAAATAAAGTTATCTCAAGTGATTTGCGTAGACCCACTATCAGAGAAGAAATAGAAAAAAGTGCCCAAAGATATAAAGACCGATTACTAACATCCCAATCAATTAGTGAACACTTTGATGGACGAACCTCATAAACCAAAACGTTTAAAACGATTTAAACCTAACGAACTTCTAACACGCTTTAACCCATAATCTAAATTGTTGTAAGCTCTACCACTCACTTGTATATTATGCCTAGTGAAATTCATAAAGAGTGGCTTATTGTAGCCCTACTCTACATGCCTTAAGCAATTGGCAGTTTCAACTGCTGCTTGCATTCATTATTATTATATGTGTCACGCTAAGTACTTATTGTCCCTTGTAATTAAGACAGATTGTATAACAAAGGAGTTAAATAAAAAAAACTTATATTAGAGCATTCGAACACTACAACTCCAACCTACATATTGAACGGTTCTGTACCCAATTCATGGTTGATAAAAGTACTCAAGGTTTACAAAGTAAACGAAATCAAAATTAAAATGTTTAGAACACACGATGTATACATGACAGTTTGTTATTCATTTCAATCTCATAAAGATACAGCGAAGAATATTTCCAGGTGGATTAAACCCACTTTCAAGAGTGTTAAATCAAATGGTCGGACAATCTCGCACCCATCTGACATCAAAATATACGCTACTAAAGCAACCATTAAAGGTTGTAGAACTATTCATGATAGAATTTCATCTAGATAAGTGCAAAACATTAAACATCAAGATAGAACAAAAAAGTAGTGCATAATCACACCAAAGAAGATAATAAAAATTACAAATACTTTGGTATACTGTAAGCTAAGAAGCAAATAAAAAATGAATGTATTAAAACGATTAAGATCGCCATTACAAACAAAGGTGAGTATTTAACACCCATTTAAATGTTTAAACATCTACATCACTCCCTTTCTGACGTACTCTTTCGACATCATAAAATGGACGAATACAGAGCTGAAAGAGATACCTCGACTTATAAGAAGTGAAATGACAAAATTTCACAAGCACCACACAACTTCAATGTTGAAAAATCACACATTATGACCTGAATAATTTACCACAAGTGAAAACGTTAAAGTTACTTTCATCGGCGAAAAATTTACTCACATCTACATGATGCCGTCCGTAGCGCCAGTTCTAATTACGCACAGCTCAATTTTAAAGATGAACAAATTATTACAGATTAACAAAAAACCTCAACTTGACATAGCAAGGTTTTACACGAAAGACCTCTAAATCCCGAAAGTCGCCAAAACTGCATAGCTTCAAAAGGGAAAGCTCTACCCGGAAACCACTAGCTTTATGTTAGCCATACAAGATCAGGTAGTAATAACAAACAACTAGAAGAAGTACATACTACACGAACAAAGACTGCTGAGTAACTCATGTAAAAAATGTAAACAGAACCTTGAGATACTTTGTGCTTGGCACAAAACGATTACATACAACACCACAAATAGATTTTAAATATAATCCTCCAGAATCTAGCAATAACAATTTTACTGTTACAAAATGAAGTGTCACATTACAAGTACAGTTTTAAAGCTGTGATGAGAATAGTTTATATAAACTGTATGATAATAGATTAATATTAATTGACAAGAAAAAGTAAAAAAAAAACTTTTCTTATAGCTGTACCTAACTCTTATAATGGTAATCGCGTTTCAAAAAAAAAAAATAATAAAAAGTATGCCGACCTAAAAAAAAAGTACCGTGCCTATAGGAAATGAAAACCCTCAAAATAGTAGCGACTATATGCAAAGATTCAAAAAGCGATGGTGTTAAATATGGTGCCATATGGTCAGGAAATTTCTAGATAAACAACAAGCTAATAATTTGCAAAATTAAGTGAAACAATATTCCATAGTAAGTCAAATTAAGAATATATACAGGGTGATCAAGAATAGGGGTCGGAAAGTATTTGCCTATCAAAAAATAATGAGAGAAGATAGTTCAGCGACACTGATTATTGAAGTTTTGTAGCAAACCATAGATCACTTATCTCATTGTAAACATGAAATCCTAACCTTTCGAGAAAGGCTGCTTATTATATAAAATTTTACGATCTTGTATTATGGTCCGACGGGCCTTTAAAGATTTTTCCTTAGACATAAACAAAAAAATGTTAAAGGATAATAAACAGGCGAAAAAGAGTAAATTAAATTTTAGGTAAAAACGTATAACATTCTGTGAAATTTTTTCTTGCTACTCTTAGGCTGATTTAGAGATTTGAGACAACTGGCAGTGTCTGGAACGCCCGACCCGAAAAACTTTCGCTGGCCATCTACCGCTGTAACGTCACAAAATATCGAAAAGGTTGGAGATCTTTACGAAGATCAGCCAGGTTTGTCGATTCGAGGAGCAGCTCAACAAACTGTCCTGACAAAACATTTGAAAACGTTCCTGTACAAGATTCAAGTCCATCGGCAGCTAAAGCTGCACGATACCGAAAAAAGATTTCAGTTGGCCCAATTGGTGATTGAAAAGATGGAGTTCGACTGGTGTTCTGAAAATTTGGTTCAGTGGTGGAGCTTATTTTTGTTTGTAAGGTTTTGTTAAGCAAAACATGCGCCACTGGGGTGCCAAAAATTTTTACCTTGCAATTGTAAAGCCTTTTCATTCAGCAAAAGTGACCGCCTGGTGTGAAATTTCCAGGAAAAAGATTCTTGGGTGGCAACGACACATTTCAAAATTACCACCAGATGTTTGAGTTTCTATGGAGAGCAAAGAGATCCAAAATTTTCAAAACTTACTGATGTAAGCAGGACGGTACGAAGTATCATCGCACTCCGGAAATTTTTTCCACACTTTTGGATGATTTTGGAATACGTATTATAGGCCTAGACTTTGATTATTTTGCTGGTAGTGAAGTAATTGGTCCTCATATTTTCCTGGCATGAAGTCCATGCGGCTTTTTTCTTTGAGGACACCTGGAGGACCGGATTTATAAAGCGTCTCCAAAGACACTCGATGACCTCAAAATAGCCATGAAAATAAAGTTTTAGCCATTGTAAGAGACACTCTTCAAGCAGCGAATGAGATTTTTGAAAGGTTCACATTTGGAAACTTGTGAAACTAAACTTCAGACTATGTTGAATCATTTTTTTAATTTTGAAAATCGGTCAACTACGTGAGAAGTTATCAGCAAGTACTTTCCGGCGCGTATTATTAATCGCCCTGTAAAACTGTTATGCGAACAGAAGTGGTGGAAGGGCAAAGACCAAAACAAAACCAAATCAGAAATAATGCAACTATACGGAGACTGGGGTGTCACTTTGATAGTAAAATCTCGCATAATGAGGTAGCTAGGACATGTGGAAGCGACGGGCGAGAATAGAACCATTAAATTAGTGTTAATCGGAGGTATGGAAGGAAAAACAAGGGGAAAATCAAAGAGCAGATGGCCAGATGCAGCGAAGAAAGACTTACAGAAATTAAATGTCAGGGACTGGGGGGATGGCGTCTAGAGATAAGAGGCAATGGAAAGCTGAAACAAAACAAGTTTAGGCCTCTAGGCATGTAGTGCTTAATTATTATATAAATTTCAGTTGGTACATTGTTAGGTTTAAAGAGGATGGAATAATGGCTTTTATAAACTTTTATTATATATTTTTTATTGGACTTTGTGCAGTAATTCTCGTTCCAAAATTTGTTTATTTTACTTTATAAATACTTTAACCAACTATTTCTATAAACATTCGTTACCTTTCTACCATTCATACTTAAATTTGTCCTTGCAATTGTTCTAATTATTTAAATTTTTCACAAGGTTTATTATTAATTAAATAATGTCAAAATTATTCATAAATGTTGTTTTATATTTATCGACATTTAAATTAGTTTCGGACTAAAAAGTACAGTTACCCCCAAAAAAGGGTGTAGGTGTTATTCAACCGGAGGCACGTGGGTTAGTCGGACATGGCCGCCGGCCACTGACTGACAGACTAAGTAAAAATGCAAGGACGGCCAGGGCCGAACGTTTTTGCAGTGTATCTAAGGGCTAATTGTTTGGCAAACCCAAAGGGGCGCTCGTACACGGTAAGTTCATTATAAGTTAATCGGCAGCCTTCCAAATAAACTGTCCCCGGCATGGCGCGGGCCAAATCGAGCCGCCGCCGAGGGACGAATCAGCAAGGGATGCGATCATCAGGAGAGAATAAATTCTTAATTTAATTACTCTCTCGCCCCGGCGGGGCTACGCGCCGTCAAAACGCAGGCGGCGCCGTCAGAAGTCGGCTCCGGCATCCAGCAGTCGCCCGGAAGAAGTTGGGCCATTCCGGGTGCCGTGCGATTGATTGTGGCTGGTCGCTCGGTTCGCCTTCGGCGCGGCGACGGGCGCTTGTCACGCGATAAAACTCAGACGCCGAAATTTGTTTCGAAGTAATCTGGAGGGCAAGGAAACAACTTATTAAGGAAATTGGGGATCGAAGAGAATTCCGCAGCTGCAGCCCGTGCGGCGGGCTTCGCCGCTACAGCAAATTGGAAATTGTATAATGACATGTCAGGAAATAAATGTTGCCTTTTTGTGTATTTTAAGTTTGACGTCGCATTGGCCTTGTTGGGTTTATTGAAAATCCTCATTATACTTATAAAGTCTTGTGACACCAATGTCCAACTTTCGTACCAGCGTTTTGTGGTCTTGCAGGGAGCCTTTTGGAGTTAGGTTTGCCTTCTTTAGCTATTTTTGCCATTGGTCATCACCCATTCTATTGACATGGTCTCTCCACTCTCTTCTCCTTTTTTTGACCATCTGACAATATCGTTGATGTTGCATGTGCATCTGACGTCTTTGTTTCTCTGTATTTCTCTTAAAGTATAACCTATTATAGATCTTAATATTCTTATCTTGTCCTTAGAAGGCGTATATTATGACGGAACTTAGGCATATATTATAAATTCTGACTTTGCTTTTTGTGTCCATTTATTTATTCCTTCAGATTATATCACGTAGATAACCTGCTATCACAGTTGCTTATATTGTCTGCGCTCTGTTCTGTCTAAAACTCGGTTGTTTCTTACTGATATCAGTTTGTGCAATTTTTTCTGCTATTAGCTTTGTCATTAGTTTTAGCACATAGCTCAGAAGACTTATTTGTTTCATTTTGAACAAGATCAGGGGGTGAAACGGTAATATATACAAATGTTGAAACTCATAAACACCTTGGAAACTCAAACTTAGACCAACCAATCAACTATGAAGGTCTCAGCACTCTATATATTATCGTTCATGAGATATGTCACTTTAAAATAAAAAAAGCAGGAAAACCCCCGTTAGGGGTGTTTCAATGGGTCGGGTTTATGAGACATTCCTATTCTACTTTTTAATGAGGAGTTCAAAAAAGGTGGTCAGAAGTTTCGACCTAATTGTACAATTGATCACTATACTCTATTGTATATATTACCTCTAATTACCTCTAATGAATATGAGTATCGTTATACTTTCGTTCCATTCCTCAATGATTTAAGTGTTAGTATTTTATTGTAACAACAGATAGTTCATCAAACAGTGTCTTTCTTCCATATTTATTCATTTTACTAGTTATTTTGCTTAACTCTAAAGCTTTTCAGTTTTTTAGTTTTAAAACTGCCGTTTTTATTTTTTCTAATGATGATACATTTAGAAGTGTTTTTTTCTTTAATTGCTTCATCTACCTCTCGTTTGTGTGCTATCAGTTGTGTATTGTAAAATAGTTTACGAAAGTAGTTTTCCCATTCTTGTGGTTATTCTAGTTGTTTCTATATATTTATTTATTAGTCTTTTACGGTTTCTCAACATCTTCCTTTTTTATCCTTCATAGAGGTCTCCATGTCTGAAGATAATTTTTCCCAATAGTTCCGTTTTAATGCTTGGATCGTTTGCCTTGTTTCTAACAACTTTGTATTGTCTTGTTTCTGTATTGGATGTAGGATGGTTTTTTCTTTGCTGTTAAAATTTTTACCTCCAAGTAAAAGTTTTGTGCTTGAATTATATTTGTATGTAGTTTTTTAATGGTGTATTCATGTTGTTTTCGTTTCTTATTCTATTTTTATTTATTTTCTGTTTCAGTCTGTCCTAGTAGAGTTTTTCAGTCATGAGGTCACAGAGGGTTTCAATATATATTTTTTCAGTTTTCTTGAGCTCTTTCCTTTTTGTATATTGCACAATGTTTCTAATTCTTCCCAGTACCCTGTAATGATTAATTCCAATATTTGCCGAGCTTAAAACTCTCATATCTGATATTTTTGATAAATGAGCGTTTCTGTTGGTTGGTATAAAATCTGTAATAGATTTTTGTCCCCTAGTGTTTTTAAATGTATGCTTATGATGTGGCTTATGTGCGTAAACTTGTTGTTTATACGTAACTCGTTCTGAGCACACATCTGTATTAGTTGTTCACCATTTTCATTAAGAGTCTCTTCATTAAACCTGTTCTTTATACCATCTATAATTTCATCGCCTATTCTTGCATTAAAGTCTTTCAGCAAGATAATCTCACCCTCTTTTGGAATCTTGACGAGTGTTTTCTGCAGTTATTGGTAAAAGTTGCCAATTTCTTCCCGGGGGTTTGCTGTTGTTTGGAATGTATATACCTATTATCTGAGTTGTAATTTCTTAAAATGTGAATGTTGTTTTATACTGTTGCTGACGTATGTTAATTTTTATGTAACTTTCAAACCTTTTGTGCACCATTAAGCCGACTCCTAATGTGACTTTTCATTCTTGTCTGTTCTGCTGCGAATCATTATGTAATAATCGTATTCGCTATTTCTTTTTCATTTAGTCTCCGAGAGAGCACAAATGTCCTATTGTCCGAGGTAACATTACTATTTCTAGAAGCAACTTGATGTTTTCCCACATACAGGGTGCAAACTTTACCAGTAAACCTTGTTCCTTTATCCTTGCTCAAGACTAGAAGTAGTAGTCATTGAACTACCCAATCCACCCCAGTTGGAGTAAAAATTTCTTTGGTATTTATTTCTATGTTTATTGTAAAATTGTTTCATGCCACTGCTTAGCAAACGAAGTACGGCCAAAAGGGGTAGTAATTTTAGAAATTTATTACAACAACCACCGAGTGTTACGTTATTTCCAAACAAAATTATTTTAGCGTAATCGGGCTAGGCAAGAGTTTATTGCCTCAGTTTGACGTTTTTGAATGTCGAATACTAAATGGAGTAAAGCTGCTACACTTTTATGTTCTTTGCTGATTCAGTGTGTCAATTTCAATTTAAAAGTTATACCTTTAAACTTAGATGTTTCAGAGACGGTTTAGAAAGACTTTACTAGATCTGTCGTCATTATAATAACCTAACACAGCAGATCTTCACATAATTATACCATATACGGAGCGAATCATTTTTATAAAACATTTCTTTTTCAAAAACTAAATGTTCTACGTTGCTTTAGAAAGAAACTAATCTAAAATATTTTTTGTTTTTGTTTTTTTAATTTTAATGTTATTGTTTGTTGGTAATTGTAATCACCATATTTTAATTACTTTTCAGAGCTATTAACACTGATTAGAAAACTACTAACTTTAAGCTTTGGGTTTTGTTACGGTTTTACTAAAAACCACGAGAGAAGGTAAAATTGAGAGAACAGTAGCTCAAATGACTCAAGAACTTCAATGGAGGAAATTGTAATCTTGAAGACAAGCCTCGTTCTGGTCGACCATCAAAGTTAAACAACGAAGATTTGTTGGCAGCTTTAGAAGTCCGTTCTTGGAATTTACGTTCCACCAATCTGTTCCCAACCACCTGCATCAATCTGTCTACAAAAGCATGTGCTAACAAGCGAGTCGATATTTGCCGTTAACCACCCCGCTGAACTATCATTTCTACCTTAAAAACGAATTGTAACAACTGATGGGAACCTGGCCAATCACGATAAAAAATAAAAAATAAGTAAATTTTGCAAGGTCAAAATTTGTCGTCGAATAAGGCTTCAGTCCGACGAAAAAGCGCTTTGCTTGAACAGGAAAATGCCAAATTGCACATCGCCAAAAAGACTAAGGAGAAATCTCAGGGCTGGGCGGCATCAAGATTCTTCCGCATCCAACCTATCGTCCAAACGCTGCTCCAGCCAACTACGATATTTTTTGATCACTAGACCCCTACCTGCGTGGTGGCCAATTTGTATTTTTGATAAAATTGAAAAATCGTGGCGAGAATTCTTTGATTCGAAGGAGCCAGAATGTTATTTTGATCAAATCCGACACTTGTAGAACTATGGCAAAAAATTGTGGAAATGATGGCTTTTATTTTAAAGATTATTTGTTATCTTTAAATAAATGCATGTATAAAAATGACATTTTGGGTGTTAAGCACAAACTGTTTGTCCAATATTTAAATTAAAATATTAAATGACAAATAAACAAGTCTAAAAGTGTTTGGACATATATCTTACTGCGCGCTATAGTAAATGCTTTTATATAAAAACACTTAAAAGTGTATAACACTTATTAAAATTAATTAAACCGGAATTTTACTTAATGTATAAAAATAAAAAATTCAAAGTTATTTTTCTACATTTTGAATCTGCTATCGTAAAATGTAGCTGGTTGTGACACATCGTCAACTGTTTGTCCTCCAAATGATTCTTTTAGTGTTTCAAACAAATAATAATTGCAGAGAAACCGATCCGGGCCCTATGTAGGATGTTTTAGTGTGGTCCAAAACAAATCCTTAACATTTTGTCGGGCAGCTACATGTCATAGAGCGTTATCATGAAGCAGGAAACGTTTCGAATTGACTGGCCATAGGTTAATTATTTTTACCAACTGTTAGTCAGCGGTAATTCTCGAGAAGGCAGCTTAAATGCGAATATTTCTTTAGCTCCTCTAGTCGGTGACGTTTATCTTTAACTACTTCTGTACTTTCTAAACTGCTCGTCATGCGTACACTTGAGTCCTCCTAAGGATGTTGTTTCTGAACTATTATTTAAGGCTTGTCAAAACGTCCTTTATCGTGATAAATTTGATAACTTATTGGACCACGGATACGGATACCTTGCTCTTACGTGATATTAATTAAAGAAAAAAACCCCTTCAGTCATCTTTACCTACAACGCTCAGAATCCACCCCTTCTCAATTCACCGCATGTGTGGGTTGATTGAATTTGTATTTAAAAATATTGTGTATAGATTTCTATTGGGGTTACAAATGTATGATGGTTAGAAGTGTAATAAAAAATCAGAAGGCGCACAACCAACAGGAAGACCAGGGTAAGACCCTGGTAAGATAAAATATAAAGAAAACCGCAGACTATGTTCTCAACGAACAATTGGAAAATGACGCCTTTAGACAGGAAGTTTGGAAAGAAGCACTATTGTATAATTTTTTTTAAGATGTTTTCTTCATTGGGCTACTATTAAATGGGACTCCTAAATATTTTGCACATGATATTTTTGGGATCTTTACATCATTATCCAATACTAATGGACTTTGTCCTTTTCTCAAAGTGAATAAGATGTAAAATTTAGTTTCATCACACTTATTTTTTGAATTTTATATTATTTTTCAACTGAAAAGGGTGGTTTTGAAGGTCAGACGAGACTAGTGTAACTATAAATAGTCCAAAAACTTGTATAGTTTTGCAAATATGTTTATGTTAATAAACTTGAACGCTGACAAATTAAAAAAATATATGAGAAACAAAATTACTTCCCTAAAAGACATATAAAAAAAATTTACCATTTAGTCCTATTCTTAAATGTAATATTGCATAATTTTATATAAAAAATGTTCTTGCTTGTGTATTACAGATCATCTGAACTTCGAAAATTGATTTTTAAAAAAATATTATAATAAATTAAAGAAATCAGTAATTTGACGCGATAGTCTTGTTTTATTTGTTTTGTTTAAGTCCAAAATTGTTAATAGACAGTCGCAATGTCAATATCATCTTTTTTAAAATCTATTGTGACCTTGTTTACAATCGTGGTGTTCCTTGACTGGCAGTTCGAGGACTATGAGATCTTCCAGTAAGCAGAACATTGATTCTCACAGCTGGTAGGTTTGCAATATTACCCAAAAGAGAATTAGGCAAAATCCAAGAATTTTAATACAACAAATTGTAAAAAAGTTGGCGTCTATCGAGAAAAACCCCGCTTGACAGCAACTAAGGATCCCCAGCAAGTTGCAGCTAGCTGCTGACCAATTAACAGATGTCCTTTTTGCAGACAAAAAGGGTTTACAAATAAGCAGACCTACAATAACTAAAACAACAAAATCCAAAGCTATCTGATTGGTTATACGTCACTGGCGTGCATTATCCATCGTACCATGCAGTATAATATGTTTCGAGTAAAACTCCTCTTATTGTCATACTTAAAAGCTCGCATTAAATAAAAATGAGCATCCTAATCATATTTTAGAAACTGCTGTGTTCATTTGGCCAAAGTTCTATAAGAGTTTAGAATCGTTAAAGCGGTTTTTTGATAAAATACAAAGCACATCAGTTTTTTCTCGCATCGTTGAACTACACATATTAAAATCAAAAGGAAACATTTTGAACCTTGGTAGTTGATCATACTTGTGGGTCATTCAGTTTTTTGCGTTGTCTTATTGGAAAGTATGGGTTTGGCAAAAGAAAAATGTAAAATAAAAGATCAGTAGACATAACCAAAACTTAAACGGTAGTTATATAATAAATATAATAAAAAAAAAGTATAGACACAAAGAGTAGTCAAAGAAGACAATTAAACTGATTAAACACAGATACCTGAAAATTAGTAGAATGAATAAAAAGGCAAAATATTTAAAATAAAAATAAGATACTAATAAAGAAGAAAAAGACGCAACCTAAATAAAAAAGTAAGAGAAGACACTACCAAACCTTTTTTATCGATTCTACTTTAGGCAGTTTTTGAGTAAGATAATAATTTTTCTATTACTGTAAACAGAAATTTAATTGTATTGGTTGTATGGTATATTTATGATAAGACAATTTTAAAGAAAGACAAAAGTAAGTTTTGGTGTCTTGAAACTAGATGTTTACATACGTTTTAAGCCTATTTTTTTTAATATTAACACTACCGACTAAAGAACAATTATATTCTTTAAAGCAATCTATCAAAAAAAAAAATAATTTGATTTATTTTTAGGCCGGTATCCAAAAATGTCTAATATACTGTAATAAAATAAATGAAATAAAAGATAAATAATACACAAACAATATATATATATATATATTTAAAAACAAAGGCCTAGCTAATATATATAAAATGAAATTTAGGTGAGTCTACGTTATGGTCTTTAAGAAAAAATTGAATATTTTAACATGATGACGATTAACACATAAAATAATGACTATAATTCTTAATGAAAGCAACAATAAAAAAACTAATTTCAAAATGGGCGGTTAGGAAATTAAAATTTAGATTTGCCTTACCTAAAAAATATTTTCTGTTCTATAGACCTCTAAAGTCCAAGTATTAAAAATTAAAAAGAAAAAATAAAGTGCAAGTTAACGATATTTTAATTTTTCGGCTTCTTATTTTTCAGTATTTTTGCCTATAATTTTCTAACTTTGTGTTTTTATTATCCTGCGACACAGGCGTTCAATCTTAACATTAATTTTCAGCTCTGCTTTTTCAAAGCTAATTTAATTGATTTCTTAAACGTCAAACCTAACATATCATTTTTGTAAAAGCTTTTTTGCGATTAGGAGATTTTGAATCGTTTTTTTAAGATAGCCATATTATGATTTTTGGTTTAGTGGAAATTTTGTTTATACGTAAAATTAAATAAAATTACGTAAATTAAAGAAAAATTGTCATGACATTGCTTTTTCTTCTTCAGACGTAGAGCAAATTATGATCATTGCACTATTCATTGGATAGATCTTCTACTTTTTCTTTCTCTTTTAGATATCCGTAATTTTTTGGTAATCCTTTTTTCTCATTACTTTACTTTTCTCTTTTTGTGTCACAACCCTGTTGCACTAAAAACTTTGATTACACTAAGCCATATAATGACATTGAAAATCAATGAAAACATCATAATAGTGGCCATAGCATATATAAGACCGAAAAAACATAAATTCTGAGAAATAAAACCAAAGAAAAACATTGCATCAAGTTCTAAAGTTTTCGATAAAACTTATTCAGTCTAATCAATTCTCACTACTCGGTGTTCCACATGGTACTACCAACAAGAAATTGCAGTATCAGTAGAGAAAAGAAAAAGTAAGAGACAAAAAAAGAGAAAAACAAAAATAAGAAATAGTTTTACTAATTAAGTTACCGATTACGTTCTAGGGGTGACAAAAAAGAAGTCAACAGATTATAGCACATTCAACTAAAAAATTTTGTTCTCGTGCATTAAAAAATTCGACATGTTCATATGCCTTTAAATGGACAAATGACAAAGACTGTATCCGGGTGAAAGGAAATACTTTTATATAATGTGTCCGCCTTTTTAATAGCAGAATACATTCAGGTACGGTTGAACGCGACAACCTACAGAAAAAGTTCGAATATATTACTAATCAATTTTTGCTATACTCTTCATTTAGTATTAGATTACAAAGATCTATTATTAATAAATTAGTAACTTTTGATTATAAGAATTTTAAATAATTTAACAACCGTTAAAACTTTTTAGGCTTCATTTGCAAACAGTTACAATACAATTTGGTCGCACAATGCAAATAAAAAATGAATGAATAATGTCAAGATTAGACACGTCTTATTTGATTTTATTAAAACATAAAATTGAACTTTAGACTGCTTTGTTTAATGCTGCAATTTCGAATTTTTTTTTGTATATGCAGGGGATACTATTGTGGGTGGGATAAAAATTACATATTTGTATCTCACACTAGTATTTTAATAAAAACGCCATTATATGGCCCAGTCTGTAGCGCACACTAGGGATAAAGTTTAGAATATTTGATAATTTAAAGCAAACAGCATTCTCCCTGAATAATAACAGTCTATTATTGTAGTATTTTAATTTCGTTCCTTAAGGGCTATAACAAGGATAACTTTAAATTATGTTTAGTAATAATTTTATTGGAATTATTTATCATATACCCGTAGATACCTATTTTATCTATGCTTCAGAGCCTATTTATTAGACAATTCTCTTTGAATGTAAGCTCCACTAATTCGAAAAGTTTCTTTACCTTATCCCAATTCGTAGTACCCTTAGCTTTTGCTGATAAGCCCTCCTACCAGGAGGCCAATGCAGCGAATAAAGGAATAACCGAAAAAAAACAGAAACCAAGAAAAATACCTATTAGCTATAATAATAACCAAATCTTTAGGACTAAAATCCAAAATTGTGAACAAAAACTCAGTCGCAAATCAACTCGCGACTCACACTGTAAACCATTGTGAGTAGTGCAACGATCCTTCACTTACCACGCTAAACTTGTGTATGTGAAGGCAGCAGTAGCAGAAGCATGGAAGTATCGCTTCAATCACTTGCTTAGCATTGACGAAGCCGCTATAAAAACCTCCCATTTCTCAAGGCACTGCACGTGTTGATAAAATGCAAGGACGAGGAAAAGTTGGTCTATTAGAGGCTAATCTTGGGAAACCGGGCACACCCAGTTGTGTACACGTCTTCCATGTCATCGGAGAGTTTTCCCCCTAAACCTGTATGGTTCAAATATAAAACTACAAAAATTACAAATTAATGATAGGTTTATCAAAAGGAGAGGCTTCATGGATGAAGAGATGTGCTTACACTATTTTTGGAGAACATTGTTATGCCTATAAAAGTGACAGAGTGATAGAAAACAGGTTTGCTTGCTAAACCAGACGCAGAAACCTAAAAGCTAAACAAAAGAAAAGCATTTAAATCAGAGAAAATCCTTACTGAAAGCTCAGGCAAGAAAAAATAAGAAAATAGAAGAAGAGAAAAAGAACAATAAAGCATAAAAACCTTGTTCGGGTTTTTCTCCTTTTGCTTCCAGCACGAGCAATTTAAAAAGCTTAGGAATCAAGGATAAGCTGTGCCTTACAGTCAAACTGCAAGCAAACAAACTAATAGACTCATTGGGCAAAATTCCCTAAGACACTAGAAGTTATTTTATGGACACTAAGTAATTGCTGAGAAAAACAGTAGACAATTTAAAAGATTTCTGGAAAGAAATAGAATTAACTATAGTTCAATAAAAAGAACTTCCCCAAATATCAAAGGCTATCACGAACATCCGAAGGAAACACGTAAAGAACTCAGTTAAACTTAAAAATTTGTGTTTAAAGACAAAACTACTAATCTAAGAAGCCGGGAGTCTTACTTCTTAAATAAGTTAAATTCAAGCTTTATTACGAGCTTTGGTCAGCAATTTTAACACAAATTTAAAGAATACAAAGAATAAAGACAATACAACTAGACCTTCACAACAGTAAGACAGCTATGGAATAGACTGTGATATTGCTCTTCTTTAAGAACCACAACTAATCATCATCTATGATGGTAGTCGCCAGGTGTCCACCAAGGCCACGAAAACGTTAAAAATAGAAAATCAAGACTACTAAAATACAAGAACTAAAGCTGTAGAACTGGCTGAAATACTTACTTTTACATTTTTGCTCAGCTATTAGATATGGCTTAATTCTGTCCAATGAAAAGATACTGGCAATAGGTACTAAGTGCAACTGCAACTGGTGGTTCTCTAGCCTCCTTAAAATAGCCCAAAAATCATTTTTAACGATAAGACAACAAAACTGCCGCATTTTGGGTTTGGAAATTCCTCGCGAAACTCACAGAGTAGAAATTTACCCCCAGCCAGATACCGTTTGGTGTAAATGTTGTGCAGCTGGTGTGATAGACACACACTTCTTCGAAGTTGCGATTTTTCTTTTTATGGAACGATACACAAACGCTTACAAGATCGATAACAAAATCCGGCGGGTTATCGTTCAAATAGTTCAGACATTATAATTGAAAATTTTATGTAAAGAACCAAGAATTACAACAAAATTACAGCAAAATCCCAGCTCATATATGATTTTTCATATTTCATCAAAAATTGTTTATTTTAATAATTAATAAATTTAATTATACAAGCAATTAAAAAATTGTTTTAAAATTTCTAATTTGGGACACCCTCTATATTCTGTAAACAAATTTACGTATTTTAAATTTTGTTCAATTTAATAAACTTACATATACCTTATAACTTTGTACCTTAGCTAATATTTAATGATGTAAAGAGAGTCAAATGATAAAACTAATTGGCTAATTGGCTCATATTAACAAAATGATGTAATTGCGTATGGTGCAGCATCCACAACAGATAATTAAGGGGATTGCTTTAACAAACATTAATTTTGTTGATACAATCATCACCAAATGCGATTACGGTTTTCATTTGAGCTAATTAATGTGTTATTAATTGCTATTAACATTCCATGATAGTACAATGAACTGTTAGAATGCTCCTGCCACCTGCTAGCAAATGTATCAACTACTCGTTTAGTTGACCGTAAACATATAGACATTGTTGTAGTATATTAGTTAATTAATTTTTGTAACACTAATTTTTTAAATGTACTTTTTATTTTACTTTTTTAATAACCCGTACATAAAATGCATTATTAAAAAAATTACAATACAAACATTTAGATTTCTGCAAATATAAAATTACAATCTGACTAGTAACCGTTAGATGGCGCGGGTATACTAAATGATAAAATCGTTAAATGTAACCAGTTACATTACCTTTTTTAATATGGTAATTCATATAATGGGAGATATTTGTTTATTTCTGTTCCAATGACGTAAATAATAATTAAGTTATGATTTTATTTTACTTTACACTAATTTAAATTGTGTTTACATATTAACGTTTTATTATTTTTAAGTAAGAAAGGTGGTTCCACAGAAGTATTTTAAATTTAGTTAAGTAGATGGTCGTATGCTATTGAAAAATTTACTAAGACAGTGTTTTGTTTTGAGTGGTCATTATTCTTTTGTTTCTGATGGCTAGCTGTCGAGGGTTGGGGTCGCGTGACGCCTCAATCGGCCATCTTGTCGTGGCCGGATTAGCGCGCTAATCACATAATGGCCCGACCTCGCCGAAACGGCGAACAATGCCGCGCCGGATCGGGAAAATGAGCGCTGCCTGATGTCGGAAATGAGTGACATATGAGCATCGCTAAACAGCTGAGCAGACAGGATGGCCAAGCACGCTATGGCCGATTTAAAGTAACAAATGAGCGTCTCTTGGCGGCCTCGCCGACTGTCTGAGAGCGCCGACCGCGCTCGTTTTTAGACCAATTAGTCGAATTATTATTCAAACTTATCGCCGGCACCCCGATTGCGTCTGCCCCAGCACGTGTGGGCCGGGGGCGCCGTTCCGGGCCCGGCGGCCGATTTGCGTGTTAAAATTAAAAGTGCGCGGGGCGACGCTGCGGACGCAGCCGAACAGGGCCGTCACGCTCAAAATCCTCCTCTAACAAGCTGGGATAACCGCGCTCGTTTGCCCGCTGCCGCGGATCGTCGTTTTGTCTGCTGGCAAGAACGATGTTGACACATTAATTTCCCCCAGTTTGTTGCGGAGTCGCGGCCAACGCATTCCTGTAAATTTTTGTCATAAATATAGACGTCCGCTCGACCATTAAGCGATTTTGAGGGCATTTTTCATTCAAATTTTGCTCAAATTCCATTTTGTAGCATGTGGCACAAAATTGTCGTTAAATGACTGGAGCTGCAGATCTTCTCAATTTCAATGATTTCATTCTTGAGGTCCAACTCTTTGTGATTTGCTGATATTGGATTTTAGGTAGAAGTCGCGTGGTGTTAAATCACAAGATCTTACTGGCTACTTGACCCCAGCGGTAAATCGACTGTTGTTCGAGCTGTATGAAAAGGGACACCGTCCTGTTCGAACCATATTTGTTCTAAATTTATGTTGCTTAGTTGATGTTAAAAAACAATTATTATGTAACTCACGGTTACATTAGGTATTTTTAGCGTCATATTGATTTTTTCCGAACCTCAAATGCGTTAATTATTTGTTTACAAACTCGCTAGGCGAAGATCATGATGAAAGTGCGTCTCATTGCTGAAGATGATTTTCCAACTAAACCGAGAATCTATTTTATGATGTGCCTTGACCAATTGACGAATTAGCGACGGTGAAAATTGTCAGCAAATTTTTGCGCCAGTTGAATTTTATACGCGTGAAGGGGACGGTCGTTAGTGAGCAATAGAGTAAAGAGAACTTTTCAAAATATTCAATTATTGGTCGCGATATTAACGGGACCTTACCCCATCTTGATAGTCTAGGCGTTTCATCCATTACCGATCCAGTTTTACCAAATTTTGTAATCATTCTTCATGCAGTTCATTTGTTTGGGGCACTATTTCGATCAAAATTTTTACCGAATCCATTTAAACTCTGTTGTTTTGTATGGTCTTTTATATTTATTAATTGGAAGAATTACGTATAACATCTATCAAAGTATCTGATTTGTTGACTAAGAAACAAAAAAGAGCCAAAGTTTAAATATAACGTGCAATTAAGCTACCCTTTAGTTAGATAAAAAAATATTATGCAGTACTTATCATCAACTTTATCTAGATGTTGTTCTTTCTTTCATACATTCAGAATCTTTAAATATCATTTGTTATAGTTTTGAATTAATGTTGAATCTCCAAATGTTTATAAATTTTAATAGGACTTTATAGAGGGCTGTGGGGAGCGTTTTACATGAGCATTAAAGAGTTTAAAGAAAACGTTAGAAAACAAAAAGTCGACAATTAATAATCTTAAATAAGAGCGCAACGAACTTTACAACTTCTCACTTTTCTTTTAGTACATTTTGTCTTGGATTTTGTTCCACTGTTCCTCATTGCTTTCTTAGTCAAAATTGTAAACTGGAAAGTGGAAACAAATTAGTTTTTTAGTTCTGATTCACCATTATATCCGTTTTGCAAAGTGCAATGTTATGCATCACAAAACAAAGTAGTTTTTTGCAAAGAGTGAGTCAAGTGATGATGACATTAAACCAAAAAAAGTTGATGAACTTCAATTTTAGGAATTATTTTGCATGTCTTCAACTTAAGTTGATTTTGTGCTGCAGTAAAGCGGTGCAGCATAATATAAAACAAGAAAACAACTGCTCAACAGTATAGAGTTGCTTCTATGTATGGAGTATCAATGGCAATAGCGTGTAGGATAGTGAATTTTTTAGTAAACGCTATAGTTGACATTTTATCGAGATAATGCTTGTTGGCCTAGCGGAATACAAGAAACAACATCTTCTTAATTTCAGCTTCTCTTTTGGAGGTTGGTGATCAGCGTGACTATTTTGACCTTTGATACAGCTGTTAGAAATAATTCAGCTGAAGTTGGACCAAACCAGTCCCGTAGATTACGCAGCCAAGAGATTGTGCGTAGTCCGACGTTTCTTTCTCCAATAATTTTTCTTGGTATAACCTGGCCCAGGTATTCTAATTTCCTTTTTATGGTAGTAAAGAAAATTTGTAGTTCTTTATCGATTTTGTTTAGAAGAGATTTTCAGTACTCGTCTGCATATCCATAGGTCGTAAGATTTAAGGTCCAACCTTCTAGACCATACAAAAGTGTAATAAGGGAATATAAAACAACGAACTATTTTTTCATTTTGATGAAAACCACTTTTTAGCTAGTTCTATTCTCGTTAGAATTTCGTCGTATTTACAGTGTTGAAGTTGCTCAATAATCACGTTATCTATAACTAATTGTAGTGCTATCTTTTTTAGATATTGTTAACATTTTTGTGGTACTAATGTTTATACTAAGCCCAAATTTCTTGCTTGTTTGAGGTGTATTCTGCCTACTAATCTTTGTAGGTCCTATTGAACTATTGTTGTGGGTCTCCCATTTATAATTAATTTAGCACTTTCATCTTCCAGTGCTTCATAGAATATATTTGAGTTAAATATAAAAGTTAAATAATATTGGAGAAAGGATACATCCTTGTCTGACGCCTTTCTGAATACTAATTTCCTCAAAGAGAGTGGTGTCTACTTTTACTTTTGCAGCTCGACCTCAGCAGAGATTGACTGTTATCTGTATGTCGTGAGGATCTATAATGAGTTTCTGGAATATATTCACTGGTTCTTCATGCTTCGCGCGGTCAATTGCCTTACTGTAATGTTTAAAATGCCAGAATGAACTAGCTTCGGGGTTCTTAATCAAAGGTGAATTTTCTTCATTTTGTATTTGCATTGATGGAACAGATAAATATCAGTATCTCAAGATATCATTCGCTTTTTGTAATGGTTTCTGTCTACTAATCTTTGTAGATCCTTTAGACTGCTTGCGATCAAAAGGATGTTATCGGCGTATTGAATATTGTTAATAAATCTCCCGCGTTCACAATTCAAGACTTTTATAAAATACAGCAACGTTTTGAGGGAGGTTAGAGACTATTTTCTGATGTGACAGCGTTTATGCATTAAAAGAATGGAATGTTTTAGTGATGCAGAGCAACTTTCTAAGAATGCTGATAATAAAAAAAAACGTCGCGTGGTAGAATGGGGTATAGGAATTTTAAAAGAATTATTTTGCTTAAATCATTTTTGAGCGAACCCAAGAGAGTAGGAAAAACTCTATTGCATGTACAAATGGAATGCAAGATGCGAATGAGAATATTCCAATAAAAGACCGTGATCATAAAAATGTTCAAAATGAAGCTGAGAGACTAAACGGTTCGTTACTAAAAATACATGGTATGTAAACAAAGCAGTTATATATTGCAAGCAATGTATCATTTATTAAAAAAAATAATTAATTTGAATCGCAGATAATGAGATTATAATTTTTATTACATTCATGTATTTAAAAGTGGGTAACTCTAATTATTTTTTATAACTTTAGAAAGTGGAGCCTTTTATAATAAAATTTAACAGTTAAAAATTTTAGTGTCGTTATTTCAATGGAGGCTTCAGTATTCTTAGGATAAGAAGTAACAAGCATTCTTTTTTCCTTGCAGGATCTGCATTAGCTTTTTTATAAATTTGTGCTTGAAAATGTTATTCCGTTCAGGAGTGTACATAATCCTCTGTACCACAGCTTTTCCCCCACAGCTTTCTGGAAGGTCTAACCCGTTCAGTATCTCAGAATCCCTTTCTATTCATATTTTATCATTTTTTTCCCTTTCTACACTAGTTTTTCGTGAATTATTTCTTTTTTAGCTGTGAAGGAAATGAAACACATGCATTGATAATAAATATGTACGAAACGCCACACGATAACTTTCTTTAAATTATGTTTTAGCATTATAGTTCAACAGTTTAGTCTATTTATATAGTGTATACTAATGCATTACATTACTTATATTGCATAATAAGTCTGAGTATAATTACTTCCTCTAAAATGTGTCTCATTGTAATTCAGCTATTTAACTCAACTCTGCAGTGCATATGTAATCCAAATGTAGCGTAACCCGTTGTATTACATATTCATAAATACTTTTTATATAAAATTTACTAAATGTAAAGACTGCCCCTGCATTACGAGTAACCATATAACATAAATACACACAACCCCATTTTACAATACAAATACAGCATTTACAACTTATGTGTCATTATATGTCTTCTTCTACACTTCAAGAATTAAGCTAATTGTGTCAACACCTATCATTGTCTCGGCCTCTCTCTATCTCTTTTTCCTCTGGGTTGACATTTTTTGCTACTAACAGTAGTCGTTTTTTCGGCATTCTCTATAAACGTTGTGATTTTTTTTACAATTATAGATATTTAACTCGGTTCTAATGTCTTCCTTCCTTTGCTTGATTGTAATTTAACGGCTATTATTTTATAGAATTTAATTCTAGCCTGGTATTGTTTTTATTTAAGATTTCTATGTACTGTTCTATTTTTAAACTTATTTTAAAGTTTATTTAGAATCGCCAGAGTGGTCCATGCGTTTGAAGCATAGACTGCGATGCGGACGGACCGGGGTTCCGTTCCCGGAGCTCTCTAATGCTTAGCGTCACTGAAAATAATTGAGTACACCTGCACTTGCTCGAGCAAGGGCTAATAATGACGGTCATCTAAGGCTTGCCACATTGCCTCGCATCAGAGTTGGTACGCGACGACCGAGCATTAAAGTCGGACATATGAGAGCCTTAACATCTCAGTTTGCAAGTCGTGTTTCCACGCAGGGCGTTAGAGCCGTACCATTATTATTAGTTTCTTCAAATATCTTTATTATATGATAAATTGAAGTGTGTTATCTTTTCAAGTATGTTAATATTAATTATTTTGGTTCTTGTCTTTTTAGATTTACTGATAGAGCTTTTTAGGCAGTAGTCTGTACTTAATGTATGGACTTAGAATATTGCTCTTTGTGAACTATTTTCACTTTCTTGGATTATTACCAGATCGTCTGCATATAGTATAGCATTTATTTTATTTGGTTTTGTAGTTATATCCCACGGGTTTATAATTTCTTTCCATTTCCGGAATATGTCATCAATATATGTACTGAATAATGCCGGTGAAATGCTGTACCCTTGTCTTATTATATACACAAAGTGGCCATGAATTGGATGCTGTTGATTTAAAGTAAATTACAAAAAACTAAAAATGTATTTCAGACAGGCTAAATTTCAATTTATTGATTAGATAAAGGACTATATAACGAAATTTTTTGTTTTTGATCACTAGTTCCAGATGTTTCAAAAAGTGATAAAGAATTTTTTGTATTTTTTCCTCTTCTACAGAATTAATGGCACCTGCATGCAAATTTGAGGCCATCGATGTTCTTTATTATTTCTTGAGAGATGACAAGCAATGTCTTTTGTTAAATCTAAAGTGAATAGTCACAGGGGTTTAAATCGGGAGGATATGGTGGCCAATTAATTCCTCCGCCTCGCGCGCCATCTTGCATAAACCCAAATTCTCGTTTTATTGAATTCCGACTAATGTGACCAAAAATTTATCCAAAATCCCTCTTTAAATAATAAGGATGGCACATAAAATCCCCTAGCCGCCGGTTACTTCTAGAAAAAACAAGAGAGACAGCCAAATTTGACGTAGAATTCGAATCCGCGATCAGAAATTTAATAAAACCAGTGCAAGTGACCTAAAATAAAGCCCCTTTCACATTTGTATGCCAGTGGCTATATTTAAGTGAGGGAGAAGGTAAAGTTTGCGCTTCTTACATCTCAACGCACACCGCTCGAAAGCTTTACCATCTTATGCATAGAAGTATACTTTAACAAGGCCGCGAAGCGAGCTTTACGTTATAATTTTTTATTAAATTAATTAATTATATAGAGGAAAAAACAAGGCCGCTTTGCAGCTTTGTTTGATTCTTATAAATTCCAATTAAAGTTATAGTATATTATAGTAGCTGATGACACACCAAACAGTTATTTTCTTTGAGTGTAAGGGGTGTGCGATCATTATTTCCGGTTTTTAGGTTACCATATCCCGTACATTTGAGTGTTGACATAGCCTTCCAACTTATAATGACACAATATCTTTAAGCAATTTCTTTTGATTCAATCATTTGTTTTAAAGTTTTCAATGATTGCTTAAATGCTTAAGGTGCTTGAATTTTGTAAGCGAAAAGGGCCAAATCTTCTTCTCTACCTTTCAAAAAGACGTTCTTATAATTTCAATGTCTTTCAAGGCGTTATTCTGCGATATGGACACCGTTTCTTCCGTGAATTTTCGGACTTCTTTGATAATCTTTTCAGTTCTCATATTGGTCGGCCGGCTTTTCCTTCTCTATCATCTTGGTCATCATTGGTCGACCATTTTTCGGTCAATGTATGAAATTTATTAAAAATTTATTAAGTTTTTAACATGGATAACACATATTGAAAATATTATTTCACTGTCACTGGGTCTAACGTTGACTTTCGGTTTACCTCTCGCTTCAACTTTCTGGCGGTTTAATTCGTGAGCTTTTCAAGATTTCCTTCTTTTTTCTATACAACTTCAATATGAAAACGGCATCAGTACAGAAACGTTCTTTTCAAAAGTCCATTTGTTCTTCTGCTGTTATATTGTTGGGACATAATTTCTTTTCTTTTTTAAAGCTGTCTAATTTTCAGTCTACATTACAGCTACATAAAGGGGGCAACTGAAATGGTAACAAGAATTATACTTACTAATGCAAGGTATTTTCCCAAACAAAATAAAATGTCTCTTGACTTGGTTTATGATTTTCCAAATCAGCTAGCTGTAAGGGTTAAGCTTTCTGTAGTGCTTTCTGCCATGCGGCTTCTTTATTTTTGCCGCAGCTTTCTTGTTTCTTCTAACCTTTGCAAGAACTAATTTCTTTGTCTCATTTATTTTTCGTCATGCTTGGCATTTGCGACACGCATACAAATCGCAAAAAATAGCTTCAAAGACTTAAAAGACAGAAAATGCAAGAACTTTGCCAACAAATTTAGGTTATGGACTAAATGGGCAAAGTAACTTCTGTTCATATTAAAACACAAAGTTTTGCACAAATTAAAAATTGGAAAGTAGTTACTTATTTAGTCCCAGGCCTCTCCACCTTTAGATGTAAGGCAAAAATTGCAAAGTACAAAGTAAAATGTTGCAAAACTGCAAAGTTCTTTACTGTAAGTGGACCCTGGAGGCTTGGTTATATGGAAAAGTTTATAATAGAGCTTAGTGCGATAGAAAATTAATAGTAAGTCAACTTATATAAATAAATGATACAATTTTTTAGAATAAAATGCAGAAGTGCTCTGCAACCTTACACAGATGTTGCTCTGCCTAGACGCTGACACAGCATACTGTTTAAAAAGCATACACAATGGTACATTATATTGCTCGATTCAGAGTCATCATTATTGCACTTTTAGAAAGCTTAACATTACCAAAATTTGAATGGAACTTTTGGATATTATTTATTAACCAATTTTCTTCCAAACAAATTAAAACAGTTTACAATCAAACTTTGTAAATTTGAAGTACTCAAAAGCTTAGAAATAAGAAGGGCAGTTAATTAGATGCAGCAAAATTAATTTTAACATCTTAACAAATGCACTCAGATTTTCTAGTAGTAACATGTATAGTTTAAGAAAAAGCATTATAAAATGCAATTTTTTAGAAAAAAACAACGCTTCTTTACTCCTCTTCTACCTCCCTAAAATATATTAATTCCTTTGTTTGGCCGTTCTAATTTTTTAAATACTTCTTCCAGGACTAATCTAAATAACGTTAGTAATATCCCATCTTTTTGTTTTATACCTTTGTTAATAGCAAATTTACCTGTATTTTCGTACCTATTTGTATATATTTTTTATTATGTTTTTTTAATGATGGTATATCCTTGCATGGTTAGATGCTTTTTCATGATCCACGAAGTCGTATATAAGCTGAGACTATATTCGACTACCTTTTTTATAAGCACATTTACTGTTAACAGATGGTCAGTTGTACTGTAGTCTTTTTAAGGGTATCCTATTGATTGGCAATGGTTTAATTTGCTTGTTTATTCTATTTGTAATAATTTTTGTTTTTATGAAACTTTGATAATAAACTAATTGGCCGATAATACTTTAACAGTTTAAGAAGAACATTAGCGTTATCACTGCTTTTTTTTTACACAGCATTTTTAACTTTGCAATTTTTACATATTCTGCCTCTTTAAAAATCTCTATTATTATATCATGATCTCCTGGTCCCATATTATTTTTTAATAGTCTACAGGGCGTACCTTTGAACCGGCTTTCTAAAACTTTAATGCAGATTATATAGTCAATACATTAAACAATTTCAAATATTACAGCTTTTATGAAAGCAATAAAACAAACTTTCTTCTGGTAACATCTGTTAGTTTCATCGTATGCATTGTTTACTGTAGTAATTTTAATTATTTGTTAACGTACTTTCGTAAAATCTTGTTCACTCATTTACTACATAGGATTTTTTTAAGTTATTTATATTTACTAGAATGCCACCCTTAAAGACATATCGAAATTATAATTAGTCTAGCAGAAGGAGGTTAATTAATCCAAAATTATCCTAATAAAATTTTGAATTATTTGGACCGCACTGGGTATTACAAGTTTGTTACATAGAAGTCTCTTAAGGTGATAAGAGACCCAGACAATAGACTAGACGCGTGAGTCATTTTAAATTTTATGATCTTAAAGGAACGCCGTGTAAGTCAAGAGCTGAAATTGGTGCACTAAATGTTTGTGCAATTTTAATAGATTCAAAATTATCTGAATTTTTATTTAAGTTTTCCCTAACTTTTCCTTTTGAACTAACAGCATTTAATACATTTATATGGAATAAATACTAATTTGAAGCCCTGTCAACTTCTCAAGTTTGTTGTTAACGGTTGCCTTAAATCGTTTCAAACCGTTTTCAAACAAAAAGCACTTTTCTTAGTTGCATTCTTAATAAATAATGGGAATTACGCCAAAATCAGATTCTGCAAATATTTTGTAACAAACACACGTATAAATTTTAATATGAGATTGTGTATTTCTTGAACAGTTTTATTAATTGTTTTTATAAGTCTGATAAGCGGTTTGAATTCGGTTACTCCAAATGAGAATTTACGGTCACTTATAGTATCCACTGCCAGCATTACTTCTAATTTGAAATCAGTATCAATGTAATCGTTGAATTAGTGGAATTGCCTGTTTCTTGTATTCACATAGTCCGCAATACTTCCAATCTTGTAGTACTAGCATCAAATAGTCAAATTTTAACATCAGCGTAGTGCTAATAATTCGTTTCGCGTTCTTTATTTCTTTACGTTCCTTTTCCAGAATAAATAGTTATAAAGTAGGATACACCATTAACCTTTTGTACAATTTTGTGGTAATTATGTAGTTTTTGGTATGTAACAAATATTAAAAAGTCAAATAAATGGAAATATTGGTATTAATATATCAAAAATACAATAATAAAAGATTTTAACTTTTTTTTTTAATTGCAAAAGTTAAGAATGTGCAAAAATTGGATTTTTAAACTTTCTACTAATCTTCTACATTGAATAGATAAAATTTTAAACTGATGAAAGTGATTGTAACACCAGCCAATCGTGAACGATATAGTTAGCAAATCTTTATCCTACAAGTGGTGATTTTAGTGGTTCAAAGAGAACATAATTACAGTGAGATAGATCTGAACTATAGAGGAAATGTGTTAATCTAGAATAAATTCTCAATTTTTGCTATGGGCTATGGCATGGGGTGTTGTCGTGAAGTAGGATAATATATCGAACTGTAAATTTGCATTTCTAAACATTATGTAAGTATTGTTTCGCCCATAAGTTGAAAGAAGCATTTTTAACAACCGTCAATCTGCGATTATTCTTCAGAAGTGGGCAAACAATGCAAATATTCGTCTCAGTTACCCTGATCCTCGAGAGACGTTGATGACCTTCATGTTCAACTGCTTTTCATTCTCACAAAAATTATTTGATATGCGTACTCTCGAGTCTTTTTACAGGTACTGTCCTTAGACTAAACCTTTTCAAAATTTTGGATGATTTGATAATAATTCGTTGCTGACTAAAAAACGAATAGTATAAAATATTCTATAGCAGATGCATTTATTATCTAGTCAATATGAGTCTATTATTATTACTTACAACCGTTATCTTCCCGTATAAGGTGAGAATGTTGTATTCAACATACATATAACTTTATCTTGCGAAAGTGATTACACAATGTATGAAGTGATACATGCTATATAAGCGTACTTTAAAAGTATTGTGATTGTGTTATGGTTTAATTGAACAAACAACAATTATCCGATGTTTGTTGAAAAAGTCCACAATGGTCGACCTTAATCTTGTCGTTTCAATTTCCGGAAAACAGCAACAAAGGCATGAAATTGCATGTCGCTTCAATAACACCTTGTTTAAGTGGCCGCTAATTTGTCAACAATTCCTCAGGTCATTAGCTTTAAAAGATTGTGCCGTTCTGCTGGTTTGCCTTAAAGACTTGTAGATTTAAGACTGCAGTTTAAACGTTGAGAACTACATTAAGGCTATGGCTAATTTAAAAAGCATAAAATTTATAGAATAATCGATTATTCTAAAAGAAATGTTTTTTAAATACTTTTATAGGCAATTACAAAAATTGGTATAAACCAAACAGAAGAAAAAAATGTATAATTTAAATGTTGCTCGTAACTTTAATAGGATAAGAGGTAATATTATTGGTTGCAGCTGTTTGCCTATATTTATATTACTACTATATTCCTTTTTTCACTTATGGAGTGTACGGATCTTAATCTTGTTTCGTCACTGTAAGCGGAAAATCACTTTTTAATTTTTATCTTATAAGTAGCATTTCTTTCAGAAATAGGCGAAAATGCGTGGCTCCTATTTTTTTAAGAATCTAATGCAGAATTTCATTTACAAGTGGAATAATCCATTAAAAAGATAATATAGCTCAATACTGTTTTAAATTAAAATATATTTTGTTGTAAAGTAAATTATAAATTACAAAAATTGATTTAATATGCACTTTATGACAAAATTAAAGTTGTTATTCTATCTTTCTTTCTTTTTTTTACTAATCTCTGGTACACATAAGAATGTCGGATTAAGTTGTTATTTTTCTTTTAAAAAATGCAATTTACCGGAAAATCATCTGTGATTCACCGTTGCATAATTGGAAGCTTGCGCAGAAACCGTGAGCTATGACCAATATACGAATATTTCCGAAACCTTTTATGACCTAACTAAGAAGAATACAATTACGGTTTCAGAAAGATAGAGCTACTTGCTGAAGCTATAGGGTAATCCAAAATGGACCTCAGGGTGTTTTTTCCAAATGAAACACAAAATATTGAAACAGGCCCAATTTCATGGATATCAATGTCAAATACAGATGTATTAATTTTTTGTGAATAACACGTAGATTTTCACTACCCCAAACATAACAATTTTGACGATTTACAAAACCATCCAAAGAGAAATAAGCTTAATTGCTCAACATTAGTTTTTTTCAAAAATTGGTATCAACTGCTGTGTTTTCCACAATTCAATTCAAAATGTACGGCGTTTCTATGGTTATCTTTAGTAGATCTTTTAAAGCAACACTCCTCTTCTTCATTTTCTTTTACCCTTTCCTTGTTCATTTTCCATGCACCCATTTTTCTAGACCTTCAAACAATTTTCCAAACAATTATTTATTAAAAATGGAAATTTGAAGTCTTCCAGACCTTCCAGCAGAAGAATCACAAAGGTTCAAAAATATTGATGTCAGGATACATTTCAAAAGTTCGTAAATAATTGTTTAGCCCTCTATAACTAATTTACATGTTGATTAATTAATTGTTAGTTGGTTCAGATACTTTTTATTTACTGAAATAGTTACATTAATTGTGCGAACAACAAATGTGTTACGAATTCTTTCTGCTGCTGTAAAAACGAAGCACTTTGCTGGCACGTTATTCTTGTATTAATAACTAACGAGGCTAGCACTTATAATAGCATAAAATTGTTTTTTCTCTGCTGTAATGACTATAACCTACACGTAACTGTAAATTACTGTCACATAATTACAAAAATTGCTGCTCGCATAAAGTAAAGCATCCGACTATAATTAAATTAAATTATGTAATTGAATAATTACTGAGCCTAATATGGGATGATGTATAAAATTGTGGTCACAATTTTGCGATTCGCTGGCTCAAATTATACGACCGCCTTTGTGGCACACGAACACTTAGCGAGATAAATTTTTGCATACAGAAGCATGTGCCGTATATTTTGTTCTGGTCTCGTTATAGTTGAATTACTTTAGTTACGAAAAAGATAAACATCATATGAATGCTTGTATCATAAGAGTTTGTATTAGTTTCTAAAAGAGAAAAGAAATGTCATTGGGTCGGTAATCAAAACTTATTTAAAAGTTTAATAAAAATTGAATTTTAAATATAAAGGGGGTTTTCTAAAAATTCTAAATTATTCTAACATAAAAACAGAATAAGACTTTTTTGATTTTGCTATCGTAAAATGAAAACGGTTATAATACAACCAATCGCGCATGAGCGCTTTAAGAGCAACATCATCGTTAAATCTCTGTTCTCCAAATGATCCTGTTGGTGGCCTAAGCAAATAGTAACTGTAGGACTATAAGTCTAGACCTCAGAGAAATGCTCTTCTAGTCTAATTTAGAATAAAAATAAAGTCCTTATAGAGTTTGAGCAGTTATACCGAGTATTATCGTGAATACTATCTTAGCTTATTATTACCTTAGAGAATTTTCAGTAACTCTTGATCGGCGACTATTTTCGAGAAAGTTGCAAACAATGCGAATATTTTATTCAGTCACACTAATCCTCAGGCGACATTTGTAATCTTCATTTTCAACTGCTTGTGCCACTTGTACACTTGAGTCTTTTTAAAGGTGTTGTCCTCGAGCTTTAAGACTTTTATAAGATTTTACGATCTTTGTCGTAAAGAACTTGATAATAATCTATTGTATAAAGGACGAGGGTGCCTTTAGCTATGACACTGTAATACCAATTAGTAGTAGTACCAAATACCTTACGGAGTTAATTTTCTTTAAACATCCCCACCTATAACGCTGAAAACCTAGCTCCTTTCCGATTCGTAAAAAATTCCGGTTTATATTTGTTTCACTAACGTATAATAAAATATTATACGAAAGAAAATAAATAATCATAAACTCAATAATAGGATATTTATAAATGAATAAATTTATAATGGTCCTGCCCAATAGCAATAAAATAATTATTATTTCACTTTTAATAATTTTGTTGTAATATATAATGATCAAAATTATTTTTTATATTTATTTTTTGTATGGTCATAGATATGAAGTAGAGCTTTTAACTTATTTTATTCTTAAATACTCACCAATATAAGGATTTCTTTTCTTTTAAATTTTTTATTTCTTATCAATTTTACCAATAACGTTCAAACGATTTCTCATATTAGCTTAAGATTGCGGCTTTACCCATCGATCATTTCATTAAGTGTTTAACAAGAATAATTCGGCCGCAGTTAATCTTATTGACCAACGTCAACTTATAATATAGAACGTAAATAGAAGGACCATACAACTTCTTTAAGATTACATGGGATAACCTGAATGCCGTGGATACAATCGGACGAGATATGAAAAGCTCGTCTTTCAAAACTAAGACATTCATATCTATCTCAGCATTACGACTGAAGTCGAGCATGAATAAATTTAGAAAATAAAAATTTAGACCATGTATTAACACAACTGTCTTTTTGATATTCAAAATTCACAAAAGTTATTTATGGAAGATCAAAGCTTCCACAAGTCCGCCTCCACTACTTGATTGTTATAATTAACTTTAAAATAATATATTTTCACATCTTGCAATAATTTTTAATGCTTGTAGCCATATTTAAATAGTACAGTTAACAATTGATTAATAATTTTTAACGTGAAAGAAAAAACAATTAAAAATTTACAAAAATAAATACAGATTACAAAATAATAGCAAAATTCTCTTTTTATTGGTTGAAAAATTTCATATAAAAACTTGTTTGAAGTGATATGCTCTGCAAGTATTTACTATAGTAACTTATGTTATTTCTCTAAGAACTGAAGGCAAGACTAATAGTAGGGAGGAGTATGAATATTATTGTCTTAATTAGAAATTTTAACTTAAATACAATCTGAGTAAGAAAGAAATTTATGTATACATAATAATAGAAGATAAAGAATCAAATAATTAGAAACAATCTATCTGATAGCAAAAATACACTCAATTGGCGGTCCGCGAGATTACAAGTGCCGAGTGATAAAGCGACTTGAGGTCAACTTGTGATATCAACTATAAATTTAATAAACTGAAAGTGATTTTTAAAATAATTATTTAAAGACTTTTAACTACAACAAAATTCATATTACATAAATTAAAATGCTGCCGGCCGGCAACGGCTATAACGGCGCATTTAATATTTATAATCAGCAGCAAATTAATGGAAATCCTATGCTATCACAACCATCACTGTTCCCACCTATTATCCATCCCCAAAACATGCACCAGCAAACCCAATACACAAATCAACCTCCCCCTAATTCAGCATTATTGTCCCCACAATACCAACAATTTCCCCAGATGCCACAAATACAACTTTCTACATTTCAATTGAGTGCAAAATATTCATCTCAACTAATACAAAATAACAACACCTCAAATGAGTATTATGAAGTTGATGAAGAAGAAATGGAAACTAATCCTGCTAATGATTGGCAAAGGGTCGCTAAGCGAAAACGATTAAACAAGTCAAATACACAAACGATCAGTGCAAAAGAAACACTAATTCATGTAAATAGATACACAGCCCTAAGCCCAGAGAATGAAACAAGCGATGACAATAATAAACAACGGCAACAAACAACTACATCTAAGTCTCCGCCCATTTTCGTTCACGGTGTTCTAGACTTCAACAAAATGACAAAAAATTTACTTTCCGTTGCTGAAAAGAAACAATACTCGACCAAAAGTCTGCACAATAATGTCAAAATGCCGCAAGATGATCAAACACATTCAGGAAAATCAAATTATACATCACACGTACCAGATGAAGGAAGATCGTCCGTATAGAGTAGTTCTAAAACACATACACCACACTACGCCAACAGATGATATTAAAAAAGCCCTTAAAGAAGCAGGACACATAGTTAGAAACATTATGAATTTAAAAAAATAAACTAACTAAAGACCCATTATCAATCTTTTACATAGATCTTGAACCAGACACTAATAATAAGGAAATCTACAATATAAAATCACTTCAAAATAAACATGTATTATTCGAACCACCAAAAATAAACAAAGGTGTAGTGCAATGCACCCGTTTGCAGAACTACGGACACACAAAGGGGTACTGTAATAGACCATTTGCCTGCATGTGATGGACCGCATGACACCAAAAGCTGCAAAAAAACAAAAGCAACTCCAGCAAAATAAATTCTTTGCGAGGGACAACACCCAGCAAACTATAAAGGATGCACAATTTATCAAGAGCAGCAAAATAAGTATCAACTTGATAAGCAATACACAAACTTAAGATCCTCAAACTTAACAAGGCAACACTTTCCACCCCTAAGACAACAAGATAATCACGACACTATCAACCGACCAAATCCTCCACGTCCCACCTATTAGCAAATAGTACAAAACCAGCCAGCTGAAGACGTCAGTCTTAAACAATTCCTCGATAAATTTAAAAGCATGTTCAATCAACTACTACAGCAAAACAGCATGATACTAAACATGCCGACTACAGTGATCAATAAGCTAATCAACTAATGGCTAAATTTCTAAAAATTGCGTTGTGGAATGCCAGCGGGCTGCTTCAGCGGAAACTAGAAGTTGAAACTTTTCTACATACCAATAGCATGGATATTTTGTTAATTTCAGAAACTCATTATACCACAAGATCACATTTAAAAATAACTCATTTTATTATATATCATACAGAATACCTTGACGACGCAGCTCATGGTGGTTCTGCTATAATAATTTGCAATACTATCAAACATCATGAATTACCAAGCTTTCAAACAGACTATTTGCAAGGTACCATAATACAAGTAGAAAAACTTCAGATGCCAATAATAATTTCCGTCGCCTATTGCCCACCACGCCACAATAACCAAACAAATGTTCCAACCCTATTTTGAGTAACTAGGAGCTAGATTCGTAGCAGGTGGCGACTACAAAGCTAAAAATACACACTGGGGCTCGCGTTTAACAACTACAAAAGGTAGAGAACTATACAAACTCACGGCAGATAACAATTACAGTTTTCTATCAACGGACAGCCAACATATTGGCCAACTGACCCAAATAAAACACCAGAAATTATATAACATACGAGAAAAATTGTAAACCCATTACCTTCTACATACTCCTCTCAAGGTTGTTTCCATTGTTCAAAAAATTTCCAAAATTCTGTGTTGGAACTGTGAATAACTATCTCGTCACATTGTCAAAAATTACTTACATTTTGCAAATAACCAAAAGCGCCAGGGCGACAAATCTGGACTGTAGGGTGGCTGAATCACCTGCGTGATTTGGTTCTTCACGGCCCGTAATGAATGGTCGTCATGATGAGGCCAATCGTTAGTTACCCTGAGACAGAGGTGTCGAGAGAGAACGCCTGGCTCGGGAAGGAGATTCTTATTTCAAAATAAAATATTACATACCTTGATATTTATTAATAATAAAAAATGTAAAACAATACTCGACTATAAAACTGAATTGTAGATTAGAACTAATTTTTGTATTCCAATATTGGAATAATAAATTATAATGTACGCGACATTTCTAAAATAAAATATAAAAAAAATTAAAAATTCTAATAATTAGAACACCATTTCGAATATTTAAATACTAATTTCTAATACTGGAATTATGGAATATTTGAATAACTGGTTAAATTGTTGTTTGAATTAGTAAACCCCAAAAGTTCCAGTTCTACTATAAAATACATATAAAAGTGTTTATGGTAATATAATGGTGACTGACCTATAAGTAAAATAAAATTTGGGATTTAAATTCGAGTTATGGATGACTATTTAAAAATATATAGTTTTAATATTCGAGTTCTCAACTGTTTTTAGACAAGTTTGGCAAATATTTTTTTAAAAAACAACATTTACATTTCCACTGTTGTAGTTACATGGGTATTATTAATTACAAATATTCGAATAAATATTTAAAAAATTCGAGAAAGTCCGAGCTGCTATACAATTACCTATTGATTTGTGTAATGCAAATAGTTAAGCATATTTTATGACAGAACTTTTAGGTCTTCTTGCTAGCCAACATTTGGATTGTATTAACAAAATCTAACTATTTAGCTCATATTCTTTTAATAACTAAAATGTCCAGAATTTTAGAATGATTTTGGCTTGTATTATCTTAACATGTTTTTAACTCCAGCACAATAAACAATCTTTCAGCATCAGCCACTGTTACTGGTATTGTGCAAAATATTCTTAAAGCCATAGAAGTGTTTAAATGCGTTGCTTTTAACTTTGTGTAGATGGGGGAAATTCAGAAATAAAACAACGTTTTGCAATAAATAGCCTAATTTGCACTTGTACTTGTGGTATTAATTATTATTGCTAAGTGTACTCTTATGTGCCGTCATCATTATCATCTGTCTATACCTGTTTGTTGTTAGATGTAAGTCTATCCAACTACTCGTAATTGGTCTCTGTTTTGAGCTTTCTGCAATATGAAGCGCAGCAACTATTTAATAATTTTTTTAAATTTTTTAAAACGTGCAATAATTTCTGAAACACATATTACCAAAGACATTCCAAAAAAGTGAACATTTGAAACGCAATACTCCAAGAAGCCCTTGAAAATTGAATAACGGCAACTATATACGAATAAAACTTTTACAATTATAACCGTAAAACAAGAAAATATTAATATCGAGACGCAATAAGGACGCAAATAAATTACTTCTAAATTAGCTGATTTCCGCACAACCTGGGAGGTACAGCTATTTTGTGCGTTTTTTTAAGTGCTATCCCCAGTAGTTGTTTCTTTATAACCACCAGGCAATCATTTCTACACTCCTTATACCTAACCCTTGGCGAACATCGACCTCCTTTGCAGAGAGGGACTACAAACGTTCAGCGCCGATACACTCCCATGCGTGAGGTACCGATCGTGAAGGAACGGTCGGTCAACCAATCAAAGTCTCAATTGAGGACATGAAAGAAGTGGATTACAGGAATCGGGGTGCAGGTAATAATAAAGTCACCAGGCAATTATGATTGAATGTATCTAAGCGTATGATTCGAGTCTAATTCAGCGTTAAGAACTCCTAATTGCGGAGAAAGGGTTGACGAAACCAATCTAGCCACTAGTCTATTTCTGCTCTGTATATATCTAACCTAGAGTGAATATAACATTTTTGTAGAAAGGAATTACAAACCTTTAGGGTTGATACACGCAAGTGATGTTCGTCGAGATAAAACAATCGGCCAACCGATAGAGGTCTAAATGAACAAGTAATACATTAGAAATCCTCAAAGCATTTCGATAATGCAGTAAATTATTTGCGTGATAGGTACTAAACCGGCCAGTTCGAGCCGACTGATTAAAGCACAAAAATCCTAATTCCATAAAATAAAATATCGAGACCGATCGGTTATTCCTTTTACCGCTATTAGAGGATCATGTTTGGACTGATCATGTCTAACCCTTAGCTAACATTAACTTTTTTGCAAAGGGGGATTAAAATTGTTCAGGTGTTGGTTCACTCATTTGTCTTAGCAAATAGGGGTTGACAAACTGATATAGGTTCAGAAGGGGGAATATAAAAGTTTTTATTTCGCGCTTAATAGATAGAAGATCGGGCATTTTGAGCCAAGCGGTTCGAATTTGAAGCTGAAAGTTCCAAATTATGCAGACAAAGATAGCGGGACCGGTCGGTTGGTTCATTTACAGCTATTAGAAACCATTTCTGCACTGCTCATACTTAACCCTCAACTGACTTTGACCTTATTTACGTATAACAATTAACTTTAACCAACTAATAGAAGCCCAAAAGTGCTTTACAAATGCAATGAATTATTAGTAGTTAATTGTATTGTAGACAGAAGATCGGCCAGTTCGGATCGATTGGTTTGAATTTGGAACCAGAAGCTTCTAATCTTGTAAAAAAGGCAACAGGACTAATCATTCGATTCTTTAGCGTCTACTAGGATACCATACTGCTACACTGCTTATATTTAGTTCTTAGCGAACGTCGACCTCTTTTGTAGAGAGGAATTGCAAACGTTCAGAGTTGATACACCCCTATCTAAGTGGAACCTGTCGTGGAGAGACGGTCGACCAACTGATCGAGGTCTAGATAGGATGATACATATGTTGATACACTTCTTCCACGTGTGTGGTATTCGTCTTAACGAAATGGTCGACTAATTATAAGAGGCTCATACAGGACAACTCTTTGGAATTAACAAAGCATTTTGATAATGCAATGAATTATAAACTAGTACAATTAAGTTGCAAATAACAAAACAACTCGTCGAGCCCTTGAGGGCTACCACAATATTTTTGTATAAGATAAATTGTTCTTCCAATTAAAATACTGTAAAATTTTGTCCACATTTTTGATATATATTTGACAACTGCCATTTATAAGTAACCCATGCATACCCATTATAAGAAATATTTGTGTAGCGCTACACAATTACGAATTATTATTGCAAATCGTCCCCAACATTCACGTTACGTAAAATTTATACAAAAGATTATTTAAATTTGCTGTTTTTCCAGTATCGTCAATTACAAAAAAATGATTCGTTCCAAAAGTAAGGGAATAATTTGCAAGTAACATGTTCAGCGTAATCCATTTATATCATGCATCCCCATTATTAGTATAAAAATAAAAAAAGACTCACCAATTGATAAAAGCCCTTGTCGTTGAAGGATATTGCATTTATCTAACCCATAGGATATATTAATTGTTTCAGTAGGTCCAGGTACGAGTTGTTTACTCACCATATCCATTTCCAGGGCGCGCATGGAAACACTTAATCCGCTGGTGGGTAGAAGAGGCTATCCGAGCTGGCAACGGCGTAAAATAAACGTCTCGTGCGAAAAGCTAAAGCTTTTGTTAACAAATTGCTCTTATTGTTTTAGAGCACAATAATTCGCGCCCGCTCGCGCGCGCTGATATCAACTACTGACAGAAAATGTGGCATGCAGTTAACTTTGAAACAAAAAGTTACGTTGGCTTTCTTGCAAACAGAACCAAGGATGTTGCAAAGTAAAAACGGCACCTTTGTTATCGTGCGGGTAATGATTTACCTGCTCTGCTAACATGTACGGTATTGGTATTATATACAGAGTATCTAATTTTTAAACTTTAGCTATTTAGTTGACTATAGAAATTGGAAAAGCGGCATCCTGCATTAACTACAAACTATTGAAGTTTTAAATAGATCCTTTTTGGAAGTTATAACAAAAAACTGAAAATTTGCTTTATATTTCAACTTCGACTCTCACTCCGGGGATGAAGAAATGACAACAAACCACAGGTCATTTATGACTTAGTTTTAAACCCCATTTGCGAGATTTACATTTTACCCATACATTTTTTATGCGAAATCACCTTGAAGAAGCTATGTTAAAAATATTATTAATTACGTAGCGATAGCAGTAATCATCTACCACTATTCGATTTTTTAATATCTAAATGGTGAATTGCAGCTAAACGAACAATTGCAGAAAAATCTATGTTATTTCAAATGCAACCTTTATTAAGGTGCAAACGTAAAATTATAAACACTTTATATAAGATGAGCTTATCGTTTTCTCAAATTTCTGCTTTTTCCATATTGTGTAACAATGAAAAACCGAGGACGTGGGTTTATCAGACTTCACGCCGAAACAAAAGTGTAGTTCGACCTTGCACGTAATTTCTAATATTTACTAAGGCATTTAGCAGCGAAAGCAGATAGCATCATTAAGAATTCGTTATTATTATTATTTGTTAATTAATTCGCTAACCGTTTAGTACATTGGCGCATTTGAAGCTGTGAGTTACTGTATAGAAATTATGGTAGCACGAAAATGTTCGGTAAAACTCGAGGAACAATTTCTATCTCCGTTAGCTCGCCTGGAACTCTCATACCGTTTGTCAAAAATTACAAATAAATTATTTGTTTACTTAAAAAATGAATGTGTTAGTAATATTCCAACATGTATGCCTACCTGAATGATAACTAAATTTGAAATGACATCCACACTGTCGGGCTAACCTTTACGATGCCAAAATGACATTTTCTTTGTTACATTTATCGTCTTTAGATTAGAAAATCTATCAAAACCAAAGACAGTGTTGCAAATTTGTTGTATACAGCTTGTTTTAAAATTATATGGAAACACATTAAATAAAATAAGAATTTTATTTAGTAATTTTGTAATGCATAATTACATGTTTGATAACTAAAATTAAAATGGCATCTCTACTGCCAGGCTAATCTTTGTAACATCAAAATTATGTTTGCCATGTCACATTTATAACCCTTTAGCTAAGTCAACTGTCAAAACGAAGTACAAGGTAAAGCAAATTCATCATACGCAGATTACTTTAAATGTAATCGGATAAAGTAATACAATTACATTACAATTTAAATAGTTATTGGTTTTTAAAGCACATACCAGTGTAGTTGGTTAATAAATTGGCAAAGTAAAAATAAAAGTGGAGTTTGGAATAATTCAAAAAATATTTTGTATAGTTTGCTGCTCGACCGCTTGATAAGTAAAATAATAAATGGCAACATGGTACCACAACAAAGGTTTTAAGGGGCCTTAAATATTGTGAATATTAAAACAATGATTCCATTAGTGCAAAACTAAAACTTATATAAAACCAAATATCAAGAGTGAAGACAGAAAACAAGTTATGGGAATGCTTTAAAATAAGTAAGGGATTACAAGAATGCGTAATACGACCTACGCTATTTAAAAATACATGAACAAAGCATTAGAAATGTGAAGAAGTAAATGTGGAGAGGTAGAAGTTCTTATAGCATGAGTTCAAGACGACATACAATACAAGATACAAAAATCAATTGAAGGGTACAAAAAATAGAGTAAATATGATTAAAACGAAATGTTTGGTAATAGGACCAAAAACTAAAGAGCTGGAAATAGAAAATGGGGTAAAAATAAAATGTTATAATTATTGTATCTGCCTGAAAGTACACATAAATAAAAGTGGAATGCCCTATGGTAGAGTGAATAATAGAATAATAAAAGGAAAGCTGCGAGAGTAAACAATTTGGTAGGACAAAAACATAAGTAGAAAAAGGAAAATACAAATTTATAACAGTACAGGGAAATGTTTAACAATCTATGGGCGAAAAAAAAGTTAACAGCATTAGAAATGGATTACTTAAGTCGCCTATCAAGATTCTTAAGAAGAAGTTCGAAAAAACAATGAAAACATAAAAGTAGAGGAAGCCAAAGTGCCAGATGTAAAAGAACAATGATATGAACATGTTGAAAGAATGCACGAGACACGTATTCCGAGAAAATAGAACGAATTGTCCGAAAAGTAAAAGTATAAAGAAAGAAAAACTATTGAAAACCCTAAGAGAGTTTAACATTAATTGGTTCTGTAACTTGAAAAAATTTCCAAATGGCAAGTACTTGGTTTTAATATCAAGAGGTACATAAAGGGAACCGGGGTGGGTGTCAGAATAAAATACTGAAAACTAAATGCCACAAAACAGTTACTAACCAGAAATAATAAAGTAGGTGAAAAACCACAGCAGAGGCTAGATAGTTTTGAACTATTGCTTGGCCAGAATAATAATAATGTACATCAAAATTCAATCCACAAATTTAATTCAGAGTGCAGGCCAGCAAATAATACCAACAACGAGTCCAAAAATGAAGTAAATGGATAAGTGATGTATAAAATAATCCAAGAAAAAAGGGAAATTTGGAAAAATTAATAACAAGGTAACGATACGTTAGACTAGAGGACGTTTAATGAGCATTGTAATGTAGCGATCGATAAAAAGAGAAAAGTAAATTTAAAATAGGTACAAGACAATCTGGAAACAAGTTTTGTTTGTGTAGAACATTTAGGGAACATATCACGAAAAATTTTTTTTGAAAAATAATGAAAAAATAAAGGCAAAAAGATAAATAGATTAAAGATAAGATATAAGCCAAAGAAGCAGATATTTCAAGATAAAAAAAAATAATAGCAAATGAGAAAAGGAAACATATTTTTACAAGATCCTGAATGAAAATAGCACCGACAAAAGTTTAGATATAAAAACAGAAATAAAGTATAGGATAAAGAAGATAAAGAGGAACAAAAGAAAAAGAAACTAAGCCAGATTACACAAATAATTAAAAACAGGAAATGTTCAGTCAATTATAAAGTATGGAAAGGAAGTGGTAAATAGCAGTGTAGATAGGAAATTCAACTGTAGGTCTATATTTGTAGTTAGCGAGTTATATTATATCAGGAAAGTATGCGTATCGAATAAAGATGAATAGTAAAAATTGGAACTGCAAGATTGTATAATTCCAAGAGGAATGGTCATAGTTAAAAAAAAACAGAAATTAAATGAGATAGAAGAAGTATTAAAGAAATTAAAAATCTATATGGTAAGGTTGGCATTACAAATTTCGTAAAGGAACAAACAATTTCATGCACATGAGTACGTAGGTATATAAATTGTGAACCAGAACTCCTTTTTTAACTTTCTCCTTCCCATAGGATACTACACAGTACTAATTTTTTAATCAATAGCACAATATCAGACTCAAAGGTACCCTCGTCCATTGCGTAAAGAACTATTATAGTTTCTCAAAATTTTGGGAAAATTTACAGCAGAGTTTGAGGACAGCACTCTTAAAAAGATTTAGGCGTTCGAATGGCATAAACAATTTTGACAGAATGGGAAGCAACTGAAAATAATCGCTCGAGGACTAGCTTGATCGAGAAGAATATTCGCATAGTTCGCCGCTTTTCTGATTAATAAACAAATCCTGAAAATGTTTCTGTCAAACTCTTCTTATCCTTGCTGTCAAAGCATTCGTAAAAAATATCTTTATATGTTTGTATAATTAGGGTGCTTTATAATGCATCTACGTATATTGAATAATATCAGAATAGTTACAAATAGATATGATGCCCCAGTAAAGAAATTATTTAAACGATAGCAAATTATAAAGCAGTACAAGGTTAAAGAAACCAACTGACAGAAAAGTTTTGAAAAAAATATAAATTGTGGGACTAAAAGTTCTATTAGCATCATAAACAAAAAATGCTTTCAGGTGCTTCTTTCGTCTAGACTTTCGAATTAAGACCTTCTTTTGAGTAGAATCTGTCTTGTGACATACCCAAATCACTCTTGGTTTAAGACGGTTGTTGATCAGACCCCGTTCTATACAGCCTTCCATAATTTATTATAACCTTATGCGTGCTTAGTGTAACCTCAGGATTACAACTGAAAAATAATTAATTAAAAATGTCAATAATTTCGCCATTTAAAGAATCTTGAGTTCATTTCCAAGCGAGGTGCATGGATACCGCAATAAATTGGACTACATATCTGCAGATTTTTATCTGCTTAAGTTTGACTTTTTGACTGAGATGCAATAGATGATAAAAAGAGGATCTTCTACAAGGTACAATGCGAAAAGACGAAACAAACGGTTAAAAGTTCAATAGCCATGAAGATGTGGCCATTTGTTTGGTAGGAGTACAAAAGAATAATTGTCTTGGAGTTTCTCCTAATCTAGCAAACAAATCACAACAAAAAAGTATTGTAAATCATTAATGTAGAAATTCAACAAAACATTCAGTTTTGGCAAATCGAAAAGACAACTGGACGAGTTAACTTCTCCATCACCCAAAATTCTCCGGATATTGCTTCTTCAAATTTTTATCTGTTCTGGTTCTGCAGAATAATTTGCATGGTAAGAAGTTTAGTTTCGTAGAAACTGTTGAAAGCTACCTGATGAAATTAAAAAAAAAATATGGAATTTTTACGAAGACTAATTGACAAGCCTGTTGAGATAAAGAAAAATACATTGAACCTGTCCTGGTCCTTAAGAACCACAGTCTTGGGAAATTCTATCACTCGCTTTTCTCCTTCTTCGATGGGCCTGACCAAGACTATGGCTGTATAATATTGTCGTATAATATATCGCAACTGGCAAAAACATTGAGGTAGTATTTAGTACTTTTTTTTGAATAAGCGTATCAATCAAAAAACACGGTTAACATGGTTTTAACCTTTCTGCTACTTTTACACGTCTTTTAAAGGCTCGCTAAATCAGAAGACTTCCATTAGAATGACCGAGTTTTTATTTCCAGATCGTAGCTGGTGACTTACGTCGCATCTCCGGGTTTACCTTTTTTCTGGGAACAGTAATTGCAGAATACATTTTGCCAGAATCCAATATTTTCCGATCTTCTAGTCATTGCTCGTTTTTTAAAAGATGGATAACTTTAAAAGTTAAATCTCCATCAATCTTTGAATTGTGTTTACGAACATATGTTCCAGAGTGCACAAAATTTGATGCATTACTTACTCGCTCCGTTATTGTAAATTATAAACTACATGTGCCGATTCACTGGGCTCAAATTTCGAACTGACTGGATCAGTGACATCACCCTCATCCACACGTGCGATTTTCAGTTCTTTTTCATCAGCTACTAAGTTACAACGAGATAGTGTAAACTATTTTTATTTTATTAACTCTGATTCGATTTTTCGATAATATTATATTGCAAGAAGTGCGAAGGATTTACGGAGGATTGAGAATTACGTTTTATGAGGCCTAATTGAAGTTTCTTATGCCATTTATGTGGACCCCATGTTAGTCGCCGATCTAGATAGATATGGGGGGTATTTAGTCTTTTCTCTTTGTGGAAGAAAGTTTTCATTTAGCTGGACGGGGGAGGGGCATGTTCTTCTTCGGTAGTAAATGTCACTTAAACCGATTTTTGTGCATTAACTCAAACAAGCCCCATTTTGGCAAATTTAAGAGAAAAAACCAAACTTATAGACGTCATAAAAAGAATCGGTTCTTTAAAATGGCAATAGGCAGGCCATGTAGCCAGACATACAGAAAAATGGAGGACTACATCACCAGATGGAGACCATGGGGAGAACGAAGACGTGATGGAAGACCAATAGCGCTGGTATGATGAAATAAAGAAAGTTGCGAGACTCAATTTATATCAAGTTGCACAACACAGAAATATATAGGCAAATATGAGAGGCATATATCCAATGGATAAAAAACGGCTGAAGAAGAGGATGCTTCAAATCCCTTAAGGCAAAAATTGGATTACGAGGTCAAACCATTATTACAGCGTTGTCAAAGGTGGCAAGTATCTTACTTCTTGTTGTTGTCAGGTCGGTTGCATGTATATATATATATATATATATATATATATATATATATATATATATATATATGTGTGTGTGTGTGTATATATATATATATATACAACTTAGATGAACCGCGTCTATTTTGGGTAAATGCTCAACGTTTCGGCATCGGCTTTGATGCCATTTTCAAGAGGTTAGCTCTTCACTCGGGGTCTCAATCTGCCTACTCCCCCAAGGAGAGCTATGAGTCTTTGAATAAGACTGAGCTTTCGTGTGACCTGCTTCTTTTATAGGACTGGAAGTGTTTGGCTGGAGATGCGTTGGGTTGGGGAAAGTTTGTAGGATTAAGGGTGTTGCGTAATTTGCGGCGCGGAGCAATAAGGGACTTCCACATGACAGGCAAACGCTGGCTGTCATCTGTTGTGTTGAGGCATTGTGGGCGTTTTTCTATTTCAATTGCATCAAGTACTATTCTGCTGGTAAAATGGAAAATGGGGGCAATGGTTTTAGCCCCAGAGAAATTAATTTTATGGCCTGTTTCTTTGCTGTGTTTGGCAAGTGCCGAACCATTATCGCCTTTCCGTACGGCCAGAGAATGCTCGTATATTCGGCTGGATATTTGCCGATTTGTTTTGACCTGTGTAGATCCTTTGGCAGTCTCCACAAGGTATTTCATACACTCCTTGGGATTCATTGGGGCAGTGATCCTTTGCTGAGTGACAAAAGGCAGCATTCTCTGCAACAGAAGTTTCTCAAATACCTTCGATATCATAAACAGTACACTGATAGCTCTGTACGATTCTACTTCGGTTGGCGGTTTGCCTGGTTTGGTATTAGAATTATTTGGGCTATTTTCTACTGTATAGGAAATCTAATCCTCGGAAATAACAAAAATCATTGTGATCATCTTGATTTTTTCTATTGGAGATTCTATTAGAATTTTTCTCATAATCAAATCAAATCCTGAAGATTTCTTTAACTTTAATTTCTAATTTCCTTTTTTAACATCTTAATAGGCAGCTCTATTTGGAAGTAGATATTAAGAAATTTGCGTCTATATATGTAAATATTTGTTGAAAAAGTTTAAAGGCGGCAGGAAAGTGTTGTGCAAAAAGTGTCTTGCACATTCGCCATGTTTAGTTCTAATAGGAGGAGTTATGTGATCAGTTAATTTACATTGTAGTTCGCCATAAAGAATATGCATTAGCCTTGATGGCTGATAAGTTGATTAGATAGTTTTGCATTATCTATTTTATGGTCGCCAAATTACTTTTTAGATCTTTAACAGCCCTATAGTACCGGGTATTTTTGTGAGCATTATTTTACCTTTAATCTTAAGATAACAATATAAATTAGTTTATTTTTAAAGTTAACAGTGAAAAACTAAATATTAAAGGGCCTCCTCATATTAACATAAATAAAATAAAGAAAACACACTAAAACAGAAACAAAATTTGAAACCTCAAAAATTTGCCCACCATAAAAACAATAAAACCCTTGAAAAGCGACAATGGATTTTTTTTGGTTTATTGGCAATAAGAATTACAATTCTCTAAGTTAATGTGCTTGCTTAAGTACTAAATAATTATATTATGGCATTATAAGAATCTCTGCAGTGAAGTGTTCTCTTCAATAATCCAATAGGCCTGTTGACTAGCTTCTTAGACGTCTGTCACACGTTATTTTAGGAGTGGATGGAGCAGGGGGTTGTTAGGGTTTTTCAGCTTTTTACGGTGCTTGACACTTTGTTCCTTACTAACAAACGTGACGCAGGGCAGATTCAAATAATCGTGTAGTGTCTCATTAATAACGTACCTGGGTGCATTTGCAGTCATTCGTAGTGTTTTGGATTGACACTTTTGAATTATAGTTTTATTGTTTTCGCTCGCACATCTTCAAAGCTCAGCTCCATAAAGCTATAGAAAATTTGTGACGGTTTTAATACAATAGTAATTTGTTCTCTAGTGGTACATGTGTACAGTACAGGTTTTTTTAAGCCTAGCTGTTTTCGCTTTCTGATTATATGTTCTTTCCAGTTTAGTTCACTCTCTAAATTAAGGTGTAAGTACTTGACTGTGTGGGACTGTAGGATATCTGTCATTAAATTGACTGGTGAGCATTGGTCTTCTTTCAGCGTAAAAGTGACTTGTGCAGACTTTATTTAATTTATCTTGCAGTTTAATTTACTTTGACAGACTTGTAGCTCAACTAGATGGTTTTGTAACTTACAATTAGTATCAGCGATTTATGAGCTTTGCTCGTTGGCAAAGATCACTGTGTCGTCTGCGAACATTCCGATGATAGTGTTAACAGTAGTTGGTAGATCGGATGTATAAAGCCCATACAAAAGAGATCCTTGAAAAAATCCCATTTTTATTTCACATATGTCTAATACCCCTCTATATATTTTTATGTTAAATGCCCGATCACTTAAATGCAATGTAAGAATTTTGAACTAGTCTAGAAGAAAGCAACTCTTGGTTTTGAATAGTAGGTCTTCGTGCCAAACCTTATGAACGGATTGGCTAACATCTAGAAAGATTGCCGTGTAGAATTTCGTTTTAAACTCCTTCATTAATATTATGAATAGTCCAGTGAGTCTGTTACATAGTCAAATAGCTACTTTTAAACTCAAATTGAAGGAAGAGCATCAGATCGTCTGGCTGGATCTTGACTTAGTCTTCGGTGCAATAGCCACTCGAAGACTTTCGATATTACAGTTAATAGGCTAATTAGTCGATATGATGATGCTGTTTTTGGATTGAAAATTTTGGTATTAATTTTTTTAATTGTTTAAGCCAGTAGCTAAGTATTGCATTGCATATTGACATTAATAGTAAAACTTTTTTTTTAATTTAATCGTGTCTAGTTTATTTTTAGCATTAAAAAGGTTTATTTTTTTAACTTACTTTGGGGTAAATGTTCAAATCAACCGAATGTTTCTTGTTCTATTTATATATTAGGTTGGTTATAGTATGGCGTCAATACTTCACTATGATGTTTTGCAGACAAATCTGTTTTTTCAGCATCACTGCGTACTCAGGGTCTTACAATAAATCAATTTTTGAATTAAATTTAGACCGGTAGAATATTTTTGGAGTGAATAATCTCTTAATTCTTTGTTTTACTTTAGATTTGTTACTGACTATTATATATAGTTTCTTTGCCATTTTGTTTTTTAACTGTAAGTTCTTTCAACATTATAGGTATACTTTTAGATTTCTGTTGCACATCATTATGTGACGTGCTATTTGAACTGCTTGTTTAAGAATATTAATTAGATATGCGAGAGCTTATATTGAGCTTTATTGTTGTTATAAAGATCTGTTCTTTTGTTGTGTAGCTTAAGTGTAGAATATCTATTTATGTTCTAGCAATAGTTACCAAAGTTCTCTGCTATTTTGTATTATCAGTCAAGATCCCATAAAGTGTGTTCTTTGTTATAGACGAATTTAGATTCTAGTGTTAAAAAAATTACTAAAACTTTTTTAATATTGTGTTGAGTTACTGCTACCGTTAAGTTATACGGTAACATTTTTACTTGAACTACTCTTCAACTCTGTGTCTGTACAAATATTGGTAAAACCATGTAAATATATGAGCAAGCAATTAACTGGTTGAATCTCAAAAATAGAACACACGTAATCTTACTCACTGTATATAAGAAAAAACATAACGAAAAAATGGCAAATGAAAGTGATCATCGCCTTTAATTCAATTGTTAATGAACCGTTCGTGACAATTATTAAACCGCAAACTGCGTCCATCCCAAGCTGCGGAGCTTACGTAACCCGCAGGCAAAGCGAGATAATTACGCCCCCTAGCCGTTTTTAATGTCATCATGCTAATTTCAACAGGACCAAGTCTTGTTTCGGGGAATTCGACGCGAATGCTCGCGAATAATGATACATTTGAGGTCTCGCGGCGAGATGCAATCGCGGGGTTAAATATACGGTTGCAATAAGGTCATGGGACCCGAGCAAGGTGCAATGTAAATATTGCGCCCAAACTGGCGCGAATGCCATTGTCTTAATTGCTTTGTTAGGACGATGACGGTTCGTTCCGAACGAGGCTAAATGTGGAGTGGGCTGGGCTACTGAGGCCAGTAATTTATTTGGGCAGATTACAATGCCACGAAGAGTACATGCGCTTGTTTGGCTTCATATTTTTAGTGTGCCAGCGTTGCTTTGTTCTCTTATTACATATTGTAACGCAATGGAAATACATAAATACGTGTGTTTATTATAATTTATCAAAAATATTAAGTTTTAGCAACAATATAATCGCTATATATTTAATATCTCTTACACTCACCAAGAAAAGTAATCAACATTTCATTTTGTTACAAAAATTAACTTTAAATTGACTATGAAGTTAAAAAGCAAATAAGTTCAAGTAAACAGAAAAGGTCACCTAGAAGCTACAGCATACTGCAATTTTAGAACATTCTGTCTTTGTAATTATCATTTTTGTTGAAGCTATACGTTAAACATAACTCCAACTGGTAATGTTCAAATACAATTTTAACTAATTAGATATAGGTCTCGGTTGTACACATGGCATGAACATTCGCCTATATTTAAACTGGCAGCTGTAGCTAAACCCAGTAGGAATATTATTATTTCAGCGGCAAGACGAATTAGTAAAATATTTACTTAAACAACCTCTTAATGGTATCAAAAATAAAAACCATAAGCATTAGTCTTTTGGTTATTTGTGAGACCTTTAATTTTTATTTTACTTATTTAATGCAATATGTTTTTATGTAGATATGTTCATTAATTATGATGTATACTGCAAGTTAATTATAATAAATAGGAAAAAGGAAAGAAAATTGAAGATCTTTATTTAAACTTGGCGTAATAAAGGTGGACAATAGATAATTCTTGTTTAAGAGAAACGAAGCTAAGTTATTGACATATTGATCACAAATCTCAACATTCCGACAATCTGACAAAGCTATCAATAATGAGCTTTATAACTATGTGCTTATGCTTTTAAGTGACGACATAGTGTTTAAAAAACATGTTTCGATAAATGACTTGGGTTAGTCATTTTGTAGTCTGGAAGTTATAAAAATATTTGCTAAATCTGCCCCATCATTTTGACCTGCTCCAGGCCCTCTAACATTATTTGGTAGTTTTTCTATTTAAAATTCTTCAAAAGGAAAAATGTATTATATATCTTGAAGTAGGCCTGGAACTATTTTTAGTTTAACAGTTCAAATGGTTTTTAAAAATTTATTCCATAAAAGTATTTAAAATCCTTGGAATTTGAAATTTTCAAAGCGATAGTCGAATTATTCAACAACAAACTATTCCAATATTTTAATTGATAGATACAACCATTTGGAATATTCAAATTAGTCAAATACCAATTACATTCACACGCGCTCTTTAACAATAGCGAATTTGCATCTCAAATGCAAACAATTTATAGATGTTGCTGAAAATTACTGTGTTGATTAAGGTTGGCTTTATGTTTGTGCACATAAACGTTAATTGTATTTTTAAAAATGAGAACGGATCTGTATGCTCAATGACTGTTTAGTTACCTACCATAAAGCCTTTAGGCAGTATTTTAGTATAACTGACCAAATGTTGTTCTTAATTTTGTTTATTAATAATTACCCTAGGTTTTTAAAACTTAATGTTTGTCATTTTAATTTGTGCTGTGTTAATTTAAAAAGCGCAAGGATTATTTGAAACATAGGAGCTCATTCGTTGAAAAGTCATCACCAACAAATGGCATGTAGAAACTCTGCGTGGTCACTCTTAAACGAGATTACTAATCTATAGATAAATGAATAATACAGATTTACCAGTACTCATTAACAATCACATTTATTAACTTTTTTTAAGATTCTTAAAAATTGCGGTTTGATAAGAGATGTTGTTAAATTTATTTTAAATATATTTAAATAAACTGTTTATTTTTTAACTCCTGCTCTAAGCCAAGAAGATAAAGGAAGAGAGGGAGAAGCAACAACCTCGGAGAAAACGGGGTTCAGCTGGTCCGGCTGCAGTTTTCTATAAGGGCTACTACTCAGGATTACCGGAAAAATAACCAACGGCTTTACAGCGGAAGAGAAGGTCAAATTTGAAAGGTAGAACAAACAGTGAGGAAACAATTTGTCTAGGAGAGAAGTACCTCGCAATCAAAATGACTGGTTCTCCAGGTTGGGGTTTGGAGTATTTTTAGTCTGCTACCAGTTTTCTGTAAAATAAATTTAATTGGTAAAAAAGAAATGACTTGAGCTTAGAAACACGGATAAAAGTGATGCATGGAAAATTAAGGAGAGAAAACGTGTAATGTATATAGCAACTTGAAATGTGAAGAGAATGGAAACAAAAATAAATAAATGATAAATGAAATTATAACATTAAAACTAGACGTAAAAATATTTCCAGAAACAAAAAAGAGAAGTTGGGGAAAACACAAAAATAGATTAAATCATGCTATTATTTTTGAAGTACCTAAATTATAAATAGTTGAAAAAAGAGTAGTAATGTTAATAAAAAAGAAATATAAAAGGAACATAACAATTTAGGTGATGAAACATATAAAGACATACAAGCAACTCTACGCCAAATTGGAGAAACTAAAAATAATTTGATTGAACTATTTCAATAGCTGAGTATGGCCAACAACAGGAGATCAATTTACAAGCAAATTTGGAGTAACAAAAACAAACGACACTATGAATAAACTAATAAAATTATATGCATATAACCACTTAAAAATAGTAAATGGTTTTCTCCAATATACACACATTTGCAGATGTGCTGGGGTACGAGCAACTAGAAGATTAAAACTAACTATAATTTACATTATAATAGAACAAAACTCGGCCATCGACGTAAGGAATATTTAAAAGAGTGAACTGCAAATGAGCACACAATCTACTTAAAGCAGAAATGTATTTTTCATATAAGAAGACAAATCTAAATAGAAAACTGCAAATAAAAAAATAGGAAAAAGGAGAAGCAATAGAAATATGCAAATACAATTTAAAAATTACAAGGAAAGTCGTATTGGGCATATTTCTAAACAAAGGTTAGATCAAAAATACAGAAAAAATAGGATTAAAAGTAAAGGAAGAATGGACACATATCTTAAATAGCTAAGTACTTAATTAATTAAGTAAATAGAAAATTAAAGTGAGAAAACTATTAATAAAAGAGAAAAGAAATACTTGAAGAACTGAGGTGCACAAAGGTCTGGAAATGTATTACTAGTATTAGAAGAACTAATAAAAAAGCAGTACTACAACCAATATCTACCAAAAATTAGGAAGAATATTACGAAAGGTTATTGATGAATAGTTGAATAAAATTCATGAATGAAGAAAAATCATGTACAAGAAGAACCGATTAATATACGGAGAGCAGCAGTAATGCCATACAAAATATAAACAATAGAAAAACTAAGTCCGCAGATACATATTATGGGAAAAATGTTAAAGAATAACACAAAAAATAAAAATAATGATGACTGAATAATATAATAAATATATAAATAAATACCTGGAATTTAAATAATAAGAAATGAGATGTATAACATCAATATCAAAGAAACAAGTACATAGGTGTAAAAATTAAAACAAATTTTGATACCATGATAATTTATAGAAGAAGAATACAAATATCATAAAGCTAAAGAATAAATTTATATTATGTATAGATAATCTGTTTACTTTGAAACAAATTGTTGAAAAAAAATTAATACAAAACCAAAATATATTTGCTGTTTAGAGAGTTAGAAAAAGTCTGTAAGAACATGCAATTGCGGGATAACATAATAATCAAAACTGTAAAAGAATTATATGAAGATCAAGAAATACAATATTTAACAAAATGATTTAAAGTAGCAAAAGTCTTGGGCAAGGTTGTTGTATTCACCCAATTTAAAAAATACACAATTATAGATATATTCGTAATACTAGTCTTTAAACTTTACAATTTGCAAACGATTATCTGACCCAACACAAAGCAGACTTAAAATGTAATACCCTTAAAATCAAACAGAAATGTCAAAAAGTGAAACTGTCAATAAATTTAGACAAAAGTAGCTGTTTATCTTTAAGTAAATATCAATATATGATAATTAAAACTACCTAAAAGTCAAAATAACGAAAAACGGATGAGACAAACAACAGATTAGAGAATGAACTGGGCAAGGAAGAATCGTGATGTAAGGAAATAACTAAAATAAGAAAATGCAACACCTACAGCACAATTATTAAAAGTATTACCCTACATAAAGCAAAAACATAGCAAATTGTCTAAGCAGATAGAAGGAGACTTATGGTATTAGAAATTGATGCATGAAGAGAAATAAATTATCTAGACAACAACGCGATCAAACGAAAGATGAATGTTACAGAGAATATCTATCAAAATGTACGGAAAAGCAACATGACAAGACAATATAAAAAGCAATAGTTAAATATTTTCTTTTCCAAGAATATAATAATTTAGGGAAGTTTCGTAAGAAGAAATTTGAGTGACGGAAATTTCTAACATTATATTTTAGGCACTTAACTAGCTTAATTACCTTTAAGCGGAAAGATGTTTAATTGAAATTTAAAAAAATAAGTAGTATACGAAATCAGGAATAAAAAAAAAAGATTGCACTTATATGAGAACAAAAAAAAAACTGGTACCTTCAAAAGCACATTTCGAAATGTCTATCGTACGGGAGATTGTAAATTTTTGATATTCTCAATGGTTTGTTACGCTTTGGCAATAAACGGTAGTTTGACTATTAATGTATGATATACATACATATATCTGATATCATTTGGTCTAATAGCTAGCTATTTACTAAAAAGTCGGCTATTTTGCACTTGAACATATCGTTCGTTTTTCTAAGTGAAATAGTTAATTTTGAGAAACTGCCTGGATTCATCATATTTAAATTATCATAGAGATTCTACAACTCTTTTATACAATACACGCATTATTCGCAGAAATATGTATGTATGAGCCGTGGTGTGGCGGCCTTTTCGCCCTTGAACCGCTTTATATCGCGGCGGCATGCGGACCTTTTGATATCAGCTACGTTTTGCCGTCGCACACATACGGCATGGGCTTTTGCCCCGCAGGCATTCACGCCCCGCAGCGAGGCCAGTTCGGTCGTGTCAGTCCGCATAAATTCATATTCGCATCCCCGCATACATTCATATTCACGCCCCGCAACGCGGCCAATTCGGTGGTGTCTCAGTCCGCATAAATTCGCATTCCGCATCCCCGCAAATATTCACGCATCGCAGCTCGGCCAATTTGGTCGTGTCTCAACATCCCGCAGATACCAGATCCGCAACGCAGAGGTGGCCACCTTGGAATCGCCGACGAAGCCGAAGCCGAAGCCGATTCAGGTGAGCGATTTGGCAATTCATTGATTGATATCGGTAGCCGCCCCCATCCGCTAACTCGACGGCCGTTTAAGGGACGATTTGGCCTTATCGGCTGACCTTCCACTACGGGCCGTACTACGTTTCCACACCGCACCACGAGAGCGGCTATTTACACGCCTACCTCTCCATTTTTTGGTCCTTACGAGCCGCATCGGTATCGTATCCCATACCGCATCCACGAGAGCGGCTATTTACACGCCTGCCTCTCCAGGCCGACTAAATGTTTCAAATTACCATCTTAATGATTCGAAAGGAATTTTGTAAACGGAGAAGAGCATATCGAAATCTATCAGTCAGGTTTCTTTTTTATCCTTTACAGTAACTTTTGACTTAAAAAGGACTGTGTGACACAAAGGAGTTGGCTAAAGTGTCACATTAATATTAATTCATTTTACTACAGTGACCCGAGGAACATTATGGACTTTGTAATCAAAACTTCGAATACCACGTTTCAAAAGTATCTTGTCATTTTCCAGTATCTAACGACAAAGAGGTTATTGAATATAGTCTTTAAACTTTATAGGGCATATTCAACTTCTATCAATTTTTTTCCAGAGATGTGAAAAGTTGTCGAAGTAGGTAATACTTGTAATGTAGTTTTTGTAAACTTTTATATAAATACACAACAACTTTCCCAACTAAACATAAAACATCTCCATTGGTAAAGTATAGAGTAAAGATCATTAAGGATTTCTGATATTTCAGCCCTTCCCCCCAAATTTTAATCCTCATTTTTTGAACTATTTAGGCAAATATTATCATATCACTATTTCTTCTGTTGAACATAAGTTTTTAATTAGTATCTGTAAATGTAATACCTAATTTTTTTTAACCAATTGGAAAACTTTCAATAAACCGTTATCATTACTTTCTATATTATTATCTTGAAAATAAAGCCGACGAAGTTTCTTCTTACAGGCTTAATTTCGGCTATGAAATAATATCTAGTGTAAACAAATCAATAATCTTCTAGTTTTAGCGTTTGTATTGCTTCTGTTCTAATCTGAGTAGTAATAAAATATTTTATTTATAAAATAGACGTACTCATTTACTAAATTTCAGATTCTAAAGAAGAATCAAGTTTTTTAAAATACATTCAAACACTTGATCGTCAAAAACGTTTTAGGAATACTGTAAAGGTATATCACATGGTGTAATATGAGTATACAGAAAAGTCTTGTTTTGTCCTATAATAGTTTTTAGCTGTTTTTGAAAATTTTGGCAAGTTATCATTGGTATTACAATCACTGTTTTGTTAACGGTAGTTTAGCTACATATTATCCAAAATAAAAATCAGACTCATAACTCAAATCTAAATTACCGTAACGGCCATTTTCTTTGAAAACCAATCAACTTCCAGAATTTCAACGTTTTTTAAAACAATGCCACAATGCATTTGATAATAATTATTAGTTTTCTTGCCATAAAAGTTTATAGTTTGATTGCATAATCTAAAAAGAAATGCATAATATATAAAATATTATAAACAAAATCTAAAAATTAGTTAAAAATGTAGGTTATTATGGGCTAGATAATAATCAGATGAAATCGTTTTCATTTGTATTAGAAAAAATATGTACCCATTACGTTATCGATGGTTTAGGTGTTTTAATATTACTTTCTACACATAGAACCTAAATACAGTCAAAGAATAATAACTAATAACAAAAATTTAATTTACCTGTTCAAAAGTATTTGTAACTGCCACGTTAGTGAACTAAAATTTCAATTCAATAAAGTACATGGTTCTGCTATACATATTATGGAAACAAATTGTAGCTATCAATATGTAACAGCGATTTGCTATATAACTGCACCCAATTAATACAGGAATATGTCTATATCTTATGTATCCCAGCAAACACTCAGGACGTTTAGCGTTGCGCTCTATAAGACGACGTAACAGCACTGGTTCAAAGTTATTTATTCGTTTAATGTTTAATAGTTATGAGAAAGATGTACGAAGTAAAGCTGCAGTGTGTTGTTAAATTTCAAAAAATTAAAGGTAATAAGCCATTCAAATTTTTATTCAATCATCGTCAAGACATCTCTCACATTCATATTGTTCTTTTTTCGAACCTTTGTTGCAGTTTCCACAAACCCAGTTCATGCAATTAATGTACTGGATCCACGTTTTTTTGTTAGTGTAACAGCGAAAATCGTAAATTACCATCTTTTTTAGAAGAAGAATTAGGAGTTTTTTCCTTGATGCTTTTGTCAGGAAACAATCGTAACTTTGTCTCTTCTCAAGTTATAACTCCCACTTTCGTGAAATTTGATGTTATAGTTTCAAGTAGGAGATTTTCAAAACTTACATTGCAATTCTCTACTAACTGGGCAGAGCTTGTTGAAGATTATGGTGGTGATTGTACATCAGCAGATGTTCCTGGCAATATAATGGAATTTTCTTAAGCAATTATAAACTGGTCTTAAACAGGAGATAATTCAATAATTATAGGAGGCTGTGAAACAACTTCTTCAAATTCGCCTTGGTTTATTTTGCTTCTTGCCACTGTTTTAGAGAAGCAACATCAAAAACTGAATCGGGCACCACCTCCATAGAAAATGGGCGAATTCCAGCTTTTCGAAAACCATTGACAATGTCAGTGTTCAAATCCCACCAAATTTCACCAATCATTTATGCGAAGGACTTTTTGACCAATCTCTCCCCTAAATGCTTTCGTTGCCAGGACACCAGCCTCTGGTCCCAGATCGATTTTGAAGATTTAAAAACGCTGATATCTAGTGGTTGTAAGATGTGAGTTGTATGTGTTTAGAATGGTAACTTGCGATTGCATTGCTTGCTCTATTAATCTGATGCTCATATGTGTTGAATGACCATCATATACTAGTAAAACAGGTCGATCTAGACCAATTGACGGCAAAAACCTTTTTGTAAAATAATTTTCAAAGACGGTTGTTTCCATCCATCCGTTTTGTGTTGCGGCATAGGTAGTGTTAGGAAAACCAGTATTCTCTGATGCATACCATTGGTCCCAAATATTCTTTCCTTTAAAAATTATGAGCGGCGGCACTTTTCCCCGTAGCAGATGCTGCCAATAAAACAGTAATGTTGTGTTTTCCAGGGGCACTAATTGTTCTAGTGCACGGCTTATTTTTCGCACCGAATATTTTAGTTTTGGATGGATCCGTGCAGAAACTTGTTTCATCCAAGTTCCATATTCTCGAAGAACTATTTTCCAAATTAAGCTCTTTAATAGTAGATTCAAGTAGAGTAAAATAATTATGAATGTGATTGGATTACAACCTCCCCTCCGAGCAATTTTAACACCCTGCGCCTTCTTTAAGGATAAGTTGTTCTTTTTTTTAAATCCTATAAACCACTCTTCTCCGGGTACTCCATCTTTAAAGGGAGTTTCAAGTTTTTTTTTTGACAAACTGTCCGACAAGCAACAACATTTCTTTTCTTGACAATACAAATGCATACTTTTCCAAGATTAACAGCCCATCGGAAAAACGTTTTTCATTTTCACGTGAAAGTACGGTGTTTCTTCCTCGGGATTCACCTTTTGTCCACTTTTTCCTCGGATTCGGTCACTAATTGTATTTTTTGGTATTTTATAGTGCTTACTAGCTCTATAAAGAGTCATTCGGCCAGTTTTAATTTCTGCCAATGCTTCAGCCAACATTTGCTTTGTATAGTGCGGTGTTGTTTTCTTTACATAATTTCGGACCATCGTGGGGTTATAAAAGTATTATCAGTCTAAAAAATTTAAAATAAAATGCTTGCCAAGAACGGAATTTAATGAAACACTTGAATAAGTAAGAATTAAAATGTAACATTGGCTAAATTCGTACTATAGTGCGGTTCTGCCCCTACGGATAGTCCGAATTTGCCCATTGCTCAAATATTTCCTGAGTTAGGTTAGACTATTATTTTATCAAAAAATATAAAAGAACTGATATATTTTATTACTATAAAGGAAACTTGCCGTACTATACTTTGTCCCTATCGAAGATAAATACATATATTTGTAAACTATTGCTTAAATTATAGTTTTATAATGCTTAACTCAATCTTTACTCTACACCTGGAAACACCATGAACTTTCTCGAACTAGTTAAACGGGGGAATCACAGAATACATGGCGTCCACCTATGTTGATCCTTAAATACTAACCAAAGAAAGATTTCTACCGTACATTTGGTACAATGCAACGTATATTCGAATAAATAAGGGCCTAGTGCGGATTTTCCCCGTGTACGTATTTACCCCACTGCACCTTAGCATCAATAAATCGGCAATTTTCTTCCCTCAGTTTTGGCAATGCACCCAACTCGCGTGTCTGGGTTAGACAAATCTAAACTCAATCCAAGCTACATGGTAGTAGTAGCAGTATATTTGGCATTGTTCTGTATTTAAAGTGGCCAAAAAGCCTTTCAAGATGTAATCTTTATTTTTAAAAGTAAAGAAAGTGGACATCTGTGTATTCCGTTATAACGCATATTTTGTAATCTGGTATTGATAAATCACCGAATTTCTTTGAATCTATTTGTGTGTGAACATGTTAAAGTCTTTATCATTTTACCACTTAGTAGTAATGTAATAAAGTTGTTATTGATAACAATGCTATGTAATCTTTTTGTGTAATTTTCATCATTTTTAAACACTACAGGTAGATGCATAAAATTCGGTAATCAGAGAATCAGAGTTAAACCGAATTAACCGTGGTCAACTTGGAATTAGCGTCACCTTCGGACTTTACCAGGTCGAAACCAATTTTAACTCTATGAGTTTAACATTTTTGTTTAATGAGATAACCACAATGTAATTAAATAAATCTGCTAACAGCCTATTAGGATTTCATGCAACTCACGGATGAAGAAGCATTATTGAGGAAGCGAAACGTTTCATAGAAGTATAAATCGAAAACGAAATTTTTTAACCGATTGCGCATATAAAAAATTCTACAACACATCGGGTTAAACATAACATTACATACAAAAATACTCAGAAGTAGATCTTAATCGAAAAGGATATTGTTTAGTTAATCTTTGTAAGGCTATATCAAAAATACGAAATATTGTATGTCGTTGGCCATGCTTGTTGCGTGATTCTTAATAAAGTACAAGGTAAAGTTAAAAATGGTTCTAGTTGATGATAATGATTATGGTAAAAAGAACATCATTGAGCATTTTTTTCAATTTTGCCGTTGCAAACCCTGTAGTAACTTTTTCTCTTGTTTATGCTTTTTCACTGAAAACTTCTTTTTTGTAAATGTTTCTTGGCAAAGAATTTTTTGTTCACACTCTCTTAAGAGAGTTTCTTTTTGTATGCAGAAATTATCAATCTTTCGTTCTGTCTAAGTAGATAACCTACTTACAAGATGAGATTTGCTTTGAATTTTTTCCCTAAGAGTTTCAGAAATTAGTGGTGGTGATAAGGTTTGTTAACTCCATGTTTCCTTCAACTTCACTGTCCGATTGTTGCGCATTATTACCCACTGCTTGAAGTGAACGAGAGTACTCAATTATTTTTAGTGACTGGTGGCAGGATTATTAGTGTGACCACTCTAGAGCTGAAAATAGTTTTTTTTTTATTTTATTGGTCTACATTTACTCGGTCACTTACTCCCATAGTCAGTATCATTTTTTTTAATTCGAATAAACCGCTTGTAAATTAACTTACATATATTTGTAACTTCATCTTGTTTATTAAGTATCGTATTACTTAAAAATATTTCACATCATCTATTTGCAAGAATCTCTGTTGCCATAGAGATTTTAAACATAGTAGTTAGTTAAAAATAACAACATATATACATGCATATTTTTATATTTTAATGAATTATCAGAAAATTCACTACAATTGTCGCAAATATGTTTTTTTAGCAATTATTTAATGCCGTGAATGTAATTATTTACGAAGGATCTCTACTACCCTCAATGTATTACTTCTATTTGGTACATTTTTGTTTTGTTTGCACCAAAATTTGCATTAAATTCATTGGTAGCTTATTTCCATACCCTCTTGTCTTGCCATTCAGTTTTTGTACATTCGATTATGTGCTTGTATTTATTTACCAATGTAATTAAAAGAGCCTTCCTTTGTAGTAAAATTTTATCTACGTTTATTTCTCACCATTATAAACAATAAAAAACTGCCTATATATTAAATAGCTGTTATTAACACAAAAAAAACATTTGCATTAAAAAACTCGAGTGGTTTGATTGCTGGATAATTACTTTATTTGCCGTACTTGCTTATTTAGCTTTTTAATTGATAACTAAAATAAAATCAACAAACAATGCTATTATTGTTTATGTTATCACAAATAACTATTTTTCATTGAATATACTGTGCTCGTGTAACTACTCCTGCACTCGTTGCTATCATTAATAAAAATAGAAATAACACATGCCATTAATATTCTATTTTACCTAATTTATGTGATGGCAACTACAAAAAAATGTAATTTTACTGCTTTATACGAGCCATATAGTGCTCAACCAAAGTTAGCAGCAGATTGACATTTATACATATATTGGACTTTTAAATTGCTATTGCTGTTTGACACAGATCAATATATAACATTCAGTCCTTGGTTTGTCAAGATTCTTTAATGTATAATCTAAATAATTTTTTTTAGTAGTAAACCAATAGTTATGTTGTTTTTGGTGAGCTTATAAAACAACTTGCCTTGATTTTTAAATCGTAATATAAACAATAGAAATATTTTTATTAAGTAGTAAAATAAAATATTCATGTTTTACTTATTATTTTTTAAGTTGGTCAGTGTCTTCAAATTACCTCTATTAGGTTGAAAAACATCTAAACTTATTGTAGACGTTATCAAACACAATTAACTGGTCCAACGTCCATCGAATAAATGTTAAAGAAAGTGTAAATTTTCAGTTTGCAAAATGCTTGTTAAACTGTTTAAATACGGTAATAATACGAAGCTAAGGTGAAAAGTTCTCGGCCTGACACAGAGATGGTGCTGCAATCGGCAAAAAATTTTGCTTCTTGCTTGGGTGCATGTCATTAGTTCGTATGACTAGTTTCAACTTGTTTGCTCAAGTAGTTTGTTTATACGAATTTATTTCAGTAGATATGTTGCATGTTTTTTGTTAAAATGGATAAACTTGAAGATCGTGCTGTTATGAAATTCCTCATTGTTCCTTATTGATCGATGTTGGAACTAATTCTCTGGTGAATGCTGCGGACAGTTGTAGCACGAAACCAGTGTAAGTTTCAGACAAATACCAAGTTCAACTGATAATACATTTTTTTATTTTATTTGGTTATTTGTACTAACACGAGAAGGTTTCCAGGTGCACCCTCGACTTTGTTGTGGAGAGGGATTTTCAACAGCCTTCAACAAGAACGTGACGGTGGCGCAGAAGTAGGGTAATGTAAGGCAAGAGGTGACTGGTTTGTGAGCGGCTTTGCCACTCTTGCTTTTATCTTGTGGTTGTGGACTATCTAGTAGTTTTTGCAGTTTTTGGCGGTTTTTGCCCTTTTTACTGCTTTACGGACAATGTGGGTTTGAGAAACGAAATCCTTTATTCACCTATATGGAAATGCGGTTTGTAGTTATTACTCACATGAATGAAGCAATGTAAACTATTATAGTGTGCACATTTAATAAAACTAAAGTTAACAAAGTCGGTTTTTGTGGATTTTTTGTTGTAGTCTTTGAAACAGATCTCGTTCACATTCTCAAACTACGTTGCCTCTTCTAACCATCTGCCATGGGTACTTGAGTATTTTTCAAACTTCGGCAATTACAACTGGTTGTATATTAAAAGTTCATGCATATAACATTTAACCTATAATTCAGGTTGTTATTTTATAGTTAATTTAACATAACATAGTTGTACTTTACTTTTTAAAGAATCTTGTACTGACGATAGAAGTAGATATTTAATGGTTGCACCAGCCCAGTTGTATTTGCAGGAATCGTGATAGGTCTGCAATGGTTTCGAAAGCATGACTTCACTAGATTTTCGCCTTTTGGACTAGACCACGAGTCTTATTTAAGAACAAATCACTCTGCCTACTACGGGTTTGAGGTATTCTTTATAAAATTGTTTGACAAGCTGCTTTGACATTTTTCCAGAAGAGCTACTCTTGACTATAACATTTTGGGGTATGCGAACTGCCAGTTCTTCAGTTCTTCTGGTTCTTGAAACACGACAAACGACTTCCCGACTAGCTTTCCACTCATTATTAGTAGCGGCTGTATGGTGTAACTGTGGGTTGCTTCATTGACTGTTCTCACTTGCAAGCACATCTCCTTTAGTCATCACTTGTCTAGAGCCTACTTTGAATAAAATTTGTAGTTGAATTCCGTTTAATCCGTGTTAATCACGAAATCCGGCTTCACCAATACACAGACACTTCTCGCGCTTGCAAGAAATTGGATTGCCCTCTTTGCAACAATCTTGTAGTCCACGGAATGTTTAACTGTTACTAATAGATGCGAAGACTTTCACGACAGGTGTTATGGTGCATCGTGTGGTAGGTTCTCCAGTTATAAGGCCATAGTCGAAGTTGGAAAACTACTGACGTTTCGTCCACAACTACGGCGAACATCTTCAGAAAAAAGTTTCTAAAAATTAAGTGATTGTTCAGTGCGTTTTTGCTTTTATACTCGTGTGAGTGTAGTAGGGATTGTGTTGAGGGGTCTTTGTTGACGTCACCGAGATGGTAAATAATGTAATCGGACTAGCCGCTGATGTCAATTGGGTCATTGCAGGTATAGAATTAGGTCGTCTGGGAATATCTCAACAGTGATGTAGGCTGTTGTCACATCGCCATATCATTCCATCACTTAGCATGCTCTCGACTTGAGAATATCCGACCGGAGCATGCAGAGAATTCTACACTGCGATCTCATGTTCCATCCTTAAAAACTTAAAGAATGCGACTGGTTCACCCTGCAATAAATAGAATTTTCGGTGTTGGACCCTACAGAATCGTAGATAACTTCATGAGCGATCTCTCCACAGTAAGCGTGTAATTGTTTGGTCTGCTGTCACGGAATTTAACGCCACCATAGGTCACATCTACTTGCTACGTTGCGATGTTACATAATTACCCATATGCCAGACTAAAGAAGCATGGAAATGTACAACTATTGTTCCAACAAGATGGCGGTACCCCACATACAGTAAGAAGGGGCGGACTGCGGTATGGACGGACCCGTATTTATTCCTGGTGCTCTCTGATGCCTGGCGGGTGGCCCACTCAGTTAATAAAAATAATTGAGTACCTGTATTTGCCACATTGCCCTGCATTAGAAGTGGTGCGCGACGATTGGGCACAGTGGCGAGCATATGAGACCCTCTCTGTTAGCAGGCCGTGCTCCCACGAGGGACGTGGAGGCTGCAGGAGTGTATAGCTCGTCCAGGCAAACATTTATTCTGTGCAATGGTACAATAAAACATTAAACATAATTTATGTTGTTCTTTTTAATGTTGTTTCGAAAGGAAAAAATCATTTGGCTGGACCCTGTACAAGTATATAATATAAAAAACTTCAAGAACTATTTAATCAAGATATTAAAGGATTTGATGTAACATGTGAGTCGTCAATTTTGAGAATGAAGGAACGGTTTTTAATTAAGGGGAAAAAATTAAAATAAAATAAGTTGTGTCTAATTATAATTACTGTATTATTGATGCAAAATGTTTGTTCATTGTACAAATATATTTAGAATGGTCTCGGTAATATATATATAATATTCAAACGATTAGATTAGATTTAATGTGACATGAGTGCAAGTTCGTGTATGTGCTTCAGCAACGTTCAGATGATTACACTTTCATATTTATACCTGCATGTAAGCGGAAAGCTTGTAATGAACGCGCACTGCCGCGCGGTTGTTAATTTGTCGAAAGGCGATATTGCTAATAAACGCCGGCAAGCCGTTCCGGGAACAAATCGCCGGGAATTTATTATTCGCGATGCAGCGCAAACTGTAAAATAAATTACAATCGGACGAGCACGGCGAATTAGCCGCGATGTGTAATTGCGAGTTGGTTTTTCAGCGTCTCGCAATAGATCGCGGATCGCGAAGGCATTGCCTAATGACGATAACGAGGAAATTATCCGGCGCGCGATGTGAAAGCGAGTACAAATTTGGTATAATTGGCCGTCCCGCGACCATGCTCAGCGCGGTAATAACCCGCGGGATGGCTGGGCTCGTAATGGCTAATTCCATCGCTAACGCTTACGCGAATATTGCAATTTAAACAAATTGAGCAGTGCACCGCGCGCGCTCGGAAAATCTGGCCGCGCCATGGGAGCGGGTCGCTGGCGATTTCTCTGCGCGCGACCCTCGTAGGTAGCGTTGTCATGCCACAACTAGACACGCTGGCATTATTACCATTGTTGTTTGTTGTTGTGATGCCACAGGTATAAAGATTCATTTCTTGATATTACGATTTACATTTTTTTAATTAATAGTTAATAGAGCTGCATTTAAAAAAAAGAAGTTGTTCAATAGAAACCACCTCTATTAACAGCATAAATCATTACAAAATTTTAGTTGTTGCTTGGGAATTTTTGTTTTAGTCTTCTTCTGGCCTTAGGGGGTTTCTCAAATGGCTGAATTGTCTATTTGGGTACTCTGCGAGTCTATCTTAGTAGTTGGTGGTGATTTTGCAGATTTATTCTTCTACTAATGCAGGGTTCTATTGCTGATATATTATAGGGTGTAGAATATTATTTATAGGATTTTAGATGGACTTTTCTAGAATTTTTGTGTTTGAAGGCTTTGCATACCCCCATAAATTGGTTTTATTATAGACTTGTACACTAAGAACTTGTTTTTTGTTGTGAGCTTTAACTTGCATCAAACGCATTGGTTTTAATTTTATATTAATTTGTTTTTTTCTGCTGTTATATATCGTCTACGAGTTAGTTTCTTACCTATTGTCTGTCCTAAGAATTTTATTTGGTTAGTAACTGTTAGTGGAGCTCCATTTAGTCCGTCTGTTTGTTTATAAAGTGATTTGGACTGCTTTGGCTTGATTAACTTGTACTCGCCAGTTTTGGAGCTGATCCAGATAAATTTGTAGGTTGTCAGTGGTAATTTGTCAATCTTTATTTATAGCGGCGATTGACGTGCTATAGGAAAATGTGGTAATTATAGTGTTTATAAAAGGAATATTAGCTGTGGTAGTCCACAACACTTTTTTGGGGCACGCCTCACTTGATGGAGTGGTAGGAAGGTGTTTTAAGCTTACAATTGACCCGGAAATAACGAAATAAATGATATGGTTTAAAAAAATGTATTAACAAATGAGGAAGTGAGTTTAATTTTGTATAGAAGTCTGTCATGTCAAACTCGATCAAACGCCTGTTGCATTTTTCAATATTCGTCCGGGCCCAGCTTCCATCAGCTTTTCGTAGAGGTGGAATAGATACTATGAATCTTTTGAATTTCTCTGTCGCGTTCCACAGGGAGTGATCATCAGTATATATATATATCCTCAACGATGATGAAGTTGATGTCGAAATACAAACATTCTTAAACGCCCCTTGTCAGATGTCTTTTCCACCCAAGCCTATTTCACCTGCAGAAGTCAAAAAAGAAATAAGTCTCTTAAATCCTCATAAAGCTCCTAGATATGATCTCATTACAGATGAAATACTGAAAAACTGCCCTAGAAAAGCTATTGTATTACTCACAACCATATATAACAGCATACTACGCCTGTGCTACTATCCGATACTATGGAAGTATGCAATAATAATCATGATACTGAAGCCAGGAAAATCTCCAAATGATGCTACTTCCTATAGGCCAATAAGCCTCCTTCCTGTAATGTCCAAAATTTTCAAAAACTTATCCTCACCAGAATTGCAAACGTATCACATATAGATGCCTAATCACCAATTCGGCTTCAGACCCAATCACTCCACTATCCAACAGTGCCATAGAATCGTTAATAAAATCAAAGAAAGCTTGGAAGCAAAACAAATGTGTACATCAGCATTTTTAGACGTAAAACAGGCGTTTGACAGGATGTGGCATGCAGGCTTACTTTTCAAACTTAAACAACACTTACCAAATCAATTGTTCCTTATCCTTAAGTAATACATGTCCAACCGTGACTTCCAAAATAAATTCGAAGACTCATTATCTAACTACCAGGCTATCAACTCAGGGGTGCCCCAAGGAAGTGTTCTGGGATCTTCCTTGTATTTACTGTTTACCGCTGATATACCAGCCAGCGAGGATACACTACTAGCAATGTTCGCTGATGATACAGCCATCCTTTCTGCAGATCTCGATCCGATACGAGCTTCTGCAAAATTGCAAGCTTATCTTGATCAACTCCAAATTTGGTTTACGCACTGAAAAATTAATCTAAACGTTGATAAGTCGTGTCAAGTCACGTTCACAAAACGAAGAGCCAAATGTCCTCCTCTTACCTTCAATAACACTCCCATTCCTGTCAAAGGAGAAGTTAAATACCTCGACCTTCATCTTGACGCAAAACAAACTTGGAGAACACACATTAAGGCAAAAAGACGTCAATTAGATTTAAAAGTGAGGAACATGTCTTGGTTACTAAATCGTAGATCTCACCTCTCACTACAGAACAAACTCCTCATATACAAAACCATTCTTAGGCCTATTTGGACATATGGTGTCGAATTATGGGGCTGCAGCAAACCGTCTAATACAAAAATTTTACAAACCTTTCAATCTAAAACCCTCAGAATGTTACTAAATGCACCTTGGTATGTCTCCAACAACACCATACACGACGACCTCAAAATACCGTTTATGCACGACGTCATCAGTGCTTACTCTGTTAAACATAAAAATCGAAGCATAACCCACAGCAACGAGCTAATCAGTGAACTGTTCAGACAACCAATGGAAAATAGAAGACTTAACAGAACATGGCCAGAAGATTTAGCTAGGTGAATCCAGAGAGCCGTCAATGGATGACCCCTGACTCAAGTGAACTTCTTTCAACCCATTTACTTATTACTTTATTAAGTAGATTGTAAATAAAAAAAATTCTAAGGGGGCAGCTACACGTAATTTCTTTCCTTCTAATTTGTGAGAATTATCTTTACAATTATATGGCTTAGTTGAATTGTGGAATTTGATCATATTGATGGCTTGATTATTTTAGTTATGATTTTTAGTAGACTTATTGACTGATAACACGTTACCTTGCTTGTCTGGTTTATGAGTTAATATGATTTGGGCAAATTGCAAAGTTAGCTAGAAGTAAACTAATTTTAGCAAATACATATTGTGGGGTTTTATTATCTATTTTTTGAGTGCTTTGTGACCTTGTAAAACATCGCAACTTGTTATCTCCTGTTTAACTTCTGTTTGGGAGTAGGGGTACCTGAAAGTGTTACCGAGCAGGAACTATCGAAAATATTGGATTGTAAAAACCTCAACAAGTGCTTAACGATATTACTAGCTTTTTCCTTTTCGTTGAAGTATTGTTTCCTTTTCATATCAGAGAAATGTAGGTAATGAATCTCTTAAACTGTTTGGTAGTTTTCTAAATGGGATGATCTTCCTTTGATAGGTTGGCGATGTATGTCTTACATATATATGTTTTTAGTTATCTTGTGAGCCTATTATACTCGATCAAACGTCTGCTTCTTTTTTTCGGCCATTAGTTCATTGATAATAACGGAGTTTTACTAATAAATTCCATTTCAACGTGCTTAGGTAGTATAGATTTCCATGTGGCTTTTTATATTACTTTAGTAAATTGTCTACTGCAATGTAAATTCATCAGGTAATTTTATGTCGACATTAAGATTATTTTCTATAAATCTGTGAAGTAATGTCCAATTGGTTCTTGGTGAGCGTAGCTTGGGGGGTTTGCATTCTATAATTATACCTATGTATAATTAGGGTTGCTATAACGGATGTATGATTACATGAGATCCCCATTTGTTTCAGTGGTAATGCAATTCGTGGTTGTATTCTTGAGAACAAAGAAGTCCACTTGGTCTGTAAGCCTATATGTTGATTCACCTATAGATCTATAGTAAATTATAGCATACTGGAAATTTCTACTTTTTGCAGTTTGTAATTTGTATTTTGTTTGACATTATGATTATTTGTGATGTAGTAGAAAATTGGGGATTATTATTGCTGTACCACGGTGATCGCTTTTCTCAGAATTATTGATATGATAAATTAAATAATGAGGGATTCCATTAAAATTTCTTTTTATGTGAAATGTGTTTTTGGTATAAGCATAACATTTGTTTTCTGATTATGTGGCAATTAATTTATTTTATTTTTATAATTTGTGAAAGCTTTCGCGTTCCATAGATGTATGTAATGTCAATTACTGAGGTTAGCTGTTATGACAGTATTTAGCATATTGGATATCATTACACTTTAATTAATACAATGCGCAAAAATTATTTTAAAATTATTTGTTGTTAATCATCCAGAAGTGTTGTTGACTTAAGAAGTATAGCAGGTTACACTTTTCTGTGAGTTTCATTTATTTATATGTGTTTGTACGCCCTTTTAAATTGGTATAATTGTACTGCTTTGTTTCAAATTAATATTTTGTAGGTTTCTGTAGACCATGCAACCACATGTGGTTGGTGTATCTTTCAATTTTTATTATAATTTATGACTATTAGTGCATTGTACATATTTAAATGATTTCGTGCAGCAAGACATAATGTACATTGAATTGTTATTAAAGGCACTAGACGATGACTTTTTTGTGTAGAGGTTCGATAGTCATTTTTATCTTGATAGTGTATTCTTCTTATTACTTAGTAAAAGTTTGAGATTAGCATAGAATATCATTAGGGAATACTTACTTACTATATGCCTGATATTCAAGGTGTTGCAAATAGCACAACTCTTCTCTTCTAGTTTTCATTTTGTATCTGTAATCAAAATTGAGTAGTATAGGTTACCCATTACAACTCTGTAGGCTCTATTTTCTTTTAGTTAATAAGTATGAGGTGTGATTTCTTTGTTGTTAAAAGATTTGATTAGTTGTCTGTAAATTTATGAGTAATCATAGTGCAAATTTATTTGTACAAGTTATTTCAGATGTATCTGCAATTTTTTTGAGTACTTGCCAAACGTGAATAAATTTTTGAAATTCATTATAGCTAAAGTTTTTTATTAAAACATTATTGTGATCTTAATTGACGGTATGGCGGTTGGTTATTAGATAGGAGAGAATAATATAATGTTAAGCATTATTTGCTGATTGGGAGGAATTTAAATGATATACTGCTGAAAGTAAAAGTACATTCTGCCCTATCCACTCGCCAACCCGCCCGGCAAGCGTGGCGTTTAATTGCCAAATCCCCCCCAAAAAGGGAGGCCTATGCTCAATACTGGGCGCCAAAAAAGGCTGACAAAAAAAAACTGCTGAAACACTGGTGATTAATCAGAAGTTTAAAACGAATGGCAAACTTTTACGTATTTGTTAGAATTTTTGAAAGATTTGTGATTGCTAATTTTGATTATATTGGTAATAATTTAATGAATTTCATATGGTGAGAGCTTGTTTTCAATTTGTTCAAAGTTATTTAATTATTTGCGAGTATTATTGGTCAATATATCTTACCACTGTTATCGCTTCGCTCAAATTCGCCCGAACGATCACACTTAAACACAATTGTGATATTTCCTCTTTGAAAGCCAAATAATAATTCATGATTTACATTAAAAACAAATGTGACTAAAATTTTTTTAATTGTAATGCATACTTATTTCTTGAAATACTATGTCATTTACATTATTCTTTTAAATTTTAAAAATCATTAAAATACCTTATACATGTTCCATAGCCTTTCCATTTTTTATGACTTGTCTATTTCCATTTTAGTTTCATTACATATTTTTGTATATATTGGTATTTTTTATTTGTTTTTATCATTATAATGTACTTTTGATTTTTATAATCTTTAATAAGACTTTTCTTCACATTCTATGCATTTCTACATTCTTCTAAACTAATCTTCAAACTATTTCTTCTGTATTGTCCGAGATCTGGAGTGAACTCCTTATCCTACACCATTGGAAGATCCTAGTCATTGAAAACATTTTTTGGGGTTTCAGTGAGCACGTCATAATAATAAAACAGGTTTCGTCATCTGTTACGATGCTATTGACAGAGCGGAATGTTCTATTTTAATCGTATTAAGCATTTTCAGCACAATTCTATTTAATAATCAGCGAAGGAAACTAACCTTTCTTACTTGAAGGTGATTGAATTTCCAAACACTCTTCTATCTATCAATGTCTTGCCTGTCTGACATCAGCATCTTAGTGACGGCAGCAAGGTTCCTTCGCAACAGACGAGAATAGAAGTCCTAACCTCGTATCGACTTTTATACTAAAATTCCTTGTTTGGAGCTCCTGATGCCATCCAAATAAAGTAGTAAGCTAAGAGCCATTACTTTCAAACATCGATAAGCATTCAAATCTCACGCAAAGTTGCAGAGCAAAATTTTTCGATATTCCGTTTTTGATCACCATGACGAGTGATCTCTTTACACTAGCACGACTTAAGTGCAGTTAACGCGTAGAAGTTGTTCTGGAAATTGCTGTACAAGTTTAAATATGTCTTGACTCGCTTAACATGGACGATTTTTCTAGTATAAATATTTTTTTAATTCACCTCATGAACTGATTAATCCTACAAAATTTGTATCACCTTTTCGCAACAAAAGTTCGTTAATTAAAAAATATCTGACCAGAATAAAAAAAGTTATTTTATTTAGTGACAATAAATGAACAAATAACTTTTAAAAAAACCAAAAAAATATTGTGATGCACGTTTAGACAACATTCGAAGCAGAAGGCAATCTGTAAAAAACCGCTGGTAAACGATTGAGTGTGATTAAAAAATTGAGGAACCATTGCAAGATGAAAGGCTTAAAACATATTATTTCATAAAATTACAACTTACATAAGATTACAACTGTTGCTAAAATTTTCTAAAATACTAGCTAAGGAATTAAAAAAAACTATATTTGGTAGGATTAGTGATACTTATGAGGTATTTTATAGTCCACTAATGTTTGGCAATACGTTATTTTAGTTGTAAAAGAAGATATATAAATATTTACAAAAGTTAGAAAAATACTAGCGGTATGTACCATATACATAAGAATAAATGTGAGAGAGATTCTACATAGCAAAAGAGATCGTTAAGGCGAACAGTATCAAATATTGCTTATGGTACCAGATCTAGAAAGCAACTAACCAATTGTTATGTTTATTAAATTAAATAGTGAAATAGTTTTATGCAGTAGAAACTTGAGCTAAATATATGTAAAGGTTTATTTTCAGCCTTATATTTGCATGTTTTATACTTTAGGCATAACATAAAACTATTTTTTTAGACAATTAGTGATAGTTATTTACTGATATGGTTTTTAGGGATTGCTAAAATAAGATATAGTACATATTTTTATTTATTTGAAAACATAAGTATATAAGCCACTCCTTAAGTGTCGGGAAGAGACGTTGTTGGCAGAGAAGCAGTGTTATAGTCGATGGCTAAATGTTGTGTCTTTAATAATTTAATAATTATATAGGATTTATTCAAAAACGATTTTCACATTCTAAATATGAATAAATTTTTTGAAAAAATATCTAACATTTCATACTGTTAAGTAAAATATTTAATTATTTATAACTCAAACCATAATATTTCAAAAACATCTAGAAAATCTAGAGCTGTACCAAAGGTGTGTTAAGGTCAGAAGCAGCTTTTGCTGACATTTGTAACCGTAATACGAAACTGTAGTGTGCCAACAAGATCAGTTGGACGTAAAATGTTATCGAAACGTATTAAGGTGGTTTAACATGATCCCAGTGGTACATTATTAGGTTTTTTTAGAATAAAAAATAATATTATACTTAGTTGCTTAGAAGTACTTGCACAAGCTACTGCCAAATTGGAGTTAGAAATCGTCAATTTTACACAAAGCTGAAATATGGTTAAGAAGTTTGTGTACTAATTTGTCAAGCATAAATTTTAAAGAAATTTTTAAAACGCTGTCTTTTACTGAAGAAAATTCTTAATTATCACTTTATCAGTAATAGAATTTACCCTTTGAGCCGAGGCTGAGAATTGCGAAAAAATTTTCTAATAAATGGGTTTTCAAATATATTCAATAAGAATGAGATTGGTATGGTAACAATAAATTAGTTTCGGAAAGTAATTAATGTGTTTCTGTTATGACCTCAAAGAAACAAAGTGAAAATATTGCAGTAAATCGCTGTCATAATGTAAAGGGAAAGTTTTCACCTTTAGTCTTAATAGCAATAGATAAAAGCACGAGCTCTTGATGAGTTACCATAAGGGATTATTATTTAACAGCTGTAGTTTGTTTATTAAATGGCCAAGAAAACATTTTGTCCCAGGCAAAGCAGCTCTTCTAATTTTTGTAATCAGGAAGCCTAAATATAGATGGTTAGTAATTTAAGCCAAAATTTTCTTAACTACCAATAAGTGCCGTTATGCCGTCAAATACTACTTCAGATTTTAGAGCATCCGATATGTGAATTGAGTTGGTTAATGAGTATGTAATACCTTACCTGCCTTCTAACAATTGTAACATCGCTAGTTGAATCCGAAATAGACACATTTATTGTGAAGATCTCGATGTCTAGAGCTAATTGCTCTTCAAATTTTCGCCTTATTTTCAGCTCTCGAGAGTACCGTCATTGCAGAGTCCACAGCTGAAGAAAGAAAACCTAGTCACCACAAAAGTTTCAAGAGCAGGAAAGGCACTGTTACAAACGAGCTTTTATAGAATATCCGTTTAGTTCCCTATAGCGTCCTCTCAATAAAACAAGTCAAAGAAGATGTTAATTTTATTTAAAAATGTTACAAAAAATAAAGTTTTCACGGCACAAAAGAAAAACTTTAGATAAGATATTTGGCACTCTTTCATTTTTACTCTTTGTACAAAAGCGTGGACAAGAATATACCAAGTAAAGGTAGGTAATAGACTATACATAAAGTATAAAAAAGTTACATTTAATTTAAGATCAGATCAACCATTTCTCAAATATAAATGAAAATAAAGAGCTATGTAGTTGATATGAAATAAACGTGTATTTTTTACATGTATCAGTAATATTAAAAGCAAATGTCCAAATATTTTAGTTACATATTCAATAAAATAACCTTCTCACATAACATAAAACTTGATGGAGGATTTAAATGGTAAAATAGAATTGAAGAAAAAGTATCAATGTTAGTAAATAACAATAGTATTACATGCATTACTATGTTAGTCTAAATGAATTTAACTACATCAACTAAACGAATTAACCAAGATGAATAAACAATCAGTGAGTGGAAGGAATATGGTAACAATACAGAACATCGTAATACAAAGCATTAAAAAAGCACTGGACAGAAAATAAAAAAGCATATTAAAAATTAATTATAAAAGACAAAACAGCGTAAAACATTGGAGGACATTAATATCGAGATATCAAACAAATTATTAAAAGATGAGATGTTAAAAAATAATGAATATTGTAGAATTTGAAAAAATAAAAGACAAAATATTGGACTCACGTACTCGATTGATGCAACATTATGTTGCCAAAAGAAACTTTTGATAGACATAACACTTATTAGAAAAAAAATTAAATAAAACAACAAGTAAAATACAAATACAAATATAAAGGCCTTAATACATATACCGCTATAAAATTCCCTTAAAAGGCCAAGCGGATTCGGCCGCTGGCCTCGTAGATGAGTGGATGTGTCTGTGACGCGCGTGTTATCTATGCATGCACTCGAATGCCAGTGACCCGCATTAATCAGTGAGTTTATTTTATTTATTTTAAATATGTTTCCGTTTCAACCACAAATGCCTATTGCTCAACAACAAATTCCAATTTCTCAACATCATTTATTATATCAAAACCAGCCATTAACGCCCTACACTAATCCTCCTACGCAACAATTATTATCAAGCCAAACATATGTTCCATATGTATCTTATCCTACTAATATTCCACAACCCATGCACTGTCCGCCACAAAATCCTAATAACCAGCATTCAGCACCTGAAATGACCGCAACAAACGATGACCAACCCCAAACGAGCTCTCATGAGTGGCAAGTAATGAAAAGAGAAAAGATGCCCACGCTCCCTGATAATAACCTCGAATTACAAAGCCAAATCATCGATAACAACAGATTTAATTTATTAAATGATATGCACGAAGATAACGTAATGGAAACAACTAGAGACGAACCACAAGCTGCAGTTAAGAAACCCCCTCCAGTATATATACACGGAGTAGAAAATTATAACGCAATGATTACAAATCTGACAAAAGTATTAGAAACTGAACAATACAACTCAAAAACACTAGCAAACAACGTCGTCAAGATAAATACTAATAACCCTGAAACATATTTAAAACTTGTGAGACATCTTGATGACGAGAAAATTATTTTTCATACTTATCAGATTCAAGAACAAAGGGCATTTAGAGTTGTAATCAGAAACCTTCACCCAACAGTCGATATCGCGTTGATAAAAGAAGAATTGAAAGAGAAAGGATATACTGTACGCAATTTAATGAATATAAGACACAGGGTAGACAAAACACCACTTCCTTTATTCTTTGTTGACCTCGAGCCTGCCAGTAACAACAAAGAGATATACGAACTTAGATCTCTATTAAATATGATAATTACAGTTGAGCCACCAAGGAAAAAAACCAATATCATCCAGTGTACTCGTTGTCAAGCATACGGACACAGTAAAACTTACTGCAGAAACCCATTCGCGTGCGTAAAGTGTGGTGGTAACCACAATACCCTGACGCGTACAAAGCCAAGAGACACTCCTGCTACATGTGCATTGTGCAATGGAGCCCACCCAGCAAACTATAAAGGATGCTCTATCTACCAACAACTTCAGTTAAAAAGAGGAAACAACACCGCCAACCCTAGGATGCAAGCACCACAAGCTCTAAAGGCGGCGACAATTCAACCAAACACATATAGGGCAAACAGGTTTCCAACTAGCTATGCCGCAGCCGTGGCTGGACAACAAAATTTCATAACAACGTCAGACTCATACAACACTCAAAATCAAAATCAAAACAGCAATGACACCTCCCTGTCTCAGTTCCTTTCCAAATTTGAAACCATGTTTAGCCAGTTAATGCAACAAAATACTATGATGCTCAACCTACTCACTAGCCTGATAACCAAAATCTCCCAATATTGGATACCCTAAGAATAGCCGTATGGAACGCAAACGGACTTCTACAACGCCGTTTAGAAGTAGAAGCGTTTCTAAACACCCAAAAAATCGACTTGCTCTTGGTATCTGAAGCACACTTTACTAATTACAACTACCTCAATATCCACAACTACAGAACTTATTACACCTGTCATCCCGACAACACAGCCCACGCTGGAACGGCAATTATAATCAGCAGCAAATTATCACACTACGAAATGGAGAAATTTGAAACATATCATATACAAGCCACAAATGTCAAAATTAAAGACCACGTTGGAGACATAACAGTATCATCAGTATATTGCCCTCCGCGGCATCCAATAACGCAGAACCAGTTCGAAGACTTCTTCAGGACGCTAGGAGACCGGTTCATAGCAGGTGGTGATTTTAACTCTAAACACCCCTTGTGGGGTTCCAGATTAATTAACCCAAAGGGAAGGCAACTATATAAAACCATCTTAAATAATCATTATAATGCAGTAGCCACAGGTAAACCCACATATTGGCCAACGGATCTGAATAAACTGCCGGATGCATTAGATTTCCTTATTACAAAATCTCTCGCCCAACTACATCGATGTTGCTGACTGCTACGATCTAAACTCGGATCACTCTGCTATAATATGCACGTTGAGTAGCTGCATAATCAACAAGCCTGCAAGGCCCAGCCTACACAACAGTCTTACGGATTGGGACATTTTTCGACAATATATTGATGAACATCTATCGATTCCAGCAGTACTTAACACTTCAAATGAAATTGAAACGGCAATAGAACGACTAACACAAACTTTACAATATGCTTCTTGGACAGCTACGCAAATAAAACTACAACATAAATGTAACAAAAACACTAACAACTACTCCTTAGAAATTAGACAAAAGATCAGCGACAAACGAAAAGCAAGACGGATCTGGCAACAAACAAAACATCCAAGAGACAAAAATAAACTAAACACTCTCACCACACAACTAAAAAGATTAATCAAGAAACAGAAAAACGAAACGTTCAATGATTACGTGCGAAACTTATCCCGTAGTCAACACCATGACTACTCCTTATGGCGCGCAACTAGGAATTTGAAAAAGCCTATTATCCCTATCCTCCTATTCGTAAAATGATGGCTCTTGGGCCCGATGTGACAAAGATAAAGCGGTGGTATTCGGCGAACACTTAGCTGCAACCTTTCAACCGCACAAATCAGACAGAACTCCACAAGATGATTACGAAATTCTCGAATTCCTCAAATCACCACTCCAACTCCATTTACCCATTCGACACTGTACACCCAACGAAGTCCAAACAGAAGTTAAATGTTTAAAACTGGCAAAGCACCGGGATATGACCTAATTACGTCCGAATTACTCCGTCAACTGCCAAAAAAAGGGATAGCAGCTATAACACGTATATATAATGCCATCTTAAGAACTCAGTACTTCCCAATCCAATGGAAATTTGCCGAAGTAATTGTCATTCAAAAGCCAGGAAAACCAGCTCAATTACCAGTTTCTTATAGACCGATTTCGCTGTTACCACTCCTCTCTAAGCTCTTTGAGCGAATTCTACTAAGAAGACTTGAACCCATTATAGAAGAACTGCATTTAGTTCCGGAACATCAATTCGGTTTCCGCAGAAAATACTCAACATTGGAACAAGTCCATAGGATAGTGGATAAGGTAGAAAAGACTTCGAGGAAAAACGGTTATGCCTAGCAGCATTCTTAGACGTGGGCCAAGCTTTTGATCGAGTTTGGCACCCTGGCCTCCTATATAAGATCAAGCAAACCCTACCGCAACAGTACTATCTGCTCTTCAAGTCGTATCTAGAAAACAGATACTTTCGGGTCAAAATCAATGACAGCCACTCGCCAATCTACTCAGTCGAGGCAGGTGTACCACAAGGTAGCGTACTGGGACCGACATTATACCAGTTGTTTACGGCAGACCTTCCTGTTACCGACAATGTTTTAATTGCTACGTTTGCGGACGACACGGCTGTATTATCTTCACACAGAGATCCACTTCAGGCATCAATATACCTGCAAAATGCGCTGGAAGCTTTAGAAAACTGGATAAAGACCTGGCGCATCAAAATCAATGAAAACAAATCGGCTTCAGTGGTCTTCACCCTCCGCAAGGTTGTTCCACCTCCTATAATCTTCAACGGCACTAACATACCGCACAAAGAAGATATCAAATATCTCGGTATCCATCTCGATAGCAAACTAAACTGGAAAATACATATACAGACTAAGCGCAAAGAATTAGATATCCGCGTGAAGAAGATGTTCTGGCTCCTCGGACGAAAATCCCAGCTCAGTTTAACAAACAAGGTGTTGTTATATAAAACCATGTTAGTACCGATTTGGACGTATGGGATCCAGTTTTGGGGATCTGCTAAGTCATCGAACATCGAGATATTACAGCGATTTCAAAGCAAAACACTTCGCGCAATAGCAAACGCCGAATGGTATGTGAACAACCGCACATTACATAACGATCTAAAGACCCCATGGATTAAAGATGTCATCAAAGCTTGCTGCATCAGATACAACGATCGTATTAGTGACCACCCTAGTGTTCTAGTGACAGACTTATTAAATAATGCAAACGCAGTTAGACGCCTGAAACGGACAAAGTTTAGTGACCTAACAAATTAGTAATAAGACTTGTATACCTTGTAATGACAGGAGGTCACTCTTGGTGTTCCTCCCCACATGCTATGTACATTAACTCATTTGCTTGTTAGTCTAGTTAGGCTAGTTGTAAATATGCAGTAAATAAAAAAAAAATAATATATTCTTTTTACTTAAACGTGCCACATTACTCCCCGCGTAAAAGAGTTGTATGGTAGTAAAGAGATTTACTTTCAGCACCTCTCCACTATCATCGTGATTTAAGAGCCTTGAAATTTTTACTCCTCTAATTTTAATAGGGGTGCCTCGAAAATAAAGTTCACTACAAAAACGTCCAAAAATCGATGAGACAAAATGCTTTGCAACGATATCGAATCCGTTAATCTGAGTTATCGGCTGTTTGGAAAAAGGTGGTCTTCAATTTAATATTTATTAAGAAGGAAATTTGACTTGTTCAAATTTAAATTTGACCAACAAATGGAGTATAAAATTGCGGCAGGCTTTCCTTTAAACCATCCAACTAAACTACATTACATATTCTTTTTATAGTACTTCTAACTCTTTTGATGCACTTGGTCTATCTAAGCACAGACATTTTCAGTATTATCCTCGTATATGCATCCTATGGAAGTTATCCCAGAAGGTGCAGTTCCTTTTATTAATTTGATACTATCGCCTATCGCGATGTGCCAGTTGCGTCTCAGACTAATGACGACACAACTCGTTTGAATGGAAGCAAATATCTGACACATCTGACATTATCATAACACGCTGCGGCGGCGTAGCGCTTGGCTAATGAGAGAGGGCCATTAGCATCCGAGTTAGACAAACAAGACGCTGTTCGAGCCCGGATGGCAGCATCCTTAAGCAGACGCGATACTTTGATTAAGGTGTTTAATTTTAACATGCGCTGCTTATCTCAGGTTAATAAGCCGCGCTGGACGGTTTGCCTTGGACGGGGTCCAGGCAGCTGTCGAGCTCTAAGTTAGCAATCTGAATGGTCGCTTTCTTGTCTAACTTTAGGTGCCAATTAATTATTGAGGGTAAGCAGATCGGCGATGCCGCTCTGGCAGAAGCGCGAGCGCGGTCTTGGTTTCGGGGAAACTGCCAGGATTTATGGGCGCAAAGGTTTGTACAGTTTCGCAAGCACTGCGCGTAGCCAATTTGGGCGGAACGTAGGGTTAGCCTCTAGATGTGCCGCCAACTAAAATTTCCGAAAATATTGCGTGTTTTTCAAAAATTTGTTTATAATTGTATATTAGTTATAGCAAAGAGAGAAAATAAAAAAAATTAGAATTTCTTTGTAAACGTTCTTAAAACATTCTTAGTACGGTTAGCAATAAGGCAGAATCAAAAAATTTGACTAAGGAGGAAATAAGTGTTTTATTAAAAGAAATGTGCGTATAACTTGGCTTGTTACTTGGACCTCTTAAAGTGCAAAACTTGACACACTTCTATTGCAATCAAAGATTGTAAAAACAAAAAAAAAACAAGCAAACGACTAATAACTTGAAAGAGAAATTAAAAAAACTAGAACTGATAACAATGACTACTTTCAGTGTCCCTCTTTCTAAATCTATAATCTCATCGATTGATTTTCCAATTTTATTTATGCTATGTTAATTCTTTCAGGCTTTCATGTTTGGCAATTTACATTTTTTATTTTCTTTATTTTATTATCTGGTCCATGTAATCTTGGCCTCGTGGATTTTTTTCTTTTATCATACCTTTTATAATTGTTTTTAATATCCCTTTATGTTTCTTTCTACAGTGTTTCTCTGTTATTCATTTAATTCTTCTTTTACTTGTGTTTTTGCTAGTATTTCTTTGTTGCTGATGTAGCCCCTACATCTAATCTTCAGCATTCGTCAGAAGTACCACATGTTAAAAAAAGTTTGCCAATGCTCTTTTTTGTGCTTAGGATACTGTCTACGTCTCCCACCCTACAACACTATACTTTATATAAATAGCTTTAAAAATTATTTTCTGGTATATAGTAAAATCCTATTAAATATTAATAAATTCTTCTTCTTTTCAAATTCTGCTTTTGGCTCTCTAACTTTGTCTATTAGGTCCGTGTTGCTTCTTCCGTCTTTTGTTGTTCAACGTTTTGGAGTTGTTTCCCTTCTAGAGAGACTGTGGAGTGTTCTTGTTATGTTTTATCGCATATTATCGCTTTACTTTTCAATTTATTTAATTTAAATAAACGCACATTCTATGTTCTTCTCATTTTCGGCTAACGCTACTATATCATCTGCATATCTCAATATATTTTGTATTTTTATTCCTAAGTTTACTCTTTCGCTGAATTAATTTAGTGCGTCTAGTTTGCCGTAAACAGACCGCAGCCTTGTCAAACACCGTTCCTAATTTTTGGTTATATCTATGATTGCCCATTGTCCTCTGTTTCTTGTAAACAATGGTTATTATTTTTATATTTTTCTTTCTGGTCACAATTTTTAATCGCACTACAAATGATTTCGACCATCTAACATTATCCCGTGTGGGGTTGCTAGTCCTCCATCGGGCGCCTCCCCAGGTGGCGGATAGGGGAACGCTCGTCAGATACGACGGGTACCGGGGAAATAAAATACCCGGGGTGGACCAAAACTAGCAAAAAGAAATTGATCCGAAAAACCGTCGGTATAAACGGACACCTCTTGTTGACCAACAGCTTCGGGTGGATGAGTCGATAAGAGAAGGGCACTTCTTTGCCCTGGGGCTAAGAAATTGACCCCAAAGGCGGATGAACCACATACAGTCAACGGCATAGGAATGCGAAAGACAAGGAGAAATCACCGCATTAAAGATCCTAAGGATATTCTCTAGTATCACCATGAAAAGGCCATGTTCAAAACAAAATTGTACGGAGTTTCAAGTCCCCCGATCGGATCTCGGGGGGGACGGTTATGAACGAAGTCGAGAAATCGAAAAACAACCAGTCGGTAGAAATAAATATGAAAATAGGTACATGGAACGTAAAAACAATGGCGCAAACCGGAAAAATTAACAATGCTATCCAAGAAATGGAAAGATTGAAAATCAAAATCCTGGGAATAAGCGAAATGAGATGGCCTGGTGCAAGTTACTGTGATATAAACAAACATCGGGTATATTACTCAGGTTCATCAAATGAGCAATATCAACATGGTGTAGGAATCATAGTTTGTAAATCAATCGCAGAAAGTGTAACAAACTTTATACCAATCTCAGAAAGAATCATGCTACTACAAATAAAAGCTAAACCTACAACATTAAACATTATTCAAATATATGCTCCAACGACAAATCACACAGACGAAGAAATGGAACAGTTCTACTTTCAAATCGCAGATATACTGAAAAACTTGCCAAAACAAGATCTAAATATACTAATGGGAGATTTCAATTCAAAAATCGGAAAAGGTCGGGAAGGTGATTTCATAGGACCGCACGGGTTAGGAGAAAGAAATGAGCGTGGAAACCAACTAAGCATATTTGCAGGAGAACAAGGCTTAGCAATAATGAATACATTTTTCACACCTCCACCAAAAAGACTTTACACGTGGAAATCGCCTAAAGACTCACCGGAAAACGTTGTTAGAAATCAGATAGACTTTATCCTGATAAATAAAAGATACAGAAACAGTTGCACCTGTGTAAAAACATATCCAGGTGCAGATATACAGTCAGACCACATCCCATTAGTGGGCACATTTAAAGTTAAATTAAAAAGAATAAGAAAGAAAGGTACTAATAAGTATGATGTAAGAAAACTAAAAGAACCACTAATAAAGCATAAAGCAAAGATAAGGTTAAACGACGAGATTAGATTAAACACAAACATAAATAGACATATGGTCAATATATCAAATATAGATGAGGAGGTCAAAAAAGTAAAAGACACTGTGGAAAGTATCAAAAAGGAATTCTTAAAACCAGACACCGTAAAGAAAAAGACATGGATGACAAATGAAATCCTACAACTGATGGAGAAAAGAAGACTGCAAAAGCCATCCAGTAGAATATAATACCATTAATAGAAGAATAAAATTGAAAATAAGAGAAGCAAAAGAAAACGAGGTAAAAGAAAAATGTGCGGAAATAGAAACCTTACAAGCGAGACATGACAATTCTAATATATATAAGAAAATTAACGAGGTGACTGAGAAATATAAAAAGAGAACTGTGAACAAACTAGTGAATGAAGAAGGGAAAATTATTATCAATAAAAATTAAATCAGTGAAACATGGAAAAAATATACAGAACAGCTATTTCACGATAATAGACCAAAACCTCTCCAGATAAACAGCGAAACCGGACCAAAAATACTAGTAGAAGAAGTACAAAATGCAATAAAAAGTATGAAGGAAGGCAAAGCACCTGGCCCAGACAACATACAGACAGAGTTTTTGAAACTCCTAGATGAAGAAAACGTGAAATGGCTGACAGATCTATTCAACTATATATATGACACTGGAAAAATACCTATAGAATGGCTTAAATCTGAATTCATTCTACTACCTAAAAAGCCAGGAGTTAAGAAGTGCAACGAGTATAGAACAATAAGCCTCATGAGCCACCTATTAAAATCATTTCTAAAAATAATTCATAATAGAATATACAAACTATGCGAAGAACAAATAGCACCTACACAGTTTGGATTCAGGAACGCAGTCGGAACACGCGAAGCCCTATTTAGCATACAAGTATTAATTCAACGTTGCAGGGATGTAAACTGCGATGTATATGCCTGCTTCATGGACTTTCAAAAAGCTTTTGATAGAGTCCAACATCAAAAGATGATAGATATTTTAAGAAACATAGGACTAGACGAAAAAGATCTAAGAATTATTATAAATCTATATTGGAATCAGACGGCATCAATGAAATTAGAAGAAGAAAACATCGTAGATATAAAAATCCAGAGAGGGGCGAGACAGGGCTGTGTACTGTCTCCGCTATTGTTCAACCTTTATTCAGAATACATCTTCAGAGAAGCGTTAGAAAACACAAATATAGGGATTCTCTTAAATGGAGAAAGATTAAATAACATCAGGTACGCAGACGACACAGTCATTTTTGCTGAAAAGTTAGAGGCCTTACAAGTACTATTAAACAGAGTAACAGAATGTAGTTAGAGACAAGGCATAGACATCAATATAAACAAAACGAACTTAATGATCATCAGTAAAAATAATATCCCCAGATGTCAACTCATGATAAACCATATACCTATAGAACAAGTGGAAAAGTATTCTTACCTTGGTAGCACCATTAATGACCAGTGGGATAACTCACAGGAAATAAAGATCCGCATTGAAAAGGCTAGAGCGATGTTCAACAAAATGAGTACCATCTTGAAAAGCCACAATTTAACAATTAATTCAAAGATGAGATTTCTGAGATGCTACGTTTTCCCTATCCTTCTTTATGGAGTAGAGTCATGGACCCTGACAAAAACAACAGAAAAAAGGCTGGAGGCATTTGAAATGTGGCTCTATCGCAGAATGTTAAGAGTGTCATGGATAGAGAGAGTCAGGAACGACGAAATTCTGCAAAGAATGAAAAAAGAAAAAGAAATACTGACTACAATAAAAACAAGAAAGCTCCAGTACCTAGGACACATTATGCGGAACGAAAACAGATTCCAACTACTTCAAGTTATACTGCAGGGAAAAGTACAAGGCAAAAGAGCTCCGGGTAGAAGAAGGATATCATGGCTTCAAAACCTGCGAACATGGTTTTCTATGACCACAACACAGTTATTCAAGACAGCAGTCAACAAAATTATAATAGCCCAAATGGTTGCCAACATCCGGAACGGATAGGAACCGCAAGAAGAAGAATCTAACATTATCAAAGGTTTTTTCCATATCCATAAATGACCAATAAGCTTCTATTCTTTTATTATTATTATTATTTTTGATAAACGTAATGCTAGTATTTCTTTCAGAATACCTGCTTTTTCTACATATTAATTATTCTTCTGTAAGCTTTTTCTTATCTTTCTATAAATGATTCTCTTAAGTATGTTTTGTGGTACTCAATATTCAGCTTGTTGCCCTATAATATTAAAATTTTTCATTATTACCCCAGTTGTATACATCGAGGAGATTAGTTCATATAGTAATATTAGTATTTTTGCTGGTATATAGTTTACACCAGCAGATTTTTAGCTTTTTATATTTATTATAATTATTCTGTGATATTAATTTTTCTGTGCTTCCCACTCCATAGATCTGTTTCTTATGGATACCTTATTTTATAAAAGGCTAGATAGTTTTGACCTTCTCAGGTTTTCAATACTTAATAATCTCATAGGTGTATTTGTCGATCAAGTAAATACAATTCATCGTTGGATAAAGAATCTTTTTATAAATATTTTACTTGCCTCTTAAAGTTCAGATATTACTAAATGCACTAAGAGCAATTACAAATCCACAAATCTGCTATATAAGCGGCAGTTGCTGTATTGTTAGTTCTTTCGACAGGATATTTCGACAAAATGGGTATTGAATTATGCAAATTATAAGTTATAGAAACTAAATTTGCAACCATTGTTGTAGATCATGATTCTTGCGAATATCCTAAGTCATTCATCATCCACCCACAAGGAAAGTGGCCCTCAATGGCATCATTTAAATTATTGAGCTTTTCTGGCTAAAAGCTTAGCAGCTTGAACTAAAAAGCTGCAAAAGATTCTAAATTGGTAAATATAAACCTACAGCTAAGCTACATACTCACAAATTAATATAAATTTTAATGTAAATTAAAATATGCTTGAGATTTCAGGTCTGCTTTTAGAAAATAATTTTTGCAGATACACGGTAGGCTGTTTTAAAATACGCATTATGTGTATTATATTTATCAAACACTGCTTCCGGTAATTTCACAAGGAGTAGTTCATTTAGCACTTTATTTTCACCATTTTAATCGGTGAAAGCTTCAAACAATTAGGGACCAGTTAGCAGCTGTTAAGTGACAATTGTTTTAAAACGACGTATTTAGAGTATTGTAAAATATTTTGGTAAAGAACATGCAAAGGTTGCGTTTCACTCACAGATAACAGCGGCTCAATCGCATAATGATTTAACATTAAATAGCAAATTACATACAGCGGGATTTCAAACTGCAAACGCAGTTACACTTTCGCCAATTTTTGACCACAACATGATACCGCATGTGATTATGGCCAAATTTATAATTATGGCAATACACAAACAAAAAATTTTAAATTTAGAACAACAGTAGATATCGATTATACCATTTACTTAAAATATAGGTGGGCTTATAAGCCTTTCATGTCTGAAATAAAAAAAATAAATTATACGATTACTCACTGATCTAACTATTAACTTTTAGCTTTTACTATTAAGTATCAAAGTGAATGCTAGCGATATGTAAACCACTTGGTTTGGAGTATTGTAAGAGAAACCATAAGTGCAGAAAAGCATTGCTACTACGCATGAAAAATGTATTATTCAAATTATATTACTATAGCAGGACAGAGTAAAGTTAACCATGTGCTTCCAAATCTTGCGCTTCAGTACGCCCTAAAGATGCTTGATTGAGTTAAGATTTGGCGACTGAGCAGGCCACTCCATCACAACAATACTTTTGTCAATAAGCTCGCTAATTTATGACAAGGAACAATATCTTGCTGAAATTTGAGATCGTCTAAGTTGGTTGTCTCATAATAGGTAACAACACAGTTTGTGATCCATTAATAAATTTTTTACTGTTGATACGCCCTTTGTAGACGAACATTTCCCCGACACCATCAGCAGCCATCCAGCCCCAAACCATTATACTGCCTCCTTAGTATTTTGTGGTGGGCACCGCAAAACCCGGACGATATTCTTCACCCACTTGGCATCTCACGTATGTCACAGCCCGTGTTCAAAATAGTGAAAACATACTAATTTTTCGTCAATTTTTAAATATGAAATTTATGCATTGGAGAATTTTTTTAATAAAAGAGCTTGACACGTCTGACCAGATGACATTTGACATCCTCCACTGTTGGTATCGTAGAGCTCATCGAAAACGACATTTCTTGTTGTTTTGCGAATAGTGGTTTCTTTCTCGCTTTACAACCCTTCGAGCCTGTTTCTGCGAGTCTTATTCTAGATATTCAAGCACTTATCGGCTTATCAAAGTCTTCAGACATTTCAGCAGACTTACGAGTTACTTTTCTGTCTTCTGGAGCCATTGTTACTTATTTTTGTACATTTTTATACGTTCAATACAAAATTTACTTTACTTCACAATTTTTTATATAAAATAACTAATAAAAAGTAAGAATTTATTTTCGACTGACAAAGTAAAGTTTACATTACGAGCAACGACACAAGATCGGCAATTTTTCTCAAAAATAAATTTTTTTGTCGTTTACAGGCCAAATCTTATTTGACCATCTATCGTCAGACAAAGCCATTACATGTCGGATGATAAATGAACGTAAATAAAAATAAATGTTATCCTTCTAATACAATTATACTTAGCGAGTGCTTAATACTTTTGACCGAGGCTGTACGTACTAATAGGTGTATAAATAAGTTCTCAGCTTTTTTCTGGAAAATTAAAGTTTTATTTAAAATCAAACCAAAAAAGCTTAAGTATCAAAATAATGTTGATGAACACTGATCTCTAATAATTCAGAATTATTTGACAGACCTCATTTTGCGGCCAAATTGATTAGGAGAAAATTGAGCTCATTTGTATTCCGCTCATCTCTATTTACGCATTTATATTTACACGTCGCAGGAAATAGAAACAAGTTTCATTAAACTGAAATATTGCTACTTCATATTAAAATCAATGCATTTTAAATGAGCAAGCATATATTAAACGTAATAGGATACATATCTGTTACGTCGTTTCTTTTTAAGTGTTGTACCTTACACTTAATTTCCGAAAAACGTGTGAGATGTGAGCCCCATTAAAAGGAATATTATGACCTTCAACAGTTTTAAATGCATCTTTGTTTTGTATTCAGGCGCTTCGTTGGTTCTGTTTTGAATTACCTCTACATATCTCATATACCGCCATTCTTCGACTTCCTGCATACTTTAATCATTAAACAGGAGCATATTTGTAGATTATTAACCGTTGGGAAGAATATTGTTCGCGCCAATCTCCAAATTATATTTATTTTTGAAATTTTAAATTATGGCCGACATAATTTGATTCCCTCTCATATGTACGTGATATTTGTTTTATCGGCCCAATTGACTGCAAGCACGCGTTGCGATTTAGGCCGTTGGTTTCGTTTAGTTCCCGCGACATTAAGCCTTTGCTTTATTCATTTTTAAACGGGCCATTTCAATTACGTTTCGTTCGCGCGACTTTATACTTTTGCTTTATTCATTAAAACCTGCATTTCGCATTTCGTTCGCGGCATTACGCATTTGCCTTTGTTCGTGTTTTTGCATTTGGCATTTTTGGCTGTGTTTTCGCCGGTAAATTATCCGTAAGTCGGGAACATTTTTCTTTTTAACCGAGAGTTCGCCGGCGGCTTTACTCGGTCCATTTTCTTTCATCTGGCTCGACGAGGGAACGTTTTCACACCAGGAAAGACAAGACCGTTTTGTTTGAGATTCAAATGTTGGTAAAATCACAACTGCAAACTAATCGCAAGGGTTCCACTATGAAACTCATATGCAAACAGGCCTAAAAAACAATCTCCCAATTCAATCTGCCAAGTACTACACTAAAATTATTCCAAAAAAACAGTGTGCTATATTTTACAATTTTGAGGCCTTTAAATGTGAAACTACGAATCAACCATGAAGTTTTTATAAATATCGGCAACCCGTTTGGCGACAAAGATCTACCAACGATCGACAAGGACTCTAAACCAGCCCAAAACAACCCCGTATCGGAAAATGTGATGACTGGACACTGTGATCTTGGACTGCAAAACCGAACAAGCACTTTCAATCAACTCTAACAACGACGAAGCCGCGTGTATTTTTTAGTCGCGGAACAGACAACACCCCTGTTGGCGAAACCCTGGAGTCGGCATACACGAGATGAATAACCAACTTTGCCCATAACAACCCTCGTATAAACTACCGCTCCACAACTGTTTCGACTGGCATTGGAAATCCCAATCGGGGGGACGAACCATCCAGGGATTGCAATTCCCGACAAAACCGGAACTCACCGGCACAACCCTCGATTCCCGATAGGCCTAAACAACTTCCGGGATAAGGAAACGTAGGTCGGCAGAAAAAACTCCTGTCGCCACTTTAACATAACGACGAACAAAATTGTCGGAGTCAAAACTCCAGCGAAACAAATACACGCAACTGTAAACAACAAAACCGCCCGGTACATCCTTGATATTCGTTGCCATCAAAACTCAAAACAATCCGAATGGGGAAATGAAAAAACGACTATACAAAAGAAATATTTTAATGACAAGAAGTAAGAAACTTACAAATGCTAGACGTGTATGTACACAAAATTTGCCTTGCAGGGGAAACGTTAGCGAACACAACCTCTCACTAATTATGAAATCAAATTTGCAACTAGCCCTTATAAGAGAGTTAAAAGTTCTACCAATTCTTCTCCCGGGAAACATCGGACTACAAAGTGATGCTCCCGGACTCGTTTTTGCCCTTGCATCAGATACTACGCAAAGCGGCGTAGAAACGCTCCGCGGTTTAAAAACGAAGAAACGATGGGTTTTCTAGAACCCGATCTTTTCACGGTAGAAGAAAACAATTCCTCACAAACCTTGTTTTTTTGATTTAGAAATGTTGTTGAATGGACCTTCTCAACTTCCGAAAACTTTTAAAGAAGCGTCTTGACCGGTTTATTCATAGCAACCAAACTTATGGGATTAGTCTCCTTAGATACAACCGGAGCCCTTCCCATAACAACAAACCCAAAGGGGCTTGAAATAGCGACCGGAAATTTTGGTGAACTTTTAATGGTCTTGTTTCCCAGAATCAAATTGGTTTTTCCAAAAACCTCCAAAACCTCCAAAACCTTAAACTTAAAACCGAAGACTCCAGGCGTTCGATTGGCAAATTCAAATGCCGACACGCCTTGGAAGTTAGAAAATGTGGCTGGGTTCCGGATTCTAACAAAAATCTCAAATTATTAAAATGCCCCGACTTGTTTAAACCCTTCCGACAACCGTTGACAAAACAACTGTCGATTTTTCTGGGATCTCAGGCCTTTGTGGATTTTCCAGTGAACACAAAGCCGTCTCTTTAATCTCCGACAACCAGCCTGCAGGTTTACTCTTTTTCGAAAATATAAAATGCAAGAGGGGGTGATGAGGCAAGTCACATTTGTTACAGGAGATGCATTGTCTACATTCTGAAGCTCGGTGACTGGGTGAGAAACACTGGAAACACCAATGATGACCTTTTATAAATTCAAATCTTTTCAAATCATTCTCTAAAAATTTACGACAATCCTTGATGGAATGACCTTTCCCTTGGCAAAATTTACAATTTTTTCCGTTCATACGAGAATCTGGACGTACTAGAAAATTGTGCGTGGTACGTGGAATTTTCTCTGGGATCTTGGGTCTTGGAGTTTCCAAGGTATTAACGAACGGCATAGTTTTTATTTGGTTTTGTAAGAATTGTACAAAATCTTGTTAAGTGGGGATATCTTTGTTGCGATGTGCCTCATCAAAGGAACGTCTTATTATCGGGTCTAAAATTTCTAACCCTCGATTCAAAAACACAAAATCTCCGATATCCTCCAAACCTAATTGTTTAATTGCTGCGATGTGCCCACAAAAATTATTTAAAACCGTTGTTAAACCTTCTCTGGATTCTGCACGTAAAATTTTAAAATTAAATACCTGATTAACATAATTGTTTTCACAATTGATCGGAACATCGTACGCGCAAGGAACAACCCTCGACTCACTGCAATGGAGATTTCCGTACTCATCAATACTCCTACAAATCCAAGCTCCTCCGTACGAACAGTCAGACGTCGTCTACAGCAGGCAGGATTGCATATAGACGGAGACCTGTAAAGAAACCAATGATCAGCGAGAAGAATTGAAAGCTGCGACTTCAATGGGCGAAGGACCATCTGCACTGGGGACGGAGAGAGTGGAGCCAAATCATCTAGAGTGACAAATCCAAGTTCACTGTCTTTGGCAGTGACAGAATAGCATGGATTCGATGTCCTATCGGCACTCGCTTCAATTCCAAGTAGCAACTGCTCACGATAAAGAATAGTGGAGGATCGTGTACGGCATGGGGATGCTTCGCTGCAAATGGAGTCGGCCCTCTTCGTCTTATTCCCGGAATTCTGGACCGAATCGGATACAAAGACATCCTGGGGAACACGATGCGACCCCACGCTATTCGTTCCATCGGCCAGGCCTTCATCTTCCAACAAGACTACGACTAGAAGCATCGCAGAAGCGGTTGATGCGTATTACCCTATTGCATTGGTTGTATTGCAATTTTGTTGTGTTCAAATTCGAATCCGTCTCTCGTAGTCGTTCTTGGTGCTGAAGGCGGTGGCTTCAGAGGCGGGGGGATGTTCGCGCCAATCTCCAAATTATATTTATTTTTGAAATTTTAAATTAGGGCCGGCTATAATTTGATTCCTTCTCATATATATGTGAAATTTGTTTTATCGGCCCAATTGACTGCAAGCACGCGTTGCGATTTAGGCCGCGGGCCGCGCTCGTGCATTTGCTTTTAGCACTTGCATTGGCACGTTGGTTTCGTTTAGTTCCCGCGACATTAAGTCTTTGCTTTATTCATTTTTAAACTTGCCATTTCAATTACGTTTAGTTCGCTTTATTCATTAAAACCTGCATTTCGCATTTCGTTCTCGGCATTTGCCTTTGTTCGCGTTTTTGCATTTGGCATTTTTGGCTGTGTTCTCGCCGGTAAATTATCCGTAAGGCGGGAACATTTTTCTTTTTAACCTAGTGTTCGCCGGCGGCTTTACTCGGTCCATTTTCTTTCATCTGGCTCGACGAGAGAACGTTTTCACACCAAGAAAGACGCGACCGTTTCATTTGCTGTGAAGATTGGGGTAACTTGTCCTGATTTTTACCCATACCCTTATATCCTTTTTCTTCTGGAAGCCCTAGGACCAACAGCAGGGAACCGATATCTGCGGGAAGCGCCGTTAGTGTTTTAATTTTAGAGTTGTTTCAAGTTTTCTATTCAAAATTCAAAATTACCTATACAGTCCACTTATTCCGGCCGCACCAAATATATTTTAATATCCAAGAAAGCCCTCCATCGTCTATTAGTCATCCAAACTAGAGGTACCATTTGAAGCGCCTACACTTTTTTCGACTCTACATTAAGCTGTCACGTTTTGCAAACTGCTTTTGTTGCAAATAATTTACCAAAGTGTATCGACAAACGCTTTTGTTTCCGGGAATTTTACACCTAAAAATACTAATCAAACCTTGTTTTATCGGAACTTCTATTGGTTTTTATCTATTTTATTAAGTGAGTTGACTATTAAACAAAAAAAATATTTTGTCGGTTGTTGCTTTTTTCTTAATGTTGAAATCCTCAAAATTCTAATCGAACTAAACGAGAAAAGAAGATTGTGTAAGTTAAATTTTGAGATAAATAAATCAATCCTAAATAATGTTCTTCGCCTAATCGCTAAACATGATTGTCAAATATGTAGAAAACTTTCCGTCCTACTAGAATTTTGTATGAAGCCAGAAATACACAACGCGGTTCAAATATGACCGATACTAATGTTTTAAAAAAAAAAAATTGTTAAACACTCAATTGCATATATCAATCCTCAACGTACTCCCCTCCGAAATCAATACATTCTTTCCAACGTTATAGAAGCATCCTGATGCCCTTTTCAAAAAGTCTTTTAATTGGCCACGCATCCATTCCTGAATAGTCTGGATAACGGCGTCGTTGTATGTAAGCCGCTTGTCTTGCAAGGACTATACAGCAAATGTCGCAAAGGTTCCATTTTAATTTTTGGAGGGTTTTCATTGTTGTTTTGGTCGTATGGGAAGAAGGCTACCCGTTTCCACCTGTTTTCCGTTTGCAGCGGATCTGTTCCTTTATGTCTGTTAGCAGGAAGCCTGAATAATAAGCTGCGTTGACTGTTCTGACATCCTTCAGACAGTCTACATAGATGACCTGCAACCAGTCACAAAAAAACGTTGCCATCACTTTTTTTACTAAACGACTTCTACGTGCTCTGCTGGGTTTGGAAGAACTGGTATACCGCCACTTGCGTGATGACTGTTGGGACTCGGGAATAAAGTAGTGCATCCACGTTTTATAGACGCTTACTATAGACTTCAAAAATGCGTCATCTTAAAACTGCTGTAGAAAACTACTGACAGCTTGCATGCGCTCAAATTTTGACCACGCCCGTTAAGGTGTGTGGTACCCACAGTGCATTCACCTTGCTATAGGACAGGTGATTTTTTACGATGTCTTTCATACTACCAACAATGACGGAAAGCATTGCTCCAAGTTTCTTGATAGTGCTGCGCGTACTCTCTCGAATAAGCGCGTCCTCACGATCAATATTTGGCTCGGTGACGGATGTTCGCGGTCGACAATCATGCAGTTCAATCTCCATGCACTCTCTGCTCTTTCTAGAGCACTTACACCACTCAAACACACGGATCCGTAAGAGACACTCTTCCATCATATTGTTGTTGGAGTCTGTGATGAATTTCAGCGGACGGGACGTGTTTTTCAATGAAGAATTTAATCACAATGCATTGTTCCACGCTCCGCGGTGCCTTCTGTTTGCTCATTACTCTAGTAACTTCCAAACAGGACTAAACAGGTTTTAACCCGAGCAGGAGGAAGGGTGGACGTTGTAGCTCCACTTTTTCAAGGTTGCACAGCTGCTGTCCCGATCATATTTGGACCACCTTGTAAATCAATTTGTGATTGTTTTTGAGTATTGGTATTTATCTATTCATAAAATGTTCTGTTGTATCTCAGTCTAATCGAATAATTCAATGCAATACAAATGTCTTTCGTTTCTCTATTAAAGGCATATTTTTTTATTTGTAAATATGGGAGTAGTACAACCACCGATAAGGTTCTACAGACCGTAACGGGTACAACACTTAAAAAAGTTTAGACTTTTTTAAATTAAACAAATAAAATGTATCTATACATTGAAAAAAAATCAAGATTGCATTTCAAACACACATAAAATAGATTTAGGAAGAATTTATATTTTTTCACTAAAAGTGTATGTATACGTTTATTAAAAGTACCAAAAAATTGTTTTTAATCTTGAAACTGCAAAAATGCTTTGAGCTACCAGATTTTACAAAACATTTTAGTTAGTAATGGGCAAAATTGAAAGTCAATGAGACTGCAGATAGCCATATCAACAAAACAATAGCACCCCTTTTATATAAACATTAAAATGTTAATTAAATAATGAAAATTATATACCACAGAGCGGAAGAAGGTTAATTTACATATAAAGTGGGCCGCTTGGTGTGGAATGCCCCAGTCAAGCCGTCCAGTTTTTTGCGACTTCGTCCTATTTGATCCTCATCAGAGAATAGTTGAGTTAAAAATGCTAGAATCAAGTTTCTTAAATTAAAACAATCGTAACATTAGTTTTAAAGAAATCCATTTTCAAAAATTTTACAATTAAAATAAAGTCCATTTTATTTTTTTTAAGCTGTAAGAATAAAATTGATGGCCTTTTTAACTGTTCAACAAAGGAAAATATTTCAATATGCGCTACAATTATACGTGCATTTAAATACGTTAACATGCTCTTTCTTAGTTTGAGACTGTTTTAGCGCTTTAGAAAATCATTAGACAATTGAAGCAGATAAAATGTTAAACATATGCTTCAACTACACGCGTATATGCATATGCTTACAATGGATGACCGATATCATTTGTATAATGGAGAGCACAACAATCCTTTTCTGTCATATTGGTCAATTATAGAGAGTATAATACTCAATACAAATGCATAAAAATTATTAGTTAAGCCTAATTAAGAAAAACAAATGTTTTAAAAAATAAGGTAAAAACCAAAGCTATGAAAATTACATCGTATAAAAAAAGAGTCCGCGATGTTGAGGATGATAGTCTTCGAAGTTGGAGTTTGACAAAAATGTGAGTGCCTGGAATAACTTTGACTTTAACCTTTTTTCGAAAGTGGCATAATCCTTCTATGATAGAAGAAAATGATGATTTCTAAGATGTTTCTTTTAGCTTACACGTATACCAGCATAGAGAATATGGGGCGTAATTTGTTTTCTAGATGATAGGTCAAAAATCCCTCCGTCACATGGGACTTTGCTATATGCAGTTCTAAAACTCTTCATGTAGAGTTAGAAACGTATTTTTTCTTTTTGCACCAATCTATCACTGAAGTAAACAATTTTTCAGCATTGAAATTGTCTTTCGAAAATTGAATTATAATTCTCTGATACTACTATATATACAACAACCGTTCTAGGGGGAAGGTTTTCAAAGATAATGGTTGTACTGTCGTGGTGAACCACGATATTTTAAATCACACATTTTTTTTTAAAAACCTGTTATACGTAATATTGAACTATTTCGAGTTCTGGGTCGTCGATCACATAAAATTTTTATGATAATATCGATGTGTCCTTTAAGATAAACATATTAATATTTCGACAAACAAGCTAGATCACTTCCGCCAAACATTTGGCCTGGTACACATACTCGGATAATTCTAGAGTTCCCGTCGCATATATAAAAAACACTTTCTTTTTCCGTTGCTGTCTTTTTGATTTTTTTATGACTAGGTAATGATAAAATATTCTTTTGATTTACCAGATTTTTTGATAACAACTTCAGTTGACACAAAGCATTTCTTTGGAACATAAGTCAGTATTGTGACTTTCGCAATTCTTGTAAGTCTCTATTTTAATTTTATAAACACTTATTTTTACCTTTTTTGGTCCAATTCTTGCTGATAAATACGAAAGAAGTATAATTAAAAAAAGAACGCACAAATACAATCTTAGATGAAGATTTTCTTTAGGTGGCAGTTAATAGTACAAATCATTTAATGTCTGCGTTGTACGAGTATAAAATAAAACTTTTACTCTTAGCAACAATAGTATACAAAGCAACAATTTTAAAATCTTTGTTTTTGTCTTTTCCTGTCACAACTTTGAACTACGTTTTGAGTCCTATTAAAGTAGCGAATGACGTCCCAGGTCAAGTGACAGTGGTTCATGTTTATTCCACGTCTTGTTGACTGTAGCTATATGAAAATAAATTTAGCCTTTGCTTTAGGAAAAACCTCATTAAACCGATGTATTTAGAGAGTTCTAAAGTGGCCAACTGCTAATCTAAAGTTGTAAAATAAATTGCTCTACAAAACAAAGAGACGTTTCAAGGCATTCGAAAGCATTAAATACGTGATCATGAGACTCATGCTTACTAACTAACAACCTATACACATAAATATTAAATTTAGCAAGTTTATATTTTACCTTTGATGGTCGACTATGGTAAAATAAAGGTGATTATGTGGGACTAATCAATCGTATACGAACACTTCAATAACAACATGGTCGCCAAATTGGTTATGTTTAGTGATACAAACAAATGTTAATTGCAGAGCAATAATTGCAGACTGTAAGAGAAAGATATGCTAATGCAACAACTGCTAGATTGGAAAATGAGCGGCTACTGACTGACCTTCATGGTCGGAAATTTATGGCAGCATCACTTGTCGCTATGTCCTGAGATATTGCCACCCGCGCAGCCTAGTATTTCTCGGTCAGCATTCGTAGAATCTACCTTGAAGAAACTTTCCGGATTTTTAATTTATCAAGTGAAATAGACTCCAAAGATCCTACAAAAATGCCAAGTTTAGAGGCATAGCTAACTGACGGTCTTTTATAACAACTTGTTCTACTCGCACAATCATAGTTTCGGTCTGGCTGATTTGCGACAAAGGTTGATTAGTGGCCGAAGTTGTTTCGCTTCATTGTCACATAACTCTTGCCTTTCTTTAAACTTTTACACCCACGAACCCACATCCATAACGCTTTCACCGTATGTCTAACTCAATCGGCGATTAATTTTGATGGGCGCTTTACCACTCAAGAGAAGAAAACAGACGTGTTTTTGACCACCAAATGTCGCTATTTGAAGTATCCAAAATAACACACACTGCAATGGCGGTAATTTGACTTGCATACTTTGTATGGTACTGCCATGTATATTACAAATTCAGAAATATTTTCCGCATCTTTTAAAATTAACCGCATCTTTCTACTTACTCTTACTGCTAAGAAAAAAATTTAAGACCTTAGAATTTAAACGCACCTTATACACTACATCTTTCTTACTTCTGCCTGAATATTCCAAATTTAGAAGTAATTTCAGCAACTTCTAGGGCACGTTAGTGACTTTTAAATGCAACTGCTTTTCTTTCTCCTAAAAATTGTTTATGTCATTGGTATACTTAATTCTTCTTAAGGGTACCATTCCTAAACTGTTATTTAAGTTGTCTTAAAACTACTCACCACCGAGTAAAACATAAATTCCGGTTTGTATTTGATTTAAATTTAAATCATGCAAAGGTAGGCTATCAAATTAGCAAAGCCCATTAAAGATACTACAAAGAGACGATGCACAAGATTAAAATACAAATAAATAAGTCAAAATATTTTTCAAATACCTAAACAGCTAAATCGCTTGTAGGATAGTTAGGAGGGTTATGTACTATGGAATTTGTTAGTGATGGCTGGGTATTGAGCACTTCAGCTTTCAAAATACATTTTACCGTCTAACTAATGGTGCTCCTATGGGTTCCTCACTTTCACCTGTTACAGCAAACCTTCTCATGGCCGATTTTTTAATAAACGCCCTCACGTCCTTTCACCTTAAACTTAATTGTTGAATACGATATGTCGATAATACTTTTGTTATCTGGTCTCACAGACAAGATTCGCTTCCGGAATTCCTTTTCTACCTAAACCAAATTCACACCAATATTAAATTTACCATAAAAATGTAACAAAATAATTGCTATTTCTTACTGGACACTTTTATAACAAAAAATTATTTAAATGAATCACTCATACTAACCGCTACCTACATGCCAAATGCTATCATCATTCTGCCCAAATAGAACTTAAAACCATTACTACCACCCTACTATAAAATTGGCATTTCCATAAATCTTTATTCTATATAATCAAAAATATTAATAACAATATCAACTTTCAAGCCTAAAACCCTCCTGATCGACAAAAAGCATTCTTATCTTACATCAAAGGCATTACTGATAAAATAACCAGCATAATAATGAGGCAAAACGTACGTACGTACAGCTAATTTTATTCGCTTAGTAGACCATCACTGTCCTAATCAATCCCAAGGAGTCTATGAAATACGTCGTAGAGGCTGCCAGAAAATCTATATAGCTCAAACAGACCGATAAATATCTAGACGAATATATGCGCACTCTGTGGCCGTATAATAAAGAAACTGGCCACAAAATTAACTTCCCTCAGGCAAAAAAAATTGTTCCCATTTCCCATCACACCACCTGAGAAAATTATCTGTCATATGGAAATGCCTCATTACCCCTAGACCAACAAACTTTCCCCAATCCGGTGCATCTTCCGCCAAACTTTTACTTCCATCCCTATAAATAACAAAGCCAGACACATAAAAGAACCCTTTATATATATTGGGTGTACGTGAACAGGAACAACGTGCATGCCTGGAAGACCAAAAATCCTCGTGTAGTTACAAAACTTGCTCAAAACATGGATCATTTTTTTATCACAAGGATGATTTACTGGAACATGTTGGAAAACTGGCTAATATTATAATTAACTGAAGACAGTAATGGCTGCAACTTTTAAGAAGATAACTATCCGGCTTACTAAGACGGAGACGTGTGAGGGTTTCTATCTCTTTTTCTTTTTCTCTATAGTTCTTTGGCTGATTTGACGTTTGATTCCAATATTGTCTTTTTCAGCTTCTCTTCATTTCTTCATAATTACACGTGTTTGCGTTGATTAATGATTTATTTGATATATCGGTTGCGTTGACGTCCTTTTATTCTTTTTCCTTCTATAACTTTTTCAAAAAATTTTCCCGCTGGAAAATGTGTCCAATTTTTTTTTTGTTTATTATCCACTACAATCTGTTACATATGTATCCAATGATAACACACCTATATTAATCTTAATATTAAACTATTATTACTATTGTCACTGCTGATCAAATCTGTGTGTCAAGTCGAGCGGTTTAAAACTTTTTAGACGCAGTTGCACCTCATTGCCATATTCTATCATGCGCTTCACTAGGATGTTAGGATGATCACTGATTCTATCACTATAACGCGCATTAAATTTTTGTATTTCCTCTTTAATGGTAGGTATTGCGAGCTCCTGTATTATTGTATCGTTGGTTACATACCACAGTGCGTTTGTTATTGTTCTAAGCGTCTTAGATTGGAAACGTCGGATTATTTCAATGTTGGATGTACTGGCTGTACCCCATAGCTGTATGCCGTAAGTCCAAATGGGCTTTATCATACTTTTGTAAAGGAGTATCTTGCTTTCCAGATAGAGTTGTGATTTTCTTCCTATCAGCCAGTACATTTTTGAAGTTTCAGGCCCAATTGCATACGCTTTGTCCATATGTGGGTCTTCCAGGTAAGTTTTTTGTCTAGGTGAATGCCAAGGTACTTTGCGCTGTCAGCTTGAGGTATTTGTTTGTTATTAAACGTAACCGAACATATGTCCCTTCTTAAGGTGTAAGTTGCGAGCACTGATTTGCTTTCGTTTATTAGGGTATGCCACTTATTGCACCGTTCTGTATCTCGTCTAGATGTATCTGTAGTTGCTGAGATGCCAGGATTGGATCTGTGTTGGATGTGAGTATCGCCGTATCGTCGGCGAAAGTAGCGACCAAGTTGCCTGGTATTGTCGGAAGATCTGCTGTAAACATGAGGTACAATACTGGACCTAGCACGCTGCACTCAGAAACTCCAGAGTTGACAGAGAATGGATTTGATATTGCACTGCCATATCGAATAATAACCTGCCTATTGGTTAGATATGACCGTATGCCAGACCTTGTCAAAGGCTTGTTTAACGTCAAGAAACGTTGCTGCACAGTATTTATATTCTTCGAAGTCCTTGGTAATTTTGGATACCACCCTGTGGATTTATTCTATTGTTGCATGCTGTTTGCGGAAACCAAATTGATGGTCAGGTAGAATGTGTTGTCCAAATTAATTGGGGAGAGTTTTTCTAGGAGCAGTTTTTCAAAAACCTTTGACAAGACTGGTAATAGGCAGATTGGTCGATATGATGACGGTTGGTCTGTAGGTTTCCCTGGCTTAGGGATAAGTATTGTCATTGCGACTTTACATTGTTCAGGAAAGTGCCGGAGTCGTAGTATTCCATTAAAGAGAAATGTTATAAATTGGTAGCCTTTATGCGGAAGTTCTTGGAGAATTTTACCCGTAATTAGGTCTTGACCAGGAGCTTTGTGTGGATTTATTTTTTTATGAATGGTAGTTTTAATTTGTGAGATTTTGAGTGGTTTAATCGGTGGGATCATTTGATAAGGCATTTTCTGCAAATGTTGTATTCCTTCTAATTCATCGTCGTCCGTCGAAGGTGGTGTGAACGTGTTAGCTAGATGTTCTGCGAAGGTCTTCGCCTTCTCGCTGCCGCTTTTAGCCCAGGTGTTGTTGGAAGTTCGGATTGGTGCTTTATGCTGTTAAGGATGTTTTAAATATCTGGTTGCTTTCCATTAGCTTCGAGCGGAGACAAGTGTCTCAAATATTTTTGTACGTTTTGGTTTCTAATTTCAGATAGGATCTAGGTTTCGCTTGTCATCCGGATGCTTCTTAGTCTACGTTTTTCTGCGATTTTTTTCTTGACTATGATCGGGCAGTTTGTTGAATTAATGTATTTGATATTAATTGTGTAATTGTTTTTAGCTAACGCTTCCAGGAATTTCATTAGGGGTTCAATTGTTTTGACGCCGGAAACAAAAATTGGTGGGGGGTTTAGTTCGGTTTTTGTGGATGTGGAAGTCCCCTGTTCATTTGGATTTTTATTTTGGAGTGGAGTAAAGCGATTGGTTGGATTTAGCCAATAACTTGTGGTTTTGGGTTGTTTAGTTTGGTTCATCTGTTTATCAAGGTTGTCTTGCCAACCGCGTTTTTTATTGCTGACTACTTGCCAGTTTGAGCCTTGTGATGTTGAGGCGTTAAGGTTAAGAGTGGAATGTTGATGTAACGAAAGTTGACGTACATCTTGAATGAGAAATTGCGAAGGTGTGTTAATATTCGGTAGGACATATTGATAATTTTGTTGAGAATGTTGCATTTGTTGTATTTGTTGTGCTTGGTCTATTTGCATAGGAGTAAATTTCTGGAGTCCCGGAGCCGTTGAGCATCGTTCTATAATACCATTGTTCAAAAGATTAAATCTTTCTATTTTCTTGTAGATCAATGGTCCACAATTTACAGCCATTCAAAGCGACACTTCACACAATAGTATATATATAAGCCTTTTTTACGTTTATCGAGATATTATTGTAAGTTAGGAGACTTTTTTTGTTTAGGAAGGTTTTTTAGCTTGTATAATTTATTGATTTATATCTATCTTTGTGGCTTTTGCTTTTACTGTATTTTGTAATAGCGCTGACTATATATGCATATTTATTTACCTCGTCTAATTTCTCTTCATCAATTCTTACTTTAGTTTTGGTTTCACTTAACATTAAATTTTAACTTATATTTTGTTTTCATTAATTTTTTCGCGATATTAAGTGTCTGTTATATTTCCTCTTAACTATTGGAGAGTAGGGCTAAACATAACATTTTAATTTTTTCTCTGTGTAATGTGGTTCTCTCATTACATGAATCATTAATTTCATCAATTGCCTTCTGAATATAGAAATTAAATAGAACGGAGAATGTTTGACGCCCTTTCTATCGGTATTTCTCTTTCTTCATCATTAATCGATATTCTTCCTTTTTGAGTTGCATAGAAATTATAAATAAAGCATATATTCTTCTAGTCGATACGAGGGTATCTCAATCGAAATTTGACACAAATATAGGATGCAGAAAATAAGGCGTGCTTTAACGCGGTGATCATATCGGTTCCTTGATTTATCTTCTTGTAACTTTAGTAACACCGCTTCTGTGTCTCTGGTGAGCCATGATATGCTGATCCGTATGTGAGATAAAAATGATTATCGTATAGATATATACGGTATAACCAAAAGTGAGCTCATCGAACATACGTGAAGTATGTAAAAAAATGTAAGTATCTGTATTTCAATGGAACAAACTTGGTATTCCTTGCGTAGTTTATTACCTATTAGTTAAAAAAGGATAAAATCGTAAAATAATTTTAGAATTTAGATTTTTAATGTTTTTAATCTTGGAAATAGAAGTTAGTATGTTACCTTTACAAATAATTGTACTCGACTAAATTATGGGTCTCAAATTAGTATAATATTTTCAAGGCTAAAGTGGTGCCATGACGTTGATCACGTAATGTATGTCTTAATGCATTTTTCGTTAGTCTTTTAAAGAAATCTATAAACGTCATCCAGACGCACAGTTTATGTTAATTAACGAGATACAAAAAATTTATACAAAAATTTTGTGGGGCGATTGTGTCACAATAGACTGCACTGTCTCTTATTGTTTGCTTTTGGGCGTCCCAAATTGCAATTTGAATATAAGTTGGCCCGTTCCTTCTGGCGTCCGCCGCGCACCAGTTCGTCCGCGAGGACGTAAAATCAACAGTGACAGCTATTTTCGTGTTCTTTGAAATAGCGGGCAACTGTAAATTTGCTCGTGGGTTGAGCGATTTGGCGAGATTTATAGTTGGATAAACACAACCACGCTGCGTTGCCCAAGAAACGAATGGCCGGGCCGCCGAGCTGCTGGCAGCCCTTCGGTCCGCGGGGCATCCCAACAATTTGGCCCACTTTCCCGCGATTTTTACAGACGAACTAAAGAGGCGATAAAACATGGCGCGTTTATGCGCGGCAATAACAATGATAAATCCTTCTAGTGGTTAGCTGCGCCGCCAAAGCTCCCCGCAATAAAGCTGCGGAGCAAAAATTATATGTAACAGTAACACTTAACAATGGCAAATTATATTTTAGTGTGGCACTTAGGCTCGGGCCTGGGACTTTGGTACGGCTTATGACGTCACCGGCATAACAGTCTGTTATTTCAAAGCCGCCGCCAGCTCGATCTGGGTGTTCCATTAAGCCGCGGTCGCGCCTACGCCGGGGGACGAGGACGGGACGAGCGCCGCGCCTCCGGCAGGAGCGAGACCGAGCAGGCTAATTGGGAAGACCGTAATTGGCAAATCCGTTAGATGAAATGCTAACGAGGATTTTGGGCTTTACTGCTGAAAATGACCGAGCGCTGCGCCTGCACAAAGGTACAATGGAACTTGAATGGGTACAAGAAGTTACCTGTATGTTTCAATAACCCAAATCTTATGCTTTATTTTGTGAAACGTGGGCGATTATAACAGTTCATTTCATTTTCTTCATTGTAACTCTTACTGGACTCACCGTTATTGTGTGTTGTTTGTTTTGTTGCATTCTTTCCTATATAACAGGTGTTTATTTTTAAGTGCGAATTTCAAATCAATATAAAACTCATATATTTTTAAAATTTGGTCACGATAATTACACGTGAAACAGAATGTCCGGAATATGACCACTGCGAGCGACATTACAATAAACAATCTGGGCAATTTCGACTCGAATGTTCTCTTTCAATAGTTCAGTTGTTTGTGGGTTGTTGCTATAGATACAATCTTTTAGGTAGCCGTTCGGAAAATAATCCAACGGTGTGAAATCGCCAACTCCGCGGCGCGAAATCACACGATCTTTAAATAAAGTCAGTTGCTTCGAAGGCCGCGTGTGACGTGGCACCGTTTTGTTGAAACCAAAAGTTATTCAGATTATGACCAAACAATTGGGACCACAAAAAGTTTTCAAGCATGAATTTCGGTTGTTGTTAGCGAATTTGTTGTCGGCCTTCGAAAAAATATGGCCCAATTACACTGCTCGACCAAAAATCTTACCAAACATTTACTTTTCTCGGATATTGTTCTGCCCGATAAATAATTGCTTGTTAAAAGAGTTGCTTTATCACTGAAGATGATCTGCGAGGAAAAATCAGCCTTCTCATATATCAGAAGCATGGTAGTTTGGCTTTAGATGTTGCGTTAACATCTAACCTTGTAGGCATGTACATAAAAATGTCTCGTTGGAATGTTGTAAAGATTGCTGTGAGACAGATTCATTTGCTCAACATTTTCTTGAATAAGTGGGGCCGGTACATACAGTACAAACACTTGAATATTTGGTTAAAGCCAATAGATAGACGTCGATAAGATGGTCGAAATTTTCGATTACATTTTCACATAGAATTGCTTCAATGGCATTTATGTCGACAATTATGTAGCTGGTTTATTGACGTATACTTTCGTTTTCAAAGATCTCCATAAAAAAGTCTAAAGGCGCCAAATTGCGCGAGCAGGCCAACTAACATTTCCATTTTTTGAAATTAAGTGTTCACTGAACTTAGACTGCAATAACTCGATATTCGCACATGTTGTGTGGCAGGTTGCGCCGTCTCGTCGAAAATAAGCATCATTTAATGAAGTTTCGGGAAGCAGTAGTAATTAATAATGCTGCGGTATCGCTTAGAATTTACAGTAACCGCATTTTCAGCCTCATTTTCTAAAAAAAAAAGATCTAATGACAATTTTTAACCACAGAGAACACCAAACAGTCGCTTTTTGAGAATGCGCTGGTTGTTCTTGATATTCTTTTGGATTCTAGTTGGCCCAAATGTAACAATTTTGCTTCTTCTTCGCTGTCGTATTCAATGTGAAATGCGCCTCATCGCTGAAGATGATTTTTGATGAAAAATTCAGATAAATTGCACGGTGTTGGAGGAGCCAATCAGAGAACAGAACCAGTAGCCTCGAATTTATGCACCAAATGACCGATGGTGGTTTTTCTTTGAACGCTTACGACGACCGAAATAATCCCGAAAAGCTCGATAGGTGTTTCTTATTGTTTCGCCATTTTTCTAGAGTTCTTTAATTACTTTGACAAGGTCTTTATTTGAGTATGACTCCATAATAAATAAAAAACATTAAACTAAAAAATTACGCTGGGTCGGCAGTAACAAACACAGCGTTTGTGTCAAATTGATGTTTACTTTCCTGCATTTCTATTGGCCGACCTTTTACTTCATAATAGGACTTTCCTTTTGTATCAGCGAGCATTTGGGTTATGTTACCAAAATCAAATCCCTGGCTATTACTTCGTCAGCGACAATATATAGACAATTTTGGCACATATTAAATCTTAGTAAATTTTTAACTTCAACCATGATTATTAATTAGTACATGTGGAAAATATTTGTAGAACAGTGAAAATATTTCTTAACACTTGCAATACGCAATTCTTAAATTTTATTTAATAAATGTTTTGAAATGGATTACTTTGAGTTTTTTTTTAGATATCTTTTATGTGCCATGTCTGACGTTGGCTAGGGCATTTCTATCTCCGACTGAATGCAATAATTCTATAGATTTTAAGCCAGTCTATTCACGGATATTACGTAACCAGAATTGCTATCTTCGTTCGACTTCCTCGACACCCTTCTATTTTGCCTTTAGTTATGATTGGGAGTAGTTTTTTCCTCCAAAGATTTGACCAAGATGTGCTCCTCTAGAACATTCGATTGATGTTAGTAGTTGTCTCTCGACTTTAGCTCTTCTAAGCACTTTTGTGTTACACACGTGATCTACCCAGAATATGCGCATTATTAATTTATATAACCACATCTCAAAACCTCTGGGCAGTTTACCGTATTAACTTTTAGAGTCCATGACTCAATCCCATGCAACAGTGTCAACATATTATCTTGTTCTTTATCGTAGCTTGAGATTTAGGAAGACTCTCAGTTTATTGAACGCATTTTGTGCCATCTCTATTAGGCATCTTTTTATTGGGGTGTAGCGTTTCGGTGATGGTGCTTTCAAGATTTTTAAATTTACTTACACGTTCGATTATTAAATTCTAATTTAACATCGTTGTGTTCTGCACTGTTGAAAACCATAAACTTGTTTTTGTTGGTATTAATAATATGTTTCTCCACATCTGTTGATTTTCCTTAGTAATGATTGGAGTTCCTCTATTATGTCTGACAATATGACTGTGACATCAGCGTTGTTATAGGTACACTGTTTGTTTTTATTCCAAAGTAAGACAATTCGTCCAAAGCTTCTTTAAATATACGGACAGAATAAAAATTGAATAACAATGTGGATTGGATGCGTCTTTTCCGCACCAGTTGTATTATAGCCTACTTTTACATTCGCTTTCTGCCCCAGTATAAATTCTTTATCAACCGAACATCTTTTTCACAAAGACTAATTTTTTGTAACATTATTAGCAATTTATCATGTTGAATTCGGCCCAGGAAGCTAGCAAAAACTTCGTTGCGTTGATCGCGACATTTTGCATTAGAACAGTTCCTCACCAGTTCCAAATGCGTTTTGAAATCCGAATTATGACTGACCTGGATAAAAAAATTATTAGCTTAGAGCCGTTACATTTTTTTGGTAAAATTTGTGTAAAAAAATTATAAATGTCGATTTTAACCAGTCATTCGTGTTCTATAGTCCGCTTTTGAGTTTCATACCGTAAAGACGTGTGCTGAGCGATAATAGTGAAAGTGTGTAGCGCGGTTATCGCTGACCTTAGGTCAGCAATACGTTGGTTTAATCTGAGTGAAGTATAATAATTATAAACTCACATTTCGTAAAATAGTTATATGAAACCAATCCACATGCTACTAAAATGGCATGCAACAGCAATAATAATTTATATATTCCGTCAACGCAATTAACACAGCAGCTAGCATCTCAATCACATAATAGCTTCGCCCCGATGGATAGCCAGGTAAATCCCCAATTTCCTATTATCAATACTCCTTATTTACATAACAACTTGACATATGTGCCAAATGTGCAGATCCCAAATTTACAATCTCAAATGAATACACAAACTAATCATACTTTTACATCAATGCAACTAAATATCATATCGACAAATAATTTATCAAACAGAATAAATACATCCGATAGTGATAGTGAAGTGGAATTGAATACAATGCCCAATAAAGAATGGCAATGTGTACAAAACAGAAAAAGGAAAAGAATAACAAAACAATCAGCACAAAATAAAGCAGTACAAGTCACACAAAATAATAGATATTCTGCCCTTAATAGCCTTAATGAGGATATTACTGACGTCGCACCGGTTGTTCAACAAAATAAGATATCCAGACCACATTTGTACATTTGTACATGGAGTTACAGATTATAATAAAATGATAAATGCTCTAACAGCTGTTGCTGAAATAGAACAATATAAAACAAAAACAATGGCTGACAATATAGTTAAGCTAAGTGCAAACACTCCAGACACATACCGTAAGTTAGTAACATTCATGAAGGAAACAGGTATAATTTACCACACATATCAGATGAGAGAAAATAAAGCTTATAGAGTTGTCATTCGTAACCTCCATCCTACTGTACCCTCTACCGAAATAGCAGAATCACTGAAAGAGAAAGGTTTCAAAGTAAGGGCTGTAACAAACATTAAACACAGAATTATCCTTACCAATGTTTTTGGTAGACTTGGAACCTGCTGAAAACAATAAAGACATTTACAACCTTAAATTCTTAAATAATCACGTTATAAAAGTGGAGCCGCCACGTAAGAGTACCTCAATTGTCGAGTGTACGAGGTGTTAACAGTATAACCATACCAAAGCCTACTGTAACCGTCCCTACGCTTGCGTTAAATGTGGAGGACCGCATGACAATAAGACATGCAAGAAATCAAAAGATTTGCCGGCTAAATGTGCTTTATGTGGCGGTGATCATCCCTCCAACTATAGAGGCTGTACAGTACACAAAGAATTACAAAACAGACTGAAACCAGACACACAGACTCAAAACAGGTTTATCAATTCAAACCACTCACCACCCAGCAACAATAGACAACACTCAAAGACACAACAGTCAAGACACAATCTTACAAAAGTTCTTAGAAGAATTCAAAATGATGTTCACCCAGCTAATGCAACAAAACAACATGATAATAAACATGTTGTCTACTGTCATAAATAAACTTGTCGTTAATGTCTAAGTCCTTACGAATATGTTTATGGAATGCGAATGGCATCAAATCAAAAATTCAAGAAATCGAATTATTTTCAAAACTCCATAATATAGATATATTTCTTATATCAGAAACACATTTTACGGACAGATCTTATCTAAGAGTTCCGCACTATACATGCTATCATACGGAACATCCGGATGGTACCGCCCACGGCGGAATAGCGCTACTCATAAAGAGCTCAATAGTTCATTATGAACTACATGAATACGAGGATCCATGCCTACAAGCAACAACAATACAAGTTTGTAAATTACCAAACCCAATTATCATATCTGCTGTCTATTGTCCACCAAGACATAACATTACCAAGGAGAATTTCAAGCCGTTTTTCCAGTTACTTGACAGTACATTCATATGCGGTGGAGACTTAACTGTAAGCACAACTAATGGGGATCTAGGCTAATTACCACTAGGGGTAGGGCTCTATACAACCTACTACGAGAAGAAAAATATGGATACCTATCAACTGGGGAGCCAACGTACTGGCCCACGGACCATAATAAAACACCTGATTTGCTGGAATTTTTTGTCACATATGGAATTTCTTCTAACTATACGGATATTATCAGCAATCTTGACTTATCTTCAGATCATACACCAGTTATCGCTACAATCAGTACAACGATAATTAAAAAATCACCAAGACCATCACTTTATAACAATAAAAGAGATTGGAACTCATACAGAGCCATTCTTCAAGAAACCCTACAATCAAATATTAGTTTAAAAACTCCTCAGGAATTAGAGCAAGCTACTGATCACTTTATCACTACCCTGCAAAATGCAGAATGGAAATCCATACCTACGATCACAAACAGCGTTCAAAGAGATATAAATATTCCTAATGACATACTTGAATTAGTTCGACAGAAGCAAAGAGTGAGAGCTAGATGGCATAGAACAAAACATCCAGCTGACAAAACGTTATAATAATATAAGACAAAAGTGTATAATAGATTAGCAAATACCTTAAAGAACCAAGTACACATGATAAGGCAGGAAACTTTTAACCACTATCTAACTACATTATCAAGAACAGATAATAGTATTTGGAAAATCGCCAAGCCAAGCAAACGGCCACAAAAAACAAATCCCCCACTAAGAAAAACAAATAACGAGTGGGCTAGAACAGATCAGGAAAAGGCAGACTTATGTGCACGACACTTTGCTAATGTTTTTACGCCATACTCAGATGATCCTGATGATACAGTAAACAGCTTCTTGGACATACCATTGCAACTGTCGCTACCTATCAAGAGATTCGCCTGTGCAGAGCTGGAAGAAGAAATTCAACATTTTAACCATAAAAAAGCACCAGGGTACGAACTAATATCGGGCAAAGTGCTTGCTGAATTACCTAGAGTCGGTCTGGTGTTTCTAATGAACCTTTTCAATTCTATCTTACGTCTCCATTATTGGCCGTTACCACTTAAATTCGCACAGATAATTCTCATACCAAAACCAGGTAAACCTGTTGAGGGAATTACATCTTACCGTCCAATAAGCTTACTGCCCCAAGTTTCTAAACTGTTAGAAAAACTTTTAGTCAGGAGAATACATGAGACAGATATATTGGAAAACTGCATCCCGGACCACCAGTTTGGGTTCAGAAAGTATCACTCTACCGTTCAGCAATGTCATCGCGTCGTAAATATGATCAACATAGCACTGGACTCTAAGTCTTACTGTCCGGCAGTATTTATTGATATACAACAGGCGTTCGATAAAGTATGGCATAAAGGGCTATTATACAAACTCAAATTACACCTTCCAAGTGAATATTATTTACTTATAAAATCCTATTTATCAAATCGACACTTCCAGATAAAGTATGACTAAGAATATTCTGCCATTCATTCAATCAACTCCTGAGTACAACAAGGCAGCGTTCTTGGACCTCTTCTATATACATTGTACACGGCAGACATACCTACAACAGTAGCTACAACTATAAGCACCTTCGCTGACGGCACAGTCCGTCTCTCTCATCACACCAATCCTCAAACAGCCTCCTTAAACTTGCAACATCATCTGTCCCTCTTACAACCCTGGCTACACAAATAGAGAATCCAAGTGAACGAAGCCAAATGCACCCAGGTAAATTTTACCCTAAATCGCTTGGAATGCCCGCCGGTGCATCTAAATAATATAGCAATTCCTCAAGCAAATCAAGCCCGCTACCTGGGCCTTCATTTAGACAAAAGACTCACGTGGAAACTGCATATATTAAAGAAACGAAAGGAAGTTGATCTACGACTTAAAAAAATGTACTTGGTAGGAAATCGTGTCTATCTTTAGAAAATAAGATTCTACTTTATAAAATAATAATTAAACCTATCTGGACCTATGGCATCGAGCTGTGGGGATGCTCCTGCAAGTCAAACGTAAACATAATCCAACGTATGCAATCCAAAACACTGAGAATGTTAGCCAATGTTCCCTGGTATGTTAGCAACGACACCCTGCATACCGACCTGGAAATGCCAACAGTGTAGTAGAAGAACGTACTAAAAGAAGCAACAACCATTTCCTGCGACTTCAAGTTCATCCCAATGTCCTGGCATCCAGCCTGCAACATAATCCACCTTCTAGACGACTACAAAAAACGTGGCCCATTGATCTAAAAAGAAACTAACGGGATAACATCGATGGATGGACTCCCCTCACGTCACTATCATCATCTCATTAGCTCATAGGACCTTACTATATGTTTATTATGTAAAATGGTTCTGATTGTTAATCTGCAAATAAACTAAAAAAAAAATTCGTGTTCTATATCATATTAACAACCTAACTGTTGAGTATATGTTATTCTCGTTTATTAGCTTAAGTACTTCTATAAACAGTTTGTTTGGACCCGGCGTGGGTCATGTGTGTAACATTTCGAATTTATAAATTTTGGGCCCTTTTTGTCATCACTAAAAGTTTACCCACAAATGTTTTCCAACCGTTCTTGACTCCTTCTTCATCTATAATAAATTTTTTTTTCTGATTTACTATCGATATTTGTTTCTTATGTGCTTAATATCCGTGAACTTGCGGTGGATGTTCAAATCGTCGTATGCTTCACGCAATTCTTTTGCTGCTGTCTTTTAGTATTTTGATTTCTGTTGTAATTAACTTTTGTATTTCTCTCTATTTCGGTCAATCATTTTTAGCTTTTCTAAGTTCTTTCAAGTGTAAAATATTGTGTCATCCACTTTTTTGTTTTCGATGCTGTTTTGAAGTATCTATCACATATTTCCGTTTTGCTACTTCTAATGTTATTCTATAAGTTTTCTATACTTTCATCTTGTTGTGTTTGAAAACATTCTAGATATATTTGAAACCTATTACTTTAGTGTCTTAACTTGTCAATATTATCTATTAAATAATGTCACAAAAATGAACTAAACTTAACAATTCCAAATTTTGTAAAACAGCTAGGGGTTTAAATATTCTTCAACAGTAATTGTCATGAGCATTTTCATCTCTAAATGTTTTTTTTTTATTTTTTAACAGGTAAGCTAGAGAGAAAATTTAAAGAATGTGTGCAGTAAGATATGTTATTAACAAAAATTTTTGCTATTGTAAAATTTGCGTTGATTAAGCCTACTAAAAATTTTAACTAAAACTAAAAGGAACTTACTTCACCTCATTCTATCCAAAAATTAAAAAAAGCAGTGTGCAAAATCTTAAGAAAATAATCAGCAATTTGGCGATAATCAAAAAGTTGCATAAAAGAACAATTTAAAAAAAACAGAATTAAACGTTTATTAATTCTGTAGACAATTTGTGACAAATACTAAATTTTATTATCTAAAACTATCCAATTCTACTGCATTTCAAGTAAAGAGGAAGTAAAGTGACATCTGCAAGAAGAATGAGAGAAAACATCATTCAATACAATATCTAAATTTGTCATGTTTAATGCTTAACGTATTACAGTTAGTTATAGATGTAAATGGCTTATATACCAATTTCAATTATTGTATAATTAAAAATAATACTCCTACCCTGTTGCACTAATTGGGTAGATACTTTAATAGACCTTATTTTTAAAACTTTTTGGGTATTCTAAATTAATTTTAGATTTAGTTTTTCACACTGATTCTGGAGTCCTCCAAGAATTCTAATATATACCTAATACAGACATCTGATACATCCGATATAGAAAATACTGCCATCGCTACTTTTGCCGACGACACCGACATATTTTCTGTTTATGAGTCACGTAAATTAACACCGCAATATCTTCTCAATCATTTCAACCTATTACAAGGCTGCTTTAGCAAATGTAAAGTGGTATTAAATCATGATAAATTTACCAAGCAGCTTTTACGAACAAACGTGTTATATGTGCTCCAGTCATAATAAACAATGCTCCTATTCCAGTCAAGACTAAATTCAAATACCTCTGGTTACTTTTAGACAAAAAACTCGCTTAGAGTTTGCATATTAAGGCCAAAAGAAAACAATTGTACTCTAAGGTTAAACAGGTGTCTTGGCTGCTTGGTCTTATGAAATACAACTCTGAGGTTGTGCAAAACCATCAAGTACTAAAATGCTGTAAAGATTCCAATCAAAAACTCCTCGAAGGGTGGCAGACGCACTATGGTTTGTCAACAATTAAGCCCTGCGCAAATACTTGGGACTAAAATATGTAAACAACGAAATATGAAAAATCGCTACCATATACCACAAAAAACTCTTGCAACATCCAAACCACCTAGTATAACAGCTTCGAAAGCAGCCAACAGTTGGAAGAAGATTACGGCAATGGCTATAAGACTTACTGCGCTAACCAGGGCTAAGTGCCATGCTTGACTAGGGGAAATAGTAATATCTACATCCCCTTTGTGCCACATACAATATTGTCAAATTTACCTATTAGTTATGTCAAAGTAGATTACAAATATGCAGCTATACTAATAAAAAAAGTTTAATTGTATTGTATTACGAGATAAACACATATATTAGTTTGTAGGACAAAAAAGTAGAACAGACATTGGGATTTTGTTTAAAAATAAAAATATATCACGTTGAAGTATATATTGCACAATAAAGAATTTCGGGCAAGATAAACTTTGTGAAAACAAAATTAAAACTGAGTTTCCGCCTATTTTGTTTAAAAGGATATTAAAAAATCTATTAAGTTTGAAAAAGAATGTTTCCTAATACCAGCTCACAAGTTGAAGCAAAAATTTTGTGTTTTTAAAGACACGTCGCACTGAATTTGGAAAAAACATAAAATAAAATATAAAAAGTGAAAAATGGGTTCAAGAAAATACCTTGATGTTTCTGTGATTTTCCGATCAAAGAATCATCACGATGAAGATTACTTTCTTTTACTCTGACCATGGCTAAAATCACAGCTTTTGTACTGATAAAATTTTGGTATGTTCAAATACTGTGAAGTTCAGGGGTGTTAAATTTATCTGTAAAGACAGAGAACCAGAGATCGGAACCGGACTTCGCATCTTAATTTTTTAGCAAGGCTGTGTAAATTGAATCAAAACAATCACAAAAACGACAAATCATATTTAAAACTTAAAATTTTTTATTTAGTACTGAAGCATATGACCCAACCAACATTCCCCAAGCTGAGCCAATACAAATTTTTTGATTTTGAGTAGATTAGTGTATGTTAATGGTTGGGAAGCTAAAGCAAAAGTCTGACACCGTAGCAGAATTAAACTAACATTAAGATAAGCTGATTGGAGTATCCCCAAAATATGTAAAACCAACAAGAACACTCACCAAACACATTAATTAATTAATTTTTTATAATTATTATGTTTATAGTTCCTGAAATATATAACTGGTTTTGCTAGTTGTTTTTTAGTTTTCTTATATTGAAATTTCACTTCGTGCAAAAATATGTTTTAGTTTCTAGAGTTAAGTTTACACGTAAGGCTTTTTAATTATGTCTCTAGTTCATTTAAATTATTTATCCATTATTTTAAAGCATTAAGAAAGTGGGTAAGTATAGAGAGAATATATTGTTTAAACATTTTTTAACATTGCTGTAAGGTTTTTCATATTGTCTCCAACTGCTTCACCCACAACCACGAAAATTCACAATTGAAATTTGATTTTTGATGACATTTAAAATTAAGTTGATAACTGTTTCACCTGCTTATAAATAAGAAAAAGAAGCCAAACAATCGCGACTGGCTCACGGGGAAATTTTTTGGGATCCTATCGACTGTATGCACAGTATAAATTAAAAATTACATATATGCAATTATCCTTGATTTTTAATTAACAGTACAGCTAATATACAAATATTATTACAATGTGAATGTTTTGCAATTTATATAATAAATTAATTTACATTATGCCATGGTGCACATATTGACACTAATTGGCTTTTTTAATTTGCTCAAAACTGAGTTGCACACGTTTAAATGTTTTGCCAAATTTTAATATAATAAAAATAACTTGATGGATCTTTACCGGGTCCCTAAGAGCTACGGACCGGGAAAAATGTACCCCCTCTCTCCCTACCCTTCAATGACCTGACTGTAATAACAAAACTCGATTACAAAAAAATCTTATAATTTAATTGAAATGATTTACTTTATATCAAAATTGAAAATTAGAAATTATTTAATTGTTTCACATAAGAAAATTGGTAAACTTGAGGGCCGATCTAAATACAACTAATTGTAAGTAACAAAAGCTAAAATACAATTTTATAATATAGTTTCTTATCATCATACGTCCACTTAATTCTTTCCATTCACTATTAAAGAACTGACACACCACCGGTCATAAGTATTTACCCACCAATGTTTGTTTATAGTGAGTAACGTAAATTTACTGATGGAACTTTCCATAAGAATAATTAAATGCTCACTACCTACTAGAGTTCATTTACCGATCGTTTCCTAGAAATGCACCTTAAGGTCAATTTTAAACGGAAATTACTTTAATCCCATAATAAAAGTAGCAGGTATGGCTGTAAAATATAAATTATTTAGCAAAATTTTGTAGGCGGTTTCCTTTGGGACGCACTCGGATGTTGGGTATTCCTGCAAGTAATGCACATGAAATAATTTCTTAATGAAGACTAATTTTGTATGGTTGACGTTGCAAGAAAGACATATTTAAAATTTTCATAGAAACGTATACGATTACTGCTACAAATAACGGAGATATCGCAACAGCTTTGGATTTAAAACAGTAAACGGTTCGTCATAACGTATACAAGCATGACGACATGGGTAGTATTATAAATTTAAAAAATCACTTGCAGAAAAACTCCCAAGGGATAAGTAAATTTCTTAATGTAGTCATTTTATGTAAATCTAATCAAAATTTACTGTGAATTATGTGTAAAAATTAAGTATATATATAGCCATATCTCCCCATTATTTTATCTAATCCCCTCTGCTTTTGAACTGTACCTCAGTATATGCCTAAGGGAATTACATCTAAATCTGGCGAAAACTGTGGAAGTTGCAAGCGAATAAAAAAACATTAATGACGAGATAGAATTTTTTATTGCCAATCTTCCTAAAAATATAGCCAAAGAAACTGAACAACTTATAGCTAAAATATTATGGACAGCCATGTTGCCAAAATCCAATATTAAAACTTCTAATTTATAAACATAAACAATAAAAGACTATTTATTAACTGAAATCTATTTAACAATACTAAAAAACTCATTACACCATAAAAAACCTAAAAATCTCAAAATCTTACGAACTTCCAAAAATTCACAAGAAAAATACTCCTTTATGACCTACTGTCGGTGGTTTTAGTTTCCACCTGTCCAAAATTATTAGCCTCTTATAGAACAACCATTATTATATGTCTGAAACTTCTTTAATTTCTTAGATTTTTTCAAATACTTTTTAATATACAAAGATGAAGTAATGGCCAGTTTTGATGTCTCTCTGTTTATCAATCCTATCCACTAGACTTTGCAACTTCTAAGATCTACCCACAATCTTCAAAATGACGCCTTAGGTTAATTAATCATTGCTTAGCTAATACTTATTTTACCTTTTCAAATAAATTATATCGTCAAACTAATGGTACTCCTGTGGATTTCATACTTTCACTTGTCATAGTAAACCTTTTTACGGGAAAATTTAAAATAAAAGCCCTCGTTTCTTTTTTTCACAATCTACTTGTTAGATACATTTGTTATCTGCTTTCCCATTTAAAAATTTCACACCAATATCAAGTTTATAATGGAAATCAAACAAAATAGTTTTCCTTTATTTCTTATAACAAAAAATCTTTCAATGATAGCTTCATACTGTCTACAGAAAACCTACCCATACTAATTGCTATGCAAATGTTAAATCTCATTATCAGCTTCTCTAATCCACTCCGCTGCAGAATCTTTTACTACCAGACTCCTCGAACTAAAATTACAATCATTACCTGAACTCTTATAGCAAGCGGATATCCCCAAAAATTCTTGACTCATATCATCAAAAGTATTAACAAAAACACAAATTCCAAAACTCACAACCTTTCCGACCAAGTAAAAGCCTTCTTATCACTGATAAAATAGAGCACATGCAAAATATGCAAACGATTTTTATGAGTAAGAATAAAATAACTGACTTTATCTGTACAGCCAGAGTTGTGATGATTTCAGCAAAACCTACAGAGGTCAGGATATAATAACAGACAAACATCAATATTCTTTGGTTGTAGTAAAGAACAGTCAAAATAATTATTACAAAAATATAACAACACAAGCCTTGACGTATAAAAAAATAAAAAAAAACTACAGTAAACTTTATACTTAATCATTTTATTTTTAAAACGCTTTCATATAAATGAAAGAAAACTAAAATAGGAATTATGTTACGTTAAACTTTTTTTGAACTATAACATTTCATGCGTCCAAAAATGATTGGCACAGTTTGAAACGCACTCTTAGCTCGTATATAAAGATAGAGTGCTGAAACGCAGAGAAAGGTAGTGAGCTATTTGTTCAGCACTGATTAATGGAAAAACCATGGAAGCAGACAAATATGGGCAGTGATAAACGGCAAAATACAAAGTTAGTAATCGTGAGTGAGAATGCAGCACTGAGTCATAGAACTGTTTTTACTGGATGTGGAAGTTCTGGTCCGTGCCAACAAATGCAAATGCGTGTAAACCTAATATTATCCAGTGTGTATCTAACTTGATAACAACAAATAGGAGAATTACATTTAACGAAATGGGCGATACAACAGGTATGTCTTCTATCATCAACCAGGACTTGAAGATAAGAGAAGTCTCTGCACCACGGCATTTTCCCATGCCCCCACTGTTTAGCAGAAGAAGAAGCGTGAAGTTATGCCTATGTATTTAGCAACACCGCTACAGAATATGAAAACGCGGCGTGTTACTTCAACATGACAATGTATGGCCACATGTCGGTCGCCACATCGTGGCCATGTTACAAAATCTTGGATGGCCGTGCTACCTCACGCCGAATATTACATTGAGAGACTACGCTCCATTTAATGCAACAAAAGAATCAGTGCGCGGTAAGAAGTTTCTCAAGAACGAGCTTAAGTTGGCTGTCGTTTGTATGTAGTGTCGTGCTACACCAAAAGAATGGTGTTATGGAAACTGCCGAAGAGACAACAAAAGTGTGTAGGCAACGAAGAGAAATTGTAGTGTCAATCATTTATGGACCCTTTCAGTAATTTATTTATTCAAGTATACTACGTATAAGAATCAATTACAAACCACAAGTATTTCAGATTTCTTTCCGTGCAACTCGCTAAAAAAAGGAACAAAAAGAGAAACATAATTTGGTATATTTTACGTCCATGTCATTACATTTGTAATATTTAGGGTATACAAAACATTAAATATAAGTGTTAATCGTAAGTAAATTTAATTTTAACTTTAAATTGTAAAAAATAATTGAACAGATATTGGAGAAAGGGCTATGTTTAAAAAAATTGGCATTAACTTTATCTGTTGAAACAAAAATTTTATTTACACTATTCAAGCCCTCATCCTTTACTGTATTATCAATCTTGAATTTGTTTACAACCTGACATTATTAAGAACTTTATTATACAAAAAATAAAAGAATTAACACTAATGTTTTTAAACAGTCAGAATTGTTAAAAATTTTAGCTACTACTATTTTACATTGTATGATAGAAAATTAGAACCTGAACGATGCTTTGGATTCAAAGAAACTTTTTGCTTATTAACATAAAGCCAGAGGTGTCCACTATCTTTCAACTTTGAAGAAATGAGATTAATAGGAAAATAAAGTAATAAAGCCTTTACAACTTAAAGTTTTCACTTGCTTTGCTTTATCTTAATGCTGTTGTCTGCTGCAGTTGCAAATAATTATGTTACCTATGTCAATAAAAGATTGAGTTGTAATCGTTTAGAAAAATCGTTTATAATAACAAAAATAAAAAAAACTTGAGGATAGAACTGTAAGTAAATTAGCTATAATTCAATAGAAATCTGAGGAAAATATATAATACGTATTTATGAATATATCAGAAAAATTAGAAGAAAATCAAAACACATTGTTAGAAGACCTGAAAGATGATCGCTTGAAACCTTTAAACCAATGTCTGATAGATATAGACGACGAGTCATGTTTTACATTGAATAGTACTAGTTATGTAAGTAATAACACATTACTATAAAAAAGAATAAAAATAATAAAAACTGAGAAACATGTAGTTTTAAAGAAAAATGTTTTGTCTCTATAAATGATATATTTTGCCAAATTAAATTACATGGACATAGCAAACATAATTCAATTAAAGCTCAATTGCGGCCCTTTAAGTAAAAAATTTAAAAAACAAAAAATTTTATAAACTCGAACTTTAGAATCTAGTCTTTTATTTACTTCAAAGAAAAAAGAAAAAAACGTTCAATTAAATGCATATTAACGAAAAGAAATATCCAAAGTTAATCTCAAGATTACACATTTTTCAAATAAAGGAAATAAAAATAATTTTATCAAGTAGATTTTTACACAAGATAAAGAATAGTCAATCAATAGAGAAATTAATAAACTAGAACAAAAATTTATTAGAAATTACTTGGCAAAAATATTAAAATTGTGCATTTTTAATAAAAAACCCTACAAGATCTTTTTTAATTATAGTTTATTTGCAGATTAACAATCGGAACCATTTTACATAATAAACATATAATAAGGTCCTATGAGCTAATGAGATGACGATAGTGACGTGAGGGGAGCCCATCCATCGATGTTATCTCGTTAGTTTCTTCTTAGATCAATGGGCCACTTTTTTGTAGTCGTCTAGTAGGTGGATCATGTTGCAGGCTGGATGTCAAAACATTAAGTCGCAGGAAATGGTTGTTGCTTCTTTTAGTACGTTCTTCTACTACTGTTGGCATTTCCAGTTCGGTATGCAGGGTGTCGTTGCTAACATACCAGGGAGCATTGGCTAACATTCTCAGTGTTTTGGATTGCATGCGTTGGATTATGTTTACGTTTGACTTGCAGGAGCATCCCCACAGCTCGATGCCATAGGTCCAGATAGGTTTAATTATTATTTTATAAAGTAGAATCTTATTTTCTAAAGATAGACACGATTTCCTACCAAGTGACCAGAACATTTTTTTAAGTAGTAGATCAACTACCTTTCGTTTCTTTAATATATGCAGTTTCCACGTGAGTCTTTTGTCTAAATGAAGGCCCAGGTAGCGGGCTTCATTTGCTTGAGGAATTGCTATATTATTTAGATGCACCGGCGGGCATTCCAAGCGATTTAGAGTAAAATTTACCTGGGTGCATTTGGCTTCGTTCACTTGAATTCTCTATTTGTGTAGCCAGGGTTGTAAGAGGGACAGATGATGCAAGTTTAAGGAGGCTGTTTGAGGATTGGTATGATGACAGAGAAGGACTGTATCGTCAGCGAAGGTGCTTATAGTTGTAGCTACTGTTGTAGGTATGTCTGCCGTGTACAATGTATATAGAAGAGGTCCAAGAACGCTGCCTTGTGGTACTCCGGAGTTGATTGAATGAATGGCAGAATATTCATGGTTATGCTTTATCTGGAAGTGTCGATTTGATAAATAGGATTTTATAAGTAAATAATATTCACTTGGAAGGTGTAATTTGAGTTTGTATAAGAGCCCCTTATGCCATACTTTATCGAACGCCTGTTGTATATCAATAAATACTGCTGGACAGTAAGATTTAGAGTCCAGTGCTATGTTGATCAGATTAATGACGCGATGACATTGCTGAATGGTAGAGTGATACTTTCTGAACCCAAACTGGTGGTCCGGGATGCAGTTTTCCAATATATTTGTTTCATGTATTCTCCTGACTAAAAGTTTTTCTAACAGTTTAGAAACTTGGGGCAGTAGGCTTATTGGACGGTAAGATGTAATTTCCTCAGCAGGTTTACCTGGTTTTGGTATGAGTATTATCTGCGCGAATTTAAGTGGTAACGGCCAATAATGGAGACGTAAGCTAGAATTGAAAAGGTTCCTTAGAAACACCAGACCGACTCTAGGTAATTCAGCAAGCACTTTGCCCGATATTAGTTCGTACCCTGGTGCTTTTTTATGGTTAAGATGTTGAATTTCTTCTTCCAGCTCTGCACAGGTGAATCTCTTGATAGGTAGCGATAGTTGCAATGGTGTGTCCAAGAAGCTGTTTACTGTATCATCAGGATCATCTGAGTAGGGCGTAAAAACATTAGCAAAGTGTCGTGCAAATAAGTCTGCCTTTTCCTGATCTATTCTAGCCCACTCGTTATTTGTTTTTCTTAGTGGGGGATTTGTTTTCTGTGGCCGTTTGTTTGTTTTGGCGATTTTCCAAATGCTATTATCTGTTCTTGATAATGTAGTTAGATAGTGGTTAAAAGTTTCCTGCCTTATCATGTGTAGTTGGTTCTTTAAGGTATTTGCTAATCTATTATACACTGTTTTGTCAGCTGGATGTTGTGTTTTATGCCATCTAGCTCTCACTATTCGCTTCTGTCGAACTAATTCAAGTATGTCATTAGGAATATTTATATCTCTTTGAACGCTGTTTGTGATCGTAGGTGTGGATTTCCATGCTGCATTTTGCAAAGTAGTGATAAAGTGATCAGTAGCTTGCTCTAATTTCTGGGGAGTTTTTAAACTAATATTTGATTGTAGGGTTTCTTGAAGAATGGCTCTGTATGAGTCCCAATCTGTTTTATTGTTATAAAGTGATGGTCTTGGTGATTTTTTAATTATCGTTGTATTGATTGTAGCGATAACTGGTGTATGATCTGAAAATAAGTCAAGATTGCTGATAATATCCGTGTAGTTAGAAGAAATTCCATTTGTGACAAAAAAGTCTAGCAAATCAGCTGTTTTATTATGGTCCGTGAGCCAGTATGTTGGCTCCCCAGTTGATAGGTATCCATATTTTTCTTCTCGTAGGAGGTTATATAGTGCCCTACCCCTAGTGGTAATTAGCCTAGATCCCCAGTAAGTGTGCTTACAGTTGAAGTCTCCACCGCATATGAATGTAATGCCAAGTGATTGGAAAAACGGCTTGAGGTCCTCCTTGGTAATATTATGTCTTGGTGGACAATAGACAGCAGATATGATAATTGGGTTTGGTGATTTACAAACTTGTATTGTTGTTGCTTTTATGCATGAATCCTCATATTTTTGTAGTTCATAATGAACTATTGAGCTCTTTATGAGTAGCGCTGTTCCGCCGTGGGCGGTACCATCCGAATATTCCGTATGATAGCATGTATAGTGCGGAACTCTTAGATAAGATCTGTCCGTAAAATGTGTTTCTGATATAAGAAATATATCTATATTATGGAGTTTTGAAAATAATTCGATTTCTTGAATTTTTTATTGGATGCCATTCGCATTCCATAAACATATTCGTAAGGGCTTAGACATTAACGACAGGTTTATTTATGACAGTAGACAACATGTTTATTATCATGTTGTTTTGTTGCATTAGCTGAGTGAACATCATTTTGAATTCTTCTAAGAACTTTTGCAAAATTGTGTCTTGACTGTTGGCTTGAACAGTGTCACCTTGTACTACTTGGATGTATGTTGAGGGTATTAATCTATTGTTACTGGGTGGTAAGTGGTTTGAGTTGATAAACCTGTTTTGAGCCTGTGTCTGGTTTTAGTCTGTTTTGTAATTCTCTGTGTACTGTACAGCCTCTATGGTTGGAGGGATGATCACCGCCACATAAAGCACATTTAGCCGGCAAATCTTTTGATTTCTTGCATGTCTTAGTGTCATGCGGTCCTCCACATTTAACGCAAGCGTAGGGACGGTTACAGTAGGCTTTGGTATGGTTATATTGTTGACACCTCGTACACTGGACAATTGATGTATTTTTAAGTGGAGGCTCCACTTTTATAACGTGATTATTTAAGAATTTAAGGTTGTAAATGTCTTTATTGTTTTCAGCAGGTTCCAAGTCTACAAAAAAACATTGGTAAGGGTAATTTTGTAATTCTGTGTTTGATGTTTGTTACAGCTCTTACTTTCAAACCTTTCTCTTCCGGCGATGCTGCTATTTCGATAGAGGGTACAGTAGGATGAAGGTTACAAATGACAACTCTATAAGCTTTATTTTGTCTCATCTGATTGTGTGGTAATTTATACCTGTTTCCTTCATGAATGTTACTAACTTACGGTATGTATCTGGAGTGTTTGCACTTAGCTTAACTATATTATCATCCATTGCTTTAGTTTTATATTGTTCTATTTCAGCAACAGCTGTTAGAGCATTTATCATTTTATTATAATCTGTAACTCCATGTACAAATATCGGAGGTGGTCTGGGTATCTTATTTTGTTGAACAACCGGTGCGACGTCAGTAATATCCTCATTAAGGCTATTAAAGGCAGAATATCTATTATTTTGTGTGATATGTACTGCTTTATTTTGTGCTGATTGTTTTGTTATTCTTTTCCTTTTTCTGTTTTGTACACATTGCCATTCTTTATTGGGCATTGTATTCAATTCCACTTCACTATCACTATCGGGTGTATTTATTCTGTTTGATAAATTATTTGTCGGTATGTTATTTAGTTGCATTGATGTAAAAGTATGATCAGTTTGTGTATTCATTTGAGATTGTAAATTTGGGATCTGCATATTTGGCACATAAATCAAGTTGTTATATAAATAAGGAGTATTGATAATAGGAAATTGGGGATTTACCTGGCTATCCATCGGGACGAAGCTATTATGTGATTGAGATGCTAGCTGCTGTGTTAATTGCGTTGGCGGAATACATAAATTATTATTGCTGTTGCATGCCATTTTAGTAGCATGTGGATTGGTTTCATATAACTATTTTACGAAATGTGAGTTTATAATTATTATACTTCACTCAGATTAAACCAACGTATTGCTGACCTAAGGTCAGCGATAACCGCGTTACACACTTTCACTTTTATCGCTCAGCACACGTCTTAACGGTATGAAAGTCAAACGCGGACTATGTCCCCCTACAAGATGTATGGCTACAAATTCAACTGACGTTATTCTAAAACTTTCAATTTAAAAATTTTTAGGTAGAAATTCCAGTCTTGCATAATTTAAGGCCAGGTTCTCATCTAGCGACCCACAAATGAAACGATTTTCTCTAATATTTTTTCCATGGAAGAAAATAAATGAGGACTCTATTTTTTGGTACTTATTTAATAGGTCTTAAAGTATGGAAAAACATTTTTTATATTGAAAAACAATGTAATAATTATTGTTTATTGGTACTGAAACGTGGGTGGCAGCCTCAAAAAAAAGTATCCAAGCGGGCGGCACTCTAGCGCTCGTTTCTATCATCTGAAATCAAAAACCAAATATTTTTATTAAATATATTATATTTGTTGGAGGTTGTACCTATAAAACCTACAAAACATCAAAAATTGAAAAATGGCGGACATACAAAGTCTAGTGTTGCGTTTTCGCGCTTTTTTTACTCTTCAAGGTGCTGTAAAAAATATAAATAATAATAAATTTAATCATTTTTAGGTTCATACTTCAGTAAATTTAATCTACTTTAAAATTAAAAAATATATATAGCGATATATTTAGTCGTTTTTGAGATATCGTGCCGCCCAGTTTGAAAAACGTGGTTTCGAGAAAAACGCGTTTACAGTTTCGGTACACGAACTGCTTGTATTCGGAGCACGTGGTCGACTAACGCTACACGCTATAACCGTTGAAATTAGTATATATAGAAGCACACCTCATGATGAGAACCTGGCCATAAATTTACTTTACTATTAACCTTCTTCAGGGTCGATCCATAATTTTTGTTTTGGTATTTTAGTTTACTACCGACTACTAATTTCATATTAAGACTGATATTCTTCTAAAAAGTTTTGTACATAGACGATCTTCTTATTTTATATAATATTGCTTTAAATCACATTAACAAGGCATGATAATACTATTTAAATCTCTAAGTATTAAAATGCCCAGCAATGTTTTCCAGTAATATATAATATTAGTGATTAAAGTGGCAAGTATATAGCTGACAATTGTGTGCAAATTGATGGTAACCGACAATTATGTGCTAAAGAATATCGTTGAGACTGTTAGAATTTCTCCTAAACAAGTTCACATAATTCATCTTTAATTGGCTACAGGAAAGCATGTCCGAGATAGGTCCCACGTATTTTGTCTCCTGAAATAATGCACAATCAAAAGATTTGCAACTTTTTAACTTGATACAAACAAGAATGTGATGCCTTTCCCCCCGAATTGTTACTGGTGAGGAATCCTGGGAACACTACTACAACCTGGAGAACATGCGGCAATCAATAGTATATAGCCATAAGTACTCTCCTAACTCGATAATCAAAAACTTTTGTTGATTGCATGATCAACACTGGATTTTTAAAGCAAGTGTTCCATCCCATATATCAACATTTTAATAAACTTTAAGTGGAATTGCACTAAGTTAAATGTTGCGCCAAAACAAGATAGCCGTGCTTATCCTCACTGCATTCGACAAACCCAGGAATCATTACAGCGTTTGTAATTTTCCAACATATTACTTTTGTCTTATAGCTCGAATCGCAACGCTTGCAATTTCTTCCTTTTCCGAAGCTGAATGAAAATCTAAAGAAATATGGTAGTAATGATGAGTAGATGCATCAGTAATGCCGGCGACAGATGTGTCTTCTTTTTGAATGAGATGAAGGAATTCGTTTAGAGTTGACGTGCACGTGATTGTGTAGAAAAGTAAAAACATTTTTTGATGAAGGCATTTTAAGCTTATGGGAAATATATACCTTATTTGTATACCTGATATATTAACAAAATTATTAAGAACGAGGCTTTTAAATATACTTACGTAATAGTAGGACAAAATTGTAGAAATTCTAAATTATTAAAGAGAGTTACGGAAGGAAAACTTGACAGAAAAAGAAAAAGCAACAATAACTGAATATGTATGTAATAATATATGAATGATACAGTTTGTAATAATAATACTGGCTTGTCCTTAATTTTATGCATATGAAGACTGACATGACTTTTATCTCAAGCTCTATATTATCGTTATCATCATCATATAGTTTCTTAGTTATTCACTGTTGAACAAAGAGATAGCTTTTAACATTCTCCATTTGTTGTGGTCTTGAAGATTTTGTGTCCAGTTTCCTGTAATACATCGTGTTTCTGTATTTATATGCACGCTGTCTTGGTCGCCACTCCACTATTCGCTTAGTCTATCGGTTGTCTGTCATTTCATTTAAGAGAAATGATTCTTTCTATGGCATCAGTGATTTTAGTTTTTTAGCATATTTAATTATTTGTGAGTTTATCCTTCAGTGACATTTCCTAGACGGATCTTCGATAGCGCATTGCGCACCACTTATTTTATTAACTGACTTCTCTGTTAGATTCAGAGTTCCAAACTCGTGGGTGAGTACTGGAAGCATACAGTGATCGAACATCTTGAATTTAAGACGCATTAGAATGTCCGCCTTGAAGAAATGCCTTATTCCCTAAGGTTTCCTAAATCACTCTGATTCTTTTTTCAATCTCTCACATGTAATTGTTCCTGTCTATTTTTATTTTATGGCATCACAAAAAGTGACCTTATAGAGGTTTGTCATAAACTGTGTTTTAGTGAAGTAGAACTCTGTGTAAACGTATAAAATTGATCAACAAAAGTCAGTTCTTCAAAATCCACGTCGACACTTGAGGAAAATGAATTTACTCCATAAACTGCCTCTAACAGATCTCCATAATTTAAACGATATACAAGCTCAACTCAGGATTGAGTTTGCAGATATTTTCTTTGAAATTTAAAATGATCGAATTGTAACTAATAATAAGAAGCGGATAATTCCTGATAATCCTGACAAATGAAAAATGTAGGTTTCAAATATGGAAAGCCGCTTTTAGTATTTCGTTAAAACTGTTTTGAGCATAAGATAATTAATTGTAAAACTTTGAAAGTGTTTTACACTTTAAGGTGGTTCGTCTTATAGATCCAAGACTGCGTTCTAAGCAACTCAGTAGAATTAATAAAATACTGCTTACATTACTCTACCTTAATTAATAAGAACCAAATCTTGATACAACCAACTGCACAGATATTTTTTACTGCTTAAAAAGAAGCTGAAGTATTTCCACACTCAGCACGTAGCCCAAATATTGGTTCATTTGATTATAGATTATTTCATTCGATTGCAAATTTTTTACTAGACCGACGGTATAGCAATTTTTAGAAATCAAGAATTCTTTACTTTTAAACCATTAGAATGTTATTTACATCAAAAACTATTGTCCCGAAAAATTAACTATTCATAATATAAAGTTACATTTAAAGAAAAAAATGTTTTTTTAATTTTAATTTTTTTTAATTAGTATATTATGCACAAAGACCTATAAGACAACAAAGTAACATAATAAAACAGTTAAAAAGAGATTAGTAAAGATGAGAGTAAACCAAAAGGAAAGAAGAGACAAAATATGTAGACCCAGACAATTTATTTTTAATTTATTATTTAAATTGTGACTTGTATTTTTGTACTGATTTATTGCAATACGTGTATTCTTCTGTATTTGTTTTACAACGCATTCAGAACATTTTTGCTACATACTTCAATTTATACCAAAAAATTACGACTGACGCCCATATTTCTCTTGTCAATTGGACGCAAAATATAATCGCAAGTGGCGGCAAACGCGCTTGCGATACGTCCGTTGCGAGCAGCGCCAGTGCCGTCGAGTTTAACAATTATCGGCAGCGGCGACAATGTGTCATAAACGCCGGAGTTATGGCATTGCGCGTTTTGCGTTTTACGGCGGCAATAACTTTTCGTTTAACTACGGAATTATTGGTTGCAATATCTGGGATGGCTGTTGCCAATCATAAAATGCTCGTTTTCCCTTGTCTTATCAATCTTAAGTGTACCGCTGCCTGCGCGCCGTTAAACGGGCTTTTGAGGAATGCCTGTATCGAAAAGTTGGCAAAACTGCCTGTTGACCATGGAAGAACAAAAAGACAGTATCGTACGACACATTTTGATTCTTACAATAGTAAAATAAAAAAATCATATTATCATTTAACCTTTGAAAGCTATGCATAATAAATATTTACAAAGAAAATACTTAACTTGTATTTTACTAAGGTGATATTTCGACCATGACTGTTATCTTACAGTTATCAAACTTATTAATATTTGATTTTACAGTAGTTTTTGTCTGCAGTCTTTTATTAGAGAGATCTGAGTGTATATTTTATTAGAGGTATATTTTTTAACGTTTATGCATTTTTTTTTGGAGCTCCGGTAGTTTCGAAAGTGTTGCAAGCTATGCAACAAATATGGGATGTCAATCATTTTATTGACTTTCAGTCATCAGCAGATTTCCCCCTTGATTCCAAAAACAATTGTTGTATTGGAATAAAAAACTAATCCATAACTCCTTGGCACAAATACTTCCAAATAATACAATTTTATTCTTATTCTAAAGGGTGTCCCAGAATTAACGCAAGATTTAAATTTGCCGCCATTTATGCAGTAAAGTGTTAACAACCCTAAAACAAAAACAACTCGACAGCTGACAGTTTAGGGTTAGTAAAAATAGAGCGTTACACGATAGAACAACGTGTCTTCATTATTGAACAATATTTCAAAAATAATGAAAGCTTGGCGGCCGCTGTTCGAAAATTTCTTACAAAATATGGTCGGAATAGTGTTTTAATTTCGTCAACTGTGAAGAGATTAAAAGGAAAAATTCCGAGAGACAGGATCCGTTGGAGACGCCAAACACACTGGTCGTCCAAAAACAAGCCGTTCAAATGTCAACATCGAAGCAGTGCGTGAGAGTGTCGGTGACAATCCAGGAACCTCAATTCGGCGTCGTGGACAAGAATTGCAAATTTCAAGAAGCTCTCTACAGCGTATACTCACTAAAGATCTGTGTCTCCATGCTTAGAAAATTCAATTAACACAACAACTGAAGCCTAATGACCATGCACAGCGAAGAGAGTTTGTTGAATGGATTATTGAGCATCAACAAATGGATGCTGATTTTTCTAGCAAAATCATCCTAAGCGACAAAGCACATTTTCACCTTGATGGGTTTGTTAATCGCCAAAATTGCCGCTTTTGGGGTTCTGAGAACCCACATGTGATTGTCGAAAAACAAATGCATCCACAACGTGTCACTGTTTTGGTGTGGATTTTGGGCTGGAGGCATAATTGGACCATACTTTTTTGAAAATGAGGCTGGTCAAGCAGTGACTGTTACTGGTGCTCGATATCGAGACACGATAACACAGTTCTTTTTGCCGAAATTGGATGATATTGATGTGGCCAATATGTGGTTTCAACAAGACGGTGCCACATGCCTCACAGCCCGTGAAACACTTCAATTACTGCATGAGACATTTCCAGGTCGTGTACTCTCTCGTTTCGGTGATCAGAATTGGCCCCCTAGATCGTGGGGGATTTAGCACCATTAGATTTCTTTTTTATGGGGTTATTTAAAATCACAGGTCTATGTCAACAAGCCCACAACCACACGTGTATTAAAGGAGGAGATTCAACGTTGCATCAACGAAATTCATACACATTTATGCAGAATGGTCATGGAAAATTTCCACAAACGAGTGCGTATGTGTATGCAAAGCCATGGAGGCCATTTGCCCGTTGTGTTATTCCATAAATAACCCTATCCTTTACTATGTACTTTATGATTCAATAAAAAATTACAATCAAAAGACTAAAAACTGTGTTTTCTATTTAATTCAAATCTTGCGTTAATTTTGGGACACCTTTTACTACTAAACGTATATAACAGAGCATGGATGGAAGAAGAGATACCAGAGGATCGACAGAAAAATACGGGAATATAATAATTGCAGGGTTTTGAAGGTATATAAGATGCTAAAAAAGGTATTTATCAATAAGAAACAAAGTTCGAGGAAAAATAAAATGATAATGTATCAAACAGCCTGAAGATATATTAACATATGGAAGCGAAACATGGGCACTAGTTAGAAAAACAAAAGCAAAAATATAGACAATAGAATTAAAATATCTGAAAACAGTCAAGGGCGTCACAAGAAGCAGCAAAATAAGAAACACAGGAATAAAGAAGAACTGAAAGCAAAACCAATAATAAAATTCATGAAGGAAAGACAACTAGGATGGTGGTCCACTTGAAAAGAATGGAAGGGAAACGATTGGTTAAAAATATCTGGGATTATTACAGTAAACGTTTTCAACACCAACCGGAAGAGGAAATTGCCCTTTTTCCCATTTTCAATAGATATTAAAACTAATGGCATTATTAGTTTTTTTGTCGATCGCCCACACACCTTGGCCGCTAATATCTCAATTACTTCTGTTCCGAAATTAGACGGCGGCAAATTACCATATAATTTCGGATAAACGCGCGGTCTCAATTCCGACACGGAAATGCGCGCCTCTGTTTAATTTGGTATCGTCTACCGTCTTGTCTAGGCAATTTCCATCGGCAGCTCTGCCGCTTTTTGCCGCCACCACTCTTCGATGTCGCACAAACGAAAGGGAACGTTTAAAACGCCATTATCTGCTCCATTATCCCCGGATGGGCTTGCTGGGCACGAAAGTTCCCAGTTCAACCTGCAAGTGCGGCCGCCAGAAGTTTCGGTACTTTCCGAGAAACGGCTAATCATTTCCAGAGATTAGCAAAAACGGCCGGAGTATGTGCTTACAGCTCCCATAAAAACCATCGAGTTATTGGTCGTGTTTTGACAGACTATAAGAAACTTTACTGGATTCTTGTTATATTTGGGTTCCGGCATGCCTTTGTCGGCATCTCAAAGGCCCATCGCCAAGAATGCCTAATTGTCACATCGTAAACAGATTCCGACACAAATTGGAGAATTTGAAACACATTTTTTATTTGAGGCGGCCACCTATTGCCTGGCGCTCGGCCGCAGCAGTTTTGAGCCTTTTCCGAGCACTTCGCCGGTTTATGGAGGCATCCTTAAATGTTTAGATGAACTTCAGCCGTTCGAAATCCGTTTGCGTAAATAACAGAAAACAAATAGCAACTTCAACCCCGGCGCAGCAACTTTTTGCTGCCACGGCAACCAGATTTTCGGCCTCCAGTGTACGGGAAGCCCATCCGAAATCAGAAACGAGATTCCTGGATGCACTTCGCATATCCCCACTAATTTTATTGCGCGCCCCGGTAATTACCCCCGGCGGTGAAATATTCATGCCCATGCGTGCCCAGCATTTTCATTAAGGGCGCAATTATGAAATCGCTTCCGACCGATCGCCGATCGTCTGGCTCCCGGATTAATCTACTAGAACTAATCCGTGGTTATTGGCTATCGAATTAGCAGGTGCAATGCAGAGGTGCGCCACGGGCTCGTTAATGCGTCACGAAATTTAATTGAATTTGCTCGGCATCGAAATGGCGGAAGCGCAAAAAGCTCGGAGATGCTCGATGGGGGTCAATCGAAAGGATCAAATTGAAACAGAAAGTTAAAGTATGCTTACGCCTTGCTGATATTAATATTATCAGATGTTACAAATTGTTTTGTATTGTCCTAATTCAATAAGACATAAAATAACAATCATGGGAGCAGGGTCTGATTAAGCTTTTGGAACCCTAGACTGATAATTTTTTACCCGCCTTTCCTCAAAGTTTTGCATGTTTGGGACGTTATGAAAGAAAGCATGCAGAAACTATGTGTGTGAAGAACACTTTTTTTGTACTGTTCGCATACTAGGAGGAAGTTATTGACTAAACAGAAAGGTAAATTAAATGGTGTAAATAATTTTAGCCTATTGGTTTGTGCACTACTAACCAGCCGGTTTACTGCGTAGACGTTAGTGTGATACGACAGTTTCTTTAAGTATTTTTCACAGCAATCACTTACTCCTTCAATCACTGTTTTCACTTTTAAGTTCCTTATTATGCCTGCGTATAATGCACGAAGCGTTTTATTTTGGAATCTTTCAAAGCTTTTTATGATTGAGTTAACTGCTGTGCCCCATAATTGTAGACTGTAAGTCCATATTAATTTTAGTGTTATTTTAAACTAATTTTTATTAGAAAGGGATAACTATTAAATTTTCGCCCAAGTAATTAATAGTATTTCCTGAATTTAAAACCCAGTTGTTTGTGCTTCTTCCAGACATGGGTTTTTTGTTAGTTCCTTATCTAAGTGCATCCTAGATATTTCACATCGTCTACTTGTGACAGTGGGATATTGATTATCTAGACTTGTGGTGGGACGCCCTTACATTTGGCGAATGTAACAGAAGCTGCTTTTCCCTCGTTAATCTTAACTCTCAATTTGGCCCACATTCTCACTTTGTACAAGTTCAGTTGTAAAAGTGGCAGTTACAGTGGGATCATTGTGTTTCACTAAAACAATTTTGTCGTCTACAAACGTTGCAGTGACAGAATGCATTTCTTTGGGGGGAAATCAGCTGCGAAGAAATAGGTGTAGCATTGGACTAAATATACTCTCTTGAGGCACTCCTGATTTTATTGGGCATAACTCGAATAGTCCTTGATCACATTTTACTATGAAATACCTGTCTTGATTATAATGAAGAAGCAATGTGGAAGTGTTTTTTTAGCTTTAGGCCTAACCGCCGTCCAGAAATACCACAGTGCAATACTCCTTTTCCTCGAATGTTGAGTTGATTTCCACAATCCTGTACACCTGTTGTATTCTTGAGTGACTCCTTAGAAACTCGACTTGATAGTCTCGTATCAAGTTCAAATCCTCTATGGTAGTTCTAGTTTCGTAGTAAACAGTTAAATAGTTTGTCCATAATGAGCAAGAGATTGATAGGTCTGTAAAATAAGACCTCATTTTGCGGCTTGCCTGGTTTTGGTATGAGGACTATTTGAGAGAACTTCTTAACGCGCATTATATATTTTATTGTTGCTTAAGTAATTTCCCGGTGATTATCTCGCAACCTGGGGATTTTGGGATTGAGATTATTTTTGATCGCCTCTTTATCTATGTGTCTCTAAAGAGATTAGGACGTAGTATCATTTTTTCGCTTATTTCTTATTTCTCATTAGGGGTTAGTTAAGGGGCAGTGGCTTAAACACTATCGTGAGATGGCTGTTGAATGTTACGGCTTTTTCTTTATCTTATAGTACCTCGTGTCTTTGAATGGAGGGTATTGGCCGATGTTGGCATTTAATGTATTTTGTGGCTTTCCATAACGCAAAGTCGGTGTCCGCTGTGACACATTTTGTAAGTATTTTTCGAAAGAGCTATTTTTTAGCTCTTTTATTATTTTTTCAGTTCGAGAGCTGTCTGGTTATACCACCTTTCTGTCTGAAGGATAATGTGTAAACTGCCATATTCTTCTACTGTTTTTTTCTGATCGGTATTTTAGATGTTGTCTCCCATGCAGCGATTGTATTAATCTGATAAATCTGTATATTGCTACCCCTGGATCTTCTTTGGTTTTTAAAGGGATTCACATGTCCAGCTGATTTTCCCAAATTGCTCTGTAATTGTCCCAGTTTGTTGTATAATTAATTAATTTTGCTGGTTTTGCTGTTTACTGCATCTACTACAGGTGAGAGGTCAGAGTGTAGGTTTCAGTTCGGATAGATCTTAGGTAACCAGGCGCTATACATTTGCCTAAGAGATTCGTTACCTTTCTAGAATCAATAGGTCAGTATGTTGGTTGATATGTTAGCAGACGACCTAGCTGGATTTTTTGCATCGCTTGATACAGTATTTTTCCTTTACCTGGAGGTGATAATCTGCATCTCCATAAAGTGTGTTTTGCGTTATATTCTTTTGCGGACAAAAATCTGTCTTGTAGTGAACGGAAGCGTTTTATAAAGTCTTCTTTGTTGGAGGGGAAATTTGTTAGTCTACCATAACGTTAATGGCTTGCATGTAGATTTTTTAACTTCGGAAGAAGGTGGCGTTTAATTTGTTTTCGAATAATGACGGCTGATCCATCTCTTGCAAATCTTCCTGCATTCGGGTGATTTGTTGATAACATAGTTCAGGATTTTAATATAGTTTTTATTTGTGCAGTGTGATTCAGAAATTAGTAATATATGTACGTCGTTGTATATAAGAAATATTTCTTGTTTATGTTTGAGGAGTCCGTTTGCGTTCCACAACGCTATTTTAAACATTTGACATTCTTCTCTGGAAAGCTTAATTTGCTGTGTTAAGTCGTTTAGTTTGCTGCATTGTTAGTATAACTGCTGCTAGGTTATCTGCTTGAAGACCTAATTATTAAAGAGATTTGTGTTGAATTTGTTGTAAAGGAGGGAATTGGTCGTAGAGTGTTACTAGTTAGGACTGTCTGGGCTTTTGAGATTCGTTTATAGAATGATGTGTGTTCGGTTTGGGTCGCATTTGTGTTTGTTCGGGCCTGTTGTTGATTTTGAAGTGGGCGAGGAGCCATTGTTTGGGGGTTGCAAGAGGAACGTGATTTTAGTTGCCTGTTTTAGAATGCATTAAACTGAGGGTGATTTGGGAATTTTCTACTTAACATGTCAAGATGCACCCTGTAACCTTTGAAGTTTGCTGTATGGTCGCCTTGGCACGAAACATATTTAGACTAGGAAAATTAACACATTTTTTGTCAAATTGTCGGCCAAGTTGTATAGACCTGTGTTTTTTGCTAAGCCGTTAAAAACGTATTTAGAAAAAATTTTACCAATAAAATTTGCAAATTTTTCGAAAATGCAGTGGAAATGCACAAAGTGCATTCCAAAATGCATTCTTTCTTTAAAACTAATAAAAGTGGTTAAAATGTCTCATAAACTATCATTAAGGAGGGGGGGGGGTCGCTAATGAAAAATAGTCTCAAGTAAACGCAAGCCTTCTGAAAGCTCATATGTGCATATAAAATTGCACTGTATATGCACTTATATGACTTTGTGCCCTTCCTCTTTTAGAAAGTCTTTAATGTGTTGTTCTCTGGTTAAAAGGTGTAATTCCGTCGTACCACTTTATACATTATTCATGGAAAAAAGTAGCAATTGGTAATTTATTGATTATTCATCACTACATGTAAAGAAAAACTTGTAAATCGTATAATCTAAAGTGAATATATAAAAGTTTGCAATTTTAAAATTAATTAATGTTTTTCCTTCCCAATGCACTAGGAAAGTTGCTTTGTCATATTATTAATTAAAAACTTTATTGTTGCAGTAGAAAACTCTCGAAATTCTTAAATAACCCTCTCAAAATCAATCTAAACTGTCAATTTCTTTTTTCAAACTTTAAGTTTACTGAATTTTCTGGTGAAGATAAAACCTTTCTGAAGTATGATATATTATAATATAAAGGATTTTTTTTGAAAAGCTCTTAATGAATGTTTAGCCTTGGATAATATTTTTTAGTATTTATTACAGTTTAAAAATTAAACATTCCTCTAAAGCTAATAGCACTTTAAACAATTAAAGGTTCTAACTTTAGCACACCAAATATCAATCAGAATACATTGTATTTCTTTAAGCTAATATTTTGGTTTATAAATTGACATGATGAGGGCCCGTCCAGTGACTGGTCCTCGTCCTAGAAAATAGTGCTAAGGTGTTCTCTTCAGTGGAGGTCTGCAGGGCAGCGGCGCTTGAGGCGTCTAATGACTTGATGGTGTGGAAGTTCTTGGAGAAGAAGGTTGTCATGGGTGGCAAGTTTTTCAAGATGTTTCCTGGTTCTGACCGGTATTACCGTATTGAGCATCGGGATGCAGAGGTCGTCGTGTATCATCTGATTGGTAATGTACCAGGGAGCATCAACGAGAGATCTTAAGATTTTAGATTGACTTCGTTGCATGATTGCGAGGTTAGTCTTGTTAGCACAGCCCCAAATTTCTATTCCATAGGACCAGATTGGTGTAATGATGGTTTTGTAGATAAGGATTTTGTTAGAGAGGGATAATGGGGAGTGTCGGCCTAGTAGCCAGTAAAGGGTTTTAAATCTGAGTTCTATATGTTTTTTTTTCTTAGTAATGTGCTCTTTCCAGTTGAGCTTGCTGTCCAGGTGTAGACCCAAGTATTTCATTGATGGGGATTGTGGTATCTCGATGTTATTAAGATGTGGTGGAGGACATATCCCTTTGCGAAGAGTGAAGGTCACATGAGTAGATTCGGACTCATTTACCTTAATGTTCCAGCGCTGAAGCCAGTCTTCAAGTCAGATGAGGTGAGTTTGGACATATTCCACAGCAAGGTTTAAGTCCGTGTGTCTCGCAAATATAATTGTGTCATCGGCATATGCTCCTATAGTAGTGGTTGGGGAGGTTGGAAGGTCTGAGGTATATAACGTATAAAGAAAGAGACCCAGAACGCTACCCTGTGGGACCCCAGATTGGATTGGGTACACTGGAGAGACTTCGTCGTTAACGCGTGTTCGAAATTTTCTGTCTGTTAGATAGGAGTCCAAAAGTTTATGAAATTGAAGAGGTAAGATTTGATGTATTTTGAGTTTGAATCCTTTGTGCCAGACTTTATCAAACGCCTGGCGAATGTCCAAAAGAACAGCTATACAGTAGGCTGACTGTTCGAATGCAGTGTTAATTTCTTGCGTGGTAACTATAGAAATAATAAACTATTTCAACGCAATTAATTATGTTTCTATTTTCCCGCCTATCATTTTTAATGCTTTGAAACCTCTATAACATTGATTTTAGCAATATTGGTGCATCGGGCAACATATTTATAACGCCTTTTCAAATATAATCGTAAGTAAAATTTAAAATAAATTATTATAAATACTCTACTGTTGCACACAAAAAAAATTAAATAATTGTCAAAGATTGCGGCCAGAACTTGTTATAAGCCGTAACGCTTTGTACAGACCTAGCAAACTGACCATAAGGTACTTTTCAGGGGGTAACTATTTGCTCCGGATTCAGTATTCCGCTTGTTAAGTTACTTTAGGCTGAACGACGACACTTTTGAGAAAGACTGTACATTTTGAGACTTCTGGATCCACCAATTTTTTCCTCTCTAGGCAAGTTTTAGAACTTTCTAGTTAACTTAAGTAACTTTAGAAAGGCTCAGTTGTCTCCTATTAACCCTTAAATGTTGAATGAGTGCTCTTCATTTTAATGAAAATTATTAATGATATAATTATATACATTTTTCGATGGATATTTTATAAAAACAGCGAATTCGTCTAGGAAAAAATAGCAATTTTAGAATCGTTTAAAAGCCATTTTCTTATGAGTGTACTAAAAACAGTTAATTTTTTAAAACTAGAAAAGCATTTATTATGAGCTGTATATGTACGTCATTGCTATCAGTTTGCTAAATAACTATGTGTGTAAATGTTTCAAGTACCTTTGAACTATAAATGTTTTATTACACAGTAAAGTTGCAAGTAACACGTATCGCATGTCCGATAAGTATTAGTACTTTTTATGTTAATTATCTGTATGCTGCAGCTTTGAATTGATTTGCTTATAGCACATATAATGATTCTAGTCGTAAATCCAAAAAGAATCGTATGTAATCTTAAAATTTGATTAATTTTGTACAAAATAAAAATCGTAAAACTTAATTATTATTAACCAAGTCCTTTAATTTTAAAGTAATCGATTATTCCTTAAAATAGATGTCAATTCTAAAGTAACTTTAATTTTTAAATTTAATTCACTTTTGAGTTCTACAAAATAACTTTTAGTACAGTGTTATCTTAAACCTTACAAATTTCTCTCATTTCCTGATTTATAGTATACTCATGTTTTTTTTAGTTAATTTACTTCACTGTTTTCTAGATGGTGACACTTCTAAAATGAGCTATATAGAAGGCGATAATCAAAGTGATTATAGATGTATAAGTAGAGTATTTAATAATATTTACGGTGTAAGTTTTTAAAAGATAATATAAAAAATAAAAATTCTAGCTTCCAAAGACAAAGAAATGTTAGTTAAAAATTATAACACAAAACTGTAGCATAAATTAGTTGATTACTGTATTATAATAAAAAATAATATAAATATATCCTATCATATATATATTATATATATATATATATATTTATATATATAATATTAAATATATATATATATTAATATAAAGAATATTCAGGTAGCGCATATGGCGAAGCCTTCTAGACTTGGACAGTAGGAGAAAAATGAAATGCTACTATTAATGTTTATTGATGTCACTGGTACGATAGCGCAGACATAATGATATTCGCTGCCTTAAAACTGCTTAAGAAAGACAATGAAAAAGCTCTATGTTTTTTCCAAATAATCGAAGTATAACTAACTGAACACACAATTAGAATAGCCTTCAAACCTTGGGAGTGCCAAGATCCAAGAAATGAAAAAATTAGTGATTGATATTCTTTGAGTTAGTGAAATTAACCTAACTTAGGACAATGTTAAATCAGAGGTATCTAATATACAGGATCGATTGAGGTAAATCCAGATTTTTTATGTTGTATTGTGAAAAAAGGCCGTCTTATGCGTATGCGCAATCCTACATTAGGTAACGCAAAAAGTTAGCACCAATCTACCATTGCCAACAAAATGAACCAAGAATACGAGTTGCTATACTCGAATATTTTTGTGCCAGAAAATCATCGACAACAATTACTGCACGGTTTGCCAAAAAAATTACAGGGAATCTGACCACCAGACGATGGTAACTGTTGAAAAGGCAATTCACAGCAAGCGGTCTGATCTCAACAGAAGTGATAAATTCATCCGTGAATTAAAATAAAAGGTCGATCATAATTCTAGGCGAAGCATAACAAGCTTGCCAAAAGAAATAGGCGTGGCTAGGTCGACGGTCAGACTCGCAGCGGATCGGAATATGTCTTTAGTTTTAAGAAACCGTTAAATATTGACCGAGAAAAGCAAGGTGGACAGAAAGATAAAAATCCAAGCATTGCTGAACGACATCAAGCGCTACAGTTGGCTTCATAGGATACTTTTCGGGCGAAAAGAACTCTGTCCAAAACAAAAAGGTAAATTAAATCTGTCAAGATACCTATGAAGTGCTTACTGTCATGTATACAAAGTATACTTCTGTGATGGTACTGACACTTGTGAGCAGCGAAGGGGTTATCATAACTCCCTATTTCTTTAAGGACGACCTAAAGGTGACTGATGATAACTATATCAACATGTTGGAGACGATTCTCTAGCCTTGAATGGAAAATGTGACCTCTGGGCAACAGTCCTTGTTCCAGCAAGACTCCGCTCCAAGCCATAAGCCAAGGAAGACCAAGTATAGCTACACAATAATTTTCATTACCATTGATCCCCGATTTAGCCCGACTACAATCCCCTTGACTACTAAATGAGGAGTAAGGCATCATAACAGTAAGGGCAGTTTAAGGGCCTAAAAGCTAGAAAAGGAGCGATAAAAAAATTTCAAATTTAATAACTGGAACAAATTTCGCTGGTTACCAGAACAAACACGATTTAAGATCAGAAGAGCGAAGGAGGATTGGTTATCAACAGAATATTAGGCATGAAACTTAATTCTTATATTCTTATTTCAATCGATGATAGTATTTATCAGTAGTGTTTTGTAGAAATTTATACTAGAGCGGATACAACCACAAAAATTAAATAAATGTTTCCTAAAATTTTTCTCTTCATTTACTTCTACAAAATATAACTTATATACTACATTTAAAAGATAGGATAAACCGCACAATATTTGTCATAAGTATGACAGAAATGACAAAATCAACTTGTAATATGTGAGTTCATGTGCCAGTAACGTGTCTTGGGTTACATTACCACCAACTATCTCTGCATGCGTTTATGCTGTTTGGTATGGTTTACAGTAAATGCAGCTCCAACGCGGAACATTACAACCAGCGCTTATGTTAGTCCTAATTCATACAATATATCGACTATTGTTACAGAATAAATTATACGTATAAATATAAAAGTGTCTAATAATATTGTGTGCAGTAACATTCTAAATAATGAAAAATTGGAACAAATTTTAGAACTCACAATAGAAACTCACAAAGAAGCTCAGAGTAATACATGAGAAATTTTTAAGTATGTACACAATCTGGAAAGGATTCACACAGAACGCTTCTGAGTTTTCCACAAGTAAAGCCGAGAATAGAAGTAATTTTATATACTGCTATATTGTTGCTCTCTAGATTAAAAAATTTTTTGCAAATAAATGTAACTTGTAGTAAATAATTTATTTACTATCAATGTTCAAAGGAATAAAAATTGTAATAAACGATCAATATACGACCAAATATTCAAGTTAAAAGACATTGCTGATGAATTGGTAAGACCAACGGAGCATTAAAAATGTGGAAGTCTTATCAACAATCCAAAAAAAGTTCGAGTAATGGAAGTAATATGTTGACAAACTTTTTTAAGATGACAACAACGGCTTGGATATAACCAGGTCAAAAGATGAATACCAGATAAAAGTTGCGAAAAGTGGAAAAGTTCTAGACTTTGATACTACACATTAAAAATTATAGATTCTCTTAGCTTACTCCTCAACCGTATTTACAAGAGCGAAAAAATTTTAAAAAATTATTGGCATCAATTTTGGATAAATCCCTCTTCTAAAACATGCAACAAATATAAAACTATTAGCTTAATAAGCCATATTTTGAAACTGTTTTTAAAAATTACCCTGATGGATGTGTAGAGAGATGAAAAGGCCAAAAGCCATTGATTTGGTGCATCATGATAAATTAAGGACTATTCTATGTGGTATTAATTTAAATGGTTGTGACTTAAAAATAATCACCACTTTATATCAGAATCATAAAGCCCTTATTCAAGAAAAGAATAACGTCGTATCACAATAAAGCAACCACGAAGAAAGAGTTCGACAGATCTGCGTTATTTTACTTCACTATTTAGTACTACTTAGTATATACTATTACGTTCAGTGAATACATATAGTAATAAATCATCGTGACACACCCCTGAAACGCAGAAAGATGTGCGCCGAAGCCAGGTTTACAATATAGCATTTTGTTTGTTAAAACTGAATTTTGATTTTTAACCTACAAGTATGTACAAATCATATATTTTTAATTGTATATTTAAATAGTCAGAAGCAAATAAAATCGCCACTCCTAACCACAACAAGTTAGGCGCACCGCTAATACATGAGTGCTTAAAAATGAGTCAGTGTGTACCTGACTACTGAAATACCTGCACCTTTTCAAACCAGCCAATAACGGACAGTTATTTTAAATGAACGGAAATTTTTGACAGCTTTATTACTATATGTATTCGCTGAATACATTTTAAAAGTAAATATTCTACAAAGCCCTAGATAATTGAAAAAAGGATTGTGGTTAATGGCGTTGTTAATAATCTGATATACGCAAATAATACTGATTAGAACACTTACAGAAACTGTCAACATTAATAGCAAAAAAAAAACAAGGCAATGGGATTATACTTAAACATACAAAATAAACATACCAAGTGGTCTGTTATTAAAAACCAGGCCCAGAAGTATGCTAGGTATTCTTAAGTTAGACAACGAGATAATGGATAAAGTTGCATAACAGAAATATTGGATGCAATGTAATTGGGATTGTTGACAACAATATAAAAATTTGCTCATGTATTAAACAATATCGTTACAGTGAATATGTCTTAACATTAATATCCCTCTTCAGTGTATTGCTTTTAGTATTCTTCTATGTGGAATTGAAGGCTAAAGTCATGTATAAAAAATTAAAGGCATTTGAAATGTGGACGTAAAATAGAATGGTAATATATTATCATGTTACAAACGTATAAGTGTTTAAACAAAGAAAATGAAAACATTAATAGTTGTAGTATATGGGCCATGTTATATGAAACGACAAAGACAAACGTCGCCAAATTTTAGCCAAGGTAAGATAGAAGACTAACAAGGATCTGGTCGAAGGACATTTTGACCAACAAACTGACCTGAATGGTTTTGGCTGAGATAAGCGCATTATTTTGGAAAGTAGCAGACAAGATTCAAGTAATGCTACTAGGCCCCAACATTTTTGGAGGCAAAATGTTAATAATCAATTTTTAATAATAAATAAAATTCCAGAATCCAAGGTTTCACCCCAACAAATTTCTAAATTATGTTTGTGATTTTGGAGTCAAATGAGCCAGAGGTAAACTAAATCGCAAGATACATTTTAAATAAATCGATTGTCATCGTCAGAAAAAGGGTAGAGAGTTAGTAATAGTAGTGTTATGCATATTTTCTGCAAGTAGGAATAATTGTCTAATTCTCCTTAAAAAAAACAAAATCTAAGCTTTTATATAAAGACTTTTTTAGAATCTAGTAAAGAAAGATTTTATTACATTAATTATAGATAAATGTCAACGTGATTGATTGTGCTTGTGTTAATAGAGCATCACAGTTTATTTAAAACTTTAAAATTATATTGTGTTTTCAAAATTTGTTTTAATGTTTTCCTTTAAAACTATTTTATTTATATTGGAGGTCCTCAAAATATTCGAGAATATTATTAAAAACAGGCTTTAAAATGAAAGTTAATGGAAAGCTCTAATCATAAAAATTTCAATTAACAAGTTTTGCATAATCAGTGTCCCGCGTTACAATATCGGCATAATCTATGGTGTAGATTTTGTGGTCTGAACCCAGAGAAAAGTAGAGCTAAAGAGTATACAGCAACGGCGATAGTTAACTGGATAACTCATAATGGACAATAGTCTTAAACATTGTTCTTTGGGCGGAGGAAACTTAAAATTTTTTACACGATTAGTGGTAGTAATATAATTTTTTGTAAAATTTACTAAAATGTATATAAATATAAATAGGGTTAAGATTTACTAGATATTAATTATATATTATAAATTAGAAGGTTAAGGTGATAGCAATAAATACATTGATTAGGTAAGTACGATTCACACGGTGGCAATGATTAAGAATATCTTGTAAATTGTTGTTTAAAAAAACATAGCTAGAAGGCTAATGCTCTTATTGTTTCTTTGACTATGCGCCAAATTAATTGGTTGTTAAGAGTAGCTAGTTTAAAGAAGAAAAGTTTAAATAGAAGTAAAAATAATTTTTATTTTTGTTTTGTTTTATTCTAAATACACACATTTTCCATTTATTAAATGTAATTAGAATTTATAAATGATTTAACTTAGTTATATATATTTAGAAACTAGCTGTTCCTTTCAAAAAAGTGGTCACCCACTTAGCTGCTTAGCATTGCCACGTACCATTTTATTGTAGAGTGTTTGGTATAAGCTACCTTGAGCTGTAAACGGCTTTCAACGGTATTAATATTGTAGCATCTATGAGTTTCTAACGAGGCTTGACAAAAATCAATCCCCTAACTAGTCAACTACATCAACAGTTCGTGCCCGTAGTTAATGCGATATAAAATTTGGTTGTACCTGCATTAGCAAACGATTATTCTTATTTCATCTATAACCATTATAATTTCCTTTGATAACTCAAACAAAATATTTTATTTACTTTGCAGCAGTTACGTTTCCTTCTTTTTCTATCTCCCTTTTAGCCTTGAGGGTGTCGGAGTAGATGTTAATATCAGAAATCACATTAATTAAATAGATTAGTAATATCTTCCTTACACGTAGACACAAAATTTATATTTTACCAATAGAAAACCTATTTGTGTTAGATTAAGCTGACAGCTTTATTTTATTTCTTATTAGTAATTTGGGTAGGTTGTTCTTCATACTAACCGTTTAAGAAGCTTAAAATTTAAATGTCGCAAGCAGTTTAGTAGAGAATGCTGACAAGATATAGAATAGTCACTCTTCCTTTATTCCAAGAAATATTTTGCTTAGGTTCTTCTTAATAAACGTGAAAAGTAGCTTTATCTCTTTTTGTATAAATTAAGACTTGAATCCTTAATTGAAGCACACGTTTTTTTTAAATAAAAACAATGTAATTAAAAAGCATTTGAAAAATTAATATTAAATCTATAAATTGATGTAATTAGGCAATCCATTGCAATAAATTGTCTTGTAAAATTTGCAGAAGGATGCTCACATTAACTACATTTAAAGAAAATTATTTTACTATATGGCCTAATTAATGTAAAATATATTAGCTTTAAAATCAGAATGTTATTATTTTATCTTGATAGTCAGAAAAGGTAAGAAGTTACACAGTTAGATAAAGTTAATCACCTAAAATTCTTCTTACTCTTGACTCTAAATTGTCATCTGCTGTGGCCAAACTTTATTCTTTTAGTTTAAGCTATTAATTAAAACAATTAAAATTAGAATATCAATTGGTGGGCCATGATTGCAAACACAAAATGTAATTATTGTTGCATTACACAAATTAAAATATATTTTTCCATTTGTATTTCAATGCCCTAAATGTAGAATTATGCTGGCAAGTCATTAGTTAATTTGACAAGAGTTATTAAGCATTTTGTTTGTGTCTAGTTTTACCCAGTTAACACAGATTTCAATTACTGGGTTGTTAAAGTAATTAAGCTTAGCATACAAGGACCGATAGCAATTATGTGTGCATACGTCTAATACTAGTAAGCATTCTATTTTAATTTACGTAAGTAGTTTTATGTATTCTTTAATTTATAACCGACTTAAACTAAAATAGATATAAATTTAATGAGAGTTTTATTTTTACAAAAATTATTTTATTGTTTAACTAATTGCAATAGCTCTAATATAAGAAAAATTTATATACACGATAAGTATCAGCAATTTTCAATGTGAGCTTTTTTGAGGCAGATTATCTTGTTTTCTGGTTTTCAAAATGAATACAATATAACTAATAAATGGTTACAATATGCATCTACCTTATCACTTTTCATTGAACATCAAAATGTCAGAGATTTTAGAATTTTTTGTGAAAAACGCTATAAGTATTTTTCTTCATTAGTTAAATGAAGTTGAAAATTATTTTATTTCTAGGTGAAAAGGTAAGAATTATCTTCATTAAAATCACGAGATGAAAGTAAATTGGATGAGACTTGGAAGTTGTTTCCGATGCTGAACTTTTATCAAGCACTCATTATTTGTCTCGCGCATGACTGTTTAGAATTAATTGAGTTCGCTCAATTTTATGCACAAGAAGTTAAGTTAAGGCCCTCACGAACTAACTGAAGTACAAACCTCTAAACTGCTTGAAAATCTACTGCAATTGAGTTGCTGCCGCATTTAGCTTATAACTCCAATTTAGAACCTTCTGATTATGGTTTGTTTAATCTATGAAGCAGTTTTTGCGCTATCCCCTTTTGAATCTGAAGAAACCTGAAGATGCATGTCGAGAACTCTTTGTTCAGAAGTCAGCAGATCGATACCATAGACGGATTCAATAACTTTGGTTGATAATGGTGGGCTGCAACTTAAAGTTGTTTTAATATTAGTTGGCGCATAAAAATCGAACATTTTTTAAGTTCTCAGAAATTGCAAATAAAAAAAATTTAAATAAACATAATATATATAATATACCTAATTATAGCAATAAACATATAGATTAAATGATATGAGAGTCTAACTGGGCTATTATAAAATATAAAAGATAATACACATTAACTTTGTAGGTTTATAGTACGAGATGCATTCAAGTTATAATACCTCCGATTATTTTTCTCTCAAACTAATCAGAGTTCTCGGTTGACTTTTCTAGAATAAAGATGTGTCGATCGCCGCTCTCTTAACTCTGAGGGTCGGCCGGGGTGATTATGGACTAGTGCAGACGGCTGATATCACAGGTGCTCACGCATAGTGTTAATAAGTTTCATAATAATTTTTAAAAATTCGTTTAAATTATCGTTTATTTATTAAAGACATTCGTGCAGTGAAATGTTTCCAGCCGGGAATATACCCGGTCCATCCAACAATTATACAAACAACTAGAATAAATTACAACCGATGTCCACAATGCAAAGACAATTTCAACCACCGTCAATCTATCCAGGTCAGCTAAGTCAAACACAATCAAATCATCAATCATTTCAAATGTATCAAAACCAAGCACCTCAACTTTACCAGCAATACCAAAACCAATCTCCTTTTCCTAACACAACTAACTTTAACAGCACTTATCCAGCAACACCATTCATACAATCTTCACAAACTAGCCACAATAGCGAAACCGACGATGACGAAACAATGATAACAAACCAAGAGGACAATAATAAAAAAACACTCATGGCAAACTATTACTAAGAAGAGAAAACGAATGCGACTAACACAAACTGTCGAAAACGCTCCCACAATAAACACGGCAAATAGATTTCAAGTATTCAATGAACATGAAGAAAATAACAACCCAAATGATAACAGTGAAACCCAAACAAAATCTCAACTACCGAACCATAACCCCCCACCAGTATATATTTACGGTGTTACAGACTTTAAAGCCATGACTGATAACCTAAACAAAGTCATTGAAGAAGAAAGATTCTACTCTAAAGTGTTATCAGACAACACAGTTAAGATAAATACCAATACTATCGACGCATACAGAAAACTAATCTCACATTTTCAAGAAGAAAACAAAGTCCACCACACCTATCAAATCAAAGAAAAACGCGCCTACCGGGTGGTCATACGAGACCTTCATCATTCAATTAATACCCAAGACATAAAGATTGAGCTTCAAGAATTAGGTCACTCGGTAAGGAACATCGTGAATATCAGGCATAGAGTAACTAAACAACCGTTGCCAATGTTTTTCATGGACCTCGAACCAAAACCAAATAATAAAGAAATCTACTAAGTCGAGTTTTTACAAAATTCAAAAATACGAGTAGAAGCACCGCGCATTAAAAACAATATAGTACAATGTACACGATGTCAAGCCTATGGCCACTCCAAAACATACTGCAGCAAGCCCTACTACTGCGTAAAATGTGGACAACATGATAGCAAAACCTGCAGAAAATCTAAGAATACTCCTGCTACGTGTGCTTTGTGCGGCGGCAATCATCCCGCCAATTATAAAGGATGCACGGTCTACAGCGATTTAAAAACTCGAACCACATCTAAGCACCCCATTATAAGAATACCAAATAAAATAAACCCAGTAATAAATTTACCAACTAGCCAGCAAATCTTACAAAATCCCTCTCAGAGATACCCAAGTTATTCACAGGTAGCTGCAAGAAAAACTGACAATAATGACGAGATAGCCGATAAATTAAACACCTTCTTAAACGAATTCAAAAATATGTTCACTCAATTATTAAATCAGAACAGCATGATTTTATCTATGCTTTCCGCAGTCATTAATAAAGTAACCCAATAATGGCTACTTCGATAAGAATAGCGGAATGGAATTCAAACGGGCTGAAAAACCATATTCATGAAGCCACTCTATTTTTAATTATCAATAAAATCGACGTTCTGCTGATAGCGGAGAGCAATTGTACACTAAATACAGTTATAAAAATTGCATATTACTCAATATCTTACGGACGGACAGAACTGCCCACGCAGGTTCAGCAATCATAATCAGAACAACAATAGACCACTACCCGCTACCACCCTATACAACTAACAAAATCCAAAGCGCTTTGATAAAATAAATTTATTCCTGGCCATTAATTGTCGGAGCCATCTACTGTCCCCTAGGCACACCATTTCAATTGAAGAATATCAAGAATTTCTACTACTAAGAGGACCCCGCTTCCTTGTAGCAAGTGACTGGAATGCTAAACACACTACCTGGGGATCCAGGTTGATTACACTCAAAGGACAAGCACTCTTTAAAACTATACAGCAATATAATCTAAAATATATATTTACCGGCGAACCGACCTATTCGCCGTCAGATCTAAATAAAATTCCCGACCTGCTTGACTTTGCAGTTACTAGAAATATTCCTGATGCGTACAGCAAAATTGAAAGCAACTTTGATTTATTTTCAGACCACAGTGCAATAATAATTACTTTGAGTACAAATGTTATTTATAAAACCCCAATACCAAAACTTTGTACAGCTAAGACCGATTGGGAGCAATTTCAACACCACATCAACTGTAATATAAGCTTAGCCCACAAAATGCATACTCCAAACGAAATTGATGAAACCGTGGAGTACCTCACAAATCTAATCCAAAAGGCATCCTGGGAAGCTACACCGACTGAACACAAAAATGATTCAGTAACATATAACATACCCCTACATATCAGGCAGCTCGTCATAGAAAAACGCAGACCTCGTGGAAAATGGCAAAGGACCAGAAACCCTCGAGACAAGACTACCTTAAGTAATTTAACACACCGTCTTCACGAAGCTCTACATGAAAACAGAAATACAACATTCGGGCATTACATCTCCAGCCTATCTCTAGTAGATTATTCTATCTGGAAAGCGACAAAAAAACTCAAGAGACCTACTACTCTAGTTCCACCACTAAGAAAACCTGACCATAGCTGGGCTAGATCAAACGAAGAAAAAGCACATACCTTCGGAGTACACCTTGCCCAAGTCTTCACACCACTGACATCTAATGACCAAAACTTTGATGCAGAAATAGAAGAATATTTATGCGCGCCTGGCCGCTTATTCCTACCCGTGAGTCCCTTTTTACCAGCAAAAGTATATAGGGAAATTAAATTAACCAGCTCGTATAAAGCCCCGGGCTACGACCTTGTAGTAGGGGAAGTACTAAAACACCTTCCGAAAAAAGCAGTAGTACTCATCACAACGATTTTTAATCGCATGCTTGCCATTTCTTACTTCCCTACTCGGTGGAAATACGCTAAAATAATCATGATTGCTAAACCTGGAAAACCTCCACATGAAACCACCTCATATCGGCCGATAAGTCTGTTGTCACTATTATCAAAATTATTTGAAAGATTATTGCTGTACAGAATCAAGGAAATAACACAACCAGATAAACTAATACCATCCCATCAGTTTGGCTTCCGTGAGAGACATTCAACCATTCAACAATGCCATAGGATAGTTAACTACATCAAAGAAAATCTGGAAGGAAAGAATATGTGTGCGTCAGTGTTTTTAGATGTGCAGCAGGCTTTCGACAAGGTATGGCACACAGGACTACTATATAAAATAAAAAGAAAGTTACCTCATCAAATTTATCTTCTCTTAAAATCCTACTTAAATGAACGACACTTCCAGGCTCAAGTTGACAACTCACTGTCATCCTACCACTCCCTTAACTCTGAAGTTCCACAAGGCAGTGTCCTTGGGCCCTTTTTGTACCTCCTGTATATCGAAGATGTTCCCACTACAGACACTATCTTAATTGCCACCTTTGCAGATGATACTGCCATATTGTCATCTGATACTAATCCTAACCGGGCATCCGAGAAGCTGCAACTACACCTAAACCTCCTACAAACTTGGCTAGATCGCTGGGGAATCAAAGTAAATAGTGAAATATCCACCCAAATCACATTCACCACAAAACGCTCCACCTGTCCACAAGTTACTGTTTATAATCACCCCATTCACATAAAAACTGAGGTTAAATACCTAGGACTGCACCTTGACCAAAATCTGACATGGAAACCCCATATAAAAACCAAACGGCAGCAACTAAATTTGAAAACAAAAAATTTATATTGGCTCATCGGGCGTAAATCGCAACTAAGCATCGAAAATAAAATTTTACTGTATAAAACCATCTTAGTGCCTGTATGGACCTACGAAATCGAGCTCTGGGGATGTAGCAAACCCTCCAATACCAAGATTCTACAATCCTTTCAGTCGAAGACTATACGTATTCTGGCAAACGCTTAATGGTACATCAGTAACCAAACTCTGCACCACGATCTCAGAATTCCCTTCATCAAAGATGTCATCAAAACTTCAGCTCGCATTAGCCGAGACCGCACATTGAACCACACCAATCAACTCATCGCCAACCTCTACAACCTCCAACCCGCAAATCGGAGACTCAAAAGGCAGTGGCCTGAAGATCTCGTCGAGTGAATCTTGGAGACCCATCAGTGGATGGAGCTCAACTCATGACATTTAGCAACACCGTCACATTATTTACTTATTACTCTGTAGACGGAGTAGATTGTAAATTTGCAATAAATTCTCTAATCAAAAAAAAAACGAATCACACAAAAACTGTGAAACTTGTGTAACTTTTCGACGTAATCTTCCTACAGCCGTACACATTTTTCACAACGTAGAAGCCATGATTCCATAGCTGCTGCCGACGTTTTTTCTTTGACCAATGGAAAATCACTGATGCAATAGCGGCACTACTAGTAAATTTGCGACCACGGACAATGTCTTTCATTGTTGGAAATAGACAAAAGTCGCTACGAGCCAGGTCAGGTGAGTTAGAGAGCATGATAAATCACTTCAAAGTTGTTGTCACAAAGAAACTCCTGCGTCCCGTTCGGCCGATGAAAGGGCACACGTGCAGCCTTTTCCAGCCGTTTTTCACGAATTCATCATTGATGTGCCAGAACACTGCCACCATAATTTTTTCAGTACTGGCGCTTACCCGAAATTTTTTGGTAGTAGTGAGTCTGTGTGATTTCATTGAACTGACCCGCGCTTAGTTTCAGGATTAAAGAACGGCATCCATGTTTCATCCATTGTCACAATCGACAAAAAGAAAGTTCCATTCAGCATTAATATTGTCTAGCAACATGCCACGCGCGCAGCCTTGTGGTCGTCCGTCTGCATTCGTGGCACCTCTCTGGAGAACACTTTTCGCAGGATTGTGTGCACAGGTCCCACGAAAATGTCAACTTTAGTGGCGATGTGTTCCACACTCATTCGACGATCCTCTAAAATAAGTTTCTGTACTCGCTTGATCATGTCGCCAGACCGGCTGGTGCAAGCCCGAGATTTTGGTTTGTTGTCACACGACGTTCATTCATAACACCATCACCACATGTCTCACTCAACTGGCAATGAATATCAATCGGCGTTACACCAAGCAAGTAGAGAAAATGAATGATTACTCGCTGTTCTGGTAATGAAAACGTCGCCATTTTAAATATCGAAAAGAGTCCTCACTCTCGCCGCTGCCGATAGAGTCCTGTGAGTCGTGCATTCACGAAAAGTGCGCACGTATTTTGAAACCGCATGTTTCTATTTGTTTCCAGTCCTGAGAAAAAAACTAGGTGTTATAACTTGAGTGTACTTCGTATAATAGGATAATAAAGATAGGGTGCAATTATAAGACCCACCAAGTTAAAAAAATAAAACTTTATTGCAATCTTAAAAAAACTGTTTGTTGCGGACAGATGTTTTTAATAGTATTGAAAGAGTAGTTGTTTTAGGTCAACAAATATATGGCAAAAAATTGCTAATTTTATATAACATTAAGCATACTGTAATCAAAAAATGATTAAAATTCAAAAACCATAGATATACGACTGTCTATTGTTCTTAGATATGAGGTCTGGGGGAAACAACAGTATGACATGTAAGATAGGCGTAAAGTTGTCAAATATTCAGGTTAATAAGTGTGACTTATACGGTTAACAAAAGATACATTTTTAACAACTTGGCAAATTTAAAAGAGGACGAATTGTTGGCCTACATGAAAGGCGTGTTTTTTACTAGAAACAGGTCGTACTCTAATACTATAGTGCAAATATGAAACCAGTGCACTAGAGGAGACCCGAATCTGGAACTGTACATGAGACAACTAACTGGGAGAAATGCCACTTTAGAGGTTTACGATTACAGACAGTATCGCGACTTTAAGAACCCTAGCGTATCAATGATGAACTGTTACACGACGTTATTCGACGTCGATTAATCGCAATGGGACTAACAGCACAATATTTTTCTTTGCGAACACCACTGATTTCTGTGCACAGGAAACAAACGTTATAATAGACAACAGAAATGCGCCTGAGAACAAAATCATTTTTCCCCAATAAATTTGATTTTGTTTAAAACAATGTAATGGTCGGATAATATGCAGAGACTAACTAACTAATGGTTATTATAGTATAGAGATATCAATTATATCAGGTCATGTTTAGTCAGAGTTAGAGACAACATTGCCACTCAGACCTTCAGCAACGTGGTTTTGCAGTCTGTGGTATTTCTTTTTCTAAAGAGGGGATTTTTCAGCAAGATAAAAATAAACCATATACAGCCCGTAACACATTAAACTTCCTACAACAAAACAAATAGCCAGCCCAATCACCTAACCTTTAGCTAAACTAAAATGTCTGTAATATCATTATACAAAGTACAGAAGCACCCGGGACTTCCAAATAATCTGACTGAACGATGGAATTTAGTTCAACAAGACACAATTTATTCAATTGACTCTACGCTAAGGAAAAGGGGTGGCCACAAGACTTGAGAGAAGACAACATTTAAAAAATGTAAATAGTTATGAACAAACATGTGGTAAACTTAATCATTTATTTGTCACCTACATTAAATAAATCTGCAAAGTTGTAGTTGTTAATTTTGAATTTTTCTGGAGGCTGTACAGAAATATCGGAAACTAAAGCAGGAGAGATAAATAAACCAAATAAATTCTTGTAAGAAAGATGTAAAAAAATATATTATGACTATGTATACTAACTATAATTCGAGATAAAGAAAGAATAAAAGGTAATGTACCAAACAATATAATATGCATGATTAGTTAACAAGGAAATTAAAAATATTATAAATAATATTTTAGGAAATTACACGAAAAAGTAAACTACATAACTAATGGAAAAGAAAATGTTAGCAATGGCAAACTGAAAAAGTAAACCTCAATGTGAATTATGGCAAATTACGATTTACACAAACAAGCAGCAAGAGTTTATTTAAGATAGGCCTACTCCCTTTCGTTCCCACTAAATATTTTTATACAGGCCCGCATAAGATAAAATAGGAATTAAGATACATGAATAATGCCGACATTCTCGGAGAGGACAATGTTAAGAGTATAAACAAAGAATAGAATAAAATTGGTCTTAAAAAGGGATTTATGTTAAACAAGCATAGCACTTGAATTAAAATAAGTTTATAAAAAAAATATAACACCTCAAAACGTGAAAAACACCGCATGAAAGAAGAAATGTAACTAAAATAATAACTAACATTTTATTAATTTAGATTTGAAAAAATAATTAGTGAAGAGTTACATGTGAAATTTGTTGTATATGAAATATGAATGTTTATGGAAAGAAAACAAAGAAGTTGATATATAATAACACCTTACTAACAATAAGAAACATTAAAAGTCTTCTAAATAAAAAGGATTGTAATGAAACCTTACTGATGCAACTGAAAAACATACTATACAATAAAATATAAACTAGTAATAAAAAGTTTTGCGCATGGAAAAATTTGTAGATGAAAACTGATTAAATTGTATTGAACAATTAGTGAGGGGCAAAGACACTCCTAAGAATAGAACCAAGAAGAGCTATCTATAAACCGACAACTTCAGAAAGAGGCGACATAGCAACAAATTGGATAAGCCAGCTTTTTCAAATTTATTGTAACTTTTGCTCTTAACAGTGGTGAATAATACGCTTAAATTTATTTGAACTACTTTTTATTTAATTTTATTTAATTACATTTGTATATAGTGAGATACGTACTTACTAATAATAAGTACTATGTAATCCTATTTATTTACAACAAAATGTAGATGAATTCATTTCTGTTGCTAGTAACTAGACTTCCCTTTGCTGCTTAGGTTACGTGCTATTTATGCAATTATCACCTATTCTGGAGCCTTCTCGTAACGCTAGAATTATCTCGCATAATCTAGAATGCTGCCTGTACAATAAAAACATTACGTTCGTCACTCGACCGTGATGGCTCGGTGACGACCTCTGTATTAACCGCGAACGTCGCAAGGTGACGGAGTCTTTATGGTGGCGTTCGAATATTCGTTAAACTATCAAGAATATAAATCAAAATTAGACGAAATAGAAAATAGGTAAGAACATATCGCTGTTGGTAATACTCAAAACTACAAAAACAAACGTGAACTAATAAGCTAATAACGGTTTATTTGGTTTAACCTTTTTAAAAATGTCAGCAGTTGACTTGTCTCGTAGACGCGTAGCAACAGCCACTTCAGTTAGTAGTGTCGCGTCATTTTGCACAACGTTGAAAACTGAGCACTGAGCTGTGATTTAATTTTTTACTGAATAACGTTTGAATAGTGTGTATGGTAAATCTTTGCATTTATATACCACTGTAAAGAAACGGACAAAACAAATGCGTTTGGGCCAAGAAAGTATGGAAGGCAAACCATATACAGGTCGTCCAGTTGAAGTGCGTTCCAAAAAAACCTCACCTTATCAAGGAGAAGTGCTGCAAGGCAAACGTTTAAAAGTAAAGGTTAGAGCTTTTCAACACTGTTGTGCGACGCATTCTTCATGAACACCTTCATATGAATAAGGGTAGTGCCAAATAGGCACTTCGATTATTTAAACCTCTGTTGCAACAAGACAGAAGTTCTTGAATGTATTGTTACAGAGATTGAAACCATAATCGTGTGCTGTGATCTCCTAGCAAAAAAGAGCCAATGGGTGAAACCAAATTGGGTTTCTCAAAATGTTTTTTTTAATTGACTGAACAGGGCAAAGCCGCATGGTGACATATCTGAAGTGAGTGACCATTGCTTCTAATTTTTTTTTATACTTTCTTCGGTTATTGACGTTGATGGATGACAAGAACCTTCTACGGATTCAGGACTTTCTCTGAAACACCCCATGACACTGAAATATATTTTTTATTGTTGTATCACCGAATACTTTCTGCACCATTTTAAACTTTCAGTGACATTTTAACACAAATTTAATGCAACTTCTCTATTGAACAATATTAGACATTTTAAAAATCGAAAAACGCATACATTTGATGTGAAACCGCTATAACTTATAAACTATTTGACATATCAAACTGAAATTAGAAGAAAATATCACTGAAGCTCGTGTTAATACAAAAAAGTTTTTTGAGATGCTTCAAATTAAAAAGTCGCCTTATTTTTTGAATAGAGTAGTATAACAAAGACAAATTTATTTCCAAGCTTAAAACTCAAGGTGTGCTTGGAACAGACCGCAAATCCATAATAATGCACGCGGCGCCGAAGAAAGTAAAAACCGTGCCGGTTCATTCAATTTAATAAAACCATTCGGCGGGCAATTCGCAACTGGAGCGATTTTTCAAATTAAAATGGCAAGCCGTGAAAACGCTGCCAGCTTCGTGATTTTCGGAATTAAAGCTGTATATGCTGAGAGCCCAACAAACCGAAATTACATGGCGTGCCCCGAACTGCTAATAGGAATTGGCTTTCCCACAACGCGCAGTTCGCCACACGTCTGCGTCTCGCTCCCTCCGGGCGGCCGCAAGCGCAGGAAAAGGACGGGCGCTGCCGTGGGGCTCGGAGAGGGTTCGGCCAGAAACGGCGACCATGCTCCGAGTCAATAACGCTAACACTACGAGGTATTATTATTACAAATTGAGTTTGTTTAGGATACGAGGCTTCGGGAGTTATTGTGTGCGAAGTATTGAATTTCTCGGCTACTGGTTGAGCGCACTGTAGATAAGGGTAGCCGGATAGCGATAACAACTCCAGATAGTTCGCCTATTTGCCTTTCATTACAATTTAATAAAAAAGTTGTGTGCCTAATTTTTGCTGTTATTTACGATACGACCTTCATAATTAGTTTTATATTTCTCAAAGTAAGTAATTAATTTTCAGTTGGTAAGTCGCCGTTAAAATAGAAAATTCAAGTTTTCTCTTAGACAAGTCACAAGGTATAGTTTTATCCTATATCGTAAAATTATAAAAGATGGTGACACAAAATCTTTTCACTTTAATGTGACCTCTTGCTATCTATTGTTTGTAAACTTAATCTTTTTGAACGTCTTGGTATGTTGTCATTAATTAACAGTTTGTCACTAGTGCCACGAATTCAATTCGTTGGCAAGATCCTTGGCCACATCTTTTTCCCAGAGAATTCGTAAATCATGTTGTTATACAAATCTGCGTTTGCTATTACACGAAGTATTTTGCTGTGGAAGCCTTGAAAATTCCAAGGTTGTATAATTTTGCTCAATCCCAGAATTTGATATCACATGGCCAAATTAGCAGTATAATTTTTTATAGAGTCAAGGGTTAATTTCGATTTCCGCCCTAATAACCAATGCATCTTCTTTACTTATATATCGAGATGTTTTCGTTTTGGATTTGGTGTGTTTTTCCACGTCAGTTTGCAATGTGCATGCATGTCTAGGTATCTTACATGCTCTTTGAGGTAAAATAGCTCCGTTAAGCGTTACTTGGAAGGGGTCTGTTTTTCAAGTTGTAAAAGTGTCTGGTGTTGATTTATTTTCATTGATTTTAATTCGCCATGTTCTGTTCATTCCTGGAGGACTTCTAAATTATTTTGTAGTTTATCTGCGGCCTGGGTAAGTCAGACTTAAATAGTTGGCATAGCGTAGAGCCCAATGCACTGCCTTGTGGTACACCTGTTAGAAAAGGGTGAATAAAAGAGTATTTATCATTTAATTTGATTTGAAAAAGTATGTCTTCTAAGTATGATTTAAATATGAACAAAAAAAATCTAATAATCCATAAAAGTATGTATAGGCATTGAATGAAATATTCTTAAGTCAAGACAATTGTAGGCAACAGAGGACGAAGTAAGTGTCTAAATTGTACAAATCTACTAGTTAGGATTTCTTTGATAACTTTATATCGCATTTTGTGATTCCAGCGTCGGAACTAATCTTTGCCACTCTTGCTACTTAAACTTTTTCTGAAGCAAAACTTGCGTTTAATTTTTTTGTATAAGAATGAATCAACATCTGCTTCGTCGCATGAAGACGACTGCCTCTTGTGCTTTCGTGTAGTTTCTTAAAATTTTCCACATTTTGAAGTATATGGACCTGATTAATTGTTTGTCTAAAACTCTTGAAGCTTTTCGTCTGTGCCGTGAGCTCAGCTAATTTGTTGCCTTTCCTTTTTTTTTGAAGGAATATTTGCCACTATGGGCGCTGCTACGTTCTTCTGGTGCTTACTAGTCCTGTGCTTCAATTTGTTTAATAAAAATGTTATCGTTGTAGGAATAGATCCATATCACCTTAAATCTACTTATGGCATTGGATATCGCCTCCATTAATTCGAAAATTTGCAACTGTATAACCGCTTTAGCACCGTTCCACTTCTGGGGCATAAAGAATTTTGAATGACTTTATAAAAGCCCAGGTTTGCATCCGATGTTTGCTGTGGGGTGTGAAACAAAGTGTTATGTCGCGTATTTTATTAGGTTTAAGTTTCAATAATAACGTCCATTCAGTATAAGTACTGTAGAAATTTCAACTACAAGCTTAATGTGCCTAATAAATAATTAGTCATTTCAGGGTACAGGGAGACTCTTAATTTCTACATTTTCTTAAAAAATATCGCGTTACTCAAAGGTTGAATACATAATGTTCTTTAATTTTTTTCTCTTTTCAACAAAAAGGTATATAAACAATTTTTTTGTTTTTCAGTGCAATTATTTTTATGTTTCTAAAGTGAACACATAATAAGGCAGTCTTGTCAACGTTAAAGATTATAAGAAGTATGCGTTTCACCTCATTTAGTGATCTTTGATGATTTCCGCTTTGAGGCCCGGAAAACTTGCTTTTGATAAATATTAGAGTCCTTTTACCTTAAGAAATAGCTTTAACCACCCCCGCCCAACTAAGTTTACTTTTATCACAAATGAATGAGATACGTTAAAAGTTAAAAGTCCTACCTCTTCACATGCTCATCAGTAAGCGCCAAAAAGTTCTTTATTTGCAAAAGTAAAAACCATTTTTTAAAATTCGGTGGTATAACTTATTTTCTTCTTAGCGCTCTTGCGTTAGAAGATTTGTAATTTTCTATATATTAGAAGTAACCCTAATTCACCATATTAAGGTCTTCATAATGTTTATTATTTTGTTCAGCACATCCTGCACTTTTCCATTTTCTAAAAAAGGTAATTCGGTTACAAAAACAAAAATCTTAAAGTTTTATACAGTTAAATAAGCAACATCTACCCTGCACATATGGCTTACCTTACTCTCCTGAACGACACACAAACCCGGACGTTTTTTATTTTTACTTGGATTTTTAAAGAGATTTTTTGTACTGTTTTTTGCTTATTAATAATACGCTCTATATGTACTTTGTTCTAATAATGTAAAATTTTATAAAAAAGAATCATCCAAACGATTTTAGTTGGTAACGCTCAAAGAAAATATAAGCAATTAGACAGGTAGTCACACATTCCTAATTCCGCTTAGGATGGATATTACAGACATCAAAACAAATCTAATTTTACCCATTTTAAACACAACCATGTCCGGAATTCATAAATAATAACATTAGTTTTGACTTACGAAAAAATTAAAGTAATATTAAAAGTTGCTGAGAAAAAACAAACTAAAAATAACTCAATTAGTCATTCAAAGCTATAGGACATTCAAAAGCATCACAAAGAAACATCAAATTACTAATTGTACCACAAAAAATAATAGCCATACCGTACTTTTCACAGATTTTGCCCTTTTTATTTGGTCACGCACTGTATAAATAATTATTAATTATTCTTTTTACAGTCAGAAGTTACATTATTACATGGTGTTTTAGACTGCCCCTTTTTACGCATTTGATCTAGCAAATGGGCAACTCTTTGATTTCATTTTTGTAAAAAGAGTTGGATTGGTTCTGGGTTACCTAAATTCCTCTAGTTAATTGTTATTTCCAAGCAAGCTATCTTTCCAAAGCAACCTCAAAGGGTTCAAATAAATGTCCAATGCAATTGAGCAAATTTTGCTCAAAGTCTTGAAGAGTTTACCCCCCAATAGAACGTAGGGCCTTCGAAATCAGAGAAAACTTTGGTAGCTATACTTTATCTTTTGTTTGCTCAACTACATACTTGCGGGGTGTAAGGATATATTCAAGGTTTATAACGCATCAGTATGTAATGCAAAAATTTATCTCTTTTCGTCATAACCTTACGTAACCTTTTATTTAGCAATAGAAAAAGTAAGGGACCTGTCTTATAAACACCTTTTAAACACGTAGAAATACTACATATTGCAGGGCTTTTTTGTTACGATCTCTAAAAACTTTCATTTCGTTTTTCTTCTATGATCTCCAGATCTCACAAACATCCCCCGTTCAAAAATTTTGCAAGTACTTTTATTGGATGAATGTTTCGACTACGTTCGTATACAAATTTTTTATAACCACTTTGCATTTTTAGGCATGCAGTTTATCTATTTCTGCAACTCCTCCTTCAGAATAAAACCAATTCAGTTTTTATTGTGGGTTTTCTTTTAGAAATGATATTTGCTATTCTTTGACGTAAATTTTCCAAACAATTGAAATCCTAAATTGATTTGGCTAGTTCAGACTCTTAATTTTGTTGGTGGTCATCCAAGACTTAATAAGTTACTCTAAACAAGGATAGAAAGTTTTCATCTCTAAACAAACCTTTTCACCTAGGTAATACAGTACTTTAAGGTACGTTGCAGCATTTATGATTCCATATACGATATATAGTTGACTAATTCCTTGTACAGGCATGAATCCCTAGATATTGGATGTTTAATTATAGGAAATATATATTTTGGTCAATTCTCTTACAAACATTTTTCTAAAATACTTTTCATTACTGAAGGTATTCTGTGATCTACTTTTCATATTCCGTAGCCCATTTTGGACGAATTTATCAATACCTTTAGAGGTAATTTGTTATATATATTCTCTTATTGGAGCATCATTGAGGATGATTAAAGAAAATAGGTGATAAATATTTATTATAACTAAAAACATTATTTTTTGAGGCTAATGTAGAAATTTTTCACGCTAGTGTTTATAGCTAGGCACGATAAAATAATGGTGATTTTCAAACGCCAACAAGTTTATGACTCCAAGCAACTTTAATCGCGGTATTTCTGGTATCCCCAATACACGTATATTACATTTTTAACTTTCATCCGCAATAAACCATTTGAACACATAACTGCGCGATAACTTATCGACGTTTTAAAAAGAATATTGGTTAGTTTAATATTTCCACCGTTTTCTCTGATACTATTTCTTCCACAAATAATTATGGTAATATTTTTTTTAGTTTATTAGATAAAATGTCAGAATATTAAATTAACTTTGGAAAGGAACATAACCCAATTTTCTACAATTATCAGTGATATCGTTTTAAATATTGCAAAATGGCTGCAACAGTTCTGCGTTTCTAAAGAAAATGGAAACGTGCGACTTATGACTTAGAAATTGTCTACTAAGTTGCTAATCAGCAGGCAGGAGTTTCGGCTCTTCTACCGTGGAACTTTGTAATAGACGAGGTGTTAAAGAAACTCAAAAGGAACAGATACACGGCACTGAGATATGGAGATAAATTAGTCATAGTGTTAGGGAGTTATAAACTGTACAGATGCGGAGAAAATAAATATAAGTCTACCATCTTAGTATTTACAAGAGGAAAAAACTTAAAGAGACTGGGAGCTTTTAGACTCCTTGATGTAGAAACAAAATTATCAAGTGAGATAAAATAATTTGAAGTAATTTTATAATCAAAACTCATCTGGAATCCGCACATTTAAGAATTCAAAGAAAATGCGGAGGTGACACTAGTATTAGCCAGACAAGCTCAAGGAAGAACATGGGGTCTAAAACCAAAACTCATGATAACATGTGCAGATATAGTATGAAGGACAAAGATGACGTAAAAAACCGCTATAATCATACTAAGTGACAAACAAGTAATTACCTGTCTGCTAATAACGGACGTCATCAAAGCATCATCAGCAGCGACAATGGACAGAGTGTTAGAAAAAACAGGAATGTCTCTATAAAGTGCGCAACGTACCCATTTACAAAAATAATATGGAAGTGGGATATCTAAAAATTGGAAATATGAGTAGAGGCATGCTGAACATTTATATGAATTCCGAAATGAATATTATAGAACAAACCAAATGTATAAACAAAATAAGCAACAGAAACAGACTTGAAAGAATCATCTGGTATACAGATGGATCAAAGACCGAGCCTGGAACGAGTTTAGACATATATTGTGAAAAAGAAAACTAGGAAAATAAACATCCGTTTTTCAAGCGTAGATATTTGCTATACTGCAGAACACCAGGAAAATTATCGAAATAAGTGAATCAATATATTCACGGGCAATTAGGCATCCCTGAGGGCGTTAAAACCCCCGAAGGTAACATTTAGTCTGTTATGGGAATGCCGCAACCAACTTAAGGCTTGGCAGACCACAACAAGTTAACTCTGTTGTGAATACCAGGGACTGCTCCACATATAGGGCGTGAGTGGGCTCTAGAAATATCTTTTTTTTTTATTTAAAGTTTGCATATTTACAATCTACTCAATTTGAGTAATGAGCAAATGATTTGATATTATATCATGAGTGGGAGCCAGCCAGTGCTGGTATCCCAGATAATTACACTAAATAAGATCGTGTAGCCAATGGCGCTTAAGTCTTCTGGTCGCTGGGACGTTAGCGAACTGTTGTACTAATTCATTGTGATGGTCAGCTAATTTTTGATGGTGTGCACAGAGCTGAATCCCGTGAGTCCAGATGGGGTTCAGTATTACCTTGTACAGAAGCAGCTTGTTAGATAATGAAAGTTGGGAATGACTTCCAATTAACCAGTCCGTTTGTTTTGTTTTGAGGTCAAGTTGTTTGCGTTTGGCCGTAATATGTGTTTTCCAGGTAAGTCGATGGTCGAGATGCAGCCCAAGGTATTTGACTTCAGTCCTTACTGGTAATGGGTTGTCGTTGATTGTTGCTGGCAGACTGTGCCTTTGTTAGTAAAATTCACTTGAGTTGATTTGGCATGATTAACGGTAATTCTCCACTTCTTGAACCAGTCGCCTAGTAGATCGAGGTGTCTCTGTAACTGGTACGCTGCTGCATCTGCGTTATCATTGACTGCCAAGACAGCTGTGTCGTCAGCGAATGTTGCTATTAATGTATTCGGTGTATTTGGAGCGTCTTCTGTAGATGAGGTATAGGAGTGGACACAACACACTGCCCAGTGGCACCCTTGAGTTGATTTGACAATATTTTGATACAAAGTTGTTCAGTTTGACTTGGAAAAACCGTTCACTAAAGTACGACTTTAGGGTTAAGTAGAGTTGGCTAGGAAAGTGTTGTTTTATTTTATAAAGAAGGCCCGTATGCTATACCTTATCGAAGGCCTGCTGTATGTCCAAAAATGCTACTGCTCAAACTCTTTTCATCTCAAAACTTTCCATGATTTTGGTAACTATCCGATGGCTTTGTTGAACTGCTGAATGGCCTTCTCGAAAACCAAATTGAAAGGTCCTCCCTGTTGTTTAGATCGACTGTTTCACAAATTCGCTTAAGGAGTAGTTTCTCAAAGATTTTGGATAGTAGAGGAAGAAGCCTTATTGGTCTATAAGATGAGCTTTGTAAGAGAGGCTTCCCAGGCCTAGCTAACATAATGATCTGGGCGAACTTTCGTTGCAGGGGAAAGTAGCATAACCGCAAGATGCTGTTATATATGGTAGTTAGAAAAACTACTGCTTTTCTGGGAAGATGTTTAAGTATGTATCCAACTATAAGGTCATAGCCTGGGGCTTTACAATTATTAATTAGTTGTATTTGATTCCAAACTTCAGTTGGTAAAAACGGTTTCAGTGGAAGTGAGAGTTGGCACGTCGCGTCGAGGAAAGCTACAATATCGATGTCATCATTATTGGGTTGGGGTGTAAAAACGTTTTCAAGGTACTTAGCGAATATATCTGCTTTTTCTTTATCCGATCTAGCGCAACTACCATCCAGTTTTTTATTTGAGGGAATTGCTGTGGTTGGTCGTTTTAATTTTTTTATTGCTTTCTACACAGAGTGGTCAGTAGGAGAAAGCTTAGTGATGTATTGCGTAAAGGTTTCGTTACACACGTCGCGTAGTGTTGTATGTAACCGATAAGTAAGACGATTATACATAGTTTTGTCTTGTGCGTTTCTGGTTCTTTGCCATGTTTTCCTAGCTCGACGTTTTGCAATAACAAGTTCTCGTACGTGCAATGGTATATTGCTAATTTCGGGTGGAGCCGGAGCTGGTGTAGCCTTCCATGCAATATTCTGTACCAAAGTTGTAAAGTAATGAACTGTTTCATTCAGATCATGCTTGGCTTTAATTCGAATAGCAAGATTAATCGTCTGCTCTAGTTGAGTTTGAAAATAGTCCCAATCCGTATATTTGGGGCAAAGTCTTGGAGAAGCATCCTTATGGATAATAGTTGTGCCCACAGTGATGATTACTGGCGAGTGATCAGAAGATAGATCGAAACTGGGGTCTGACATGAGGTACGTAAGTGTAATACCGCTGACAACTGCAAAGTCGTTTAAGTTTGGTAGTTTGTTTTGGTCACTTGGCCAGTAAGTGAGCATTCCTGTAGAAAGATAGTCAAGGTTGCTGCGAAGCATTGCGTTCCTAAGGTTGCGACCTTTGGGAGTGATTAATATTGATCCCCATACTATAAATTTGTTCCCGAGGGATCGCAAGAAGTCTTCGTATTCTTCAGTGGTAATTTAATATGTTGGTGGGCTGTATACCGCTGCAATTAGAAATGGATAAAGCTGAGTTTGCACTTTTATGCTGGCGCTGTGGATTTTATTTGTTCGGTAAGATTGGAGTTCATAGTGTGTAGCTGAGTTTTTCACTATGACAGCAGCTCCGCCTTGGGTGATTACCAAAGTATACAGAGTAGTGTGGTATTTTAATTGCGGTTCTTGATGTTGCATAGGATTTTGATATAAGTAAGATATCTATTTTTTCTAACTGTAGGAATATTATTATCTTCGCACGTGGTTGGCAAGACCATTAGCGTTCCACAGTGCGATTCTTAATGATGAAGTCATTTTAAGCCAATTTATTGATGACCGAAGAGAGCAGATTAAAGATCATGCTATTCTGGTTCATGAGCTGCGTAAACATTGTTTTGAACTCCACGAGGAAGTTAGATAGCTGTTCATTGATGTTCAAATATTACTCGTTAGATGTGACATTGTGTCTCTCTGTAACCACTTCCCTAGTAGACCTGCAGTTCCATTACTGGAGGTAGTTATTTGCTGTGGGAGTGGAGGGTAGTCGTTTGCATTTAAGTTGATTTGTTTGCTCAGGTGTTTTTGTTATTATTGTTTTGATTGTGCCTTTATATGGTCCGTTTCCGGCTTTTTGCAGGTCTTTATAAACTACGTTATATATTATTATAGTTAGCCGGGTGGTTCCCGTCACAAAGGACACACTTGGCAGGTGTTTTTTGGCGTTTATTTTTACAAAGGGTGGTGTTATGTCCTTCACCATTCACCTTCACATTGAAAAGGTCTGTTGCAATATGTTTTTGTGTGTCCATATTGCTGACAACGGATGCATTATGGTATGATATTTTTCTTTCTAGGAGGTTCGATCGAAACCTTTTGGTTTCTCAAATAATTAACATTGTATATTGTTTTACTATTTGATTTGGGCTCTATATCTACCGTGAACAATGGCAGAGGTTGTTTGGTTACCCTATGGCGTACGTTAAGGATGCCCCAGATTGACAAGTTTTTCTTTAATGTCGTCTGTTGGCGTGGAATGATGGATATTTCGAATGAAAACTCTGTATGATCTATCTTCTTTGAGTTGAGTTGTATGAAATACAATCGCTTCTCTTTGAGGTGTCTAGTTAGCTTCCTATGTGAATCTGAAGTTAAAGTGTTAATTTTAATTGTGTCACCGGCCATTGTCTTAGTGTAAAATTGCTTTTTTTGTAAGACATTGGAAATATTTTCTTCCATTTGATTGTAGTTATTAACACCGTATATGTACACCGGTGGAGGCTTTGGAATATTTAGTTGTTGATTGTTGTATATTTGTTCTTGTTCTTGGTTAATATTTTCCGCTTGGGATACGATTTCATACCTGTTGAATGTACTTGTTTGATTGACTTTAGATGTGCTAGGAGCAGATTGTGTATCCGTTTTTTTTTGATGGTTTGCCATTTGTGTTTATTTTCATTAGTAAGGTCATAGGAACTTTTGTGATCCATGTCTGGTAAATTTGCGCCAGAATCCTCATTTATTTGTATATCGTCTAGATTGATACTGTTTATAGATCTCTTAGACTGCTTATTATAATTGAGCTGCTTAGCTTGGTGAGGCGGGGTTGTTTGAGGGTGTATTAACCGAGGTGGGGAAAGTATGGGTTGATTTTAGGGCACATATTGAGTTTGTGGGTTAAATTTGATTAGAATCGGTGCGTATTGGCATTGCTGAAGAACTAGATTATAGGTAAGGCCCTTGCTTATTGAAATATTTGAATTATTTATTATTGCGGGTGTTCCGGGAAGCGTAAAACCAATGTCGCCTCCGATTAGAAACATGATTTAAATTTACTACATATATGACTAGTAATATTGTAGTATATATGGTTTTGAGTTAAGCGGAATTTAAGTTTGACCTCTGATTGCAGTTATTGGCAGAACAAGATATAGAAAATGACTTGTAATTCTAATATTAAAAGAAAATGCAGGCCTGATCTTAATAGCAGGTAGATCGTTTTGGGTCACTTATATATCGTAGCGCAGCACTCGACCGTCCGCTCCGAAACACAAGCGCAGAATGCTAGAAATATCTAAAGGTACAATACGAGCTAGGTGTAGAATAAATCAGAAAACAACATAAAAAATACTGGGAAATAGTACTGGGATAAAGATGTGGAAAAAGACCATCTCATAAAAGGTTGAAGAACTTTTAATAGAAAGCAGGAATTATTTGAAAAACTATTATAAGTATCTTCACAGGGCATTGTTTTTTAGGACGACACCTCAACAAAATAGCGCTGTACAATTAAAATCTAAGTTGCAGACAATATGGTAGGAAAACAGAGCCATTCATCCATATGTTGTCCGATTGTGAGGTTTTAGTTCACAAGAGGCACGTTATTTATGAAAAACCAATAATGGATCTATAAGACTATCCAATAAGGAACTTGTAAAGGCTGGTATAAGACGCCAAAATATTGGAAAAGTGTAAAGAAAATGAAATAAGTACAATAAGTCCATGATACTGGAGTGTTACTGGAGACAGAGGACAAACGGCGCTCAACAGAAAAAACTTGCTGGTCAACCTTTCTATAAAAATTTTTTTACTACCTCCCTATTTCTTACCCCTTTTCCGCATTTGATAATTTGTTTAAAAAAAGAAATGTAAACATCCCATGCCATACAGTTTAGGCCAATTTATCTTCTGGAACGTACCCAATCTTTTCTAATATGAAGTTATCAATCAGAACTTTCCGGACATGTAGTCATAATTGCTATTGTTGTTGTAATATCCCAATAGAGGTATTGGAAGTCAAAAGACAAGAAAAATCTGTTAATCTTAATAACAAATACTTTAACAAAATTGTATTTTGTTCTATTTTCAGTAACACCGAATCGTACTGTACTTTTCAGCACTTAACAAAGCATCTGTTCTTGCACCAGCCGCCGTAAGCACATCTATACGTTTGTAAAAACCCTGTAATGATAAGGTCAAGCTTTACAGCGTTTGCCTATTGTGTTTCAGTTTATGTAATATGTTTTTAATAACCCAGCGGCCTTCGCATTCCCAGAAACGGGCGGCAGGCGCCATTTTCCCGCATACGTGGGCATCGCTCGAAGCAATAAATTTTTCACTTTGCCATGCGTTAACATCAACAATACAGCCGGCAAGTACAATAATGAAACTCACTCGAAAACCGCATTGTAAACGCGGCGCATACATTCACGCGGCTCGCTACATTAGCATATCTGAACATCTATTTGTGGATATGGGGGGTCATTAGGGAGGGTAAAATGGCTACCGATCCCTTTTGACATCATTGAATCGTCATTCAATGTAACAAATATGGATAATTGCGAGGCACCGATTCGTCGCGCCCTTACGCACCGAGGAGCTGCCGCTGAAACGGCAAAGCCGCCCGGCTCCACTTCACGATTTTCGATGTGCGCGCGTAAATATCCAAATGGAGTCTCGATTCACGGCAATTTATTGTTGTAAGGTTTACATGCCGGATTTACAGCAATGAAGTAACATTAGTTTCATTCAATGCCACCTTTCTATTTGCTGTTTCGTTAGGTTGTAATCATTTAATTAATTAGCGGGCGGGCAGGCATTATTTTATTACACCTGTGCAGCACGGTGTTTGAGTAATGCAACACTATATAAATTTCCTTTTAATTACAAGCTTCGGATTGTGTCTAAACAAATGGGCACGCGGTGTTTGTAAATCATCAAAATAGTGACTTGCTTCATGTCTAGTACTATGACCTAGTTCGAATCGCGGTTTGTTTAATTGCATTTCACTTTCAAACGCCAGTTTTGTTTGTTCTATTTGCATTATTGGAATTGTTCTTGGTATTTTGAATTAATTTAAGCTGTGTGTTATATAGAATGATCTAAATTGATCTTTAGAATGTTTTTCCTGAATAAACACAAAATATTGGAACGAGCAGTGAAAAGTATAGACTTGGCAGTTACGTATAATATATGATGACGTATTCCGCTGAAACGCGACCATTCTTTAGCGAAGGTTTCCATAACGCTTTCCTATAAATGCGATTCTATTTAATTCTGATGTTCTCTTTTAGCCCTGAAATCGTAACAGATTTGTCACAAGACCGCGGTGGCCAAGCGATGTCACCCCTATACGAAATAACACGACCAGATAATTTGGTTTGAAATAAAGTCAGCGTTGCTATGTGACATATAACTCCATCTTTTTGGAACCACAAATTATTCAAGTTCAAAGCGTTAGTTTTATTTAAAAAAAAATGTTTAGCGTCTTTCGATGATGCACACCATTGACAGTAACAGCGTTACCAGTTTTGTCCTCAAAAAAGTACATGCCGATGATTTTTCAATTTTTATGGATGTATGAGTGAATTTTTACTTCCCAAATCTGACAATTTTAACAACTTCACAAAGTTATTTAACGAAAACTGAGCTTTATCGATCAATATGAGCTTCTTTGGAAAAATCATCGACTGATATGTTCTCTAAAAAAACAATTTACAAATGTATGATGTTTTTGTGGTCTTTAAATACTAACTCGAACCATCATATCGCCCTATCAGTCTCCTGCCCATAGTAAGTAAAATTTTCGAAAAACTCCTACTTAAAAGATCTACGTAGAGCATGACCCCCTGACGTTACTACCTAACCACCAGTTCGGATTCAGGGAATGCCACTCCACTATACAACAAATTCATAGGGTAGTCAACGCAAGTGCTAAGAGTATTAAAGATAAGAAATTCTGCAATGCAGTATTCCTTAACATTTCACGGGCATTCGATAAAGTGTGGCACACGGGCCTTCTCTGCAAAATAAAAAATACTTTATCCAACAATTTCTATCTTCTTTTAAAATCCTACCTAACCCACAGAAACTTCACAGTAAGACTTAACGACAGTCAATCCAAACACTATACTATCGAATCCGGTGTTTCCTAATCTACATTTCCGACATACCCCAAACAAATAACACCACAATTGTCTCGTATGCCGATGACGTAGCTGTAAATGAAAACTCAGTATTGGCCTCTGAAAACCAACAAACTCATCTGGACCTCCTCACCGAATGATACAACAGATGGAGAATGAAAATCAATCAAACAAAATTAGTCCAAGTCACATTCACCACCAGGCACGACGACTGCCCTCCTGTAACCATCAATAACGTACCTATACCTACTAAAACGGAAGCGAAATACCTTGAACTCATCCTAGACCAAAAACTCAACTGGAAAAAGCACATACAAACAAAACTCAGACAGATGGACATCAAATTTCGACAGATGTATTGGCTTGTTGGACGAACATCCAAGTTCTCTCTAAACAGCAAGTTACTGTTATAATGTACAAAGTTATAATCAAACCGATACAGACATACGGGCTCCAGCTGTGGGGATGTGCCAAGCCAACAAACCTAAAAATCATACAAATGTTCAAATCTAAAGTGCTGAGAACAGTGGTGGGATGCTCCATGATATATCACCAACGACGCGCTCTATAATGACCTAAAGATCCCCTTTATAACAGAAGAACAGCGAGCTGCCACCAAATACAAACATCAAGTAACAATCCACGAGAACGACCTAATAAAGCAACTAAACAACAGCGGTCCCACTGTGAGAAAACTACTCAGAACCTGGCCTCAAGACCTAGCGTAACGAAGAAATCACAATCTACAATACTCAATACTCTTATAGAAGTAGATTGTAAATTTGCAAATTGTCAATAAAAAAAAATACCAACTGTACAAATATAAACTTAAACCATTTACAAAAAGCAAACGGCGAGCAAATCAAATTATAAAATTTAATTTGGATCACCCTATATACTACTTTCTTGTTTATTCTAAGCTCACAAAACTCATTTAGTCTGGTGCGTTACTTCACGTTCTTCTCTTTCTTTTGAGTCTAACTTATTGTTGGTTTTAGCTTCTTCTGTTACTTTCCTCCATTTATCCTAGTCCTATATCTTCTCTCTCCATTTTTCTATTCTTATATTTGATATATCTTTAATCGTTTTTGATCTTTCTTTTGCTCAACGAGTACTTGGTCTCCATAATATAACTTTATTCACCTATTTGTTGTTCCTCATTCCTTTTATGTGTCTGTACCAGGACATGCTACTAATTTTTATTACTTTAACAATATCTTCTCCCTTTAAAATAATTTTCACTTCTGAGTTCGTTAACCTTCGAAATTCTGCTTCCGCAATTTTTTTAATCCATATATTTTCTTTATAAAATATTTTTACCATCTTCTGCTTCACATGTTTTAGGCGTTTCTGCACCATATAATACCACTCGTCTGAATGTTACTTTGTAAACTCTCATTTTTGTACCCCTGCTTATATTTCTGTCTTTTATGATGTTTTTGCATTTGTGGTACATACGTTCTAGGCCCTGCCTGTATTCTTGACTCGACTTCCTGTTTGTGTTTTAAATTTTTATTGTTAATACTCCCAAACTTGAAATTTCTTAGCTTTATGTTTATATCTGCTTTTTGCTCATTTGCCCGGTTTATTTTTCTGATTAATTTCGATTTTAGCTTTCCTTGCTTTCTTTTCAATTTCTTGAATTGTTTCCTCCAAATTAAATCGTCAGCATATGGCACTATTTGTACTTATTAATGATTGATCCACTGAGTTTACAGCCCTTAAATATTGAATCTAACATTACATTAAATAGCGTCCTAAACTAAACATTTCTGATATTTTATCTTCTATAGGTACAGCTGCTTTTAATTCCTTAATTGTAACGTCAGTTGGTCTCACAATTTTTTCAGATATTTCCATTTTATTTGTGTCTTTTATTAAAATTTCTTGTTTTATATTATCAAAGGCCGGTTTAAAATTGATGCAAAGGATGTGTAGTACAATATCGTATCGTGTATTGTATCTATGATCAATTTTCCCCTCCTAAATGCATATTGGTAATCCTCTGGTAATCCCTCTGTAATTTGTGTAAATAAGTGGATCTCCATTCTTTATTATTGGTACTATCAGTCCTTCTCTCATTTATTGGGTACGGTTTTTCTCCCATATCTCGACTATTAGTTTATATAGTCTTTATCTTAGGTGGTTTTCTGAATTTTATCATTTTATTTACAATGTTATCAATGTCTTCTGTTTTATTTTTTAGCTTTATGATAACATCGTCAAACTCCTTTTTGTTAGCGTTAGTTGTTCTGTCCTTTTGTTGCAATCTTCATTTAACTCATTTGCATCTACCTGGTCGTTTTCAACACATTTTCGAAATACTTTTGTCATTCTTCTTTTTCTATAATTGCCAAATTTACTATTCTATTTCGTCCTTTAATGTACCTATAAATGTTAATATTACGCCTGTTATGTTGTTCCACGGCGTCCATTATTTTTTCAACACAATTTCTCCTTTTTTTTGCCGACTTTAAAATAAATTGGATATAACTAGTATATATAAGAAGATATGAATATCCAGAAACAATTATAGCAGTGAGAAATCTTAACTAGAATAGGAAAAACCAGTAAAGTATACTATCAGATGAACAAGAGGGTTATACGAAATAGATAAGCAAGCAGAAAAGCTAACGTATGCATCTAACAGCTTGGACTATGCAAAAAAAACATAACTGTTGTGGATACAAGATATCTAAAGACAATGGTGGGGGAAAATTGAAGGAACAAGATAAAAACAAGAGAAAAATTAGAACTACGTTTACTAATGTATAGAGAAAAGACTAATTAAATGGTATGGCCACATAATAAGAATGAATGAAGGAAGAATACCAAAAAATTGTTAGAAGAAAGGCCCCAGGTAAAAAAGAGAAAAGCCAAATATGCAGTAAAAAGACGGCATAGAACACAGAGAAAAAAACACTAGAGAGCTAAGCAGAATGTCAAAAGTGGGTTCCAAAAGAAGAAGAAAAAGAAGCTTCTCTCTAGTGATATGAGATATACAAAATGTAAAAGATAAATTTTTATATCGATATATTGAAAAAATTATTGCCTTTTTTAATAAGGTATTCTAACAGATATTGGGTTCAACAATGTGTATATATTGAGATTCTTCGACAAATTAAACATTATATATATATATATATATATATATATATATATATATATATATATATATATATATATTCCGGTTTATACCGGCCTATGCGGCTTTCCGGTTCTCAAACGCCACATGTCTCGGTTTCGAGCATCTTCCTCCTGTACTTGATAGTTGATCATCGCATCTCTTATTTCGTTATTCCATGATTTTCTAGGTCTTCTTCTTTTCCGTTTTCCTGGGGGAGTCCATTTGAAGATTCGTTACGGTCATCGTTGGTCATCCATCCTCATCATCTGTCCGTTATTGTGTCTGTGGCCCTCAGTCTACGGCGGATTTCATCATTTGTAAGATGTTTCCTTCTGGATACTAGCGCGCTTATTGACTTATACTATGCATTCTTATAGCAAAACAGTTGAGGGTCGGATGAAGGGCGGAGGAAGTTTATGGTTTTCTAATGAAAATTGCTATGAATGAGCCTAATTGTCTATTTTGTTGCATTTTTTATTGATTTATTTTTATTATTTTTTTTATTTTTAAAGGGTACATTGGATTCTTGAAACCCTCTCACTTTTATTTCTTCTTTTTAAATGTCCCTTAAGGATTCTACAAAATTGTTTGGGTTGAAAATAACGAGACGGTGGCAGAATCAATACCCATCGGACATCCTGTTAATTTAAAAGAAAGAAGAAAATGTGAAATTTATTCTCGATAAAATTAAATAGGACAATCATATGTGGATTACGTGGGCCGATGTCAAAATAATATCGATGCTCCTAGGACAGCAAGAAGGGTACACAAAGTCTCCTTGTTTTTTGTGTGAATAGGATGGCAGAGACGGAGAAAACCACTGGATAAAGAAACATTAGCCAAAAACAGCTTCATTAGACCATGCAACCAAAAATGTGTTCTGAAAAGCTCTCATGGATCCGAATAAAGTTTTCTTTCCAACTCTGCATGTCAAGTCAAGGTTGATAAAGCAATTTATGAAAGCGTTACCAAAGGAAAGTAAATGTTTTAAATATATATCTGTGACGAATTTCTGAGCAGTAAGAAGGATCCGAACTTCAAAATAATCGTTGAGAACATGCTGCAGAAATACAAACATTTAGGCTGGTCCATGAGCTTGAAGGTTCACTTCCTAAATTCACATTTGGACTATTTTCTTTAAATATGGGTTTGGTTGGTGAAGAGATGGGCGCGAGATTTCATCAGGACATCAAAGAAATGAAAAGGAGGTATTAAGAAAAATGGACTACAACGATGATGGCTGACTATTGCTGGATGTTACACCGAAATGAATCACATAGCGAATATAAAAGGAAAAGCAGAGCATGAGCCATCCAAAGAAACTTAGGCATATGGAATAAAATTGTAATAAAATCGTTATTAAAGGTGGGTGAAGAGAAGGAGTGGTTTCCAAAGGCATGACGTGCCTCATAAAAATTAATTAATTAAATAAAAATAAATTATTTTAAAAATGCACTAAAATAGAAATATAAGTTAATTTTCTGGTAATTTTTCTTAGAAATTAAGGAAGTCAATTCCCCCCACCCCCCGCGCGCTGCCCTCCTCGTTACACCACTCAAAATTATGTTTATGTATTTTAGAATTATATCATGTAGTTGCAAGATGTTCTGCGAACATATTTGCTATTTTATCAATCTTGGTGTTGGAGGTGCTGCAGTTTAGCTTTGGGTTTGAAGAAAGATGTTATTGGCCTTAAAGTTTAATTAACGTATTTGTTTAAATGAGAATTTTTTAATGCCTTATATTTAGAATGTAATTAATAGTTCATAATTTACTATTTATGATATTGTGTTGCCTTCTAGCGTAATGCAAGCTTCAGTCTTTTCAAACTAAATACTTTCTTTTTGGGTCGTAACAGCAAAGTCGCGTTTCATCTTCGATTATAAACTTTCTGAAAAAATCTCGTGCATTGGTACAATCTGGAATAAGTCATTAACAATTTCATCGCGATGTTTTTTCTGCTATAGCAGCAATAGCAGCGGAAAAGATTTTTCCGCACCATGTTTACATCAACATCTAAAATTTCACACACCTCAATTCTTAGATTTCCCAACTCATCTTTGGGTGTTCAAACTATCAGTCATTAGTTCTTGTTGACTCTAGCTTATACACGTTCAACATTTTTTTTAGTATTTTACTCGCTGATCTTACAATAAATTTATCTACTTTTTTAAATTATTTGTACCATACCTTTATTAGTACCGCTTTTATTTTGTTGTTCCTGAAAGCCTCTTAAATAATCAAATAATTTCTGGGGATAAAAAAAAGTTAGTCACTCGTTTAATTATTGTAAATGCGCGTGTCACTCATTAAGTGTTCTCACTGGCCTACGTCTAATTCCCAGCTAACTCAACCAGTAAAGTTGTCCTCATTCACGCATGCGCATTTCCGTTCACGGCTTTATATTTATATTTACTTTGTGTTTATATCTCAACTGATGTGTTATTATCATTTATGCGTTTTTTAAATACTCACGACTATTCTAGCAGAATTTTTGCAATTTAAAACACTGTTTTTTTAATCGTAGAAATTTAACTGTACTGAGTGTCATCATTAAAGAACGCTTATTATCTAACAATAGTTCTAATTGACTTGATTTGTATACTCAGTAGTAAAACAATTATTAAGTTATTTTAATTAATTTCATTGTTTCCCAGTATAACCGTTTTCTTTAAATTTAATTTAAAAGCAGATTTAAAGAAATGAACTATTTGGTGTCTCTTTTGGTACTTGGTATTTTGTAAAATTAAAAATACTGTCAAGATCTGGACAAATCTGCGATCACTTAGGAAGAAACTTAGTGATGGTAGAATGATTCCCACTGCTAATTTTGGAAGGAAGAATGAGAAAAGAAACAAAAGAACAGATAGAGGAAGAGTAAGCAGCACATGGAGAAACGACAAACACAGAACCATATTTTCACATTAAGAATGACTAAGCAAAAATGATAGATAGAGGAAAAAACTTATACCTGGCCTTCATTGAGCTTAAATCCGCATTTGAAACAGTGCCTAGAAAACGGACATGAAAAGTATTAGAACAACTAAAAGTAAATGAGAAGCTGAGAAGAGTAATAGAGAGTGTAGATAAAAAAGTAAAAGAAATAGTGAGGCTAGGAGGAAAACAGACGGAAGAATTCAGTACGGGGGAAGGGATCAAGCAAGGTGATAGTCTCAGCCGACTTCTTTTTATCCTAGTTATGAACACGGTGGTTAAAAATAGCAAGCAGAGAACCAGAAAGCTAAAGGTAGGTAATTGGAACATAGAGTTGGTGAAAATGCAAAACATGGTCTACGCAGATGAAATTGTGGACTTAGCAGGAAGTAGAAAACGACTACAAACAGTAGTGAATGTGCGGGAAAAGAAATAGAAGCAATCGTACTAAAAATCAACATCGGCAAAACAAAATCAATGCAAAACGTAATTGAAGCAAAAACACTAATCAGCACAAAGAATTAAAATAGATAACATAGACATAGAAGAAAGATTCTGTTTTTCCTTAATGTACAGTTTTACCGATACCATCTAACTCCAACGCATGCGCTTAATAATTCGAACAAGAAAAAGTTTTAATGCATTAGAAAAGCTTCGAAAGTTTAAAACTATTTTACAACATACACAAGCTCATAGGATATTGACAGAATTCCCATAAGATCTAAAAATATTTAAAATTATAGAAAATAAAAACTATAAATTAATTAGAACAGAAAAACAATTTTAATGATAGGGTTTGCTAATTACCTACGAACAATTTTATGTCGAAAGTACCTTTTGCAGTTTACTTTTTGTTGAAGTTGGCAGCAGCTGCTTCATCACCATCGTAATGGATTAGAACCAGCCTTCATCTATTTATTGGTTAAACCAACATGTTTCATTAAAATAATATTGAAAGGCGTGTAATAAATTGCAAGATGCGCACCTGTCACTGCTGTAACCAATAACTACGAATTCGATGCGGTGGACTAATTTTATTAATAGGCAAGGTAAACGGAAGCAATATTTGTAGCACGCCGCTGCCGACGATAATAATGCCCGGCAAAACAACGTGTTTGATTACGGGACACCACCCAGAACTTGTAATTATCCCGTCCTAATTGCAGTTTTATGTAAAAAGGATGTCTTGTAGAAATTTTCAATTAATTTTTAGCGTTTGGTAAGATTAATTGTTGCAGTTTGCGGTTCCTTCTAATTGCGCGCTGGTTGCAAAACAACTAAATAGTTAAACTGGACAACTGGATCTTATTTTCATGTTTTCAGCAATAAACGCGGTTGCATAATACTGAAGAATATACCACAAAATAATAAAATATGCACTGTATTGTAGAACTTTTAGATAGCAGATTTCACACCACTTCTAAACAAGTTTTAATAAACAATAACAAAATAAAAAATAAAACTTTGACGTTAATCATGACTATGGTCATTATTAGCCCATCTAAATGTAAAAATATATGTTTTTATCATAAATCCACATTTTCACGGTGCATAGAAAAGAAACTAATAAAAGACAAAGATATATACGTGGGTTTCATAGATATGCAGAAGGCTTTCGATGCGATAAGCAGAAGGAAAATATGGAATAGCTTAAAAAAGAAAAACGTAGATAAACAGCTAATGCAAACTATTAAAAGTTGGTATGGTAGGACTAAAAACAGAGTAAGAACAAGTAACAGATTGTCGGAAAGTTTTTTCACAACTGAGGGAGTTAGACAAAGGAGTGTGCTAAGCCTATTATTATTTATATGCGCAATGGATGATGCGGCTAAATTAAAACAACAAAATATTGGGCATCTAGTAGTAGGCTACAGAAACCTACAACCTATCCATATAAGGGTGTGTGCCTTCTTAGATGATACACTTATAGTAGCCAATACTAAAAGAAATCTAGAGCTAAACCTTAACTCAAACATAGATAAAACCAAATGCATAGTCATAAGCAACCAAGAAAGGAAAATAAGAGTAGCAATAGAAGGAAAAAATATAGAACAAGTTAACAAACACAAAAATATTTAGGATGTACAGTCAACAGTAGAGGAAACCTTTCCTTAGTCCTCGTGTCGGTAAGGTTCCCCTTACCACGTTTGACAAGTACCCGTCGAGGTCACTCTCGTGATACCTCTACCCCTCTGTTACTGACTAGCGGCATCCGTTGCCCACAATTGTGGGATTGGGTAGCTCCACTAGCAGTTTTACGGGTATCACGCGCCACGGGGTAAGACGCACTACCCACTCGTGTCGGTAAAGTTTCCTTTACCACGTTGGACGAGCGGCCGTCGAGGTCACTTGCGTGAGCCTCTACTCTACATCTGTTGATACTTGTTGCGTCCGTTACCCACACTATTGTGGGATAGGGTGACTCGAAGCACCTTTACGAGTCTTCGTCGTAGAGTGAAACGCAGCCCCACTCGTGTCAGTAGAGTTTCCTCTACCACGTTGGACGAGCAGCCGTCGAGGTCGCTTGGGCGAACCTCTACCACATATCGCTACTGTTACCGGCGTCCTTTGCCCACAAGTGTGGGATCGGATGGCCTACATAACAGTTTTAACGGGATAACGTCATGTGGTCTAACGTCTCCGTAGGCCTTGGGCCTAATCGATGTAGCAAATACTCCAGTCGATAGTACTCGTGTTGGCAGGATTTCTCCCGCCTCGTTTGACGAGTTGCCGGCGAGGTCACTTGCGTGAACCTCTACCCCACGTCATTACTACAGGCGGCATCTGTTACCCACGGATGTGGGATAGGGTAGCTCCACCCGCAGTTTTATGGGTAAACGGTGTGGGGTCTCCCGTTTACTCGCGTAAACATATATATATATAGATATATAAATCTTGATCCAAAATATTGAAGTATGTCATATTTACAGTTTTAGTGAAAACCATAATTTGGACCCAATTATGTACCAAATGAGCGTCCAATTCGTGATCTAGTGCAAAAGTTTGAAACAACTTAACAAAGCAAGGGTTTTTAATCAACTCAACGGTCGACCAGGCGACAATATTGCTCGAGTGACTGATAGTGTGCATTTTAACAAAGAACCTTAATTTAAAGTTGTATAAAATTTGACTGATTCGAAAACTTAAAGAAACGGTCACCAAAAACAACCTACATTTGTGGACTGGATTTTAGAAAACACAGCAGATAATGCCGATTTTTGCAAAAAAGCTTATATTCAGCGACTACTTTCATTTTTCTAAATCGTTAAAATTATCGCATCTGAAGTAATGAAAATCTACATGATACTCTGAAAATTAATGAATTTACAAAATACACTGCTTGGTGTGCATTGTGAATTGAGGAAATCATTGACCCGTACTCTTTTGAAAACGAAGCTACAAATTCTTCTCTAACAATGGTGTACGTTATAAGAGTGAGCAAACAACTTTTTTTAATAAAACCAATGATTTGAACTTGAATAACCTGTGGCTTCAATAAGATTAAACTACAAGTGAAACACTCAATTCACTGAAAATTAAATTTCTTGGTTATATTATCTTGCAGAAAGGTGACATCGATTGGTCACTTTCTCCTCTGGAGCTATTTAAAATAAAGAATTTATGTTAACAATTTCGGGCCTAAAAAAACATCAGATATCTTATTTAATACAAAAATCTCAGCAAGTCACTTTTACTTTGAGACATGAGCAATGTCCATAGATATACATAAACAACATAGAAATACCAAGAGCTTCCTATGCGAAATATCTACTTGGATTCTAGACATACTTGGAGAAGTTACATAATTAAGAAGAGAAAGCAAATAAACATCAAAACCAAAGAATTATATTAACTTCTGGGTAAACACTCCAAATTGTCTATGGAAATAAACCTTTTGTATATAGGACTATAATCGCACCAATATGGAGATATGGCATAGAACTGTGGGACTGTGCTAGCAAATCCAGTGTAGATATAATTCAACGATATCAGTCCAAAATACTTCGAACGTTGATCAATGCACCTTGATACGTGACGAACCAAACGATACATGAAAATTTACGAGTACCATACGTCAAGGATGTCCTAGCTAGCATTATAATAGCAAATCATACGAATCCCCTACTCCAACCATTACTTGAAGTACCTATGGAAAGAAGATTAAAGAAGAACTGCTCAGCAGACCTACTAGGTGACTGAAGATTCCCTTACTGGAGTGGGGTCTAAAAACGCCATTTTTAGTACTTGCAGATATACGATTTGTATTCTTATTTGTAGTGATACCAATTGTTAACAATAGAAAAGAACCCTAACTAGCCCTTTTTCAATTAATCGATCCCACTTAATTCGGGGAAGCCATAGTTCAGCTTTCTTTTTGCTTTCGGGCACACCGTATATCTACGTCTTTTTAAAGATATATCACATCGCATATTAACTGTAGCGACAGACAATTGGGCGAACTAAAACAATGGCAGTTAACGAATCTAAAAAGCAGAGGATCACAAATGCAGTACTTTTATAGCACTGATAATCATAAAAACTCTCCGTCCGCGGAGGTTTACATGGCTAATGCATCAGCCGTGATGCAACTCAAAATTAAGCTAATTGGCAAAGGGCAGCATTAATCAATTAATTTAATGCAGATTGCACGAGATGCATTAGCGCGGCGCGACCCACGCCGAGTCCTTTGAGAAACAAGCGAGCGTTTTCAGCCATTAAAACGCAGTTATTATCCCGATAGCCATCTGCGGCCGCTTTCCGTGCCCCGTGGAGCCGCATTACTCCAGAAATCACTAGTTTACAATTGGGCGATTCAAATTATTACGTAAATAATTAACGCGCGCCCGCGCGCCGCGCCGCTGCGCCGCTTTATGGCGCGTTTTAATAAGGGTAAGGGGGTTGTAAATAATAACGAACATTATGTCTACAAAACATTACCGGCTATCGGGCCATCTTTGACATGCAATGGAACAAATATTCCTGCAGCGCGCGGCTTGGGGAATTCATTATCTGATCTGTTTTTTGATAACTTTGTTTGTAACTATTCATTTGGTAAATTGATATGTGTGTATGATAAATGGAAGATGCATTATTTAAAAACGACGGGGTCATTTGAAATACGAAACCCTGCGTTGTTACTGCGCGCTTATGACCTTTTTCTGCTTTGTGAACTGGGATTCTAATTTTTCTTTAACTTACTCAATTCGCTTGTGTTGATATGCATTTATATATCTTGCTCAAAGGGAATGAACTAAATTCGCAACAAAATTGTTACCTTATAGTTGTGTCCAGATTTACAGGTACTAAAACAAATTGAACAGTCTGCCTAAAATAAATGAATTACAACATAAAAAAACCAAAAACAACAAAGTATACAGATATACAGCTTCAAAACATACTTCTACAGACACAGACGACTAATGTTCTGAAACAGATGGGTACACTACTAAATCTCTTGACAGAATTTATGTCTAGACTCACATAATGGCACAATCAATAAAAATTGTAGTGTGGAATGTAAACGGCTTTTAAACTACATTATCTTCATATCTAATGTATTATTTCAAACACCCAGACTGCATGGCACATGAAGGCACAGTATATAGCCAAAAATAAAATACAAACTGACAGTATTATTACCTAGGGAGACCTAGCAAAACTAATACTCTCAGCTGTCTATTTCCCTCCAAAGTATAACAACAAACAACAGGATTATAAAAACTTTTTTAAAAATTTAGGTAATAAATTTGTTGCCGGTGATTACAATTTAAAAAATGTCCGATGAAGTTCTCAAATCACAAAAACTAAATACAGACAGCTGCTGTGTGCTATAAGCCAAACAACCTAGGGTTTTATCGACTGGTGAACCTGCATATTGTCCATTTAATAATAATAAGATACCAAATCTGGTAGACTTCTGTGTCACATAGGAGATAACGTGCGACTGTTCACTACCACATCATATTTTAATTTGACGTATGACCATACACCAATTAGAGTAAATATGTATGCAAAAATCATTAAAAAACAGAAGGAACTATGTTCACATAACAAACTTCAGAAAGAGGCTAGATCGATTAATCAGAATGAATACACCACTTAAAGCTAAAGCTAACATAGAACCAGCCGTTGAAGAATTAACCAAACCGATTCAAATCTTTGTATCACACACCACCAAAGTCCCCGATAAGAAAACTCAATAACGAATGGGCCCGTTCCGACCAAGAAAAGGCTGACACCTTTGCAACCCACTTATCCTACGTTTTCCAAGCAGCAGAACCAATACCTGGCGTCCCAAACGATGATGTTGAAGACTTTCCTGACATACCCTGTCAAATGTCACCACCAATAAAAAGCATTACCCTACCAGAAGTTAGAAATGAAGTAGCCACGCTAAACCAACACAGAAGTCCGGGATATGATCTAATATAACCGGGCAAATACTAAAAACGCTACCTCGCAAAGCTCTCGTCCTTCTCACAACAATTTTCAACCAAATGCTAAGCCTTTGCTATTTTCCTATTGTATGGAAATACTCAGAAATAATAATGATACATAAAAATGGTAAATCATTCCATGAACCATCGTCGTACAGACCTATAAGCTTACTACCTATTGCTTCTAAAATATTTGAGAGGCTATTACTCAAACGGCTACAAGAAGACTACCAACTAGCACACTTGCTGCCTAACTCTCTGTTTGGGTTTCGCGAAAATATGTCAACGATTCACCAAGCATACAGAATAGTCAATCAGATATCCAAGAGCATCGAGGACAAAAAATTTTGCAATGGTGTATTCTTAGATTTATCCCAAGCGTTCGATAAAGTGTGGCATAAGGGCCTCCTGTACAAGCTCAAAAATATGGTTAATAACAATTACTAAATCCTCCTAAAATCTTACCTTACCGACAGGAATTTCTCCGTGAAGCACAACGGTGCAATCTCTCTCCATTACCCCTGAAACGAAAAACACCATTATTGCTGCATATGCGAATGACGTTGCTATCCTATCCTCAGATGATGATCCTGTAACATCTTACCAAAACATGCAAACTCACCTAAAACAGCTTAGTGAATGGTACAACAAGTGGCGAATCAAGATCAACTAATCTAAATCTATCCAAGTAACATTCACCACACCCACCAAAGCCTATCCTCTTGTAACAATAAATGGAGTCCTTGTACCAGCAAAACCAGATGTTAAATATCTAGGGCTACATTTAGATCAACGCTTAACGTGACAGAAATACATAAAGACGAAGCGAAAACAGCTGGTGCTCAAACTCAAACGGATGTATTGGCTCATGGGCCGTAAATCAAAACTTTCCACCAAGAATAAAATTCTTCTTTACAAAACGACGCTAAAACCGATTTGGTCTTATGGTGTGCAACTCTGGGGCTGTGCCAGACCTACCTGAGTAAAAACCATACAAACATTTCAAAACAAAACACTTCGTGCGATTGTAACGCGCCGTGAAGACCTGAAAATCCCATACATCACTGAAGTAATTGATACCGTCGCCACCAATTATCGAGACTGCCTTACAGAAAATCCAAACGATCTCATAGAGAACCTATACACGGATGTTCCGCTCAACAGAAGACTTAAAAAAACATGGCCTGCAAACCTACCCCAACAACACTAAGTAGTAGTGAAATATAAGGAGAAACGTCAGTGGACATTTCCCTTTATTTCCCGTATATCACATTTACTCAGTACTCCTAGCGAAGTAGATTGTAAATTTACAGTATATGTTAATTTAAAAAAAATAAAAATCTTTGTATAGCAATCAATACCAGAACAGGAAGAAAATAAGTTTAATGAAACTTGTCCTAAGGTTGTCAGGCAGATGATTACAAATAAACGGAAAGCTAGAAAGCGATAGCAATTAACCAAATCCAATACACAGACTATCCATTTCGGAAGACTACCAAAAAGTTAAAAATACTGCTTCTATAAAGAGAGGATGAGCAAGAACTCTAAACCAAAGGACCACAGTTGCAGAACAACTTTCTTGGGCACTTAAACCTGAAGAAGAACTTAAAATGCGAACAATTCTAGAAGCCCCGCACCAACTGGCGCTACCTCTAAATCCCTTTATTATCCTAGAAGTTGAAACTATACTAAAAAAGAAATACATCAAAAAACCATCAGAAGAATCCTACAAGAAGTTTCTGAAAAACGTATTACTTTAATCACCCATATATTGAACGCCATACTAGGAGTTAAATGCTTTTCCAGCCAGTGGAAAGTTACATAGATCATCTTGATCAATAAACTAGAAAAAGATCCAACGGGTGTCGCATTGTGCGGGCCGATTGGCCTATTATTGGTACTCCCAAGGCATTTGAGAGACTTTTCTTGAAACGAATCGACCATTGCTAAAAGAGTACAGTGCAATACCAAATCACCAATTTGTATTCAGACGTAGAACAAATTGACAGACTAGTCAGCATAATTAATCGAGACTTGAAAGAAAAACGCTATTGTGCAGCGGTATTTTTAGATCTTTTCTAGACTTTCAACAAAAGATATACCCCATTCTAAGCTTTTACCTTTCTGATAGGCATTTTTGCGTTAAAAATCAAGAGGTTTATACTAAATTGTATCCAATATATTCAGGCGTGCCTAAGCAAGTGTGATGGGGCCAATATAGTCAGGCATCCTGACAATCAGAATGACAACCTCTTATACTAACAATGCCGTTACATTGACATCCCATTTCAATCCAGTAGCTGCTTTTGGTAATCTACGTCTCCACCTGAATAAACTAAAAATTGGTTCATAAGATGCAAACATAAAGCAAACGAGACGGAGTCAGCGCACGTTACTTTTAATATAAAAATAGATACCTGTCTTCCAGTAACTGTGAATGGAATACTGATACCAACAAATGAACGACACTAAATACTTAGGTATACACCTAGATAGAAGACTTACTTGGCAGAAGCATAAGTTCACGAAGCGCAAACAACTGGGCCTAAAATTTCGAGAGATATATTGGCTATTTGGTAAACAATCTCGACTAGAACTAGAAAGTAAGCTGTTACTCTATAAAACGATATTGAAACCGATATACACTTAAGGAATACCTTTATAGGAAACAGCCAGCAACTCTAATATTAAAATACCGCCACGTTTTAAGAACAAGATGCTACAAATATTAGTTAACGCGCCATGGTATGTGCCAAATATATATATTCCAACAGATCTCTCTTTAATTAAAGTAACTACTTTGTAAATAGCAGTCTTATGCGATTCTCTTCTTGTCAACATCCATTGTAATAATACATAAAATATACCATGTAATCATGACTCTCTAAAAAGCAGTAAACACACAGTCCAAGTAACGGTCATAAAACAAAAAAGACACCAAAGAGTTGACTTTGCACAAACAGGACAAGGTGACATCTAACAATAAAATATAAGAATTTACAAACATTCTTACTGCAATTAGACTGTAATAAACTAATATCACGAGTTTTTGTTAAGCTTCACTTAGCATCAATAAATAATTGCTAGGTATCTACTCAGGGAAGAATCAAGAAGCTTTCTAATGACCGTCTGGGTAATGGTTTCCCATTCTGTCTAATTTATCTCACATGTGCTCTATTAAGTTGAGTAGGGAACTGGTTAGACAAGTCGAGAACATTGAGCCTCTTTTGCTAAAACCGCTCCACAAATATTGTGTATCCAGAAAAATCGTGCGTTCAATACCTACTAGTGAAGTCATTTCCTTGGAACAGAAGCAATCCCATACCATCATACCCTACCACTATATTTGACGATAGCAATCTGGTACTTGAAATTACTAGTGCCCTTGAACCGTCAAATACTGTTACTCCATCTCTGCCAAACATCATATTTTTATTCTCGTCGAACCAAATGGTCCTATCCCACCCTGTAAGGGTTCAGGTTTAATATCGTGATTTCCTTCATGTGACACAATTTTTATTGTTCAAAAAGTTAATTTTTATGAAAATGGAGGAAGCTTAAAATGCTTAGTCTAAACAAGTCCTAAAAGTAGTAATTGTATTTTAATTTTTTTGTTATATTTTTAAAAACGCTTTACATATTTTGTACATCTGTGGGCATGTTCGGAGTGAAAGATTCCCCGCTTTCTTTCTTATGCACTCTGTAATCAACTATATGTTCTCACCACTCCTCTCTTTTAGCAGACTTTCCACCTTGTCACCAACTGCACATTCAGATTTGAATTTTGAAAATGTGTATATCACAATATATTTAATTTCTATGCTCTATAAAAATTTAATTGCCCCCCTGTGGGGCGTATTTCCTACGTTGGAAACCACGACAATAAGATCAACATATTTTTACTAATACAAAAAAATAAAAAATAGATATGCTACTTCTAAAGAGACATTATTACATTTTTATATTTGTTTGTCTACACAGATCTAAGCGTTCTTTGTTGGTCAGCCTTTTTCAAAGGTTTCCCTCGTTTCATCCTCCATATATTCTTTGATTAAAACAGCTTTCTTAATGCTCCTATACGTTTTAATCTTATAATAAGTTTCTTTTGGATCTCAGTATTTTCTTGTAATCCGTACTATTTATTGCATTAAATTTTAGCTCCTTAGCTTCTTAGTTTCAAATAATTTGTTTTGTTTTCGTTAATTTTCAATCCTTTGTTCATAGCGGCATGTTGTAATTCTCTTAAATTCTGTCTTGTTCACGTTCTTTCTTATACAGGGTTGTATCCAGAAGTAGTAGGACTATTTTCTTTCCGCGCGCGCGGAGCGATGGAGGGGGTCTGCAAGACCAGATGTTATGGAGGGGAGGCTTGGGAATAGGTTTCGACCTTCGCCAGTCGCCTGCGTGCGTTAGTTGAGTGTAGACAACTGTTTTAGTGACCTCCTGTTGTGACGCCTCGTCGTCAGTTGCGATGGAGCTAAATTTGGAGCAACGGTACGCCACCAAGTTTTGCTACAAACTTGGAAAATCAGCGACCGAAACCAAGGACATGCTTACGCAGGCCTACAAGAAGGATACCATGAGCCGTTCCTCGATATTTGAGTGGCACAAGTTGTTTCGGGAGGGGAGGAAACTCGGCGAGGACGACCAACGCGCCGGGCGTCCGTCAACCTCGCGAACGGACGACAATGTGCTGAAAGTTAAGCAACTTTTGAACTCTGACCGACGGTTGGGCATTAAATTAATTAGTGATGAGCTGAATCTTTCGTACGGGACAGTCCAACGCATCATCACAGAGGATTTGTCGATGAGAAAAGTGTGCGCGAAAATGGTGCCGAAAGTGTTGAGTGACGAGCAAAAAGAACTGCGTATTGAGATTTCCCAAGAAATACTGAACTGTTTGGAAGAAGACGAACATTTTCTCGATAATGTCATCACCGGAGATAAAACCTGGGTCTTCCAATACGACCCGGAAACAAAACGTCAGAGCGAAGAGTGGCACATCGTCGTAGCATTGACCATAATCAGTTTGTACCTCTAGGACAGACTGTAAATGCAAGATTTTACGTGGAAGTGCTCACACGGCTGCGAAATCGGATCAGACGCGTGCGACCAGACCTGGTGGGGAAGTGGAAGCTCCACCATGACAACGCGCCTTGCCACGGCCGTGGATTGTGAGGGATGTCCTGGCCAAATTCAACGTTTTCACGTTGCCTCCCCCCCCTCTACAGCCCTGATGTGGCACCGCCGGACTTCTTCCTGTTCCCCCAGATCAAGAGGCAGCTCAAGGGGCATCGTTTCGACTCGGTGGAACCAGTCCAAGCGTTAACGACGAGGGCGCTGAACAGCATCCCGGAGGACGACTTCCAGAAGATCTTCGCGACCTGGAAGGCTCGCTACTAGAAGTGTGTGGATGCCCAAGGGGTCTATTTTGAAGAGTATTAAGTCGATGTACCAAAATATTCAATAATTTTTTTTTAAAATCAATTCTACTCATTACCCTACCCTCATTGACACTAAATTCTCCTGAGTTACATCCATATACTGATTTTAACGTTTTGTTAGTGTCATTTATATAAGTTTATTAGTAATACTAAATTTTGTTCTATATTTCCTGTATTATAAAAATTTGTTATATAGTTATATTTTTTCTAACCTTATTTATATTAATAAGTTTATGTAACATTCTTTATTATTGTTACTGTTATTTCTAAAGCCTTTTTTGTCTATTTGTATCAGCGACACTTTTTTTATTTTTAAATATATTTTTTTAAACTTACATATTAATTCAAATATACACATTCATGCAATATTTATCATCCTTCTTTTAACCTTTCTGTTGCAATTCTTGTTAACCCAATAACTGAATCTCGTCAGTTTTTCTTCCTTGCCATTTCAACATTTTCTGAAACTTTTCGCTAATTGTTCGGATTGGTTTACTTTCTTCGTATTTTATAAATACTGTTCTTGTCTGATCTTGATGTTTCTAATTTCTAATGTGCCACAAAAACAACTATCTTGTGTGTTTTTTATAATTTTTTCTAAGTTTTGTAGACGGTTTTCTAAGGAATTTTTTTCCTACAAATTGTCCTTACATATTTCTTAGCTTTTGTGAATGCTCGAGTTTAATAATTTTATTTTAGTATATTTTCTATGTTCTTAACACCTACACTAGACGATAATTTATTTTAAGTGTGTGTGTGTGTGCTACTTTTTTGACAGCATTCTTTACTTAATTCATACAAATTTTGTTTTAAAATAGGGAGTTAAGCAAATTTAAATGTGCTGTTTATGTAACATATAGTATGTTTTATGGTTTATTAACATTAATAATTATTTATCTACATACATCTATCACTTTCTCTATTTTCCCAAATCTGAATAGTCTTCTCAGATGTTCTTCCAAATACTTCTTACGAATATTTTGTAATCAATTTATCAGTGTTTGGAAATATTGTTTTCTTAACAGCTTTTTTTAAATATTACGATGCAATTGCAACACCAACGTCTAATCAAAAAGGTGGTCGTCTCAAAGCACAACGTTTTTGGATGGTATCAAACTTAACTTAGAATTTGAGCTGATAAGGAAAGTACCGGTGGATCTCACGACTGCTAAGCTATTTGCTCTTGGCATCTATAATATTATTAAGGTTTCTGTCTAGCCGATGACGACTCTTTGTCAGTACAATCAGCGGATTAATTTCAAATCATTAAGTAAAACCAATACTCAACTTAATCTATCGTCTCCTGCAACAAATTTACAATTAATAAAGTTGAACGAACAATGTCATTCTTGTGCTTTCGATCATCAATCTGAGCAAGTGACTCATTAGACATTGAAAAGAGCTAGAAGATTCTCGTCTTCAGCAGTTTTATTTGTAAAAGACAAGCAAATTTTGGGTATCAAGAAATATGGTTTTTATTAACATTTTTTGTTGAAACTCTCAGTGTTGATCTCCACTACTTACAAAAACTGTTTTGAATTATATTACACCTTCTGTTGGTTTTCAGAAGCCTTTTAGAAGCACTCTATACTCTAGAAATAATAACTTTTAGGCAACGCTCAACCACCTTTTGTACTCAAAGTAATAGTCCCACTATATCCAAGTCTTCTCTTTTTGGAGAGCCCGAATTTTCAAACAAGAAACGACTTTAAAATACATTATTCGAATGCTCAACTAAGAAGAAAATTTCAAGGACAAAGCTCCTTTTAGCTCAGAGAACTTTAATCTCGTTAAAAATAAATATGAGTGCAGGGCCAGGTTTTAACTTTTTCTACAAAAACCACTTTATATACATTAAAGAGAAGAGCTTGGACGTGTAGCATTATCTTAGGATACAAGCAGTGCTGGTTAGACATATAAATAATTTCCAGAGAAAGATACTTGTATTACACAAAACAAAACTTCTTATGTATTTTATAAATATCTACGTAAGTATAGTTACTGATTTATAAAAAATCATGCAATAGATAGAAACAGGTAATATCTTTTATCACGCATACTTGTTACCCCCAAACATATTTCTCCGAAGAGTAATATGAAAAGAACTGATGATTTGCTTTCAGAGAACCTTTGCATCTCAGTAATTTTTACGAGCAAAATAAGTGAAAAAGCATTTTATCTATTACACTCTCAGTCATTATAAAAAAGTTGTAGAAGAGTATTATTACTTTATTATTATCAAAATTTTGTACACGCTCAATTCTCTAGTTACGCTACACTTTCGTATGATGCGTACGAGAAAGATTACCGCTGGCTGTGCTAACAGTCGACTTGTACTGTCTACTGTATGGCCCAACTTCATAGCCTATTTCAGAGAAAACTCAATAGCGAGAACTCCATTTGCTTTACCTCAATTTCCTTTCACATTAATAAATGGTAAGATTTTTTCTTTCTGAAGATAAAATAAAAAATTCTACAGAAACAGTGGCAGCGTCAATGGGTGCAGGGATGTTTTTGCCACGATAAAAACTCAGCACAATGAAAATCTGGAGGTGGGGCTAAAAAGTCTTATTAAAAGAAATCCAAGCGTTGGCTATAACGCCATACAATCTGCTACAAGGGTTTCAAATACGTGGAACAATTAAAATGGTTCTTTGTTCCAATCACCTTGCAAACACATCTGCCAATTATCTTTTTTATTTTGAGAAGTTTGTCTTTATAACCCATAATGATATTTTAGAATCACGAAATAATTTTTTAGACTTTTCCCCATCTCAATTATTCATTTATTCTACTTTTCTAACATTGCTACATACACAGAGACATCAAGTCTCTTTTTGATATCATTCTTCTATTCTATTCTTCTATTTTATTTATTATTTTCTATTTTTTCTTCAATGTTAGTTCAAATTATTTGTCTTACACATTTAAATCGCTTATAATTCTACCCCTGTTTTTAGGTCGACTATGTTGTAATTCACTTGTGTTTAGTGTATCACTACACTATACCAGCGTTATAAACGCAACTTTTTATATCGATGCATTTTTGTTACTTCTATTAATATTATTAATTCTTCTTCTTAATTTTTGTATTGTGCTACACCATTTGTGTATTTGGAACTAATAGTATTTTGATTTGTTTCAATATTCTAATATATAAGGCCGTCGAGGTAAATTCGGAAAGTTAATCATGAAAATACTATTAAAATACAACAAAAATTAAATTATTTACACGAGACTTTAATTTGAAACAATTAAAGTACATAGCACTGTAAACCCCATCAGCGGCCATGAGCTTCTTGAGCCGAGATCCAAACCTGCTGCCGGCCAACACAATTTACGTCTTGTTTGTATGTGTCATTACCTCCATGATGGGGCTCTTAAGCTGCTCGCTCACATCTCATACATAATAGTCAGAGGGATCACAGTCGGGGTTGAAGGACGCCCGTAAGTCGCGGGACCAGCGGTAATGCAAATTGTTGTATAGCTACGCCTTGTGGGCTCGAGCGGAGTCTTGCCGGAACATGCACTCCCGCCCAGTGACCACCTTCTTTATCCAAGACTTGATAGCTCTTTCCCATATTGATATAATTATCGACGATCACCTTCAGACCTTCATCACTGCTCACAAGTCCAAATACCACCACAGAGGCGGGAAACTTTGTATGCATGGCGGTAGGTACTTAGAGGCATCTTGGCATATCTAACGGTTATGTTGAGGATTTACCTTCTTATCCTGAATGAAATTCTTTTTGTCCGAAAAGACTTGTAGTACAGGTCTTGGTGCAGTGTTAAACCCCTCCATACCCGTTTATTTTGTCCGGTCAGTCATGATCCGCTCAGGGACCTGATCTTCTCTTTCAATTCGCGAACAAATTCACCACTTTTCTTGTGATGAAACAGTTGGCTCTGAGTTACCCTATCAACAGTTATCTTCTTTTGGTGATCACATTCTCTGTACTTCCTAGCTATGTAAATTTGAGTTTTTTAAAGCCAAACAACACAGTAATTTCTGACGGGGAATTTTCGGTATGAAAGCATTCGAGTATAGCAGCTCTGCGTCAAATTTTTTTTAATCCAAGTTGTTTCTTCTGTTGTACTCTTTGTAACCTAATCCATTGGCTAGTTTTAAATCACCTATCTATTTAATAAATCGAAGTTCTTTTTATCTACATACGTTAAAAAATGGATATTTTACTCTATACGATAATTCCTTGTTTTAAGCCATAGCGCTTTCCACTTTTAACATATACGTTGATACTTTTAAATATACTTTTATGTATCCGATTCTCTTAGAACCCAAGTTTTTGTTTAACCCTAATTTTCGAACTACAGTAATTAACGAGTTATTCGTGCCTCGAGTGGTGCTCTCCAAACCCACAAACACCGACGCAAAGAGAGCAGCGACAGTTATGGATATTGTTGTTGTCAGCAGTCATCGAGTCCCGAAGGGCTTCGGCCGGGTGTCAACCCCCAGCACAATGTCTCTATTAGGCATTGTGCCCAGTCTATTAACACGTATTTAAAGCCATTGTGCTGTCAGGGACACCCAGGTTCTGCCCTCCGCCGAAAATCAGCTCCTGTATGGCTCATTGTGCGCCTGATGCACTCGGAATCTAAATGGCCATCAGTTATTTAGGGCTAATTGCTTGAGAACCGTGCAGCTCGGCGAGCGGGAAGGATTCTGGCGCGCCACGTGGAGTCCAGCGGCGGAAGAAGGAGCAAGTCCAGGGCTGCCGCGACAAAATATGACAAAAACATGACAAAAATATGACATTCACAACTCATTAACCGGCAACAAACGCAAGTAACCATCCAGAACGCCGCGATAACGGGCTTGGCCGGCTAAAATTCAAAATCAGCAAATCGCGGCGATTACGAACAGTATGAGCGTAATGACGGCAATTTCGATAGCTCAAGGTTGATGGTTACTGGGACCCATGTATCTATGTGTGCAAATCTAGCGCGGTTCGCTTTTTGATACAATTTAAATAACGTTGTTCGTGCGTAATGAGGAAACAGATAGAACAACAGTAAACTGGCATAGAAAATAGCAGTTCAGGGCTCAATAATAAATGATAATGGTAATAAAGAAAACTTAAAACAATTCTGTTATTACACAAGACAAACAATAAGAAAACTTGAATATTTAAAAAAATCAAGCCTATGCTATGAAAAAAAACATGAAAGATAAAATGTCAAGAGATTTAAAAATTGTAAAATATTCTTATGCCAGCTACAAGTCGCTATACAATTTTTTTAACCAAAATGCTTTGCTTGACCGCTTCTTTACCTAAACTATAAATGGCACCTTAACATGAAAATTGGGCTACCGGTAAAAAAGCAAATTTTGGTGTTAATTATAGTTTCGTCGTAACTCACTTTCTTGCGCCCGTAGCTTCCCTTAATTGGACAGAATTAATTAAAACCGAAGAATTGCCGGAAGAAACTTTTCTCTCCACGGACAGATTATTTCGTCAAAACCCGGTCCACATAATGAACGAATAATGCGCCCCGAATTTATTACGTTATTAAATCCAACTGCACGTTTAGCTGCACCCCATCCCTCTCGGTCAGCCCCCGGCGACCTCCCGGTCTCCCGTTCATATTTCTTCCTTTTTACGTGTCACGGCTAACACAGATGATGACTTATAAATTGGTCGAGACTATAACAATCTGCGGATATTTACCACCCCGGCTGTGTAAGCGAGTATAAATTATCCCTGTGAAAGGAAGGGCCGTCCTGGGCGTGATCCCGTGTGAGGTCTGAAGGGCCGTGTATAATTACCGGGACACCTTTTGTCCGAGCAGCTGCCACCATCGGCGATTCGATGAATTAAATTCGGCGCCCGGGCCGAGGTAAAAATGGCACCGAGCTGATTCCGTCGTTCCTCTCACCCCTTGAGCGTGACTATAAATAGAGCAATTTTGCCATCGCCAGGTAACCAAAACTGTTATCACCGAGAACTTTTGATTGCGCCCAGAAGGTGTCTTCAATCCTCAGCCCCACCTGAGTGGAAATGAACGAGCGTCCTGCCTCCAACGTGACAAAATTTATATGTTCATGCTTAATTCGGGGTGATTATGTTGCAGTAATTCAAATGAGAGGTGGCGCGGCGAACAATGGCGGATTATTCAATTCGCCTAATTGGGCCGGCGTTGGGCACTCATTTACATTTCAATTAAAGTTAGGAATTGGAGCCCGTCTTGCCGTAATTGCCGGGGCTTTCGTTATGTCAAGAACATCTGTCGGGAAGTTGAAATACAAGCAAAACCATCAATTAGAATGGAGTAACTTGGTCGAAAGCGTGGAGTATGCGCTGCGTTTTGAACTTTCTGAGGCTATGATTGAAATTTTTTGTTGGTTTTTTAAATATATTTATAACGTTTTTAGGTAAGGTCAATACCTTATTTGTTACTTTAAAAGTTTAATAAAATATTTTACATCTGCAATTTCTATAATTATTATAACAAAACTTGTAAGTTGTCGGTTGTTTGGTGATAAATATTTTTACTAAAACCTAGCAAAACGACAAAAACGTAGAATTTTGAGATGTCTCTTTTAATAATAATTAGTTGGAAAATTGTACTTACAACTTATACTAACGACTTTTTTAAGATGCTAAAAATCCTTTAACGAGAGAAAATTTTTAAATATCTCTAAAAGAAATAAATATGTATTCACGCCTTTCTAATGTTTAGTGCTTTATGTCCTATCGTTGCTTTTTTGCTTTAAAAAGTTTACATTTTGATAACAAACTACATAAAATGCTGAATGTCTTCCTTCAATATTTTTGTTGTTGATGTAGTTCAATGCTGTCTACTATACAATCTCTGAAATAAAAATAAAAAGTTGGCAAACACAAATTAAAAAGAAATAAAAATGCCCACTTTTTTATTGTAAAGTTGCTTAAAGATTATTTATAATTTTTGATTCGCATCACTAAAAATAGATTACGCCTTTGACGTGATGCTTATGATCAAAGAATATCTGCATAGGCCAAAGGTATAGGAATTTTGTTGAAGGTTTATGTTGAACAAAAATTTAATTTTTAGAACGTTGCACTAATCGTGTATACAACGGTGTAAAAGGTCTTGCACGCACAGTTAGTCACAATGATATTCTAAAAATAGTACATCAAAAATTTTAACTACATAAGAAATACCACAGAAAGGAAAATTTATTACTATTACAGACGTGTACAAACTAGACAATAATTTAAATATTTGATTACTAACCCTTTATTCTTAGTAAGCCATTTGACATTTTTGGACCATATAATTTACCAGTTTCTGTGGTTTCTCCTTTCAAACACCATTTGATTAGTTTCATTTTTATTGTGGTTTCATTTTTAGATATAATGGTATTTTTTATGGAATTAAAATCCGAATATCACACAGGCTAGTGCATGTTATTCTACAGTACTTTGTAGCATTGATTACCTCAGCTATGATATGTAGTTGACCTACTCATTGGGTAGGCATGCATCCCCAAGCCATGACAGCAATTGAATATTTAATTGTTAAAAGTACGTAATTTGATATTTACTGCAAAACCTCAAAGCATACTATTTGCAACTGAATTCTGTGGGCTAGTTCTATGTTCCTTAGCTTAATGTAAATAAAAGCTTTTTTAATGATTTATATATTTTAATCCACAAGTAAGAAATTCTTGTCTCACGGTACACACAATAGCAAAGACAGTTTTGTACTAAAATTTTGTCAAACCAATGAAATTAAGATTTATATCAACCGGACTTGCCTGTAAATATAAAGTAGTGAATAATTTTACTAATGTAAAACTATTTAATGACGTCATTTATCATGGCAACTTGACCTCGCTTCATTTTATACAGGGGGTTTTCGTTATGTTCATCATCCGCCTTCCTCAAAATTATACAAATGGTGTATATGGTTATTTGTTTATTTATATAATTAAGATACAATATTCAGAATATTATATTTGCTATATTCTATGTATACAGTTCCGCTTACGGTTACGGGTCCTTTGCCGTTGGCGATGTTAATTCTTGCTATTCGGCAATTCGGTGTTCGAATTTGCGACTCTTGTTCCAAACCCATATTTTTGGGGATGTTGATAAAATCATTAGTGTTATTAATAAATACTAATTGAAATACATCTTCCTCTCTTCTTTCTAGTCCTCATTCGTCCACTGTTGGACGAAGGCCTCCCCCATGAAATTCATAGATGGTCCAATAAGTAAAATATAGCCCTGAGTTGAAAATCAACTTAAAACGTATTTAGATATCAGATTGTATTCGTACGTAAATTTAAAATACGTAAATTTATAAAATTTTAGATATCTACAAGAAAAAAATTAAACCTACCCGGTTAGAACATTAAAATGTATTTCCAAAAGTAAAATCAATTGTGCAATAAATTACTGGGATTGCCTGGGAGTCCCAGTTGAGGAAACAGCCTCTGGAACTCTGTTAGGTGTATAAATAAGTTCTCAGCTTTTTTCTGCAAAATTAAAGTCTTATTTAAAAACAAACAAAAAAAACTTAAGTATCAAAGTATTCTCCGTTGGCATCGATGACTTTTTGCCATCTTTCGGGTAGCTTGCGAATTCCCTGGTGATAGAAGCTCACCGGCTTCGAGACGATAAAGTTATAGATGCATTTTCGGACTTCTTCTTCTGTCTTGAAGTGCGTATCAGCCAAGTGATGCTGTAACGACCGGAATAAATGATAATCGGAAGGGGCCATGTCTGGGCTATACGTCGAATGTGGAAGAAATTCCCAGCCGAACGCGTCTGCAGCTCATCCGCGTCAAATGTTTGAGGGCGTCTAGCGCAGCCAGTCTTCAAGACTAAACTCTTCTCCGCGAAATATTTGGTACCACTTTGCATGACTTACAGCATTCTCACCATACGCAGCACAAATCTTCCGGTGGCTTCAGCAGCGTTTTTCTTAAGATGAAACGCGAATTGGATAGAAAATCGAATATGCTCTTTTGTGGTTGCCATCGTGAACACAGCTGATTATTCATCATCAAACGCCAAATCGCATGATGTTTCAAAAGACCAAATGTCATTGCTTTAAAACCGCAAGAGAGCGGGCTAATACGTTACATGTAAACGATGATTTGCGTCCTGTGAAATCTAAAGCTGAGAACTTATTTATACACCAACTACATTTCCAATTTCTACAAGTGAGCCAGGTTACGGGCACCAATTCAGAAGAGTTATGCCTTTTTAACGTATTGTTCTGCGTATCACGTTGTGTAATGTTCTAATAACTGATGAGATATTCATTATCTCTGAAATATTCAAAAAATTCGAGAAATAAAAAATATGTCATAATTGTTTAATCGTATTAAGAAGGATTGTGACATAAATGAAGAATTTTGACACTTTATGATAGTTAGCCAAATGTTCCGTCAATCAGAAAATTTATTCCATTAGGCGATCTTTTTAATTATTATTGTTTAATTCGTTTCAAGCGGCAAAAGTTTATAAGTTTTGAAGTTAATAATATATTAACAGTTACAATATCTTGATAATAATATTTATATTCTGCTAGTGTTTTTGGAACACCAGCGTGACTAAAGAGGATATTCGTGTTACTGACTGTCAACAAGATGGATCTCAGGGCCGAGGATCAAAAACAGCAGCGTGTTCGGGTATGCAAACACCCTCTCTACAGCCCGAAGTTACTACCTTGCGATTATCATTTGTTTGGGGCATTAATAGAACCACTGGGATAACAGAGATTTGATGATGATGTTACTGTTAGAGCGTTCGTGCGCGATTGCCTGGTGTCACGACCACCTTCATTTTACGATAGCGGGATCAATAAACTACTTATCCATAAGGAAAAATATGTTTCTAAGTCAAGCGATTATAGATTATATAAAAATAACTTTGTATATGTCTTTATGATGCTTTAATAAATTTAATAATTTCGGTTTACAATTAATTCGCCCTTATACATGCATTCAAAGAATACCCCAATTATACACTCTGTTTTAATTTGCTTGCCCCGTCATTTTTATTTTAACAATTATAAAAAATTTAACTGGACTAAAAAGAGAGTAAAAGTCCTTAAACAGTCGCAAAAAAAGCATTACATAATAAATATTTATCTGCACTCATATTATCTCCATAACTCGTTTAAAATACGAATAGCCAAAATACGATTTTAAGCACAAATATTAGCGAATTGCTTAGTCTTAATACATGAATATTTTATCTACAGTTTTAAAAATGCCTCTTCCAAAAATAAGATGAATTTTAGAGAATTTCCTTTCTCTCTCTAAATTTTTTACATAGTCGATAAATCAAATGTTAGATGTTAGTTCAGATATTATATCTCTTGCGGAATCCAACTTGTTCTAAAAAAATTTAAATGGTGATGTTACACTCCGCGACAGAAGTTCGGACTCGCCTTAGATTTCAACGACCACCTTCAGGGTATATTTATATTAGTAGGAGTTACAAAATCCACATTAAAAATCTATAATAAGTATTCGTGGGAGTAGTTTATTTCACAAAATTTAAATCCAGTGCGGCAAAAGTTTGGACCGCCCTAGCATTTCAAATCTGTTTGACCACCTTTTGTCTTAACAGTTTTCTCCAAGCGATTAACATATTTACAATAAAGGTCCGAAATGATATCTGGCGCAAGATTGCCTTTAACCCAGGTTTCTTTGTCGCTAGCATAAGCAAAACGCCATAGATGGCCCCGAACGCCTTCCATGATGTTCAAATCGGGCCAGGCCAGGCGATGACTCGAATATTTTTCTGTGGCGCATTATCTTGTTGCCAAAACCATGCTTTTGGCTACCTTGCTTGCGGATCCACGAAATGAACGTTTCTCGCAAATATTTTTTGCACTTCTCCGAGTCGTACGGACTAGCAACAACCTCAAAAGGTGATTCAAAAATTAATATAGCCCATTTAAATATAAAAAACCAACTTTTACCAACAAGTGACAATTTGAGCAAATTTCACCAAGAACCATGATCCTTCCGCCGCTACTTAGGTGCTTGAGTTGCTCCAATTGTGCAATTTCAGTGCCATATGAGCCGAAATTACTTGTACTATCCAGTAAAAAACGCTTTTCATCCGAGAACTTCCCAGTTGAAAAATCAGTACCATCAGCCAATGAAAGTTTGCAAATCGGAGACGTGTTAACTTTGGAATCTTTTTTTGGCATTTCTATAAGGGAATCGGAGCCTCTTCAAAATACGTTGCATTGTTCACTTTGAGCATCTCAACTTGTAGCTAGAAATGATCGATTTTGATGTCACTTGATGACTCTGCTAGACTTCTCTGGTGACAAATCGCTTAATGTTTCTCTCTCTTTTGGAAATTGTTGATCGTGGACCGCGGGCAATTCTTGGCACCGTATTTCGACCAACACCGTGATCTCGATTCTTCATTCCACCGCCGTTTCGGTGATCCTCCAATGTGTCATTTGGCTTTTCTTCGGACAACATTCTGCCAAATATATAGAATTATTGAAAATTGTTCATAGAAGCTAATATTAGAAAGCGACGCGCAAACACAAGCAAAAAATCATAAAAACAATAAATCTGCAGAGGGTCCAAACTTTTGTCGCGCTGGATTTTGAATTTTACGAAATACATTACTTCCCTGAAAACTTATTACAAATTTTTTATGTGTCTTTTGTAACTCCTACTAGTACACATATACCCTGAAAGTTTCAGCTCAAACGGCTAAGTAGTCGTTGAAATCTGAGGGGTGTCCAAACTTTTATCGCGTAGTATAGTCAATTGTTTATTACTCCCATAAAAAGTTGATAAATCTGTGATAACAGAGGGTGGCCCAATACTTGTATAAATTATATCTGTTTCATCTTTTTGAAAAATAATATGAATATATAATATATATGAAAATGTGATTCTAACTTTACAATTAGGTAGACACCACACAATCTATATCATTCATCTAAAGCTTTTTACACCAACAATGGGGGATATATTTGAATAACCAAACTGGTTATATCAATAAACGGGTGTAAAGAAAAGGAATGCCATAAGAAAAATAAGTCTCAAATTAGAAAAAGTAAAAGACAATTACTGAGAATCAATAAACAATACCAAATAATAGAAATCACAAGAAGAATTGGATTAGCCTGTATAGGTTTTAGAAAATTAAGAAGAGCGTTGACAAAGAGAAAAATATCTCTTATCTCAGATACAGAATATTTGCTTGTTTTTCCGATTCTGACGTTCAGCTCGTAAACTTGAATACGGACTGAAGCAAGCATAGATAAAATAGCAAAAATACAAAGAATAAAATAATATTGGGTGTACAAGTACCAGATAGTAAAACGAATATCTTGATCAGATGGATAACAAAAGTAAAAGATGCAAAATAAAGAGTAGGCACAGAACAGAGACAACTGGGAAAACTTGAGGGAGGCCTATTGAAAAATCTTATAATGATTTTTTTCCTCCCTTGTAGACAATGTACAGTTTAAGAAAGGAAAATCATTAACCAAAACCTAAATTATATATGTATTACGACTACGACTTGGCGGCTTTTTAACTGAGATTAGAACTATTTTATAATAAAAGCAGAAATTTAGAAACAATTCATAATAAACTGCTTGTAACCGTTGCAATAAAATAAAATAATATTAAAACATAAATAAATTAATATCGAGGCAAAGCAAAAAGTATTGTTCTTCTCTTCTTTTTTAAACTCTCAATTTGGAGCCCATAAAATTTATTTTTGTTGCCTTTCTTTTTAATTGTTTCCACAGCTGTTTGAATGTTAATTTTCTGCAATTTGAATATTTCATAATTTGATGAAAAATCAGGAACATACTTAGTTTCATTTTTTATATCCAAGTAAATAATTAAAAACATTATCTTTCCCTTCTTAGCAACAACTTAAAAACGTATGAACCATTTCTATGTAAATAAAAACGTTGAAAGTTAATGTACTTACCAAATTTGGTACCAATTGGTATTCTCTAAAAATGAATAATAATATATGTTTTTAAATAAATAATTGTTAACATCGGTTTATATATACCAGATAAATAATAATTTTATCAATAGACCAATTAATTTTTTTACTTACATTTTCTTTTTAAGGTGGCTTGAGTAGTCTGTTGCCCGTCTCAAGCCAAAATGCATCGTAACATGACAGGCAATTTGTTGGCGAAAGCGGTGAGAAAAAGAATAATAAGGAAAGAAGAATTATATAAATAGCAACGTAGTCATCAAATAATAAAGATCAGAACGTTTAAATTTATCAAGAAACAGATATATAGAAATATGAGCGCCGCAGAAAACAAAAATATGGCTAAACGAGTATTCTTTAATATATGTATGGTAGTCTTAAAAGAAGTAACAGAGCAAAAGAAAGATTTGCATTAATAATTTATAGAAAATTAACAGAGTATCAAATCGTCAAATCAAAATAATTATAATATCTAGTGCAGAAAACTGCAAAGCTGCAGTTCATAAAATAAAAGCACTACAAAGCAAAATTAGCGCAAGACCAAAAAACACAGCAATTGCAATTGATAATACTCGGAGTAAAACAACAATTAAATGAATGTGCCACAAAAATAGAGAATTACTGATAAACTTCCGCTCGCAACGAATTTCGAATAAACAATACCCTCTTTAACACAAAAAACAATACAATGTACATTTCGTAACACAAGAGAAAATAGATCAATTATAAATTACGTCCTGGTAAACAGAGACCAATATTATACATAAGATATTTATATTCTGTAGATCTAGTGCGATTACAAGTAATCACAATTTTGTCTTAATGCAAAAACCGAATGACACAAAGAAATAATCCAGTAAACAGTTTGTAAGTAGAAAAGCTACCAGACGAATCAATAAGGAACCTCTATCAAGGAAGATCTAGTAATAAAAATATAATTTAAAATTAAAACCGCAACAAAAAGGGCCTTATGAGGAAGGCACAATAAAAAGATCGAAAATTGCACTATAGTTTTGGGGGAAGAGAAATTGAAGTGCCAGAAAAAACGAAAGGTGGAATAAAACCTGAGAATCGTATAAAGAATAAAAAATAATCTACAATGACACAAATACATAAGAAAAAAACACAGATTATTCTTCAAAATAAATACGCAAGGAAATTTAGAGAACAATGCGAGGACAACAAAAGAAAATGAAGGAGCTAATAGAACTAAAATATACCAAATAGACACATAGGTAAACTACTTAAAATAACAGATAATCCGGCACCCGATGCAACAGAAATATTAACTAATGAAACATCACAACTAACCGACCGGCGAGTAAAAAAATCGCTTAAAAAATTAATAAACCGAAAAGTAAAATAAACTTCTAAACTTTAGAGTACGAAAACTGATTAAAGAACTAACAGCATTCATAAACAAAACAGTAAAAATCTTACAAGTGCCGAAAGAGTAGAGAACGAACATAATGATACCGCTTTTTAAGAAAGGCTAAGTCAAATAATTCAAAGAATTAATATCTTTTACACAACAATAAAATTGTCAGTAAAAATGATTATCAAAAAAGGGCCGAAAGAACATGAAACTGTGCGATATTTGTAATCATATTAGTTAGTGAAAATATATTAAGTAGAACTATTATAGAAGGTCATACGCACTTAACAACAGAAGCATTTCTTTGGATATAACAAAATTAATTTAAACAACTAATATTAAACAAAAGATTCACCAAGTTCCCTACTGTTTAACATTATATTAGACGAAACAAGTAAAAAGTAAAAACAGGGGAAGGTTATAAACTAGATAATAGCATCGTGAGAGAATGGTGACCTGCAAAGATTTAATACAACACAAAAGAAATTAACATAAAAATATGAACCTATAAACAAACTCAATAGTAATCTCCAAGAACCAATTAGATGGAAGCTTAAAATCAGAACAAGTGTGTAAATTAAATATTTAGTAATCAAATTATCATATGACAACCACAAGGAAAAAGAAATAAAAGAGCAAATAGTAAAAGAAACAACAAATGGCAGGAAAAATAAGCCCCAGAGAACTGTAATAAAATCGACCAACTTATCTACTAAACTAATGGCGAAAATGAACAAAATGAAAATAAAAATTAAAATATTAAAAAAATGCCGTAAAAGCACTTTGGTATAGAGAAATAAATAAAAAAATAAAGTGCTTGTATGAAGTGGAAAGTATTAGCCTATGAGTTAGAAACAGAAAACAAGAATGGAATCAACATATAAGTAGTAATAGTGAAAATTGCTTAAGATAATCTACCAAAAGGCCGAACGAACATAAAACGTCCACGTACAAGATGAAGGGAACTTATAACGGAACGGTGGAACTTATATTACAGTGAAGAAAAACAGTTTCGAAATTCTGAACTAAAATGAAACTTATGGCACTATCAAATACTTTCCAAAATTAGTTTAATTGCTTAGTGGCGTAATGGTTTTAAGCGTAGTCGCAACAAAACTGATTCACACACTGAAGTCGCCTAATGCCCTCGAATTGTCCTATTTATTTATTTTGACGCCGGCCCTCGAAATCGTAACGCGAAAGCGGATTCGATACTTCACTCTACAATGACGACTTAATTGAAGCCATCGCCCATCAGCGTCCCAACGCTAAGTGCTGTTCTTTTAGCACTGCAGTAAATGAACCACTTCTACAGTTACCGTGGCCATGCAGATAACCGCCAATTCGGCCTTTAACGGTGCCGCCGCGCGTTGCTTTGCTTCTATTTTGCGTGGCTGCTTTGTCCTTCCGCAAAAACCGCGTTGCATAATGAACTGAGCCCAATGGAGCGCGGCCTTTTAGGCAGGCCACCTGATCGGGGAGCAACAAAAGTGGCAATCTGGCTGGAATCTAGCGAAAAACTGCCGCGCTGTCGTTTGGGACGCACAGTTTGCCTGCAGCGAGTCATACCGCACATGCCCAAACGTTTAGACGTTTCCGTCGATTAATTCTGCAAGACGCGTTACAGGGTTTCATGCAAGAAAAGAATTATAGAACTTTTCACCATGGGCAAATCGGTTTTAAAAAACAACAAGCAAAATAGTTGCACACAACAATAGGGAAAAAAATCGAGTCGCCAAGCTTGGCTAGCAGCATCTTGAAATCAAATTAGTGAACTGTTACTACAAGTGGCAAAGTATTATTTTTAGTTCATTGTATTTCGAAATTCAGAAAAGTTGTACTTTTTTTAACGTTGAAGTTTGGAGTTGCCTTAAGGTAATTTTTATGTTGTAGTGCACCAAATCTTAAACGCAGTAAATAAAAGTGGCTAGGTATTATCAAGAAAATGGTGGGTTCGTTGAGTTGTCACAAAAAACGACCTTGGAGAAATACAAAATGAACCGAACAATTAAAGAACACCCAAGGTATCCTGGTGGAGGTTATCCCACATTTTACTTCCAGAGGAAGAAAAAAGTATTTTCTCATGGTATTGTACCATACTGGCGATTCCCCTTGACATTAAAAGTGTGATAGAAAAATTCGTAAAAGAACAGAAGAATATTGCACCCTTTTATGATATCGCATTAATGTTTTGGCACCCAAAAATCATCTTTCTTTATTTAAAGCCAACGATCATCGACTGGCATTTTTAAATAAACAGTTTTTGAGTGCTACTTTAAATAATCTTAAAGTAGTTCTAAATTCAGGGCCACTTTAACACAAACATAGAATTTTTTTCAATATTGTACGATAATAAAAAATAGTCATTACAATGTTTTAAATCCAAGGTATTAATGATTCTAATTAACCATATATCAAACATTTCGGATAAGCGGCACGTAAATGCCAATAAAAAAACCTTTAAAACTAATGTCAAAATAGTCCCAATTTACAGAAGGTGCTACGTTTAAAAATTGTAGTTTTAGTTAGTCTAAAATATCTTGATTAAACACAAAGAATAGCCAAAACTTGAAGCCATATTTTGTCATTCGAAAGGTCTGAATTAGAATATCTCTTTAGATAAGATTAGTGATGATACCGAAACTTTTAATCTTCAATAGGTAAACAGAATTATTTAATAACATTTTATATATGCAAACAAATGGAATGAATAAAAGAAATTTTAGTGAAATGTGGATACTGCTAACATTTTGCATAATCGGTAAAAAATGATAAGAAAATTATAACAAAATTAGATTTTTTAGGGGTGCCGGGGCTCGTAAAAAGTTTTTTACCGAGCACCCAAAACGGGTTTTAATGATTAATGAGTTATTAATATCACAATTGTTCAAAGACACTTTTTTCGTTTTACAGTTGGTATAATAAACCAATTTAAGTTAATACAACCTTGTGCTAATTTGCATGCAAATGCGCAGGTAGTGAACATACGGGATGTACCCCAAAATATCGTTGTAAATGCAATGAAAGCAGTTTTGTGGGCCGCGATGTAACCTGACAGCAGATGACAGTAGACCGCAATGCGCATGCGTAAATGAGTACTTTACCTATTAGATCAGTTGGAAATTAGACGCCTGTGATTGCGCATATATAGTAGATGATCGTCGCATTTGCAAGCGAGCAGAGCAGGACATGTTCATCAAATTTTGGATCGCTAAAACTATTCGGATGAATTAGGAAGCCTTCCAGTAATAATAAAACGAGTGCAGCACGAACAAACAATTCTGAGATGGTCGGGAATCTTTTGAAAGTTATTCACGCTCTTGTAGCATTTCAGAAACCTAACGACGATCAAAACATCGAAAAATTTTGAACGGGTGCAAGCTACATCCAATATGATGGGTGACTGGTACTCCAAGGACTAGAAGATGAACTGGCCGAAATTTTGAAGGAAGACTTGGCATGAGACGTGTTACTATTCCCAAAGCAAAACAAACATATTTCTGTAGTTGCTAGTGATTTGTTTCAGATAACCGCGGAAAAATCCTAACTGAAAAAAATATGGTAAATTGCGGCTACGATCCTAAGAACTGTATGAGATCTAAAATGATTATTTTTAAGGTCATAGTGCATATAGCATCTTGTATCATTTTTAGTAACTCTGTAATTTTGTGTACTTGTAATTATATATATTTTTTATTATATGACTTGATACGGGTTGCATATTTCACCCCAAGAACATTTTCTTTCACAAAAATGCAAAGAAAATTGACGCAACTATGTATCAGTACCATTTAACTCTTTGAATTTGCATAGAATCGAAGTGTGGGCCCCTGAGCCGTTTATTAAAAAATATAAACGTTATCAATATAAAGAACACTACATTGGAGAGCATCTGGGAGACTTACCCTTTCCCCCCTCTCCTTGACAGACTGTCAAATGCACATATAGATATTCAAGTATTTTATCTGATGTGTATTGCAATTTTTGTTGACAAATAGCATAAAAAAATTTCTACATATTTCTTTGTTGATTCCACCAACAGACGTGTCAAAAAAATTTCAAAGCAGTAACTTCTAGAGCAAATTATTTTTGGGAAATGTTTTGGGCGAAACTTCGGAAGTGTTGTTTGGTGCACTTTACTTGGTGCCCAACGTATTTTGTGGTAGGTCGTTTTTAATTAACTCTGCATATAGTTGTAATATGACTATTTGTAAATTGCATTACCAGAACTTACCTTAAAATCGCTACTTTTAGAATCCCCGCACTTTTTTTCATTTTGGCAAATAGGTACACATATAAAATGCGCCTGAGTAATTCTATTTACCTAATGGCAACAAATTTTTGTATTATTACTAGCTTAGGCTCATATTTATCTATTTATTGTTCATATATTTCAAATATCAAAATATAATCTGAAGCTCTGGTTTGTGATTGGAGATTTTGCACCAATTAAAATTACGATTTTTTGAACGTAGCACCTTCTGTAAACCAAGGCTAAGTTTGGCATCCACTCTTTAAATTTGTTTTAATAGCCCTACTGTGTTTATATCTACTAAAGGTAAGACCAATTGTAATATAATTTGTTTATAAGAACCAATTCAAACATAACCTGTAATTAATGTGCCCCTATTTCATTTAAAAATTGATTTAAATTTAAATTGATCATTACTAGTGATTAAAACAAACGGCATAATTAACAAACAGTAAAATAAATAAATAAAGATCTCTGCGTCTGTTTTTGAAAATTATCTACAGCTTTGTTTCGTGTCTTTCTTTATTATTAATACAACATTAATTAAAATAAACTTTAAATAAAATTTCAGAAAATAGTGCTACAAATAAAAAAACTACCAAAAAACTTAAACTTATGACATATTTAAGTAATAAGTAATTTTAGAAATTCCATTTGCAGACTTGCTAATTAAAATAATGTAGGGATAGATGACACATGGGAGGGACGGAACATTATTTACATACTTCCATCATTACGAAATTTGCACGATTCTTCTATAAGTCATTACGAGTCTAATATCCAACAGTTTGCATATCTTTTATTTAACGGCTCGAAAATGTTATTTGCAAGAGTTCAAAATATTTTACTTCATATTTTTGGTTAACCAAACTAATACCGAGTAGTAGCCAAAACACAAGCTAACAATATTGGCAATAACATTCATAAAGCAAATTTAACTATAACAAACAGTGAAACAAACACCCCTGTTAGGGGACTATGGTCTAATTAACTGCTGCTACAAAAACAAACGTGATGTGCCTTAAAATCCAATATCGAAATGTTAAGAAATGAGCAAAACGAACGGCAATTATTTTAACATCGCCGTATCAAGCAAAAAGTATTGAAAGCAAAAATGAAGGAGGAAGTACTAACCGAAAAAGAAATTTGGAGCAATAAATTGAGTTTTGATTTTGATTGGTTTTCAAACAAAGTTCTCTCTGAGTTTGAACCAAGAAAATGAGAAAGCCAGCTATGGCAAAGAAGTGCCTAGAATTTGATGAATAGTATAATTAAAGTCAAAAAAATAGAACTGAGCGTTTATTGTCAAAAATGTTTTTATAAGAAATATTCAAAATATTTAAATTTATGTGACCTCTGTAACAAATTGTAATAATAGAAAAGTAATAAAAACCACTAGTGAGTATTAAAGAGTGCAAGTATTAACTATTTATTGTAATTTTTCCAAACTATCAAACAAAACAATTATCCTTTAGATTCAGATGTAACTTAATTTGTTATAAAATTGGAAATTTTAATATATATCTTGTGTACCAAGGATTGTGATATATACCTATCACCTTTAAATTTGAAAAAATTGTATTGGTAATTAAAAATACTTTTAAGGTAGTTGTTGCTAATGAATCTTATAATATTTATTGCAAAAGTATTTTTTTAAATATTTAATAGGTGTTATTAAACATAAAATATATATTTTACCAATTACAAAAGAATAATAGCTAAATGTGGGTAGCATTGTTTTTGTTAATTTATTACTCTTTAATATGAGAGCAAGTACACATTAATCTTGCCATATATTTATTATATACCTACACTACTACCACTTATATTAAAAAAAAATGTTGACTATTCCATAATTTGAAAAGCAATATATATCACTTTATGGAAGATTTAGGGGGTAAATACATAGATAATAAAATAGAAAAATATAGGGGGTGAAGTGCTGCAGCATTACAGAACAAATTAAACCAAAAGAGTTGCTCCGCACCCGTTCACATCGAAGCAGTTGTTTGCAATAATTTATGTGCGACATCAAAAAGGCCGAAAGACCAGAGCGCCTCGATCAGTCAGCGGCTCGGCGCGTTTACATCGAACCCGGAGACCACCCTGGCGGCGCGATGGAAATTAATCAGGGGCACGCATCGGAGCGAATTACCGAAAGCATTCGCGTATTAAAAATCCCATAAAATATTCGAAATTTACATGCAATAAAGGAGCCCGGCGCGGCGAATCCCATAAAGCAAAATAATTTACATTAAACACGTCCTAAATCTCTCCCTAAAACAAAACCCCATTTATCTCCGGCGAAACAAATGAATCGGCGCGCCGCGCGCCGCCATTGGCTGCCTCCTGCGCGCTCCGCGCAGTGGCCGCCCAATGCGAGCGCCCACCGGCCCAGCCAGCAGAAAAATCCCATTTCCTGTGCTAAGTACACTGGCCCCTCCGTCTTCCAACCGCCCCAGGGCGGGGCCAGCGCGGACGTCGCCTCTCCAGGTCTTGCACCGGAACGTTCACTTGTACCCAAACCTGTTCGAGATACGAACCTACGGCACGTGTTTTATTGGAAGCGGCGCGCGTTTTTCCTGGACGCTAAGGCGCGCTGGCGAGGCCAGTTTGCTAACGAGCTCGCGGGCGTGACCGAGTGCTTAGTTAATGCTCGCTTCGCCGAGTGAAAGAGGGCCGAATTCAGACAATCCCCTGAAAAACCTGTGTTAGTTTGAGTACCTGTAAGATCGCCGGCAAGTTACATAAATGCGTGCAAAGACAAAGATGAGTTCTTGTCGAGCTAGCAACTGTAAGTAGACACTCGCTCCGGAGAAGCCGTCGAAAGATGCAAGACACTGACACGCAATCGCCAAGCACGTCGCCGAGAGAAATGTCACCCTACCTAGCGTCCAAATACAACAGCCCCATCTCCTCCCGTTCCCCGAGTCCGTCGCTGCCGGAAAACTCGCTGCAAGAAGTGGAAGACCCCAAGTACGTGTCCGACGACGAGATCAGCGTGGGTTGCCCCAGCCCGGCGGGCAACTCGCCCAAGAATTTCTCCAGGTCGGCAGACGACAGCTCGGACTACCTGACCTCGACGGGCACGACGTGCCGGTCCGAAAGCTGTTGCTGCGGCAAGGACCCGGAGGCGGAGGACTACTTCAAGCCGCTGAAGAAGCTGAAGATGGTCCGGCTGGCCGCCGAGCGGAGGATCTCGCCCACGCTGGAGGTGCCGGACAGGTCCGAGGGCGTGAAGAGCTTCTCCATCGAGGACATCCTCAACCACAAGCCGGCGAAGACGACCCCCAGCAAGATCGTGCGCCCGTGGGACCTGGACCCGGAGGTGGAGGCGCAGCAGAGCCTGGAGCGCTTCCACCGGCACCTGAAGGCGCAGCAGCTGGCGATGCTGCGGCCCGACTTCGCGTTCAACGCCAGCTACACGTCCGAGACCGGAAGTGATCGCTCCTCTAGTGTTACCAGCGACTGTTGCTCGCCGGATATTGTGACCAGCAGCGCGGTCCACCGGCCGAAGCACCAGCACAACAGCAAGCAGCCCGGCGCCACCCCGCTGGACGCGCTCTTCCAGATGACCTCCAAAACCTTCGACTCGAGTACGGGAGAGACAAGTGCAGGTCAGTTTTGTAAATCTTTTTTATTGCCCAACATATAAACCTCTGCTATTATTAAAAATCTATTAGTAAAAATGTTTATACATGTAACAATGCCAAAGAATCAATAGATGTGTTACATTCTGTATTAAAAATACAAAACATTTGTTTTTTTACAAAAAAAACAAAACATTGAGTACTAGAAGAAAGAGAAACAAAAGATTTGATTAAAACAAATTATTTTCCTTCAACAATAAAACAAAAGCAGTTTCTAATATTGTCCTATTCTATTTTGGTAATGTAATTTTTTGTTTACTACCCCCAGTGCGTTCTATTTTATTTCTTCTTCACAATCTTTTTCCCCTCATCAAATTTTCTTCAACTGCCAAAAATAGTAGAATATTAAGAAAAGCGGAAATGTGTTTTCATAAACACTGAAGCAACGTATTATTATGTTAGACTATTCTTTTCTTTAACATCAATTTCATTTTGTATCTTGTTGTGCCCAGAAACTGTTTTGGGAAAACCGTTAGACTGCAGTAAACCAGAAAAGAAGACGCTTTCAAATAACTACTAAAGAATACAAAAACAACGTAATTTTTATGCCTATGGCTTCTGTGCGTTAATAACATTTATTTTTCCTTTATTTACCGTATTATAATCTTGAACGAGCCCGCATTATTTTTGATAATTGTACCGAGATCCACAATCAAATAATATACAGGGTGTTGTAAAATACTATTTCCAATCTTTTGGTTCTTCTGTTGTTTCTTTTTCTGATGAATCTTTCATAATTTGCTGAACATAAGTCGGAGGGGAGAGAAATAGTGTTCTGTCGGTGTTTATACATTCGTATATTTTGTCTCTGATTTACATTTTTTATTTTATGGCGTTTTATATTGGTCGCTTCATACTACACCAATATTTACAATATTATAATTATTTTATTATATATTATTTGCAAACTATTACAACTCCTTTTAGTGTCATTTTCACACCTTCGGCTTATTTGCCATTTTTTAAAAAATTCAAGGGTTTTCTTAAGGTCACTTTGGTTACACAACCAGTGAGTTGCTGCAACCAAAGTGTGAGTTTGGTTTTCCTGTGTCATTTAGTACAACGTTTTGCGTTATATTTTCCTCATTTTTTTAACGTTAAACTATTAAATATTTTAATAATTTTCTATTGCTAGAATTTTAACTTGTATTGAGTCTTGATTACTTTATACATTTTGGCATTGTATTTTCTATTTACTTTTTTATTATTTTTTTCACTGTTTTTTGACTGATTATGTAAAGACAATAAGAATAATTGAATAGCTTACATGAAACTAAAGAATATCCAGTCGAGTGTTTTAGTCTGAAACAAATAAAGGTTTCACACTGTGAATATCAAAATCATAACTTCGGATTACAAAAGTTTTAATTATCTAATAGATGAGATTTTTGTAATTGTGTAGAAATATTTAGATTTTAATGGACTCACTTGACACTCAAAATCTACCTTTCATATTTATTTAACCATTTAAGATCCACCGCCTAAATTCAACTCTTGTTTAAACTTAATCCGCCACCCTACTCCAATTTTCGGTTTGTTGTCCAATTTATTCTATTATAATTCATCTCTATATGTACAGAAAATTATATTCTTGGTAGTTTATTTTTTGCGCAATCAACAAATAATTTATTCTATTTGTACTTTTTCTTCTTCGTTAAATATATTTAATCCATATTTATATCTGGGCTTCTTCCACTTCTTGGCGTGTTTTCAATTTCCGGATGGTCTGCACTGTTACCTCTTTTTATCATTTTTACGTCCTTTATTTATTTTTTATTTTTGGTCTAGTCCAGGATCTGGCCATCTTGACTTATGGTTAATTTTAGTACTTCCATTGTTCTCTGCGTCTGAAATATTAATTGATGTTTCTCGATTTTTTTCACCTTTTATTGCTGTATCTTTTTTATCAATATGAAGCTTTTTCACATTTTTCATTCGTTTCTGCACCTTGCACGTAAAAGTCTTGTGTGGTCTTCTAGACAGTTAATTCTAGTTAAATTATGAATAGCCCCATTATTCTTCTGCTCACCTCAAAATTATAGAAAACTTTTCCGCTTCTATAGATTTACACTGACACTTGCTGAATGTTAATCTGCCGCTCGTGCTACTGTTGGCTATGTACTGAATCACTTTTATTATAGTGCGAGGTTTATGCAATATACTTCTCTTTTACACAATTGTAACTTTGTTGATTTTTGTGCAATATTTTGTTAATGTTGTGGCTACATCTCAAACACTGTTCCATCCGACTGTGATTCTTCCGATCAATACAACACTTTTTGAAGTTGAAGAAGCATATTAATAGCTTTTGGACTTCAAACCTGTCGAGCGGTACTTCAGACGTTTTCTGGGCGTTATTTTAAAGAGTCGTTGTTATTCTTTTCTTAATAATTTTGTGCGTAATAACTAACAAACTTGTAACTGTAACAGAACTTTTCTTCATTCTTAAAAACCTTAAAAACTATTTGTTATATTCTCTATATTCTTCTATATCTTTAATTTTCTTTTGAATCTATAGGTAACCTAACATTTTTTTTGTATTATTTGTCCTTCGCTTTATTTGTTACGAAAATATCTTTACGTTAAATTTTTTATTTATGCGGTTCTATGTTTTCTCTCTCTTCTTTACTGGCGGTCGCAGTTTCCCTAAATGATAGTAGTGTTGCATTTATTAATACTCCGCATAGTGAAAGATCTCTGTTTTACAGCACACACAACTTTTATTTCTTTTTCTTCCTACAACGCAAATAACTTTATCTTGTGTTAATTGATTAGATCTATTCTTCCAGTTGTTTCTATATTTTAGTTTGGTTTTGCTAAAATTGTTGCACGTTTAGCATTAAAAACTTTTAGTTTACTTTTTTGCATATGGTAGTATTGTGTAGTACTAAAACTACATACTTGTTTGACATAAACCTTTTTAATTATTATTATTTTTCTGTTTATTTTTATGGTTATTTAACTTTACTTTTGCCTACTATATTTGCTAGTGGAGTTTGTATTTTTAACCTACTACTGAACTCTTTTGTCTGTTAATAGAAATTATTTGTCTTTTTCTATTTTTCTGTATTTTCAAAGTGGAATTATGTACTTTAATTTGTATTTAATGATCATTTTTTATTATCTATATACTTTGGTACTTAAAATTATATATTACAGCATGAAGATGGTTAGTTAGTATTCTTCCTTTTTCTATTACTTTTCCGTACGCTTGTATTTCTCATTGTACACTTTTGTTTTCTATAATCTTACTATTACTTTTATTTAATAATACTATTTCTCGCAATTTATGTTTTCTACAAAATGTTTAATAAACAGGCGTTTGCATTTTTTAAATGTTTGGTAGTAATAAAAATTTGTATTGTACAACATCACAATATGTACTTCCACAAGCATATTGATAAGCTTTATATTATCCGCAATCTTTTGGAAAAATCAGTTACGGTTTATCTGCTAACTGGTCCATATATGCATTAGCAAGGTAACATTCCATTTTTTATCCACTTTGTCTGCTAAAAAACGCAGCTCGCCGACTGTAACACTATCCACGCCGCTGAGCAAACACTAAAAGGTTGTTAGGCGCTACCCGGTGTTTCAAAACGTGTAAAGTGTCTTCTCAATTTAAATTTGTTTCGTCTGCCCTAATTGGATTATTGTGTTCTTCGTGTGGCAGCTAATGCGATAAATATTACATTATGATAATCCAATCCTGTGCTTCGCACCTCGCCTCATTCATATTAACGCTGAGCGCGCTCTAACACATTGAAAAGGACGTCTCGGGGAGGCATTAGGAAGAAAGGCTTGAAACTAGATAGATTGGACGTATGCCAGTCTCTTTAATGAATCGCTGATTATTTTCTTCTAAAATTAAGTATTAAATTGCTTCCGATTTCATATTTAAATTAAATGTTCAGTTGAAAATTTCTTATTTTTTTATGAAGAATCCGTCTAGATCCACCGTACAACTCATTTAGCGGAACAACGTGTGAAGGAAAGTTCTAATCAGCTTGTAGAACACTTAAATTATCTTCTTAGTTGAGTTCTGGCTTAAACAGCCTAGAAATTCAATGGATAAAGAACAATATCTTGCTTTGCTTCTCGAACAACTCGAATCACTTTATCCTTCAACGTAATAATGTTAATTCTTTGACTTTTCTTGTCTCTTACATCTGTGTTTTGGCTGATGTTCCTAGAATGATATTTAGAAAAATTTAGTAAAACAACGTTAATTTTTACTTATTTTCTTTATTGTTACATTATGTAAATATTACTGTTAAAGAATGTTGTGTGTAGATACTTGAATTTAGTATCTAGATAAAGATATAGTGTATTTTAGAAATGTAATCATAAATAATTACGCTTGAGATACCAATGTGATACTTTTTAATTTAGTATCCAGATAAATGAGCAAAACAGGGTATCTATTTTGAAGGTATAAAGGATACGCGAAAGTAGAAACTTCTATTAAAATATTTCATCATGGCAACTACGATACCTCAATTGATAGATCATTTCTAATGCAAACAAAATTTAATTAACAGTTGCAAAAGATTAATTAAGATTCTTTCTAAAATTTTGAAAGAATTATTTTGTCAAAGATGACAAGTTCCAACCTACAAATATTTATGACAATATAATTCAAAGCCATATATGGCTTAAGAAAGGCTAATCACTGCGCATAAACCAAGAAAGGCACTATCCAAAAACGGGAAAAAGCAGCCAAAGCAGCAATTTTAGAAGAATAAAATAGCAACTCTATGGGAAAGGCTATTTTTCTGTCTTCATCTTCTGGATGGCAATCTTAAGGGCGTTATGCTTGCATAGGCACTAATGGATCCAATTGATGGCTATACTCATTCTACATAGATAGATAACTATGGACATTTTTAAATTATGCAGCAACAAACTTTAGTTTCTATTATATACATTGTGGCTGACAACTTGTTGCAATCCGCTGCCAATTTTCAACATATTGAAGTTGATTAGCACCACATGGTCATCGGCGCTCAATCCTAAGACTGTTTTGGTTTTTCAGAAACAGGAGTTTCTTTCTTCTGCTGTGACCAATCGATCACTGACTTCTTCTTTGCACATCGTGTAATTTTTAGTCTTGCATCTTCAGAAAAGTGCTAGGTCAACTTGAGACGCACCAAACTTAACCGAATAATCTGCTTTGATGATATCATAAGAACCTTTGTTCTCTCCAAATCTAAACAATAGAAAAAGATATGTCAACTAAATATGAGGAAGAAAAAGTTCAAGTTTATCCGGTAAAAGAAAATAGAAAAACCTAAGCAAATTGATCTACGTTTTTAATCAAATTAAATGCAAAACAATTTCACTAAAAACAGGAAAAATAGTATTTTTTCATAATTTTTTGATGTCAAAGAAGTTAAAAAAAAACTTAAATATCACCTACAACAGAGCGTGGCAATTTTTTTAAAGTAAGTATTGATGTTGTACGGTACCAAGTTTGATAATTATATAATAATTTTTTTTTTCTATTTGTTTTTGAATTGGAAGTTTGCGTCATGGTCGAATACTGAACTATACATATTCTACAGGTCTCCTAAATCTTTGGTTTCGTTTTTGTATTATTCTTTTCCATTTAATTTTGTTTTTAACCTTCTTTTGCTACCTTCAATGCTGCCAAAATTTTTCTTTTATTCTTTTCTGTCCACTTTCTGTGTTTCTTTACATCTAGATTTATGCCTTCTCAGTTAAATCTTCTTCTTCAACTTTTGCCCCCACTTCTAATCCTCAGAAGAATTTTGTGTAATACTTTCCTCTTAATTACTTCAATCTCTTTCTTCTTGCTTAAAAAGACAATACTGGGTCGTCGTTTATCATTTTGCCCCTATTGCTCTACTGCTTTCTGCTAACTTTTTGTTTGTTTCTGTTTCTTCTTGGCGAGTTTTGGTTATTGTCATTCCTAAGCACTCGAACTGCGTTACGTTCTCAAAATCATGTTCCTTGCCTTCAATTGAATTTTTGTCTTTTGTGTATTTATGTATTTCATTTTCATGAACTTTGTTTTATTCTCATTAATAGAGAATTTTCTTGCTTTACATGCTAACCTCTTAAACGTTAGTTTCTACTCTTTTATCTTTCTTGTCATCACCACTGCATCATCTGCGTAAGCCGCACACCCTTGCCTGTTTATTATAGATTAAACAATTTAATTGTATTTTTTTCTCTTATTATTTCTAAACATAAATTGAACGATGATCCCACAGAGTTTCCTAGTTTAAATCTTCTCCTGCCTTCCTTTTATAGTCACTTAGAGAAATATAACAAAACAATCCGTAATACAGGATTATTCATATTTGTATACGTGTTTTGTTTATTATTAAATAAAACTCTATGCATCAGTAAAACCATGGCAACATAATTCCGAGGGGATTATTACACGCCGTAACTAGTCTTGATTCTAGCTGTTGTAATTACGCTGCTAGATGTTTTAATTATTATGCACAATCTGCATTAAGCACTAACTGCTGAAGCAATTTGCATATGAAAAATCGTGCAATAGTCTGTGCGGTGATACCACGAATGCCAATTATACCGGTCAAACGGCAGATTGACGTTGACTTGTCACGTACCACAAGAAAAGCTGCTTTTGAATAATCGATCAGTCACTCCTAAGAGTAAAGACTTTAAACTCAGGAGCTGAGTGAGAAATTTATATTGCAAATATGGTTGTCATTTGGACGTATTCACCCCAGTAGCAATTGGGCATAAGAAGTAGTATAATTCTCGTAATTCTTTTTAACGATAAGCGAAATAATATCATTTTGTAAAATATGGCCAACGACAGCATAATTTAAGTATCTAGAAAAATTGTATTTACATGCCTAAAATAGATACTTTTTTATATTTAGATATTGATATAATTAAAGTGCCCGGTATCTAGATGCTTTATATTTAGATATTGCATGATATTGATGCTAAGTGATGTATTAAAGTAAACTTTTTTGTAATGCAATAAATTTCTCTTTATTAAAAGCAAGAATACGAAGACACAAATAAAAATGTTAAAAACATCTTGTAGGGATGTTGGATAAACTTCTAAGACAAAGCCTGCTTTATTATAGGAAACTACTGCAGAACACTCAAGAAATAGAGTAAAGATTTGTTATCTTGTAATGCCACTTAACATTTATGTTAATGAGATGCTGCAACCTTAGTTTCTGGATAAAAAGGTTCGATCAGACAGTTCAATAAAGACTTTCAAAATGGTTTCTGCATTACATTTGCTCGAATAAACCTTAAAAAATTGAGAAAGATTGAATCAGTTGTTACAATTAAGGGAATTTTTTTATTTATATACCAGCAATTCTTAATTATGATTAGTGTCGCCCAATGTTTTTTAATTTTTTCTCCTCTAGTAACGAAGATTTACTATATTCAAGTACTTACAAGTGCTATTTAATAAGGTTTTGTGTTTTTTCTTCAAAAAAATTATAGTGATTTTATATTACTGTACTACCCATAAATTACGGCATTTGCATTGTCCTTTAAACTGTTGCATAAAAAAAGTTTTTACTAGAGATTACTTCCTAAGTTTATAATTTACTTCCAAGTGCTTAATTTTGGCCTAAAGATGTTGCATTTTGCGTTTGAAAAATGCCCTACATCTGTAAAACTAGGATCGGTGATGTTTTCGTGCGCCGGGAAAAGTTTTGGTTTTTAAAAATCGTGTTGAAGTTTGGAAAAGTCTAATCGACATTAACTGAGATTAATCGCTACAAAACTAGGAAACAAAGAATCGCTCTCTAAATGTTTTAGTCTGGGTTATACCATAATGCCGAAATGCATAGACCACATCAAGTAATTTGCTAGTTAATAAAGAAATTTGGAAAGCTTTCGAAATTAATATTAAAGTTATATTTATACTTGGCAAGATCTTGCGTAGCGCCAGTGTAGCCGCGTGGTTGAGGCATGTGGCTGCGGTGCTGACGGACCCGGGTTCAATTCCTGGTGCTCTCTGATACCTAGCGGGCAATCTACTCAATCACTAAAAATAATTGAATAGCTGTGTTTATTTCGGGGTAATCAGAGCGGTCATCTAAGGCGTGGTGCTTGACACACCGCCCCGAATCAGAAATGGTGCGCGACGATTGGTCAGCGAAGGCGATCATATGAGAGCTTTAACCTCTTAGTTTGCTGGCCGAGCTTCCACGCGGGGCGCTAGAGTCTTGTTGTAACCTTACGTACCCATCCGTCGATGTTTATCATCTAGAAAACTGGGCTTCTACCAAGAAGCGAGCAAATAGGATTCACAGTTTGGGGAGCTAAATGTCAAAGTTATCTAAGACAGAAAAGAATGACAATATTTATAATCGGAATTACATATCCTTGTTTATAATTTTTATTGCTCCTTGGCAAATTTTTTGTCATTTCAGTTCGCGGTCATCCATTTTGTGAATCAATTTATTAGTCACTGCAACATATTTAAATTACGTTATACATAACATCACGTGATGTCCTTAAAACCTGATGTAAAACATTAATACAAAAATATTACAAATGTTTCATGTTATCTATGTTGTCATCTAGATTAATATAACTTCATTTAAACTAACTTTCATAAACAAGTGTTGAAGAAATGTCGTTTTACTCTCCATGTAAAGGGTGTTACAAAAGAAGCCCAGTATTTAATTTTAGAAAAAACGTTTTATCTATTTATTAGTTATTTGAAAGGGTAAACATTGTTATCAAACATGGAATAGACCATTTGACAAATGTCTCGTCTGGCACTTTCAAATTCTGACATAATTCTCGATCGCTTGTTTGCATCACTGTGGCTCAGTTCGAATTTTGCTGTTAATTTAGGCATCGTTTTTACAAATTCCCAGAGGAAAAAATTGCAAAGTATGAGATCGTAAGATCTGAGTGGCCAGTTCATTTTCTATTTTACCTGTTAAATTTTTACTCTGAGAGATATATTGTTTTACGAGTGGTATGTAAAGTGGCGCCGTTCCCGGAACCACAAGCCTTCCAAATCTAATCTCACGATAATGTGCACATGTAATAATCTTTGCGTTTTTAGCTCAACCCCCAAAAAAGACAGCCAAATCACGCTACTAGCATAAAATCCACACCGAACTGTTACTCTTTGGGTATGCGTAGGCTATTTTTGAATGATTCGAGAATTTTTTATACTTTAAAAGCTTATTAACATACTCACTAAAGTGGAATTGCGGCTTATTGCTAACGATGATTTTTTAGCAAAATTGCTATCAACTTCAAGATTTTTTAACACCAAATCGGCTTTAATTCATGGGCTGGCCGAATCTTAAAGAATGCAGATGCAGATCTTTTATTAAAATCCGCTGAATGGTGCTTTTTGAATTGTTCATTTGTAGTGATCGACGGCGCACCAAAGTTCCTGGACGCTCCATCACACTGTCGTTTGTAGCAGCAATATTTTCAGCTAAACGGCTGGTATGAAGGTCGGCCTGTTTTTTGTTGTCTGTAACCGAACCTGTTAGTCCAAGATTTTTAATTATTTTTTTATAATTTTTTTGGTGCATTTCTCTTTCCAAAAAACATTATAGCCATCTGTGAGTTAGTGCAAAAGCTCTTAAAGTGTCTCTTTAAGTAATACAGTAAGAATGTTTATTTCAGATTTGGTTATGGTAATGCCAATGAAAACACGTGTGAACCAAGACCATTGCAAACGTAAAATACACTAAAAGAACCGCATAAAGCATTCGCCCACGATTGCTGCTCTAAACCAAAACGAGAATTCTTCCAAAGTAGCCCAGTCTTCCATTTCCTAGATAGAGAAGCCTTGTTTCCTCGCCTCCATCTTGTAGGAACGAGTTCGCCCCAGAAGACCCGTTACCCCGGCAGCTTTCCAATCCGCGCTGTCGCGCTGGCCAGCTGCTTGCCCTTTCTGTAAATTAGAACAAAAGGATAGAGCAAACATCCTCATTTTAGCATTTTAGCGTGGCCGCTCTAATGCGGTGGCCAAACACGCGCTCGGCGGCAGCTTTGCGCCATTGGGCAGCCTATTATGCTCGAAGAACAGCAAGGCAAACAGCGGCCGTTTCGACACTTTTTTACAAAACCGTGTGCCATCAGCGGCGATGGAGGTCATCCTCGGGCGGAAGCTAACTGTCCGCGCGGGCCGCGGGTGGACCGAGGGTGCGTTCGCGCTGCGACGCGGCAATAAATCAGCGAGCCAATAACCATACGGCTAGGAAACGTCATAATTATCTCCCCATTGATTAGCTCCACCGTTCATGTGTGATCTAATAGGCGCGATTTAAAGTGCAAGTACCGCGCCTACGCAGGTATTTCACGTCGAAAATGTCGGTGCTTCATTTGGCTAGATGGTCCCTCGATCAGATTTCTCTTCGGATGATTTCGGCCCCCACGTGCATTCGTGTACCGCCGTCTGCGCGTGATGAAAAAGTTCGACACACGAAACGCAACTTCTAAGTACTTTATAATTAGCGGTTTCTGAACTAGATATGCCATAAGTTATAATAACAAGCCCGTAACTTCTCTAATCTATCGCACGTAATGAAAAAAGTTAAAAATCGTCGTCAGCAAGTAGCCAAGAATGAGTAACGACCGCCAAAAAGTACGAAATTGGTCTACCTTTTGATTTTAATGCTTCTGTACTTTTTGTACTCTCTTATTACAAAACAATTTCGCCATTTACCTTTTTTTTATTTGTTACTCCCATAGTATTTTATACATAACGATTATTTAAAATTCTTTTTTTTGTAATCTCTTTTGTTAACGCGCACATTATGAATAACTTTTGTATTGTATTCTTCCTCTATTTTAGTTTAGTAAGAAGTAAAGTTTAATACAACTTGGTTTTTAATTTTGTGTCCTATGCTTGATTTTTCCTTTTCTTCTTTTATTATATTATTGACCATATTCTTTTGGGGTAATTTTTAGATTTACTTATATGTTATATTTTTAATTTCCTTTTTGAACTTTTTTTTTTTATAAATCGCACATTTTCTTTGCTTTTTCTATCTAACATTCTCTCTAAATAATATTCTGCAGGATTTTTCTTAGGGCTTCTAGTACAAGCTTCACACTATAGAATGACCTTTCACTATTTTTGAATCGTTTATTGAAGTTAGACCTCATAACTATTTTTTTATATGCAATAGTGGTTTTTTTCCAGTAGCACCACAGTATATGACATAAGCATTGACTATAGCCATATCCACTACATTAGTGAAAATTGGAAAATAGCATTTCGTTCTATTAATTTTTATTTGGCAATTTTGTATATTTCAATTAATCTTATTAACACCACCTGTGTACTTATCATAATTTGCAATAGCACTAGTCTGCAGAATTAACACTTTTTTAAAGCTCTAGATCATCTTAAACGTCCTAACGGTAGAACTTCTAAATTTTTTTGATAAAATTTTAAGTGTTCTTATCTTTCCAAAAAAGACCAAATATTTTATTTTATTTGGGAAAGCTATAATCAAAAGACCCATAGAATTTTTTATTTGTTCGTCCACAGGTACATTTTTCTCTTTTAAATTTTTTATCAAACTAAAACCTGTGAAAAAGTTATCGAAGTAAAAGCAGAGAGTGATATTCAGTTCAAAGTTATATTCCAAAGAATTTCCTAAAGCAGCCTATCAGGAACGTAAACTGGTGAGGATTTTTTTAAGCTGCATAATATATACTATGTTCTACGATATAGTCAACTAGATCTGTTGTTACGTTGCTTGTATTCTTCTTCACTATCAGTAGAAATATTTTTAGGTTTCTTCTCCCTTGGAACTATACTCTCTTCGTTACATCTTGCGCTATGAAGTTATATTGTAGCTGAAACGTCTTTTAGAATGGTTCCTTCAAGAATATCTATACCTATATCTTCCGATTGTCTTACATCATCTACTTTATCCGATGGTAGTTTCACTATATCAATGAGGTCATCATCTGGCACATCAAGTTTGTTGTCCTAATATCCTTTAACTTTTTCTCGATAAGTTATGTTATTTTTGTTAGTCTTCCATTCTGAGCTTCTTTCTATTTTAACTTTTTTCGATTTTTACAATTTGTAATATGCTCTTTTGACACACCGTCTGTTCTCAGTTTATTAGGTCGCATTTGGAGTTTTGCAATTCCTGACGGTTCTTCAAAAATTTTAGAAACACTTCCTTCTAAAGGTATCCGCCTCAAGTGTAGTCGAACCCTCAAGAGTTTTCAGACCCCTTCCATGGGCTGGCAATTTAATTTATCGAGCTTTTGTGGGTTTTATGTTAGAGGAACTCACAGACTCCTAGTTGCCTTTGTCTAAGAAAGAATAATTTTCCCACCTTAACAATACTGGAATTATCCTTTAAAATTAAAATGTGGAATTGATTGTAAACAGATTTTCTTATTCAACACATTTTTGAAATTTCGTGCTCTATGTCAATCCTAGTAATTCCTTAAATACTCTAATAAAATTTCAGACTTTCAGATTTATGATATAAAAAAATTGTTTATCAATGAAATCGCCAAATTCACTGCAATTTTGCTTCTGGTGCTGCTTTTATTTCATTTAAATTTATAATTTTTGCATTTTTCGGCTTTTAATTAATATTTATTTAATTAGTCTAAAAGAAATTTAACTCTGACGTTTCAAATGGAGTACAGAGTGATTGAACCACATAAATGATTTTCCTTTTCTTTTTTTGAGTGTTAGAGGATTATAGCGAGTTAAAATGAAGGCTTAAAATTACTGAAACTTTAGTAAAACAAATAATTTTAAAGTATTTTTAATGTTCCTGATGCTTTATTATATTACACCTTTTATTTGTTTATGTTTCTACTAGTTAGCTTTGTTGAGTTTATTTCGCAGTATATATATAGTATATAATCAGCAGTATATAATCGCAGTATAAAATTTATTATTTGTCTTTCTTCTTCTTCTTCTTCTTCTTCTTTAGCCAGCTTTATTCCGTCCATCCTTGGACATAAGCATCCCCCATCCTTTTCCATTCTTCTCTCTCCTGCGCTATTTGAATCCATTTTGGTCCAGTTATTTTCTTTATATCATCGATCCACCTTTGCTGAGGACGTCCTCCATATCTTTTCCCCTTCCAGGGTCTCCATTGTATCGGTTTCTTTGTCCATCTATCTTCTTTCATCCTAGCAACGTGTCCGACCCATCGCCACTTCCTTTGTGTTATTGTTATTCCTACATCTTCTACTTTAGTTTTCTCTCTAATCCATGTATTATTTTTTCTGTCCCTGAGCGTTATTCCCAACATACTTCTCTCCATATTTCTTTGTGTTATTAACATTTTATTCATAATCTTTTTTGTTAATACCCATGTTTCGGTACCATATGACAAGACTTGGAGAATGCATTGGTTAAAGCCTCTTGCTTTCTGATAGTTTGCGAATTTACCTTTGAATATATAACTTAGTTTACCGAAAGCGCTCCACCCTTGTTTAATTCTCCTATTCAACCCTGCCATTTGATTTGCCTTTCCCATTTTGATCTAATGTCCTAGGTATATTACTTCTGATACTTTCTCTATTTGCCTACCGTTTATTTCTTTTTTTTGTCCCCCATTCTCCTCTTCTTCTCTCATCACTATTTTTGTTTTATTAATATTTATTCTTAAGCCTACTTTGTTTGATTTTTCATTTAGTTCATACATCTCTTGTAACTCTTCGATAGTTTTTGCTATTATCACCACGTCGTCTGCATACCGTAAATTATTAAGTCATTCTCCATTCACATTTATTCCTTTATTTTTCCAATTGAGTTTCTTGAAAACATCTTCTAGAGCAGCTATAAAAAGTTTGGGCGATATGTTATCTCCTTGCCTGACTCCTCTCTCTACTTTTGTAGGCTTTGTGCATTGGTCTTGTAATTTAATTGTTACAGTTGCATTCTTATATATGTCTTTTATCAGTGTGCTATATCTAGAATCTATTCTGCAGTGATTAAGCGCCTCTATTATCGCTAAGTGTTCTAAACTATCGACCGCTTTTTCAAAGTCTATAAATCCCATATATATCGGTAAGTTATACTCTGTAGACTTTTCTATCAAAATTCTGAGTGTCTGTAGATGATCCAGTGTACTATATCCTTTTCTGAATCCGGCTTGTTCTGGCGTTTGATAGAAATCAAATTTATTGGTCAGTCGATTTGCTATGATTTTTGAGAATAATTTGTACAGTTGAGAGAGTAAACTTATCGGTCTATAATTGGTCAATTTACTTATATCTCCTTTTTTATATATTAGAATTATCATTGCGTTCATCCATTTTATTGGTATTGTGCCTTCCTCTAGGCATTTGTTAAATATTTCTTTTATGTGCTGTAATAACTCATCACCTCCTTCCTTTATGAATTCTGCCATTACCTTGTCCTCTCCGGCAGCTCTCTTGTTTTTCATTCCGTTTAGTGCATTTTTTATTTCTTCTATTGTAATTTCTGGTATTTCTTCGGAGTTTATGTTTACTAATTTTTGTATTCTATGGTTTTCTATTTTTAGTTCTTCTTCTGTTGCATATAATGATTTATAAAATTCTTCTGTTATTTCTATTATTTTGTTTTTATTGTTATGCGTTTTGCCGCTCTCGTCTTTCAATTTTACTATTTTTTTTACCATTCATAAGATTTCTTCTCATTACTTTAGGGTTTCCATTATTTTCAATTGTGTTTCTTATTATATCTTCCTTATAGTTTTTAATATCTTGTTTTAAATTTGAATCAAATTCTCTATTTAGGTTTCTATATCCTTGTGATGCTAATTGCCTTCTCATTGTCATTAAATCTTTAGTTCTTTTACTAACTTTGTTGGATGTTGCCTTCGTCATGGTTCTTGCTATCCTATTTCCTGTTTCTATTAATCCTTCCGTCACTGTGACATTAAGGTTGTTCAGATTATTTTTCGTTTCGTGACTTAAGTATTGTGAGAAATATTTCTTAAGTTCTTGCTGGTACTTTTGTCTTTCTTGCTTTAATCTGCTTGTATCTATTTTCTGTGCGTTACAGTTAAATATTAACTTTTGTCTTTCCTTTTTTGTATTTATAACTATTCTACTTCTAACTAGTCTGTGATCGCTATTTGTGGTGAATTTATTCAAAACTGTTACATCCTCTACTACATATTTTTTATTTGTTATTATATAGTCTATTTCGTTTCTAGTACTCGCATCCGGACTTATCCAAGTCCAACGTCTACTCTGATGTTTATAATAAAACGTATTCATTGCGTATAATTTATGTTCCGCAAGAAAGTTCAGCAACATTTCTCTTCTTTCATTTCGATTACCTAGGCCATAAGGTCCAACATTAATTTCATTTTTTTTTAATGCCCAACTTCGCGTTAAAGTCTCCAACTACTAATTCAAAATGACTGTTTTCTTTTTCTATACCACTGCTAATGTCGTCATAAAATTGTTCTACTTCCTCATCAGAGTCGTCAGAGGTTGGTGCTGCGTCAACTGCATTTTCATATAAGCAATTATTTGTCTTTACTAACTTTATTACAAATTTACTTCTTTTTTGTTTTATTGTATTTATTAAAATTCGTACTTTCCCAATTTTTTTTGTAGAAATTTGTTGTTTTATCTCTGTCTATGTAATTTTAATATTAATGAGTTTTATTGTTTTATTTTACTTTTTGTTTCCTATTAATATTATTGATTAATACAACAAATATTACATTTTTGTGTTGTAAAACTTATTAACTTAATTGTACATTCAGGTTTACAATTATAATCTTTTTGTATTTGTTTATTTAGTGTACTGTCATATAATTTTTAAAGTGTTAATGTTATGTTGTTATTTGGCCCAATTCTAGTACTTATTATTTATACTAATTACTATAACAAACTTAATTAGGGAATTGATTATCAATTTCACTCGACAATTATTTGAAAATAAAAGCAATTATTTATCTCTGCAGTAGATTGCCGCTAATTAATTAACTGTTACTAATTATTTATTTTCATCTTCTGATCTGCACCAGAGGGTACTTATGTAGATCGCCACACAAGTTGTGCCTCACCATAACAGCCTTCTCGTGCACGCTTACATATTTTCGCATTTAATTCTATTAGCCTCACTACTCGTTATCGGCGCATCGAGCAGGTTATTAGAATATTCCTTCGAGACCACGTCGAACTCCTGAGAATTGTCGCTAATCTTCAACGCCTATCTTTTATGCGCCCCTATCCTCAGCTATTTCAGACAGGTCATCCACTATTTAAAGTCGACCGTTATACTGCTCCCTCTGTAAGAGCGTTCCATGCCAAAACTGTGATGACTTATGCCACTTCTCAAGAGGGTTGTGGAACCCCCTTCTTAACCCAAAATTATGTATGTTCTGGTAGTAGAAATAGTTTACAGCAACAAGAATATTTTTGATGCTAAAATCATCTCTCTCTGGGAATAGACTAAAATTGTCTCATTGGGTATATTTGCAGTTGAGCTGTTTGAAAATGTTTTTCCACGTTTGTCTTAAAGGTCCAGAACATTCTTCAAACCTTTCCATAAGTTTCTAGTTTGCTCTCTTAACACTGGAATATTCCTTTATTTTTTCTCTTATAGTTTTAAATTTGTGGTTTTAAACATTGTCTGTCTAGGTATCATTGTTAGGGTAGCAAAAGAAATATATCTCTACAACATATATACATATTGTTAACTGGATCAGGTGATCACAAGTCCCAACGAGCAAATAAGTTCTAAAACGTCCTTCATTTTATAACTACGCGTGCTGAATCTATTGTACCACATTAGGGTATGGTAATGTAGAATTTCTGAGTGATGGAGAACAAAGCTAACATATTCCACTTCTGCATAAAGCATCTCAAACATTTCACACAGCAATTTCTGCACGCGGAAATTAATTTAATCATGAGATGCAGGACCAGGCCTCTTGCACAATAAAATGCTCCTCTCTTAATGCAGAGATGTCAAAACTTAATTGCTTATTGTTTATACAAGCAGCGGTATAATTCGGCGAGAAAAAATCTCGCTTTTTATGCGTGCGCCGCCAGAGCAACCCAAAAGAACCTTTCTCATGCCACACTTCGCTCCAAATCGCTCTTCTGCTGTTCCCCAGACGCATTTTTCGGGTTGGCGATGTTTATTCATGGCACGCCCAAGGTTCTGCTTAATAGCGTTATGACCATCGCTCTGCTTGAAGTTTCTAATTTTTGTAGTCGGCCTGTCGCGAAGTTTGCGTCTTGACCTTTTTCTGTGCTGCTGCTTGCAATTAATGAATGCAGGATGTGCGAAACGCGTTCGCTGACGTTCGCTTCCTTATTAAGGAGTATTTGCCTTCCTATCTTTTGTAGGTGTAATGGAGCTTAGAAAGTTGCTTTTCCGGTGTCGCATAAATTTGCCGCGGCGTTTAGCATAACGAATGTCTTTCTTTTAATCGCCCATTATTTATGATTTATACCAATAGGCTGTTGCGATATGCGAGTGTTTGCGCATATTGTATTTTATGTTCCACTATTAATGTTGTGCGTTAATGATTAAATAGCATTAAAAATTAGTATACGGCGGTGCACTTTCTACGGCCCTTTTGCTTTATTTACCCCAAAACTGTATACAAATATTGATTAGCTTTTGCGATGTAATTGTTTATTTTGTTGTTTTTGAATAGCGTGGTCAAATTGATCTTTCGTTTAAAACCGATAGTAGCTTCAAGTTCTGTTATAGCAATTTAAATACTTTAAGAAGTATCTACACAGTAAGGAAATATAAAGCACGTTGGTTTCTCTACAATTAATGATTACAACTGATGGGGGATTGCTAAAATTTGTCTACGATTTGAAAATACTAACAGCCTAAGCAGATTTTTATCAATTATATCATCACCTTCATTTTCTACAATCACTGCCTAACGTTTGGTAAGCTTGTCGCTTCCATTTTCGTGAAAAGTGTGAAGTTTTTCTTTAAACTTCGACAGAACCAAATGCATATATTCTATAATATTTCACAGAGATCAAAACAAATAAAAATCTGAAAAGACTAAGGTCTGCAAATGCGGTAGCTACTGGGAAATTTTCTATTTTAATTTTTTCAGTTTTTGCAGCGGCGGTTTGGCGTTGCCGTGATAGATAACGGCATATTTTCGATTTGCCAAAAAACAGACGCTTTTGTCAATTTCCACAATGATTTTAATGTGTTGCTTCCAATACTTGCTTGCAGTAATTGTTTTGTCGTGTAGAAGAAACTCAAAGACAATGATATTATTTCCACTGAATGTAAACCAGCTTTTCTAAATTCAAATAAGACTCCTTTTCATAGCGCCTAAAAAATAAACAGCCGCAAAAGCGCAATCCAACTTATTCTCGTCCGTCAAAAAAGCGAGACTCATCTATAGAGCTCAGAAATTAGTCAAATTTTCTTTAGATAGACACGCTGCCAACATTTAGACTCTTCAGTTGTATTCTTGGGCTATAGTCTATCAAAGCACAGACAACGTCATCATTCAGGTTTGAATTTGCCAACCACTTCTTCATTATTTGTAGAACAAGAGTTTTTTTTTTGTTAAGGTTCCGTGAAATGATGTAAGTAACACTCTCAAGCACAAATCGACTTATCGCAACAGCGTCTGACTTATGATGCTACCACCTGTCCTTTGGTATGCAGTATGGATACTCATGGAAATCCGACACAAACTTTTGCAATAATCATATATTTCTGTTTTTTTTTCGTTAGTATGAAAAATACATGGATGAGAATCTTTTGTTTAATTTCGTTACCATGTTGTTTTTACTTGTGCTTTATTTATTGTTATATTGCTTGCTTCTGATTTCGGTCTGGTCCGTTCTAAGCTGTTTGTAGGGTTTATATGTCACTATCATATGTTAATCGAATACATATAGTGATAAATCATCATGACACGCCCATGAACCGCCCCTTACACGCAGAAGGATGTGCGCCGAAGCCAGGTTTACAATGTAGCATTTATAACAATATTTTATATTTACCTCTTTGCGTTAAACAGATGGATCAGAATTTAAAATCTCCCTTTTACAATACACACTATCATTAATAGTGAGATACAAACTACAAGAGATTAGCCGCAGCACTAACATACGAGTACCCAAAAGTAAGTCAGTGTGTACCTGGCTTTCAAACCGGCCAATATCGGACAGTTATTTAAAACGAGCGGGAGTTTTGACAGTTTTATTACTATATGTATTTGCTGAACGCATTATAGAGTAATTTCACATATACTCTTTGTTGTGCAATGGATGTTTTAAATTTATTAAACAATATTTTAGATTTCAAGTACTGCAACCTCGAAAATTCCATATTGCACTTCAAATTGCTTTTGTCCGAATGTTTAATTTAAAAATATTTTGTTGGTTCTAACAATTTTTGCTTCTATTTTTCTATAATTGCTGTTATTTATTGTTCATACCTATCACGAATATTATAACACTACTGGTTATAATATCATTAATCTACATATTCATATCTTGTTACTGTTTTGAACAATAATACTTTCCTGATGGGTAATAGCGTTTTGTTTTTTAATTGTTCTTTTTTATATTTGTGCAACTTTTTTCTTTCGTGCGGTGAGTACTACTTTAAGATATATCTTTAGTTTTTCCTAATTCTTGTTGATACTATCGTATCATTTCTATTTATTTCTCCTTTTATTACTGTTTTCCTTAGTATATTCCTGAATAGTGCTATCGATAGTGAGTTTGCTTACTTTGAACATCTCTATCAACCTTAACACATTCAGATGTATTGCTCTCTACTACAACTTATTTTTTCCCTCTTTCTCTTGTTATTTGTAAAACATTTAATCATACCAATTTTGCTTTTTAAGCAATAAAAATAAATCCATCGGCTGGACAAGCACTATGCTAGTTAATACATGGTATTTATCAGTTGGAGAATAATAGTGGCATGAACATAAATGTATAAGATATCAAATAGCCTGAATTTCAAAACTTCAAGGGGATTGCAGACTTTGATACTTTTGCATGTCCTAATTAATTATTTTGCTTTAGCTTAATTTAAGTTCTGCGTTTGATACATTAAATTATACTTTAGTCGATAATTATTTTGTCTTTTGTTGACGTTTGAGTAACTTGTTAGTCCCAAATCTGTATGGAAAGTCGCCGCGTTCAAAGAGTGTAATTTTTTGTCCACAAATAAAGTTCCAATTTGGTGTTAAATGCTCAGTAATAGGGAAAGATGGTAATCCATTGACGCAGAGTTGGGATATTGTGATGCAATGACAGTGGTGGTTTGTAGTAGCAGCTCAAAATATAACAAATAGAAAGGTTGAGATTATATTCACTGCAAACTAAAATGCTTAAATATATTGCAAGATGAGTACAATACTAGATACTTAATGAAGGATACGCAAAATTTAGCCTCTAAATTTCTTCTAAGATTAAAAAAGTAGGTCATTAGACTTTAAGTATTCAAATAGCTCTTTACAAAGTAAAAGCCTCTTTTTTACTACTGCGTCCACTTTTCTGCCACATTTAATTAGTACAACGCTCATAAACAATTTGCTTATATAGATAATGAAAACTTTTGGGGCTTCCTAATTGTTGACCATCGTTTTGCAGACAACCTTCGCCAACGTGTTTTAACCTTTTCACCACTATGTTATTCAAATTCCTAATAGGCACCTCTTAATTTATTCAAAGCGAAATCGCATTCGATTCAATGAACAGCTTTCATTTAGATCGTAACAAATTTACATACTAACAACCATTTCAACCCGGCAACCCGCCAATTTAAAATCAAACTAAATGCCACTCTTAGTCGCACTGATACGGTTGTTTATGCCTCTTAAGGCTGGCACATATACTTGATCCGCATTAAATGTGCGACTTGCGTAAGCAAATTGCTGGTTTCTTGCAACTGGGGCAAGACATTGGTGTAGTTTGTGGTTATATTGATATTGGGACCTTTTTCCTTCTGTTACTGCGCTCTGTTTGACTTAATCGCTTTTGTCTTGCTGTCTGATTTCATGATATGGCACACATATTGATTATGTTTTTAGCTTATCATGTATAAGTTGCCTAATATTTAGTGCTGTTTTGCTTTTGATGCTGCTTATGAGTTGATCCAGAATATTTGTATTGTAAGGTAAATATTTTGTATTCAATTCTGGTTACCACTTTAACTGAATTTTATTTGAGCGGACGTACTTTTAAGTTAGTATTTTTGAAATTGCTGTTTTCTAAATTAATACGTAGAAAGAGATCTGAGTCTTCGCTTCTTTGTTTAGTAGAAGTGTAAATATCATTCAATTTACATATGAAATAGGACTAGTGACATTGATGATTATTCTACAGAGACATGTAAAATGAGTTATTATTTTTAAAATTACTATCATTTATTGAAAAAAAAACCATTGCACAGGAGGACGTTTTTGGAATAATGAGCAAATAAAAGAACTAAGATTTTAAGACAAAAAACGATATTTACTGAAATGAGGAAGATAATAAGGCAAATAAGTAAACCAACTAGAAATCAGGAACCAGTTTAGATAAGGATGGGAAAAGATAACGTTAGACAAAAAATAAAAATGGAACTATTGCTAAGTCACATTTAAAAAGTAGATTGGTAATCCTGTTACAATGGAAAATGTTTGTGAAAACACAACCGCACTGGAAAACGTGAGACGATGCTGTTTAAGACGTTATGAAAGCTAATGGAATAAGATAGAAGAATACCTGCTTAATACCAGAAAGTGATAAAAGATATAAAAAAATCTTCCAACGAAAGTATGATAAAGACAGAAAATCAACCATTATGTATGCTTATATAAATGATTTGTCTAAGTTTTCTAATTTTCACATTGTTTTTTGAATAAGAATATACGGATATGAGGATGCGTGATGATGCAATTACAACAACAACTGATGGATATAGTACTACCTTTGTGTTCCTACTCTTTCGGATGCTAGTAATAAAAAAGACAATCACTGTTTCTTTATTTATAAATCCAACATATTTATTAAACATTGCAAAATTCACGTTGCTTTTTATTAGGTAATATAGAGAAATAAGTATTGTATCATAAATTATAATTATGTGGCAGAGACAGAAATCATTACAGACCGAATTGATTTAAAATGAACATCAAACCCTAAAGTAAAACGTCAAATGGGGATGGTTTCGCCTAAAATGTTTCCCTCATATCAACGTCTTAGAGCAACAGGGTTAATAAACAGCAAAAAAACACTGTCAATAATAGGGGACAAATGAAATATATGTATAATACATTTGACCACTTTTAAAACAATGTTACGGCGCATAATATGTTTAACATCTACTTATTTAGATTTGCTATTAAAAAAAATCTTGATAAACCTCAAATGTTCCTACATCTACTAAACTCTTCTGAGTCAGACTGCATTGGAAAGCATTACATTACGGGTTTATTATAGTTAATAAGTTAAAGGTTTTTAAAAAAATCGAATTTTACTTTCTTTTAAGTGCAAAGACAATTTCTTAACACTTCTGAAAAACTTTAATTTTATGTCTGAATTAATGTCAGAAATAACAACTATTATTCATACCAATGCTCTACAAGTTGTAGAATCTACCCATGGTACTAATTTACCGACTAGGAAACACAGAACTCTACGTATTTCTTCAACCTGATCAAAATGGCGACTGCAGAGGAAGTGTGCCATAGATTAAACATGTCATGATTAGAAGGTGCAAGATTTGGGCTGAAAGACCTCAGTTCCATTCAGTTCAGCAATTTTGACTGTGTTATGTGTAGCATGATGAACGGGCATTGTGGTGTTGAAAAAGAGCTTATTTGTGATTGGTCAAAGTCAAAGATTTGCAGATTTCGTAAACACATCTCAAATAAAACAAATATGAAGGCTTTCACGGCCGGTGTTTTGGCGCGTCATGTTGTTTGTTCTCAGCTTGCTTTAAAGCTCTTGACGTTTCTCCAAAAGAAAATCTTTTAAAAGAGTGCATGGAATAGTAATTTAATTTTTAGAAGATTTTCTTTTAATTATTTGCGCCGTAAATGTGGTTCCAATTGCTCACTATGCAACTTTTGGAACTAATTCAAAGCACACGATAGCGTCAACATTTTACCAAGCCGAGATATGACTTTCTTGCCCTGAAAAACCCAGCGCTTGTAATTATCATGATTAACGTGGTCAAATAATTATTACAAGTGAAAATGCGCTTCTAAAACCGATCACTCAGTGGATTTTTAAGCAGTTGGCGACAAAAGTCGACGCACCTGTGGGCTTGTGCTTCAATCAGCCCGTGGGGACCTTATTTTGGCTTCTTATAACACAAAATCGACGTATTCGCGCTAAATTTAGCTGGAAAATTGCAAATGCTTCATAAAGGTTTGGTAGCCAAAGTAGTTTGCAAATCTTCGTCCAAATTGTCAGTCCGAACGTACTCATCTTCGAGGTTAAAATCGTCAAAATCAACAGCTTTTACCATTTCTCACCAACTGCATGAGTCACAGTTCCTTGGCGTTATCATAACTGGAAGTTTAATTTTGTCAACTGCCACCTCGAACCGACAAATAAAGATTGCTGTTGCACCATAAACACAAGGAACAACAAATCATTAATTTTTTCGCAAATGTTAAGTGCTTCCTCAACATAGTATTTTACAAATTTAGTAAGACGACTTTAAGACATTTTTGAGTATTAATCGCCAAAATCAAGAATCTCAATCTAATTTCTTTAAAAACCAAACAAAAACTACAACTAGAAAACTTTTAGATTTACTCCATTATTAGGTTATCCTAAATAAAATTCAATTAATATTCACTTAAACACAAATTGGACTAAATTAAAGCTTTTAGATGTTCATCTGATTTAGTAATGTAACGCCACTGTACTGAAAAAATAATTAAGATATAAATTTGACCGGTGGTTCACATGGATGATAAAGGTTTCGTAAGAAACTTCAGAGTATGGAAACAGAGAGCTCAAAACCTCAAATTACGTTATATAAAAGCTTCGTCTTACAGATGTAGTCTGTTCAAAAGATAAATAAGTCAAATTTGAAGACAATCTAGTTTTTTCTGAAGATTTTTCTTAAAGAGAGAGGGGATAAGATCTGGCCTCGCGAGTTTGTTCGTTACTTTAATAAAATACTTCTAGTCCTCAATTTTATTATGTACAAATTCGAAGAGCTGATTAATGTCGATACACAGTTATAATATTTTTTTTTGCATTTACTTTGGAGCAAAACCCCTCTAAGACAATACACGAGGTGCAGCGTATTTACATGTAGTATAGCGTAATATGAATTAGTTTGTTATATAAATTGTAAAACTCAATGAAGGTTTTTTTGTGATTTAATAATTTACTCATTTTTTTAATTAACTATACTGTGAATTAAAGCTCAAAGATAATTGAGTGTATGTACTTTATCTTATATCATTCCCAGATAGAGTCGGTAGATTTTCCGACAGGTCGGTCTCTATTAAAGCAATAGTTAACTAATTTTAATCACAAAATCTCAAATGCTGCAGCTGGAGACTAATATAAGGCGGTTTAAAAAAGTTTTACCTAAAACAATATTCCATCTGTGTTGTCACTCTTTGTATTAGAACAGTGTTCAAAAATTGCGTTCAAAGGTAAATTAAACATTTTGGATGTTCATTGAGCACCTCATTTAACAGGCATTAATGAACCCAAACTCATTGCTGAAAACTGTCAATTAGAAGAGCGAGAAACAAGAAGATGATTTTGCGAGGATAATAATCAGATTTTCTAAAACAGAACGGATCCCGACATTAAAGATTTTGCACCGTCTAGTCTGAGAGTTTTGCAAGCTTAATAGCATTAACCACAATTTCAACAATAACACTAAACTCGCCATGAAAGATTGGTTCAAAATTGTTCATCAAAACAAATTTCATAATTTCGAATAAATCTTCAGTTCATAGATAAAACTTAACAGATTTACAAATAGAGATTATCGTGCACAAATAAAAGAAGTCTACAAATATCTCCATTTGGAAAATTCTTCCGAGTTAATATATAACATAGATGTCTAGCGGTTTAACATCAGCAAACAATTTTCACACTTTTAATTGTAAAATTGGGACTCCTGGAGGACCAACCGAACAACATCAAATTCTCTGTAGCACATCGCACAATTCAGCAGTAAGAGGGTTCCTCATTTAGATAGTCACGCACTTCACCATACCACTGAGGTGGAGATTTATCTTGTTGAAATTCTCTGTCCTCTCAATGTCCTAGTGATCTAGCGGTTCTTTGTCTTCTAAATGCACAATGCACCATAATAACCGATAAATTCCTTACATGCTCGAGAACACAAACTGGGCCCATGCTGGTGGAATGTATAAACGTAATAGGTCTTGCAATATCATCTATGATTATTTAAAAAAAAAACATTAAAACCTGAGTTGAGCGATAACTTACCAGATGAAACATTGGTAGAAAAACTAGCAAAAGGTTTTGTGATGAATCAACTATTGAAAAAGTATACACAAAAGTATAGAAAACCGCCTTTAGTATTCAACGAAAGACCTTATCATGTGGATTCACTTGATTTGATGTTATTATTTTGCTTTCTGGTCTAAATGTATGTGACGAAATAACATTACGAGTAACTTAAAGGCGACATCTTGAAGTAATTCCAGAAATAGCTTTTGCTTTTTTAATCCTAATGGAAGCTTCAATGCAATTCGTACCTGATGCCACTGACAAAGGAAATTGCCGCTTTTCAACTTCCCCAAAGCGTCAACTTCGGGACTATTTTAAAAAACTTCAAATCTTCGGAATAGGACAATAGTTAAAAAATGTTTGGTTGAACAGCATCGACATTCGCAGCAAACGTACTAAAGAAAAGAATTATTTTCTGATTCGAATGATGCTCGTTTTCTTACTGAAAGGGAAGAAACTTGGAAACCAATTCGAAAAAACATGAGTTGCAAAGAAACGCTACTTACAAAAATCTTCCACAAGAATTAGAAAGGCAAATTTCGTAAAACTGACAAATCTGAAGTGTCCTTACAACTTTATTTTTGTTTGTGGTAGGAATCATCATTTTAAGTTTCTAATGTGATTAGAAGATACTGTAAGATTGGTTAACAATGAAAACTTCTCATTATCTGCAGTGTCCTTAATTTTATTTCAAATCTCCTCTAAGTTGGCCTTATTACTTAAAACCTTAAGCGTTTTACAAAAATCTAAATATTATTGTACTTAACACTTAACGTTGATAAATTAGAACAGAATGTCAAATTTGCAGTTAGCATACATACTTGTGCTATTCTAATATCAATTGGTTAATTAAGCAAAACTGCAGACTTAAGTAACAAAAAGGCCAGAAAACCCCTACCTGTCGTAAATCCGGAATACCAAAGTCTAGCGCTATAATTTGACCAATTGTACAATTACCTGGTAATCACAGGTAATAAGCCAGCCAATGATGAATTACTGCTCGCGGTGCGTTCGAAAATGGGCGGAGCTTAGCGTAGCTGAGAGAAGTAGCGGGACCCCGCGAACATTAATTTTTCATTGGCCGACTTATTACCAGGTAATTATGCAATTTCTGAAATTATAGCGCTAGACTTTTTTGTTCCGAATTTTCCATCCAGCATGATGATACGTATTTTCTAGGACAATTGTTAAACAGCGTGTATAAACACTTTTACCGCTCTAATATTCGTAACCGTGGCTTGAATTAAAATGTCTTTTAGCGTGTTGGCAAGATTTAAAATTAGGTTAAAGTCTACTTTGTGACTATAGAAGCAGTCGTCTCTATTAGCACGTTTTGACGAGTACTAAAGCATAACAGACACTATGCTTTTGGGGTAGCCAAGTCACGTTAAATAACTTCGTTTGGGACAAACCAGGGAGCGTTTACCATAGATCGTATAACTTTGAATTGAAAGCACCTTAAAACGTCAACATTGGAGTTGTTCCTTGTTCCCCATAGTGAGTTTATGGTAGCTTCATAGACCTAAAATTTTGTTATCAATGGACAGTTGAGATTTTTGGCCTAAAAACCAGTACTAAAAGTTAGGCGTCTGTTTAGGTGGAGTCTTAAGCGTTCGCCTTGCGGCACCTCTTTCTGGAGTGAAAGTCATTTGGGATAACTCCTTCATTTACCTTTCATCAGGGTTCAGGGTTCTTGCACATGCTCCTCTATATGGTGACTCGCAATATGGGGTTCAAGGTGAGAAAAAAGTACTGCAGTATCGTCTGCAAATGTGGCTACCAAAGTGAAGACGATATCTAGTATGATATCGGTTAACATTTTAAAGCTTAATATTTTGGGGCATTAGCTTTTTCTTTTCATAGCAAGTTTGTGTTAGAGTGCTGTTTTCACCTAAAAACTGCAACTTGTGGATTATCTGACAGGATGCGTTTATGGTGGTGGTCAAAAAACCTAGGGCAGACATTTAACAGGTTCAGTTCTCCGCAACGCGCACTCTTGACCTCCCCAGGAAGTCCATCGAAGACAGCCGCTCAATCAAACCTCTAATCCGCAGATATTCGGTTTCGTGTAGGAATTCTAATAGTGTCGTGGCATTACCTCGCTGGCCTGCAATTATGCTGTCCAAACAACGCGGCCGAAGCGACAAGAGCCTAGTTGGGAGTTGCACGCCGCGATTAGAGCGCGGCTATGAGCTATGAAGGATGATGACCCGCCGCGCGAACGGCGCTCGGTGGATGCGTGCGGCGGTACGAAACGTCGGATTCGGCCATCATTCACCGAAGAATGCGCCCGAATGTCACTTAACACATTTTTGCATCTGGTAACCCGTTAAGTATATCAAATCTAATCTCCCTTACATGTATCACTGATCCGAGGAATGTGATTAACTTAATTCTAACTTCGCGCACGATCCCAGCATTTAAGGAATTACGGCCGCGTCGAGACTGTGACCGTCCGCCTAAGCGGCATTAATGAGGGGCGTTCTGAAAAATGTTAATCACATTCTAATTGGGCGGCCGGTTAGACGGTGCGCGAGCACGCCGGCCCGGCCGGCGCGCCGCACCGTCTAAGGCCGCGCAGGTATTTTTTGACTTCAAAGGAGCCGCCAGCGCCCGAAGCGACGGTTCACACTAATTGGAGGCTCAGGACGGTCAAAGGAGCCGCTGGAACTCAATATTGAGCGTTCCGAGGCTAATTGAGTGACCAACAACTTTATAGGTGGCTGTGGTCTTCTTGTTCTATGCCCCACGGAAGTTTTTTGCCTTTTTCCGTACGTACCATTGTTATGTAAGGCGGCGGCCCGAATTGCTGTCCTTTTTTGCCGCGCGGCCGAGATCGTCCGCGGCGGCGAGGTCTTGCGGGCGCTCTTTCCGATTTTCGGCTCGAAATCGAAATTAATTAGCTTCCTGCAACCAGGTCCCGATGAAACGAATGCGGCTAGCTGCAGGCGACGAGGACGTTGCACTCGGCTCAATTTGCTATACCGGCAAAAATCGCAGGATTTATAAAACGCCCGATATGCCATGGTTTTTGCGAACTCAAAATGACCAAGTTGTTTCTACCCACTTAAATTTAAGAAATAAAGCTAAGAAAGTTTCTATGCTGGAACCAAAATGACCAATCTTCATTTACTTTGTTTAATAGTTTAGTGTGTTTTTATTTGTTAGTTCGCTTTCAGTACTGTTTTCTTTGAATAAACGTCGTGCTGCTGTTTAAGTTAATTTATTATATTTTAAGGACATTTTTAGCATAGGCGTTTATAATGTTCTTTATTTATATGTTAGTTAACGTATTTGCAAGCTGTCGCATTTATCTAAATTTCTATTTTTAAAATATTTGATATTTAAATAGAAATTCTACATATTTATAGTTTAGAAGGTTGAACGGAAGAGTCAGTGTATTCTGATTACGTAAAACTGTACAAAATAAATATTTCTGGCTGATTTACTTCTTTGCGTATGTCAAATTCTTACTTTTAATTTTCTTGTGTATCTTTTGTAACATTTAGACCAATTTTTATTTTATTTAGGGAAAGCCAAGACAAGCAGAGCACGTGGTAAATTTTAACTCGACCAAAACCTTCTGAACAAGAACTTTGACATTCACGCATTGTCTGTATACTTGGCAAGCTACTTGTCAAAATAAGTTTCATGTCTGAACCAGCTGTACTTGTTGTTGTCGTCAGTCGTCTGGTACAGCTGATTGCTTAGCGAGTTGTTCGATGATATGGTTAAAGTAACCTAGAAGATTGTTGTATGTGGTCAAAGGTCTCCTGATTTCGTTAACTACATAAGGAACTCTTATATCGTTGGTTACGTATTAACAGGCGTTGGTCAGCATTCGGAGAATCTTTGATATATCTGAGCATTTTAGTATACAACGCCTTGATACAGCCCCACAGTCGAACCCCATAGGACCATAGTGGTTTTAGGATAATTTTGTAGAGTACTATTTTGTTCGATAAAGATAGTTAAGATTGCTTTCCAAGTAACCATGTCATGTTTTTGAGTTTTAAGTTCAGTTGTTTTCCTTTGTGGGTTTTTGATCGGGAGGCATCCCAAGAAATTTAACCTCGACCTTTATGGGGATTGGAGCGTCGTTAATGATAGTTTGCGCGTGTCCGATATGTCTCAAGGAAAAGCTTAATGTGTGCAGATTTATCCATGTTAACCGTAATTTATGGAACCAATTTTGTAATGAGTTAAGATGTCTTTGCTTGTGTTCGATTGCTATTTCGAGTGCCAAGTTGGCTGACAGGATGGCTATGTCTCCCGCAAATACAACACGGTCTGCGAAACGCCAGAGATGATTTGGTGAAAGTTTGATAGGTTTTGACTTCATAGGTTCCGTCTGAAGTATTACTTTATTAGGTCTGAGGATGTTCAGTTTCAGTTTGTATAACAGTCTGTTTTATATCTATGAATACTGGTAGACTTTTGTATTCTAGGCTTGCTAATTATATGAGGTGCTTTTGGAATTTTGAATTCGCGAAATTCAAATTGGTGTAATGGGATAAGTTGGTCTAGGTCTTCAGCGTCTTTAATGCGTTTAAGTAGGAATATTTTGGATTTTTTGAAAGCAGAAGCAAGAAACTGTAGGTCGATTTTCCAGCTTAGCAATCATTGCAGTCTGAGCATGTCTCCCTCAAAGAAGAAAACTTGCAATATAATAATTAAGAACTTATGCCAAGGTACGCTTCATAGATATTGTGAGAACGTTAAGAATTGTCAACACCTTGAAAATATTATTAATTTGGCAGCACACCTGCTTTTAATAGAAAATAGTCTAAGATACTTGTAGACTCTCTTAAACGAGTCTCTAAAGTTAATCTTAAACTTAGGGGAAGATTGGTACACCGAAATTGTCAAAAAAAGCTACTAATTTATGATGGGGCATCAACTTTAATAAAACTAATTATTAAGTTATTGTCTTATTATTTTTGATAAATGAGCCACAAAAGACAAATTGATGGATCTGGATTAACTACAGTTCAAAATTTCATAAGGCAATGATGCTGAATGGACCGAAGTATAATTAAGAAGTAAAAATAATTTATATTTATTTTTATAAGAGATCGACCCCAAAGGATAGATTCATGCTGTTAAGGGGTCAAGGTAGGTGAGGGCTAATAAATTATATAACTTTGTACAACATTTTTTCCTCGTGTCCACCAATCCCGCGAAAATTTTATATTATTGCCTTTACATTTCAAAGATTTTTTTAATTTTTTAAAAGCCTTGGTTTGATAAAGTACCAGAAAGTGCATTGCTAACTTCTTGCAGTAAACATATTTTTTTAGCGACCTTATCACTATAACATCGGTCGTATAATCTTTGCATTTATTTAAAAACAAATGCAATTAATAAAAAATTTGAAGATATAAAAAAAATATTTTAGTAGAATTTAATTGGGCTTTTGACAAAGAGCGCTTCAGACACCGCAGATTAAGAGAATGACCTTCCAGTATTGCCATTGCAAATTATGGTCCCACGGGATTATAAAGCTTGGAAAATTTCTTATGTTTGTCACAACTGCTATTTATAATTTGCAAAACGACATAGCTTTTTAATTCCACCTAGTATTTTCCCTGGTCTTTCCTCCAATTTCCAAAAGATATTACAATAAATGTGATCCAATTAGTTGCAACTTGCTCCCTCAAGGTTAGTTATTTTCAAACCAAGTAATGGAAGGTTTTTTTGATTTTTTAAATATTTAATAAAATGTCCATAAAACTCTACCTCCTTTGGTCTTCCCAGTATCATTTTTATTCTGCCAATTTTTGACATTGGGTACATTTAGTATACGTCTAAGAAATTTTAGCTATGTTACAAATTAAAATGAACTCTTGAAACTTTTCTCTAAGAAGAAAAGTATATTAATAATTTTTGGTAGGTTAATGTATAAAGCCTCGTTTTACGCGAAGATTTGCCCTTTAACAACTTTAGGATTAATTATTCTATATTTCTGTTGTTTTCTTTTTACTGTATCTTATTTTATTTGTATCTTCACTATACTTTTAGTTTTTGTTATGCCGGCTGTGTTATTTTTATTTATTTGTGGTTTATTTTTACACTGAATTGTAATTATCACTATTTTGACTTAGGTGTGGTAAGAAAAGATATTCACTTTGAGCATTGTGCTGCGGAATAAATTGTCTTATACATTAGATGACCATATAAATTTATTTTTTCTAGTTTCATTTATTCTAAGTAACAAAGAAAAGTAAGCATGGTAAGTGTAAGGGAGTATTTTCTATAAAGATAATAAAGGCACACAATTTTGGAAGGAGTATTTCCTAGATAAATTTAATTTTTTACTCTACCCGAAAAATGTTTAGTCAACTGAATGAGTATTAGTCTGCCTTAAGTCATTGGGTATCTTCTTCTTCAATGGTCACCATAGTACTTAAATAAACAAAAATGAGAAACGCAAAATTCAGATATCAGTAATCAAAATTAGCAATAGCACTGTTATTTAAAAGAACGCAGTAGAATTTGCCTATTTCTTGAGGAACATGTCCCATGAAGATGCTTTGCATTTCTCTCTGACAGGCGATTATTCTGAACAAAAAATGTTATTTTTATATACTTTTAACACCTTCATTTCTTATCCCTCACGTATGAGACTTGCTATTCGTTTACCAATAAAATATCTCCAAGAAATAGTTATGTCCACGCATGCTCTTCTTAATGTATCACCACTTGGACAGGAAAATATACGGAAATCCTTATAAATTTGACATGTAAAATATTTGACTTAGTGAAAATTCACCCCCACTAAAAAATACTTACCCCATGAATGTTAAGTGAAGAATTTGTTATGAAAAACTTATTTAAAGCTGATATGACGTATAAACGAACTAAAAAAGGTTAGGAAAACATTAGGGCAGTGGGTGTGTTACAATAAATGTAAAACACAAGTAAATGTAATTGCCAATTGCTAGAATTCTATTGCTTACGCTAAAGGATTCGTGTTTTTTGTTTTTAATTTTACACATAACGTAAAAACTTATAGTGACCGACTAATCCAACCCAACAATCTCAATTTTATAATTTTTTAAGTTTTAGTTTTAATTTTGCTTTCACATTGCTGGCCATTATTACATTATATAGTGTAATTTTAATAATTGCAGGCGGGCGGATCAAGCAAAGCAGAATTTTTTACGTTTTGTGAAGTGAAAGGAGAAGGTCGTGGTTTATATGCTTGGTAAGAAGAGGTAATAGCAATACCGATTCTTTAGCTAGTCAAAGCAAGAGGTACCCCCCTCTGTTGCGTAACGAATTATGATCAGGTTTCTCACGGTAGAGGGCGTGAAATAGTCTGCGGATTTTTAAAAGGGCTCAAGTTTATGCGTGATATAAATAATTTCCGGGAGAACAAGAAGCCCCAAGGAGCAGCGCGATCAAAGGCTTTCATTGTTCGTCGCATTCTTGAGAATTTCCGCCAATTAACGGTTATTAAAAATGGCTTGCTTAATGCAACGCGAGGATCTTGGTAATGGGACTAAGAAAGCTAACTATACAGGAAAGTTCACACAAAATCTAAAAAATGTAATTAGGGAAAAACGATGGCGAACCATAACTTAGTTAACAATACATGTAACTATTAAAGTAAGAGAAGAAAAAGAAATGTATTAGATAATGCTATTGGATACAATAACTAGAATTAAAAAATCATAAATAACCCGTAAACTGTATAAGTTATACTGATAAAACAATGTATGGTTTATTATGCTAATTTTTTGTAAGAATTAATAGGACATGTAAACATAATTATGAAATAAGGTAAAAAATATTTGAAGAACGCTTCAGAAGGCTAAAGAACCAAGATATTTACGGTTGAAGCTACTCAAATGTAGCGGGGATTAAAAAATATATACAAAAATATTTGATAAAATAGAGGACGAAGAAAATATTCCAGGGAAATAGAAGAAATCGTATGCAAGTTTAATAATAGGACACCAAAAAGAGAAGGATGCGTGCTTCCAAGTTGCAAGAAGGGGCAGATTTAGAACCGAGGACGTTTGGAGAAGAATGATTGGCACTTACTCAATTACAAAAATGTTGGAAAATAGAGCTATCTAATAATCTAAAAAAAATCTAAAAATTACCGCAGTGTTCTCTAAGGGAAAAAAGAAAACGTGGCAGACCCACTCTTTCTTTGGAAACCTATATAAAATCAGGTATGACAGAGAGGGGGCTGCAGAAAGCAAGAGACATAGAAATAAATAACGACAAACTTTATGAGGTAAAAATGAGGAGGAAATGGTTATTTGCTTTTGATTTAAAAATAAGCTACATAGATGCTTACACCACCACAAATCCGTTGCAAAAATTGTCGATTTGTTCTGGGCTACACTGAAACGTTCTTTATGGTCCAAACTTATCACCCTGCAGTTATTATTTGTTTGGACTTCTAAAAGAAGTTCACATTTGTGATTATATGTGTATACGTATGTATCTATATTATCTGTAGTGACCTAAATAACTATTTTCTTCGGATCGTGCTGTAATATTTTTAGTGCCAGTTGTAATAAACCTTTGTTGTTACCTGAATTATAAAATAAGCTTTATCCTTTCTTAGTCTGCCACGTCTGTTATTAGTGAATTGAAAATTGCTACATTCTATAGTAAATTACATTATTAAACAAACTTTAGTTTATTTATTGTTTTATTCAGAATGTTAGTTAGTATTATCGATGGTCTGTTCAGCTTGTTCATTGCATCTTGACGTGGGTACATTTATCTTAACCTTACAGTAAAATTTTGATTATCCAGAAGGTCAGTTGTCTACATCAAATATATTGTCATATGTGAAATTAATTACAACAATAATCATACAAATGGCTTTTGCAAATTATTTCTCTGTAATTTTGAAAGCATTAAACTTAAATATGAAATGCTATTCTAGAGACATATTGGTCAGTTCATGTAAGGGAGCATTCTGCATTTGTTTAAAGGAACCAATTAATTTTATTGGAAGTTTCTTTATTGCACCAATAAATTTTCAAATAGGTGCATAAATTAAAGGTTTTGTATATAGATATTTGGCGTATATGACTAAAAATATATATTTATTTTATTTGTATGAACTGTTAGTTATCCGAAAAGTCGATTATCCGTATTAACTTTGTTTTCAAGTAATTTGTATAAATTATTTTTGTTGCACTTATCTATAGTTTAGAAACTTTAACATGGTGCATTTGTTATGGCAGATCACATACGTTTATCAAATTCCTTCTAATGATATTTGCGACTTCTGCGTGCTTAGTATCCAAGATGCTTTTGCAGCATGTAAGTCGTGCATTGTTCCGATATTGTTGTATGGTAATACTGACGATGCGAAATTTTAGAACCCAGCACTACATTTATGCCCTCTCAACTTCGATATCCTCCAAGCCGCCTCATTTGCAGCATAATTGTTTGCATCACATGCATTAATTGCACGGCGGCGGCGCAACAAAAAGCAAAATGGCATTAAATTTTAAGTCGCCGCGCTAATGATGATGACTGCTGCCCCCGGTCACGACGGTGGATTCGTGTAAGGTCTATGCAAACGGCGTACCAAACAACAATGGCATAACAAGCTGCTTGTCACACTATATTGCAATTACTTCTCGTGCGCGAACTGCGGGCTACATTGCCTTATAAATAATCGATGGGGAGCGATTGTGGCCTTTTTGTCAATGGGTCGTTAGCAACCGATAAGCATAGAAGTGATACGCTCGTTTTTTACTAGTTACGGTTTCCACTTTTGTTTGTCTGGTGTTGCACTGATACCGAAACGATTGTTGATTTTGTTTGCTGAATCGATACATATGAAGCCAACAATGATGTTGTCTGTGAAAGCAAATATAGTCGTACACCTCTATATGTCTATATGCAATCTAACAGAAAAGAATTCTCACCTCTTTAGTATTGTTGTTATAATTATTATTGCCACAAATTTTAAATTAATATGAAATTTGTATGTAAATGAAAAGACTATTAATTGATGGCTTAAATTAAAGTTTGTAGGCGAAGCAGTATTAAAAGACGTATAACTTCAATTTTATGACATGAAAAGCAGAAACTTCAGTAATGATTAGGCACGGCCAATTAAACAGCCTAAGAGAAAAATTAGAATGCTCTCTACGACCTCCTAATTAAAAAGGATGTTATTAGTTGCACATATAAAGGTTGCAGTTGAGAAGAGTTGCCTTTAAGTGAGCTTAATTGCATTTTATGTGTACAAAGCAGTTTCACAGACGCTATATAAATGTAGCACAAGGAAATAAATAACAGCTAAACATATTTTGTATTATTACACGATAATTGGTTCTAATTTATTATTGAATTGCTGTATCGCTATCTCTATTTTCCATTGTTTGTTTCCGTTAGCATACAGTCTGTTAAATAATAGTGACCGCTGAGATTTTGGAAAAATAAAAATGTAGATATTTTTTTCTTTTATTTAAGCATCAATCAGCTCTATTTCTGATTATAGCTACACACCATTTTTCTGTTTTCGAGGAGGTTCTTTACATAATCGTTTGATAAAGCCAGCCATATCTTCTTGAAGCAACAGCTGCTTTTCTTTGATCATCATTTTCATGTACGACCACACATTTTATTGAGATTAATATCTGGAGACGTGGCAGCTTATTGCATCGTAGTGACTCTTATTTTGGTGTTTCCACGCACTGCACAGTTTGCTACGATGTTTAGAATCATTGACTGCTTGTAGCATCCCACTTATTCTGTTCGAACCAAAAAACTTTTTAGCAGGCTTCAGCAGAAATTTCTGGTAGACACATTTTCTCGGCTTTCAAATTGTCTGTAAACAGAAAGAGGCAACTAAAACTGTTTACTGTGCGCTAAATAATCTTATTATTATTCGCCGACCATGCTTTCGATGAGTAAGACTACTCCCGGAAAGAGGATTCGTCCGTGATGAACGTTGCTCCAAACTTGATCCAGATTTTTTGTCCAGGCCAGTTGTTTTCCTAAATACAAGTCGATTGAAAAGAAACGTTTTTTCTTACGCCAGCGGCTTCGAATCGTATTTAGTATGACAAATTACGTTCTTGCGGAGTTGCAAAGAGACGAACACCGCTTTATCTTTTTTCGGTGTTTTGGCGCAGGCTATTCCACTCTCTGGCAGATCCCATGATTCACCAAAAACACTGTCTCGTATCGATTTAAGAATTTTGCGCTCATAGTAAAGACAACAAATTCACTGACGTGAACATGTACCTGCAAACTACAGACCGCACCGAAGAGCACGAAATAAAAATTCAAACAAAATCCATGGTGCTGTAGTGCTGCCTTACCAAATAACAACGTGCACTTTTTTGTTGTGCAGACCGTAAGCAGCATTTAAGAGTCAGTATCTATACAACTACTTTATTTTATCTATTGTTTATGGACATTATGGGTCACTACAGCAAAATGAACGATTGTAAGTGAATTAAAGTTTGTCATTTTTATTTGCATTATGAAACTGAGTTTAAAAAAGCATTTTTCCAGAAATGATAAGCGCATATTTCTAACTTTATGCTCAGTTTTAAAGATGCCCTGTTTTAAGATAAAAAACGAGTATCATTAGGTAGCTTTTACACAAAACATTGGCTATAAAGTTTCAGTGCAGAAAAGCATAAAATGGTTTTAGGTAATAAAATTTATTTAGGTAAGATTTGTAAAAACCATTTTTTTAATTGTTTATCAGGAATTAGTTGTTTCTAAATGCGTTTCAGATAAACATTAGAATATGTAGATTGGCCTTGTAAAGATCAAGCTTAACATACAACGACCACCGATACTGACCACCAAAATTTGAAAAAACTGATAATCTTAAGGGCCAAAAACTTTCAATATATAAATATGATTTTGCATTTTATATGTAATGGTGTAAATGACAGCTTTTTTTATTCAACCATCTAATGCTTCTACACTTAAAAATCTGTGCTATTGAGGTAGGATGTAAGTGCTTTTTCTGATATTAAAACATTATTTTGTTGTGCGACACAAATATATTTTGCGTAATCTCTACATTTTGATTAGGGTTTTAATAAGAACTTTGATTTATAGTTAAAGACTTCAACTGGGAGAAAAAATCAGATTCAATTACTGCAGTGGTCGAAGAAAATGAAAAAGAGAAAAAATAGGTGAAGTTGATCCCAATGGATATAACAGCAATTTAATAAAAAATTTGATCTAATTGGATATATTTAGGCTAATTAGATGGAAAATGGCAATAAACATTCTTTCAGGACACTTGAAAAATTATGAGCTAACTAAATGAAGAATTTTATAAGACAACTATAGCACAGATGTTTTCTGAAAGTAACTAGAGCTTACAACTGAAGTTTGCTGTTCTTCAATGTCCTAGAAGTATTAAAATCAGACTAGAAACTGAAAAAGAGTAGGATATTTCGAACTAATTGATTAAAACAAACAAAACCAAAATGCAAGTTTATGTTAGGCATTAAAAAATCTATTGACAAAATTAAAAAAAATTAGTTCAATTGACTTGAGTTGGAAACGAGTAGTAATAATTCTTAAAGGCAGAAAAGAACAAAGCACAATAACAATTTAAGTAGTGCTTTTTAAATGATATTATTTTTAATTTTGAGAACTAAAACAATTTTTTGTTTCGTACAACGGGCGGCAGTTCATGTTATTTTAAGACACAACACCTTATTAATTAAACTGAGAAACGAACACAAAATAAACATAGATTAGAGAAAATTCTGCAAAAAAGTGCTCTCATCCAAACCATGTGAGCACTTCTAAGTGGCCGGGATGGATTGTCTTAAAAAGTACATAATAAAATTTCACTACACACTTAAAAGCTACAAGCTTAGCAAGAGTGATCTCTTTAAATAAAATTTTTTTTTTCTAAAATAATTATACCCATCATAATACTATTGAAAATCTATTTAATTTAGATGGAACCAGCTTAACAACACTCGCCCATGCTCCAAAATACTCGCACGAAAAGGAACAATGTAATGAAGCAGATACTGTCTGCCGATAGAGGGCAGTTAATCACAATGTATGCTGTGGAAACAATACTACCCGCATTTGCACTTCCTAGAGCTGGATTTTATGATCAAATTCTAATAGGGGCATCACCTGGCAGCCTAAGGCTTGCAAACAGTGCGGCGAATAGGTAAATGCCTTTTTTTTATGTATGAAAGTGCTAACGCGACTCAAAAATATCCTATTTTCATTTTGACGGGTATCATGAAATTACTGTCTATTAAAAAGTACAATTTATGGCAGAGATCAGGACATTGCTTTGGTAACGTTTTCAGCTTGTTGCAAACATAACGCTTCTTCCTGGATTAAAAATATAATTTAGTTTCCAAGAAATGCCTTCAGAAACACTGATTTTCTCTCAATATTTGTAATCCATAAGATGTTTTTAAATCTCGTTTAGATGCTCCTGATACTTAGCCCAGGTAAATATTTCTGACAATGAGACTAACAACTATATCGTTTCTAGAAGGTTAGGCTCACCTCATACAATACCAAGTGATAATTTGGATTTGTTACTCATTTTCTAAAACTAGCCCTACATCTAAGAAATCAAACACTACTGCGATTAACAAAATAAAAAATAAATCACCCCTAAGCTGGAGAAAACAGAAAAAGAAAATTGTGGGCGAAAACATAAGAATGGCCAGAGAAAAAATATTAAAAAATGTTATTGTGACAGAATCTATCCGACTATCCCGTACAAGGTTTATTATGTAACCTGGAATTCGATAAAATTCTGCTTCAAGGGAGCAGAAGATATTTCGTAGCTAATTAGACAAGAGAATGATAAATACAAAAATAATCATTCATTTTTACGAAAGATAATAAATTATTCAAATCTATTTTTCCTGTCAACTTAGAAGACACTTTTAAAATCATAAAAGCCACTAATTTTGTTTCACAGAGTTAGAAGATAAAATAAAAAATTGCTGCAATTAATCCGCTATAGATTTAGCGTCATCATAGCATTCAAATAGAAATAAATTACTTGTTTTTGTAAATAATAGTCAGGAAGAAGAAGTACTAATTGTACTTTGTTTTAGCTATATCCTCATACTTTAGCTTACAACTACGAGTACAGATTCAATAACTGAAGACTTATAAGATTCAGTTACGGAAAGAAACAAAATTCCCATGTTAATCAATCACGGAGAATGCTGATAACTTCGTATGGTTCTTGGAATGCCTACGTTATTGACGCCCGTTTCTTTTTGTGGACCTCGTTAGTGTGTCGAGGATGAACGGAACGTGATATAGCATGTTGCTGGCCGATATTAAACTTTAATTAACCTGCTTTATGGAGATAATCGGCACGTTACTGCTGAACTTTAAAGACGGTCCGAATGAATAGCGCCAGCTGGCACAAGTTCCCACTTGTCGTACTGTGCAATCAGGGCGCAATTGGCGTCGGGGCGACTATCATCAGCGCTGTTGACTTGGCAGATCGGAAGCGAGTGGTTAAATTTCCACTACTGCCGTTGCAGTATTGATTGCTAATATTTTCAGGGAGCGGCAGCCGTAATTGGCGCATAATGTCAGTCATGAGGCGCCCGCAAAGACTTCGCAGCGCTGAAATGACGGGTTATGGCGAAATTCAATTATTCCAACGTCAGCCATTTTAAAGTGACACTCCTGACACCGGTGGTTAGGCACACGAACCTCTCCGCGCTTTCAGCCGAGCGCGAACGCGCGGGCGCCGTCTGACGCCGCTCAAAATTCAAAGCCCAGCAGAAGCTCCAATTCAGACAGCCTTCTGCTTCGTAATTGGGGATAAAGGCAGGTCAAATTAGAGCACCAAAAAAGTTTCGGAAATTTCTAATTCTCTGTAGTAACTTTTATCGTATATTAAAAAACAAATAGGGAAACAAAAACAGGAAAGTCAATGTTAATTATTTCTGATTTGTTTGAAAACTCCGCAAAACAATACAAGAATAGAAAGACATATAAGCTGCTGTAGAAGGTAACACAAGCATAAAACGTTTAGTTTCTGTTATGTCATACTAGAAGATATAAGAGAAAGCACTGTAATGGTACACGAACTTTGGTAGAGCACAGCAGATCAGTAATAATAGACACTACAATAAATGCTCAGGAAGATTACACTACCTTCCTTTATTTTTCCTTCTTAAAAAATATCAGTTCTGTATTACCTGACATGTTTAATTTAAAAACTCTATGATTTCACAAAACAAGTGAGTGAATTCGAACGAATGAATTTCAGTTTCTTTATATTTTAAAAGCCACGCAAGACCATTATCAGGGAGTCGGATTGTATTATGTCTTTTTTACTACAATGTTTCAACAAACTGTGTCTACTCAATTAAATTTTATATAGATCTTTTACAAAGGGGATAAATGGTATAATAGATAATTGGTTGTGTAGAGACACTAGTAAAATGAGATGGTTTACAGTATTCGCAGCGCAGCAAAGTTTCTGAGACTAGATTTCAGTACATCAGAACACCTTACAACTAAACCGTTTATTATAGTGGATTACCAATAGACTCTACTATCTGGTGTTTATAACAAATTTCTTGTTATTAGAAAACGTTTGATTTTAAACAAATTGCTCTTTAGCTTGTGCTACTAAAAGATAAAAAAGTCAATAATACTAACTGACACGCTGGGAACACTAGCCATAGAAGAATAATACGTGAAGATGGAGAAACGAAAGATAAATGTTTGTACATAAAATAGCAAAAACAAAAACAGAAAATAAAAATATAAAAAGTAAAAGATCTGTGATCGCTTTTATTATAAAAAAAAATTTATGATGCACCAGTAAAGTATACTAAATTACTCTTTTATTTTTAGTAATTTTCTTCAATTAAAATAATTTTAAAATAATGCTATCGTAAATATACAGGTGCTTTGTTTATTAAGATATGGTAAGAAGTACAGGACAAGGCAAAATTCCCTTTCTAATTTCAAAAAAAGATTATGAAGCAAAGATTAATAAACTAATTTTATTAGACCTAAATAATTGAGAATTATTGCTTGGAGAGGACCTTAGTAGCCAGTATGTTGTAGAAAAACGAACGGAGAGTACATACAAAACGCTGAGTAACGCACTTTTAGCTTGTTCTTAGAGCCTTCCATTTTTGATACAAGACCTTCATTTTCATACATACAAGAAAACGTGTCACACGATAGAATTGCTTTTTTACGCACAAAACTTTAGTTATTGGAAATATCCATGAGAAACTTCTTCACAGCCAACGTATCACTGTTTGATATTCGGTGAACAAAGTTGAGGTTGCTGTGCTTTACTTTCTTGAGAACGGAGACCGATAGGTCACTGTCACTTCCAACTGATATGTAGAAATAATTCGACAATTTTTCGCACCGAATCTCGCACTCCAAATAGAAATCGTTTGGTTTAACAACATGGAGCCCAAGCCTACACTGTAGGGGCTTTCCTTCAAGTTGCGTAAGATTGGATTTTTCTAGGCTGAGATCTGCAAACATCGCACAAGAATCCTCCAAGTCCTACGAAATGTGAGCTGGTGACAAAAATTTAAATTTATGCGAGATGAATAGAAGAAAAGCCTAATTTTGTTAATATTCAGTATTTGAGTAAAATTGATAGTTTTAAAAAAACTGGCGATGTTAGACAGTATACTTTCCTATATTATAGGTTTGGAGGTACTCTTCATTAATGATCCTTACTTAATGTGGAACCAAAGCTAAGGTTGTTTATTAATTTAAAAAGCGTCATGAAGAGGCTACAACGATGCTAAAAGATTATAGTTAATATTATGTGCATTTATGATTCAGGCATAGAAATTTAAAAAATTACACAACTAATTGTAATGACGTAGTAACACTGTAACACGATTGTACATACGTGCATTCATACAGGCAATTTTCCATCCTGCTCTGATGTCTGTAATAAAAGATATAATACATAAGAGAATTTATGAAGCCTTATAAATGTCATTTATGCACATATTGCGCACAAATCAATTTTCATTTGCGGGTACAGATAGTATATAGGGTATTCAGCTTATTCAAAGTATGCACTAAGAAGGCAAAACATTTAAATACCAACTATCACATTTGAAAACGTGTGGTAGGGGATTTGCAAAAACTGATCAATTAAAAACTCTCGAATAGCCACCTACTGATAAAAACCACATCTTAGATGTTTATTTAAACAAAATAGAATTGGATATGTCTTCTACTGTTTTCTTTAATCTGAAAAGGTGGGTGGAAGTTTTGGCTGACCCTGTAGTGAAATTTTTTATAATATCTATTTCAAGTATTAAATAAAGAGTTCCAATTTTTGTATTGGCTTTTGTAGGTTTTTTAAAAGCTGGTGTAAAACAGTGTACACATCGTGAGGAAGCATAAACACAAATTTTATCGTTTTAGCTGGTATAGATCTACTTCAATTTAATTTTAAAAAACCGCAAATAATGCATTTAGTTCTTGCTTGTCGAATCTTAAATGAGGAAAATTGTTCAGCTTCTATGTATATCAGTTTACCAATTCTGAAGTAAAACTTGCTAAATGTATTTATGTCCAGGTACTTTCTGACCATCTGAAGTTGCTTTAAGTTGCTAAACACATTTTTACAAAGAATCAACAAATTTTAAGAATGTCCACTTAGAAAGATTCCCAATTAAATTTAAAATTGCCTAGCTGGTATCCTATTTTCGGGCTATTATGGCATGTTTATAGTTCCAAACACAACCTGAGAAACCGAGAAAATAATTTAAGATTCAGAAAGAGCGTTTGCAGTGGCTGAATATTCTTGGTACTCTCTTCCACGTTGACAATTCGAGATTTATTGATAGGATAATAAGGAACAAGTGATAAAGGATTTGATATTTGTGAAACATACGATATTAAGTGCACCATTTTTATTTTATGATTCTTCAGCTTGTGTCTTCCAGACTATTTTTGATACTTATAGGGTACCTTAGGCCTGTGGTTCTTCTTGAACAGTAACCTATAGCCATTTTGACTAATCAAGCATTTTCAATTTTTGTTATGTGATTGTACTATTTTTTGTTTCTTCTTTTATTCCATTTTTTGATTTTATAATTTGCACCTGACCTACCTTTATTGACAGTCGTGCGTACAATTAAAAAGGAAGAGATTTAATGGGTCGTCCCGTTTTATCTTTTGTTGCAGTTATTTTCAATTGCCAATTCTTGAAAGGGCAAATTAGTTGATTCGTTGTCTTTCAATGTTTGTAATGTTTTGGATAGCTAGTGGGAGTTGTATTTGATCTTACAGTTGTCTTATAAATATGACATCTGTGCAGGATCTTCTTGTGCGAAGTCTTTGTAAAAACCTAGTAATCTTAAAAACTGTTGGGTCTAAATATTTATTACAAGACCTACAACATGGTTGTGCAATGTTTACACATTATTAAAAATAATAAGTCTTCTTTGTGAAAATGTTACAGATATAACTGTGTAATTGGTAATTTGGTTTTCATTTTCTTACGTGTCATAAAGCAACATTCAAAAATGTTAATATTCCAAACCTTAATAGTCAAAAATAAAGTTTTTATAAATATTTCAGTTATATAAGACATAAGATAAGCAATGGTTAAGCATTTAGTCAGAACTGCAAGCCGTAAAGTTCAGCTTGTATTCCCATGGTAATTTCAAAAATTATTGGCTCTAACTTTATTCAGATGTAATCAAATACAGGATAATTTCTGTTAAAAAAATTTTTAAAAATATTTTTAAGGATTATGAACAAAAATTACCTTTGTAGCTACTGCTTAAAAATGCGTTATTTGCGCTACCAATACAGCGGCTGCAATAGAATGTTATATATTAACTTATAAACTTAAACCTAAGACACCACAGACAAGCATTAGTTTTTAACGAGACTCCAACATGCTTGGGTCGGGTTTAGTAGATTACTCCCACTTGACTAGTCGACTACGGCGGCAGCCCAATGAAAATTATAACTCACATCTTTAACAGACGTTCAATTTTTTTCTAATCTAAACACAACATGTTCGATTTTTAATTTAAATAAAATATTTTAGCTTTTTCACAGTCCCTAACAGATAGAGTAAACATTAAGAGCCCTTCCAAATAAATATCAAGCCCTTTTTACCTTAAAGGTATTTTAATTAGCTTTATTACGGTAATATTTAATAGGGGATGAAGAACATCTGTCTATCCCAGCAGATCTCTGCGGCGGCAGCCGCATGAGCAAGAACTGCCCAGGTTAATGAGGGAGCAGCCGGGCCTGCGCGGGGCGCGGCCCGGGCGCGGCAGACGCTCATGTTTAGATATCATTAACCACCTTTCCCACAATTTAAGACTGATTCAATTTTAAATTCAATTCCGCTGAAGGCTGCAAATGGATCGATCCGAAAAAACAACAACCGGTGGCGCGATTCACGGTCGCAGCCGAGCGGAACGGCTGGGGAGCCGCTGGTGTTGATGCAGCCTGCGCGCTAGCCCGGAAAGCGGCCGGAGCTTTTCCCGGATTACCCGGATTAGGCCGGATCCCGATTCTGCTGCATGCGCGACGCGCAATTGGACGCTCGGTCGGGTTTAACGGGCGAATTAAAAACTGCCCGTGCCAAAGGCTCGTTTGCATCGTGGCTGACCTTTCAATATTTTCATTTGGGCAATTTTTAAATTTGAAAGTGAGCCCATTTAATCGTTTTACATTTTTTGCATTTTAATTAGCACAAGTTTGTTAGTATTATTAAATTTTTACAGTAATTTTTAATTAGCGCTTTTGGCATCATCATTGAGTTCTAAAAGCATCGTAAATGTTTACCATGCGTGTATTTTTTATATAACATTTATTTAAAAAATCTCCCATATTTAAACCATAAAAATGTACTTTGGTAATTTGTGTGTAATTAAAAAGTGGCAAGAAGGTGTGGAAATTATTTAAATTATTTTACAATTCAATTTGATGCAATTTTGATGACAATTTTTTAACCATATACACAATAGTATACATTGTTAATTGCTTTATTTTGTCACTATAAGTTTATAGAAGCCTTTATTTTTTTTCTGAAATACAATTTGCATGGCAAGACAAGGACAGCTAAATTTAGGTGCACGGTAGTATTAAATAAACTGCTAATTAATTAATTTGTTGGCTTTTCGCATTGTTTTAAAAAATGATTTTCAGATGCTAGAGTTAATATAAATATTTTATTACATAATTAACAATAGTTTTATTTTAAGATCTGTTGCTATTTATACTTGCAACGATTTATTCTACGAGACAGAAAAATTGCTGCGAAAGTCCTGCTGCAGCAAAAAAGCGACTTTCGGTTAGGAATATTATTACTAATTGGACCTATGCAGTAAATTATGCCGCTGCTGCCTGTAATTCGGCTCCCAGCTCTAGCCTCCTCTGATTGCCTTTTTATGTGCTGACGAGCGCCGAGCGGCTGCTCATTTTTATTAATATCGGCTAAAGCGCAGGAATGACTCGCCATTGGGGAGCATTAGCATTGCGTAACTGAAAACACACGGGGCTGTAATATCTCTGCCGCCGTATAATTCCCGTTATTTATGCGTAGCTGTAAACTGCCAAAAGTGGCAGTCCATCTTCATCCGTAATGACCACTGCCTGCATTTAATTACGATTTACCGCTAACGAACCAAAGTAAAGATTGGAGCGTTTATTGCGCTCACTGCCTTGCCCGTCTGGTTGGCAAAAAGTGTTTGGATGTTCAGGAATGTTGAGTGTTTTTTTATTGGGCTTATGCGGCAAAAACGACGATGATTAAAATTTGTTTCTCTAAATTTGTTAAAGGGCACAAAGGGTATATCAGTGAAAGTAACTGAGATAGGTAATGCCTAGATTATTTAATGGGAAGAACGATTCAAAAGAAAAATAGAATCACCTGGAAAGTAAGAAATTGGCATGGAATACGTTGTCATGCACAATTGCAAACATATATTTATAGTTATATGTCCGGCCCAGTTAGTTGAGTTGAGCACAATGTCTTGCATTTCGTTCTTAATCTGATCCATTAGTTGTTCTTCGATCTTTACATTATCCTTTTAGTGGCTATTTAAATTATTTGACAAATATTCATGTTTTAATTCTATATAATATTACTGGAATTATGTACTGACGGTACAACTGACTGTTTAGGGGAAGAAATATGTCTATGTCTATAAGATCTTTCAGTTTTCTATAACCTTTGTTGCGTTTTAATCCCCATTTCCTTTTTCAGCGTAGTTGTGTGGCTGAAGTATTTATATTTATGTATTCTTTCAATTTTCTTATTTCGATTGTTTCTATTTTGTACAGTTATAACCGATTCTTGTGTGATTTAAAACCCAAATAGGTATTTTTTAATATTCTGTTATGTTTTTTTATTGAAACCCTGACAGAGTGTAGATGATCTATAGTTCTGCACGGAGTCTGTTCTACTAGCTGTCAGAATTCGAGCTTTTTGTCATTCGAATTACTATAAATTTTTGAGAACTTATACATATTTGTAAGAGGAGTCTCATCGATCCATAGTTGTCTAAGTTATTAGTGTCTCCCTTTTTATGAACTGAGATTACTCAGACCACTGTTCAAAAATATTTTTTGTAGGCTTTTATTGTAGTTTGTTTAACTGTCTAATTAAGCAAACAAATTGGCTTAAAAATGGGTTTTGCAATAGATATACTTTGGAAGATATTCTATTAGTATGAAGAGTACAAGCTACTTTTAGGGTAATAACAACAATACTATACGACATAGTATATTAGACTAATTATCTGCCGCCCATAGTATTATTATTAAAACGCAATAAAATAATATAAACTTGAACTGTAGCAAAAAAATGTGTCTTGGTGACAAAACACCACCCTTTCAGATATTTAATTTTGTACTGATAAATATGAGGATTTTTTACACACTCACCAATAAAATTCACTAGAAATTGGCATACTACTTTATATATGGAAACTAGTAATAAAGAACCAAGAAACTCATTAACTGCAAAAAAATATTGAAAAAGGCAAAATCGGATAAAAAAGCTATTTCTTCCTGAGCATCTACAGCAAGAATACAGAACACAGCTTCGAACAAATATAAACAATGATAATGGAAGCATATCTAAACCTAGCAAAAGCATTTTCACCAAATGAGATCAAATTGATGAGAACAAATTTGACGTGTACACTACTAGGTTCTGCATTATTAATTAGAAGGGCGTTATATCGTCTTCCACAAAAGTCTTAGTCTTGTTAGTTATAACTTAAAATAGTTTTTTATGTATTCTCTGTTATCTTGTCCGATGGAAGCACACTAAAAAAAATATTGGACGCTAAAGCCGGAAAATCTCTGGATCAACTTTCACTTTGCAGATTCATAATTCTGTTTTCGGAAACGCCATTTCACAATGCAAATACTGGAGGGTATGGAAACTAGAAATGTACGTACATCTGTGTTTCTAGATGCAAATGTGGCTTTTGATAAAGTACGGCATAAAATCTGACCATTAAAACATTTAAAGTAAGTGTTCCGCAAGGAAGTGCATTGGGTCCTCTATTTTATTTAATTTTGTTGTTACTACTTTTATAGACGCTACTGCTATTTTATCAGTTTACGAAACATTCGGCGTAAAAACTAACAAAATAATCTCATACTTTTACGACACTGTTTTAGCAAATGCAAAATAAATTGGCAATCAAAATCTGCTCAAATTATCTTCACCAAACAACGTAACGAGTGTGTACAAGCACTAAGTAAAGATGCCTTTAAGTTACATATCTTTAGATTCACCTAAATAAAAAAACTATAACGGATTAGCCATTTTAAAGCTAAAAGAACACAATTTGACATTAGAGTTAAAGGAAGATGATCAAATAAAATGTTGTCGTACAAGATTGGTCGTATGGTGTACAACTTTGAGGTTGTACAAAAACATCTCGTACAAAAATACTACAAAGATTCTAGTCCAAGACTCTTGGCATGGTAATTAATACTTAGGAACAAATGATGTCTACAAAATCTGATGTTGCAACTACAGGAGCATATCACTGGTTAAATTCTCCTCCTGTCGAGTACATAATTAAATAATTGACTTACTAAGATCAGATTGTAAATAGTTATATAAAATAATAATAATAATATACATAATAACATTCCTCCCAATAAACATTTTTTACTTTTTACTAGTTTCTAGTTATTTAACTTTTCTCTGTATTGCTTAAAAATTTTGTAACGTCCCTTTAATATGTTTTTAATTTGTTATTTTATATCTTAAAGAAGCAAAATTGGAGTAATTTTTCGGTACCGTGACGCATTTGAAATAGTTATTTTATAAAAATATTTGGTATCACTTCATAATTTATTTGTAACTCATACATTCCTTGTTACGACCCTTTAAAATTCAGTGTTTCTAATACTTTAGCAAGTTTGCGTATTGCTTTATAGGAATTATTTTAGATGAGCTTCTCCTGCTTACTGTTATAATTGATGCACAACGCTTTTAAAACATTTTGACCTTCTTTTTACAACTTTCTATTGCAGCGCTTAGAGGTTGTAAAAGCAAATTAAGTTTCATAAATTACTTTAGAAAAATAGATGATGGAGATGTGTAATAGATACTAAGATTTTTAAGCAAATGCAAATAGAAAAATTAGCAAACAAATTTTTGTAAATGGTTTTATGTAACATAAAAGTTTTTATGCTACCACATAATATGAATTTTTCAATGCTACTATCAAAAATTGTATTTAGATAAATGTTTAAATACGAGAAAATAATTTTCTTCCTTGTTACAGTCACTACTTTTTTTAAATTAAAATTGGTGGAGCTGATTAGAATCAATGTTCAGATTTCTTTGAATAACTAAATCATAGATATACCAAGAGGCATCAGAATCTTTGAATTATCCCTATATCGGAAATACTTCGTGTTCCCCAAAGTCAAACGAGGAAGACTTTAGAGCTTTCGAACGTAAAATTATTAAAAAATAATAGGATCTAAGAGAGCAGAAGAAGTAGAATACAGACGGCTGACAAATTTTGAAACAAGAAGCACAATACAAAAGACCTAGTTAATTTTATAAAATCACAACTAATTAGATGGTATGGACACGTCCACAGAAAAGACCTCGAAACAACGATAAATAAAACATACAAATAGAAACCCAAAGCAAACAGACCAAAAGACAGACCAAGATTAATATGGCAAGACCAGATAGAAAATGATCTCTACATTATGAGAAGCCAAAGCTGAAGGGCAGACTTAAAGGATAGAAAACTGTGAAAATGTGGACTGACTCACCACACCCCTGCCGAGTCTCTAATGCTCCATGGAGAGCGCTCTCAATCCCGAAAGGGATGTTATGACCTTATAGATGGGTGGATATAAATAAGTAATTTATTTTCTATGGCGAGCTTAAAATTGCTTTCTATAGGCCAATGCAATTTGTTTAATTTATAATTTAACTGTTTTCCTTTTGCCATATGTGCGTACGCCAGGTAAGATGTTTAATCATATGCATACTTAGGTATTTCACTTACTCGTCTTGGGATTAGTGTTATTTGTAGGCATGTTTCTTTGCAAATTTGCCACTTTTTTAGTCTGATTTAAGTTTCCTTGAAGAATTTGCGATGCATGTAAGGGATTAGGGTAAAAAACTATTACGGTAATATCATCTGCAAATGTTGCAAGTGGTATATTGGTATATGTATAGACAAGTCCGATATGAATAGAGTGAACACTGGTGCCAAAACACTTCCTTGGAGGACTTGACTTTCCATGAAGTGGTTTCACTTGAAACATCCTATCTGTTAGATAAAAATGCAAGAGATGAGCAAAGAGGTAAGCTAGCTTAGATTTAATTTGTACATGAGGTCATCGTACCAAATCTAGGAGTATATAATAAACGTTACAAAGGAATATCTCTGTACTTTCACGATATATTTAATTTTCTGTGCTTCTTTTGATAACCAAACTGGTGTTGGGGTATTAGCTCACTTTTGTTAATATAGGGATACAGACGTTTGTATGGTTCTACTTGGAATTAGGGGGGGTCCTGGTTTCTGTATCAGGATAACATAAGTCAATTTCCATTGTATTGCTTGGTAAGTCAAAATTTGACCTTTGCTTCGAAATGAGAATCAAAATTGGATAACATTTTTTTAAACGAGCGCATGTTAATAATGATCTCAATGCAAAATTCGTGGCAGCTTCCATTTGTGGGAAAAACAATCAGCTCTGGAATTCAAAAACAAAAAGAACAACTGACTCTTGCGATAAATGTAGGTTTAGACTGCAGAGCATTTTTTCCGTTTGCGTGGGCACCGCCGCGCAAAAAAGTCAACGAGAATTGTCAAGTAGAACCGATTACGGCCGCGGAGGCGCAAGAACGGTTCTCAGCGTCTCCCGATATTAGCTTTTGTGGTGGCGAACCGTGAGGCAGCGAAGAGCGCGGATATCGTTAGCAGGCCGACGACGCCGGAGGCGGCGGGATGTATGAGAAAGAGAGCCGCCATCGGGATGCTCGAAACGCGCTCGCTTAATAAAAACGGGCCCTGTAATTTGCTCCAAACGGTCGCAGCTGAATCTCGCCGTTCTCACAATTTAGAAATAATTGCGGTGAGCTACGTGGCTGCTACCGAATGCTCAAATCATATCGCCGCAAAAAATAATCGGACGTGATCATCGCGGCGTTATTGATGCCGCCGTTTACCGCTACGGCCGCGCTTTGGCGATGCCGAACCGCTCTTCGTATTTACAATTTGGATGCGCAATTTTCAATTAAAGGGCCCCTGGCATTCCTGGTCAAACTAGCTCATGAGCAAAACAAGAAGAAGGTAGGAATGATGTTTTGCCATGTAGAAGTCTTCATTCAGCGATGATGTTGACAAAATTGTAATCTTCTTCATTTCAGATCTATGAGCCATTGTTTCTTAATTTTTTTTTGATAACAATAGAGCTAGAAGTTTTTCAATCGGGTTATTCTTCCAAAGCAAAGGGTGGTTAATTTTTGTATTTCATGTTGCACAAATAAGTTTTATTTGTCCAAAAAGCCAGTACATTTGCCCTAATTTTTATTCTCTCTGCACCATATCGTTTTTAAGGTGGTGGTGCCAGGTTAACCATATCAAGATGAAGTTTAAGATACCGTACTAACCGAGTCTGGTTTTCTTTTATTGTTACCAAAGACCCTGTGGTGGCTCATGTCTTAAATGCTACTTCTACAAACTTATTTTCGTCTACCATATTTCTTCAATTGTTTGGGTAAACTTGTAGGTGTTGTAAAGCTTTAATAGCGTCGTTGTGAATAGATAATATCATAGCAAAGAAGTTTTCTGCGTTGAAAATACCAGAGGCACAAAGAAGATGTAGGAAGGGTTCTAGAAAACTATCCGTGATGCGTCTGTTTTAATTAATTAATATAATAGGCTTAGTAGGTGTTTGAAAGTATTTGATTCTAAACTTATCAAAATGATTACTGAGCAATTGTATGAGATTGTTGAATCGTAAAGTAACTTCACCAAAGCCAAATTGGTGGTTTGCTATAATAGTAGTCAAACTGATGTCTTTTTTAAACCTTCTTTGTATGCTTGCCTAGTAGTTGTACCATAGTAACCCATAGACAATTGCTTTCTTCGACAGGTTCTTTAGCCCAATTTCCATTGGAAATGCAGTAGCAAGCGTTTTTGCTCTCTGGTCACCTCCATATTAAAACAAGTATAGGCAAATTATATATCAAAATGATCGGGAGAAAGCAGGCACTCTAATGGCACCAAAAATATACAGAATGGTTAAAAATTAAAAAAATTTTATTTATAACCTTGAAAAACCGGGAAATCTTTCAATAACTTATTAATAAATCTTTATAGACACTACAACCTTTGTAATTTGACGGGTAGATGCCACAGCAATGTGCACCCTTTGTTGGGTTTATTAATTTTTTGTACAGTAGATTCTGGAGTAACCATAATCCTAGCATCTGTGTGTTATCAATTTTTTTCTGGTTAAGTATATGATTTTGTGGTTGTTTCTCATGGATCTAGGTCTACATAAAATAGTAATAAAGGAATATTTGCTTACTCTGTGCCTTTTATTTAAAATGTTTTGAACTGCTGAACTGAATCTGATACCATTTGATTATAGCAAAAAGTGGTGCAAATTTCAAATCATAACTCTGTCTTATTTCATTTAATATATGCCGTGAATTATGTGTTCGTCTTCTAAGTGCCTTACTGTCTTTTATATGTTTCTGAGCTGTCAGCGCCACTTTTAATTGCATTGTCTGCTAAATCTCTGCTGTGGTGACTTTAGCAGGGTTGCCTTTGAAATTCATTACGCCGTAGATAAATAATGGCGTTAGTGTAGGCTCTCGTGTAGAATTTGTGTCATAATTAACATTTTATATATAAGTCACTGGTTTAATTCTGCACATTTCTGTGTTTCTCCTCATCGTCTTTTGATGATTGGAAAGTCAATAACTGCGTTAAATATAGTGGGCTTACAGATGTGATATTTTAATAAAATACTAACACAACAGATGCATTCGTTAAATTATTGTTTCTGATTACAAGGCTTGCTTAACATTGTTTGTATGAAAGGTGAATGGAACTTGTTAGGTAAGAAAAGAAGTTTGGTAAAAACTGTAATTACCTATAGGTGGTACCTAAGCGCTTCATTAGTGAAATTTATTTTGAATTGTATACGAAGTCATTAATCACACCCTGTTTAAAATATGAGATCAGTTCTATTTAAATAAACTATTTTGGGTAACCGGCCTCTTATTTCTGACCATGTAACTTCATGATAATCGCGTACGTTAAGCATATACTTAAACTACTTCTCAGCCAAAGCAGCGATATTGCATAAGCAAAATTGTTAATTAATGTACGTAAATAACAAAAAATAATTCAGTTTTAAAAGAAAGACGATGGCAGAATGCTAAATTAGGTAGTAATATGTCTGATTGCGGAGAAAGAAGCAAGTTACCTGGAAATTTCGTCCTTTCCCTAATAATTTTCCCAATATTTAAAGAGTAAGCTGTAGACTTATTGAACATTTTTAATAAATGTTTCTACTTATTTGTATGTGGTAGATGAGTCGCCCTTGGAATGCTTAGAAAATTTTAGAATAAATAATATGAAGATAAGTAGTGGGTTTGTTAAAACCATTCAAGATTATCTATCCTTATCCAATGCAACATGGAGACATGAATAATTTAAGAAATCATATTTGGTTATTCTCGTAGATGCGGTTGTTGGGACCTTAGTAATGCAGAATAAAGCATTTTTGTATGGCAATGATGTGCTAACCACCAAGCTTTCTATCTCCAACATATCTGATTTTTCATGCTTGGAACAAAACATACCTCAGAAGGATTCGCCAATCAAGAGTCGATTGCAGGACTTCAATTTCCAGATCATGCTGTTTTTTCAGTCACTGCAGCTGTTTTCTGAGCTGGCTCAGGAAAAATACCTTAGTTTAGTGAAAAAATTTCTGTCACTTGATATTCACGACAGCAGCATCAGCCCCCTCGAGCTGTACCTTACCCAACAGTTCAAAATAAACTCATTGTCTTTGATGTTCGCTTAATGACAGCTGCATCTTCTCACTGGAGAACGCTTTCAAAGATCTTACATTACCTCGAATAACATTACAACTAAAGCCCATACGTCCAAGCAGGCACAACCACAATTTTGCAAATCAAATTTTAGTTTTCTAAAAAAAGAGATTTTCTACCGATTAATCAGTGTATCGTTCTTGATTTTGAGCCCATTTTTTCATTATTATTTGTCAACTTGGTATGAGGTACAGACTCATATATTTTAGTCTTTGAAATTAGGAAATTTCGAAGTTATTTATAAAAAGCAACGGTTATTGTTGACTTATGAGTAAGAAAGTCTTATAAGATGACTTATTATTTATTTTTATTTTTCTTTATTTTAAGCAAGTCTTGTATAAACTTTAAGACGTTTTGAAGTTATCGTGAAGAGGTGAATCAACATTTTGGTTGCAGTATATGTAGTTAGTGATAGATATGATGTACATATTAAGTAGATTCCTTGCGGAAGCCTTGATTGAAATGGATACATTGTCGATAATTGATCACTAACCTTGAGTTTAAGGAATAAATTTCAATAGTAGGTAACAGTGCCCCGTATGTCAAACGTTGTAAAATGTTTGCTTCACCTCCCAAAGAACTGCAAAGCAACAAAAAAATTTCCGAACGATTTATTTATAGTATCTACAATTTAATGCTTGAATTATTGCATATACACTGAAACTGATAATTTCCTTTCTTTTAATAAATTGTTTTTTCTTTTTTCCTTTAGTAGTAGTTTTTTTATGTTTTAATGATATTTTGTTCTGGTGGTTTCCCAAATTTTAAAATCAATTTAATATGTTCATATTTTAGTTCAATAACTAAATGTAAATAATAATTAAGAATTTTTTAATAAAAGTATTCTTTCCTTTATTAGTTAAGATAATGGATAAAATTAATCAAATAAATTTTTTATTTCTCGTCTCTCTTAAAATTAGTTCTTGATGGGCATAATTGAAGCAGTGCTTTCAAAGCAGCTAATTATCTATCTAGCTTATTTTTGTACTACTGGAAAGCTTGAACAACGTGTTAAGAAAAAATACTTCAGCATGTCGCTGACATCTGAGTTCCTAATAGAAGTATCTGTATGTAAAGGGCAGTAGCTTTTCATATGTAGCTGATTTATATCATTTTTGACGTATTTTTATAATTACTGATTTTTAACTTTTTTCAGTTTAGATTCTAATTATTTTCTAAGCTCATTATAGGTGGTTTTGTCTATCGGATTGCCACTACATTGCTATATAATATATGCTCCCGTTTTTCCCGTTGTCAGTTACATTATTTTCTGGTGTTTACTTTGTGATTATCTTTCTGGGTTAACGTATATCGGAGTAATGTTACTTCTCCCAATTCGTTTTTGGTTTTCGTATTAATATTGACATTAATTTTTTAAAAAATACTATTGTTTGTGTTTCTATCTAACACTGTTTTAGTGAGAATCCCGCTGATTGTAGTCACAAAAAGTCAGAACTAAATGGAAATGGAATTAAGCATCAGTATAGTTAAACGATATATCATTTGTAATATAGAAATTTAAAAGGTCGGGAATTTTGTTCGTCTGAAAACTAAACGTAAGTTCTTCTGTAGACAGTAATTTTATTCTTCAATATTTTCGTATGACTCTCTACCGTTTGTTATTGTCAACCTTGAACACCAGCTCACGCGCCTAGGGTTAAAGTCCCCACCCTCTGTAAGTAAGCAAAAAATATATTCTAAATTTATGCTAATTTAGAGTCTTAAAAGATTGAGTCGGCTAAAATTAAATTGATGTCGAAAAATGGACAGATTTGTAATTTTTTTATAAATGATTGCGTACAGAAATTGCTTAATTTCTTTAAAAAAGTGCAACGACTTTTAAAATTGTACGAATTTATTTAAACTGAAATAAAATGCTAATTCCAATGTAATTCGTACGCATTTTCTCCTACTTAGTGAAATACTAAATCACTGATTGTTATGGTGGTTATGAACCACTGAAGATGAAACTTGTAAGTTATATAAAAAATTAAACAAAATAAATACAAATTTAATAATACCTACACGGGCTACACCCAACTTGCTGTAAGATAATAGTCAAAATACAGGAACACTAAAAATTAAAATTTCTTATTGCTACAGAACATGAACTTTGTAATCTAGAAATAAAAAGGAATAAATTATAAATTGCATTGTTGATATTAAAATTTGTCGTAGTTTAGCACTATAACTACATAGGAAATTATACTGCGTTTTAATTTCTTACTTTATTTATTTATTTAAAAAAATTGCATAGCTATAGTCAAGGGTAGCTTTAGTTTTAAGAGTAATTTTATTTGGTGTAACCCAAGTAATTAGGTGGTAATTATTTAATTAGGGCCTCGCCGCAGCAAGCCGTTCCATTAGCCGCCTACGCAAAGAAACGTAATTGCGCGAGAAGCTCCCAAAAGCTCAAGTCCCAGCAGCGCGCGGCGACACGCCGGGAGCAATCAAAATCGTTTGATGGCACCGGCGTCGGAACAGCGCCATTTCTGCGCTAACAGACTGTCAACAATCCCAAAGCGTTGCCGGCGGTTTTTGGGCGAAACTGAGGACGCTTTGTCGATCGCGCTTATAAAACCGCCGCATTGTGCCGGCTTTAAGCCGCGTGCTATTTGGTAGTAAGACATAACAGTTCTGGACCACCCGAGACTCGCCCCGGGCGGCTTCTTTAAGGAAACTTCTAATTTGCGGGCTGCGTTAATTTATTAATGCGAAATGGCCGAACGGCGGCCTGTTTTGAATAATCCGACGCTGCGAGAATGACGCCCGACCATAATTTGATGAATTGTTATTGGGCAAAATTAATCACCGCCCGATGCGTTGTCGAGATTAGTGCCGAGGGTTAATGCGCATCGGGATGTTATTGTTTTAAATTGTCCTATTCTGAAATAACCGGAACAAAGTAGTACGAAGTTGGTTCCTTTTTAAGGGGACGGGAGAGAGTGGATAATAATTTTTTCGCCAGACAGTTAATAATTCAACTAGAACAACCTGTTATTATGTAGTAGAGATGTTAATTATTAAATAACCGAAAACGCTATTGGTCTAGCAAAAAGATACTAAAAATCATAATTTATTTAAATAGGGTCGTTCTTCTGAAAATAAAAAAATAATACAAGCATCCGAGTAATTGAAGAGACACATAATAATCAAGTTGAGAAAACACTGAAATAAACATATAATCAATAATTTTAAGATATGGTAAAAAATAAGAATAAAAGTAGCAAACGATATTTACTAGATTAACGAGTAACATAATTGAAAGGCTGAAAATAATAAAAAGTTGCAGGTTTTAATGGTATTTTATCTGATACATACGTGTATATTTTTGTTATTGAAAGATTTAAAAATGTTCGTTAAAAAAAATTATAAGTGGTAGACAATATTATATTTGTCTTCAATTAAGATGTTTGTAGTCAAAATTAGTAAGATGACAAATACGAACGTATTTTAAAAGCTCTTGCCTGCTAGTAATAATATTTAGAAGCACATGAAATAAATATAATGATATCCTCTAACTCACTGGCTATTAAGACACCCTAATGGGTTTTCTTGCACTGTTATGCAGCTCTACTGTAATGGCCAAGTCATATGGACATTCAGTTGAAATAACATACTGTTTCTAACGGGAGAGGGTTATGCGTCCATTTATTTATTGATAAATGGTTTCTATTAATGGTAAATACCAGTATTGGTAGGCAATTGGCAAGAAGTATGGTTGGCTTTTGACAGTTACGGTTTAACAGCACTAACCAATAGACAAACTGATTTTTACTCATTGTTAAATGAGAAATTTCTTTAAAGCCGTTGTACCTAAGCAGTAGGCAATACAGGACACTCCAAGCTTATACGAAATATATAGTTCAGTTGTGTACTCTATCTATGTATAGAATTATTTCGAAAAAGTCAAGATTTTTTAAAACGCTTTGGTATGTGACAAATAGATTTAGTTAAATTAATAATGAATAAAATAGTAATAATAAACATAAAATAATTTGCCTAATCAAATCTAAATCTAAATATTAACTGAGAGTTCTGATAACCCATCTTCATACTTTCTACAAGCTTAAATTCTTTATGGTTTCTTCTTTATTTTATCTTCCTTCTCTTTTTTCTTCTCCTCTTCCCTATATTCCATCTCTAACTTTTCACCCCCCCCCAATCTTTCCTATTTCTCACCCACAAAAACCAGAAGAACAAAGTCAGAAAGTATACAGAGGGAATAATAGACACAAGGAACAACACCTTTATCGGATGCTGGAATGTAAGAACAATGTTTGAGAATGGGAAAACTGAACAGATAGCAAGAGAGATGAATAATTATGGAATTAAAATACTAGGAATTAGTGAAACAGGATGGAAGGGAGAAGGGAGAATTCAACTAACAAATGGCAACACAATTATTTACTCAGGGAAAGCGGAAAACAGCCTAGACAGAGATGGAGGAGTAGCAATAATGGTCGATAAATCGACTAACAAATCCATGATAGAATGGGAACCAATATCAGAGCGGATTATATGGGCCAGATTTAAGGCTAAATTTAGAAATGTAACAATTATTAATATATACGCGCCAAGAAATGATAAAAGCGAGGACGTAAAGAACGATTTCTACCAACAACTCCAAAGCGCATTGCGTAGCATTAACAACAAATTCAAGCGAGATATAAAAATCACTATGGGAGACTGGAACGCAAAGGTCGGAAATAACAATGAGGGGTTGGAACATGTAATGGAGAAACATGTACTAGGTGAGAAGAACAACAACGGGGAAAAATTAATAGAGTTCTGTGCTACAAATGGATTAATGATAGGAGGCACGCTATTCACGCACAAGAAGATACACAAAGAAACATGGACCTCACCAGGTGAGAAATACAAGAACCAAATTGACCACATAACTATCGAACGAAAGTGAAGAAACAGTCTAAAAGGCGTTAGGGCAATATTATAGTGATATTATAGTTATAATTATAGTGAGGGCAAAATTAAAATCAAGCCTACAAAAGAATTTTGTACAAAGACATTGCAGCGCACGATTCAACGTCCAAATGTTAAAAGAAAACGAGGGAGTTTTAATGAATTTTCGAGACAAACTAAGAACACAAATTGGGGACACAGTCATAGAGGAATGTAATATTGAAGATATCTGGTGTACATACAAAGATGCAGTAAAAACTGCTGCCATGACAACTATTGTCGCGGAAACCAAACCAAATAAACCCTGGATCCCTTCAGAAACACAAAACATAATTGAAGAGAGGAAAAAATTAAAAATGGAGCTAATAAGCACAACACACAAAGAAAGACGGAAAACGATCGAACTGCAATACAACGACAAAAACAAAAAGGTAAAAAGGAGCGCAAGGAGAGATAAACGGTTATACATAGAAGAATTGGCCCAAATAGCAGAAGAAGCCTCCAAGAAACATGATGTCAAAAAACTGTACGAGATCACAAGAACATTAATGGGTAAGAAGCGCAAACAGGCAACCAAACTAAAAGCAAAATCTGGGGAGCTGCTCAGAACAGAAGAAGAAGTAACAAGGAGATGGGTCGAACACTTCACAGAAATATACCAGAAAGGAAAAATAAACGAAAACGAAACAATAAGTGAAGATTTGGATGAGCAATTAAACATTGATGAGACAGAATTTACAAAACAAGAGGTAGAAAAGGCTATACTCAAATTAAAAGATGGTAAAGCAGCAGGTAGTGATGGTATCCCATCCGAATTATTAAAGGCCGACCTCGAAACAACAACACAAATAATGCATACCTTAATAAAGAAAATATGGATAGACGAAGTCATACCCAAAGACTGGGACGAGGGCATTATAATTAAACTGCCAAAAAAAGGTAACCTGACCGAATGTGAGAATTGGCGTCCGATTACTCTGCTATGCACAGCCAGCAAGATACTAGCAAGACTGATGCTTGACAGGATGAGAGGGGCAGTTGATAGAAAACTGAGAGACAACCAAGCAGGATTCCGCCCACAAAAATCATGCACACTGAAAATCATTCTGGAACAAGTCACAAAAAGGGAAGGGGAAATATTTTTGATCTTCATAGACTTCATTAAAGCCTTCGACACCATTGACCGCAGCAAAATGTGGGAAATTCTAGCTACCTATGGTATACCAACGAAATACATAACGATGACACGCATGCTATATGAAAATTACTACGCAAGGATCAAACATGAAGGAAACTAACGGAAAAGATACCAATTCAATCCGGAGTTAAACAAGGTTGCACGTTGTCGCCACTGATATTCCTCATGGATTATGAAACATACGGTTGACAACAAATCAGGATTAAATTGGAATGTATTTGAAAAGCTCGAAGATCTGGAGTTTGCAGACGATATATGTTTAATTACGACAAACAAACTACACGTGCAAGCAACATTTGACAAATTAAACAAGACAGCAAAACAAGTGGGGTTAAAAATAAGCACTAAGTAAACAAAACTGTTAACAGAGGCAAACGAAAGCGGCAGAAAAATCAACTTAGAGAGGCAGGAAATAGAAGAAGTCGAAGAATTTTGCTACCTGGGAAGCGTGGTGAATAAAAGATGTGGGAGCGAAGCGGATATAACAAGACGGAAGGCCTTCAATATGTTAGAAAATTTGGGCCTCCAAAGACATCAACAGGAAGACAAAAATAAAGATCTTTAGATCAAATGTTAAAAGCGTTTTAATGTATGGAGCCGAAACTTGGATAGAAACCAAGAACAACAATAAAAAAGTCCAACCTTCATAAATAAATGTCTAAGAATAATATGCAACATATTCTGGCCACAACGCATCACCAACGAAAGACTCTGGGAAATTACAGAAGAAGAGACGATTGACAAATCAATAAAAAGATATAAATGGAGATGGATAGGACGCACACTCAGGAAACCACAAAATAGCATCATCAAACAAGCCTTGGACTACAACTGGACAGGCAAGAGAGCGAGGGGAAGACCCAGAGAAACGGAAAAGAAATGTGAATAAAGAACTGGAAGCTCAAAACATCAATTGGACGCAGGTTAAAAGGCTTGCACAAAACAAACAAGAGTGGAAAAAATTTGTGAGGAAGATTGTGGACCACTCAACTTCAGATGCTCAGGACTAGCAATCTGCCATCTTTTACCATTGCAAATTGAAACGCCAATGGCGCCATACACTCCACTAGGAGTTACATGAAAATGAATGAATGAATGAAAATAGTAATAATAAACATAAAATAATCTGCCTAATCAACATCTAAATATTAACTGAGAGTTCTGATAACTCATCTACATCCTTTCTACAAGCTTAAATTCTTTATGGTTTCTTCTTTATTTTATCTTCGTTAAATCTCTTTTGTTTACTTAAGTACATTTTTCCACTCCTTCTCTTTTTTCTCCTCCTCTTCCCCCTATTCAATCTCTAACTTTTCACCCCCCCCCAATCTTTCCTATTTCTCACCCACTATTATAGACTTCATTTTCTTTAAAGAGTCTAACATTCCTACATTTCTTTTATGTATCATCATATGAAAAAGAAAACTTTATAAGTAACAAATGCGTCTCGAAGCTTATTAAATTTCTTATAAAATTATGCGTCACATAACTGCATTTCAATACCCTTCCCCGGTTTTGAATGGTAAACTAAATACTTAGAACAAAAGAATTGTTTAATTTTCAATCCAATAAAGTGTAACTTGCCGGAGTTTTCAGTTTTAATGTGATTAAAAGATAAAATATCCACGTTTATCTCGATCACCCTAACAATCGATCACCAAACGCATATAGATGTTTTAAGATTTCTGTTGGTATATTTTGCTTTATTATGAAAGGGATCGACTGAGAAAAGTCTGAACAGAGAAAACAAAAACATATTGCGGTAGGTTCTTGCAATTTTCTGATTTCACACGTGCTACAACGACCCTAAGAATTTCCATATACAAAGAAAGCTCGTTCTGTTTACATTCAATAGTGCTCCTGGGTTCAAATATCGCATCCTTACTCGCCTCTCTTAGGGGATAAATTTTGAAAATCCAAAAATTTAAATCTTTCAATACTTAACAAGAGTTCAGATCCAAAAAGCATTTTTTTTGAGGACATCAATAAAAAATTTAAACCTAAAATAAGTAGAAAATCGAAAAATACTGAAACTCGACATTTTGTAATCAATGGTTTTCAAAATCTGCTAAAACTTTTCACTTTTTTTATCTGCTTTGGGATAAAATTTAAAACATTCTACCTTGTTGAGAGTCTACGTCACATAAGCAACATTCTCACATTATTTATATATTTCTGCGTTTAGTAGTTTGGACTGAAAGCTATCAGTCAATCAGGACATCGGGATTCATAAGACTATTAGAGCCACGGATAAGTTAATTTGAGTAAGACGACTCCCCTTTTAGTAGCGACAAAACTTGAAGTATTTATTTTGAAGACAAAAACGGGTATCGTTGATAAATCGTCTTCTTTACAGTAAACAAAGCGTCCCAAAATATTAGACTGGTACATTTTTTTTAATATCCATCACTACCTTTTAAAAATATAACATTAACGTCGCAGTAAAAAAAATTTCACGAACCGTTACGGAAAGGAAATTACGGTTTTTCTGTACTTTCAAGTTTTATATCGCTGATTAATTGCTTAGAAAATAGAAGTTGTGCTGAATAAGCAAAAGCTGCCGAGCTTCTGAACAGCGCCGACGCCAGTAACTAGGCGATGATGCGATCCAGAGAGCAGCACCCTGAAGAGGCACGAAGGCTAATATGAAGTTTGTAAAAAAGAGAACAGCAACACTGGTGTATAAGTAACTAAAAGGACACGCGTATCCCTTTTAAAAATTTCTAAGGGCATTGCGAAAGTCTACAATAATCTAGAATGCACCCTTTACATACCATATATAGATATGATTGCAAAGCAAGTGATATTTATGCAACAGTTATACAAATTTACAAACCAGCTTTGGTTAATTGGCAATAAAATTTATATTGAATGTCAGTAATACATACACAAATTTATAATACAAGTGGACCAAAAAATTTTCAAAAGGCACGATGTTTGTGGTAGATTGCTATTGCCTCTTCCAGACATAAACATTAATTAAATGTATGGCAACATACATATATACACACTTTCAAAGATAAATTTTACCTCTGCAACAATGTATTTGACTCCATACGTCTAGGAAGAGTGACAAGCATCCAAAAATTACACTAGACTTCTATGTCTCAGAACTTAAAGAATTTGTTAATCCTTCCCTAAAAAAATTGTAGAGAGAGACACAAGTCATTTTTTAGTGGTACGCCAATAAGAAGCATATAAATAAATTATCTCATTAAAGATAGTTGTTGTGAGGTCAATCGTGTTCTGCACACTCATCGCCCATTTTGTCACGATTTAGTGCCTCCTTATGTCCTATTCAGAATCACTTTGTGCGCGATGAGAATGTTGAGATAGAAGAAGTTTCATTAGCATAACCTTCTTCCTTTGAACTGTGAGTCACTTAAGTCATAACAAAAATGCAACAATTGCATTTGTGTTGGGGTACATTAGAAGAAAGTCAAAAATAGAAACTGTGCTTTTACTAACCTTTAGGGACGAGTTGGCCGTTTCAAGGTATATACACAAAAATAGACCAAACAGATATAAAGATGGGCGTCCAACTGGTGTTTTGAATACATTCAAGTATTTTTTTTATTTTTAATTTGACCCTTCTTGATCTATTATTCGTAGAATATAAATCGTTCTTCAGTGCATTAGCTTTATTGAAACTTTATTTTGTTTGTCTGTGGTGTTAATTTTACTAAAGGGATGCTTATTATATAAGTTGTACTTAATAGATTTTCTAATTGGCTTATATACAGTAAATATTACCTTTACATATAGTTAGATCTTTGCTTTTCTTAGAATCTGAATAAAGAGAAAATGTCAGTACCAGAGTGGCCAAGTGGTTGAGACGCGGTCAGACGGGTTCATTGCTGGAGCTTTCTGATGCCTGGCGGGTAACCTATTAAGTTACCTAAAATAATTGAGTACCAGTGTTCACTTCGAATAAGGGGTAATAATATGAGAGATAATAAGAGAGCTTCTTAGCTTTTTAGTTCGCAGGCCATGTTTCCACGCAGGGCGTTAGACCCTTCATCTTAGAAGTGAGACGATGAGCATTGTGGTGGGTTCTAATTTTTAATCCCTCTTCTTGTTTTTATATTTGGCATCTTGTTTTAAAGCGCAATCTAGTGTTTTAACATATTAAGCGACACACATAGTGATATGCTTTTTTAAAAAGCACACATAGAAAATTGTAGTTACTGTTCAACAAGTACAGGATAACACCTTTTGTGGGTTCGGTTAACAATTTTCTTTTTGAAACATTTTTAACGTCCTGTTTGCAATCTGTTATTGGTTCTAGTTTTCAATACCAACCGTACTTAATTCTAGCAAATTGCATTGTGGTCCTAGCGATTTAGATAAAATTCACTTAATTTTAGCGAAGAACGATTGACTTCGTCCTTGAGCACAAGTTTAAATACAATTACGACTTTTTTATACTTTAGAAGTTTTATTTTTAGGATAACCACATTCTTTTGTAATTGTTAGGTTTATTCTCTTTAGATTCAAAACTATAACTGAAAAGCTGGTGAAAAAAATAAATATTTACCCACTTTTGTATTTGACCCAGTTTTGACTTGTTTTTTGATGTGCTATTAAAATTATTTGAATAAGCCCAGTTCTAAAGCCATAGTATTATCTCTAATTAAGTAACAAAGGGAAAAGAAGAAGGGAGAGACGGTATCCAATCAAAAAACCTATCTACCCATAACGGTGTAAGGTTACGCTTAAATTATTTCACAATAGCATTTTACAGTCTTATATTTCACTAAACATTACTGTCACATAAACACAAGAACTCCTTCAGTTCGATATAAATTTTTTCCACTTGTTTCCTTCTGCTGCTAAGCTTTTGGTCTCTGCCCACGATTTTCGCTTCTTCTTCAGTATTTTTTCAATTGCATCATTCCAAGTTTGTTTTGGTCTCTTTCTTGTACATATTACTTTGAATTCCCAGATCATCTGTGTCTGCGCTTCTTTTCTCCATCCTTTGTAGGTGTCTCCACCATCCCAGTTGTCTTTTTCCAATAAAGTCTTCTACAGGTTCAATCTTTAGTTCTTCTCTAATTCATTTCTAATTCTATCACGCTTGGTTATACCATTTACTCTTCTCAGATATTTCATTCCAACTGCCCTTATCTTACTTCTACCTTGATCAGCTAGCACCCATGACTCGCATCCGAAGGTAAGAATTGGTCTGAATACTGCCTTGCACACCTGCATCTTCGTTTCTCTTGATATTTTTTTTTTATTGATAAGGCCTTTACTCAGTGCATTTTTCTACTCACCTCTATACTTTCTTCTTCTATTTCTTCTATAGTTACTCCCAGGTATTGGAAGTTGTTCACTTGTTCTACCTTTTCTGCATCTATTTGGATCTTTACTTTTTTCTTATCATTTGTTACTACCATTATTTTAATTTTCGACTTATTCATCTTCATTCCGCTTTGGCTTAATACTTCGTTCCACATCTGCAAATTTTCCTTAAGGTCCTTTTCATTTCTCGCTATTAACGCTACATCGTCAGCAAATGCACATTCGGATATAACAACCTTCTCCATCTTATCCCACAGTCAAGGGTTTTGTTCTTGTCTTCGTAATTCGTATTAAATGGTCCATGAAGATAATGAAAAATAGTGGGCTGAGACATCCACCTTGTCTAACTCCTTCATTTGTTATTCATTTGTCATTCTTGTTAAAAATGATAAAATATGAAAACAATATCTTATTAAACTTTATTTTTGATACTTGAAATTTTTGGAAAATTTTGTCATTTTTCTTAAACCGCGGTCTTGGTCGCTTGCGCACCAAGACTATGGGCAAATTGTAGCTGTCAAAATACGTTACAAAACTTTGTAGCTTAAAAGGGATAACAATGTTATGGACGAGTTTTATAGACAAATTAACAAATATACATTAGAGTCGTTGCTATAAATCTACAGAATAATAGTCAGTTTTACTAAAAAGCTTGCCTAAATTTTACTTTTTTTTTCCATATCTTAATTTGCTTTCTTTAGTTTTGACTAGAGATTCGTAATTTAGAAATAATTGGGTTCAAGGAATTTTGGCGTTCAAATTAATTGTAAATTATTTAAAATTATTTTTAGTGTCCGCGAATGAAATATTTAATAAAAATGAGCCTGAGAGGCCAAGCCGTCGCAGCATCAGACTTTCTCTTGCTCTCTCGCTGTTCAGGAAGCTACTCGACGTCTAATTTAATACAGTGGCCTAAGATAAACGATCATCTGCATGTGGAGCTCGGCGCGGTGGAAATTCGAGGAAACCCATCGATCGCCGCCGGCGCAGAGGCCGCCCGGATCTGCGGCGATAAGCCGGCCGGCTTTTTATTGTCGCTAATTTATTAAGCGCAATCCGTAACAATAAATTCGCAATGGTTTATTAGCGGAGCCGCGGCCACGGCTTAATTGACTAATATATAACCGCGCGCGGAGACGCGTTGCGTGCGCGGCCGCCGCCTTCGCTCGCTTAATTGCGCCCCGCGTCACAAATCACCCTTAATATAATTACCGAACTTATCGAGCAGGGCAAACAGCGAGCCGCGCGGCCCGCGAGAGGAACGACCAGTTAAACCGCATTAGCGTACGCCAAAAACAATACCGCCGGGTTACTGGGGGGAATCACGCGAGATCGCCGATAGTGTCATACGTGGGGCCGCAAGGAAAACATGAGCGCCGCGCCGCGGCGATTATTTCGGGCCGCAAAGTGGGCTGTTGCGCTACTTTGCATAAGCAGACGATGATTGCTTTCACGACGAAGCTGTAATTACTTGCAATTACGCCGCTTAGCTAAGACCCGCCGCCTTTTGTTTTTAACACCTCTTTGATAAAAGCGCAATTCGTCGGCCGGCGGTAACAAATTGGGGAAGTTGCGCAGCTAATTGCTTCATTCTCCTCTTTCTGCGTACTCGAGTGAATTCTATGACGGTTGTCTTGGTTGGTTTTTATCCTATGCTCATCATACATACTCACCACGAGATATAGAGCGTCTGAAAGATTCTCTTAGATTAATATAGTATAGTGGTGCGTATGTGTGATGAGCATAGGGCAAAAACCAACCAAGACAATCATAGAATTCACTCGAGTACGCAGAAAGAAGACGTACCCTTTTGCTCCTAACGGGTTCCTTCAAATTAATTGTTACATAAAGTTTTTTATAAAAAATAAAAATATACAGCTTGTCCAAAAGCTTGCCATCGGAAAAAAAATACTAAGAGGAACTACCATAGACAATGCAGTCGTTAAATGTCATTTTTTACACTTGGATGATCAATAATTTTGTGACAGTTTTTTTTCGGAAATTGATCTTACTGTCTTTGCGATTTTTTCTCTGAAAACTTTGAGATTCTTTATACTTTTTTGAATTGGATGGTACACAATATCCTTGGTTGGAGCCAATGATGATGATGATAGAGAAAATGGGACAAATATATAATACCAACTCATGTTTTCATGTTTATTTTAAACACTTTATAAAAAAATAAAGAGAGTTATATATTGTTTGACAATATTGTTAACCAAAAATTGTATCAAAACCGAAGTATAGAAATGTGTTTTTGAAATATGATGGAATGTACCAGCTGTTGTTAAAGGTGACAAATTAGGAATAGATGAAACTTTATTTACAATAGTCGCAAATAAAAGGGTTATTTTTCACATCCTGCGCATTCTGCGTTACACCACGTGTTACATTTCGAACATCGTACCCAAACTTCACCTCTGTTATCGTCGGAAAGTTTTCTTTTACAAAAAATGTACTCTGTGTCTTCCAAAGCTGCCACTTCGTTATTGCTGATTACAAATCCTGTGTCGCCGGAGTTGTCATGGATGGAATTTGTTTTACCTCCAATGCTTGAGTTATTGTCTCTAACACCTCTAGAATTCTGTTTTCCTTTCTTTGCTGTTTTTCCACGTTTCGGAACCATTTACCTTTCTACTAATGATGTGGCCTGTTGTTGTTCAAGATATGACTGCTTACATGGCGATAAAGTGATTACTGCAGATGTGCTACGTCGAGATGTTCGTTTTTTCAAATTTGATAAAGTAGATATGTCGGCTGGTGTGACGATATTTGATGAAGTGCTTGGGTTTTGGTGGTTTTCTTCTAGCGAAGCTGCTTCACTTCCGCCAAAGGGAGTTAGAGGAGTGTTTTCTTCAACTCCGTTGGTCCTATGAATTTTCTCGTCGTTTATCTTGGTCGCTGCGGAAAGAAATTTATGTTCACTGCAGATATTTAAATTTAGAAGAAACCATTGACAACAATATCACCGGGCTGCACTTTGAGATATACGTGTCCAAAATTTTCAGCTACATGAAAATTTGTTAGTGGCCTGCCGGAATATCTAAGTCAGACCTTTATCTCCTCGCTATAATATGTTTTCAGACCCCCCAGTGAGTGCAATTTATGTCGCATGACTGCGCAGATAATAATTAAACACTGCATTCCTATAGATTAATTTATTATTTATATTTTTAGATTTGATTTGGTACGACGTTTGTACGATGTTTTGGTTTTTTTATTCTTTAAGGTAATGTATTTTTATTACATTTGAAGTTCCAAGCAATCAATCGTTCCTTTTGGAACCTGTAGGAGTTTCTGGCCAATTTCTGATACTCATTAAGTGGATTTTACAGGGCCAAGTACGATAATGTAAGACCGAGGCTGCAGGAAAGATGCTCTAATGTCATTAAACAGGTCGTGGCCAAATAAGTGGTACAGGCTTTGACTTAAAGTGGAGGGGGATACCATGGTATAAGAATATATGATAGAGTTGTCTTAGTATTAAAAACACCTTCCGTCACATATAATAATTCTTTATTGAGTATTTTTAGCATCTTTCTGCAATAAACAAGGCGGCGATTCGTTTACTTTTTTGTTAATGAACAAGTTGTTAAAAAAAATTTATTTTTGATTATTATGAAGTGCAGATACAGAAAGCCCAAACTTTTCTATCGATTACTGCGTCAAACAACTTTCTGTTTTTTATGGCAGTTATATTATTTTAATGGCAAATATAAGTTGACCTAAATTTTTAAACTAAAATTTTTAAATCGCATTTGTATATGGTTGTGTCATATGAACAGTCAAATCTCACCATAGAGGGATCAGTCGATGCTTGGCAAAAATTGTTATACTCATTTGCATTACAATATAATTTAGATAAGTGTAAAATGTATATTAAATACATAAAAACGTATAACATCCGACACCAAAAAACTTAAACTAAATCTGTATATCGAAATAATTACTAATCTTTGTTATATGTAGATTATTTGTAATTACAATTTCTTTCCGCTACATAGTTCACTTCAATCAAACCATACAATACAAATAATTTATAATTATACTAACAAAAAATGTATTATTTACTAAAAAATAGCACGTAATCTCAGTTTTCTTTAAACTAAGCACATTGGGATCCCATACTTCTCTCAGCGTCCTTTCCACTGTTCAGAGCATTCCTTGGAATTTAATCTTTTTTTAAAATATGATTAAAGTTTTATAATCGGCCAGAAATCACAGATAGATAAATCTGGACTGCGACGTTGTTGAGTTGCCTACGCGAATTGATGCTTCCAGGAAAAACTCTCCATGAGATGTGATGAATGGGGAGCGCAATGGTTGCATCGTTTTCAAACGCATCTTAAACAAATGTGAATTCCGACTTATCCGTATAGTAAAGTCACTTTCTTTTACGCATGCGTATTAAAGTCTACTCACATCAGCTGCCAGGTTACATTTCCACCTTCCGAATAGTTTATATGGTATTAATATTTTCTCGATGCTTTTGATATAGACGAACGCATAATTATGACATGTAAGTTTTTGGAAATATAACAGTAAATTTTGTTACTAATGTTATTTTATTTTTAAAATTCAAAGCCTAACACAAATTTTTAGATTATAATTTTTATACTACTAAAGTAATGCTAAAGGTATGCTAAATAACCTTAAACATAAAATTTTTATAATTTACGAATTAAGAAATGTGTTTAGTTCTCTTTTCTTGAAACATGGATTGTGTTTGATTTTCAATAAATAATTCTTAGAGTTTATTTTTCTATCGGAGCGCAGGTCTTGAAGGTAATTAAGGGCAATTATAAAATGAATTAATGACAGTTAGCTTTTTAGGTTTCCTGCAGAGATGCTTAGGTGGGGCATAGTTAAAAGTGGTTAAGAATTACTGAATTAAAAAATTAAACTCTTATAGTGTACCTAACGTTTTCAAATGCTCAGAATTTTTAGAAAATTTGTAGTCACTCGTTTTCTCAATTTCCTTTTGCACTGATTGGAAAAATAAGATTAAATGAAACAATATAAATCCTAGTTATAATAGATGTGCCTAATTTTAATTAGCAGCATTTTTCTCATTTCCATGGACTATTCTTTCGGTTCTATTCGTTATTATGCAAGTTACTAAATTCATTAAAGGAAATTGGGTTCCTTCTGAATCTCTATTTACTTTTTATACACATGCCTTGCCTGAAAATAATTTTAAGTTTTGTTTTTAAATATTTGTAAATAATTTGTTAGGCTATCAACTTTGCATAACACATTTAAAACAGTAACAAAAATTTGAATACTAAATGCATTGCTAAAAAAATAGCGACTTATTTAATTTAAACAGAATAAGTTACCAATTGGTTACAATGTTTTTCGAGTATATCTTCCCATGTTTATTTTGTGGACGTTTGGTTGAGTTGATATAATTTTTCTTCCGAATTAAATCAATTAAATGTTTAAAAAACTGCCTAAAGAAATAAAACTCCTATTTTAGCATTTAGCATTCTGACAAACTTCTTGACATCTGTTTTGCTACAAGCCATTGTGATATAGTTTATTAGAACAACTGTACCGCTACAGTAAAGAATTATATATAAAGTGCCTACAAGTTTCCTTAGGGTTTTACCTACGTAATCCACAATGTACGTTTTATTGCAATAACATTTTTCAACGGTTATAGCGTATGTTTGTGATATTAATCCTGTAATTAAATGATAGCATCTCATTGGGAAACATGCCACGTTATAAAAAGGTGTAACAATTGAAATGAGTACTCAACGAAAACGATCTATTTTGATTTGAATGATGTGCTTTTCATACCAGTTTTAAATTATATAAAACTGTACTATGTATGACTACATATTTTAAAGAGTCTGTTAAAGATAAACTTCAATATAATCTATTTTACACAATTTAAGAAAATGTTAGCAAATGGTACAAACCACGTTCTGGGGGATCAAAACTTTTAGTTTTGCCCTTGTATTGCACTAAACAAATTTAATACAATTTTCCAAGTATTGTTGAATGTTGTACGTTTGAATTCTTATGAAATTTAACTGCATATCTACAAGGAACACATAGGCATTCTAAAAATATAATCGTGAGCAAAAAAGTCATTTCAATCTAACAATAAGCGGTTATAACACACAGAACGGTTGCTATTGGGAATTGTAAAATTCAAGATTAATTTAACAATAACTTCCTTCATTCTCTTTATGTTGTGTTACAATATTATAAAAATTTGAAAATTTTTTTACCGGATTTTTGCCAATAAAATCTACATTGTATATCACATCGAACGCAGTTTGGGCCATGATCTCAAATAAGATGCTTTGTAGTTAACTACGCAATCTTTAACATTACAACTTAAAACTTAATAATTATTTAACACCACCTAAAAATCCATTTTGTGGTTCACTTAAGTTTGCATTGAATGTACTTTTAAACGTTTATCCATTACGTACAGCATAGCTATGTTCTAGCATACTTTCCACCAATGTTCTGGTATAATCAATTTCTGAATAGCTATCACTCTATCTTACTGCTTTAAACTTAACACCAGTGTTCTTTGAAATATATCCACTATTCCCGTCTGGACAGAGAACATCTGCTTTAGGGTTTATTCTACATAATTGTCATTATTTTTACTAAACTCTTCCTTACTCTATGATAGAAAACCCCATTACGTTTTCAGCGTTAAAAGTATATACGAATACTTAAACAGTATCAAATTCACTCGCATTTAAGCAGCTCCAGATGTGGACCTTAGCAGGGTGCTTAAGCGATATTTGTAATAAAAGATACCCCTACACTGTTCTCTTAGAAATCCATGCTCAAAAAGAGTACACGATATTGTTCCATACGCAGGCTATATTTTACGTTTTTTTTTCTAAAAAAATAGATTTCATTATTTAATTATCCTAGGGGACACGTTAATATTCTTTCTAATAATTTATTTTAGCCCAACATGCAATATTAAAGTTAAATTGTTATGAAGTTCTATTATAAGAGGCAATAATAATAAGCAGACGCTGCAATAGTTATTTCTTAAAAAACTTTTTCATTTGATTTTGTTTTTAATTATCGTACTATACTTAATAAGCCTATTTCTATAGCAAATTGTGCCGCAAATGAACAGCTAACCAATTCAATTAGATGCACGAAATCGAAACCCCAAAGGATGTGAACACTTTGAGGCTGGCATTCTCGCCGCTAATTGAATATTTGGTTTCGCCACAACTCTAGGCAAACATGGCAGCAATTTCATTACAGCCTGTATTGTCTAACAATTATGCCAGACAATAAAATATTAAATACAGGCACTTTAGTCTTACATAACTCTCAGAGTTATGAGATAAATATTTATAGTACTTATGCTGCTAATATCGCTCATAAATATTTAAGGCTTGACACATAAAGCGTTACATTCACAACTAATTGAAGCACACAAGGAAGATACACATACATAACAAATACTGGGTAAATTCTTTTACCCGAAAAATGTATGCGCAGCAATAAAATTCATATTAAAGGCTGAAGTACTTACGTTTCTTAAACTTTACATGGAACAATAAAAAAACAGTGATTACAACATCCGACAAGCATTTTCTTTGTGCGCATTCATAAACATTTCTGTGTATCATTACCATTATTTTTTGTATAATACGTGTGGTGCGATATAAAAAAGTACCCGTTTAAATGGCATGCCATGTTCTTATAAAATTTTGTATAATTAAGTTTGCAAATAAACATTTATTCCTGTGTTCCAACACTGCCTACATAAAATTTTACACTTTTTGGCTTTGTTATGGATTTGTAGTAATAAATTACTATTGCACGGTTAAAGCGTGCATTATACTTTAAAACTAATGGTGTAGCCTTGTTTTTGCACGACGTATTTTGTCTGACAATTCGATTTTAGTTTCAGCCCACTGGTTTTTATTTGGGGCCTATTTCAAAAAAATAGAATATAAATTAAGACAAAAAGTATCTATTCCATGTTAGTATATTTGCTACATAATAAAAGGTTTTACATATCAAGAGACGAATTTCAAAGAGACTAACAAAATTCCACATATAATTTTGATTTTGGATTATATTTTCAAACAATAATTTTGTTTAATTTCGAGCATAATCAAAATTAGTTGTACGGTTAATATAAACCATCTCTATATATCTACCTCGTAATGCCAAAACACATAAAAAATCTCAATAATATAATAAACTGTGAGCTTTAATGATTATATAACATAAACTTAAATAGAACTCCTTTGTGCACAATAAGGTAAAGTAAAATAAGCTCACCTAAATTTCCAAATCAATATTTTTGAAAAACTATTTGTTTAGCGACTTTAATCTTTTTTTCTCATGTCTTTCTGTCCTTGTAGTTTGCGGAATAATTTCTCCAATTTTTTATTTGTTCTTGTAAGCCAATTCTGCCTTTTTTGGAGAACTCGAAGTTATTAAATCTTTTAACAGAATTATTTTGTAACGATCACACAGGAAGTAAAAAAAATTAATGCTGGATTATGGCCGTTTTAGTGTCCAGAGCCATTTCAAAGTTAACAGCAAATATAAAACTTTTTCGAAAACATTCAATGTCAGACTGGCTTGAGTTGCGTTGTCTAAAAGAGTGTATGAAAAAAATTTTAAAAATTGCCATAGTGTAACAGCCATTTATAATTACAAACGCAAAAGTTGTTATAGGTAATTTAGAGGTGACTGCTTTAAAGTTCTTTAAGTGTTTTTTTTAAGTACTTGATATTATTTGTAGTTAAAAACATTCCAAATTGTTAAAAGATAAATTCTCTTTATTCCAATAAGCAGGTAAAAATGTTCTCAGTAGCTTATTAAGCCAGTAAGACTAATAACAAACAATTAATTGAATGATTAATTAATTAATGAAAAAAATTAAGTATTAGCATTGTTAGTTATATTTCACCAGATCTAACATTAATAAATGTTTTCTTTTTATACAAATTTATGAAGAGAGATTATGGTAAGATGCTTAAACAGTTTTTTGAGTTCCAACATTTTGACGTAGTAGTGTTCATAATGACCATTTTTGTGAAAAAATTCAAATGTAAGTAGCGTATTTACCTATTCAAACGGCACTGTGTTCTTTATATATCTAACTTTATCATAAAACAGACAGCAAAGTAAATTTATGCAAAACTAAACAATTTCTTCTGTAACCCATTCTACTATTAAAATTATTAGCGAATAGAATATCAATTCGAGAAAATCAGGACGATAACCAACGACTGCCTTTACTATAAGAATTCGTAATTATTTCGTTACACATTCGTTACACATTTGCAAAACTTTTCATCGCACTTAAAACTGTCAGTTCTCCTTCTACAATAAAAAATTAAGTCTCCGGTAAGAAAAAAGGTTTTTCTTGATAATTGCATCAACTAAGATGCCTAAACTTCATGATTATTCTAACAGACAAATTTTACACATAACGTTCAACCCGACCTTATCAGTTTTATTAAATGATCCTATTTTAAAATGGTTTTGTTGCGGACATTACGATCCCGTTTTAAACAATGCAGTATTCAAAATATTGTTTCGACAAGGGAAAGGAAAATTAGAAAATAATGGAATAAAATTTGAGAAAAGCAAGAAAAGCTTTTCCAGAAGCGAAAACATAACACATAATATCCATCGGATATATGTGAACGAATTATATATGTCGGAACTTTTGTTTACTCGCTGTGATGTGACCATTTACTAGAAGAACGCGCCCTATAGATATTCGAAAAGAATTCTCCCGTAAAGTACCTGGTTTTTCAGTCAGTATCACGATGTCAAAGCAATGAGTTTCTTTGTCCGCGTCATGACGGTTTCCTATGAAGTTTTTACCGAAATTTTAAGAAGATTTAAAGCTAAGTTTGAAAACAACACTTTAAAAAAGACTTCAGTGTACAGGTGGCACGAACAATTTTTAAGGGGACGAAAAGCAGTTAAAAAAGAAGGTTACTGACATCATCTGAGGAGCATTTAGATTGTTCGCCACTTTTCAAGGATGACTACCTATTGTTTGCAGGTCGGTAGAAAAAACGCAAATATCTGATCCGAGACATTATCCTAATTTATACCCCCAAATCCTATGCAGCTGGTCAAACTCTGAGGATTATACGGAAACACCTTCCATACTTATGTCCTTGCAATTATGATTAATTTGGACCACTAAAGAGCACTTGAAATACAAAGATGTGACCAGAATATTCTGCTGAAGCGTTGGTGCACATCTAGCTGGTGTTACAATCACCTTTGGGATCAAAAAACACTTATCTTCTGGGGAAAATGTATCGAGTCCTACTGATTTTCGACTACCACCTTCAAGTTAGAAAACCCCGAACACCTGAGCAAGCTTACTGGAGAATGGATAACCAATCTTGGTGGAATGTGAGAACAGGACAGACAAAAAGAAAGCTATACAGTTGGCTAGTGGCTAAAAGCCAAAAAACCAAGAGTCGCAGATGAAAACTTGACGATTTGAACGGAATGGTAGACAAACAGAAGAATAACTCAGCAGTGGAACCACACGGAGGAGCAATAAATATCAACAGCGAAGAACTAATTCGTATGTAAGCAGAATAAAAATTACTAATAATAATTTCATTCTTTTAAAACAAAGAAATTCACAAAGACACATCGAGGAAAAGAAAATGCATAATAGATTATTATATTGTAAACAAGAAAGAAGTAAGAATACATGACGTAATAGTAAAAAGGAGTGCAACTTGTATTCACCATTACTTGAACCATTTAGAAAACAATACTCTCTACAGAACAACGACAACAACATTATGGAGAAGAAGTGAAATTTAGTTTTAGTTTACAAAATGAAATGTAGTATATCTCTATTAAATATGAAAAAATAGCCAAATGATAGAACAAGAATATAAAGATTTTAAGAAGCAAACTATACTGGTAAGACAAATATATCAAAAAAAAAAAAAAATTGGACAAATAGAAACTTATACCTAAAACTTTTACAGAAAATGAATGGTACTAGCAAAAAGAAATATGAAGAGGCAAACAATCAAGTAAAATACGCTGTAACACACAAAAAGAACGTGTCCTAGACAACAACTTGTCAATATATCTGAAAAGCAGATATTCAGAAGTCTGAAAACAAAAGCAAATCTAACAAACAAATCACTAAGAAAATGCTGAATTATATTAGACTGACTAGAAATAAGAAAAAACCCGCCGAGAACTTAAAACAGAACGATCTTAAAAAATGCATAATTGACAAGGGTAGAAGTAGGTACAACACAAATAGAGGAAGCCAAACGAGCGATTAACAAAAAATAATAAATTACCAGTACTGGCGAAATGAGCCCTGAACTGCTAAAGTGTGACACGCATAAGTTAAATGAAATGCTTAAGAAGCTGCATGAAAAATGTTTAAATGGAAACCCATTCCAAAGAAATATATTAACCCGTTATTTAAAAAAAGATCCTGGAACGATTCAAAAACAATCATGGTATAGCAGTAATACCTACCATTGGTAGCATATACTCCAAGATATTTAAAAATCTAATAGAAGAAGACATAGAAGAAAGTTAGAAAAACAACCCAGGACAAAATAGTAGCAGAAACACGAACCAAAGAAAATGCAAAAGACATGGAGCAACGATTACAAAAAGCTTATGATAACGTGTGTACCACCGAAAAAACTATAAGAAAATGGGAAAGAAAGGTTTTAGGCAGGGATGCGCGTTTTCTCCGACCTTGTTAAATGCCACCAATTTAGAGCTCTGTCTGAACTCTAAATTGGTGGCAGAAGAAATGTAGAAGTATGAAACTACTGCCTATAATTAACTTACAGAAAACATATCAACAATATGGACATAAAAATAAAAGAAAATATTTATTATATGGAAATAATGAAACACAAAATTTACTGTTAAAGAACGGTTATATAAAAGGGGCAACAACAGCTAAGTACTTGGGGATAATATTTGATAAGACTGGAAGTAATAGACAAGAAATAAAAAACAGAACAACAAACGAAGAAATATTATAAAGTCCTTAAATTCGATATTATGGGTCAGAAGCATCACAAGGCAAATAAAAAAAGAATATATAAAACAATGCTAAAGAGCGTCACTACCTAGAGGACAGAAGTGCAGAATGTAGAAAGCAAACAAAAATTACGGGCAACTGAAAGAGACTATAAGAGAAAAACTTGTTATACGGCAAAACAGAATAAAACATAAAGAAATAATAAAAGTAATAGAACAGAATATCGGATGTAGGGTGGTCTAAACAATATTAAAATAAAATGTACCAGAAAAATTAAAAGTTGGATGCCCAAAAAGATGTTGCAAAAGGATGTTGATGAGCCAATGAAATCAAGAGATATAAGAGAACAAAAACGCAGACCAAAGAACACACTGGAAGCTTAGTACAGAGAGCCGGCGATAGCTATAAAAACGTCCTGCTGTATGATGATGAGTCAAAAGAACTATTAAATAGACGTTCTTTATTTACTTATTTATTAAATCTTTATTTAATTTTTAAACTAAATGGACACTGTAGGGATTCTAAAATTTGTATTGGTCTATTGATGAGATTGATGAAGTTCCTTTATGTTCTCTATACATTCATTTTCTTCAATATTAATTTTTGATTATAGAAACCCACTCAACATTGATACTCAGTTATTATTGAATTCTATATGTCTCAATATTAACTTTTCGTAAGAACTGCAGATGGCCGCAATGACAATAGACGCCTTGCAGCTGGCAGAAAATCCAACAAACTTTTGGAATTTACACCTTACCACTCTAAACTAATTAGCTGGATGTCGGCTAGTTCTCGGCCCCGACAGTTTATGACGTGCAGAAGTGCGCACCCTATAAAGAACGTCCTCGCGCGTCCTGCCAGCAGGAAACGAGCCGCGCGCCGCGTATCCGCATCTGCATACGCGGCTGTTACATAATGGGCCACCCGCTGCTTTATAATTAGGAAGTTGGCGGCCGAATTCACGCCTGGAGGAGCACTTGCCACAACAGCCAAAAACGGCCGAATTCGCGATTCGGGCTCGCACCGTAACTATCTGCTCGCCTATCTCGGCGTGCTTTCAGCGAGGCTTCAAGCCGCGGAGCGGCAGGAAGCGACAGAAAGGCGCGCGGTTAATATCCCGAAAATTATAACGCAATCTGCTAACGAGAGCCGCGGCGGTTCGGCAGTTGAGCCGGCAGACGCTGCCTGCTTTGTTCGTACCGCGCCAGTTAATAACTTGTTTGTTGAAGGAATTCGGATATTTAGATTTCGGAAGATAGTCATGCAAATGTAACTGCCGAGCTCGTGATTTATGTAATTTTGCTGAAAATGTACTTCGTAGGGTGTGCTCTCTAAGTTACTAAGGCAACGTGCACCATTCATCAGATTTCTTGGTCTACCAAGATACTTAGTGAGTTAGGTGCAAAATACCTGTTTCTGGTTTTCTTGTCTTGACTTTTCACTTCCCACACTTTTTTGACTGGTCTGGTAGCATTCATCTGCTTGAGGTACCCATACAGTCTTAGTTAGAAGTTCTCCATTCGTTTTATTACTGGTTGGACCTGTAGCTGTTTTCCGATAACGAAATTTCGTTATAAGTTTTTTCTTGTGACTCCTAATGCTCCTCTTAAATATTTCATGTCCCAAACTTTGAATCTTGGTCTTTAGTCTTTTTTCCGGACTCTTTGTTTCTTTTTCACAATACTACTACTGAGGCCGTGATGCACTCTCTAGTTCATGATTTTTCTTAGTGCTTGAATGGTTCTTCGAAGCATTTGAAGGTCTATTACCTTTCCATTTAGCTCGATGTTAACCTATGCATCTGATTTTTTATTAGCAATAATTTTTATTTTTCATTTATTATTAGTTTCTTCACTTCTATACCTATAATACCCTGTTGCCCAAGCGCATGTTAAGTCTAAACAGATGTTTAAATCATTGATGCGACTGTTAAGTGTTTCAGAAACCATTTTGTAACACACTGATGGTAGTTAACAAAAATTGACAAGTGACGTAACTATGGCGTGTTTAACAGGCCGTTACTTGGTATTTCGGCTTGCACAAAGCATTTTTAGGTTTTAATAGTCCGTTAAATGCCGATTGACAGTTCATGAAGTTCATCCTTTAAAGAGTACTGATTAACACATCTTCGTAAATACTAAATTGCAATAAAATTAGGGAAAAAACAATAAACATGGTTGTTGTACATTTAAAAAAGTTTTTAGTTACAATTTGTAATATTTATTAAATATCCTATTACCAATTTCAGTTTACTGATTTACAGAAATGTCTTCATTATCGTATTTATCTACGTTTGAAGATGAATTTTTGCTAGCCATCTCCATCATTTTCCTGATATGGTTTTTATGTCAAATTCCCGACATTTAAGTGGTCTACCTACATTTCTCAGTTTAAGGGTCTACCCATCCAGCTCCACTTCTGTTCTTCAACTTTTTGCACCAAGTCTATGATCTTTGCTCTTTTCCTTAACAATTTGTCTTGCAATGTTACTCCTAATATTTATTAGAATATTAATTAGAAAATAACAATGTTGCATATGATAATATCGATAACAGATGAGTTGATCACTACCGCATTAGCCAGTTAAGTTGTGATGCCATGGTTAGCAACCAAGTGATTGATTACGTTCAACGGGGTTACGTATCCTTAAAATTTACTTCTGCCATTTTTGCTACCAACTGTGTAGAAAATGTAACTAAGTACTTAGCTTATATAGTCAAACAAGCATGGAGCCAATCGAGGGTCGCATAATTACGCGAGGTGTTTTGTGCAACGCAAGAAATTTCTAAAGGGCCGTTAATATTAATCCATCGTCAAGAAACGATGGCGCTGACGAGCATTTGTGCAACCGGGCATAAGTTTTTCTTCAACTCTCTTTCATTTTTCGCTAAAATAACAAAGTCGTTAGTAGTTCTAAGTTTTTGCACCCCATATTTAATGTATACATTTTCTTCCTTGCTTCTTTTATTACATTGTCCGTTGTCAGGTTAAACAAAGTTAAACTTGAGACCTTTTCTTGCGTCAGCTCATTTACCGAGAACTCACTTTGCACTTTGTCTGTTCTTACCATTTTTCTGATATTTTTGCTTTTATTAGTATTATCTCAATTTTCCTATTAACTATACATTCTTCTATACTTGCTCTTGATATTCTGTCAAATGCCTTTTCCAACTCGAGAAGAACTAGGTGTATTCCATCTTATACTTTCTACAATTTATTTAATCGTAAATATGCAATCTTATATGCTTCTACCTTTGATGAAGCCACTCTGAGAATATGAAACCCGGAGTTCTGGTTTTCAGTTTAGTTTGTATATTTATAGCGCTATACAACCTCTCCTATAGCTTTTCTTACATAGCAGTACAATAACACCTATCTTTCAGTTTTTTTTTGATACCTTCTCTTTCTTCTATGCCATATTACATATATTTACAAATATTTTTACTTTTTTGGACATATGATCTTCAACATTTCTCCTATAATACTGTGATACCCGGCGGCCTCTTTTTTGCATCATTGACCTCTTTTAGTTGCATTCATCCTCTTTGTTCTCGAAGTTGTTTTCTTATTGTACCCGTTATTTTCCCTGCTTAGCAGGTGTTCAAAATATTTTTCATTAAACTTTTATAATCATCTCTAATATGCTAAATTATTTCCAGATCGTAGATTTTTTCAAAGGTTTTAAAGAACAATTTTTGATTTATATGAAAATTTATTTAAATTATTCTTCCAATCTTTTTCAAGGATTTGCTTTTGCTTGTTATGCTGTCTCTAGCCCTTTCCCTGTTTTCTGTAGTCTTGGTAACTATTATTTCCTTCGCGTAGGTATAATTTCCATTTTTCCTTCTGTTTAACTTTTTTCTTGACCTTTTTGTTCTATGCAGCTGTTTGTTTCTTTTTTCTATTTATGTTTTATCACATAGTTTTTGCTGCAGTAATTAGGATATATTTGAAAGTTTTTATATGCTTCTTGTACATTGCAATATATGTTATTTCTTGTCCTGGCTATTATTTCTTCGACTTTCTCGCTATTTCTGAAAAGAGAAGTGTTATTAGTTTGTAGGTTTTTATTGTTAACGTTCTTTGACAACTTTCGCTTTGAAGAGGTAATAACCGCTATTTATCTCTGACCTTACGATTTTTAAATCTTTGGCTTCTGTCTATTACGCAACTAACTGGTATATTTGTGTGCGTGTTTGTTTTGATAAAATGATCTTAAAACTATTGGGTTATTTTGAACACAAAAATCAATAATTTTGTGCCCTTCGTTGTGAAGAACAAAAAGAAATTAATGGTAGCAGAAATCAAGGTTACATAAAAAGAGAGCTTGCTATCAGAAGGAAGAAACGGACAATTTTTGAGTCGGAATGGAACGAAGAAAAGCGCATTTTCGTTGATATAAAGATTCCATGGCCCAACCCGGTAATTCTTCAGCGATCGCCGGCTGGGGCAATCGATTTGGATTAGCCCGATATCCGCAAGCGGCAGAGGTGGCAACAGAACGAACCGGGTGAGCAAATCGAAGCGGTCCGTATGAGATTTGGCGCGAGTGATTTACGCGACTGCGGTGCCCCCTGTCCAATATGTCACCATTACGCCGACACCTCGCCTTAATCTGGATTACTCGTTATTTGTTTGTTTGGAGACGTTTTATTGCCTCGCTGATCGCCGCAGTTCGTCTAAATTAACGCCCTTTCAATCGGCCCTCCTCGATCGCTGCGTTAGGCGGCCGGCGGCCGCTGATACCTTAACGATGATGCACTGAAACCGATCCGGACGGATCCGGGCTATTTTTCGTTTAAGGTGATTGATCGCTTGGTCCCACAAAAATGCAAACCGCCGCTTTCCCGCGCCGGGAGCTTTCGAGCGACAATCCGCCGTTTGGGGCCCGTTGCCCCAATTTCGGCAGAAGCTGCGATCAAGCCCCATTCTCCTTCTGATGATCTTGAATCAATCGTTGTACTTATAAACAATTACTTCTAAGGGCTTGTTTTATTATTATTTCATTACAATTTAATTAAAACTCTCTGAACGTGTTTACGACTTTCATCCAGTAGAAACTATGGAATAAAATAAAATTAGACTGAAAATGTGTGAAAAGACACTTTCAGTTTCAGAATATCGGCTATTTTAAAGATATTTAGATGTCTTGCTCTTTAATTTAAACCAAGTCAGCTTTTGTTCTTTTATCCATTTCTTTGTCAAATCAGTTATCAAAGAAACTGATTGAGATAAATTACCCTATTCTTTTGATAGAATTGCGATAACAAAATTCAATCTCACTGAAGCTTAGCAAGTTGTTTCAGATGAAAATTAAAATCAAGTTGGAATACACATATAACTTACATTTGGAAGACGTAACAGGAAAAAGGAAATTTTTATTAAATATGAATGAAAATTATACCATAACTGGCAAAATTATAACAATTGACCACAAGGATAACAAATTTAATTTAGTATAATTTAAAGTTGTCGCTTATTGTAAAGCGAACAATGACAATGGTCTAGAAGATATAATTCCTTTAGACGGCGTCGTACACTGGCCGAACTTAGAAATTATTAAAAGTAGGGGGCATTTTGATGGAAGTCAAGAAATTATTTGACAAGCAAAGGTTTTGGTAATTATCAAATAATAAAAAGAGTAATTTATTAGAAATATGGCTGAATGAGTTAATATATTTCTAACTATACAATTAGAAAAAACTCATTCTCTATGCCTATTCACTGCAATGGTCGATTTCTTCGTTGTGCCTACTAAGAGTTGCAGCAAGACTTAAACACTCGAGCTAAGGACTTTAAATCGTAAAAGGGGTCCAACCCAAGAAAAATGTTAGAAACTCCTTTATATTACCTGCAGACATTAATATCGATTCTGAAAAGCCCTGGTATCTTTTTTGAAGCAGTTAGAAATTCTGCTATTTACTAATTTGTGCAGTACTTAGAGGACTAAGTTTTCTACTCTAACGTTTGCCTTTACATAAACTAAGCTTAACAAAAGTACGGTGTAATACTATAAATTTTTATTGATTTATGTTAAACTGACACTCACAAATAAAAAGTATGCAATATACTACTAAGCGAAAATCAGACTGTAGCGATATCAATATTTAATAAATACTTAGAGAGCGCTTGTTAGATAATGACACGTGCAATTACAATCCATCACGTTTAATGTAATGGTTGATGGTATCTGGGATCAATTAACAAACGCGCCAGTTAAGTAGCACTTGAACATGCAAGCGAAAATTCTAATGCCTTAAAGTAACAATGAGTCTAAGTGAAGAACGAGACAGAAAATTTGATGTATGACGTTCGTGAAATAACAGAAATTTATTAGGAATTTAGCTATGCACTTTTTGTCATTATTTTACTGACAATCAAAGCAACACATTCCCACTATATGAAAGTTTTCAATAAGGAAATTAAATTAGGCCGTGCTGGGTCCACAAAGTAATTTCATGCGTTGTGTTGTTAGAATCACTTGGGTATTACTCAGAACATTCTATATTTTCTTCATGAGGGAACTATAGACATTTTTTGCCCTTGTCTTTTTTTAGTAGGCATTTTTCAGTTGCACAAAAAGTTCTTCAGTTCTTTTGTAAAAGACAGGTTGGGCATTTAAGTTAATAATTTGCCATATTTGGATACAATTATAATTTGTAAGCAAAGAAATCTGATAAAGAAGTGAAATTTCTATTAATGAAAATTTGTAGTTTAGTGAATACAACAGATACCGAAGAATATCCTAGATAAACATCCAATTTAAGATTCTTTGGATTCTTTCAATCTGAAAGCGGTATGCATATGAATATTTTTTTAAGAGCAATTTTTTTAGTTCTATTAGATGTAGAGTGATTTTGAACCCATTTTTTACCAATCTTTTTTATAATGCGCAGTTTGTTACAAAAAAGTCATTTTAAATCAATAATTTATAAAAAGGGTTATTAAATTAGCTTTTAATACTTAATATAGTCCTCTTCTTTCGAAATGCACTTTGCCATTTTTGCACTACATTCTTTATTCTTTTTTTTATAGCAGGTTTTTAATTGTTGTTAGAGCGACATTGCTCTTGCAAGTCTTGATGACAGAAATAATGGACCCAATTTTCTTCTTAGGTGTCTTTGGAGATATCAAACAAATTATTCATGTAGTCGCAAGTATGGGCAATAAGAAAATTGTGGTAACACTTTAATAAAGTTTGGGCCGTTTGAAAGCGAGCAATACCATGGAGCCAACGAACATTGTGGACTATATAATTCCTCGTTTTTCAGTGAAAAGTGGTTTTTCAACAAATATCACATTTAGTGTTGATAGTTCTACGATTTTCAAGAAAACCAGAACAAATTACATCTAATAAATTCAAGAATGTGGTTTCAAGAACTTTTTCAGCACATGCATAGGATTTGAATTTTATGGAGTCCGTTCCATTGAAGCCAATTTGCTTTCGAGTCCAAAGTGATGCAGCCAAGTCTCATCACAAGTGACTATGTTCTTAAGAAATCCACGTCCCTCCTGTTCAAAACATTGAAATAAATCTGTGTAGACTTTTTCAGTACCAGCTTTGTGGAATTTTACTTCATCGTGGACTGTAGTTTCCACAGTTTCAAATCTCCTTGATAGAATATCAATAATAGTTCTTGCCGTTATTCGTCGATTTGCACAAATTAAACGATCAACACAATTAATATTGGTTTCATTATTTTGCTTCCTTTTTCATAACTTGGATAAGCGTGTTTTCCCGAATAATACAGACAATCTCATAAAATTTCAGAGAACTTTAACCTTTCTCTCATTAAAAAGTCTATAATATTTTTTTATGCAACAGAACATAAAACGTTTGCTTTGACATTCAACACTTTCATGAAACAGTTAATTCCTGGTAATCTGTTTGCTGGTTTAAAATTCTTATTTTTTGCGTTTGTACTGATTTTTTCTAATATTTTATCTTCTTCTTCTTCTTTAATGCCTTCTCTAATTAGAGGTTTGCGACCACCTGGTGAAATTGTTGACGATCCATGGCAGCTCGGAACAGTTGCTCAACGCTCATGTTAGTCCACGCTCTAATGTTTCTCATCCACGATAATCGTTTTCGACCGACCCCTTTCTTTCCCTCAATGTTTCCTTTGATTATAAGCTGCGGTATATAGTATTTATTATTTCTTAGAATATGCCCAAAATATGACGTTTTTCTCATTTTAATTGTAGTCAGTAATTCTCTTTCTCTACCAATTCTTCGTAATACTTCGATATTGCTTACTCTTTATACCCACGGTATCTTCAGCATTCTTCTGAATATCCACATCTCAAATGTTTCGATTTTCTTCATTATAGCTTTCTTTAGGGTCCATACTTCAACGCCATACAATAAAATAGACCACACATAACACTTTACAAATTATATACGGATTGATAGATTTAGGCCTTTATTAGACAGCATACTTCTGAATTTTATAAATGCGTTTCTTGCAATTTCTATTCTTACTTTTATTTCATCATCCTGGTCTAATTCTGTATTTATCCAACAGCCTAGATATTTGTATTTGAAGACTCTTTCAATTGACCTATTATTTACTGTAAGTCGAACTCGACCAACAGGCTCTTGGTTTTCTTAATATTCATACTCAGTCCTGCTTCCTCACATTCCTCATTTATTCTTGTCAAGAGATTTTGTAGATCTTTCATATTTTCAGCCAACACCGCAGTATCATCAGCGTATCGGATGTTGTTGATGATCTCACCATTTATTTTTATTCCTTCTGTTGCTTCCCAAACTGCATTTTGAAAAATTTGTTCTGAGTATACATTAAACAGGAGTGGCGATAGAACACACCCTTGTCTCACTCCGCGTTTAATTTTAATCTCATTCGTTTCGCCATCTTCTGTTCGTACTACCGCGGTCTGATTCCAGTATAAGTTTTTAATTAATCTTAGGTCTTTGTCGTCAAGTCCTATTTTAGCCAACGATTGTATAAGTTTATTGTGCTGAACTCGGTCAAAGGCCTTCTCAAATTCTATAAAGCAGACGAAGGTTGTTTTTGGTATTCTCTGCACTTCTGCAGTAGGGTGTTCATACTGAATAGTGCTTCTCGAGTCCCTAGACCGCTTCTAAATCCAAACTGAGAATTGGCCACCATCATGTCACATTTTCTGTATATTCTATTTTGTATGATTCTTAGTAATAGCTTTAGCGCGTGACTCATTAGGCTAATTAGTCTAAAATCGTTACATGATGTTGGGTTATTTTTCTTCGGAATCGGAATAAACGTAGATTTGAGCCAATCTGCGGGTATATTTCCAGTGTTATATATTTGATTAAACATCTTCGTTAGCATACGTACATTTTCTTCATCAAATAACTTGAGCCAGCAGCTTTATTAGTTTTAGCCATTCGCAAAACATAGTCGACCTCTGACTGTAATATTTCTGGGCCTTCCATATTTGCTTCTGTATCTTTTTCTATATTTATATCGGCCCTATTATCATCAAATAAGGTTTTAATATAGGTTTCCCACATTTTTACTCTGTCTGCCGGATCTAATACTAATTTATTATCTGCGGTTATAAGTATACAGGTTATCTTACTTTTTACATTACCGTTTACTTCCTTCAATCTTTTATGTAAATTAAATTCATCATGTTTGGTTTGTAATTCTTCTATTTCTTTACATCTGTCCTGCATCCAGTTCTCCTTAGCTTCCTTAATTTTCCTTCGTAATTTTAGCTTTATCTCTTGGTATCTCATTTCGTCCGTATTTTTAAGCCGTCGCCGCTCATCTAATAAATCTATTATTTCCTTTGTCATCCATTCTTTTTTCGCTTCTTTTCTATGTGGTACTAAGACTTCCTTAGAGATTTGATCTATAGTTTTCTTATTTTACCCCAGTTTTCCTCTGCCGTGTCTTCATTCATGTTTATTTTCTTTAGCTCCTTATTTAATTTACACTGTAGTTTTCTTTCACTTCAGAGTTTTGATGTCATTTATATTGATGTTGGTAGTATGGGTAGATTTTCGTAGCGCTCTTAGTTTTATTCTTATATTTGCTATTAAGAGATTATGGTCGGAGTCAGCATCAGCTCCAGGGTAGGTCTTTGCACTTTTAACGCTATTTCTAAAACGTTTATTAATTAGAATAAAATCTATTTGATTTCTCACTATCCTTTCGTTATTATCTTGAGGCGATCTCCATGTATAGAGCCTTCTTGGTGGTAACTGGAACCAGGTATTTGTGACGATCATGTTTTCCTCTTCACAAAATTGAATTAGCCTTTCACCTCGTTCGTTTCTCTGACCCAGTCCATATTCTCCTACTATATCGTTTATTCTACCTTTACCTATCTTGGCGTTATAATCGCCCATAATAACATTAACTTCGTGTTTCTTGAGACATCGTGTCAAGTCTTTTATCTGTGTATAAAATTCTTCAACTTCCTCATCATTTGCATCCGCTGTAGGCGCGTATACTTGTATAAGATTTATATTTATTGGTTCGCCTCTCATTTGTATCATTATCTTCGAGTCCAAGTAGCAGCCAAGTTCTCATCACAAGTGACTATGTTCTTAAGAAATCCACGTCCCTCCTTGTTCAAATACATTTGAAATAAATACGTGTGTTATGAACTTTCTTCAGTACCAGCTTTGTAGCGAATATTTTACTTTCATTCGTGGACTGTAGTTTCCTTAAGTTTCAAATCTCCTTGATAGAATATCAATAATAGTTCTTGACGTTATTCGTCGATTTCCACAAATTAAACCATCAACACATTTAATATTGGTTTTATTATTTTGCTTTCTTTTTCATAATATGAAAATAAGCGTGTTTCCCCGAATTATACAGACAATTTCATAAAATTTCAGAGAACTTTAATCCTTCTCTAATTGAAAACTCTCTAATATTTTTTTATGCAACAGAACATGAAACGTTTGCTTTGACATTCAACACTTTCATGAAACAGTTAATTCTTGGTAATCTGTTTGCTGGTTTAAAATTCTGATTGTTTGCGTTTGTACTGATTTTTTCTAATATTTTATCAATTTGTTTTAATTCTTCATGATTGCTTCTTCTTCTTTCTCTTTGTCCCCATTTATACTTCACGGTGTTGGGTCTTTGATCCATTTTTAAAGGTGTTTCTTCCTCTCGCCACTATTCGTGTTTCTGTAATTATTTTCCTTCTTTTTCTTTTCATTTTCATTTATCGGTTTTTTTTCATTGGATTCTCGGTCTACCTCGCTTTGTTCTTCCTTCGGGTCTCTTGCTGAACATTTTCTTGGTATTCTTTTCTCCTCCATTTTAACCAGATGACCGAACGAGTTTAATTGTTTTCCTCTATTTTCTTTGCTAGAGATTTTAAGTCTAGTTTGTCTCCAACGCTTCTGTTGCGTATCCTGTTTCTTCTAGTTTTCTTTCGAAGGTATCTCATTTCTGCAACTGTTATTTAGGATTTATGCTTATTCAGCATCGTCTACGTTTCTGACCCGTAGTTAAATGTAGGTATGATGTAGATGGTTTTGTTTAACAATAAATGTAATTTTGTTTTAGCGTTTAATTATTTTTTACTACTTGGGTATTATTTATGTGGTAGTAGACTCTGCTTGATTTGACTATTCTGTTTCATATATTTTGATGTGTTTTGCTGTCTTTATTGATCATAGTTCCTAGGTATTCATGTTTTTCTAATACATTTTTTTCTACTAATTAGTTATTGCCCATTTATTTTTATGTCTACTCTTTCTTCTTTTTCTTTTTTTTTTTTGTTCTTGTTTATTTCCATTTCTTTTTCTTTCAGGCAGGTTTTCTAAATATGTGTTTTTTTGTAGGGCATTTACTTTGCCAGATATTAATACTATATCGCCTGCATATATGAAGTCTTGTGCATATATTAGGATTAGGTTATAGCATCATTTTTTAGGTGTTCGATTCGTTTTATTATTATGTCCATGTAGGCAACGAAAAGAAGTGGACTTAAATTGTAGTCTATTTTTATTTCTTTTATTTCTATTCAGAACTCTTTCGATGTCTTTCCATTTAATCTAATCATTTGATCTTGCGTTTGTCTGTTTAGCTGGAATGCTGTTTGATCTTCTTTGAGTTTATCTTCTATCTGGACTCTTAAACTTTTTCTAGAATTTTTGAACATAGTTTAAGCGCGACTGGTGCTAAACTGATTGCCCTGTAGTTATACCAGCTAGTTGTTTCTTCCTTTTTGTTTTTTCCCGATCTTAGGGCATTGATTCTATTAGGTCCATGTTTGTTGAAATATTTTTGTAGCCATCGATCTACTGTGGGTCTCACTTTTTTTTAGTAATTTCGGTGGTATGTTATCTTCACCCGCTCTCGGGGCACTACTTACTTCTTCTACGCGTATTTTCTCTTCCGCATCCGCGTTTACCCGATTTTTTGTGTTTTCTGGCAGTCGCTCTACGTCTTCTTCATCTTCTCACGCTTTAAATTTTTCTGCATAGTGGTTCCTCCATGTTTTCAGTATATTTTCTCGACTCGTTTGCTATTCCCCGTTTTGGTTCCTTTGTTTTATGATGGCATTAGCAAAAAATTTCCAGGTAATCGATAAACTCCTTGTGCTTTTAACAATAAGAATTATGTACTGTTCAGTGCTTTCTCCTCGCACTATTTTCAAGTTTCAAACTTAACCTTAACGGCGCAAAAGAGCCTTAGTTATTCTTTTTTTGTTGTTACAATCTATATATTTTGCATCCACGTTATAATTCATTTATCTAGGCCGACTTTTGAATCGATGTTTAATAGTCAATGCTTATTGGCTGAATAGAAGACATATTCGATGTTTCTTGCTTGATTTTTTGTTCACTTCTACCCTGATTTTCGACATTATAATCTCAGATAGAATTTTTCGTTTTAATTTGTTGTCAATCCCGTACTTAAGTTTTCTTCTTCTAGTTTTTATAGGCTACTCGCCTGTTTCCTTTTAGGAATGCCGCAAATAGGTTTAGAATTTAGAAGAAGGAGAATGTACTTCACGATTACCAAAGGCGTTTGTATGACGGTCCGAGAGCATCTGATGTTCGCCGGTGCTTTTGACCTGGGAGTCGAACCCAGGACCGCTGTTCGCCAGTAAGACAGACTGAGGTTTTTAGCTTCCATCTATGGTTTAATTTGTTGCTTTTATAGTGTATTACTGGTACACTTCTTGAACTTTTATTTTGCTCTTTTATCACGCTTTTGAACACTACTTCACACACAGACAGTAGTTTTATTACATAATGATGAAACAACTAAGTATAATATATGTAATTGGATTTAAAAACACAATAATGGATACCAAACATCAGTTATAATAACAGTTTTTAAAGTGAACTTAAACTCTCCTTAATTACGACTTGAATAGCATTAAAAAATTTTCTAAACGTAGAATTTACATGGAAAATGCAATTAGCAAGGGAAACTGTTAATTAAACTACTTTTTAATAACTAATAAATCTGGAAGGACATTTTTTGAAGTTAAAATGTTTTTGAGTTTCAGATAAGTAAAAGATGACCAAGCAGAAAATTATTATAATAGTTTCTATTTTAGTTCTTGTGGGCACTCATTATTAGTATTGCATAATTAATTAATATGCATTTTAGTAGACTCTTGGTTTAAGCACAAACTGCAATATGATAAAGGGCTGAGATTAGTATTCTAATAATTTGAATATATGCAGGGAGGGGGGGTCGAGAACTAACGCCTGGCCCGAGGCTGTCAATGAGAATCGATTACAATGCGAATGCGTGAATGAGGACAGCTTGTATTAGCAAATCTCTATCAAATTGTATGCTACATTAGAACATTAGTTGCAGAACGAATAAAGGCATGGTATACCCGATTTAGTAATGGATGGGAATCTATTAAAAGTGATCCACTTATTGAGAAACTGTCAAAGAGGAAAATGCCATTAAATGTTAAACTTGTACGATCTACAATCAATAAGAATCAGCGACTTGTAAACCGAGAATTAGATACGCTGAGGATTCTAATAATCACAGTGTGTGAAACTTTGACGGAAAACACTGAAATGAAATTTTTCATGACAAAACTGGTTCGACAGCTACTATTATCAGATCAGGAAAAACATTAAGCTAATAAGTTGCTCTAGACTGCCACCAGCAAATCAGATAACTTCGAAAACGTCATAACCGAGGATGAAATGTGATACTACGACTAAAATCCACAAACAAAAGTTCAGACGCCTAATAAAATGATAATAATAAAATACCATTTTTGCTGTAATTGTAGTTGTTTATGTATATGGTTCGATACTATCAGAACAGTCTATGTATTTCGCCTCATGGGTTGTTTCAAGTGTTTTTTTACGCAAGTGCCTAGGACACTAAAAAATAAAAGTTTTATTAATGTAAGGCACAACATATTGGCCGTCTCTCTCGGCAGACCTGCAAATGACTAACATTTTAAGTACGTATAATTCAAATAATTTTAATAATCCGGCTAATAGAATATTCATATGGTTGCAACTGTTGATTAGGAATAGTGTAAATGAATACGCCGTTTGAAAACACAAATAAAAGTTGCTATATGAGGTTTTGTAAGAGACTATGATTTACCAATAGCCATTTATTAGAAATTCAAACATTCGAACACTAATTCCAACTGTTTGATTTACGTAAATATTCCTAATTTGTCTAATTTGTAGCTCAAGGAGTCGAAAGAGGACAGGATGGCACGTTTATCTAAATCAGTATTGAACTTTATGAGCTCTTATCAAACCTTTTAAGAACTTGCATTTGGTACTATAACTATGTTTCTGATGCTGTTGCTACACATTAACTAATTTTTTAACGATTTAGCGTAATGGTGGCATTATATTTGACACCCTACAATATGGTAATTGAATTATTCATTTTTTGGACTTCAAACTTTTTTATAGCCCTTTATGTCTCACAGACTTTTTTACATTTAGTTTCTTGTTGCCCTGTGATGTTTTAGTTTTGTGAAACTTGGAATTTTTGAGTTCCAGGCTACTTCTTAACAAGCAAAATATGAATATTTAGAATACATGAAGTACATTAAATTGTTTTAATTTCGAATTTGGCCACTAGCACTCATTTTGGAAACTGTAGCTTCGGTGGAGTTTCCAAAATAATTATAAGGCAGTGCCATAGCAGCTAAATTTTTATTATCAGCTTATGCAACTCACTCTTACCCTATCATGACTCAACCACACAATGCACCATAACACCGGCCGTGAAAGCCTTCGCATATATTTGGTATTCTTTTTTGTTTCATTTTATGAATCGATGCGGATATGCGTAAAGCAACAAATAGACTTGCTTCAAAATGCAACCGAAACATAATGCTTCAACTATAAAGTTATATAGAAGTCGAAAATTGCATTTCCCAGCAATAAAACTTACTAATGCATGCCGCAATATATCATGTGGGTACTCCATTCACGCCATGTTCTTCGTTTATGTTACACCTGTAGTCCTTTCATTGAGCCGTTTATCGCGGTCGCGATCGCGAAGCGACCCTCGCCTGACGGTAACCATTTTTCAGGACAACGTTGACGCTCTAATAACAAGAAGGGCAAATATTGACAGGTCAGAGCGACGCTCGGCGGCTGAGCAGGACGCGTTCGGCGCTCATTCCTAATTGTAACGCGATATGCGGCAGACATAGTTAGACATAGTAGTTAGTAGATATCGATTACTAATTGTAATGTAGTTGAATGCTCGATACAATTCTAAACTTAACTCGAGAGGTCTGCACGTACCGCGCGCATAAATTGGTAACCCGATTCCGCGCAAGATATCGCGCAGATTAATCTTTCAACGTTTGCCTCTAAATGAAGCGCGCCCGCGGCGCGAAAAATTACAATAAACCCGATTTATTGATTATTTATCGCGGTTATTAATATTATTATGCAAATTGCCGGCCGGCCGCTTCTTGCGGCCGCTAATAACTTGTCACTGTTTTTGTTCCGTCTCACCCGAGCGAGCAAAGAGAGGCTGACCTTCGCTCAGTCCTGATAATCGTACGAAGCTATAACTCTACCCAACATCGGCTATATATTCCAAGCCCGTCCGGGCGCCCGGGGCGCCGGCCGTCAGACTCAGCAAGGACGATGAGTCCTCAAGGATGCTCCCGATTTCACAGCTCATTTTGCTGCGAATCCAGGCCGGCCGAATCGCCGGTAATGGGCGACCATTAGGCTGACATGTGGGCCGCCACCCGAAAATTAACCGCGTTTTTATCCCGCTTTAATGATCCGGATTGATTCCTATTAAAATGAGCCGGCTCAGATTGAGATGTAACCACAATGATTCTGCGTTTATGCACTCTGACGGTCAAGCAAACGAGGCCTTTGTTGGCTGACGGCTCCTTTGTTGGCGGAGGCGACTCCTGCCCTTCTTGGTATTAACAAATAATGGGCATTGTCGTAACTTAGGTCAGGAGGTGCGAGCGGCCGAGGAGCTCACAATCGCACCACGCGCAGTGCTTTCGGATAAACATGACCGTTTAGGTACAATGAGATTTACATCAATGTGTCTGAGTGGCGGAAGACAAATCACCTGCCTAGTTATTCATTAAAGCTGTGAGACCACCCCTTACTTTCACCTATTTTTAGAAAAGCAAAACCAACTGAAAGAAATGGTCAAAATATATCCGACTTAATGTTAAGACTTGGCCTTTTTAATTATTGCTTCTATTATACCATATATAATTTGCTTTACTAGTAAAAGAAAAACAGTTTCTTGCTTTTTACTTACGTTTTTTCACACCAGCAATTTCTCTTGTGTATTGTTATTTAGTCTTGATATATTATGTCTCTTTCTTATTTTCCTTGTCTTGTAATATGTTTTATAAAGCTCCCATGATTCTTCCGTTTTCTCTTATGATTTGGTTCTGTTTATATATCCAATTGTTCTGTAATCTTCGCTTTTTTTGTCATAGGTCAGTAGTCACCTCTACAGAAGATAAGTCAAAACAGACACTACTTTATAGAATCTTAAGGACATTTGTTATATTTGATTTGTCGTGGATATTTTCGTATGAATATCATCCAATAATGTGAATGTGTTGACCTGTTGAGTTGTCTGAATAAGAACTATCTGCTATCTTATAGACTCTTGTCCATAAAATGGTATTACTTTAGTCTATGTCTTAGATATTAGACTGTTGCGGTACAAAATCAATAAAAACCTTAAAATGATGGTCTGCCACACTATTTCCCATAATGATAAATCTATTGGACATTTTTAATTTTCGGGTAACTACACATTCTATAACAGACTTATCTGTTAGTATGTAAATTAAATTATAAGAGATTTTTTGTCAGTGAGGTGGTTCTCGCATGAAAATTAAGCTCTATGTCATCATTAGAATTCAATGTAATTTTTACAGCCTAAATTATTGGCGTCAGTTTAGAAGCAGTCACTGATTTTTGGGGAATAAAGAAAATTTTGAATGTTTTTGCACTTTACCCTCGCTTTCTACAAAAGTGGCAAGGCCTGATCAGTCGATGCATTTGGTTTATTAGGAGACCTGTCATTAATTCTAAACCTGATTTAAAGGTGAGCTTGTTCGACTAGAATATTTTGAAGACCAATCTCATTATGCAGACACACGGTCTTCCCTGATTTTACCTAGTTGGCTTTATCCATTCATCAATGTTCAATAGCACACATGAAAGTCTTACTTGTTTGCTTATAGAAGAAGAAACACTAGATTTAACGTTTACGTACTTAACTGAAAGTATTCGTCAGATTACTTGTGGTATTTAGGGTAGGTTCCACTAACGTTCCTTTAACATAAAGAAAACCTCAAATAATTTTTAGAACTTTCAAAAATTAAACCAGTTCTAAATGTTATTTATGATTAAATGTCAACTGTTACTTTTAAATTATCATAGAAATAATGTTACTAAGTTAAATGATGTATTGATATTTTTTAAAAATGTTAAAATTTTTAAAAAATATTAAAATACAACTGTCCATTTGATTTCTGATTTCATTATATCGGAATTCCGAGCTCCACAATATCGTAAAGAAGCCAAGCAAACATATTCCACAAGGAATGTAACGAATTTCGAGGAAAGCTTCTTCGGAACGGTACAAATTTAATTATTGAATACATTTTTAGTGTACATAAATAATGTAACGTTTCTGCATTGATTTTCTTAAACTACCTATTTATTTCACTTATAGGTTATCAAAACTTATATACCACTATTTATATACCCAACTTGTTCCAATTAGCAACGTAAAACTGCACTGTATTTATCCGTAACAATATGTTGCACTCGTTTCGCCTCCGGAACTTCAATTGGCTTTCAGAGCTGCTTTGCTGAGTAATATTTAAGCAAGTCAAAACCGGTTCCAGAATGTGCGCGAAGTTTCTCGTATATATCTGTTAATTTCCTTCTGTACGAGCTTCGCACGTACACACAACGCGGCTGGATTCCTGGAAGGCATTATGTCGGTTGCTGGTGTGTGACGTCTGGGTAACGCTACGAAGGACGTTTGAAATTCGTTACAATAAATTAAATAAATTTACAATGTTTTATTCTCTACTATAAGAGCAAAAACTCTTCAATATTTTACCTATCAATTTACTATTAAATGTAGAGGTACCATTTACTTTATTAGTTGTATATATTTTAGATTAAAGGATGATTTATATAATTCAATAAACATAAGTTTTTTGTTATAAAAACGAAGTATCTTATGGAGGTACGCTGCAGTATTCGTTCTGACAGGATAATTTAATGTCTTTATTTAACTCTTATTTGAGGTGTTAGTTATTAATTATTTATATTATTGCGTACCATTTCTTATTTTATACCGCAACTCTCTCGTCCCTGGTGGTATATATGTAATACCGAGTAACTCAAAGTCACCTTAACGCTAGTATTTTTGCTGTTTGCCTAGAAGTGAATGCTTAAGCAACTAGATGGACACCTCCGAACTTAGATCACTCTAATCTAAATTTTTATGTTCTTATAATGTATTTTATTTGAAAAAATTAACGCATTAATGAAATAATAGAAGCTCTTGACCTCGTTTTCTGCTTTATAACTATGACTTTTAAAAACTGCCTAAGACAGCACTTCGTCCTTTGTGCTCTTAGGGGTTAATGGCTTCAAACATCTTTCATTTGTAGTTTGGGCAGCTGACACTCCATATCTAAGAGGCAACTAGTTTTAAGCACAATCCACATGAGAGTGAACATCCGCTAAAACCAGACTAACCCATCACTTCTCTGTGTGGTAGATCAGTTGTTACAACTAACTTGCAACATTCATCTGAATACAGCATTTGTTCTTACACAATATATTTTAGTGTCGATTTATTGTAGATATTTTTGATACATTTGTTTACCAGCACGATTTTCTACACCGACTTGCATACCAGCAGCACTAAAACAAAGAGACTAATTTTAAACCTAAAGAAGTTGGAAAGAAGGTGTCTGATATTTCTTCTCCATGTTCGGATAAGTGATGCTCAGTAAGAAGGTACTTTTGATCAGATTATTGCTATTCATTTTCTTTAATCAATAATTTCATACAACATATTTGAGCCTGTTTTGACACCAGAAACGATAATGAAGTTAAGACTAAGAAGAAGGTATTGGAACCTGCAAAAACCGTTTTTTATAAAAATAACTCCTCCCAAACACCACAAAGTAATCAGGCTAAATTTAAATATTTCATAAATTATTTCTTTACTCTTTATACCTAAAAATAGTCTAATACACTAATTGTCATCCTGATCAATCTAAAAATAAAACAAATAGATATCTAATAAGGGCAAAATCTAAAAAACTCTAAGATGCATTCTCATGGCGTGCTAGTTTACATTAATGGAGCCAAAAGTAGTCGATTGAAAATGCTATTTCTTATGATATATTTACTGTATTCCATCAGAGAAGCTTTCAAATAACCAAAAACCTATTATGTTAATGGATTTATTAAAGACTATACTAGTAACTATCGTCAAGACAGTTAGTTTTAAAGTATTGATGAATCAAATTTAAGAATCTCTGAAACCAATTAAGAAATGTATCAAATTATCGAAGATATTTTAAGTTATAGATACCATCGTAACCCTTGAAAAACGAGTTGTCAAATCTCTTGGTTGACTGTAAAAATCCCAGACAGTCCTGTATTTTGATAGCTCTTTCACTAATATAAATCTGTTGAAAATTATTAATTTTGTTGGATTTGGTGTTTACAACGCTAAATGCATCAGTGTGCCTACCGTACGAAGCCAACTCAAACAAGGAGGGTCTAATTTATATTAGAATGTACTGAAATAGGATTGTTTTGCGTAAAGTGGCGGCACGCCAGGAAGGTTTTGGTAATGAGTAGTTTCCACAAATCTGATATTACCAAAAACCAAAAACCAGTTGGCTGTCTAGAAGCAACTGCATTTTGTCAATAGAAAATAGGTGCAGTTTATTGGGTTGGTCAGTACTACAGTAGTGACAAAAGGTTTAAAAAATAAAGGAAGTATTCCACATTTGTCTCAACGTGACTTGAGGCTTAAAAGTAGAAAATCCCTAATATTGTTAGCACATCTTGTAGATTAATTGATTGTTAGGAAGAAAAAACAACTTATTACTACCAAAAAGAGAAAAGTAAATTATTATTTTTTTACATTTTTCGGGAAAGGTCCAACAGGTTGTGCACGTTGTGCTGACACAAATATTAAAAAAAGAAGAAAAGCAATTGCCTAGGAATGTGAGGTTCCTTTATCCAAAGATTGTTTCATTTTCTTTCACACTAAATAGACCAAAATTAAAAAATTGTTTTCTTATCTTCTGGTGTGTTGTAACGGTTGATTCCAGAAAGTCGATACTCTCTGGGAGAGCTGTGGGTAAGGGTGGCAAAAGGAGAGCTGCCAAAGATTCGTGATGTTTCTTGGGACATTGGCACGATTGCGAAAAAAGTTTCTAGCAATCTATTAGACACGGTATTGCAAGGATTCTAGAATCAAGTGTGCAGATATTTAAGTGTGTACTAGGAACAACCAAGAAGACCATTACAAATATTTAAAAAAAAATTATCGTATTGTTTTTCAAATACGTTATCTTCAATTTAAATTAAAAATTTGACGAAAGGGTTAATATACCCAAAATATAACTAAATTTATTATTTTATTATATTTTTAATGAAATAACGCAAACAATCTAAAATAGGAAATTAATAATAATGAAAGTGATAAAGCATAGAATTATTTTGATAATCATCTTATTATAAACATTTCGTTCAATAGTGAGGCACAAATTTTCTACATTAAATCGTCAACGGCTTCCACTAAAGAGAGCAGACTTCTAACAAGGTCTTTTAATTCCTGCCAGGTGTTGGGCTGATCTCCTACTGCGCGTCATTCAAGTTTAAAGCAACCTACAAGGCGCGGCCATATATTTGACCCTTCAAATTCGTCTGCATGTCCACATCAATTTTCGCCCATGAAGGATGTCTTATTCGCTGCTGCCTAATTTCAAAGCTTATCGTCCACCGAGCGTAGATGACGGTCAAGGTTGCCGCTAGCTTCATTAGAAGTGGGACAATCTGGCTAAATTGGCATTAAAGTATTAAATCTGGCGGGCTCAACGGTTGCGCAAGGCCATTAAGGCAGCTTGCTGCCTGATAACTTAATCGCTGGCTAATTATCTCGTTGTGGTGCGGAGCTGCAGTTAGTAAAAGTAACGGATCTTGCGAATTTCGTCGACAGCAGCTGCCCGAGAGAGTGTGCCCTAATACGCTTCAAATTTGCATACTGGTTTTATGATATGGGTACGCACCTTACATCTCAGGTTGCTCTAAAAAAATGGTTCTCTGGTACGTGCAGTAATTGTGCTTTTTCAATACAAATTCTAAAAATATCGCTATTATCCCGTCACGTTACAATTTCGAGAAATTTTTGCGTAAAATGTGTAATTCTTTTACCAATTCGTCCATATTTTTTATTTTACTACATGAATGTTATATCCAAAATCAAATCTGGTTGTAGCCGACTTGCCTGAACAGGCCCTAACAAGTTTTAATTTTTTTGTCGCAGCTCTTCTCTTTCCAAGACGTTCAACTGATTTCACAGAAGCAAGAGATTTTTAAATTTCATTCTGAGCATATTTAGAATTTGTTACAAAAAAGAACAATAAGTAGAAGTTTTGTTAAATTAAATAATACAAAGTGGCTTGTTGAGAACTATACATAAATAAGTTTGCGTTTAGTTAAATCTGTTAATTAGCTCTGAGGTTTTCAAACGTCAATCTTCCGATTTCATTGCTATTATCTGACAGCGTTGTGGCTAAATAATTTGAATGTATTGCATGTCTTCATATTTTTAATATATATATTTTTTATTGTATCCCACACTGAACTAATGTTGAGATCACTTTGTATTGTGTAGTTTGGTGCATACCAGGGAGCGTTAGTACTTTATTTTGAAATCTTTGGAGTATTTCCAGATTTGAAGCAATAGCAGTGCTCAACAGCTGAATCTCGTAAGTCCAAATGGGTTTAATAATAGCCTTGCAAACTAGTAATTTGTTTTCTAGTTTTATTTGCGACTTCCTCTCAATCAAATCCACAATGGTCCAAGCGGTTGAGGTGCGGGCTGTGATGCGGACGGACCCGGGTTCCATTCCCGGAGCTCTCTGATGCCTGGCGGGTGGCCTACTCAGTCACTAAAAATAATTGAGTGCCTGCGTTCGCTCGAGCAAGCGATCGTCTAAGACGCGGTGCTTGCCACATCACCCCGCATCAGACTTGGTGCGCGATGACCGCGCAGAGAAAGCGAACGTATAAGAGCCTTAATCTCAGTTCGTAGGCCGTGCTTTCACGCGGGGAGTTAGAGCCTTACCATATTTATTCTGCCACTCAACCAGTCTGACCGAATATGATATTGAGCTGTATTTTCTTGATGAATTTGCGATATGAGTCTTTTGTCCAAAGGAATTTCAATATATTTGACATATTTTGTTCGAAATATTTTATTTTATGGGCACATCTCTCTTCTTACCGTAAATAGTCAGTTAATTCTAATTTTACATGTTTTAACCAGTTTTCGATGAGGTCCAGATGATTCTGTAAGTTCGTTGATGCTGTGACAAGATCGGCGTTAGATGCCAAGATTACTGTGTCGTCAGCTAATATAGCAACGGTTGTTTCATTGATTGCAGGTATGTCAGTTGTGCAAAGAAGGTAAAGTACTGGTCCCAAAATACTACCTTAAAAGTGATGTGAGAGTACTTTTTTCATTTTATGGTATAGACCCTTCTGCCAAACTTTGTCGAATACTTATTTGATATCAATCGATACCCTTGAGCAGCGCCTTTTGCATTCTAGCTCGCTATTTATTTTTGTAACAATTCTGAGCGCTTGTTCTACTGTGCTGTGGTGATCTCTAAATTTAAACTGGTGGTTTGAGATGAATTTTCTTTGTTTCGGCATTATATACTTTTGATAGTACAGGTAAGAGACTTAAGGTTCTGTAGGCTTGCTCTTTCCTGGCTTGTGAATTATAATTACTTGCGCTATTTTCCTTAACTTGGAGAAGAATTTTAGTCTCATAATAGCATTAAATATACATGTTATAACTTCCATACAATTAGGTGTGAATTCTTGCAATTCCTTTCTTGTAATTAGACCTCACCATGCAGCTTTTTTAAGGTTAGTTTCAGCCAGAATAGTTTTTCTGATTTCTTTGACTGTAAATTTTTTGGAAGATAAATCTCTTTTTTTGGCGCACTTACAGGCATTATAGTTTCAAGGGCTTATTGTGTCCACTAACATGCACTTAAATGCTAGGACATTCACACACACCCATGGGTTGAGCGAAAATCTAATTCGCGCGCGCCGGTTTAAAGACAGAGGCAACTGCTTGAACCTGCTGAATCACCGTCGTCCCCAAAAAAATCTTTTTAGAAAAACCCTTCTAGAAATTTGAGTATATTATGTTCTTCTGTCGAGTTCATTTCTGACGGGAATGGCTTAAACACTCTTTCCGGATGGTCAACAAGTTTCGAAGCTTTTTCTTTGTCATTTCTTGGCCACCCACCTTTTTTGTTTTTGATTGGTAGCTGGTTTAAGTTTTTGGGTGGCCTTCCACGGTGAGTAATCAGTCGCCTCGGAAGCAGTAAGGTTATTTAGGTACTCCTGTATATTTTTATTTTTGAGGTCGAGTATTATTTGTTTAAGATTTCGGGTTGCATTATTTAGTCGGCTTCTGATCCTGCTATTTGTCGTCGTTCACTGAACTACGTTTTTCTACAATTACTTCTTTAATTGATACGGGGCACGCTTTTGTAATATTTGTTATGTTATAGTCATGTGTTGCTTATCGACAGCTTTATTTAGTTTTTCCGATTTTAAAGCATAATCTGAACATGTTCCAGTCGGTACATTTGCTAAATAACGTTGGCTGCCTTTGCTTATATATAACTTCCTTGTATATTGTAATGAGTACAGAAGAAATATCTAGTAATAATACAGTTTTACAGTGTCTAGTAACAGAAATTTTTTGTGTGTCGATTGGCCAGATGTTTTTTTAACTCTCTACCTTTTGTTGTTGTAGTTCTTGAGCCCAATTCTGAATATTTGATGTTATAATCATTCCTCTCCCCTCCCCCCTTAGCCTATAAATATATTTCCCAATCTTTTGAAGATTGTTATGCTTGGGTGGAAAGTATACTGCAGATACTGTTCATACTCCTATATGGTCTTTTATGGTGATATTTGTGGCTTGGAGATAATCATATTGATATTTTTCTAACTCCAGATGTTTAAAGTTTTATCATATAATGATTGCTGTGTCTCCGTGTGCACTTTCAGCAGGCTGTGCAGTGCAATAGATACAGCAGTTTGGATATTCATATGGCTTTTCTTCATGAAATGTGAGCAGCATAAGATGATACAGAAATGGAAGGACCAACTGCAGTACTATCTCCCAGTAATGAGGAATTTATACCATCTGAAGAAGATATACTTCATCTCATAACTAATTTAAAATTAAATAATTTGGTACAAGTGTTACGTTTATAAGAAATCAAGTAGAGATAATAGGATATTTCAGTATTTAGGAATCGCCAAAAAGAGTTATCTCAATATTTCTTAACTGAAGAAGGTTTCTCTTTTGCAATAACAATGGCGACTTGATGCTTACATTAGATTATAAACATTATGTAGAATAATGGCATTTTTTCACGAATTCCTCAAAATTGAGCTTAAAAGCTGTCCTTTTACATATAGGAAATATTTACTCAATTCCTGTTGGATGTACTGTTGACATGAAGAAATGCTATGTATATATGGCACAACTTTTTGACAAAATTAATTACAAAAAGTATATCAGTACCGATCTAAAAGTTGTGGTAATTCTAGTTGGTTTACAACTTGGATACGCAAAATAGTGCTGTTTTATTTGTGAGTGGAATAGCAAAAAGTTCACACGATGTAAAAAAAATGACATAATTCACTCAGCTCTTGTTAAACGTAAGATATTTTTTTGCATATAAAATTTCCTCAGGGCAATGGACAAACAAGGGCGTGGATTTCAATAACTTAAAGAAAAATAACCCGATTAAACGATGCAAAACTGAGGGAGTTTGTATAAAACCCTAAATTAATTTTCTAATGCAAAACGCAGCATTTGAGAGATTTTGAACGACTTAGAATAGAGTGCTTGTAACGAAGTAGGAAAAAATCTGATGATTACAAACACATTGTTAATGAACTCCTTAAAAGTTATCAAACATTGGATATTATCATAAGCCTGAAGATAAATGTTTTAAATTTGCACTTGGAATTTCCCCCCCGAATTTTAATGAAGAGAATAGGTCCACCCAGGCATTACTTCCATTGAGAAACGTTACTAAGGAAAGTGAAACTTTTGGACAGTGATAAAAAGTTTTGCAACTACAAGTACAAAAGAAAATTACAGTAATTGTAATTAATTCATTATTTACAATTTTCTTTGAGATAATTTATTTCAAAAAACTTCCTAGAAGTAAATTTCTCTAAACATTACAATTAGGACCATTAAACACAAAAAACGTGAAAATAGTGAAGAAAAAGTAAAACGTTAAAAATTGGTTTGTCCTGTATAATATAAGAATACATAATTATGTGCTGTTATAATGCTTCTTAATTTAAAGAATAAATTAACCTGTAAACAGCTAACTGACTAATCACATTCGTTATATACATACTCTCTTAATAATAGATTAGTGAATATGATTGATGAGCATGACTTGTTTGACTGTTTGGAACATTTTAATCAATTACTCGATGAAACTTACTTTCAGAAAAAACTGAAGCAGCATATTATTTCTGACCGGGGCTAGCATACGTTATTTAAATAAATAATTTTAATGTTCTATGCTAATTTTTATGATACCAACAAACGTAGCCCCTTGTATGATGTCGCTAATTAGACTTTTAAGTCGAAGGTTATCCAAAGTTTTTCAAATAAAATTCACCTTGAACGCAAATGTTCCCGCATTAGTAGTGCTAATTAAGCGCACTTTTCGGATAAAAGGCAAATACGATACGATTGCCCGCTAATTGAACCGCAATCAGCGAAACAGAAACTGCGCCTGGATTTAGATGAAGCGCCCGCTAATGCGCCGCCAGGGCCGCCGCCGAGTCCGGCGGCCAAATTAATTAGCGCGGCAGCGCCATAAGCGGCGCTTATCACCGAGGGCGATATTTGGGCGAAATGCGGCGCTCGTTCGGCGGGCGGGCCCCCATTTGATGTAGATAAGGAAGGCCGAACATAAAGCAGCCCCTTAATGCGGTAGCCATGTTTGCTCAACAGTTTACGACACCCCGTTGTTTTTATTGACGCGCTGCCGAGTGCTTAAACGCTCGGCGAAGAACGGCTTGTGCACTTACACGGCTACATGATGTCCTGTGTAAATTGACTCTGCAGAGGAATTATCAGCGGGTCCGTTATCGCGCCGTCCTCGGCTCCCTTTTACTGCCCGCGCCGGCGAGAGCGGCAGTGGCAGCTACTAGGCTCTTCCGGGGCGCGCTTTACGGCGGGTTATTAAATTTTATTCTATTCGATTTGGTTTAGTCGGAGTGCCTCCTTAAAAGCCGGGGCGGTAAATCAACGTTTAATACTCGCGCTGTAAAATTTTAGGCTCATTTAATTAGCAATTAAATGGATTTTATAAACCGATTACTTGAAATTCCCCTTCTGTGCTTTTCACAAGAAAAGTAATTTTGAGTCAATAAAATATTACATCGAAAAGCTCTAAATTTAGACAGTAAATCATATCACTTTAATTTGGCTAGCTTTTGATGAAGTCTTTGGGAAAATTAAATACATTTTTTGGGCTATTCTATAATTTTACAACTGAATTGGTGCTTTTAGCTTATCTAGAGTCCCAAAAATTGGCAGAATTAGTACAGTGGGTGATCGGTTAATAAACATAATTTATTCAAAGACGATATTTGCTACCATAATTGTTACTTAACCGAACATCGAGTTTGATTTAGTTGTTATAAAGATCCAAAAAAATTATACAATTTCTTACCACGTCTGTTTACATTTTGATCAGTTTGTTTTTTCGTTTGTGGGATGTTAAAGAATGTGGGGTGCTTTTTTTTCTTATTTAGGATTTTTTGAAAGTGATTAATAACAATCGTGGTGAGATTCCCAAGTCTGGTTTGTGTGCCATTCTAAAATGGTCGTTCTTCTTCAAAAATTTTTAATAGCAGGTGTGGGCATTCGTCCTTTTTCTTTTTCAGAAAAAACATTTCGCCAAATTTTTCGGTGTTCCCCATTCAAAAGTTCTTGTAGTTTTTTTTTGACTTCAGGTGATTTTCATGTTTCATTATGAGCGCTTCAACATTATCTTCACTCACCTCCATTCTTTAGTAATTATTATAATTTTATCCATAATTTCAGAGACATTATCTTCATCTCCCTAAATGTGGGATAAACACAGATTTCACCAAGCAGAATTCAACTATCGTTGAGTGACTTCCGACCACGTTTCTTGAATGGGCCGAATAGTTTCAAGAATATCAATTTTTTTCCAAATCTTTCTTAATTTTACCGTTAAGGAGAACTGGTATGCTTCAAAACGTCGACGAAACAGAATACAATTTTTTGAAACCCTTAATAATCTCTTGATCCATTAATTGAATCAGCGAAGTGGTATTTGGAGGCAGAAATTGAATTGTCGGTTACGTAAAGGCTTTTAGCAAATTATATTCAAGGTATTTTGGGTGCCCTGGTGCATAATCCAATAGCAATAGTGGTTTCAATGAAAATTCAATTGTCTGAAGGTAATTCTTGATGCTCGGGGAAAAAAATTTAAACAGACATTTTTGAAAAGATTCCGCGTGACTTATACGCTTTCATTTGATCTCCACATCACGGACAATTTTTCTTTAATTATAAATTTTTTTTTAATGTTCTAAGGTTCTCAGAGTGGCTTAAGCCTCATATCACTGCTAGCGTCAGCTCCCCAAAAGTAACCTCAATCGGTCTTTCATAGGAATATTCTTTCCAGGAATATTCTTTTCAACTTTTATAATATAGATATCGCTCGGCATTCATTTCCAAAATAAACCGATTTTATCATAATTAAGAATTTGTTGTGAACAATATTCTTTTTTTATTGAATTCTTAAAATTTAAGGCAGCTTTTTCTTTGTCTGAACTCTACATATTTAATGCCAGATTTTTAAACTTTACAAACTATTCAGTGACAGCCTTTTCGCGTGACAAATGTGATGGTTGTTTCTTCAATTCCTCAAAAATTCCTCTTGAATAATAGTCGTACTTTTATATATTTTCATCTTCCTTTCTTTTATCCAGAATAAAAGCAATCTCTATTTTTTTACAGATGTGACATCTTTGTTTCTCAGATGTGATTTTCGTTGCATCTTTAGATGCTGGAGTCTTATTGATTATATATTTCTTAGATAAGGTTATCCCTACTCCAAACCTGTTTCAGCCATACTGTCTGGCAACATCAAACACCTTCTTCCAGCTCTCGACCTTGCATATTATCTCTTGCTTGGTTTCTATGGTGGGCACAGTTTTTGATACTCTTTTTAAGTTCCATAATATTGTTAGTTCTTTTTATATAAAAAGTCTCGATTACACAAATGTGCTGTAAAGTGTTCGACATACGAACATAAATATTTTTCTCAAAAGTGTTCCTTGTCTGATCTGTTTACTATGCAAACTGCGAGTTAACCGTTTGCGCACTGTACATTAACCAAGTTGGTTAACTTGGTTAATATAAGTGAGCAATCAATCTTCACATACTTCAACATCTATTAGGTGTGTAAAATTTACTGTCTGGATTATGCTTTTCATTTTGGTGTATAATGGCAAATCCCCTTTATATCCATAATTACCAATTATCGACTTATTGTCCTTTAATTTAATTTAAAATTAAAGAAATTTGCCACACAACCTTCAAAATCATTTTACCTATTTTCTTGTCCGAAATGAATATTTCCCCCCCTGTATTAGGGTCATTTGTATTACGGTCTTCCGTAATATATTGTGATTTCTTGACGTTTTATATATAGTCTATAATGTGTGTTTGGTGGTCATCAGAATTTTCTTTTATTTATAAATAAAAACAAAGTTGTTGTTTTCAAATTGTTACCAAAATCTACTGGACAGATGAATCATTGTTTACTTTTATTTGGTCTGCTTTAAAGATATAAAGTCATATAATAACAAAGTATATATTTAGTAAAAGTGGAGCAAGATACAAACAGAACATTGCACGAAGTTTAAGTCAGATCGCAACAGTAGACCTGTGGTTATGATTGTTTTGAGGAACTCTGATTCATTGATAATAAGCTAAAACAATTATAGTAAAATTTTCAAACAGAATTTTACACTTCTCAGTTTTTTGAATTTCTAGCTCACCTTCTAGTTTATTAGACTATTAGTTGCTAATTTTTATTGATTGTAGCCAATACGCATTTAATATTTTCTGACTCGATGCTGGTGTTTCAACAATTTCCTGGCCATATCTGAGTCGCTTGCACTATGCCTTTATTGGTGCTGCACTAACTGCATCATTTCCGAAAGCGTTCTGAATCTTTCGAATAGTTGATGAAGATTTACTACCCTCCTGGCTTAACTATTACATATGCAATGATCACACACTATATGTGCTCACTCACGGGTATCCGGTCAATAAAGTTGTCCTCATTCACGCATGCGCAGTCCATTCTCGTTCACTTCCAAATTACACGCCAACCGCGCAAACTGTTTTCCTTATATTTAGGATACTTTCGGGGCAAAGCACGATACAAAAGTTGCCAAGGCATCTATTAAGAAAAATTAATTTATTTTGATTGTCGCTACAGACGAATATATGTAATCATCAACGAAATTGTCTTCCAATTTAAAATCGGCAATAGGGAAACGACTAAAATCTCACTTTCGTTAGTTTTCCAACATCTACCGCACGAAGATCAATTACGGGGCATAAACTGCCTGCCCCGATGCTCGATCTGACGGTGCAGTTTTAACTAATTACCTTTGTTAATTAATGCGGCTACTCAGCCTAACCCTTTACGTTATGATTGATTACGCGCCGCCTATTGTTGCCTATTTGTATAAAAGATTATTAAAAACCGCCATCAGCGTTACGATAACGCGCGTCTAGATTATACGAGCGGCCGATGTTTGCCGGTCGAATTAATGGATTAAATTCTATTATAAAAGGCATGGTTTGTGTTTTGCGCGCAGCTTTACCTAATCACAAGTTTTCCGGTTGTTTTTGCCCAACAAAGAAGTAATATAATGGCAAGGTAAATAACAGGGAATCATAAAAAAGCCAATCCATTCTGTCAAAAATCAATTACTGTTTGAGTTTCCGAAATTAACGGAACGAAAAAGCTGCGATTGGCTTTAAAGCACTAGCGGTACCACAAAGCCTGCGCTGCGGCATTAATTATTTAAATTCGCCCAAGAAGGCCCCGAAGGTTGCGAACTGCTCCACTCTTGGGCCGGCAAATAAGTAAGGTAAAAGTGGAACTAAATCGTTTTTAAATGGGATTCCGGGGCATTCGGTAGCATTTGAGCGAGGGTCTGCTCGCGCTAAGCAGCTTACGGGATTTAAGCGCAGGCTTACGAAAGATATATTTCATCCTGCATAAGCCATATTTTGACACTTGGAGATGTCAAACACGAAGAGAGGCCGGGCACGCCCTAGCGGCTCGAAATAGCGCGCTGAAAAATTTATGCACTTTCCTAACTTGGGTTCGCTGTACGCGCTGCAGCGCCGGCGCGCCCAATCTCGAGCTCTTTGCCGCTTCGCAGGAAAACTTAGGATGGTTTATCGACTACATGCGCCATAAATAATGGGTACGGTTGTGCGAACACATTTTGTCCTAGTTCTAAACGCAAGGCAAAAAACGGAGGGTTCGCCTCGTAACCGACCGTTGTAGTCTCCTAGCCATTTTAAACGCCCATTTAAAATTTTAGCGTGAAAAGGCAGCAAACTTTAAAAATATTGTTATATTTTTGTTCTTATCTATTATGTTTGGATCACTGCAGAAATTGTGTTTTAAAAATTATCAAGTAAAAATATTAAATACTGCATAATATAAAAAAGTAGTGTCTTAAATAGATTTGCATTAGCATTCTCCGTGGTTTTCCCTACATACCTTTTATAGTATTATATGATTACATAAATTATAAATGCCTTGTTGTAATGTAATATATATGCTAATTTGAGTTGTAACGTTTATGCAAATTATAATCAAAGTAATAAATTTTTTAAATAAACCAGCACTAGGTGAAAATGATATTTGAATTAATTTTTTATTCTTAATACGCGCATTTCTACAAATTTCAGTTAAAATATGTATTTTTAAATTTTTTATAGCTTTTATTCTATTTACACTTGTTACATGTGCCTCCATGCTTGTATTGATGCCTTAAAAAAGATACAAAAATAAATGCATTTAGCTCACTTAGCTTGAAGCAGCAAATAAAAGACTTTCATTGTTTATCGAAAACTGATAGAACATGTACGTGGTCTATCCCAAAAGTATCGAGCACACAATACAAAAATATATATTTAGTAAAATGGGTCGACACAATAAATATTGCAGGCAGCCTTGGGCACCTTGAGATTTCATACAATTCTTCTAGTATGGTTTCCACCGTTCCGAACATCCTGTAAATTCTAGTGTTAAAATCACGAATTGTATAAGGTGATGCAGATTCATAGTTTTACTTGTTCAATTCTTAGCGTCTAACCCCAACTAACCCGACCAGTAAAGTCGTCCTCATTCACGCATGCGCATTACAATCTATTCTTATCGGCTGTCAAGTTACATGGTGGCCACGCAAACATAAAAATACTTTTTATAGTTAAGCGTATTGTACAGAGTTAAAAATGCATTTGCTACACACATGTGGAACTCAAGCTTACTAACTTACTTACTTAGTCCTAGGCCTTTCTACCTTTAGGTGTAAGGCTTGGAATACAAGCAAATGTAAGTTAATTAAGTGATGGAAGTTTTTACTTAAAAAAAAACATCTTACATCATATCTGTTTAAAGTACTTGCTGTTTTGTTCTCATTTACTGCAATATATTATAAGTTTTATTTATTTTTCATTTATTCGATAGCGCAGTTTTATAATGATCGCATTTGCATCTTAAATGTTTTTCTTTTTTTTTTTTGGCAATGTATAAGAGAAGAAATATTAGTACTATATGGTGCTTTTCAGCATCAGCAATTTAGTTAAATCACTAAGAACATAATTTCTAATCTATTCACAAGCAAGTTTTCTAATTCATGTGTATCTGCCTTTGAATGACAAAATTTAAATAAGTAATAAATGATAAGCTTTCACGGATGGTTCTTTGAGTTTGAAGTTTAAAAAGTCTTGACATTTCGTCTACATATGCGGCGGATACCTTCAGAAGAAAGATCCTCTAACGTTATAAAGGATAGTCCAAGAATGTATATACTAAGAGAGCAATCTTTAGGTCTGTCGAGGGGAAGAGGGAGAGGGGTAGAATTGTCCGGGCTCGAACGCGTTTCAATATGTTGTTCTTTATATTAATAAAGTTTGCTATTTTCTTAAATAATTTTTCACGAGTGCGAATATCGATTCTATAAATCCAGAGTTGGCTAGTACTAATAAAAAGTGGAAGAAAAAATAGTCTGAAATGATACTCGAAGAAAAATACATGGCCTATTCGGAAAACATTAAATCATGTGACATGAAAATTATAATTACAGTAGCAAATAATTCATACAGTTACTAAATGGTACTAATTACAAGAACATTGGGACGACTAAGTTTTACCTCTTAAGTAATTCTGGTAATAGTGTCGCAAAATAAATGACGCTAAAATTTTACATCAAAACACACTTTAACTTTTGGGTTTCCTAGTTTATTTCATAGTTTTCGGACTGTCAGTTGTCGATCCTTGTTGATTATAGCCCGTATACGTTTAACAATTTCCGATATTCGGCTCATTGTTGGTGTACCAAAATATGGAATACTTTTAACAGATTTTTGGTAATCTTTGAATCGTCTATACCGTGTGTTTATTTATGCTTCACTCGTTGTATTATTTCTGAATTATCCGAATAGTTCCGTAGCCAAATGTTCCAGCCTTGACAACAAAACTTGATGAAAATTTGCTGCCCCTCCCGTCCAGTTATTGCAAATGCAATCATAGACTTTAGAGAGTGGCACACTAGACGATATCCTGAAGAAAAGCGAAGATTAAACAATTGTACCAGAGAACTTAAAAAGCTACTGCAAGACTATAGGAACGACTCCCTTCAAGAGTATCTGAAGGAACTATCTGCAACAGAACAAAGCGACTACTCCTTATGGAAAGCCACGAAAAGGCTTAAACAGCCTCAGAAGCCAGTACCCCCACTCCGTAAAGTAGACGGGACATGGGCTAATAGTGATGCCGAGAAAGCTGAAGTTTATGCAAACCACATCAAAAAAGTTTTTCAACCTGAACCTGGCATCCCTGGAATAGACGAAGACGAAATAGAACGCTACCTAGAGGCCCCGTTACAATTAAAGCCACCAATTAAAAACTTCAAAATGAAGGAAGTAAAAACAGCCATCGCTAAATTGCCAGTAAAAATCACCGGGATACGAACTTATAACAGGGCGTATACTAAAAGAATTACCGATTAAAGGACTTAAGTTGTTACACTTATATTTAATGCCATACTACGAACTGGACACTTTCCTGCACAGTGGAAAGTTGCAAAAATCATCTTAATTCCAAAACCCGGTAAACCCCAAACATTGCAGAGTCCTATAGGCCTATAAGTCTACTACCTGTTACCTCTAAACTGTTTGAAAGACTACTACTCAAAAGATTAATGCCCATTGTAGAAGATGAACACCTTATACCGGATCACCAGTTCGGGTTTAGGACTGAACATTCAACCGTAGAGCAGGTCCATCGTGTGGTAGATATTATAAATGCATCCTTCGAAGCAAAAAGGTACTGTAGTGCAGTATTTATCGACGTCAGTCAAGCGTTCGACAAAGTCTGGCATAAGGGCTGCACTATAAACTAAAGAAATGGCTACCGGATAACTACTATCGCATTCTAAAATCCTATTTACACGATAGACTATTCCAAGTTAAATACGAAAATGAACTCACTAATCTTATGCCCATAAATTCTGGTGTGCCACAGGGTAGTGTCCTGGGACCGCTCTTATACCTCCTCTACACGGCTGACTTACCGACTTGTGAAACTACCACAACCGCCACGTTCGCGGATGATACTGCGTTGCTAGCTACCGACTGTGACCCAATTAGAGCATCAGCAAAACTGCAGAACAGGCTCAATACTGTTCACGATTGGTTTAAAAAGTGGCGCATTAAAATAAATGAAGCGAAATCTGTGCACGTCACATTCACTAAACGACGTGGTATATGCCCGCCAATAATGCTCAATGGACAGCAAATTCCGCAGGCCGATTCGGCTAAATATCTGGGAATACATCTCGATATGGGCCTTACGTGGAAAACACACTTGTGGAAGAAAAGACTACAATTAAATTTAAAATTCAGCAAGCATTACTGGCTACTGGGTAGAAACTCGAAACTTTCTCTCGACAACAAGCTGTTAATATATAAGGTCATATTCAAACCCGTGTGGATGTATGGTATCCAGATATGGGGAACTGCTTCATCTTCCAATATCTCGATAATTGAAAGATTCCAATCAAAAACACTCAGAACCATCACTAATGCACCATACTACATAACCAATGCGGACATTTATAGTGATCTAAAAATAAGTTTAGTGAAAAGTGAAATAGTTAAAAATAGTGAAAGATATATCAATAAACTAGAATTGCACCCCAATCATTTAGCTTTAAACCTACTGGATAGCAGTGAACACAACCGCAGACTTAAAAGACACTACACCTTGGACTTACCCTTCCGGATTTAGTACTAGTATTCTTACATTAAGTTACAGCAGAAGTGACGTTAATGAACGTCAACTTCCACCTAAACCCACACTTACGTAAATCATTTACTTATTGCTTTGCAGCAGATTGTAAATAGTTATGTATTTGATCAATAAAAAAAAAAAATCATAGACTTTATGTGCTCGCTTAGTTGTCCTCATTTACGCATGCGTACTACGTTCTCATTTGCTACCAAGTTATATTGCGGCCGCAAGTTGTTTTTGTTATGTTAACATTGGGTGGCTATTTTCGGGACAGGCGTTGCTACTATTTAAAACGCTCTGAAAAATTTTCTATTGGAATTGAAAATAACTGTCTTGTCATTGATTTGAATCTCTTGGACGGTCTAGAATTATTTTCTTTACAAACGTGATTTAAGTTTAGGGAACAACCAGAAATTCCGGGATGACAAATCTAAACCGTAGGGTCATAGGCCCTTCTTCTGGTTTCTGATTTGTAGCCCGCACACATTTTCTTCTCATTGCTGTCCTTCTAGAACATGGATTATTTTCGACAGAATTATGGCTATTTTTAATTTAGCTTTACCACGCCCGTACTTGTATTACTCTTGGCTCGTTCCTAAAACCCTTCCGAATCACCCCAATTGTTTTTGCGCTCCAGATTTGCTACTTTTAATTGGTCAGGTATTGGAAATGCAAAAATGTCTGTTTCCCAAATGATCCGAACAATTAAGTAATTCTCGTCCACGCATGCGCATTACAGTCCGTTTTCAGTAAATTCTAGATTATATGGTAGCTCCACGACTGGTTTTCATTATATTAACATTGATTGGATATTTTTAAGATAAACTGCGAATGTTTATCACCTGTGCATTTGTCTTCAGCAAGGCAAAGGAGTAATGATTTAAATTAGCTTATTGTGCGAGTTGTAAAACTTGAAAAAGTGACTTAGACTTTTAGTATGGCATTACGAAAGCATTGATTTAAAATCAATAACTCGTAAAGTTATAAAAACATATTTTAGGAGCCCGTTAAATTTTTTTTGTCAGGAGTTGGTTCTCGACGCCCCTGGAAATTGTAACAACATTATGATTCTCTACAAGTTGCTATAAAAATAAAACTTTTATCATCTATATTCAATAACCTTGTAAATACATAGGTACAAATGAAAGCCATAAATCATTTTTGTATAGGGAAAATTAAAGACAGACAATATTTTATAAAAATATGAACGTATATTCCTTTTTTTTGACAATTTATTTTTGTTTGAAGATACTGCTCTGTTACTATTACTAATTGAATGATATTTATGAAATTTATTGCTATATGCAAACAATTTTTAAAAACAAATTTTAGAAGACCATCAGATTTCCTTAAATGCAACAAGAGTTATTATGAAGAATTTTAAATAAACATAGCAGAAGTGACAGAATCAAATAAGATAAAAAATACCGAAATAAGGGAAACTTATCAAATTGAAGCATTAGTGAAGTTAATAGACGAGAAACAATTAAATTGGTTTGGCCATGTCTGGAGAATAAAAGAAGAGAGACTCCTCAGAAGAGTAATGGAAGTAAGGAATATAGTTAAACAGAAAAAGAAAAAGGGGAAACCAAGGAAGGCACGAACCCAGCAGATAGTGGAAATCGGAGCAGTTAAACAAAGTTCTTTTCGGCGCTCTGTAAAGGGCATAAGGATCATGAAGAAGAAGAAGAAATAAACTTTTTTCCTCTACTGCCCAACTGTTCCTATTTTTGCTTGCTGTACAATTGTGGTGTATCAAAAATAAAAAATCACATGGTTTTAATCTCCGTAACCTTAGCTAAAGTTGATTTTGGAGGTAAAGCTTTAAGAATTAATGGATATTACCATATATGATTAATTGAAGGGATGATTCGACCATTGATTAGTTAACATGGGTGACACAACCTACTGTTAACAGACACTTCTCAAAAATAAGGTACAGACAGTACTGTCCATATAGGTATTGAATAATTTTAACATTCGTCCAAGTTACGATTTTTGAATAACTTTATAAAGGTGGTAAAAATATTTCTACCACTGTAAAAGTGGCTTGGACACTGAAACATGCTACCGTTTATCACCTAAAAAAAGCAAAAAAGTAGACCACTGTTACAACATCTCCAACGTGGATTAGATATTACCTAAGTAGACTTTAAAATGGAAAATATGTGTAAAACTATCAGTCATCAATACATCAAACGAATTAATGGATACAGGTGTTTGGATATAAATTAATTTTTTAATATGTCTTAGGTTTTGCATCTTGTTTAGAGCGGTTGACTGCTGAATTCTTCGCTTTAAAGTAAACATGTTAGGATCTCATACACGTAGCAATTTAACAGACTTTCATTGGGACTATTAAGCTTTATTTCATAGCCATTGATCTATATTTCCGGTTATGACATTTTGTTAGTGGTATCAATCTGAAATAAATCATAAGTAAGTGCACTACAATGGGTCTTCTGCTCTGGTAACTGTAGACGCGGAGTAAATTTTACTAAGAACTTCGACCAAAATTTTATATACTTCAGTTTTTGAAATTCCCAGCTCATCGTCCCCTATTGATTGTAGCCTGTACACGTTTGAACATTTTCAAAATGTGGATATCTTTTAACAAATCATGGCTCTCTAAATAGTTTGCGCCCTTATTTGTGCTGCCGAAAGTCTTTTAAGTTACTCAAATTTGATACTGATTCGCCGCTTTAATTGCTTACATTCCAAATGCGACGATCACGTATTTCCACCTGACCCAACAAAATGATCTTCGTTCACGCATGCGTATTACAGTCAACTTTTATCGACTTTCCATGTCCCTAGGCAATAAGCCCACATATCTTTACCATAGATCGAAATCTTTTTCTGCAAGTTATTAGATTCACTGATTTTTTCTAAAATTTGCTTATATTGTTTTTATTTATATAAATTCCTCTCTTGTATGTCTTTTTTCCGTGATGTTGTTGATACTTGTTGTTCTATAAGCCAGAGCTTAAAAACTTTTATGCAACTGTTTTGCACCTGCACAGCTCTTTATAAGTGTCTATTTTGTTCTAGTGCCATTCTTAACGGGTTGTGCTCTTAAGTAACTACTACACAAAGTTATCGAATTAATTATAATAGTTATGTGCAAATTCATCCTATATACAAGGAAACGAATTGTCAGCATCTAGAGCAAACACTTCTCCAGCAAATCGTATAGTACAAAACATATATTACTAATCTAATGAACCACACGTGGCTGTTAGTAGATTAAATTCGACTAGTTATCAAGATTAGGAGTACATATCGACTGAATCTTATATAAATATTGGGCTATTAATATTTAAAAATATATATATTTAGTAGTACAAATGATCGATTGGGATATTCGTTCAAATGTAAAAGACAGCCTTATTGAACAATTGTTCCTATGATTAATTTAGTTGTCTAGTAGTCTAATGAAGAAACTAATGGATTTATTGAATAATTGATTATTATGTAAATTTTCTGCTAAATTTTGTTTTAATACAGCTGACCAAATGCAATAATAATTGTCCCTAATGTTTTTTACCGGAAAATATTGCTTATTTTCGGCTAATTTTTTTTAATGATCGAAACGGAGAACAGTTCAATTAATAAAGCTGACAGAGTAGCTTTGGTTTTCTATACCATATTTTGCACCTAAAAATTCTTTTCCTACAAGTCTTTTTTTTAATTAGAAGCTATTATTAAAAACAAATTCTTTTCAGACGATTATTTCTAATGTTGTAAAGCTTTCCTCAGTACAATAAATATAACCACTAAATTTGTTGAGGTTAATGTCCCGACAAATTATGTTTTAATGCACTTAGTATTGTAGCTGATTCTCATTCTAATGGCCCCATTGTTGTGGATGGTAGTCTTTGGTGACAAACTTGACTTTATGAGCTGATCATATCTTTCGTTGAGCTAAATTAGCTAAATTGGTTTGCCTTGCACAAACGTATTGTATGGTAAATTTTTTATGTCGAAGTTTATTCGAAGAAAGCTAATGGAATATTTTTGGTTTATTGAATCAAATTTTGTGATTTTTGTTACAAATATTATCTCATAATTACTCTTTAATAGTTTTAATGTTATATTTCTAAGCAATTTGTATGACTTGGATGGGTTCCACTTTATTGAAATAAATGTTCTGGAATATTATAGCTGACATTTTGCCTTTTTGTGGAAATTTTTTTTGGTTTTAATAATTGAATGGATTTTTATTTGCCTTTTATCTAGACCAGATACATTCCTTTTAAATTAACTGAACATTAATGTCAATTGCATAATGTGTTAGTAAATTTTGGCTGACTAAAGCGACAGGTGCTGGTCCATTATACTGAATATATTTTTTTATAAACTTTATTTGTAAATGTTATATTTTCAGAACTTTGGAACTTTAAATTTACTTTGAAAAACTAGTTTGTTACAAAAAAATATTGAGACAAAACAAATTGCAGATTACGCCGATATAAAATATTTTTCATTGGGTAAAAAGTTTACACAACAGTCTCTGTTCTTTTTTATCCTGTATAATCTAATTTTCATTTGTTTGTTTTTTAAATAATTATAAACCTTAAGTGCTGTTTGTATAACAAATTAAAAAAATCTGGCGTGAACATCACACGACCTTCCTTATCCTATTATTTGGGTAATTCTGGCAAAAATCCTGGGCTTCAATTTTTTTCGAGTTTCTATTTTACCAACTTTTACTTTAAATACATGTTTATCTCGTGAAAAAAAATCATTTTTATTCTCATAAATTTTTTGTATCTTCAACCGTTTAGATTCTCGACCGCTTTGCGGTCGATTTTGCGACCTTGCGACCAAACGACTAGGCGGATTTTTACCAAAAGCTTCGCACTGCGTCCCCTACCTACAAGTAACTTGCAAACCAAATTTCAAGTCTCTAGCTCTTACGGTTCTCGAAATATCCTGTTTACTGACAAACCGACAGACAGATACACACACACGAACCAATGGCCCAAACCAACTTTTTTGGTGTTCTGAGGCTATAATTCGTCCTAGAAATGTGAAAAACTGGATAGGTCAAATAAGGAAAGTGAAAAACTTTTTAAAAGCGGTGAAAACTGTATAAGGCTGACGTTTAATGATCATCTTTATATTTAATTAAAATGGAAGTCGCCCAGAATGTTGAGTCTTAAGGCAAGCATCTCATCGTCTATGTTAGATACTCACAAGTTGCGAATTACCTATCATTTTTTTTACTATAGGATCCATTTACTTTATAAAGTTGAGCAGACTAGAGATTTTTTTACACAGAGAATCTTAAGAGGGCGAAGAATTACTTAATTTAAAATTAAAATAACAGGTTGTTACCCAGTAGCGATAACAACCATTTATCTAACAAACAGCCCAGTCGCGCCCCACAGAAATCCCAACAGGACAAAAATGATAACGAAATTGGCCACACATTCGCCGCCGACCGGGACTTAGCGCGGGCGGCACTCGGGGGAGATTTATCCTTAAGTATAGCTGGTTTATACAATCTTTACGACGGTCCTCGGAGACCATTAATCGACATTAGAAACACTTTAGCTCGCTTTAGTTGCTTTTGTCGGCGAGCCTCTGGCGGCGGCCGCGCTGCCGCTAACCACCGCCGTGAGAGGCCGCGGCTCGCAGCCGGCTTTATTGTTGCTTTAAAAGCGGACAGTTTTATTGGCCATTTAGAATTTGGTAGCATTGTCTCGAGTTAATTTCTTAATTGCGCGCCGGTCCGCCACGGCGCGCCCGTCCCCGGGCCGCGCTCGCCGCCCCGCGCCCGGCCGCCAAAATGGCGGCCAGATGCTTATCTGCGGGCAGCGGAAGGATGATAAGCCGAAAAGGAGGAAGATAATTAGCCGAGAACAACGCTTTACTGCGCGACGCCGATACGATCTACGAGGAGTGTTCGGTTTTCGGGGAAATGGCGTTTGCACAAAAAATGTTGTAATTTGATCTCTTCCTTTTCGTTTCTCTATTTTGGTTGGTTCACTCTTTTAATACACTTCTAAACCGCCATTACTCTTTTCTTCTTGGGTTTTTAAATTACTACTAGCATTTTCGTTGCTTCACTTCAACAAAATATTTTTTTCTGGATTTTATAATTATTACTGATTATACCTATAGTTTTAGTGAAACTCTATATTATAACAATAAATAATTTTAAAAGTTAAACAAATTGTAATTAATCATAAAATTTGTATTTCTTCAGTTGATTTACCTTGTACGTTTTGGATTCCATCACATATAGCACATTATTTTTCTTGTTTCTTCAAAAAACATTACGATTGACACAACTTGTCTTATTTTAAATTATTATTTAGTTTTTTCGTCTATCTTCTGAATTATAGCAAATAAAACGTAAGTAAATGGGTTTGAAACTTTAAGCTTTAAATGAATAATTTTATAGTTCTCCAATTTCAAATTTTGAAATGTTCAAAGAAATTACAACCATTTTTGGGGTATCCATCCCTAAATCAAGTGCTGCAAAGTAGGCCTGTTAACTTAAACAAATTAGTTTTTTATGCAGGAAGATAAATAAATTTTTTGGAAGAACGAGAAACACTTAAGAACAAAATTCACCGACGTCACCCGAAAACCAGTGCGATGAAAAAGAATATTTGTATTCTTCGCCACCTTCTCCAAGATCGCCGCCGGTCACCCAATGCTGAAATTGCTTCTGATGTTGGAATAAACTGCACTAGTGCTTGGACCATCATTTTTTAATGATTTTGAGTTTTGAAAGCAGCTGCTCAAGTCTGACAAAAAAGTGAGGGCTTGTTTTAAACTACACTGGAACCTCTTTTCCAGAATCTTGACATGTCGTTCTGGTTTTATCATTTTTTTGGACCACCAAACAGAACTGCGAAATCGAAAAATCACCTATCTATTATTTAAATCACTAATAGTCCTTTCTTCATTGTTATATAATGCGCAATAGAGTATTTTAGTAATTTATCGATTTTCTTTCTGCTATCTGTTAATTTAAATCGTTAATTTTCTTTGTGGCCCAAACAGTTATTTATCATCTTATGCTTCTTGTGCTTTTTACATTTTCTCTAATGTAGAATTTCCTTCGACTTCTGTTTTTCATTTGTTTCAGTTATAATTTTTGATCCTAATAGGTTGCAGCTTTGAAAAAGCTTTGGTTCCCAGGGCAGGCTCTAATTCTGTTATTAATCAATGGTAAGTCTATCTGATTTCGTATAATTTGCATCTAAGATTCGTTCGCCGCACATACATAGTAATAAATCATAAAGTTCTCTTTTAGATAGTTTAATTCAAATATCCTCAATTATTTCGGCTAATAATCTAAGTTTCATAATTTTCGCACCTCAGTTGTTCAGATGTAGGGTCCAGGTAATTCTAAACGTAGTATTTTTATAGTGGGGGCGTTTAAACGCTTAAAGAAGGATTATTTGAGTTATTAATTTCTTAAAAGTCAAATTATTAAGTACCGGTGACTGATTTTTTAGGCACAGCAATTTCAAAGCTTTCCTGAACTATCAAATCACTTGCCATTTCTAAGAATCCCTATCTAAGGTTTTTCCTTAATTTAGTGTTTTAAAAACGTATTCTTCTATTATATTGACTTACGCACATTGCTTTTTGATTTTTTAGCACGGTATTGTACAGACAAATTTGGTTCCATAATTCCCAAAATTCTTTTAGAACCTGTACTTTAAGATGAGTTTCTTTCTTCGTTATTAAACATTTTCTATATTGAGTCTGTTGCGTTATTAGTACTATTTGAAACTACAAGGCTACAGGTTTGGCTTCGCAGCCAAACTTATTATGCCTTTTTTAAGAATGTTTTCCGATTTTCACGTTACATAGCGTGGGCTCCGACATGTATCGTTTTAGCTTTCAAGTGCAGCGGTTTGAGAATTTTGGTGATTTATTGCAGCCATTAAATGTCTAAACGTCTTGTGTAATTTCGCGTTTGTCTGCCCAAAAGACCATTTTCGCCTTGTGGCTACTGCATCTAGTTGCAACGTCATTACTCTTTATTTGTTGTTTTATTCCATTACCTCAACCAACAAATAATAATCAAAATTTAAGACATTTTCTTTGCTTGCGTGAGATAAATCTGGTTTTGTGGGGGATTAGAGGTGCTTTTTCATAAAAGATATTTCAGAAAGGCAACTGCTTCCAATCAGATTGATATTTGTTCAATATTTATTTATTACAAAATGTTGTTTTGAAATAATTTATTTTTTGTTTGTATTTGAACCAGCACACCTGTATGTTGTATCAGGTGTAAAATTTATCGACGATTTTACAGTCTCATTGTTATTTTTTTAGCATACATTAATTTATTTTAGTGAACGTTTATTATCTCTTCATAAAATTTTAAGATGTTGTTAGTTTCGTTATTTTTTGCATTTTTAAAAAGGCTTTAAATTTCCCCAGAATTTTTAACACATCGTTAGATATTAAATTTGAACTTTTAGTGAATTTTAGAGCTTATACTAAAATTATTCTACATCTGCTAAACACTGAGGTGACTATTTGACGCGTATTTTCGTATTAATAAAATGATGCGCTAATTAAGTTTCCAAATAGCAATAAACTTGTAATAAACACTGTTGATGTCGCACTAAGACAATGCGAAAAGCTGTCAATTTGCTTTCTTTATTATGCTTTTTTATTGTCCCGCCATAATATGTGATGGGCCATAAAAATGTATACGTAAAACTGTTATTGCAGAAAACACAATGGCGAAATAAAATTAGGGGAAAATTAAGGAGAATTTTCTAATTAGCACATAAAGTATAGGCATTTATGTAATGTTTGCTAATGGCTTAGCAGCTAGATGCTGCTTTGTATTTTACGCAATTAAATTAATTAAATTGTTGTAACAAAACCTCAAGACACAAACAATTTCATGCAAATATGTTGATGGTATCTTTTAAACTATTAGTGCCTAAACGATTAATTACACATAGAAATAAAAATTTTATGATTTAATTATTTTATTTAGTTTTTGTTACAATTTCTAATAATATACAAGTGATTTGTGTTTCATAATGAGCTGAAAATATGTTTCTGTTTATTTTTTCTAAATTGAAAAGCAAGGATTTGCTATAATTGCAGTAAAATGACTGTTAGAGTTAATTAAACATTTTATTAGTCAGTGATTTTTTATTTTTATTTTTATTTTATTTTTTGTTGCAAGGCTTAGAGCTGCAAGAGTTACGATAATTATATAAAATAAAAAATGTAAGCTATTTACTTATAAATCCAAACAAAGTCGTCTTTTCCACTCATAACAAATTCGCTTATATTCTTTAATATACACCATAATCATTATTAACTAACTCCGCAAGTAAAAATTAAGTGAGGCAAATTTAATACATAAACATATTTTTTATTTATAGAAATTTTTTGGGGTAATCGGTAGAAACAGCCATAGCAATAAAAAAATGTTAAAACTAAAGACGAACTTAATAACCAATTTGTTTTTTTGTCATAGTTTTTGGGATTTGTACTTATTGAGTTTATGGATGTTTTTAATACTTATATTAATATAACAACTTATATATTTACTATCGCTATCGTAGCAACATAAGAATCTAGAAGGAAGAGAAACGAGCAGTAAATAACGCAGACGATTTAAAGCTCCTCCGTTTGAGCCTGAATCTCCGCACAATAAAAATAAAAGTCCCTGGAAGAGCGAATATAAAATCTAATATCTTTTATAACAAGCCGTCCAATTAACGGGGTCCTATCATTAGCGCGGCAATCTCGGGAAAATAATCAATTCTCGTATCATAAAAGTTTATGCCGTCAGTGACTCATCACGTTCGCCCGAAGACGCTGGGAGCCGCTCGCGCTGGGGGTGGTTGCAACTACACCGCACCCACCTCTAACCAGGTGAGGTGCCGCTCTATAATCAACTCTAATTGGTTAGCATTACTAGCCGCATTAACGTTTGTCTCTTCTCTGTCATTGCACAATAGAAACGCGCCATCCTCCGTAATGGTCCCCCTCGAAGGGTTTATTAAATGTTATTTGTGCTATCTCTCGAAGAAACGCGCCGCGATGTTTGCCGCGCTGGTGATTGCGGGTTTCGGGCGGCCGGTGTCGATGCCAAGCGCCGAAATTGCTCCAGCTCGGGGGTTCGAATTGTAACATTTGTCGGCGCACCTCGCTTCAGGAGGCCTTCGTGCTCGCTGAAACGGCGCTGCGCCACAGCTGTGGGCGCAACGTTTGTTTTTTCTGGCAGGTATAATGATCCAGATGCGGAAAGCGCCGTAAATTACACAAAGTAATATCTATTTTGACTATCTAGACGGCATGAAAAAACCCAAGGTTATAAAAAACGTAATTGCTACCGACACCAAAATCTTTGTAGCAACTGGTAATGGGGTACATGTAATTACATACATTTACCCACCAAAGGTGTTACACCTTGCACCCCTAAGGTATCTCAAATTATATTTTACAATTATCTAAATGACATCATCGGGCGTTCGTGCTGTTTTTGTCTTCATTTCGGAAATTGGTTCTTTGTTTTAGGCAAAGCAACATTAAGCGGCTTAAAAAATCCTGGAGGCAATTACACTTAGTAACGTAACCTAACATCTTATAAGATATGATCACATAAAAGAAATATTTGAGACAACGTGGAATTTTTCTTTGTTAGTTTAGCTGATATTTACACTCTACTTTGACAAAAGTAATAAGTAAATTTGATAATGTTATATATGACACTAAGGGAATTTAGCCATTGCTATTACCCCAGAAGTTTGTCCTGAATCATTTATTGCAGTAAATCCTGTAATAACTGCCGTCTTACGAGTGGTGGATGGCTCCGAAGTTGTTCTCCAAACCGCCTGGTTTGGATATCTCACGAGATTGTGGTGACATGTGGTTGCGATCCTTTTAATTTTATTATCTATATGTTTTATTCTCCAGTCTTGTGCAGGGTTTGATTGTTGACATATAACGGTGCGTCTGACATCTTTTGGGCAGTTTTTGATTGAAATATTTATAGTATTGATGGCTTTACATAATCTCAAAGTTGTACTCCGCAAGACCATATAGGTTTTAGTATGCCATAATATTTGTTTAACTTTAAGTTCCAATTGTCTTTTACGACCGTAATATGCAAACTCGAAGTGAGTTTTTGATCTAAGAGTAACCCAAGTTATTTAGCTTGAGTCTTGGTTCGAATAGGAGCATTGTTTACTATAATTGGAGAATATATAACACGTTTGTCCGTAAAAGTTACTTGGATAAATTTATTATGGTTTATTACCATTTTCCATTTGCTAAAGCAGTCTTGTAACTGGTCGAGGCAATTTTGATGATGCTAATTCCGGTGATTTCGTGAATAGACAGTATGATGATGTCATCGGTAAAGGCGGCGATGGTAAATGCAGAAATAACTGTGATGACTTGATGTGTTGTAAGTTTCTTGAATGAGCAATTCAAAATTTCAAAACCGTAATAATAATTTCTTTATAATTATTAATTGTAATAATTGGTACTCGCTTCTTGTAAAGGTTAAATTACTTTACATTTATTTTAAAAATTTTAACGTTCATAAGCACTACCACATACTTATATGCATAACTTTATTAATAATTAATAAAAGCTTTTCTAGAAATGTTTTTTTTAATAATGAGAATTAAACCCGTTGTACAAAATTCACTCACATACGCTGCGGGTTTCTCCTCTACGCGAGCATTGAAATCTCCCGCCAGTTTTTCGTTTCTCCCGGCCGCAATTCGCACCTTTAACTGAATTATGTGCGGCAATATAAGCGTCTGACTCGTCAATAAGACTGACAGAAATAAGGCCACGTCTTCCATTGACAAACGCGATTAATAGCGTAACTAACTTTCCTCCATTGTTCGGCACAATGCCGTAATGATGGGGTGCTCGGCCGCTCTGTCCGCCTATTCGGCGCTAATTTATTGCGAAAAAGGAATCTGGGCGAAATCAGAAAATTCCTGTGTGAAACACACAAAACGCAATGGGCGCCAAATTAATTTCGACGAATCCATCATTAGCAGCTGACTCCGCGAAGATTACATGCTTCTTTTAATTTCGCACAATGACTCGATTCTTCCGGCATAATTCGGCCGAGGCGTAATTGGCGCGCCTTGCGTTAGAATCGGCGCTGATTAGCCTTCATTCTGCGTTACAATCGTTGACACAAGTGCGCCATTTTTGAACAACGTAATTAAGGAGCGGGGCTTCAATAATTACGGCAAGGATCGTTATTAGAGCGGAGTGAATAAACGTGCAGGGCTGATGTCATTATTAATAGAGAAAAATACAAACGACTTCCGTTGCGGTTTGAAAAATAGATCAAACACCAGTTGGCGAGAATTAAAATATTATATCAATGTCTAAATTAGGAGCTCTGCTGGGGTGGCTGTTACGAGCACAAAAGCTCGCGCCGGCCCCAACGCGCTGTTTCCCTAATTACTTCGAGGTTAGGAAGCCTTTGTGCTGGAAACGCTTTTTACGGGAGCCGCCTGATTGCGTGTTACCCTTGCGGTATTGCCAAAAAGCGTAATCGCGCATTGAAAAATGATAATCATTAGCCGCTCTTACATTGTGCTCCGGCTACCGGCGTTCGCATGGGCTCCACATAAGCGGGCGGTTTTTATGTCGCCGACAATGGAAGCCGTAATTTCGAAATTCATCGGGTTTGACCTCTTCTTTGTCGAAGTTCATGGATAATGCAGTTTTATGTCGCACAGGATGTCGCCGGCACCTACATTATTACCCCTCAAAAATTTGCCCCATAATGCAGGCGGCTTAAGCTTGATATGCACCTTTACATGGATTTCTTTATTTCATTTCGATTTACTAAAAAGATCATAGATAAAAGAGCTATTCATTGAATAAAAATTACAGAAAATATTATCGGTTACATCGGATGTTTCCAAAATCTGCTACTAAATTTGTTAACATCAGAAACGCCTAATATTTTTTCAAGATTTTGAAAGTTTTTATAGAAATAACATTTTATGCGTTTAAGTAAATAATGTCTCCGATTACAGCAATATAATTTTGATAAATGTTAAACTTACATCTAAAAAAAGAATCTGAAATTTTTAAAATATTGAGACAGAATTGTGTTTGTAAAGTAGCTTCAACTATTAATTAGAAATCAAATTTAATAACTTATAATATGTTTTATCTTTGTGAAAGAAATTAAAACTTAATTAATACTTAAATATAAATATATATTATCATTACAAAGGACAGAAAATAATTCTAGCAATTTAAACCTTTTTGTGTAATTTAGGAATATCATCAGACATTTTTTAAGAAATAAACTTTAAAGGCAAGTTCCTCTCTTCAATAAGAAGATTAAGAATTTCGATTAATCTTAATTGCAATAAGCAATACAATGATACAATGTTAAGTCAGTTTTGAACTTTGTCAAGGTGCGTTCAAGGCATAAATTGTTTTCTGGAAAAGTACTTACCCAAGAAATTTGAAAGTTCCGTTACTTCTCAACGTAATCCTCATTTAGACGTTCGCATTTTTTACAGTGTTGCTACCATGACTCCATGGCTGCTGAAAACACTTCTTCAGGTGTGTGTTTTGCTCACTAGAACATCGCTGATGCAACAGCGGCTCGATTGAAAGATGGCATCCACGTCTGATCTATTGTCACAATTAATGGAAAAAAAAACATTTTATGATGGGATTGCGTGTCAATATGTTCTGAGACATTGCCACTCAAGCGGCTTTGTGTTCGTCGGTGAGCATTCGTGAGACCCATTTTGAGTATACAAGACAACACTCACTGCAATGGTTGTAATTTGACCTGCATACATTGTATGACGCTGCCATCTATATTACAAATTCAGAAGTGTTTCCCGCGTCTTTTAAAATTAAACGTATCTTTTTACTTACTCTCATTGCTGAGAAAAAATTTGAAGACCTTAGAACTTGGATGCACGTTGTAATAAACGACTGATTGCTGAGATTATAATTTTGTTTGAAAAAACGCATTCTTACAGAATATTTAATTACCAACAACGGTGTTGCTCTAACAGTAAAAACTTTATAAGTATAAAATATAATTATATTAAATATTCTGCAAATTATTGGTGTTTCTCTGTACCAACTAAACATATAAAATGTAGTTTAAATAAATTTGTAAGAAATAAATTTCAAAACCACAAATAATATAACATATATACGGAGTCTGTCAGAAAAATAGTAACATTATATAAATTAAGGTTATCATTTCTTTCAAAATAGTTCCTTGGGGCAGCTATACATTATTGAAGGCGCTTTTCCTATTGTTCGTAACAGTACTGAAAGACTTTTGTCGGAATGTTTTTTAGTTTGTTTAAACAAAATCTAAAATTGCGTTCTTCTAAAGCAAGTTCTAATGCAAATTAAAACAAATCTACGGCAACGGTTATTCTAACTTTGAAGACAACAGCGTTATAGTTGTTGCTAGTCTTATTACTTTTTCTCTCAATCTTGTAAACGTACGTATATGCATTTTCTAAACTTGGGGAACAGGTAGTCGCTTTGTGCTAGATAAATGCTACAAGATGGTAAATATAAATGCTCCCTTCTATAAACAATTTTGGGTATATTTATGTCTTTACTTTTGATTTCCTTTACGTGTACTCATTTAAGTTAATTACTTTAGCCTTTCAAAACACAGTAACTATCGGCTTTTCTGTCAAAGGTTAAATACGTGTAATTAGTGATGGCACAACCTCCCCCTAGATATAACATTCATTATTCTGTGCGTTTGGTGAGATGGTTTCTACAAGCTTCTTTTTTATAATGCCAAGCAGACAGCAGGTTACGTTTTCATTTGGTACTCGCACAAAGGCCGTGTAATTCCTTTTGATTACCTGAAATTATCTAAATTTGATCATAGAAAAACTAAGGGCACTTTTTGCAAATAATGACTTGTGATTTGAGAAGGATACTATAATAATACTTTATGTAGTAATTTCACATTTTTGTTAAATCATATTCAATAGCTTTTGGCGCTTTAGGCCAGAGTCTGAGTGACTTGGCCTTCAGACAGCCCTTAGTCACTAACAAAATTACCGGATTTTCTTGAAAAATTTGCAGCGTGTACATTTTTGTTGCAATATAAGTAATTTTGAACTACAGTGCAACGAAGTACTTATTATTCTTTAAATTTACAAAAAATGTTTGTTTATAATAGTCTTACTTTACTTACAATAGCTAAAACCTCCCCCCATCTTTTGATTTATTACAGCCAAGCTTACACATTTTTAATATCGTCTGCATCTTTTATTATGTGACTTATTGAACCCCCTCCCACGCAAAATTTTTTATTTACGAATACCAAATAACTAAAAACGTTCGTATTATTTCTAGATTTTACCAAAAAAGCTCAGCATTATTGCGTTAATGTTAAAAGCCTATTTATAGGTTTTTAATGAACATCCTCTGCATTCGGAGATTATGAAGGTAACCAAGTTGTAGAAGATAAGTTGGGTCCACTCTCTTGCTATCACGGAGCGGTACAGTAAGATGAATTGTTCTTACCGTTGATTATTGTTAGAAACGAAAAGAGTTATTTCCCCAGGACACTGTTAAGTAGTACTAAATGATAATTTGAGTATAAACTTCTGACATCGCATCTTTGGATTATTATTTTTCTTTGCCTATAAACAATAATTTACAAAATTAAAGATTACAATTTCGAGTAAGCGTTAAAAGACAGTTAAAAAACATTTAGATTTCTAAAATTAAAATTTTTATTACATGGGGATAACAGGTCGTTTTATTGCTCATGCTTGTTTCATAAAAGTATCTTTTGAGGAGCTTTTTGTATCACTTAGTCGTAATGGTAGTTTTGTGAATATACGAAAGTGGTTGTATCCATAATCACATATGTCTCTATCCTCTGGTGGTGTAAAACTAGAAACAAAATTCTAATCAACAAATTCGATAAACTACGAAGGTTTGTCTGCTTAGCAATAGCTGGGGCGGTATTATCTACGTCTATAGCCTTGATACAAATAATGCTAAATCTTCTCCCGCTTTGCTTAGTGGGTCCCAAGCATTCGCAGCGGCAAATAGACAAAAAGTAAGTGGTCATCGGAAATTGCACCGCAGAACGGGAGCCAACGTCGAGACTTCCGAAAACCTTTCGGAGTACTAATACCCAGGCCTGTCGAAAGACAGGGGGAGGGAGCCGTAATTCCTAGAGGCTCGGGCAATCTCAAACATATTGCTTTTTATTTTAATTAAATTTTAATTTTGGTAAATGGGGTATCGTTCCTGAGTTAATTCTAATTAAAGATTTATTTACTGTTGATGCACAATTGCCTTATTGTCTGTATATTTGTTGCGAACAGGATTGCATTACTTTGGAAATTGAGGAAAGTAAAATACAATGCACTGTTTTTAAATTTTCTTATTTACTAAACTAACATTAATATTTAATTAGACAGCTTTCATTTATGATAATTAATTCCCAAAAGAAGACACAGAACACATAAATTTTTATAACTCCTTAAAAATATCTAAATTCAAAATTGGCCACAGGCGCATGGGAACTACCTACATTTGCTTTTATTTTTAAAGAACTTCTATGGTTCTCACCAAATTTAGATCGAATTTACCTAGATATAGTCCAAAAATAGAGAAATCGAAGAGATACAACTATAAATATTTTGATTATGTTAAAATCCCCCTAGGGATTTTCCGCAAACAATTCTTTTATTGTGAGTTTCTTCTTAAATATGATGTTTTGCCGTTTAACATAATTCTCTGTGGGATCAGGATCTGCGGATTGCATTGTCAAATTCAATATGTTAATTTTGTTAGTGGTCATCTAGCATTTAATTAATTTTAACCTACCACAAGATGAATGATTGCTTTGAAAATTAAAATCTACATCCCCAAACACTTGTTTCTCTATTACTAGACTGCATGTCATTCTACATCACTTCAAGGGACCCAGCGGCATTAATTATACCAGATATGATACGTAGTTAAACATGCACCCACATACCATGTTGTAGGGAGTATTCGTTTTGGTACACATTCTCTTCTAGAAAACGTTATAACATACTATTCGTTACAAAATAGCTTTGTGGTCCTAGTTTTTATTTTCTTCATCCAATTATAGCCGACACCGCCCTTGCTTTTCCAATACAAATGTGTTATTTTATATTGTTTAACTTATTATTTTTTTTTGCCCCGCAGTGTATATATTAACACTAATATTAGTAGCTACTAAAGATTTTTAGATACTTTAAACATTAAAACCTCTTAGGGCAGCATCTTTGAGAACTATTCACTATAAACTTTCTTTTTAAGACAATGATACATTACTAATGTAGTAATAACTGCCAAACAATTAAAGATAATTAGAAAAAATTTGCAACTAATGTGTATTATAATTAAAAACGTTATTGTGTGAGGGTGATGCAGGACATTTCTCATCACTGTGCTTTCATGTAGAATATCATAAGGCAGCAAAAATACAATATTTTAGTGTTTAATATTAAAATCAATTTTATTAACTAATTATATTATTAAGTAAATGTGAAATAGCTGCGTATGTAAATTTATGTTACGCTGTACTCTTGAAAAATTAATTAGTTGCAAACATATATTTTGAATTTATCTTTCTCGTCTACAACAACTACCTCTTCGTAGTTAGTAACCCTCTAAACCGATAATTTTTAGTAATCTCTATATCTGGGTTGCTGTTGTAGCCCAAAGGTTGCGGGCATTGTTTCTCTGTCCGGGAACCTTAGGCACCGGCGAGTTCCAGCATCGGCGGAAACCCAAGGGTTTATGTGACCTCGTAGTATTTAAGTCGCATGTTGAGGGGCGTCCATGGACAACACAAGGAAAGGATTTTTACTGGACCCTTACAATCAAGTATATTTTTGATATTTTTTGGTACATCAATATTCAAAAAATTAATAAACTACCAAAGAACTTAAATTACAAATATCACAAAGTACTCATAATTTGCAAAATTATATTTTGCACAGACTTAACGCGGTATCATTACTCCAAAAGAACTCAAGAATGGCTAAAAACAAAATTATTCAATTTCAGAATTAGATAACACATACAACTTTCACCAAACTCAACTAACAAAAAATTTCTGTGCATTTTTGATTAGATTAGTGTAAGATAGTGACTAGGAAGCTATAACAGACGTGTAACTGTAAATTAGAAGTGGTTTTGAGTATTGTCAAAAGATTATGGATAACATAAACCCAATTTAAAAACCCAGAACAAAACAGCATTTAAATAATTTTTCATAATCGTGACGTTCATAAATCACTAAAATAAATAATCTCTTTTGCTAGTCGGTTGTTATTTATTTTTATGTTGGCATTTTAGTTGGTGTCAAGATATGTTTTAGTTCCTGCAGTTATGTTTGAACATGATTTCTTCAAATTCTGTCTTTAGTCTAACATACTTAAATTATTATTTATATATTGTTCTATAACATAAGATAAAGAAGAATATATTATTAACACATTGAGGACTGATATAAGGCTCTTTCATATTGTTATACTCCAACTGTAACAATTTACATTGGAATTTGTTGATCTTTAGTAGTACTTAAAATTAAGTTAATAGTTGATTTAGCTGCTTGTAATCATTATCAAGAAGAACAGTCAAAATATCAAAATAATTTACATAATAAACTAATTTAAATTATACCATATACTCAAGTGTCCTGTTTGACGATTTTTGCCTCCTGTGAATGTAAAGAAAAATGATGTAACTGTGAATTCAAGCTGGGTAACTCTTTGAATTTGCTCAAAATTGAATTTCGACTGCATCAAGTGCTTTATTAATTTGTTTTTAAATAAAAAACAATATTCTACGAGCTCTCCTGCTCTCAACGAACGCATATTAGTAGGTACAATAAACCTTTGAGGCTGCAATGCCAATAAATACGTCCCAACAAAAAAGATCTCTATGTGTAAACTATTTATAAAGGGTGTTGCAAGAGGATTAAATTATTTAAAACAATCAGAATAAACTAAAGCTGTTGAAAATCTCCTCTTCTAGTTCATGAACTAGATGTCCTCTCCAGTTTATGTTTCCCATCGATTCACGAATCGCATCGAAAGCTTTTCGAATTCTTGCAATAAGTATTTTCCTTCTACCACACGCAAATAACTTCACATGACCCCAAAAGAAGAAATCCAAAGAATTGAGGCAAGGGAACTTTGTAGTTGAATTAGTTTTGTCATAAATTTATTATTTTAGATCGGTAATAGCAATATCACTAAGAACTAATCTTTTAATTGCATATCCTCCTTATTTACATCTAGTTTCTTGGCAACAACAGTTAAAATAATAATACGTGGGGGAACAATAATATTTTATAACGACCAAGCATCCCCCAAGGACCCCTAACTTGCTTCATCGATATCTCAAAAACGGTTGAGAATTAGACCCATGTTAATCATAACTTTTTTGCTTAAATTGTTTCAAAGAACCTATAGACGAAGTCTTAGATATTTTCGCTGGACACCCTGCATTCAAAAGTCCGTAAAATTTGTTTTTGCTAGTTGATAACTTCTACAAAATTTCTCCTTGTAAAAAAATGCTATCGTTCTCCTATGCTGAAAGAATGCAAATTCATCTCGACTTCCAAAGGCACTTTTGTAACCTGCAGATTCGCGCACGATAAAAAACTCACGATTGGGGAAAGCAGGAGAATTTACGCCCAGCGAATCATTGCAATTTACATCCCAATTTGTTTTTCAGCACTAAAGAGGCCGTTTCAGCGAGCCAATAACAATTCCTCAGCACCGCCAGGTATTTGCACCGCTCGGGCTCTGGCAAAAATAGCCCTTGCGGCCGCGCATAGCCGCGTCGTCGGCGTGTTTACATGCTTCTGCTGCATTTTTACGAGGTGTTTACCAAGACGTAAATCCCTCAGAGGCCGCATTATTCGAAGCGCCGACCCAATATTCGGCATTCCTCCGAACGCGGAACTTCAAATCTAGCCGAGATCGCGCCCGAGGACCCTGGGCCCGACGCCCGCGCATAAATTTAGAAAATGAGCGCTTCCTAGCGCTCTCCGGCGCCCACGCGGCCGGAGTCGCCGCCGACGGCCTAATCGCCTCGAATAAATTCGTCGGGAAATTCGCACGTCCTCATCGTTAATAATTCACGGTCGCCTCCGCCAAACGGTGCGCGCCGCTGCCTGCCCGGGTAATCCCCGATAATAGCGGCCCACTCCGCTCCCGCGACATCCGGCGAAATGACCCTGATCACCCTAAGGGGAGCCTCTTCGGTGACAATATGTTGACTTAATAGGTATTAATGGTTCGTAACAGGGGACATAATAGGAATTCGCCAATAAAGTTGGCCTAATGTAGTGTAAATATTAATACCGGCGTTATTATGCCCATTAGTAGCGGTGCCGCGATATTAAACGTTTATGATTTAATGGTTTATTCGATTTCCTCGTGTTTTTCGGTTACCTAATAAAGATTTTTATTAACACCCATAACTGTTGGGATTCAGTCTTATTTTATGGCGCTTTTAGTGGTAGATATATGTGTATTAAAGCAAGGAAAAACACTAAACAGCAAGTGTTAATTGGAACTGCAGCAACAATTTTTAGTCCAAGGCAAGATGATGTTACTTCTATATTTACAGCACCAAATGTCTCTCTATTATTAATTAACATCAAACATGAAATAAGGGTCCAAAAAAATTATTTTTTATTATCGTTTGTAATTAATATAATGAAAATGGTTTGCTGTGTGCTGTCATCTAACCTGACAGCTGATGATTGTGAACTATAATGCGCATGCGGGTATGCAAACGATTTCACGACCAGATCAATGGGGAGTTAAACATCGTTGAGGCAGTAGATTTGCAATGACTGAGCAAGTAGATCATCTAATTTTATGTAAAGCTGGAATATTTGTAGACAGGAAGTGAACTGATTCCAAAAGAATTGATGAATTCGTCCTCAAATTGAAAGAGAAGATTTGCCATGATCATAGGTAGAGTATGACTGACCTGGCCAAAAAAGCGGCACGGCGGGTTCGACAATCAGTCAAAGGCCTAACCACTGCTGAACGACATCAAACATGGCAGCGCTGGCTTCCTGAGAATCTTTTCGGGCGAAAGTAACTTTATCCATGTCATAAAGATGCCAAAATGACTGTTGGATCTAACAAGATACCTCTGAAATGTTTGCCGTTATGCATACAAGGTTTTTCTCCCTTATAATGGTGCTGCGGTTTGCGAGCCACAAAGAAGTTGCCATGGCTCTCCACTTCTTTAAAGAACCCCTAAAGGTGATCGCCGACAGCTATTATAAGTTGCTGGAGACGGTCATCAAGCTCTAGATAGAGGGGGCCTGCACGGTAGAAGCATCATAATATCAAGGAGAGATTAAGAGCCTCCATCGTAGATACATATAAACAAGGAAGAAAGTGTGTTGGCGTGCACCAGGTTTAGATCCCGACTTGAGAAAGTTGTAGCGGCTGATGGGTTTTACATTGAATAATATGATTCTCAGTACTTCTTATAATTTTTCCTGTAATTTAATGTTATTTTTGTTGGTTATTACGGGAAACTATTGTTATATTTATTATTTATCTGGGGAATTTATCTCGACGATACTATAGTAGAAAAGACTTCAAAATTAATCAGATGTTGTAGTCCATGGTGTTCAAGTCACAAAAAATATATGGTTATTCTTTAGCACTAATGAAATTGCGTTATTTTGCCTTATATGTAAACAGGCATAAAATTCTGTAACTACCAAGTCTAGCTGATCAAATGTTTTTAAGTCTAATGTAATGAAAAAGTTCTGAAAATATCACCATGGTGCACATTTTAATGTACTTGAAACCAAATAGACTGCCTGTTGGAAAAATGCATAACTACATCAGATGTTTATTAATTTTTGTAATACTATCAGTTATTGTAAGTAAAAAAAATTCTAGTCAATTAATAATTACAAAACGTTGTAGTTTTTAGTATCTTTGTAGACATGCATATTTATTTGCATCTGTAAAATATTGCCCTCTTCTCAATTTATATGGGATCAATTGCTATCTTGCTCACATATTCTGAAATTTTGGTATTATGATAATTTTGGTAGTTTCTTTTCATAAAAGATATATTTCCAAATGAACCTATAAATTTTCAAAGTGCGTTTCCCCCTTTTCCAGTCTTGTTTCCATTATGCTTAAATCGTTGAAACCACTTTGCAGCTTTGAGATTATCAACAACATTAATAACGACATATTGACGCTTTTTATCTTTAAAAGATTTTATAATAGTATTAAAAGCAAAAGATGACTTTTATTGCAAAGATCAAAAAGGTTAATAATGCAAACTAATAGGAAGAAAAATAAAATAAAATAAAATACGTATGAGTAGTACTCATATTAATAATTCAACTTCTATAAACTTGTTTCCATATTATTAACGGTTTTAAGTCCCCGTGTGGAAGCACGGCTTGGGAACTGAGAATTTAAGGCTCTCATATGTTTGCTTTCTCATCCCGGTCATCGCGCATCATCTCTGGTGCAGGGCGATGTGGCAAGCAGCGTGCCTTAGATTATCGCTATTATTCCTCCTTGTTTGAGTGAACGCAGACTCAATTACTTTTAGTGACTGAGTAGGCTACCAGCCAGGCATCAAAGGGCTTTGGGAACGGAACCCGAATGCCTCAACTGCTTAGACCACTCTGGCGTCTCCATAACTTGTTGTCACCCTGTAATTTCAAAAATATTGGATATATTTTTTTAATAAAAAGAAAATCTACTAAACGTTCTGGAAGAGTATAAAGAGCCAAAGTTTAAATGATTATTTCACGTAAACTGCATTTAAAGAAAATTTTACATTAATGGGTGTAACACTAATAAGTTTAGAAAACTTGTGTTTAGTTTCTAGTTAATGATAAAGTAATTAGTTCAAATGTAATTTCATTCAATATTTTCTTTATAATATTGAGCTGTACAAAAAGTTCGTGCCGATTATTAAGCAAAATTAATGTGAAAAATTTTTATATGTTAATGTTTATTTATTCTATTATGTATTCAGCATTTTGTTCAACAATTTTCACCATCTTTTATGCACTTGAAGATTCCATCCTTTCACAAAAACTTCTCAATTCAATAAATAAATGAGAATCTGAGCTGCAATGCCTGGTGAATATAATGGATAGAGCAGCACATCCTAGGCAAGCTTCATCAATTTTTGTTTACGGTTATCCTGATGTAACATGACGCTCTCCCTATTAGCTATTGCTGGACATTTTTCCTGAATCGCTATCTTTAGTTCATCCAGTTGTGAACAGTATTTACTTATCGTTTGGTAGGAGCCCATCATACAGGATTCCTTTCCAATCGCACAAGATACAACGTGTAACTTTTTTTGGATGGAGGCTAGCTTTGGGAGAGCTAGAGGTAGTTTATTTTGCTTACCCCAGAACCTTATTGCTTTTAAATCGTACAATATTGTAGTAAATGCTCTATTTTTCATCACTCATCATTAATTGCTTAAAAATAGTGCGTTTTCTTTGAATGTTTACAACGTGTCTGACTGAAATAAGATCCATTCAACATTTTTCTGTGAAATTTTGCGGAACACAAGCATCATAGTGATTTTGTTAGCAAGCTTCATTAAATTTTTGGACGGTGATTTCGATATTTTATTATTGCGGCTTATTCTCGATCAAAAAAATAAAAAAGCATTAGGTGTTTAAAATGCACTTTCCCCCATCGTCAGAAGAGTTTAAAAATAATGCAAATAAATTTGTTGCAGGGAACTTTCTTTCTAAAGATGCATTGAAATATCACATTTACGAATATGCATTTCCTATGATATATGCAGAAAATCTGTACTAACTTTCCAGACAACTTACTACCACCATATTTGTAACAACAGTGGACAATTATATTTATAGGTTTAACTTTCTATGCAAATATCCATCAGGGTATTTTATAGTTAAATTAAAGTTTACCCAATTTTAATATGGTTTCAGTTGTGAGGGTCAATTTGCTACTGACTATAAAATCTATCAAATTTTGTGAAATGCGCGTTTTCTTAAACAGGCGTTTTATTAAACGATAGTGTTTACTTCTTTTATATGAACTATTTTTAATTTACTCAACAAAAGTGCAAGTAAAGTTTTTTTATTATTTAACCTTCCAGGTATCCGACAATTCCCACGGACAATAGAACAAGCAGTGCTTTCGAAAGTACAAGGAAATATTTTTGGAAACTGCATTCAACAAAAAATCCGCCTGTAACATGACAGAAAATATTGTTTAGCAACAACTTTTTCAATTGCAACGCGACCAATCAAGCGCAAACTTCTGAAACTAATTGCTTCCTTGTTAAAATAAATACATTGCAGCTTATTACTCCAGCAGCGCTTTTTGCCCGCCAAAGAAAGATTTAATTTGCAGTACGTTGTGCCACACTCCTAAGTGGCGTATTATTGGGAATTGTTTACACTGCCCTACTAACCGAATCAGTTACTCTCACTTTCTTCCCGTTTTCAGAATAGTGGAGTCCAATTTCAATCTTTTAATTAAAAACGCTCATTAGTAAAACAAGCAAGATAAAATTTTCTTTGTCGTTTCACTTACAATTACAGGCGCAGTATTGCAATTAATTTAACAAATTTATAAATTTCTTCACATACAATATAATTAAATGTATAGCCAGTTAAGCCCTGTATTTGCATTTTTTAAAATGACCTAAATGTTTTTTCTCCATACAAATAAACATTTTGTGGAAGCAATAGCCATAAATCGGAAGAAAAAAATTAATTAAGCCTGAGAGAAAAAAGTAAATGTTAAAGATCTGGTCGGAATATTTGCCGTGGAAATTAAAAGTTAATTGAGGCTGTTAAGCAGCAATTACCAAAAAAATTAATTGGGCAGAGTTATGAACACAAACGCGGGCAGGGGCATGGTCGAAAGTAATGTAGCTGTCTAATGTAATGCAAATTAGTTTATAATTCGGTACTTGCACACATTTCAAGTTTCGTTCGCAAAAATGGGGAAATAGTGTGCCCTAAACCTTTCAAGGGGGCGTTTTAAAAAAGAAAAATAGAAATTGTGGTCCATAAATGAATAAACAAGCAATAAAAGTGCTGTCAATTAATTTAAACAAATTATTGGTAATCATTTTAACTAAGAAGAAAAGGAATCGTTTAAATTAAATTTAATAAAATAACTTTTTATTAGAAAAAAACGTTGAAAAATAGTTTCAATTGAAATGTAGTTTTAAAACTAATTAACAGTAAAACAAAAAGGCATAATAAAATGTTTTATATAATTTGTAGATTTGTTGTGTTCTAATCTATGTATTTTTGTCAGTTCTTTAACGATCGTTGTCAATTCTTAATGAGTTTACCTACCTATTAACAAAGGTATTATTGAACAGCACCATCGTAGATCGATAGTTTGGGCAAAATTAAAATTATGAATCCGACCCCCTAACTTCACTTTTAAAATGGCAGCTGGATTTCGGAAACTGCGAGACAAAGAGATGAGGTTTTCGTCTGTCGATAGCCTGAAGTATTTCTAGCTAAACGACTTCACTGGTTTAAGAGAAAAATAATACGATAAAAAATAGATTGAAATAAGCTTTCAAAATTCTTTCGTTTAGCTAACTCTACCCCCTTCCTCCCACAAAGTTAACTACCTTCACAGATTTTTGATATTTTTACATCTTAAGGAAACTTCTCCCTTTATAAATAAATTTGCCTAAATCTGGACTTAGATACAAAGTTGAATTTTGTAAATATCAATTTTTAGCAAAAACAACTGTAACTCTGTTTTGGGATTAATAAGTATTAAGTTTTTGTCATTGCATAATAGCAAAGTGAAAAAAGCAAGAAAATTGGTTTGAGAAAATAATATTTAAGTTCATGAAGATATTGACAAAGCCAAAGGCTTAAAATAAACGTCGATCGTAGTGGTAATACTGTGATAGTGTTGTGTTGATTCAATTAGAACAAAATGTGTAGTGCTTGTTATTTAATAATGCTATCTCAGTTATAAAAATTTATATTTGTAATAGTTTGAAGACCAAAATACTAGAAACAATGAACATAAAAAAAATATTACAGAAGAAGAAGTAAAAGTTCCTCCATTAAAATGTGTCATTTTAAATTTCGTGTTATTTTTAATCTGTAATCCAAAGACTACATTATGAAAATTTATTATGAAAATTTTAAAACTTCTGTACTACTTGAGCATCTCACAAACTAGCCTGCACCATATATTGTGCAATGATTTAGGCCTAAAGGCTTACACAGTCCAGCTGATACAATAGCTTATGTCAGCAAATTATGAACGACGTCAAATATTTGTTTATTGAATATTGGAAGTGCAAGAAACTGACCTTTATTTTTTCAAAAAAATATCTTTTTGACTAAAGAAGTTCATTTCTACCTCCCTGGGTACGTACATAAACAAAGCTGTGGTATTTAAGGGTCTGAAAATCCGAGAGTCGAGAAACCTCTCCATCCTCAACGAGTTACCCTTTTTTTGGTCAGACGAGGACGACACACAAATTGCAAAACAATTTCGTTGTTGTGCCAAAAAATTTTCGAATTTTGATCTCCCAGACCATGCAATTAATTTGACACCACTATCAACTTAACATCAATGCTACAGCAACGATTCAAGCACTAAAAGACAATAACTGCTATAGTTCTTGAAAACATAATGAAAAATTTCCACAAAAATGGCCGTCTTTAAGAAGAGCTGATGCGATTACTTGGAAAATATTGTATTTTATTATTAATGGCACACTTTAGGTTCTGCATTCAATAAAAATATTTCAAAAATTTTCTCAAAGAAACTTTTTTATAATTTAGAAATTTAGAAAAGCCAAATTACCATTCAGTTTAGCGTACTGTATTACGCACACTGAATGTAAAAATGGCATTTCATACCTATACCGTTATCTTCCAAAAAGGGATAGTGAAGTACTGCAAGTTTGGGTATTATAGCAAATTTGAGTTTCATTTTCATTTGTTATTCTCTTCCGCCACCTTCTTTTTCTTCTTATTCTTTAAACGACTATTACTGTAGTCATTGTTTTTTTTCATTTTTAGTGTCTCAATTTGTTCCATTTTTTCTGCGTGTTCTGTTTCCTTCTTGTTTTACAATTATTATTTTATTAACTTGTTCTGGCTCATTGTTATTATATATTCAATCCAATTAATTTTTAATATTATTGACTCATGATTTTTTGTTGTTTTTGTTGTTGCGTTAATTTCTATTATTTTTGAAAATGACTCCCTGCTGTTGCTATGTTGTGCTTTACACCATATATGTCTTTGTGTTCCTATTTGTAGTTTTTGTATATTTATTTACATATTTTAATTTACTTATACTATCTTCAATTTGATACTATTAATTATCTCTATCCTTATGTAGTCATATTTGCATTTATCTCGATGCGTTTATTAATGTTGCTATATCACCGGCATATAGTAAAGTTGCTATTTTTTTGGTTGTTCTTCTTCCTTACCATTGTCAATTTCCTATTTAAAAAGCAGACACTAAAACTGCAATATAAACGAATAATTTTATTATTAGGTTATGCCTAATATGAATGCGATAGATCTTTTCAATGAGAGGCAGTATGTAAATCTTAGACTGCAATGTAATACCAATCAAAAGCTAAAGTACAAGGAAGCTAGTAAAAATCTAATAAATTTCATCTAGCATTTTTCCACTGTTAGTAAACATTTTAATATATTTTTATATGTAAATTTAATTGTCCTGGTATGCATTATGGTTTACTTTTTTGCTAATAAACTTAAAATGAGAAACAGCACGCCCTTATAAAAGAATGTTTTCAGCTGAGTGGCATACAAAAGTGGGCCACTTTAGTTATATCTAAAAATGAAAATAAATCTGCCAGCATCCAACATTCATAATTTATTTCAAAAAAAGTTAATAGGTCCAAATCTTGTATAACACAACTTTTAGTTATTGGGACACCTGGATAACAGATACGGTTACCGTTAATATTGGTAAAATTAGTCGATTTGCTATTTATAAAGTTAGGTAAAGTAAAAATATAGAAGCCTCCTTGTATATAAGTTAAAACTGTAATGCTTATAACAATGCCTTGTCAAGTGCTTCTATTGAGGATCTGATTCCAATCAATTTGAGCTTGCAATTTAAATTAATATTGATAAATGCAGTTTTGAATAATATTATTTCTTTTTTGCAATAGTGTGAGGCAATGTTTTATAATAAAAATAAATTTAAATTTATTTCTCCACTAAAGTTCATATTTTTACCATTGTGGCTGCGAAAACCAGAGTGGCACTTCCATACACTCAACAAATCATCTCATTGTTCGGAGTAAGATAAATTTACACCCGAATAAATAACTTTATCGCATTTCCTGAATTATCTGTACATTAGATTATATCTTTACATTGATCAAATTAACCTACGTTCTTAGATTTTGAAATTTTATCCTGACAAAAATAACGTTTATATGACAATCTAGAGACGCAATGTAAGAAGGAGATTTTCTAGGTACATGGAGTATTTAAAACTACCACTTAAGTACAAATAAAAGCAATGAATTATCTAGAATAGCATTTAATATAGATGTGATGTCCGATGATATGTATCCGAAATGATATGAGGACCAAATCATTCTTTTTAGCCGGTACTAAAATTAAATTTTTTGTTAATTTAATTTATGTCATACATTTCATGTAGCATTTGTTTCATTTTATACAATTAAAATTTTTAATTTTAAGTTTTTTACTTAGTTTTGTGAAGGTTAAGTGCATTTCTTCTTAACTTAGAGTTATAGTACTGAACACTATTAACAAATTTTCTGTCTCACTAAAATGTTTGCTGTCTAAGTATATTTATGCGAGTGCTCTATATTTTGAATATTCTAAGATTTCCATTCATTTGAATTAAATAGGCTAAATAGAAATAGCTGTGGCCCATCTCCCCCCTTATAATTATTTTGGACATTTTAATTTCTTTTTGAATTTTTTATAATAAAATAAAATTGTCATTATAATTAATATGTAGTTTGGTTTGATTTCAAAGAAAAACTTCGCCTCGTTCAAATACAATCTGAAAATTACAATATATGATAATGAAAAATCTTAGTAGAGAGCACATCAAAAATTTTTAAGAAAATGAATGAAAATATATCTCTTGCCGATGTAAATTACTGAGAGCAGTAAAGTAGAAACAGATCACCCTTTTAAAAGTGTGTAGACTGCTCACTGAACGATAACTATACCCAGTCAAACAGGAATTAATATTTAAATCTCCAAAAATGTGGAAACGTTTGGGTTATAAGGAGAAAGTTTGTTAACTAAGTCTCTAAAACATATATTATAAGGCGTTCCGGCTTTTCGGCGCACCTCATTTTCTTCAAGTGTCTTCACAGACCATTTGGTGTGACTTTTCCAAAGCTTGTGTGTACGTCTTTAGAATTTTTTGGAAGGAAATAATTTACGTATTTTCAATGGTGGCTTTTCTACAGGCTAACAAGCTGCAATGTGTTTTATCCCTAGTGATAATAAGGGACAAAAGCACATATCCATCTTTATTGTACAGGTAAGATAAATACAGCCATTCTGTGAGTCTTGTCCCTTTGTTATTTAATGTAAAACCTACAGAATACAAATTTTCAATAATATCCGTAGCTTGTCCCTACCTAACCAATTCTTTCTTTATGATCCATCGCTTTTTTGAATAAGATTATTCATCTATGCCGTAACACCAAAAAATATGGGGCTGTCCACGCATTCGCCTCAATATTTTTAATGTTGATCGTACACATAGCGCAAGAGATGAACAGAATGGATATAGATGTTCTGGGCATCAGTGAAACAAGATGGACAAAGGAAGGAAGATGTTAAATTGGTAGCCAACATATAATTTACTACTCAGGTAGTAAGGACAATCAGCACAGACACGGAGTGGCAATCATGCTAAGGAAACACTTGTCCAACTCAGTCATAAACTTTATTCCGTTCTCTGAACGTGTGATGCTATTACAGATAAAATTAGAACACAGGAAACTAAATTTAATACAGGTTTATGCATCCACGGCGGACAAAGAGGACGAACAAATAGAAATATTCTATGAAGAAATCGACGATGCCATTAAGCAGACAAGAAGTAGAGATGTTACAGTTCTATTAGGCGACTTTAACGCCAAGGTTGGGACAGGCAGGGTGCAAAACGTTGTTGGAGATTATGCCTTAGGGGAACGAAATGAAAGAGGCCACCGACTTATTCAGTTCTGTCAAGAGCATGAAATGGTGATTACCAATACTTTATACGAATTACCGCCAAGAAGATTGTATACTTGGGTATCACCTCGAGACAATAAGAAAAAAATTGTCCGTAACCAGATAGATTATCTACTAATTGACAACAGATACAAAAATAGTATAAAATCAATAAAGGCATACCCAGGCGCAGACGTGAACTCAAATCATAATCCTATAATTGCAAAAATGGAAGTTCGGCTTAAAAAATTGCCAGCAACATCAGTTCATACTCGTATTGACTATAAGTGCCTAGAAAATGAGGCGTACAAGGAAAAAGTGAAAAAGGATATCGATAGGAATTTGAAAAGCAGAAGAACTTCTCCAGATGATATCAACCTAAATTGGCTGTCATTCAAATCTTCTTTAGTAACACCAACAGAAAAACATTTACAGAAAAAGAAAAGAAATAAAAATAAGGGATGGATGACAGAAGAAATCTTGGCACTTATGGACAAACGAAGACATAACAAAAACAATAAGAACGAATACAAAACACACAAAAGAAATTCGCTATAAAATTCGACAGGCCAAGGAAGCTTGGTTTACAAAAAATGCGAAGAGATCGAAAACTAGAAAAGATCACGACGCACATAATCTTCATAAAAGATAAGGGAAGCAACAAGACTTACAAGAAAACAGGAAACCATGTATTTATTAGACGAAAATGGGAAAATAATAGCAGATGTTGAGAGAAAATAAAATTGTAGAAGGAGTATATAGAAAAACTATTTCAAGACAATCGGGTGAAAGACGAGGGGAAGATAGAAGAAAGTGGCCCTGATATAACTGTAGAAGAAATAAAATATGCCATAAAAAATACGAAAACCGGAAAAGCACCTGGACCGGACAATCTCCCAAGTGAAATTCTTAAGCTGCTAGAAGAAGAACATATTAATACGCTACAAGAATTATTCAACAGTATATACACAACTGGCATTATTTCGGAAGAATGGTTGATCTCCACATTTGTAGCCATTCCAAAAAAGAATAACGCCCGACACTGCAACGAGTATAGGACAATTAGCCTTATGTGTCACACACTAAAAATATTTCTTAAAATTATCCACCACAGATTATATAGAAAACTAGAGGAGCACATAGGGAACACACAATTCGGGTTTAGGAAGGGACTGGGAACGAGAGAAGCACTTATGGCATATAATATATTAATCCAGCGATATCTTGACATGAACCAAGACGTCTTTGTCTGCTTTATAGATTACAATAAAGCATTTGACAAAGTAAAACATGACATCCTAATGAAATTGCTGAAAAATAAGAATATAGATACAAGAGACCTCAGAATTATTGCCAATCTTTACTACAATCAAAAAGCGACAATACGTATAGAAAACCGAACATCAGAAGAAATCGAGATCAAACGAGGGGTCAGACAAGGGTGCGTCCTATCACCAGTTCTATTTAACTTCTATTCAGAACATGTAATAAACGAAGTATTAGAAAATGAAACGGAGGGCGTGAGAGTTGATGGAATTGCAATCAATAACATCAGATATGCGGATGATACCATCATAATCACAGAATCCCTCGAAGACCTGGAAAGAGTAATGAGAAGAATCGCGGTGGTTAGTGACGAAATGGGACTAAGCCTAAACACAAAGAAAACAAAATTCATGATTATATCTAAAAGAAACTACTATAACGTTAACTTAAATATTCAAGGAGAGCAAATTGAAAGAGTAAAGAAATACAGATATTTAGGCACTATAGTCAACGATAAAATGATAATACCAGCGAAATAAACTCTAGGATAGAACAAGCAAGAAATGTATTCTTAAATATGAGAAATGTCCTATGCAGCAAAGATCTCTCCTAACACTTAAATTACGAATAGTAAAATGTTATGTTCACTCCACACTTTTATATGGAATGGAAGCATGGACATTGAACAAACATCTTATGAAAAATTAGAAGCATTAGAGATGTGGACATATAGGAGACATCTGAGACTCTCATGGGTCGAAAAAATAAGGAATACGGATGTCTTAAACAGAGTGAATAAAAAGGAAACGGAAATATTGGATGAAATTAAACGGCGCAAACTTCAATATTTGGGACACGTGATGCGGGGGGAACATTATTATCTGTTGCAACTTATCATGCAGGGAAAAATCAAGGGCAAACGTAGTGTGGGAAGAAGAAGGATGTCGTGGCTGCGCAATCTTAGAGAATGGTATAACTGTAACTCCAATCAACTCTGTAGAGCAGCAGTTTCAAAAGTGCAAATTGCTAGGATGATTTCCAAACTCCGTAGCGGAGATGGAACATAAAGAAGAAGTACACATATCACTAACTTTACTTCCACTGCAATAAACGACTGTCTACTTGAGTTGTCACAGTAATTCCCTTCTTCCTCACAGACGCTAATATCTCATTAGTAAACAATAGTGTTCATCATCTTGAGTTCTATATGTGATATGTTCTTCGTGGTCAACTACTTGTAGTATATTAGTTTTCAAATATTCCAAATTTGTTTTTATTTATTTTTGTAAATTGAAAATGTCTGTAATGGATAATAACAAACATTGTAAAAACATAATATCATTCGATTGCCTAATTTCATGCCTATTTTCTTTGTACTTAGAAAAAAACTTTTTTAAAGTACCCAAAATCAATAACAATCTACCAAAATAGCACTTTGTAGTGTACATAATATTTAAAATAATTTTTTGTTTTTTAAATGATGTAATCTTTAAAAAAAAGTAATTTTGGATAGATAAAATTATTTTCTGGAGAATATTGTAAAGGTGCAGTTAGAAGAGGTAGTTAAATAGTAGGGTCAGTTTAAGAGAGTTATTAAAAGTAATATGTGTGGAAAATATTCAGATAATTACATAAAGGATAAAAATAATTTTTTTTATCCGTGTACAAAAGTTTTTTTATTGTAATACTATAGTTCTCAAATACCACATGAATGAGATTTTGTACGTGCTTAGAAGTGAATTCCACTTACAATTTTTGCACCGTCAATCAAATGATCTCTTATTGCTCAACGTCTCCAAATTAAAATCTGATAATTTGATTAGATGGCGGCTGATGAAGAAGGAGAAAGCTTAAAAGCTCCAGCATCAGCTTATTGATCGGCCTTTCCCGAAGAAAGGTGCCGTTCTCACGACGGCGGTGGAAGATGGACCAAATAAATTCTTCGGTTAATACCGCGGGCGAGATAAATTTCGGCCGCCGCTCCTCTCGGCGCCCTAAATGATTGCCGTAAAAAATCGCGGCATTCCAGGAGCGGCGGCGCTTGTCCCTGAAAGAGCGTCGCGTCGTCGAGTCCATACAACTAAATCACCAATTACAAGCGAAGTGTTCGCCTTTTGTCAAGAAGCCATTTTGTTGCGCGAACAACAAAAATCCACTTTCACACTCCAGCTGCTTTATTGTTACTGCGTTTACGAGCCTGTTTGCAGCGCGGGAATTTATTTCCGGCCGTTGGCGGCTCTTACCCGATATTTCGATTAGCCGGCGTTTAGTCAGGTGCTGATAGAATTTATATGGGCGTGTTACCCGCCGTTTGTGCAAATAGAAAGTCCCGCGACGCCGCGGCTGTCGATGTCGGTTCGTTCGGCGGGTTTTATTAGTTCGACGCCTTCGCTCGGGCCATTAACTCGGTGCCCGTGCAATTAGCGCTGATGCAATCTAATGGGAGCCTCGGTTCGAAAAGCCGACTGTACTACCTACTAGGGGAAAGGGCTGATGGAAACCTGATCCCCATACTTTTTTAATGTACCTCGTATAACAAAAAGCTCTCGATTAATTGACGACTCAACAAATCTGCACAATCAACTGCAAGTGATCTAAATGAGCTTTGAACTTTAGGATTACGTTGGAAGTTTGCAATTGTGCGGTTGGTATCTAATATAAGGTAACGTTCACCAAAGACCACTGGAAATGCTGTAAACCTGGGAATTTTAGAGGACACATAAGTTGATGCCGATTTCTTCAAGAAACTGATATTGAGCGATAAAACTCATTTTTCTTTTCATTATTTCGTGAATCGTCAAAATTGTCGAATCTTGGATAGTGAAAATCAATGTTTGGTGTGCATTGTGGGTTGGAGGTGTCATTAACTGGTATTTTTTGAGGATGAACGTCGTTAATGTGAGCGGTGTGCTCTATTGGAAGATGCTAGACAACTTTATATAGTACATAAGAGACAATAAACAATCTTCGAAGGTTATTCTTTAAGCTAAACTTTCTGTACTGCCTCAATAGGTAATTATTAATTGAGCATCATCCTTTTGGGTTCTTCCATAATTTTTCTAATGCTGCTTTCTTTTCTATTCTTTAACTGATGATTGTTTTAGGTAATTTTATCTTTAAATGTCTTCGCAAATTACCTAAACCTACTTATCACAACGTATTTTTTTCTATTTTTTGTCAAGCTACTAATTTTCCTTAGAACTTTCATTTTACAAACTTAGACGTTACATTTTTGTTTTACTGATAATTATATACATTGTTTTGCTGTATTTTAATCTTAAGATTACTCTATCGTACTTTAGACTTTGTTACAGTACTAACACTTTAGTTTCTCACACCGTTTCATCATCTATGTAGGCTTGTTTACATATTATGCGGGTAATCAAACGCGTATAATATAGGAGCAATAGATATCATAAATTTAACTTAATTAAAAGCAGATCAACAATGAATTCATTTATTAAGTAAATCTGCTACTGCTAGGAAGATCTAATTTAATTGAAGACTTGTTAATCCACGCGGATCAGAGTTTTTGAGAGCACCTTGACGTGATAGTGAGTAATGTCAACAGATGCTTCTATTATTGGGAATTGTTGACATATTTTGCTGCAGATAAATGTACTTGAATTTACTGTTTAATTAAATGTCAATTATGATAGCTTGTAACTTAATCAGAAGCTTATTTACCCTTGTAGATAACAGTTTTCATCAAACCGCTCGGTCCAATAATGAATAAAAGTGATAGTAATGTTTTCTCTGCCTTCATTTACCCTACTTACATAAATACACATAAGTTGTTACAGATTCACTTGTATCTATGGTTTATCAGCACCACAATTGCAACTCTTTACGATGGGCATGTGAACAAGCCCTTAGTTAGACAGTTATATATTTTATATTATCCAATAGTTTTATATTAGTAATATTCAGTTCTATTTATTTAATCGAATTTGCAGTATTGTTTTCTGTTATGGCTAATATTAGTACACATTACAACTTGCCAAATTTGTAATTTTAAGCTTTGCTACAAGTATTTAATAACTCAAGTTAAATCTTCTTGTTGATATAAAAATAGCAAATTTAAAAATACCTTATTTCTTCCTCTTTCTGCGGTTGTTTTTTTTAAATTTTTTAATTAAATGTACTTAATATAATTCGTCCTCTCCCCCTTCATCTTGTTACTGGCGTGGTTTATATATGTTTCTTATCAGAAAGTACTTGATTTTAACTTAAATTTTATTTTTACTAATTAATGACCAAGCAGTTTATTGAAAAATGCAAAATGCCTTGCTTAGTGGATGAGCTTTATGTATTATCGTATTAGTCTACAAGTTAATGATTATTATGCATGTGCCACATGTAAAACGTTTGACTAGGTCCATCGAGAGAGATGGGGAGGGGGAAAAGAATTATCCAGGCCCGCGGTTATTAAATGTATTATTCTTTACATTAATGAATTTTTTACCTTTTTAAATAATGCTTCAAAGTTTACAATTCGATAAATACACAGTTGTATCCGTTTTTCTTACATATTTGCGGAAAACGGTTTAAAATGACACTAAAAGTAAAATTATAATTACAGTAACACGTAATCATTAAAAATGGCACAAATTACAAGAAACATAGTCCCCTTAATGTAAGCACTTTAAGATCCTGAATACTTCTTTGTACGGAGACTCCCATGAAACTATCGAGCTTATATTTCCCCGATCGTTTCGTTTCAGCTTAAGATGTTTTCGAAAAAATTGATTTATGGTAGCAATTTTAAGCAAATCATTAGCAGTTATTCTAGAAAGAGTCGTTGCAAAATAAATTTTGTTGTGATATGTTTGATGCTAAAACCTTCCGTCAAGTTCAGTTTTTGGAATTTCCACTTCTTCTACTTCTCGAACTGTCAGTCGTCGAGCTTTATTGTTTATATCCCGTACATATTTAATATTTTCCAGTAATCTGTTCATTGGTAATATATCAAAACGTCGACTAGTTTTAACAGATACGCGGTCATATCTGAATCGTATATACTATGCTTTTATCTATGCTGCATTCGTAGCAACGTTTTTAAGTTTTCTGAATCGTTCGAATATTATCTGCGAACAAATGCTCTAGTTTTAGCAACAAAATTTGATGAAAATTTGCTGCTCTACCCACTCACCGGCGTCCAATCTCTACATTGCGCTCGGAAAAGCTGTTATAGTAATGTATGATATCACTATTCAAAACATTCTGTAAAACCTTGTGTTATTATCGCAAACAACTGCACATCTCATACTGGCATTTGATATTTTGGCGATAAATGTACTTGAATTTACTGTTTCAATTTAAATGTCAATTATGATGCTTTTCAGAACTAACCAGAAACGCATAAACTAAAATACAAAAGTAGTATGTTCTTTTCATTACCCTACTGTACATAATCAAATACTTGTTCATTCAACTCGTACAGGTTTGCATCAACACATTGTAATTTTACGTGCATGTAACAGCGTCTTTTCAGTTATATATCTTATCATCCTAATAGTTTCTGATTAGGTAATATTCAGTCTATTCATTTAATCGATTTCTGTATTGTTTTCTGTTATTGCAAATATATACAATACATGCTTGCTAAATTTTAATTTTAAGCTTTGCTACAAATATTTAATAACTCAACGTTAAATCTTCTTGTTGATATAACAAATAGCATAATTTTATAAATCCTTATCTTCCTCTTTCTGCGGTTGTCTTTAAATTTTTAATTCAATGTACTTAATCTATTTTCTCCTCTTTATCTTGTTTACTTCATACTCATAGTGATAGCATTATTGTTGTTACTGGCGTGGTTTATATACGTTTCTTATCAGAAAATACTTGATTTTAACTTAAATTTTAACTTGAAAAAAGAACTTTGACCTCTGGTATAAATTGTTTTAGTATTACTGATCCGGTAAAAAATTTCTCCTTGGTCCAGTGTTAGCCCTTGACCCCCTGTGTAGGATAGAATCGCTTAGGCAATAAGTCAAATTTGTATTTAGTCCATTTTGTCTCAAGCTTCTCAACATCTTGAGTTGAATATGCACTCGAAGTGTACACCCTTGTCAACACATAGCTGGTTGCTGTACTATTTATAATTTCGATTATCTGAGTGTTCAATTTCAGGAAGAGTAATCCTTTGAGATTTTACCAGTCCTTTAATGTTTTTTTAAGGGAGACCAACTTTCCTGGAAATGTTGCTCTTGCCAATTTCATGCTTGTGTAAACCGTTGAAACCATATTCTGTTAGAATTCTGGGTGTACCACTGCCATATAACAGTTAGACAGTCGTAATTTTAATTCCTCCAAAAAATTAAAGACCAACAAACATTCTAGCGCAGAATATACACTATAAAGTAAGCTTTTCTGAGTGCAAAGAGATTTCAGTAGGTTGTATGGGTTTTACTTTTTCCAAAGTTTTGCTTGTTTGAGTTCTGGTAAGTGTCATCAGGATAAAATTCATTTTATTTCTCTTACCCATTTATGATACTTTTTTGCAGTATTAAAAACGTCTTTGTTGTAGGTGTTAGACAGTTGTTGCATGGACGAATTTTTGACGAGTGATTTTTTGTAATGATCTTACAGTGTAGTAGATATTTTATGTTTCCGTATTGTACTTGTTGGCAGATATAGAAGTACCTACATTTCTCTTCTACTGATCAATTACAATTTACGTTTCAAAGAACTTTCTCACAAGTTTATAGATTGTTTTATAGTAGATATATTCTGTTCAAGGACCGCATTTGAAATTTCCATTACACGAAGGTTCCTCTCTAAATACTTTTACACAATAAACACCTGATACGCCCTTTTGTAATAGATCGTAGTAATAAATTGATTGTATTGCAAAGTATATGAATTACTCTTCCATATTAACAAATACTATATTGTTAATTTTATTATTTACATTAATATATTTCAGAAATATTTACCTAATTCTGCCCCGCAATGTATAAGTGTACAGTAAAAACATTCGAAGTGACTCGTGCTAATTAATTTCAGTATTGTTATTCTTGATAAATAGAAGCGTTCACTTATAATATTTGTTGTTATTACCGGTTTTGTAGTTCTATGAACTAGTAGGTTTAAGTTGTTATAGCGTCATGTAACTTAAATTATTTCTGCTGATCTAATTTATGCAAACAAAAAGCTCTAGAAATCACTGCAATTATCTGGCAAGCCTGGAATTGTATAGTATCATCGACTTACTGACTTTCACATTGTTCGGGTTTAAACAGTTCACAATAGAATGCATAAAAAATCTTACATGTAATGAGAATGCAAGCGTTTTGTTTTTTCGTGGTGGCTGCTAAATTCAATGTTACTTTTTATGAATGGAAATAAGAGAAAGGAAATAAGAAAAGCAGTTAACTCAGGTGTATTGCGGATGGTAAGCTTTGAATATCATGAGTAATCATAATTGACTAAATAAAATATAAGTTTGTCCAAAAAGTTTGTGCCAGTTTTCCCTAGATGGTATTGGAAAGTGTCTGAATACGTCATTACTTATAGAAAACGCACGATTTGTGTAGAGTACTACGGCTACTTCAATACCTTCCAGTATTTTAAATTACCCTCCTTTAAACTGGATATCGGTATTGAAGTGCTGAATTTGCTGCAAAATTTGACAGCAATATGTTGCCTGGTTTTAGATAAATGATGGCCAATATGTTTTTACACTTTGAAAGTAATTTTTGCGCTGTAGGATTTTTTAGAGTATGTAATATTAAAGAATGGAATCTTTGTTAAAGCATATCAAATTTATTTTGTTTATTGCCTTAAGTTTACGTAATAATATCGCTTTCTGATGAAATATAGTTGGTTATTGGATCTACCAACAATTAATTATAACTACAGCATCCGGGGAATGTTGGGCCAAAAACTTTTTATGTCTGAATCGTATATTTTACAGAATATTCATTAACAATGCCCATAAATTTTATCAGAAAGACAACTCTACAAAAGACGTAGAGGTAGCTGTTGCTTCGATCCTTGTTCTAAATCAAAGTATTAGATCAGCTGCCAAGAAATGTAACAGTCCAGATACGTAAATAATGGCTAGAGAAGACTGGTTCAGTGCATTTGTAAAAAAACAAAAAGCGTCATTGCGTAAACCACATGCCAAGCTTAGCTAAATTTATCAGTTTTAATGCGCAAACCGTTAATGCCTTTTTAACGACATGCACATTGTATTAACAAAAAATCGTCTTTTGCTAAGTGATATATATAAAATATGTATGAAACTGGCTTAATGAAGGTCCAGGTGTTAAATCGTGTCGTACGATTGTGGATACAAACAAATAGAAAAAAAAATGTTTCTGAGGAAAGAGGAACTTTGGTATTGCACGAACAATGCCCAAAATAAAATTTCAACTATTTCAATAGCATATATAATTATTTATGAACTTATTTGGTTTATTTAGCTAAATTTAATATTACCCCGTGTTCATTTTAAAGAGCACTTTCTAAATACATCGTCATTTTCAGGAGGAATCGCTAACAGATCTGGGCGGATGGTTCAAGAAACACTTTTGCTATACATCAAACAAGCGTTCAAAAGAAAGCATAAAAGCTCCGGACCTATGTAGAGAATATGACATTACTGTTTTTACATTTTCCCCACATTTTTTAGCATAAAATGCAGCTATTTGACAGAGTCGCATTCATATCTTTTAAAAAATTTGTCACTAACGCCGCTCATGAATAATCAACTACTCCGCTAGTGCCATATTTATATACATGTAATCTACCAAGTATGAAAACCAGACATATCCATTAGATTTTACATTTGCAAGTATTCTATCTGGTTTTAGAACAACCGGTATTTTCCCTTTCAACCGGGATGTGTTTACCGACGACGATTTATTGCTAAATTATTCCGTCGATAGACCCAGCTCCAATTAATCCAGCAGTTTTGCACCTACTGAAAGAGTTTCGATTGATCAGTCTGTTGAGAACATAAATACATCAACCAATGTGTAAGTTTTGGAAGAGTTGCATCTACTTCGAAAAGCCACTGAACCAAGCAAACAATTAAACAAAGGCGAAAGCGACAGACGATAATTATTACAGACACGTCAACAATAAATAAATTAAAAGAAGAACGCACAAGAAAAGCTGGTAAGATGCCTAAGAAAAATGACTTGCTGCAAAACGCACAAAGAAATACAATCATCATCTTCAGAATCAGACCTTGACGAGAACGATTGTTGTATTGTTTGGCATTTAATGTTTCCACTAAAGCAAAATGACATTTAATATTTAACATTTGTAAAATCTGCGCACAGCGATTGTGTCCCCAAAGGTAAAACTCAAAATTTTTACTGCATTAATTGTGCTTCTGATATTAATTTTTTATGTTTCTATTAATAGAAATTTCTAATGTTGAATGCTATTTATTAAAATATATTATTTCTTTAAAAAAAAATTGAATCTATTTTTATTATTCAATTTCTTCACTATCTATATTGCGTCAACCTACCTCAGTATGTTGCAACACCCGGGGTAGGTTGGTGCAGCGGTCAATCGTAAATAGTTAAAAACGCTATTTTCAACACATACCTTGTCGCAAATTTAGACAAAGCTTCATGCTTTCAACTATATTGCTCCTTGGTCAGAATTCATTTTTACAGTGAGGCTATTGTGTCATGTAAAAATTGCGCAACCTTACCCGGGCTACTCTACATATTCTTAAAAGTGACATTTAAACGCATTTTTAGAAGAAAGTTGCTTGTTATCTTTGGTATATCTGCTAAATCTTATGAAGTATATCGTGTATTTATTTTTCTGTTAACAAGATATATCTTAATTTTTTAGCTAGCTAAACTGCACTTTTTTTCTCCCATCTTAAAAATAATATAAGAATGATAGGTCAATTTATTTCGAAAACCATCTTCCAAAAGCACTTAGTGAGGCTTGGTTATGTACGTAACGTAACGCATCGTTTTTAAAGAAATTAATTATGAGCAATAAAAAATTGACTACTTTAAACAATGTTGACCGAAAAACGTCGTGGGGTAAATTAACCCCCAAAGCTCTCCAAAGGATTATTATAAGCTTTTACTAAACAAACAGTCGATAAATTCAAATAAGTACTGTTCGCAAATGAGCGATTTGGAAAGAACGTCTAGAATTAGATATAGGAAGAGCGTCCTGTTCCATCAGAACAATGCTAGATCTTATGTCTCTTTGACTACCCGTCAAAAATTGATGAAGCTTGGCTGGAAAGTGCTACTCCATATTATATATTGACCAGACCTTGTACATTCAGATTTTTATTTATTTTGGTCTTCGCAAAATTTTCTTAACGAAAAGAACTTCAAATCTTTTGAGTCCAAAAAACACCTTAAGAAGTTTTTCACTAAGATGCTTAAGAAGTTCTAGAAAGATAGAACCTTGAAGTTGCATGAGAAAAGGTTTCTGGACAAATTGGTGAATACACAAGTGAATAAATAAACATCAACACATAAAAGTTTTGCAATTAAATTTAGGTTAGTAATCGGCACGAATTTTTCCGATAACCCAGTAGAAAAGTTTCATAACTACAATAACATACAATGAAGTGTTAAACCTCGTGACAAAAAAACTTTGATATGCTGTACACTTAATAAATCAATAATTTTTTGTATATTTCTGCATAAAAGTGACGAAATTGTAATTTCTAATATTTTGGTTACTCTTGCAGTAACGAGGAGTTGATTGCAAAAAGGTATTTTTGGCGTCTTAGGCTGATAATTTTTCACCGCCCTTCCCTCACATTTTTGCAAGGTGAGAACGTGCAACAATTTATTTACAAATGTTAAGAATGGGATAAGTCGGTGCGATGACCTTACGAAAGTAAAATATGCAACCAAACCTACGCTTAAAGCTCAGCCACGCCACATTTCATATCAGCTCTCTTTGTTTAATTTCTGTTCCAATGTATAGTAGATTGTATAAATTTATCCCCAATGATTGAAAGGTAATGTTGATATTGCACTATCTGTAAGAGGTTTCACCTTACTGACATTTTAAATTTTTTACAAAATCTACCGGTATAAAATGTCAACATGAGTGTTTTGCATAATTATAGTATTTAGGCACTGATCGTGATACATATTAAAATTAAACAATCTGTATGTTAATCTTTGCGTATACAAAGGGCCGATATGAGTCAGTGCAGCAGGCCGCCGCGCGAGTCCGGGCTCCGGGCGCCGAGGTGAGCCGGCGCCGCGGCAGCGAAGCGTGGGTCGCTAACAATAACTCTGCGGGGTTGACACTCTCGTAATAAATACGGTCGCACCCGCGCTCTATTTTCCACCCGATTTAGCCCTGATGAGAAAATGAGCATTCCGCCCAGCCACGGGTGCGAAAACTCTCTGACGTCATAAATTCAGGGTACACTCCGGCGCCATTTAGTTCTGCCGGGGCCGCTAAATGCGTCCAACTTTCCGCGGCGTAATGAGATTTGGGGAGGCTGCATTATGCTTAGGAATTGCTCGTTTTGATTTTACGGCCGCGCCCTTCGTCTCTGCAAACAGAGTGCAGCTCGGCCTCCGAGCTTAATCGCGCCGAAACTTCGCGGGCGCATCCGTCTAAGCTCAACTGCTGCAGTTTCTGTTCGGGGTCCTAGTAACTCACGCGTGAGCTTTGCTCGCAGCCGGACCGCTTACCACTTAAATGTTAATTGTACGTCTAATTGCATGAGATCCTTTAGATTGGTTCGCTTAATCTGCCAAAAGCTTCCTACATTGAAATATCATGACGTCGAAAAAGGTACAGGTCAACAATTAACCAAGCCGTCCTCATTACCATTCTGTGCACAAGAAAATTAAATATAAGTGGCAAATTTGAATAACAACATTAAAAGCACTGATCATCAAAAATAAGAAATTGGGACTTAAGCTAACAAAAATTCGTGGAACATACGTTTTTGTATCTCGAAACAATCAATCATTTTAGTCGCTCTAACGATCGCCAGGCATGCAAATAAATGCCTCGATATAATTATATCAAAGCAAAAAACAGTTTCCGACAACAAATAGCTAATGATTAATATATCGCAGATTACCAACATCAAAGTAAACAACGTTACGCTCTCTAAATAACGACCGAATGACTAATTGTAGGAAATTGCAAAACATCTAGCGAACTGCAAAGTTTAATTACGCAAGAGGCGGCACTTGCTTTATTAAAGTGGCGTTGCTGGTGGTACAGATTTTAAAATAGAAAAATTTAAAGTTTGACGGGACCACCACAATTATATATTTAAAAACGTTATATTGTTTGCGAATTTTTTATATATTAAATTATAGAGCAATTGTTAAAAAGGACAATTATAATTGAAAATTTCAAGAAGTTTATAATTCAACGAATACGAAAATAAGTCACCTCTAGGGTAGTCTTTTAATCTCTTTTTCAAAAAATTTTTCTGATTTTAAAAGATGTTTAAGTTCATATTAACATCTTTCTGCGAGATAAAGCTTTTGCCATTAGGGTAATTTTGCAGGCTATTAAAAAGATGGTAATCTGATGGAGCAAAATCTGGGAAGAAAGATGATGGAAGTATTTTCTCGTGCCAAATTCTTCGAGTTTTTGTAAGGTGGTGCGAACTGTATATGGACGAGTATTCTCCTGATAAAATGTAACATTCAGGCGATTGACTAAAGCTTTCTTCAAACGGTCTAGTTAAAGATCCAACAAGGCACTAAGTTGCCTATTCACTAAATAAAGTTCAGCTTTAAGTTAAGGTCCTGCTTTGTTGCTAATGTTATATTGTATCCGATTTTTTGTCCCCAGTAATTTTTTCAGAAATAAAGCTTCGAGATTACAAGAATGCAATGACATTAACACATCAACACGATGTTGGGGTTATTCCAGCTTTAGATAATGCAACATACCTTTTCTCAACTTTTCCATTTTCCCAGTTTCTTCAACTATCTTTGAAGAACCATTTAAATTACAACTAACTCTTCTGAAAGACAGTGAGCTTTAGCGAAAAGATTATATCCCACCCAGAATGTTCGCTTCCTCGCAAGTTTAAAGTTGTTAACTTCTAGAATCACCACAGATACATTTTTGAATTTAAAACATCACTTCTCTACATACTTTCTACACATATTTCTAGGCTCTTTACTTTCTTCTTTGTGTAGTAAAGGGTAACGAAGGAAATGTTTTTCTTGGCGACTTCTAAGATTCAATAAAAAATGTAGAGCAATCTTAACTGAAAATTTCAAATAGGTTAGTGTTTCAGCATAAATTTATACAACTACACGATGAAACGCGTTCATCCATAAACTAGTATATAAGAGTTTGAGATTTTTTTTAATTTTGTAACAGCCGTATTCTTTACCAATATTTAGAATTTGATTATGCTATATAAGCAAACAATCAAAAGTTGCTCTGTAGATAGTGCTTCTGTTCGTTCTATTAAAGTTGAAAAGTCTCAATTAATTTTTTTTTATCGATTATCGTAGTGTGTATAAAAATTTTAGTGAGTTGTACCAGAAAATAAAACAAAACAGAAGATGCAAATAAATTATCTCTATTGGCCTTCAAAATAATTGCAATCCTTTACTACAGATTTTTGGCAACGTACATAAAGCTTCTGGGAACTGCAACTAAAGGCTTCTGCAAACCGTTGCCATATGCTCTTAGTTCTTCTTTACGTGCAGGGGAGTCGTGAACTAACCCGTAGCCCGCGAAAAAGATTTTTACGCAACCACCAAAATAGTTAAAGAATCGTTAAACAACATTAGAAGTCAAAGTTACTTTTTCCAAGTTTTACAACTCTCATTATAAAGAAATTTAAGTTTCTCTTGCCCTCAACTTGCTGCGTGCGAATTCACAGGTGTTAAACATACGAATCCCAAAAACAACTTGGCAGCAGATGCAAATGGACTGTAACGCACATGCGCGAATGAGAACCACTATGATCAGCAAATCTGCCTAAAATTCTGTCGTTTGCAAAACGGTGCAATTACTTCGATAATAATAAAAAGATAGCCAGAACAGGAAATATGGGATAAAAATAAAATTTCCGAAATTTTCTATTTGTTTGTCTTCAAATAATGCGCACCGTGTCCAATTCCTTTGCCATAAATTCTTTAATTAGCTGCCCATCTTGCATGAGTATCTGGAATTCTGTTTATTGACGGCAAATCCTCCATCTTTGACCCATTTTCCACCCACAGCTTCCTTCCCATACACTTGAACCAATATTTTATTCGTCTCTCACTTTCCACAGCGTGTTTACCCTGATGGTCACATGTACCCCACCTTAAGCGACGCTTCTCAATGTGTTTCTGGTTCACTTACCATTGAGATATGCCTCGTATAATTTGAAGGAATAACGAAGTTGTGAAATTGCGATCGAGTCAAGTATTAAAAAAAGCTTCTAATGATAAAGCTGCGTCAAAATTAATTCCTAGCTTCTAAGATAGGCGCTCAGCTATTTTTTTATCTTGGGCAGATTCTAAGAAAAAAATTCCTGAGTGCCCTTTCATTGTTATGACTCATTAGCATAATCCAAAAAATGGTGGCAGTTGTAAAGCTTGGATTTATTATATGGAAGAATATTTGTCGGTTAACAATTGAACAAAAGGAACATTGGTTTTCCATGTTAAGAGACCGATGAACGCTGTGAAAACAATCGATTAATCTTACACTTGGGGGCACGTTTTGGAAATTGCCTCGCTAAAAATGGCCAAGACCAAAAATAACCTCAGATATTGTTACTAATGGTACAGAGAATTCTATTGTGATGTTGCAGGCGATCAGCAACGAGGGGAAGTAAAGAGGGTATTATAGTCATGCTGATCTTCCCACTTAATTAATTTATTTAATTTAGCCTGGTCTGCTTTTCCGATTTCTTAATGAAGGTGAAACTTAAAAAGATCAAAAGTTCAAGTGACTTCCAACAGCATTGGCGGTGAATTTGAAATTGAACATCTCGTACTTAAGTATCTGCGTGAATTTTTTGCTGCTCCAGATCTGAGCTGTGAAACGGCGGGAAGGGTTTGGCATTGTTTTTGTTTCTCCTACTCGTTCATGCATTAAAGCTTTTCAGAGCTTAATGGCAACGGCGTTGGTTTGTTAAGCGCTTTAGTGAGGATTTTTTCCTCTGCAGCATTTTAGAACGGTCGCGCCCGTTCCGCATTTTTCCCGCCTTGTAATTGAACTTTTATAATTAAATTAGATAGGACCGCGATAAGGCCAATAAAAATGGAATGCCGATTAATTATCCGGAGCATTTGCGCGGCCGGCAAGCCGCCCGCTGCCAATTCGCGCTTCATATTTGTGTAGCGGGCCCAGCGCGCTGCCCCATATTTCCATTTCTCAAGAGGAAGTTGCAATAAAGCAATTAAGTTTTTGCGCGCTGCGGCAAAACGCATGAATAAAGATTTGCGTGTGCGGCGCGCACAATGCGGCGCTGCGGAAAGGCTAATTTACGGCGACAATAAAATTCAAATCCGCGCGAGACGATTTCGGCGACTAATTCAATTGGCGCCGCTTCTAAGTGAGCTTTTAATATTTGGTTGCGGCCTGCAATTACCGCCGCGGTTTACATAATACGCAGATAAATTACGGCGCTCGTGACGGTAATCCTATGGTTCCCTGAAAACGGCAATTGAAAAATAAATTTTCCGCTCCGCTTCGCCGCGGCTCGGCGCTCGGGCTGCGCTCGTGTGTGGCGGACGTGTCATAATTTTATTTTAGGCGACATCTCAAGCAAACACTACATTCTTGAGCATATTGTACTACCATTACAAAGAAAAGTAAAAAGAAACTTAAATTAATTTTTAGACGTTAACATGCTATTCTTTTGAACTTAAAAATTGCTTAATGATAAATTACAATGAATCACTTATAAATAGAAAAAGAAGTTTGTTGGTGAGGCATTAGCCTCCGTCGTGATATGATTTTTCGAACTGAGAGGTTCAGGCTCTCTATGTTCATACTACTGACCGGTAGTCGCAACATAATTTGTGATATTGGACGATGTGGCAAGCACAGCGTCTTAGATGACCGCATTATGACCTCTTGTTTGAAGTAAACGCATGTACTCACTCACTGTATTAACTGACTAGACTACCCGCCAAGCATCTGCGACCAGGATTAAATCGAAGCTCGTCTAAACCGCAGCCAAGCGCTTTAGCTGCACGGTCACAGTGGCGCTTTATAAGTTTCATTATTTATATTATTAGTTAATCAATAACTAATATTTTTTTATTTAAGATTATCACAAAACGGCAGCAACAGTGGCGAATAACACGTGACCACAGAATATTATATTGAAGCAACCCAATGCGTTTTCATTTCCTATGGCAGTGTTGCTGAAAATATTGTTCGAGTCGTTTTACTGACTCATATTTCTCCTTATGAAGTGGCGAAGAGAAGCGGAGTCACTTACTAACTTCATGTTGTCCGTCCGTCCGTCCGTCCAAGCAATAACTCGAGAACGGCTGGGAATTCTGTTTTCACCAATCGACAGGTGACCAAAAAGGCTTGTTTGCTAGTGATTTTGAAACTGATCGGTCAAAGGTCAGCGTTAGTGCGTCGCCACTTCGCTATGCGTTGCAAGCTTTGCAGGTTTATTGATAATGTTCCTAGAAGAAGACAGTCAGTCCATCACCAAAATATCAAAAAAAATTACCTTTTATTTTAAAGTGCCATCACCATTCCATATGCTAAAGTTTCTTTTTTGGCATCTTGTGCTTAAACCACAATTGATCTGCTGTGACCAGACACTCAAAAAACGCCTTTGTACATTTCTATAACCTTTACTTCTGCTAAGTAGTGAGAGTACAGGGAATTCATTGGGCATAAACCTTTATCATCTCCAACTGCCCACGGATAATGAATTTGCCAGTATATTGAATGTAATCCGCCTATTTGCCATTAGGTTGTTCTTATTTTTTGGACACCCGCTTTTGATATGTTGCAAATAACTAACGCAAAACTTGCATAATGATATAAGCATTTCGCAGTCATATTAGACGAATAAAAAACTACAGCAAAAGCCAAGGGGACAAGCGATTTTTCTGCCGGATCAAAATATAAAAACAAGAAAGGCAGATTCGAAAAGAAAAGAATGCTTCGCTTATGATGAAATTTGGAGAAGAGTAGAGCAATCGGTAATAAGTTGTATAAGAAACAATCGGAGCGATTGTACAAAATTTTAAAACACTAGGTTTTACTGAAACTAAGTTTTCTTGCAACGAGCTAATGCAGCGGCTCACACAATCTGAGTTTTGAGGGAGTGTCAAATATTTTTGAACGCCCACGCAAACTAAGTGTGTATATAAAATTCAACAAGCGTTTTTGTTTGTAGTTGAATTATCAAAATTGATTTATAAGAAGTTGAGTTTGTCTAACTAATCAAAGATGGCTGATGATTTCTTTTATAACGTCATATCTTTAATATAACTTAAGATATAGATGTTAAAAAGAGATACAAAGGTTTTCCCAAAAAGTTAAATTTTTATTGGACCAACTGTTGGGATTAGAAGTGTTAAATCAAAAACAAATAAAATACATATTATTATCTTTTTAATGCCTTTTAATTACATTTAATGTTACCTGTGGTGAATACCTTTCTAACAAATTCTAGTCTGTTGCATCAACATTTCTAACGAAATCAGTTGTTGAATATATTTTCTGTCGAATTCAATTAGGGAACAACTTGTGCAATAGTAACATTTCGTTGATAGTCTAAATGTTACATAAGATATTTTAAACTTTTCTTATAAAAAAACATTTTTTCTTTTCTGTATTGCCTCCAAGACTTCAGTAAGAAAAATGATGCAACATTAGTTCATTGGCTCATTTTGGGTCCTCTCCTACCAATCCCATTCCTGCTTATTAAAACTCGCGCCCAATAATAGTAGTTCTAATAGTTTTAATCGTGTATCTCTAATACGACTTCTACCCCTAAATTACATGCTTCCTCTGAATTTCACTTTACTGAAGCAAATGTCGTGCAACATTGCATGTTCAGTTTTCTCTGAGATCGCATATCAAACTACTCCATTGCTATAAATAATGGTATATTTTGTAGCAAATTTACGGCTTTATTTTGAGGTCTAATATTACAACTAATATTTTTCCAAAAAATTTTATTTAAGAAAAAAACAAAATGAATGGTTAAAAATTTAGATTTCTCTTTTGTAGCAATAAGTGAATTCGTCATTCGAATACAAAATATCAATTTCAATAAAATCTTTTTAGTAAACTAAAAATAATAATTAATTTTTCTCCAAATTTGCTGCAAAAGGGTGAATATTGGAAGCGATAAATTTCCCCTCTTATACGGGGTTTATCAAGTGGAGTGAGGACTTGTCATAAAACTTAATTTTAAAAGTTAATTTTGATTTTTAAAAGGGTTGTTGAGACAATAACAAATATAGAGCAAGCCTATAAATAAAAGTTGCTCTTTATGTAAGAGAATATTTGGGTGACAACGTTTTCTTTTAGTTCACAGCTGTGGTTCTTGATGATTTTTCACCTTAAGCATACAGATAGACTTCACAAATAATTCTTCGTCTTTTAGAAAGGGTAAAAATATTCATGTCGACTTATTCAAGTCCCCCTATTTGACTTTTTAGTTGCATTCGCCGATTTTAAGACCTTACACCTGAAAATTTCTTTTCCGAATTTCAAGTTTTTGTGTGTATGGAAGTATTTATTGCTTATTTTCTTGGAACAAACAACTTGATTTTGTTTAGGTTTATATATTTTATTAAAGCAAGTATTATAGTTTATGAATTTTTGCTTAAATCAGATAATGTGGTTGGTGGCTTGTTCTATCACAGATCCCATTAAAATGGAGTGACTAGAAGATTTTATTTGATTTTATTAATTACGTATCAATAGAATCTAATATACGTCTTTTAACTTACAAAGTGTAAATGTTCTCTGATATTCCTTATTTATCCTAATGCGCCTGAACCCATTTACTATATTTAATGCAAGCGCACAAAGTATAAGTTTTTGGGTTTGTATTTTATATAATTATTTATTTTTTTACCTTTGAGCATCAGTATGAATCGTTGAAAAATAACCACTTTAAAGAATTCATTGAAGGTAGCACACAAAGTTCTGACAATATTACACAAATGACAGTTAAGAATGTTGTTGCAGCACAAAGAAGACTAACAGACTTAAATAAGTAATGAACATTGATAAGTAATCGAGTATCCTAATTAGTTCAATTAATTTAGTTTGTTTTTAAATTCATTTTGCTTGCATTTTCTTTTCGATAAATTATTCGCCAACAGCACAATTACAGTACATGTAAACTGTCGCGAAAATACTGAACCCAATCATAATTTAATGAAAACGGCTTGGCCAAACAGAGTGGACTGTAATGCACATGCATTAATAAGATCAACTTTACTGGTCTGAGTCATTTGAGAGTATGTAATTGCATTTGTAACGACTCAGCAAGTAGAGCAGTGCATCGGCATTAAATTTTATGGGAAGCTAGTCTAGTAGTTCGTGGAAACTAATCAAATGATTCAAAAGGCTTCCTGGATCAATGAGTGTAGTACGAATAAAAATTTGCTGCAAATTATTCAAAAGTGGCCAGGAATCTGTTAAAAATGATCCACATTCTGAAAGACCAGCAACTAAGAGAGAACTAGAAAATGTTGAACAATTAACAAGATGAGCTAGTCGCCCTACATGAAATGGACGAAAATGCAAATTATGGGGAGATTTAGGCCAATATGACGAGGTAGATATTTGCAATCCAACCTTTGCAAAATGTTTTGAGAGCTGAGAGAAATGTGGAGATCCGAAGATATTCTGAAGACGAATAATGTTACGTACAATGTTTTTGTATTTTTTGTTACTGCAATTGTAATTTTTGTATTACATGGGTCGTTACTGTAGGGTCAGACCACGTCAAAACAATTATTTTAACATATCTAAGTTACTTTTCGGGGAATGTACTATTTTAAATTTATTTTTTCATTTCAACAAGCACAAAATAAGCTGAAGTGGGTCACACGAAGATAGGTGATTAGTGTACAGAACTGTACTAAACTTTCGCAAATTTCACTGATCTTTGATGATGTGATCTGTTTATCTATAAAGAAAATAGTCCAGTGCTTCTTGTTGGCATACCCCTAAAGAAGTTTTTCTTCTATTATATTTTCTAGGGCAACTGACTACTGAGTATTATAGATGTGCTATACTTCAAGTGTGATTTATAGATGATTGTTATTTTTCATAAACAGCACGAAGTCGAACACATATTATTATGTTCAAAATTTATTTTTAAAACTTCCTGTCATTACGTTTTTAATATTCGCTTGGGACGAAGGTGATCTGTCATAAAACTAGTGAAATTTAGTTTAATCTTACAATTACATCACTATATCACAGTTTCGTATATCAACAACCTTCAGTACATAGTGATATGTCCTTTATTTTTTAAATAATTAAAGCTTTTTATCCATTTCGTCTGCCTGTCAATTTGTGACTTTTTGTAAAAGCTTGGATCTTTAATTTTTGCTTTTAGTATCTATGTATACATAATTTTACTTTCCTTAAATATATTATAACGCTAAAGATCAATTATCCTTGATTGGGTGTTATTTTATTACAGCTAGGAGTCTGGAGACTGCTTGTGAGTTCTACTTTTTGCAAAAAAGAAGGAAACCTTTAAAAAATTTGACAGTCTAAGTAAACGAGATTTATTAGTCTTTTTTTTCTTGAATGCTGTTATAGGTGTAAAACTCTAATTCATTTTGTTCTGTTAAAAAATGGAATAGCCTTGTTTGGCTCATTTTAGCATTACAATCGTTTTATACAATACATCTTAGACATCAACATTTACTTAATAATAGAAATGAAAATTTTACAGTTTGATGTACAGTAGTTTTCAAATTCTAAGAACATTAGTATTTGAAAATTATTTATTCGCTTAGGTTGAAGAATGTGGAAACCTAACGTTAGAACAATAGTTTTGGCAAATAACATCGGTCATGTCTTTTATTTAAAAGGAGCACATCATCTTGTTCATATCTTCCCCCTGTTATTCAAAAATTATTAATTCATATTTGAGTAGGTCTTTGTGTCCTATCAGTATACTCTAGAGTCATAGAGTCATAGAGTAAATTTGTTATAAGACGTACCACATTTTGTTTATATAATAGTTGTAAAACAATTACAGTTTAACTTCACAGCATTTTTGAGCGCACTCTATCTTAGGATAAATGTAAAGTTTATTAATTTTTTAAAGCTCGAAAAAGATGACCACTCGGTGCAAATTTGGGACTGTAAGGCGGGTGCTCCAAAACTTCCAATCCAAATTTGGCAACCGTGTTCTTTGTTAGTCGAGCAATGTGAGGCTTTGCATTATCACAAAACATAATAATAAACCCTTGACGATTGCAAATCTTTCGACCAAATCGGCTAGTTGCTCACAGTACAGCGCGGCGTTTACGGTCTAACCCTTCTCTGCAGCTCCCAATAAATCACACTTCGACGGCCCCAAAAGCACAAAGTAGTCACTTTTTTTGACAAAAGTCCTTTTTTGGCGTCGAAGTTGAAACTTCTTGTCGCCGATGACGTTGTTCTCCAAAAACGACTCTCGGTCGTTGCGCTCTAACAGTGCAGTCGCCACTTCAAGTCGTCGTTGCTTTTAAGTTTCGGTCAGTTCGTGTAGAACCCACTTGAACTTCTTCCAGACTCTCAATGGTTGAGTAATAGCAACAGAAATTCTCGGCCAACGTTCAAGTCGTCATGGACGGACTGGCTTCAGTTACTTCAATGACCATGTGACGCTCGACTTCTCGGGGACACCTAGACCACGGCTTGTCGGCAAAATCTTCATCTCCTTTGCAAAATTGACTGAACTACTTGCACGCCTTACGATCTCCAATTATTCCGTCATCGTAAGCCTCGCAAATCTTTTTGGAAGATTCTGATGCATTCAAGCCCAACTTCAATAGAAAGTGCAACAGCAAACGAATTTCGTCGTTCGACAACTCCATCTTGAAATAGATATGGACAAGTTACACACCAAAATAACTGCAAAAAGGCGTTTTTAAAAGATAACAAAATCATCCATAATGATAAAAAGTAAAAATGTTGAGCAAATGGGCACGAACTTTTCCGCCAACCTTTTATTAACTAAAAATAGTACATTGTACCTCTTTCAGAGCAAACACCATAGAAACTCACACACGCCTCTCAGCGTTTTCCCTATTCATAATATTCTGTAGTCTTGTTTTAAAATCGCAAATAACTGCTTTGACGTATCGACGTTGACGTCCTGGAAGATCTCAGACAGGCAGTTGCCCATTCTTAGTAGTCCGTACACGATCAAAAACTTTCAATGTTTTGCTCGTTGCTAGACTTACAGAACGCCAATAATTTATTCCATGCTGCCCTTATACATTATTCCAGAATCAACTAAAATTTGATGCTATACTTACTAAGTCATTACAAATTTGATATTCGTACTTACTCAAGGAAGAATTCCTAACTGACCCGGCTTATTACAGTTCACTATCACTGACTATGAATTGTTTTCATTGTATTAGCATTGGCTTAACACTTTTACATTTTTTTAATTGTAAAGAAAGTTAAAAAAAAAGATTTGAAGGAATCAAAGGGATTTGTTGTTATACTTTATTAATTAGTAACACGAGCTACGTAGTATGTCTATGCGGACGCGGGATCTCAGTCGACGTGAATGCTGTCTTGTCAGAGTCAAATCCCTTGTTTGATACAACGTTGTGTCACTAACTAGAGAGGCCATTAAAATTATTTTCAGGCCCAGATGGTCTGCTGCTTACGTGCGGCCAATTATTGTTGGAATCAAAAGTCCAGCTCAGGACTTGATATGCTCGCCGGAACATCTAGACCGCTTCCACTGCGCGAATGAGAGCTTGAAACTGCAGCTGCTTGGACGAAGAGCACTTGCAGTCGCAACTAACAAAATTGGTCTTACAATGTCTCCTCGTTTGAGCAAACAGTTAAAAATACTCACAAAATAATGTAATTTTTCTCTTTTAACTGGAAAGTATTTATTCATTCTAAATGATCAATTTCTCCTTTTTCCCTTTTTTAAATTGTGCAATTCGGTTAATATAAGATCAAAACCTTTTTTTAATTGCAAATGATAATTTTATTTTAATATGTTCTCTTTTTCAACTTAGGCCACTTCTTTTGTTCTATTTTACATAATTTTTGAAACACTTATTTAACATTGTCTACTTGCGCGTATTTAATTTTTTGGGTATAACAGTTACACAGAAGATAGTAAAGCAATTTTAGTGGTAAGGGGTAATTCCAATGAATAATAATGGGCTTGTACAGCAATAACTTTGAGTTATGGAGGCACTGTTTATCTTGCTTGTGATCGTGAAATTTTTTACTAGGCATCGATGTATTTATTTATCTTGTACTCAGTTTCTCTATCATTGTTAGTGTTAGAAACCATATAACGACAGATATAAGGCTTAGATTTTAAAATATTTCCTAAGTAATTAAGTACATTTATTATTGCACTTTACCTTTTGTTTGGTGTCTAAAACTAATTATCTGATTGCACAGATTCTAAATCAAGCTTTCTGGTACAGTAGCACAAGAAAACGCAATCGTGTGACAACTAGGCACGTTAATTAAGTTTTCTAGCTGCTTTATTAGACTATTAAGCTGTACAAATGACTAATTAGTGTTTAAAATTAGCCGCGATGCGTCTGCGGATGGGACAAACAGCAGTGGTCTTTAGAGACGAATATTTCCATCGGCACCGCCGGCACAGCTGCATGTGTCGAGAGGACATTTTTGTCACATTATTAAACGGTGTTAAAACCCTGAATTATAAGCGTTTAGGACGTAACATAATAGGATTTATCGCGGCAGCCACGCTCTATTTTCATTTTCGGGCCGAATTGGAGCGCCGACGGACACGCCGGCCGGCTCGGATTACTCTATTAGCATTCCGGGGCGCCGCGGAAAGCGCACCCCAAATTTGCGAGATGAGGCGGTCAGCACGGCGCAGCCAGCGCCAGTCCGATAGAATTCAGGAAACAGACGCCGGCGCGGAAAGACAAATGGCCCGGTCGTTCCCAATTGACAAAATGACTGGCCCTAAATCCCGAGCGCCACATAAGTGACAAACCTCCGGAAAACAAAATAAATCACGGCAAGACGCCGGCTCCCGTCGTTGGGCGCCTCGCGGAGCGGTTGGCAGGGCTTTGTTAGCTCCTATCCTTAGCTTTATACACTTCAATTGCACTTTTGTATTCACCATTACATTGCTCCAGTGAAGATCATAGAATGCAAGCAAAATAATAACACAAACAAAAACAAGGTGCAACGTAGAGTTCATCAGGGAGACCCGCTCTCTTCCAAACTTTTTACCTCAGCATTGGAAGGTGTCTTGAAAGAGCTAGAAGGAGAAGCGAAAAGTATTATTATAATCTATTTGAGATTTGCTGATGGAGTCCTGATAGCAAATAACAGGATGAACTGCAGTAGATGATCGATGAAATGGAATGAGAAATTAAAGAAGATAAAACTTGAGATAAATTTAAGTAAAACAATATACTTAATAAACAAAGTAAAGTAGAATCACAACCAACAAATAATAATACAAGAGAAAATAATTTAAAAAGTTCAATTATGCTGTCGAATCTCGGATAAAAAATTGAACACTTTAAAAATAACCTAAAGGTAGATCTGTAAAAAAGAATGCACTTAGTTGGTCATTTGGCAAATTATAAACAATATTGATTTTGAGGTATAACATACCAGATATAATAAAGGCAGGAACCTCTGACTAATATGTGTTACCAAGGCACCTACAGAACAGAAACGCGGGTATTCAGTAAGATCATTGTAAATAGATTACAAAAAAACTTAAAAAATGATGGAAGGGAGAATTTTAATTAGAGGAAAGTCTAAAGCTATAGATATCATACAATGAATATGTAGTCCAAGGAGTTGGGTTGGATACAATGGGAAAAAAGGATTCAAGGCCTTACTAAGGTTTTTAACTCCCTAGGATGCCTTCGCTAAAATTTTTCACATTTGGGACGTTAACAAAAAACTACAAAGAAGTTGATGCTTAGGCAAATATTTTTTTTTTTCAATTTTCGTTACATGCACTTTAACACAATGTCTACATACATTCAAATATCAATGAGAAAAAACTATTTGATCTAAAAATTTGTATTTAGAAAACATTTTTACGTTGTAGATATCTACTAATAATTTTTTTCAATAGCTTTTTGCCCTCTGCCGTAATCTTGTCATTTTGTATTTGATATGTTGTCCATAGAAATGCAAAATCTATAATTGTTTTTGAATAGATTGTTCTTTTTCCTACTAAGAATATTCGAGAATTAATTCAGTCATAATATGTTTCTATTACAAAAAAATTTGTAATTTATATCTTAGTTTCTACCAAAAGGAACTTTTAGCTTCCTATTTCTTGTAATGTTCTAAGTATTATGTAGAGTAATGACCTTTCTTGCGTCTGTATCTTCTGCTCGAAGCCCTTCCTTACTTCTCGAAACTATACAAGAACATTGTTATAAAAACATACCATTAATGCTGTTTCAAGTTTTTACAATGTTGCATTTGTTTGATACTGTGCATCCTTAGTCTGATCACTATAATAGAAAATGTCAAGTACTTCTTGGTACAAGTTGCATAATGTTTGTACGGACACTTAATTGGATTTTTAACAACATCTCATCTATTGGTTGAAGAACTGAAAAAGTTATAAATTTGTTGTTCTAAAAAAGAAATTCAACGGACTACTTACTACTCTCTACAGTTGCAAATCTATCTAGATGTAAGGAGTGGTATGTAGTCAGAGGCTTTACTTCTTTTATTCTACCCTGACATGTTGCTGTTACTTTGTAGTTTTATCCTCTACAGTTGTCTAAGGCTAACATTACTGTATTCGTAATCTCTTTACCTTTATGGCCATTGTTAGGATTAAACGTCAATAATTATAAGAAGGAGTTTCCAAGGCTGCTTAATCTGTGTGCGATATATCTGGGGTTGAGTCTACAATTATGGAACAATACTTGGTACTTATAGTCTATCTGTATAATAAATTTGTTGACAGTTGTACCCAATAAGTGTAAAGATACACCGCTTCCTTTATTTCTAAATTTTGCTACATGTTCGATTATAAAAGAATCGAATTTTGTTACCATTTTACAACTTCAACAACTCTTAAGAGAGCTGATACAAAGCTTCTTTCTTCTACTGTTCTGCTGTTTTACATTCCACTGTGAAACTCGACTTCTACTATTAAAATTTAACAATATACTCTGTGTTCAGAGCTTTTGTCATGATCGTTTATTATATGGTTAATTATCCAGTCAACTTTTTGTAACACAACTGATTAGTACAAAGTCTTTTTTGAGTGGGAATCATCGTTTTGTTGAATGCCAGTGTAGGTGGCCAACTTAAGAAGTTCATCGCTTAAGCACCAAAACGCCGGATCACTGAGTGCTACATTTGGTAGGTCTAACTCTTTGACAGTATTTCTAGAACTCTATGAGCTTGAAGCCTCATGCAGTTGTACATTTAATCCACTAAAATTTGAGTTTAGAGTCATTGAAATCGACAGCAAAAGTGTACGTTTTGGTATTTTATACATGGCATTCTGTTGTCCTTTAGAACATCTTCTGAATTCTGCTCTACTTCTTAATAAATTTTGACCATCTTTGCCACTCTCTGTTTAGTCCTTTCTGATAAATGAGATGTGAATTGAACAACAATTTAGCTCAAAGGTAACTGTTATTTAAAAGGGCTGCACTGCTGCACAATAAGTCGATTCAAGGTCTTTCTGAATGAGCCCACTTTTTTGCTTAAAAAACTCAAAATTTTGTCTTCCCTCTATCCTAGGATCCTAGACTGCAGCTACTCAGTCTGTGGGTTATTTCATTCTTCAATAGAATGACGACTTCAGAAAAATAAAAGAAACAAAGTCAGATATAAAAAGAATATCTGGTTATAGAAAACAAACGAGAAAAACAAAATGAAAACATTAAGGGAGGCTTACATCTGACGATGGATAAAGTAGCTAGTGATGATGAAAACTTCGCAAACTGTGGAACACCCATACAATAGGAAGTAGAATTTATGTTATCTGGTGTACTGTGGATTCCTGTGTTCCTACCTCTCTCAAAAGTGAATTAAGGGGGTTGTCAAAGTTATAATAAGTAGCTTTTGTATTATAAAAAGTTAATGTGTCATCCTAGCGGGAAAATTAAAAAGAGCAGTTGTGGCTATTGTAATTTTCCGGGTAGATTTCTCTATTAATTTAAAAAACGGATGAATATTGAGTTAAAAATTTGAATAAATAAATAAGAACAATAAAACTTTCATTTAACTCACTTTTTGATCATTTCTGTCATTTATCAAATTAGGAAAGTTTATATTTCTGACGTATATTTTTGGATAATATATAGAATATTGTTCATAAACAATTGACATCAAAAAAAGGACAACAAGAAAATTGGGACTTTGCAAGTTTCGGCCAGTAACATTTTCCAAATGTTATCTGCCTGCATGTAGGTTCATCTTATTCTAATACTAAAAAAGACTTAGCTGCAATCAAAAATCAGTGGTGACATTTAATAGTCTTCGATATTGAACTATACACACGAACGCTGCTTTCCGACCCGTCCTGGCGTAACGCAGCGCTTCGGACTTAAGTCACAACTGGATGCACACATGCACAGGCTAAGAACGTGTTGACAGTCGGCCCATCAACGTTTTCGATGTCGCCGTGGGTTGGGCCCCATTTACAGGCCATTTCCGCAAGCCCGCTGCAGCCGGGAAATTATAAGGTTACATAACGCGGGCGACGAAAGGCGCGCGGCCGAGCCCGCTCGGTTCCAGGCTCGCAGAAAAGCTTGCCCTGTAGATCCTGCTGGATGTGCTTATTACTGCAGGTGAGTATGTCCGCGAGCGCTGATTGAAGTGGAGGCATCCGGCGATTAGGCTCGTCTTGGAGGTTCGTTTGCGTTCTTCCATCAACGTCACTCTTGGTGAGCGGTTGTGATGCAGTCGCCTTCGCGTTACGGATTTGTTGTTATGCGTACGAATCGCCGCAAATATCAGGCGTAAACAAACGGGGGAGGCGAGCTGGAGAAGTAGGCGAATTAATTGCGTGCACCGGGAGGCAAGGCACGGCCGCGAGAGAGACGGCTGCTGCTTGGAGCAACGTGAGGGATAATTTTCTGTTCCAAATTGCTTCGCCAATTACTGTAAAAACTTTGCTTCTTACACTTTTAGTGGCTCATTATGGATTCGTTACATCTGATCTTGCGCTGCTGCTCAGTTGTTAGCTGCTGCTTTTTGATCCTTCAAACGAAACCATTACTAATGCCGTTCTTAGTTTTGAATTGCTATTAGAACTTCTAGACACTATAATACAATTGAGAATAGTGGTGTCCATTTTTGCTCACCCTTTTCTTTTGTTCTTATTTAGTGTGTTTTTCCACTTTCCTTCATATATGTACTGTTCTTGATCTATTTCAAAATGTATGGTGTAAAGTATAGTTCAACTGTAAGTGGTTCTACTACTTGTTGGCCTTGTATTGTTTTGTTTCGTTAGTGATATACATTATATCTTATATTTCGCTACATCGTTCTACATGGAAAAGATCTTAAAAATTCGTTACCAATTTGAATAAAAGTAAGTTATATGGACATATCTTCAACATTCTATAAAATGCAGTTTTAGAATTTTACTATGAAAGAAGTACGATATAAGGAAGTCAATAGTGTAGATTCAAAAAATTTCAGGTCAGTAACATAAATAAGCTAAATGAGCCGTGAGGTGAACGAAGAGAAACGCGGCTTCTGAGCGTTTTAAGTAGGGATACCCAATGAAACCTTCCACCTTCCTCTCCCGAACCGAGCACATTACACTAGAGCTAGAGCAGGACCTTTGCAAAATATATGATTATCAAATTTCTTACAACAGATATGCGAAATTTTGAACGACTTAAGGCACAGCCCAATAACAACACCTTTGAGAAACCACAAGTGTGAACGTGACATAAAAGGGGTAACTGGAAAGAATATTACAGACATCAGCGCAACTGGAAAGAATATTCGCACTGTTCGCTGTTTTCTCGAAGATGACCGCTAATAAACGGTTGTTAAAACTGCTTCTCAATCAAGCGTAAGTCGATTGTCACCGGAACAGCTGCGACTTTCAAATACAAAACTTTATCCTGCTTTACGACAATGCCTGGCTCTATACAGACTTCCAAACTGAAAGGAAAAGGAGGATTTGCTTGGTATTACGCTGAAACACCCTCGTTACAATCTGTATATATTATCCTGCAAATATTATTTGTTTGGATCACTAATAAGGCACTTCAAGAACAGAGAAATGGCGATAATAACGTGATTAAAAATTACCTATCAATTGGAAAAATCTGTTTCTAAGTCAGGAGATGTAGAAAAATATCTTTGTATATATTTTTAAAATGTTTTAATCGACAAAAAAATGTTATCATTTTACATTTGATTTATTCATGTATTGCGGTAATAAGTAAAAGGACAACTACTGCTTATATGCACATATACTCTAAAAGCACACGGTGTATTTTGATGAAGAAAGGATAAAATTTTCGAACCGTTTGGAATGAAATGCACAATAGTATTTTTCTTCACTTTTTTCTATAAACAGAGCTTTTTGTGGGAACCTATAGATACTAATCACTCGCAGAAATAATTATTTATGTAATTTTATTGCAAACTTGAAATTGTTTACTTTAAAATGCAATTCTTTGGTTTCTAGGACTAAACAACTGAAAGAAGATGCAAATATATTCATTCTTCTCACTGTATTGTGTTTATATGGTTTGTACTTAATATCAAAATCTTTCGGAAGATTTTCTCTACGAGAACAACTTCTGATTCATCTGCTAAATCAGTCAATTTAGTTTTCACTCAACGTCACAGCAAGCTTATGTAACACTATAATTAACCAATTGCTATAACTATAAGGAACAAATTGCATTTTTGTATTTTTACACGTTAGACTTTTAAGGTAGTTTGGAACGCCATGTTGCTATCTTAAATTAGAAGGTTACTTTTATTAGTCGCTGCATTCAAATAGATAGATAATTTAAAATCATAAGAAAGCTCTAAAAACTTATCCATTAAAGCATTAAAAGGGCTTTTAAGGACTAGTATTTTATGTGTATAGTCAGCTGATTTTTTGACTACCAGACACAGTTATTGAAATTTTATACTTTTATTATAGGTGTAAATTTAGTAGTATTTTACAAAACTGAGAATGTTAGTACGTTTTTCTAATACTTCTTAATTTTTTCAATAGTTTCCCCGTCATTTCTTTATTATCGTTATTGTCCTAAAATTTATTCTTTATTTCTGCTCAAAATTCTTCACAATGACTGTTTTTGTCTTTTGCAACTATCGTTTTAAGTCATTTTTTTGTACATGCATCTCCCTACTTTCATATCTTTCAGGTTCGTTTCTTCTTTTCTATCTTTTCTTTAACTGTATTTTTCCATCTTTTTGTTTTTATTTATCTTTATTTTTCCACAGACTTCCTCAGCTGTTTGTACTGCCATTTGTTTGAAAATATTCCATTTTTAATCTGCATGGTAGTATCCGAAAAAGAAAATATCAATACCTGCAAAAGTCAGCATAAAGAAACATTTAGAGCGGAATACCAATAAGAAGAAGAAGGCAACCAACGAAAGGGGGAACCTGGCGAGGAAGAACCAGAAAATTGAATAAAAAAAAGTATAAGAAGCGGTCAAAAGAACTAAAATCAAAAAAAGCAGTAGGAAGTGACTACTTAAATATAAAAAAACCATAACTACACCAAAGGAATGAGAAAAGACGTAATAATTTCTATGCAAAAAGAAGCAGCTTACAGAAAATATTTCAGATAGAAGGAGGGAACTAAACCTAGGATAAACATAAAACGCCCTTTGACACAAAGGTAGAATTATCTCATAAAGTAGAAAAAAATGTAGCGCCTAAACAAGAGGGTTAAGTAAGAATTAATTGCGTGGAATCAGAGGTATTCTTTATGGAGAAGGAAATAAAACAGGGCGACAGTATTAGCCTGTTGCTGTTTATCATATACATAAAACGGTCAAAGATAGCACACCAAAGACTTATATGTGAAACTGGAATTTAAATCTTAAATACTAACAAAATTTAGTTTCTGCAGATGAAATAGTGGGAGTGGCAAAAATCCAAGTGATATGCAACAATCCTTGAACATATTGACAATGGAAATGAAAAACAAGAGCATCGAATTAAATCCAGAGAAATGCAAAATACTGCATATAATCAAAACAGAAGTAAAATAAAAAGAGAAACATAACTTTAAAACGAATGGAGTAAAGCTAGAATGTGTAAGAAGTTTTGAATACCTAAAAATAACAATAAACAAAAATAGCAGAACATCAAAAGCTGAATTGCAGCTATATAACAATCAAAACTAATACATGCATCTGAAAGCTGCACCGTGGAAGAAAATCATAAAAGTCAAATAACTGTTATGGAGACGGAATATCTAAGGAAGATCTAAGGAAGCGAGAACAACATAATAAGAAAAACTTAGAAGTGTGCCCAGTAATAGAAACTATAAATAGAAGACAACTTAAATGTTATAGCCATGTAGTAAGAATAAATAAAGAAAGAAATACCAAAAGTAATAATACAAGGAAGACCCCGAATTAAAAAACAAACAGCAGCGGGTATTGGAAGAACGGCGGAAAGTAGAGATAAAAACGGTAGAAAATAAAGGTAAGAACGCCACAGAGATAAACACATAGTTTCAAATAGATAAATGGATGGAGGACCTTATGCTATAGAGAAATGAGTTAAAACCAGAAAAAAGAAGAAGAAGAAAAAATAAAACTACTTTGAATGTTATATGAATAACAGAGTTGATGGTACAAAGCAATAAGAAAATCTATTGGAATGGATGGAACAGATATAGAAGTTTAATTTTATAATTCTCTGAATGTTGATCGACGTACTTTTGGTATACGCCCAATTGCTTTCTATATGAAAATTTATTTTTCTTTACAAGAAACCGAAATTTATAAATTTTTCGCTAAATATACGTTCTTAGATTTTTAAGTTACATACAGCACAAGTTTGTAGAGAATTACTTGTAACTCTATCTTTGCCTAGTTTCTTTTCATTTAAGGCAGTTCTTCGAAGTAAAGCGTTTTTAACAGCGGTTCCGCACTACGCAAAAATAGCAACCTGCACTATTTACCAAATTAAAGGCGGCTCTCTATCAAAGAGAGCATCTGGCAGCACTGGCGCCGCAATTTTTGCATTTAAATAAAACACAAACGAAGCGGCGATGCTATCGAAGCGCCAACACGCATTTAGGTGCCGCCTCCAAATGGGATCTTACGGAAACGCTTCAAAAATGCGATTGAATCTGTATATACGTGTATACGAAATTGTCCGATAGCGGCGCCAATTTCACGCCATTTGAGTTTTCCGTGATATACAGAGAAGATCGACAGGAAGATATGGCTTTTGTGGATACAATATTGAGACAAGGATACTGATAAAAGTGGTTCGTTAGAAGTGTAACCATAGATTTATTGTTATAATTGGTTATTAAGGATTCTACAATATAAGAAATTAGCTAAGTAAATGAGAAATTTTCATATTGTATTATTGTCACACTAAGGACTATACGAACGTGCTATGCAAGAGCAATAAATAAATTAATAGTTTTAAAAGTATTAAATATCTCAAATTTTAATTCAATTAGAAATATTGCATTTTATTAAATTTTCTTGATTACAGAAAGAATAAGTAAAGTTTTAATTTGTTTTTGAAATAATTAAACCCAAATGTTCGTAGTTTGTTCGACGATTAAAAACTACAGTCTGTATGACGAGAAAATAACCGTCGTCATTTGGCAAAGAGGCGCCGCAGCGCCATCTATGTTAATTCCTTTGAATCTTTATTTTGTGCTCTTTTGCTTAGTGTATGGTTGGTCGGCATATTGTGGTGTTGATGTCAGTGAATTCTTTATGTCGACAATGAGTGCAAAATTCACAATGCGATACGGCAAAATTTATGCGGAAGTTGTAGGCATTCGTTAAGAAGTAGAAAATGATACAACGAAGAAGTATAACGCGATATGATTTACATCTGCGTTGTGCGTAAATAAAACTTTATAAGAAAGAAATTTAGGTCTCTCTAAATACGATTCGAGATCACCTACGTAAAAAACGCTTCTTTACGATCAATTTTCAAGAAATCTTTATTATCAGAGAAGCTGGGGAAAAAACGATTGGCTAAAGCAAAATTTGGATCGAGATTGGGGCAATGTTGTCTTCACGGACGAGTCTTCTTTCTGGCCATGGCCTTCTTTATCAAAAGCCTGGTCAGCGAAGAGTAATATGATTCTTCAGGGCACAGTAAAATTCGTTTACCTATGCTTGCTAAAGTCTGATGATAAGCTTTTGGTTCTGCAGAACAAGTGGGTGCTGCAAGAAGACAATGGCAATGTAGTGTGTGAAAGCAATAAAATAACATCACTACGATGAATGATGGCCGACAGTGCCTCCAAATGTTAATCCCATTAAAGATGCGTAGTCGCATATAAAAATGCTTAAAGGAAAGCCAGCGTAAACGGTAAAGTAGCTGTAATTTCAAATATTTGCCAAATGATTATGCAGAAAACCTCGTCAAAGGCATGGAATAGAAGGTGTGAAGCTATAATCAATAACGGATCATAATTATTGAACAATCTGATAAGAATGTGTTGTATTGCTGCAACTTTCTGATCTGAATAATAAATTAAAATATCCAGAGAAAAGAAATTGTTGTTCTACACTCTACTTTAAATTTATTTTAAAAACTTAATAATTACTTTAGTTGTAAAATAATAAACAATGAAATCAACACATGCACAAGGATATAAGCCGTTTAAAGTCGTGCTCATACCATCGTGACGATACAACCCTCGTTTCCTAATTACGGCAACCAAAACGCGGCCGATGCTCAGCGGCCACATTCCCTCGCCCTGGGACCAGATCAGAGTTCCCAAAAATTCATTACTAAATAGTACGAGATTATAGTTTAAAACATTAAGTTATAGCGACTCTGCTGTAGGTGAGGCGAGCGCAAGTTCCGGGTCGGCCAAGACGATGCTTGGAGGCGCGGACGGCGCGCAGCGCGCCAGTACCGGACTGCGCCGGTGTCGGCATGCGGCCACAAAGGCCCTGTGTTAGTCACACCTGCCAGCCGCCACTAGCACTCAACTAGCGAGTTGAACATCCACATACAATGATTTGGCGATATCCCTAATAACACGACTGTATTTACCGGTGCGGGCCGCACCGCCTGAATTTGGGTGGCATCGCCGCGCTGCCTTCAGCGCGAATCCGTAATTTAATTGGGGCGGCGGGAACCGAGCCCGGCATTATGCAAATGCACTGAAAGGCCGCGATTAGGCGCCGATTCAGGCCTAATGCGCTTGATTGGCGGTTTAATTGACAAATCCGTCTACTTTGCGCCCGCGATAAGCGCGGGGCTTTCGGAGCGCGTCCGAGCTTTCAGGTGCGATAGACAGGTACTTAGCTGGTCTGATCGGTTTTATAGAAAGGCGGCCGTTAATTGAATTAGTTTTCTCTGAAGGTGTTATGACAAAAATAGATTTAAAATGCTCTTCAAAATCTACTACGCATGCACTTATACTATACGAGGTAGTGCCAAAAGTTCCCGGCCCGATTATATTTCAGGAGCGATGAGAATAAAACAATAGAATTATTTTTCAATATAGTCTTCGTGTATTTCATACCTAAATTGGAAATACTTTGAAATTTTATCTGCAAAATGCTCCAAACAGCCTGCTGAAACTCTTCGTCGTTGTTAAATTTTTTACCTCAAAGGTTTTTCCTCACTGGGGATTAGGTCTCGGTTGTAGGGTGGACGGGAAAGCTCTTCAAAACCATAATTTTTTGCAGCAATTTGGTCAATTATGAATAGTTTGACTCAGCATGCCACTCTCGCTGTTCCCCTCCTCGACAACGTTTCGCAATTTATGCGGTAAATTGGCGTAACACTCTCCATCTAGCACCGGATTTCTGTCTTTAAATTAAAAAATTCTCTTTACCTCAAAAGATCATTTTTATTCGACTGAAGCACCTTTGCTTTTTTGTTTTTTATCCAGTCAGCACCATTCTATTGACTCCTCTTTTGCAGGGTATTATAGTACAGGATCACGGCTTCATCCCTTGTAACAATGGTTTGAAGAACTTCTTTGTTGTTGTGACAAAAATTTAAAAATTCCTCATAAAGGGCCACACGTTGCTGTTTCTGAAAATTTAGTACTGAGACTTAGTGATATTGAACAGCGTTTGGATAATGTGCGCGGGGATTCTTCTTTGTATTCCACTGTAAAAGAATGGGCAAAACAATTTCGTTTGGGCTGAGAAAACATTGAAGGCTATTCACATGCAGGTCGGTAGGTTTGAAGAGCTTTAAGAAGAAAACGTCACTTTCGTTGAGCGTGAGGTGCTTCAAGATAGCTTTTAAAAGTAACAGAATTGTGAGTAACGTTAGAGCTTTCCAATACAACCGTGCAGTGCTTTTCCCATGAGTATCTTCATGTAAAAAGTGCCAAATGGTAACCCCGACTTTTATCTAGAGTACAATGAGGGTTACATTATGTTTTCGTTTTTAAAATGCAACCTCAAAAGTATACTTTAATGGTGATTTGACAGCTATTTAAATGGATATATTTTATCATGATTAGACAACCGAAACCTCTAGGAAATCTATGAAAAATTTGTGTTCTCCATATATTTGGTATATACCAGCGTATTAAGGCTCTAAACATATTTAGACCATAAATTGAAGAAAGGGAAGAAGAAAGAAAAGAATAAGTGTAGAAAATCTGCAATATGCTTTTCCGAATAGAGTAATATGTTAAAATTTTAATTTTTATTAGGTCCATTTATTTCACTGTCGCAGATTTTTTAGAAAGAAAATTTGGTATACAGCACCAGTATTACTTGTATTTAAAGTAAGTAATTTATTATTACCTAATAAAATAGAAGGTCTCGTTTCAGTTCTTGTCGTAAGATAACACAAGATTAGTGATAAGGATAATTACAAATAACTTTATAAAAATTTTAAAAAAAAAGTATGCGGCCATATATAAAAACCACCACAGCTTGCAATAATAAGGAATAAAGCTATTTGTATCTTTTATGAGGGTAATGAAATGAAAGACTGCGACTTTCAGTTAAAAAATGATTTTATTTTTCTACATAATCTCCCTTGACTTCAAAACACTTGATCCAGCGCCTCTCCAACATCAGTATTCCTTCTCGGAAGTGAGAATCTGGAATATTGTGAAAATATTCATCAACTTCTTCATTAGATGTGAAGCGCTTCCCAGAAACAAATTTTTTTAAGTTTGGGAACATATGGAAGTCTGAGGGTGCCAAATCAGGAGAATAGGGGGGATGGCCGAGCAAATAATAGCCCAAATCCCGGAGTTTTCCCATCGCCAACGCAGGTGCGTTGTCCTGGTGAAAGATGATTTTTTCTTCTTCAAGCCAGGCCTCTTCCCGCGAATTGTGGCATCCAGCTGGTCAAGAAGGTTGGAGTAATGTTCGCCTGTAATTGTTCTGCCTTTTGCAAGATAATCAATTAACAGGATCCCTTTTGCATCCCAAAACACGCTGGCCACCTCTCCGGCAGATGTGATCGACTTCGCTTTCTTTGGTGCTGAACCACCGGCTTCCACCCACTGCTTGGACTTGCTGTAGTGGTGGACCCATGTCTCATCCATGGTGACAAATCGCAGCACAAAATCGATCGGATCCCTGTTGAATCGGTCCAAAGATTGCTGCGAAAATCGTTTGCGCATTTGCTTTTGACCGGCATTCAGCAAATGCGGCACCCATCTTGCGCAGAGCTTTCACATCCCTAATTCTTCGTGCAAGATGTTTCGCACCCTTTCTTCCGATATCCCCACAGCCTCAGCTATCTCACTCACCTTCACTCGCCTATCGTCCAACACGATATCACGCACTTTTTCGATGGTTTCCGATGTGGTTGCGGTTTTTGGCCGTCCTTCACGTGGGTCATCTTCGAGGGATGTGCGACCACGTTTAAATTCAGCTGCCCACTTTTTAACAGTTGACATGGAAGGAGCCGAGTTCCCGTAAACTTTTGTCAACTTCGGATGAATTTCCTTAGGGGTTAATCTACCCAAAACGAAGAATTTTATAACCGCGCGATATTCAAGTTTATCCATTTTAACAAAAAACATGCAACATGTCTACTGAAAAAATTCGTGAAAACAAACTACTTGAGCGAACAAGTTGAAACTAGTCATACGACCTAATGACACATGCACCCAAGCAGGAAGCATAATTGTTTGCCGATTGCAGCACCATCTCTGTGTCAGGCCGAGAACTTTTTACCTTACCCTCGTAGTGTTCTCATTATATAAATAAGTTACAAATGAAATTATCGAACAAATTGAATAAAATGTTACCCTTAATTATGTCAAGATTATTAAGTGCTGAAAATATTCTCTTTTGAAGACTTATTTTAATCAAACTGCATAATCTTCGATCTATGTAGAAGTCTCTTTAAATTAATGTGTGACAAAAGTGCGACAAGAACGTCCCGTCTGTATTTTAGCCGAATGGGATGGTGTATGCATACGCCATAAACAGATAAATTTCTTTAAATGTATTCTAACACGCTTTGCAAGTTGCCTTGCTTCAGGTGAAGCAAGTGGTATTGTTTGCAATGAATGCTGTTTATTGCAAAGAAATTTGAATTCCTGAGGCTTCATTCCGAAGCTTCGCAAATTGAGTATTGCAGCCAAAGTATATTACTTGCATTAATTTTGTGTAAGAGTGAAAAGCGATACTAAGAAAAAATTGACCGTGAAATCTTTACTCACCAAAAAGCTCCTCAACAACATTTATGGGCATAAGAATATTTAGAGAAAAACTAGAACTGTCTTATATTTACTGACTAGACATCCTTTTAGGTTCGGCGTACTATGAAATGGTTTTGTTTGTAAGCATGAAGAAACTGTTTCATTGCTAACAGATCGCTGAAAACCATGTAATAATTAATTTGGGGATTTTTAAGTTAATGGAAGTTTTCAACATTAAATCTCTTTACAGAGACCTTAAATGCGGGAGTGATTAAAATATGATACGATCGGCTTGCATGTGGTTTGAAACTGATAATAAAGTGCGGTAGTTACAAGAAGACAACAACCCCAAACTTTGCAGCTGACTTCTGGGAAAGGAGAAAATTGAATTAATAGATTGAATGGTTAGGTTGCCATGCAATAAAAATTGTCTAGTCCTACATCAGATGCAGACTACGAAAATTATCCCGACGGATTCGCAGATATGGTGCTTGCCTTATACTACAAACATAGCCTTTAGTATGCGTAATAGTTGTCATGGATAGTAATGGTAATTAAACATCTTACTAAGTCACAACCTAACATTGTTATATAAAGACCGCCTTATAAATTGTATTTAATTTTATTTATTAAACAGAACTTTTTCTAAAATTGTTCAAACGTTCTTGTGGAATCAAAAATAATTTGTAGCAACTGTAAGTTAATACTACTAATAGAAAAAATAAAATATTTACTAAAATTGAAGAAAGTTTGTTATTACAGAATCAAACTTTGCAAAATATGACTTAATTAAAAACAAAATTACACAAAAGTAGCAGAAAAAAGTTAAGTAACTTAATAAGAAGAAAATTAAGAAAAGGTTTTTATAAACACCTCGAGCATACAACTGAACAAATAATAAATGAAAAAGTGGAATTTAGGCGATTTGCATATGTGTAATAAATTGCGTCTTTATACAAACGTAACGATTAAATGGTAGGATTATTAATTAAATCTTCTACTTTTACATAAGCAAATCGTGTTAGTTATTACCTAAATTGGAAACGATTGACCTGTTGGCCCAGAACAAATTTGCTAAAACACAGTCCGTTTCTCTACTGGTTATTTGGTAATCCTTTGTGTTATAATAATTTTATTACATAAACTCTTAGGCTACTAAAAAGTTTTCCTTTGTCGAGTTTGAAAGTTTATTGCACTATGTAGGCCTGGGGTTTTATTGAGTTTTCAAAGTTCAACAGCCATTTAAGTATCTATTTCAATATTGAAGTAAATGAAATTGGTATTTGAATATTCGGGTAATCAAATTGGATCATATGTAAATAAAATAGTTTGGGGTGTTTGTGGAAAAGTTAACTTTCCATTGAAATTAGTCCAGTTACACACGCTTTTATTGAAATATTCGAATAATTCGATAATTTCGATTATTGGGCAATTCAAACGCACGTATTCCAACCGCAACTTATGACGTATTTAACTTCGATATTAGAGCTTTAATTGAATGTATTATGTTGGAAGTATATAAAACCTAAATTAAAAATATTTCCCCACAATTTAAAAAATATATCTGTACATCTTAGACAGTTTATTTAAAAAATATTATAAATAGTAATATTTTTAATCAGTTTAAAAACAGTAAAATAATGAGATCCTATTCAATATGTTACGTTTGACCATATCTTAATTTTTGGATTATTAACAAATCCTGACGAAAATTAAAGTATTAGATGTATGGAATAGAAAGAAAGAGTGAAAATTCATACTAAAACAATAAAATAGACGTCAATTGACGTGTTCGAGTTTAATGATTCCAAATTTTTAACTTTTGTTTAATATTTTTTAATTTGCTGCAGTCTTAATTTCAATAGCTAATTTTATTTTATGAACAATTCGCAAAAGTCGTCTAATCTAAAACAAGTGTTAAGAGCAGTTTTGTACAGTCAGGTGAAATATGCGGATTTTAATAATTTAAAACTCCACGAGCTGGTGCAACAGACGAGTAAAAACGAATTCAGTTAATATTTCTAATGTTCAAACGCTTTCAAGTTGCATCAAGACATAAACTGTTACTACTAAAACTCAAATGCAGTGCTTACGATTTTTAAGGGATTTTATAAATGGAGTATTATACGGAAAAGAATGAGAGACATAAAATTAACAAATTAAATGAAAAATGCTCATGTATCTAGCAAATTGTAAGTAAATACCTATTGTAGTAGAGAAAATCGGAGCCGGTAGTAACGAAATTTTATTTTTTCCAATATTTCAAAAATTCTAACGAAAGTAGATCTGTTGTCTACATCATTAAAAGAAAATGCTGCAAGTCTATTCAAGCCAACTTAAGCAGGTTGTAGCACTAGCTACTAATTGTAATGGTCTGTTTATATCACATTTGTTATTTCACCCTTTATTTGTTTAAGACAAATTAGAAACAATCTGTTTAAAAAACCAAACCACCAACTGAGGTTAAGAAGTTAGTTTTGCAAAACTTTAAAATTGTTTGGTATGAAAATTACAACTGTGACAAATGTAAAAATATCCTATACTTGCAGTATGTATAGGACACAAACTGTGGTCAAAGATAACAAATTTACTATCTCTTGATGTGCTTTGATTTGAAGCGTTTGATGCACAGTAACCAAAGTTAGATTGTACGAAAAAATTTCTTTCTTCTATTTTTATTAATTTGGTCTTTTTAAGCTTGCAGTTTTTCTGTTCTTTCTCTAGGGCATCCTTGTTTGATGTAAAACTGCTGACTTTCTTTTTCTTCGGCCTTTTGTGGATGGTTTTGTTTTCTGGATTTAGGAAAAAGACGTATAATTTTGTTTGCAACACATTTTTGGAAAGTTGACCGATTTTGAACTATTAACAAGCTGAAGTAGGTGGTGTAGCGACAGATGGTGCAAGAACAGATAGTTATACATTTGCTAACGGTTATCTATAATTGTATCAGGTTAACAAGCTTTTATTATATTTATAGGAGTAACTGTTTGCGGATATTGTATCTGATACTAAACGTGTTCCGTTATAAATCGTATTCTTGACAGTCATTTGTAATCAGAAAACTTGAGAAATTGAAAGATATCAAAAGGATCATTTACTCTTTCTGTCTAACGGCTGAAGTTGGTGGGGGCAAATTAATAGAAAGGAATTCTTTTAGCAAAAATAACGGTTTTATTCCCAAGCAACTATTCAAAAGTAGTTATACAAAATTTCGGAAAATGTATGTACGTAACACAGAAGTATTTCATTCGGATTTCGTCCATAGCTGCCGCGGACATCTTCAAAGAAAATCTTTAAAAACAAAATAACTGTCACATGCGTTTTCGCATTTATACTCGTACGGTGTGGTAGGGGTGAGTTGGGGGACCGTTGTTGACGTCATCAGGATGGTAGATAACGTAATCGCGCTAGCTGAGACGTCAATCGGGTTATTTCCGGTAATATTAAAAATAATTTTAACATGGACGACCAAATTTGATTTACCTAAATCTTTGTTTATTGCTTTTAAGGGGCAAAAAACAGACCGCGATACAATGAAAGAGCGAGTGATGCCAGAAAACGCCCGGGACAGTCAGTTAATTTTTAGAAGATTTTCTTCTGAAGATGTCCGCCGCAGTTGTGGACGAAACATAAAGAGACCACCGCCTAACAACCCGAAAAGTATTCGCTATAGTGTTTACAGGAACATTAAAACTAAAAGTACTTTTCTTTCACTTGACATAATCTTTACAATCCGTTCTTTTTAGCACTATAATCATTGTAACTCTTTGAACTGTTATTATTTTAATTTCAAATTCCAGATACAAGCTGCTAAAACTTATATTCGTATCTCAAAGTTGATAGTAGAAAAATAATAAGACAATATATTTATTTTAATTATTTACTTTAACAAAATAATAAAAAAAATCCTCTCACTTTTTTTTATCAGATATCTCGAATTTTGATGTTACCTTCATAATTTAACCTGCATAGTTTTGTAAATTCAAAATAAATTTTGTAAAAGTAAGTTGAGGCTAGTTCACTTGTTGCTTAGATTGTTATTGATTAAAAATAAGTTTGCTAATACACCTAACATTTTGAAAATTGATGGTACTTCCAACGCCTTGAAAATTCTCTATGAAGCATTACACGTCATACGCTTGAACCTTTAGTGGTTGATTCGTTTTTCTTTAAATATGGTTAACTGCTGGCGTTTTATCTTTAGATGTATTACTTGTGTGTGCATTTTAATTTCAAAATGAAAACAACAAGAAGTAATGTAGAGAACCTGCATAACCTGCGGGTAAGCTGTAACGTATTACAATTTGCCCCAACGTCAATGCTTTTTATTTTTACTTTGCAATAAAAGAGTTAAGCAAGATTTTGTCAAAATAAACATTCATAACTATAAAGTGCTTGAAAAATAATCACGCCACTATTACTCCAACACAACAATGCCCTTACGCTGGTTCATAATTCAAACTAACCTTGAGATACAACAACAAATGGTTTACATGCTGTTTTGCTACCATAATAATAACGGAATGTTTGTCTGAACGACACTATATTTCATAACTTATTTTCTTTGAAAATGTGGCTTATGTTCCTTTTTGCTCTGAATCTTTCAGTTGGAAATTATGTGCATAGGTATCTAAACAACGCTGAAAAGACGCGGTCAACTTAAATATAGTACTTTCAGATAAAAGGTTTAAAACAGAAAATATATAGATGGAAAATATATAAATAACCAAACTACAACAACCTGTACAATTTGACACACTCTCAAAAAATAACTATCAATTATAAATTTCTTCATAGTTACAAAACAAAGGTAATAGCAAAAGGAAAAGGAAATAAAGAGAGTCGAATAACCATAAAAAAGAGAATAAAGATCACAGGCGTAAAAGTGTAAAATACATAAGAGGCATAATTCCTATATTATTATGGTATTTCATTTTTAAGAAGTTATCACAGAATTTTATATAAACTTTTAAGCTGACACACTTGAAATGTGTTTAATTATTTTTTTTAAAAAGAAGTTTGTGTTAAAGGATCGTTTCTATGGCAACAAATTTGGGTTTCACTAAGTTTTTTCGGTTTTATTTTGAGATATAGAAGAAAAACATTGGGTTTGATATAAAAACTAAAATAAGCAATCATGTTTTGGTGTAGAAAACAACAGAATATTTGTATTACTAAATAAATATCTAATAAGACACCCTCTAAAATTCTGTGTTGTATCTGAAATACATTAGTTTTTTCCAAGTAAAATAAAAATATTCAAAACATCGACCACTTCCTTCATTGTATTTTCAATATCTTCTTTCAGTTCATAAATTGTGCAGTAAACTTTATCTTCGAGTATCCCCATAAAAATAAGTTCATTGGCGTATGGTCTAAGGACGCGCGAGATTCAACACAAGTTTGTTAGAAAACCTACATGACCCTAAATTACGAAGGTATTGGTGAGGTGCTTACACCGCATTCTCTGGTAAGTTCAAATTATATTCTACAGCAACATGAGAATTTTTATAAACCAATTTGATATAGATGTTTCAATTTAATGTAAAAATGCTGAATTTTTCACGTATTTGCCGGGGTACTATTCGCAAAATTGTTTGTAAGTTAATAATCATTGCATTTGTTATTATTTAAAAAGTAAACATACCTTTTAGACTCTCAAAATATGCATTTGTTCTAATCCGCAACTAATTTATTTCTCTGTTCACCCACTACTATAAAAATAATTTTGGAAATTTTTGGGTCCACTCTTTCTTACATAAATTTTATATCCAATATGCATTATGAATTTAACTATTTTGCCACTTGCAGTATATCTATCTTTGCATATGTGATCTAACCAAAAGTATTGAGCCATATAACACATTTTGTTATAACACCGGTTTTTATTTTAGGGACAAACCTCGTACATCTTTCCACATTAACATCGCATACAGTGTAATAGATTTTATTACAGATTTAATCTGTATCTTTAATTTGTATTCTTAATATTATTTTAGCCAATCTTGCGACCAGTTTTAGCTAAATATTATGTGTTGCAACCGTACTTTAATAATTGTTTTTAAATATTACACTTAAACAAAAACTTAGTTCTTCAGAGATGTTTTATAAGCTAAGATCTTAATTTTTATAATTCTCATATATGTAACTCTTCGCCCTAATGGTAACAGTTGAACGTAATAGCATTGACGATAGCTTAATGCTTAACGTTTTATTTCAATTTCGTTGGGCGCAAGTAGTAAATTTAATTATCTCTTTCTCTCTCTTTATGAGTCAAATTTTAAATTACTTGTAAGTATTTGAGATCCCCATTACAGTCTATTGTAAGATTGAGTTAAAAACGTTTTATTTTTTTGCCTTTTTGAATTAAATTAATACTAATAAATTTTTACAGTTTTTATTTAGTATCGAAGGAAAACTACCTTGTCTTGCTTGAACTGAAATTTTGACGGTTATTTTAGGAATTTTCCGTGTATTAATTTTCAAATCATTAAGCTCAGAACATGTTCTTAAGCGTAAGTAGAGAAACAATATAAAAGAATATTTTATTCTGCGTTACCCTGTAACTATCGGTTCTACTTGGTATGAAACAGAAGCGCAGAGCGTTCCACGGGGCTTTCGCCTTGCTCCTCAAGCTTGGAGATAAGGTAATCATCATTAAGGTGCGATTGCAAATAAGATGCACCAAGTGGGTGTAAAAACGCTGCACGCTGGATTCATTCCCATTCTAGGAAGTCGGGAATCGCCGGCCCATTACGCGCGGCTGCAATTAGCGTTTTAATGCATTGTTATTTGTAAAACTGCAATTAAATGCGAACACCTCGAAATGGTGGTTACGTTCAAATGACACAGCGTAGAGTTTTCAGTAATTGCTACTGGAATCGTAATAAAATGCCATTCGTTGTTGCAAAATACTCGTTTGGATAATGCCCAGTTCGAGCAGCGCCGCTCTTGTCTGCCTCCATTTTCTTTGCGTTTCTTCTTATTCTCGGCGCAGGAGTGCCCGCTTCGCCGTTTTTCGATCATTACGGCGGGAATGCGTTTCTGAATAATAAAACTGCAGGCGAATGGTTTGGGTTTAACTACGCACTAATTGAACGTGGATGCTCCCCACCAACCGTACACTGCAAATGTGGTTGGAAACCATTTTAATTTGTAATCTGCTTTGTAAGGAACAAATAAAATTCTTCCAGTTTAAAAGTGTTAAAGGCGTAGTGTAGACTCTGTGTAATGTGATGCAACTTTTATAATTAACATGTAGTAATTTATTATCAAATATATTATATTATAGTGAAACTGTGCGTTCTTTATTAAATGAGAATAGTTGTCGTATTATATATTAAGATACTTTTAACAAAACTTTGCGAAATGATATATAATATTATATGGTTTCTCAAATTTTTGGAAAAAATTTGTTGATAAAAAGTTTAATCCTTGTTTTAAGACTAGTAAAAATTGTTTTAGTATTCTTAAGAATTTGGCACTTTCTGGGTGATTAAATTAATTATAAGATATAGAAATGTAAAAAATTGATTATTTTTGATATTGTGAGAACGATCAACTTTACCCCGGATGTTTCCCAAAAGTTGTACATTTTTACCTTCATTTTTAGCCAGATACTTCTCATTTTTAAGTTTTTCCAGAGAAGTTTGATAAAGTAAAACCCTGATGTGCTTTCATGCAATTTTAACACTGAAAACTAAAGTTTTGTTGGTCACAACTTAAGATCTTTATGTATACAAATTTCTCGCAATATCCTGCCAAAAATTACTGTTCTCAAAGTTTGTTAATTTTAAAAACGGATTGTTAACTCAATTAATAACCATCAAAAGCAAACGTCGATAAGTGTTGTTTCGATTTGTTAAATTTCTCAGCTATTATAAAGTACATTGTTGTACCACTAAAATTCCGCACTAGTAATTTTCATACATATTTTTTGCGTATTCTCTCTTTATAGTATCTAAAAACTAATTTTTTTATTATCAGTTATTTTCCACTATATTTTTAGACAGGAAAAGGCAATAAATAGACAAGAATATATTTGATTTATTTGAACTGAGTAAGTTCTTATGGAAGAGAAATAGTTTGCATGGAAGAAAAGCGAAAACTAAATAGTCACAATTATTTTGATAATGCTTTAGTTTCAGATGAAGATAAAAAAGTATTAGAAAACAGGCTAGTCAAATCCGAAAAGTAACATCTAAAAAAATTCATTTCTTTATAAGTAATCCAAAATATATATTAAAATTGATGTAATATAACTCATATAAAACTAAACCTCCTTAATAAAACTGTAATCATCTTTTAGCTCGTTGAATGGTTCTATTATTCTACAGCTTAAAAGTTATACTAACTTACACTCATAAAAAAAATTAGCTTCAGAAGAAATACAGAAAAATACTAGTTAAATAAACATCATATAACTGAGTTATATATGAGTTCCAAACTTTTGTAGGTATCTATTTATTTACTGTTAATCAAAAATAATCTGTTAATCAAAAGATATCGTATAGTTACAATTCTAGGACAATTTACCATTTAATGACAAAACGCCAAGAAAACAGAAACAAAAATATTTAAATTTAAACGGGGCTTTTATCTTATAATTGCTTGGTGTCTGTAAGCTCTACCCCTTTCTAGTTTTCACAAAAATCAAACCTGGTGGATTCAAAACGGTTATTACTATAACACAATACTACTATATATGTGCTTAATTTTATGCCAAATATAGCGAATATAATTTTCTTTCGTAAAGGGCTATTTTTTGTTTCTTATAAGCCAAAACAAATAAGTAAGCGTCCTTGTTATCTTTTGTGCGTAATAAATTCAAAACGAAAATTTAGAAATAATTAAATAAAATATATATAGCATGAAAAGAGTGAATATTGCACCGATCAACCCCTAGGCGATTTATACACATATTCTTTTACAATCACAACTTAAAGGTTTTTAAAGAGTTTGGTTCAATATTTTTCCGAGTTAAGCTACAAAATCAAAATCTTTTTTGTGGGTTAAAATACTATCCAGTCAGTTAAACAAAAAGTACTGCGTTTTTGGTCTTTTGCATTTACATTTACATTTGAAAGTGAAGAGAACCTGCAAAGTGCCGAGGAAAGAGGTTCTTTATCAAAATTGTCTTGATACCGTATTTAGTTAACGCGCATGTATCAAAATTATTTTAATTAATTTGTTACTAATCGCTGTACCAATCAAAAAGGTGCAGACATTGTAAATAATTTTGACAAAGAAATATATTAGCCATTTTAGCTTCATGAGAGTTCTGAAAAAATACCATGGATATTTGATTCTATCGATAAAATTATTTTGATTAGCAGCACAATTTAAATAAACTGGGACTATGACTACTATTGGAAAAATTATGAGACTCTATTTTTTGTGGTAACAGCAGTGGAGTAATTCATAAATAGGGAAGGCTATAGATCAACATGTCATATTTTATAAGTATAGAAATAAAACAGAGACTATGTTCCTTAAATATAAAGTACACGTCTGTTATTATTGAAGTATTGTCAGCTAAGAAAATGACGAAAAAAGAAATTTATGTAAAAAATGTATTTGATTGCTAAATATACTACCAATACTAAAACTAAATTAAAAATTGGGAGATATCAAATGATTGATAAACGAAATGTAACATGTAGACTAAAGAGTAGCGAAATATGTAAAATCAGTTATTTTTTTTATGGATATCTTGGAATTTATATAGTAATTTAACAATTTTAACTTAAAAAGCTTAATATTACTCTCGCATTGTTCACACTTTTAGAGATCAGTTATTTTGTGGTACCAATAAAGAACTGCCATCCAATCCAAAGTTACCTGAAAGATTAAGTGTGTATGAATAAACTTGAAACTATGAAAGCATTAAAGGTTAACATACACAACTACATTGCAGCACACTAGCAGAAATGTTGCAGAAGGTCTTGAAAATGCTTTAAAACTATTGCGTCACACAATGTAATAAATTATCCTCATCCAAACCGAAATTTCGTTACGCGACAACATCGAACTATTCCAATTAAAGAAAAGCAGAGAAGGAAAGCAATCTCGATCTTATTTGCTGAATAAAATATCAAATGCGTGCATAATATTGTCTATTTTAATTAATCCTAACTTGGCAATTTAATAAATAATTAGAAAGATCTTGAACACACTATTAGCTTGCTTTTATTATTCATAATACAGTTAACAGGGCAGATTTAGTTTTTTCAGTTGTATTCCTTCATTTTGACTTAACTTTAAGATTAATTAAACTCTGTTATTGTACTTGTTTAAAAAGCCCTTTTGCAGATATAACAACATAATTGTTTTAAATTGTATTCCATAGACCGTGGCCCAATAAACTACGAAACTTGAGCAAACCGGGTCGAATAACACTTCTGTATGTACTACCAAGAGTTTACCTACACCAAAGTTAGTAGATAATTAGAAAATCCCTCAATTTCGAGATTGGAACCCATTGATCACAAGATACTTGATAACCAAGGAATAATTGGCGTTAGGCATAATTAATGGACCTTTTATGGAATCCCTTATATCGGAATAAATTATTTTACAGTACTTGCGTAAGAAGTGCAACCCCCTACTAAATTGAGTGGATAAATCGTAGATTACTGTTATGTTGCATTGAGAACCCTTATGGATGGCTGTGCTTGCAGCGTTATCTTCCAGTCTAAGGATTGTAAAAAAATGCTTAATTACCTATGGCAATTGTAATGAATAATTTGAAGTCGAGTATCCAAAATGCTAAGTACCTCATCACCTCTGTGAATATCCAAACGTCACCGCAACCTATATATTCGCTACGCGAGCCGGACTAGGTGTGACTCAAACTTAATGCTAGTAGAACAAGTCATCTCTTCGACAAACAAAAAAAGTAAACTCAATACCAAGAGCTCATTTTTTCCTCTATTGCTTTATTTGTGTGAACGTTCGCTTGCCTTGCTTTCACTTTTCTTACTATAGCTAAAGGTAGCAGACTATTTTTATTTTTACTTTCGAAAAACAGAATCAATGTTACAGGTAGTATGCAGAATCAGAGAATAACAATTGAGAAATATAGACAATGTAAAACTAAAAGGAAAATACAAATACGTGAATATTACAGAGAGCTAGAAATGAAAAAGTAACGGCAATAAAATATTTTATTATTGTACTTTGATCATAACTTCTAAATAGTAACAGAAAGCTTTAAAAGATCCCAAGATATCAACTCTTCGATGCTAAAACCTAATAACACTTAGGTAAGATCTAACATAGACTTTGTTCATCGATTGGCTGCTGCATTCTTTTTTTATGATTCTTTCATGTGAGATAAAGCTATCGAGACGTTCCTGGGCACTGCGTAATCTTCATAACAGTTTTTTCACTTATCGAAGTGCGATCCAAGCTATTAAAATTAAACGAGCGAAAAGGTCCAGGTTAACTGGCAAACTACTGAAGGTGGTAGCAAAAAAGACATCATTTTTCTCAACAATCTATAATTGTATGATGAGTATCTTGTATTATTCTATTTTATAGAATTACGCACACGTTTCCCAGAAAGGTGCCAGGACAGGTAACTTCACATCGGTCGATTAGTGTGAAAGCTTTTTCTCACTTGCTGGTACAGATACATCTATATACTTTCCAGATAATCAATTTTGGTTTGAGAACATCAGTACGTGCATATTGGATTACTACATATCTTAAAATTCTCTCACCAAGTCCCTATTATCTCCTTTGTAAGTCTTATCAGACTGACACATATTTACCAGTGAAATACACTACAAACTTATTTTATCCCACGTCTCGCAAGGTACCTCATCTGCGCTACTGATTTACCAAAAACCAAAAACACTCACCGCCACCTTTGAAGAGGACGTTGCTATATTATCAATTCATGATGATGCTATCATGGCATATGCAAATCCCCGAAATCCCTTAATCTCGTAAATAATTGGTTTGCTAAATGAGGCATTAAAATTAATCAAACTGAGTCATTACAAATGACATTTACCACACGATTTAATGTCTCCCCTTTTGTTATTACAAATACTGTGCCGATACCTGTTAAGATAGAAACTAAATATTTAGCCGTGTACTTAGAACAAGGCTTCATGCAGAAAAACTGTATTCACACTAAACGTCAGACATTAAATTTAAAGTTTGGTCAAATGTATTGTCTTATAGAAAAAACATCGAAAAAACTGTTTTACAAAGCAATGCTAAAACCAATCTGGGGCTGAAAACCATATGACAATTCGTTTGTCTCTAACCTTACGATATAAGAGCACCTATTCGTCATCGATTAAATTCATTTGCTCCAGTAACATCACAATGCATTAATCTAAGAATTATACAATGTCTAGCGATCTTTTAGATAACTCAATCGACGTTAGCTATTACGTGGTTTCTCCTTACACTATTTACATGGTATTTACTAAATATTCTTTAAATAAATAAATTAATTAATGCACACCAACATCTTCTGTTTACGATTTTTTTGACTTATTACTTTTTTCGGTATTAACTGTGCTAAAGTGTATTATTCTTTTTTCAAAAATGAAAACTGAATTTTATTTAGAACTTTCCGATTATTCACGCTAACGGAAATGATTTTTATTGGAATGTTACGTTGCTGTCCTACCAGGTGTTAACGCATCATTAAAGAGCAACTAAAACGTCTTATATTATTTTTACTATACAATACGCAAATTAAGTTGTTTTAAACGTTGTGATTATTTTATTTAATAATACATTCAGATTTCAGACGTAGTCGTATTTTTTTTTGAAAATCTTATCATCAACCTTCCTACTTCCATCATTCAAATCTCCAGATATATTTTATTGTATATTATTTATTTGTCTAAGAAATATATTTAGTTGGCATTTAATGCTTTAGTAGCGTCTTATTCTCTATATTTCATTCGTGACTAAAGCATTTGCTAATGGGCAACATATGGCAATTTATTGGTAAAACGGATTGTCGCACTTTTAAGAAGCAAAAAGGTTATTTGGAGTTATTAACCTTTAAGAACTTTTTGAACAGTTTGAGCCTATAGTAAAATAATTTACAGGTTTATTAGCAGACTTCCGCCAACTCAAAGCGGGCTCGGTTTTTCTCGGCCAACCGCTCCGGCCCGGAATTCGGCGAAATAAATTTGGCATTTTTATAATTCCATCTTTCAGGGCATATTAATTGGCGAACGTGGAAACGCTAAACCGCCGAAACGCTTAATTAGCCCTGACTTTCGGCGCGGCGGCCGAATGGCTTCCTTATTGGTCAATTAAGGCACATCTCCGGCAAAAACGACAAATTGACGTCGGCCGGCCAGCGCCCGCCGCATCCGCGCTGCAGATACGGAAAATAAAGCAGCACGGGCGGCGCAAGGCAGAAATGTATGTTGTTTTAAACGTCCTGTCAGCCGCTCGCACCAATTTGAAACATTAAATCAGGCTGGCGGCGCTCGTTAAAAATAGTGCCGGTTACGCTGACGCTTGTAACCACATGCATCATGCGGGAGATTTTTCCGCGCGCCGAGCGCGTTTTCGAAAACCGTGATTTATCTTCAAGTGTTCAAGAGCGGGCCGTGCATTCTTCCGTCGAGCGCGGCTGCACTGTTCCACTCGGAACTGCGGCAGGTCGGTGTTGCTTTACTTCGTTGCGTGAAATATGCCCGAAAATGACAACCTTCCTCGGCTAAGGAGTAGAGGGAACAGTCGAAATTACATGTTAAGGTTCTTCGGCTGCTCTTGTTGGAGAGAGATCTTCGAAACTTTAAATAAATCTTTAGAATACTGTCCGTGAATTGACTTTTGCAGGCTAAAAATTGCCCTGCCCTTGTGTATCATTAAAGAGACATAAGTAAGATTTGAACAAAATTCGCCTTCATAATCCGATAGTTACATTACGACATGGGCACTTTTTACCCTTTTTATTTTTTGGTTTATAACGCAATTTCTGACTTGTTGAAATGTTTGACGTTTAGATAAAGATCTTTAACTTTCCACTTAGTAAGAAGAGATCGTCGCGTTTTTGCAACGGAAGAGTATCTTGGCGATTAACGGAACTTGTTCGAATAGTCATGAAATAAAGGTGTACTTTGACCAAGAGATTTTTTGAGTGCAGCGTCAATATTTGCAAGAAGAAGGTCAACATCCGCACGGGCACTTGGTTTGTGGGTAGTCATTTGCCGTTTGTCACTGTCTTCCGCTTCTTCTACTGCTAGACCAAAGAGTTGATTTCAATCACAAGAAGATCGGAATGACCAAGAACACAACAGTTGATTGGAACAAATACAAGCGAGAAGCCGTTGCTGAGCAACTTCTTCTACGACCACAACAAACGATCAGTGGCGAGGACTTGATCGTAGAAATTGACAAGTCGAGGGACTGGTCGAGTGTTACCTCAACAGTGGAGGGGAGGGGTTAAAGATAACATGAAATCTGTATTAACAAAATGAAAACGAATTATTTTTATTTTATTCACGCATTTGTAAGTGAGTAGTGTGATCTACCAAATTGGAACAACCTCTACTTACCTTTTTAAGATATTTTTATTCATTTTTATGAAAAGGGCGTTTCAATAATCAAATTAGAAAATATTTTATTTCTTAAGTAATTTGAAAGCTGTGCCCCAAACTTATATTTTAAAGTCTTACAATGAATACGTCGCAAACCAGGGAACGACTCTTTTCTTTTATAAATCTTGTTAACACATTTTGGATAGGTGACGCAGATTTGCGTTTATACATTACACTATACACTTAATTGCGCACTACATAAAACCTGCTGAATGTTTATATAAACATGATAAATATAAAGACCAAACAAGTCTTTATTTTTTTCTGTTATTCTACTCTGTATTTAGTCAGCATTCAGATTCTAATTACTCTACGCCCATGACGGAATGATATAGTTCTTACAGGAAAAGATATCTTACAGAAAATGAAATTTCAGCGGATACACACATTATTTGATGTTCTTGACAACGGTGACAATGACGGTGACTCGTCTATTATTGGAAATAGGCAAAATAAAATTGTGTATTGTTCATATGGTTACTGAAACCACATCAGGCTATATCTTAAATTTAGAAATTCATGCTGGGGAAGAAAAAAATTACATAAAACTATTTTCACACATATTAATTAAAATTACTATAGTTACCAAGACATCTAGTAATATCATGTGACAAGTTAGACTATGTGAAACAATTAGAGTGAACGCGGGTCTTATTCCAGAAATCAAAAATAAACCTCAGTTTCTAAAACGTGGCAAAACTACATTCAGCAGAAAGGATGAAATTTTGTTCGATTCTGGAGGGATATTCATATTGTCAACATGACTTCCACAATTCACGATTTAAGTAAACGGGAGACCCCATACCGTTTACCCTTAAAATTGCGGGTGGAGCTACCCCATCCCACATCCGTGGGTAACAGATGCCGCCTGTAGTAATGACATGGGGTAGAGGTTCACGCAAGTGACCTCGCCGGCAACTCGTCAAACGAGGCAGGAGAAATCCTGCCAACACGAGTACTGTCCACTGGAGTATTTGCTACATCGATTAGGCCCAAGGCCTACGAAGATGTTAGACCACATGACGTTATCCCGTTAAAACTGCTATGCAGTCCATCCAATCCCTGCACAGAAGGCAACGGGCGACGGTAGCAGTAGCAATATGTGGTAGAGGCTCGCCCAAGCGACCTCGACGGCTGCTCGTCCAACGTGGTGGAGGAAACTCTACCAACACGAGTGGGCCTGCGTGTACTTCACGACGCAGGTTCGTAAAGGTGCTTCTAGCTACCCAATCCCACAATTGTGGGTAACGGATGCGAAAAGCATCAACTTTGATGTGAAGTAGAGGCTCACACAAGTGACCTCGACGGCTGCTCCTCCAACGTGGTAAAGAAAACTTTACCGACACGAGTGGGTAGTGCGTCTTACTCCGTGGCGCGTGAAACCCGTAAAACTGCTGGTGGAGCTACCCAATCCCACACTTGTGGGTAACAGATGCCGCCTTCAGCAACAGAGGGGTAGAGGTATTACGTGAGTGACCTCGACGGGTACTCGTCGAACGTTGTAAGGGGAACCTTACCTTATCTCATTATTCTCTTTTGAGAAAAACAGTGAGGTGGTCAAAGAAAGTTGCATTTTGATTTATAAATTGTGCATTTCTATTTTTTTTGAAACTATCTAAAACTAAACCCTGCATTACAAATAAGAGACAAAGAATTTCTGTTACGAGTGGGAAAAGAATGGGCTGCAAATAAGGTGAAAACTGATTTACACAGAAACATCCACTCAAACCCATCGTATGCCTTATGAGAACCCTAGTGGGAAACTTTTGGGTTATATATGCAAGCATGTGCTAGAAAAAATTGTTGAAAGTAAGCGGGATAAGAAAATATCCTGCTAGAAAGTGCCATGTTTAAGCTGCCCATAAAATTGGAAGTGAAACTCTGTACATCTGCAAGTTCTGCTTAGTGTGCCACTCCACAAGGGGGAATGTTTCCAGAAGATTCACTCCTTCAAGCATTACTAGAGTATTTGATGAGTATTTCCTATATTTTCAAAGCAGTTGATTACATTTTTAAAGAAACACGGAATAAAAGTTGATTTAACTGGTTGAAAACCCGGAAAATATATTTAAACAATTCAAAAGCCTCACCCTAAAGGTGTTAACACCAAATAACCACCTTCAAAGTCACACAGTGATATTGCTTCCACCATCTCACTTATAAGTTCCAAACTTAGCTTTATCTTCAATAGTTTTAACATTGTAAATATATGTGCACCACTGGATACCACTGGACGAGGACACTACATTATATACGTTGCAATTTGCCGACAACCAAATTATTATGGCGCAAGAAATAGAAGACATTGAATACATGACAAGGAAAGCTATAGAGGAATATGATAAATGGGGGCTTAAAATTAATATAAATAAATCAGCATATCTTAGTATAGGATATGAACAAGACGCTTTAACCTTAGAAACAGGCGAAACTATACCGTCATGTGAAGAATACAAATATTTGGGAGCAACAGTAGGAAAACAAGGATTATATAACACAGAGGTAAAAGAGAGAATAAAACAAGGCCGGAAAGTTATAGGTGCGCTAAATGGTATACTTTGGGATGCAAATATAAGCAAAAGAATAAAAACAAATATACTCCGCTATGGTACAAAGTGTGGCACTATATGGAGCCGAAATCTGGCAACTCTCGGAACAACATAAAATCAACTGAAAGTAATGGAAATGGACTATTGGAGAAGATCAGCGAGAATATCCCGAAGAGATAGAGTCAGAAATACAAGAATACGTGAAATAATGGATACAGAAGGGGACATCTTGGAAGAAATCGAAAAAAGGCATCTCTTGTGGTACGGACATGTCGAAAGAATGGGTAACAACAGGCTCCCGAAAAAAGCAATGCAGTGGCAACCAAGAGAAAGAAGAAAGAGGGGACGGCCAAGAAGAGGTTGAAATGAGGAAGTAGGAAGCCTGAAGCAAAAGTGGGATATCCAGCAAGGCCCTTGGATGAACAGAAAAGAATGGAAAAAAATATTGAATTCCGGAAGACCCAGATAGAGGTTAAAATACGGAAAGAAGAAGAAGAAGAAATATATGTGCACGATATAAATAATTGTTGAATTATTTTTTCTACTTTTTCTTCCAGGTTTCAGCATCTATCGTTTTTTAGTTCCTAATAATTTCTTCTGCCTTTTTTCTCGGATTTTTCTACAATGCCTGTTTTCTACGTTTTCAAAGAATTTATTTTACTGGTTTTTATGCAATTTATCTCTTCATTTTTTGCTGTTCGAAACCCTATCTATTTTTAATGCTCTTAAATCTTTGTTTTTCACTTAATATTTTGTCACACTACTTATTGTACTATCATATATTTGTTTTTATTTTTTAATTTATATTTCTACTCTACAGCACTGAATTGAGTACTCTTATGGCTTGTTTTTTTATTATTTTTGAGTACTGTCAACCATTTAATTTTTATTTATGTATGTTCTTTCCCATTTTTTATTTTCCTATTACTAAATATTGCGATTGATCTTGTGTTATGAACTTGGTGATGCTTAAAGGGTAAGAAATATAGTGTAATGCCATCCATTTCTATTTCCATCCCTCGACATTTATTTCTCTACATTTATATTGCTTTATTCATATATATTACAAAGAGAATGGGTGATATTGTTCTTATTTTCATACTTGATAGAAGCATTTGAATTTTTATAAGATTTGTTGTTTTAATATTCTCAACTTTTAACGTCTCCCAGGTCTTGGTTGTGGTATCGTATAATATGCCTTTATGTGGTGGACAAATAATAAATGTAATTCTTATCCTGTGCCAATCTTTTTTTTGTATGACTTGAGATAAAGTGAATATATTGACCGTACATAATCTTCCTTCTCTAAATCCACTTTTTTTATTATTATCCTATTTTATTTCTTAATATATATCGATTGTTTTTACTTGGTGTACTTGTTATTGATATAATGCTCCATACTTTTCGCATTTTTTTTCTCCTTTCTATGTATCAACGTTATTTTTATTAGATTATTGGTGGGTCCCTATTTATTATTTTATTTATTAGTTATGCTATTAATTTTAAAAGTTTGTCCGTACTTTATCTTATTAACTCTGACGAAATATCTTCTGGTTTAGGACTTTTACCGCTCTTTAATGTTTTTACTACAATTTTTTCTATATTTTTTAATTTCCGGATACCACGGTGACTACTCCCCTCTTTGCTCTTGTTTCTTTAGGTACTCTGCTCCATAAATGTATATAGGGACTTAGCTGTTCTAGTTCTCTCTCCCTTTGTTGTTGGTATGAATGTATCTACGCTTCTTTTTTCTACTTCCACCGTCATTTTTCCATGTTCTTATTTATACCTTTTGCTTTCCAATTTCTTACTCTTGTTTCTTAGCTTAGTTCACCATTGACTTTAATTCATCTAGTTGAGTCATCTTAGGATTTTTAGCGGTTTTTTTTTTTACGGATGGCAAGGTGCTCGTCCAATAATCTAACCCTCAGCCTGAGCTCCGATCCATTTTTTCTTGGCGACTATTTTATTTCCTCATTATTTTCTGACATTACGAAACTGTAGTACTGGCGAGCTTTTTCCAAATTCCGTGCGGGCGTGCGCGATATAGATAGCGGGAAATCTGCACACGAAACAATTTTAGGTATACTCTACTGCGTTTTAAAGCTTTATTAAACTTACTTTAAATATTTACAACCCCGATGTAATTTGGATTAATTAAAAGCGCCTAGCCAATGAGAAAAACAATTTCTAATTTTATTTTCGTATATGTATATGTGTAGTATTAATTTTAGCTGATCTGATCAGAACCTGATAAATTCCCTAAGTTCTACATTTATTTAAAGTTTTAAATATGTCTGAAATAGACAAAAATGCGTTATTTAAAAAACATTAAATTACTCCTCGTGCTACCAAGACTAAGTTGAAAAAGGCGGAACCATCCAGTTTCAGCATGGAGATCACGCATTGCTGAAATTTGCCGTAGCGGGGGCCGTGATTTATGGGCCGATTCGTTCCTGTTAAGACGTCTAATTAGTGCAGATAATTAATTTCGAGAAATGCCGAACTTAGATGCGCTGATAACGACCGCCCCAGGTACTGAGCTATCGGGTGCTGGAACGTTAATTAACAATCGGCTTTTTGCAACTTGTCTGCGTTTCCAACTTTCATTGCGAGCTTTGCATTCCGCAAAAATCATTAATCACGCGGCTACACCCCTGAAAACGGCGCTTTGGTCCCTAAGCGGAACGAACGCGCCGGCTCCGAGAAGGCTTTTTTTAGGAGCCGCATTTTTCTACGGTCGGCCTTCCCGTACGGGGAACGCGGCGTTCTGCGAAGCCACTTTCGAAAAATAACATGTGCTTGGTTGGTGCAGTGTTTGTTTTATTTCTTGAACATTTTTGATACCTGATACTCACTGTCTTTTAAAATTTCTTTAAAATTTAGTTATATTTATATTACAAGTAAAGCTTTTTTATGTTAACTATAACCGATACAAAAATCTTATCCTTTTTCTTCAAAATTCTTTTGATCTATCTTTCTCTCATTTTTTCTTTTATTATATCAATTGTTTAATTCTACTATTTTTTTACTGCTCTTCTTCCAACCAGTCTAGTAAGCTTGAAAGCATAGAGCAATTAAACTCTCGAAACATGGCAAATTTTGAAACAGTCGCATATGTACCCCAGATGTATAGAATATCAAATGTGAAGGTTTGCCTCAGAGATTTTTGGAGAGGCAAAAATGTATATGTACTTATATAACTCTATTGTAAATGCATGATGTTCCAAAAAGATATCTAATGACTTAAAAACGTTTAATTTATTATAAAATATTACTGATGAAACAAATACGTCGAATAAGTGCAAAGAGAAACTCCAACGTTACCCATCATTGAAGAAGTTTGTAACAGATGGAACTGTTTAGGAAGGTCACAGTTATCTAGCAACTTTACAACAGAAGAATAATCGCTACAATCCACAGAAAGCTGTATGAAAAATAGTTCGTGGGATAGAAATCACAAATTGAGCGCTTATTATATTTTGAAGCGAGTCCATCGGAGATGTTACTTTTCAGCATTATGCTATACTTGAAATGAAGATGAAACTAGAGAGTGAATATTATCTGTAAAAAATTATAAAATATGCTGCATTTCTCCCAAAAATAGTCGAAAGCGATGAGGTTAACTTTAAGTTCGATGGCTTAGTTAATTGATGCAACTGGGGCTACTGAGCTCTTCTAAATCCTTATATTGTCAAGGAACGCCATTTAAACACATTAGAAGTTACAGTATTGAGATTATTATTTTTTGTTTACCTAAATATGCTACAGAAATGCGTTAATCCACATGCCAAATAGTTGTTTTGGACGAAGAAATTTACTATTATCGAGATAGAAAACTCCTTTATTAGTATTCTAGTATAAGGGCCTATTTCAAAACAATTTTTCTAAACAAAATAGTTTGGGTGAAGATTTCTTGGGGATACGTCAGAGATAAGCTTTACTAATAAAGGAAATTAAAACGCAATATCGTGGAGCTCTCAATGGAATACTTGGTGATATTGAAGAATCCATTAGTCCGCGTTAGCGTCTGTATTGGAGAAAGAGGTGATCGTTGATTTGAATATTTGTAAATATACATTCAATTTCATTTAATATTTTTTAATTTAAGCCACTAAAGTGTTATTTTTAAGCCAATTTTTTGCTGCTGTTTTTATTATTTATATGGTTAACGCAATAAACAAATTTCTTAATTTTAAATAATAAAATACCAACGTCATGGCTATTTTTTCTCTGTAAGACAGTAAATCCTTTATTCTGAGCCCTAAAATTATATCTGCCAAAGCAAACGTCATGTTTTGAACGTACAGCTCATTAACCAGCTGGTCAAAGTAACTTTTTTAAGTAGTAGCATTAGGAGTGTGCAAAAGTTTTAGTTTTTTTTGTAATATTAAATTAATAAAAAAAAACTTACAATAAAATGATTATTAAAATAATGCATCCTCTTCGGCTATTTTTCACTATCTTAAGTTCCGAAAAAGCTCTCTTTATGGATTTTATCAGTCAAACCACGTATCTTACAACAGTAGCGTTCCACAATGATAGGTTCATCTAGTTGAAGAAGTTTGTAACGAATACAACCTCTCTTATCTCATTAGATGCAGAAAGGCACCTTTTTGTCGAAATATGTGGAATTGCAGATACGGTGGACTACATTTCGAAGTCCAGACATAAAAGTGACCTATTTTTCATTACAAGTAGCAATATTTTACAAAAAGCCTTTTTGTTACCTTAAAATGAGTCATTTGAATAATCCATAATTTACTTTTCAAGCTCTTGATCTTTACTATTTCGTGTAATCATCTAGAAAGAGCTGGTTAATCAACTTCTAATTGCTCTTCAGCTTCTAGGGTCTGGAAAGAATTATTGATTAGCGATGCTTTTAGGGCGTCGCGATACTCTTTGGTTATCCAAACCGTAAGCGTATAGAATATTATATAATTATGCAATTCACTATTTGAGAAGCCCCTACTTTGTCATAAAAATAATTCTTGTATGCTTTACATGGCGATTTACATACATTTTAAGTGTGTTATGCTCTCCTTGGTGTCGTCTTTCGTATGCTTGTCTTTTGAAATGTGGTTTATTTCGCAAACATCCTTACATTTTTGCATTTTACAATGCTTTCAAAATATCACAAATTTTAAATATATTTAAATATTTACACATTTAATGTTTTAAGACTATGTTTATGGGTCGTGCTTAATGAATTTTATAACTTTAAAAGCATGTAAATAACAAAAATGTATTATTATATTTGTTGTTCTATTAACATTATTGCACTTTTTGCTTTTTCAATAATCGCTATTATTGTTCATTAAATTTGTTTTTGCTGTACAGACAACTCTTTAATGAATTATTAAAAAATACTCTAAAAGTTTTAAATTTTATTATTAGAAAAAGGGAAAATTGGCATGGCTCTTGCTCAAATAAAATTTCTGTAATTTACTGCCCACATAAACACATAATGAATTAGTAAAGTTAATTACACCCATTTTGTTAAAACTTTAGGTAACAATTTCTTATAGCAAAGGATTTCAACGACAAGCACGAACATTAGGGCTCATGAATTATACAAACCAACAGGCGATGGCTACTAGTTGCCACATACAAGACGATAACCTAAATTAATTATCTACTGGCGAACCCTTATACTGGTCCACAGATATAGAAAAATTCCGGACTGAATCTATCATACACCTGATTGTGAAATTAAATCGTGCTTTGAACTATTCCATATATCCTCCGATATAATTAAAATGCAGTCAACCCTCAGTATACAATAAACCACAGATTAGGAATACTTCTATGTGTTACTAAAAATAAGTTGTAGTAAAATGGTACAACAATCTGTATAAAAGGCTACACCGCAGCTACTAAATTATTCCAAAAACACATATTCTCGCCGTTCTTTGAAATAAAATAGTAGAAAGCTCATAACACAGAGCTTGCTGAAAACTATAAAATAATTCAGGGAGTACTGAACAAAACTCAGAGAATGTAGGGTTATTTAGTGAATTTTAAAGCAGAACACCCTCATTACTCACTATAGAAAGGGTATGTAAATTAAAGAGACCAACACTATACACAATACTGAATAAAATAAAGATTCTAGTTGAATGTAAAACAACAAAAACAAAGCAACTATTTTTCCCACACCCGCCTGTGGGCTGCACTCTTAAGACTCATCACAAGCGTTTGATAAAGTCAGGCACCAGAATTTAAGCTACAAACAAAAATTATAAAGGTCTTATCTGACAGACAAATAATTTTTCGTAAAATATAAAAACAAAATCACAAATATTCACCCGATAGACTTAGGAGTTTTATAGGGCAGTTCTCTAGGTCATCTACAATAACTTCGCTGATGATGTAACTGTGATAACTTTCCAAGAATAATCTGAAGCAGCATCTAGATATCTGCAAGCACACGCCAGCAAAATATAGCTATGATATATTTTTTATTTTTCACTCATTGTATCTCACGTTAGTGGGGATTTGATACACTGTTTGATTATTTCTGCTCAATATCCTATCTAAATGTTTAACTTTAGTTTGTAAATCTTATTCTGTTCCTTTCTTGTTTTCAATTTGGCCCTTTGAGCTTATGAAGTTCAATTTATTTCTCTGGATCTTTCTACAATGTCCATTACCTCGAGACAACTGGTGTCAAGTTACTCAAATTTGGGTCGTTTGAGCCACGTTTTTTATCTAGTAGAGTGTATCATATTCGCACTCGTCCAGGTGTATTTGATTCGTAAAGTGTATGAAGACTTATTCTAACTATCCACCTAAATGTTTAACAAGTGAAATATATTGAAACTGTCATGAATAATGCGGACAACTAAAAATTAAACTGTCACTTGTAAATTCATATCGCTATAGAATATAAAGTAACGTAAAATGTAACTCATCTGAATCAATGTGAGACATAAAATACAAAAGAAAGATCAAGAATCAAAAGGTTCAAAATTATAGAATCGTTTTCAAACATATTTAGTCTTTTTTTATTATGTATCATAACTTATTCATATATTTAAGATAAATTTGAGTAAAGAAGGCTCGTTGAGTCAAAATACTAACTATTGAGATAGCCTCTATTGTTAATAGTTTCTTCAAAACATATGCAACGCTTACTGTCTCCTAACGGATCTAATTGCATAATAAATGAAGTTTAAAGGTCAATATTTTGTTTATTGTTTTTACTATATTATGTTATATACACATTCATATAATTGAATTTTTATGCCAAACATTGTGCAATCTTAAATTTTTATGCCTAAGTTTTTACTTTTTTATGTTGGTATCATCTGATTATATTTAAAATAAGTATTACATATTCGCTATACAAATTTTGTCTTATTTCAGTTGGTCTAATAATAAACAAAAAGTAATTTTTAATTTCGAACAAATAGTAATTTGGAAGACCCGTATTTTTTACGTTAAGTATCTTAAGACAATTTCAAATTAAGAATTAACTTGCAAATTCTCATTTTATATTGGTACTTCTATCAATTTTTTACCTGGCAAATTTTGTTATCGTTCTTTCACAAAATTGTTGATATTACAATATCTATATTATCGAAGAAACTGAATCTATTATGCCTACCTACAGCACCGGTCAAAATTATATCAACTTATGTGATAATAATTTTTTTTGTTTATCAGACAATGCTTAGATACGTATTCCGTATGTGAATGAAAATTTTAATCTTTTCAAATGCCTGGTAATGACGTGCAAAATACTGTAATCAATAAAAATCACCATTTTATTGACTTTTGAAGAACTCGTGTCATATCGTTTTTATAGTTTTTTCTTCCATTCTTTTACTCTTTTAAATAATAATGATCGTGTCAGGTATGGCTCTCAAAGAATGTCCTTACAAATCCAGAAAACGATTGCCAATGGTCGTGTCCAAGATCGAACTCTGCGTGAGCTTGCAGCACAGTTTAACTTCCACAAGAGCACTATTTCCCAGTTCCTGAGGCACTGAAATATTCAAGGTGGTGTTGTGAATAAGTCTAAAGCCGGTTGTCCCAAGACTACATCGAGACTCTTCAACAGAAACGTCATCTGCATCTCCTACAACAACCCCTGTTTCACGGCAGCCGATATTTATCGCCAATTGTGTGACTCCCCTGAATCCAAAATCATCTGTTTATACTAGCCGATGATTTTGGAAAAGAATACAAAGGCGCGCGTGAAGTGGATGCAGGGATGCAAGAACTGGAACAAAAAAGGTGGAAAATGTGCTCTGAAGTGACGAAAACGAGAACATGTTCGGAACAGATGGGATTCAGTAGATACTTCGTTTTCGAGAGATTCATTTGATCCAAAATAACAGATTTTCACTACGAAGCACGAATGAGGAAGTGTCATGGTCTGGGGTTGTGTCTTCGACCTTGGCACGAGTCTCGTCGCAAAAATCCACGGTATTATGTATAAAGACATACTCGAGAACATGATTCGTCTGCCATGCAGAACATGAGCAGAGCCTTAATTTTTCATTAGGACAATAATTCAAAACATTGTTTAAAGCATGCCCAGTAACTCTCAGTGTAACTCTCTTCGATTGGGCATTGCTAGAGCTTCGTCTGGTTGGCAGAAATGCCAAGAATGCAGATGAGAAGTATGTCCAACTCGAGGAAAAATGGAAAAACATCCATACTCTTCCCGTTTATTTAGGGTTATCACGGTTCTTTTATTTTATGTTTGTTTCGTTGTTGTATTTTGATTATTTTTGCTGTGCTAATAGTTTTTTTCAGTTGAGTTGTATTGTTTCTTTTTTTTTGAAAAATCGGTTGAGAGGCCCATATGAAATACGTCTAAACATACTAAAGTTGATGTATTTTTGACCAGTGCTGCATGTTTTATTTGTTTATCAATGTTTAGAAAAGTTGATATCGTGAGATGCACAAGATAGCAAAGGGTTCATTGCTTCGAACACGGTGTTCCTAGAGCCCGCTGCAGCTCACTGCATGCGCTCGTTGCCTTAATTAGCTGTTGATATTTTTTGCAGCGCAATCGCGCCAATTAATCTCGAATTAGGCGCGTTTAGGCCACGAAAAGCGCCGATTTCCGCACGCAAGCTAACGGCCGCTTTGTTGCAGACGGCCAGAACCACCTGAACCTCTTCAACACGCGGCAGCAGCCCAAGAAGAAGCGGAAGTCGCGCACGGCCTTCACCAACCACCAGATCTTCGAGCTGGAGAAGCGCTTCCTGTACCAGAAGTACCTCAGCCCGGCGGACCGCGACGAGATCGCGCAGTCGCTCGGGCTCACCAACGCCCAGGTCATCACGTGGTTCCAGAACCGGCGGGCGAAGCTCAAGCGGGACATGGAGGAGCTCAAAAAGGACGTCGAAAGTACGAAACTGCTTCACGCGCACAAAAGTTTCCTCGAAAACGTACAAGACTTGGGCATTTTAAAGAAAAAGGTCGTCAACGACGACGACTGCCCCAAAAATCTCGTCGTCTCGCCTGAAAAGTAGTGTGCACTTGAGAGGAAATTTAGGTCCATAACGTTATAGTCTTATCATTTCGGACGTCAAGTCGGTGGCTCACTTGTCGATCTAAATACTTTTAAATGTTACACACATAGATGTCGTACTGTTAAGAGATTCCAAAATTGTTCCTTTCAACTTGTATAAGTGGAATTTTTTATTCAGTTTCTTACAAGAAACGCACTACTTGCCAGTGTGAATAGATTTGATCAAAATAATTTTCTAGAATCGTTACGCACCTGAACAGTAAAGTCAGACCTTTTTGACCATACAGTCCGGGTGTAATATTTTATAGTGCGACATCTATGGATGGTTTAGTAGAATTTTCAGGGCCAACTTGGAAGTATTTAGATAGTGAGCCGCTGTTTCAAAATTGCTTGTGCAGCAGGCTGGTGACCAACTTACTGATTTGAGTTTTTATAGAAGCAAGACTATAACCTGCAGCTCGGGGAGGAAACTCGGTGAAGAAGCTTGCTCTTCACTCACGATCTGACAATTAATGTTTGTGGTTTATGTAGTGAACACTGTTTCGGCAACGAATTCGCGGTGTAAGAAAGCGGTTGTATATAGGGCTGGTCTCTCGCGAGCCACACACATCGAAACTTGTACAAATGTATATATGTATTTAAGCGATTTCGTAAATGTTTGCTCTATGTATATGTACCTACACTACTATTACACTGTTACATAAATATAATATTAATAATTTATTGACGTCAGTGCGACGGGTAATTGCAATATTTTATCAGTGTACAGTAGCATCCGCTTTAGTGCTCCCATTGTGAATACTAGCATCAATGTGAGAATAAAGTTTTTGAGTAAGCCGCTGTTGTGATTCGGGCGGGCCGCCGGCCCGAGGCGTTCTGTATGTAAATTTCCGCGGTGATTTATGGATTCGGCCCTGTCCCGCGCCGTGCCCGAAATTTACGGCCACCCCGCCGCCGCGCGGCGCGGGCTCGCGTGGGTCTGGCAATGATTATTATTTTTAATGTACGAATATCTGGATGGAACTGCCGATGTAAACGCCGATGTGGAACTTTGTTTTTGCGCCGTTTCCGCTTGTCGCTCTAAATTACGCCTTTGATAAATACAGCGCGAACTAATTTCGTTCATGTCTCCGCCGCGTAAATTTTATGGAAAATGACGTTTATGGATCGGGGAGCGTAATAAGCCGGAAATGCGGAGCACATGAGCGCGATTTGCTTTAATTGCGGCCGCGGCCGCGGCCGGCCATGCCAAAAAATCATTACGGGCCGGGGTGTCGTTAGGCAATCAATTAGCTAACAAGCGTTTAGGCGAAACTCCCGAGCACGGCCTTCCGAAAAGTGCTTTAATGTGTCACACAAATCAACGTTTTCCCGGAATTGCTCCGCCTCGTGGGGCGCAGGTAATGCTCGAGTCGATTAAGGGGGTCCTTCAGCTTAATAACGCCAATGGTGTGTTCAACAAATTATAATTGAAGATCTTTTTGTGTACATGGAAAAGCCTTACATTAGCAGAGCAGGTAAGTTGGTAAAAAATATAAATGAATACGAATGATAAAACGGGTCAAATATAATTAAATTTAAATGTATCGAACTAAAATAATCATCAGAAACAAAGTGATTAAGGAGCTCCTAAACAAGAATAATAAAACATATCTGCACCAACTAAACGTGGCTCAATACAAGCAGTCTACTAAACATAAACATGTGTGCAGCGTAACTTGATATTAGTGCGGCCTGAAAAATAATTGCACATAAACGAATGCGCAAGTAATTGATCACATCATGTTTAAGCAGTAAATTAAACAAATAATGCAATGGAAGCTTAGAGCCTTAAGGCCCATTGCGATATGGCCTTCTACTTCCAGTTATCTATGTTTTGTGATCCCAGGTCCTGCAGCACGGAGTCTAATAATTTATTCTTCAGCCTTTCTCTCCATGCTTCATTACTATTTTGGTTCCCCTACAATCCTCTGACCTTTGCACATGTCCCACCCAGCCATCTAACTCTTTGGGCTCTGATTTCTTGAGATAAGCCTGGGTTGCTATACAGTTCCATCACTTCGTCATTTGATCTTTTCGTCCACTCACCACTCAAGAGTTTGCTCTTGAATATTCGCTTCCTCTCTCAAACATCTACCTTCTGTTGATTGTCTTTATTTATCACCCAGGTCGGATGATAGCCATATATGCCCTCATTTTTCTCTCTCTTGATTTATCTCGCCTTTTAAATAGCCTTAGCAATTCTCCTGCACTTTTACTACCCTTAACTAAAATACTCACTATAACAACTAAATCACTCACGATATGCCGCTCACTTAAACACATATTCTCACCCTTCAGGTTGCTACTATTTGTTTGCTGTAACCTTTTTCTTACTTCTATCAATTTAGTTTTGTCCTTAAATTGTAACCATAAGCCGTCCTTCTCAGCCTCACTAGCACATCTTTCATTTCCGCCATTGTCTTGGTAATCAGGGTTTGGTCATCAACGTAGGCTAACTCTTAGTTCCCATGGTGGTATATTAAGCCTTTAGTGAAGTAATATTGATGAAACGGAGTCTCTCTGTCTGAAACCTCGATCAAGAGCAGACTGTTCTGACATGTTTACCTCTACTTGTACTTTATTCATCGATTTCCATTAATTTTGTCAATTTGTGGTGCCTTAAACATTTTACTCCCCTTAATTTCATCGTACGCTTGCTTGAAGTCAATAAAAACAAGGAACATAATCATAAGTATGTATAATTAGATGTTTTATAATAAAAATTTAATCACTTACCGATCTGCTTTTCCGCAATCCACACTGGTAATTTCTAATAACTGTTTTTACCACTTCGATTAATCTAATTTTCACATAATTAGCTAGCACATCCAGCAACGTGATACTTTTATAATTGTTACATTCCTTTTTTTTACATAGAGGCATAGCATCTCACCCAATCACCGTTTTGGCATTTCTTGCTTTTTCCATATTTAATTTGGAAACTTATACAATTTTGTAAGCAGACTGCTATTTTTAGAAGCTCAGTCGTAATATTATTCTCTCTCGCTGCCTTACCATTCTTTTGTCTTTTAATTATGGTTTTTATCTATTTTCTGCTCGACCCCGGTTCATCATTCTCTTCTGTTATCTGTCTGCTTTGGATTACTGGCATATTTCTTCTATCCGTTCTTACCTAATTTTTACTCTCTATTCAGTACTTGGTTTTACTTATTAAATTTCCCTCCTTATTCTTACAAAACAGAGTCTATCTTTTAACACTTCCTTTCTTGTTCTTCACCCCATGACAAAATTTACTTAATTATTTGTTAGCAAAATTGTCTTCTATTGTTCTAAGCTGTTGTTTTTTTTGGCAGATGCGCTTTGCTTCTTCTTCTTCTAGTCTCCTTATATTTCGCTTTTGTCTCTGCAGTATTCTTAGTAAAGAGTGCTATTTTGCCCTCTTACACTCACTATCCAACCATTTAGCACTACTACTTTCCTGCTCTTCCTCCAATAACATTAACAATTATTTTAGTACATATATATATATTCAATTTTTCTTCTATATTTAAAGCATCTTCTTCAGTTCTAGCTTTTAATTTTGTCTATAGTATTTCCTTATTTTCCCCACTCAGCTTTACATATCTCCTTTTCTGATTTCCTTGGTTTTAATACCATTATTCTTGAACTAGCCAAAAATTTGTCGGAGTGGCCCTCTGTAACCTTTACATCTTTGATTCGTCAAGCACATGGTCAATTTGATTGACTGTCCTACCATCTGGCGATATTCATGTGCCCTTGTTGAGATCCTTATGCTAAAAGTATGTTGATGTGATTTATATAACCATTTTTAGCGAGCTCTAGAAACTTCCTACCGTTCTCTGCTGTAATTTCCTATGACCGGTTTGTATATTTGCTCTGTTCAATTTGACTTTAAAATCGCCTATTACAATTTTGACATGTCCTTTGTGTAGTTGTTGATACAGTTTTCTACCTTTTTGTGATAAATATTCTTTATCTCTTTATTTTCTTCTTCAGAAGGAGCATGGACTACTTATAATAATATTTTGTATTTTCCTTGTATCCTCATGCTGCATAGTCTGTCTAACGGGTTAAAATTTGTTACTAAGTGCTTCAACGTAGTGCAGACCATAAAACCAGTACCTAATATCTTTTTTGCTCCTTATTTTGTTATCTTGTAGCTCCGTTATGTTTACCTTATAACTCTTAAGCTCCCTCACTAAACTTAATAACATCCCCCACATATATTCTTATATTCTATGAGCCTGAAATTAAAATACTTCTTTTCGTATGGTTTTTCTGTCGTAGTCGTCTTATTGTTGCATGTACGTGCGTTTAACTATAGTTTTCTGTCGTGCTGGGATTAATATACTTCTTGACCAGTTCATGTTTTCGAAATTCCATGTCCAAACATCTGCATTCTTAATTAATTTCTGATAGCCAACTTTAACTAGTGCTTCCTTATTTTTTTCATACCCAGTTCTAATGTTGGCTTAAATAATTTTCTTCTTCGGCTCTTAGATCATCGACTACAAATATATTTTCGCCCTTCAACTTATGCCTATTCCTCATAATTTTCACTTTAGTATTGCATCCATCTAGCTTAGCAATTATAAAAGTTTTATTTCAGGATCGTATTATCCTGGCTTCTGTTACCTTACTATTAACCCGTAGCGTATTAACTAGAAGATGTTTACTAACCGCCTTGTTCTGTTGAAACATCCGTTAATTCAATATTGTTCTTCTTTCCTTTCCTTTCTGCTGCTTCTATTTTCTTCTCCAGCCCAAAGACATTTTTCTTCAAATTTTTATTTTTTTTCTTAATTCTAAAATTTTCTTTATCTCATTCATATCTGTAGCTTTTTCCTACTTCTTTTTGTGTAGTGTTCTTATCGTTTTTCTGCTTTTTCTAAATTCCACTTCCTCTTGTGTCTCATTTTTTTTCTATCATCCGTCGTTAAACTGTCACTCTCACAATTTAATTCTCACGACCTTCCAAACATGTTAAGAAAATTTTACTTTGTTTTTATTTTTAACTTATTTATATCGCAGCCGTTTGATATCCACTCCCACTTCACATATATAATTACTTTGACCACTCATTTAAATACTTTAACCTCCTGTTTTGTATTTCGCGAACTCGGCAAGACCTTTTTAGATTTATCTCACCGAAATGCACAACCATACTCGTTCGCCAAGAAAACTTCAACCGATCTGTTGCATATATTAGAAATAGATTATCAACGTTCAAGCTTTAAATGAAGCTTTTAAATTTTACTTCTTGTAGGTTAGAAATATTATTGACAATATTTAACCCATCGTAGTGTATAAATACCATTGCGATTTAGCCCACCGGAACGATGCAGTAATACCTCAAGTAGTACTTTCCATAGAATCAAAGATACACTTAAACTACATATAGAACACTAAAAAGAAATTATTAGTAATTCATGTACGTAATTATATTTATTTTAAGGTACTATTTGAACTCTTTTTCAGTGTACAATGATTTCAAATTTAATTAATATAGCGGTGAAGTTGTACGAGATAGAAGCTTTAAAACAAGACTGCGAGTAAAAGATCTACAAATGGTGCGGACGGAAAGGAATGAAGAACAAATATGGGCAACAATTAAAACAGGATGACAAACAGAAAGCTAGGAATAGTTAAAACAACCCCAAAATTATAACATGACAATAATGCAAATGAAATAAACGGTGCAATAATAATAAAAATAAAACTGTGGTACAGATAGAAACAGAGAAATAAGAAAAAAGGAGATTGGAATGGAAGAATAATCAAGATATTAGACAAGAGTGTAAAGGATCATATGGGGGGAAATATAAACAGAAAAATAATTTATTTTTATTTACCGGAAATACTTTTGAGAACGAGAAATAGAAAAAATGTCTACGTATATAGTAGACGAAAGAAATTTATTTTCTAGTGAGTTTACAAGAATTACAATATTTAATAAAACCGGAAAAACTTTGGTAGAAGCACAACTGGAGACCTAGCACAGATTAGTTGTAGCAATCATAAAAATAATCAAAATAATGATGGAAGAGGAGAAAGAATATAACAAGATAACGAAATAGAATATTAGTAACAAACCTATAAGGAATTTGTTAAACAAGAAAAACTCGACCAGTATTGGTTATTAGAAGTAATTGTGGTAAAATAAATTAGTAAAATAGCATTAAATAAAAAGAAACTACCATGTAAAAGTTTATAAATTCAAAAGAAGAACAAGATATGTTTATGTGGAATCATACAAAAACATTGATAAGAAAATAAATTATAACTATATAAAGGAGATCCCAGATTATTTTGGAACCGAATACAAGTAATAAAGGGGCAGAAAAAACTTATAATATAAAAAAATGAAATAAAAATAACATTAGTACCAGAAATTTTAGAGACATGGACGAAATATTTTAAAACAAAATTTGATGAGGAAAAATACTGGTCATTAAATACTAAATAAAAATACAAATAATAAATATGAGAAATCCGACGGCATCAAATTAAGGAAAGAGAAAGTAGAAGATAGAATTGCAAAAATTGAAGTAGGAAAGGTAAATGGAAATGACAATGTAGACTCTAAAATGATAAAACTATTGGGAGAAGAGGAATTTTAGAAATTTTGTAATAAAGCTTGGAACACAAACACAATATCGAAAAATTGGGAATATAATTTAATAATATGAATTTACAGAAGAGAAAATCAAATGAACTGGGGAAGTTATAAAGCGATATGCTTGTCCTTAACCTATTTGATAGTGTACAAAGGAATTGTGGAAAAAAATAGTAAAAATCATACAATGTTTGTCCGAAAAGGAATTTAATTAAGTTCCCAACAAAAAATTTATTCAAGATATTGTTACAAATATTTAAAATTTTTTAAAGTACTTCTCTTAGGCATTCACATACTTTTGCCAGCGACTTTTTCAGTGCGCATCCTGAAAGTCATCGACGGGGAGCTCGTTTAGAGCCTTTGTTTAGATCGCTTCACTGGTTCCAAAATGAGTTCCTTTCAGGGTGGACTTGATCCTCGGGAACAAAAAAAGTCTACCGGAGCCAGATCAGGAATGTAGGAGACTTGGGGCAACGTTGCCAAACTGTGGTTGGCCAGAAACTCCTGGATGCGCAAATCGGTGTGCAAATTGTTGGTAATAATTTTGTGCACAGTGATTTTCGGAATACTGAAAGTTTCTGCTATCAATCGAACACTAACTCGACAATCGGTATTTAACAGATCACGAACATGAGACAGATTTTTGTCGCTTTTGCTGATCGACGACCGTCTAGAGCGGAGGTCATCCTCCATCTAGTCCCCAGCCATTTTTAAACAATTTCAACCACCTGAAAACTTGAGAATACGAGAGAGTAGAGTTTCTGTAGGCTGCCTGAATCATTTGGTGGGTTTCGGCGAAGCTTTTGTTCAGTTTAGCACAGAACCTGATCGTATAACGTTATTCGTTGTGCGTCGTGACAAAGGTACTAACAGCAGATTCATGGAAACAACAATCCTGACGCTCTTAGAGCTCATAGCAGACCGATATTGGAAGTTTCGTGAAGCTTACAGCCTCTTCCTCCACCTAACCCAACCGGTCTGAACGTGCTGCGACCAGGAGGAGCGGCGCGTTCGGACAAATTGCATTCTTTTCTGACAAACCCTGTATAATTGCACTTACAATACAACAAGCAACGTACAAATCAAGCAGACAAACTATAGATGTATTTATTTTAAGAAATATTATGAACAATTTGAAATAAAAAAGAGTTAAACAAGGCAACAGCTAAAGCCTGTTATTATTTACAATATTAATGAATAGACTAATTAAAAATATAAAAGAAGAACACAACAATTGCAAACAGGAATAGGATACCGATACTTAATATCTGTAAAACTAGAAAGTTTATTGTATACACATGATATTGTGTTGATAGAGATTCATCCACAAAAATACAAAATCTGTTTAATATATGAAATGACAAAATTAAAACTTTAAAAACTAATATAAATATTACCAAAAGCAAACTAATGGTAGTAAATAAAAATAAATGATATAATATAAGAAATATAAAAATATGTAGAGTACAATCGTAAATAAAACAAGGCTAGAGACATATATTTTGGGATAAATAAAACGATGGGAAAAGGAAATCGTTAGATATATATATGGAAATTAATCTTGGATATTTCAAAAAAACACATGAAAGTAAAATAAATGCTCTAGAAATGAAAAATTGAGAAAAACAAAATGAAACTACATAACAAATGAAAAGATTAGAAATATTATAGAATATAACAAAAATCGGTAATAGAAAAATACTAGCATGTGAAATTAGAATGAAGGGAAACAGACGTGTTGAAAGAGTAATAAAAGGTAGTAGAAACAAGGCAAGAAGTCGACGGAAACCAAAAGATAGAATAGATAGCAAAAATAGAAAAAAAAGAAAAACGTGAGAATAAATGAGAAAATTAGCGACAAATGTATTGTTGTGAAAAAAATGGATCCATAGATAAGAATCAAATGTATGAATGAAATAGCATATATATGATAAGACACAAAATTTATTTAATGTGGCGATAAAGTGAATATATACTCTCAAAAGCTTGAGATTAATAATGCTTTAGATATAGACAGATATTTAACGATGTGCTGTAATATTCGACAAACTTCCACAATTCAAGCTTGTTCTCTGGAAATATATACTCAAATCAGCAGTAGCAGTAATAATGCCTATTTGCTACATCCCTTTTTGTTCACCATTATTGGTCCAAGTTGTGTTATGGTTTTGTTTGTTTCACTTTGCACAGTTCTTCTTCACGTTTCTTTAGAATGAAGAATGCTTTTCTCCATTCCGTTTGCTTTTCTCATACTCGGACCATAACCATCCATATTTTCTTCTTCTTATATCCTTATTTGCATTATTCATCTCCGCTCTTTTTCATAGCTCTGTCTCTATCGACCAAATTTTTAAAATTGCACGCCTATTTATGAAGATTTATAACTTATGCTGTATTACAACATATGAACTTATAAATACTTCCAAGTACCTAAACTTGTTGAAATTTTCTATTATTTAACCAGTTATAGATAATTGTCTTGGTGATTATTCTAAGGCCCGCCTTCTCTTCTTCCTACTTCATTGCATTGGCATTCCCATGCGCATACTTTGTAATATGTGACAAGACATATAGCGTGTGCAAAGGTTTAATACTCCAAGGTTCTTAAATTCTATTATGGTTTATTGAGCATTGTGTAAGGCACAATCTAGCACAATTAAAAATAATATAAGCGACACCCCCATGTTTGACTACACTCTATAAGAATAACCGTTATAGCTCTTCTTCATGAAATTTATTAGTTTTTTAGTGAAGCCTAATTTTTTAAGAGCAGTTCATATGCATCCCCTTTATAAATAATCCAAATCCTTCTTAAAATCCAAGTTTATATAAAATGGCGACTAAAATCTCATAGATTGCCTTCTAATAATCCTCAAGTGCTTATTTGATCTATGCGTGACTTCCCCGCTCTAAAACCATATTGCTCTTTACGTATTCTCTTGTTTATTCTTACCAGCACTATGTTTAAAAAAAGCACATAGAATATTTTATTTAATACACTTAGTAAAGGTATCCCCCTTTAATTTTCATTTTTGTGTTGATTTTTCTTCGGAAATTAAAAACTAGCCTTTCTTTCCAATATTGTGAAAATAATTTTTACTACATATTTTACTCGTAAGCGATTATAAAATTTCTGCCAATTTGTCAGATGTAATCTGATCAATGCTGTTTTTTCCACTTCGTTTGCTCGAAGGCTTGTATTATTTTTTCTTTTGCTGGTGAAACAATAGTTACCCTTCTCTCATGTCTAACACTCGTATCACTTCTGCTTTTCTTTTTTCTGTCTTATTTAGTAATTATTTCTCTAAAATAACCTATCCAACTTGCTGTCTATTGTTATGAAGTGCAAAATATTTATCTATCCTTATCCTTCTCTACTATATTTCTCTTCTTTTTACCAATTACCTTTCTTAAGTTTACTTACAACTCTTTATTGGTCTTATTTTTTGTCATTTTAGCTATCGTTCCCTCGTATTTTCGCTCGTCTTTCCCACAAAATTTGTTGATTTCCTTATTTTTCATTTTTTTGTATTTCTGTAAACGTTTGACAAAACGCCTGTTTTTTATTTTGAGAATTTAATCTCTTTTTAATTTTTGCAACTCTTCTATTGATTTCCAGGTGCTTTGATTTATCCAATTTTTTGCGCTTTGTTTCATCTTTAATTTTTAGCCTGTTTGTCTAACACATTATCAGTTTTTTCAACTGACAGTTTTTTTGCCAGTTTCCATTGTTTACACCTTTAGTAGCTCGCCCGCATCATTGTTCTAAATTTGTACCTCCTTTTCTTTGTTCATTTTTATATTATATTTGTCTGTATGCGACTCTTGTCGAATGCTAGATCATTATCTACAAAAATGTTTATACTTGTTCTTCATAACCTCTTCCTTGAATACCACATAGCCAACTTTGCTGTTTTAGAGACACAAATGAAGCATTCTATTTAGAAGTTTTTCGATTTATTTATCTTTACCATTATCATCGAAGTTAATTCCAATTGTTTTTTTTTTTAATTTCCCAATTTAATTTTTAATTCCTTCATATCAGTATAACTTTTATGTTTATCTTTAAGTGGCGATATTGTGGTTTTCTTATTCCTATTAAAACCCAGTTTCTACTTCTAAACTTTTCTCTTTTCTATTTTTTCGTTTATTATAATTGTATTTATGTAATTTACTCATGCTTACAAATACAGCTGTGTGGCATCCAATAACTTCCGTTGGCATCCTTGCCGTCGCATCGTTTACGAACGTGCAAATTTACTTATTTGTTTGCACTAAAATTCATTACCCTCAAATTGTTCCACACTGCCTGGCAAAATTTGGTTTAAATTTTATAAACCGTACCTTGCACACTTGCTACTCATTGAAATTCACATGCGTGTAAAATTATTACTTAGTAGATTTTATGTACCGGAGCTTACAATCTCACAACCAGTCACGTCTGCATCCGATCTTAGATCCCATACGAACTAGTAAATGCATAAAATAGTAGTGAGAGACATTTTATTAGAAAATAATTTATTAATATTTATCACTATTAAATAGCTTATAATGCATATAAAAAGCTGTCAGTAGTTTTAGTAAAATTATCTGCATATTATGATTGCAGATTTATCTAAGATCACAATTGTAAGTGGTGTTTGTTAACAGAGCACTTCGCTGTATATAAAAAACTTTTGTATATATTTTTGAGCAATATTTTGATTAATTTTTATTTCACTCAAGTTTTGTTTATTTTAAACCCATCAATAAACTTCAAATCATTGTCCTAAAGTAATGAACTGAAGCTCTCTTTTAATCTTCGGCAAGTCTTCTAGCATCTAATGATAACAATTTCACATTTGCAATTGACATTTTGGTATGGTGCATCGTGTGGTTGGTACTCGGGTTGTTAGCCCGTACTCGGAGTTCTGAAACTCTTGATGTTTCGTCCACAACTGCGGCGAATGTTTAGAAGATTTTCTTTTGAGGATGTCCGCCGCAGTTGTGGACAAAACGTCAAGAATTTCAGAACTGCGACCACGGCTAACAACCGAGAACCAACAACTCGATGCACCATAACACCGGCTGTGAAATCCTTGGCATCTATTTGACATTTTGGTATCTTTTTATACTATTAAGATGGGAGCAATCAATTCAGTGTTACTGAAAATAATTTGTTTTTTATTCGTCAATTTTTAAAGCACATGTTTTAATACAAAGCAAAGTCATGGTTTTGAAAATCTCCAGGTTAGTGTTGACTTGAATTGACCTTGCCTAAGTGGAACAGGCTTTATCTTTGGCTTCTTATGCATCTGCGGCCTTGGAGCGCAGTCCTCCGCGTCAAAACGTCTGAGATAATCAAAATTCTTTAAGCAGCAATACAAACAATTTAAATGTAGTCGATTAAATTGATTGGAATGATTTTAATTAAAAATCCTATAGCTTAATAACGCTGCTGATATTTAGATCTGTTAGTATCGCTAATAAGTCTAGTTTATTTGGAAGTATTATTAAGTATAACCGGAATGAATCTGAATTATAATATTTATATTACTTGTGGTTAACATTAGTAGCATTCCTAACATTACTAATAAATTATTTTGCTAATTAAAATTAATAGCATTAATGAATGCCATTTTACTGTAGGCTAGTTGCTATTATATGCCACTGCTTTTCATCGCAGTGGAAATGATTTAAATCGTTGTTGGTTTAAGTCCTGTCCTATTGTTAAAAAATTCTTTTGATCAAAGATTTTTAGAATTATTTTTCCCGTTCTTTGCTAGCTGCACGCTTTTCTTTCTTTCAATAAAGTCGGCTAGTTTTTTTGCAGTTTTTTATCATGTCACTCACTATTTTATGAATTCAACTGATTTTTTGTGTAACGTCTTGTTATAGAGAAACTTAGTTTTAATCTTTTGGGTGCGTACATAAAAATACTGCTATGTTTAAAATACAAAAATATAATAAATTATAACTTGTTTACTAATACATCCAGTAATGTAAAATGAGTTAATTAAATTAATATATAATATAAATGAAAGGCATTACTGAATGATCACTTATTCCACTGAAGTAAAAAGAATAAAAAACCATTTTTCCCATACAATAAACAATGTTTGTCACTTGATAAGCATTAAATCTCATATTTTTAGTTTTTCATGAAACGAGACCTATATCATCTTCACTTTCAATCTGAAAACAGGCTTTTTCCTAGTTTTTTTTTACTTACATTTTTCTCAATGTCGATTTTTTAAATGCTCCTTTCCTATTTTATTGTTTAAGTCTTCCATCTAATAAATTCTTCTTTAAGTGTGTCAATAAGAATTTTACTATTTCTCTTTCTCATTGATTTCCTTGTGCTTTTAGATATTTTCTAAATTCTTGAAAACATCTGCGTTTCTGATTTGTTTCACTTCCTATTCTTAATACTGGTGTTTTAGGTGTTACCAGAATCTAAGATATTGCTATTTCTTGAGGTATTAGCAACACTTTGAAAAACCATTGCACACAAGAAACCGTATTATAAATAGTGAATTATTGTTCTCGCTTAGTTAATATTAATGTAGTAACAGAATTTTTGAAAAGTTGTACTACCCTTCAAAAGTTGTGTATTGACTAATATATCAATCATCTTACCTTTGGGCACTGTGTCCTTATTATCATAGTGTCCTTAGTCTTTACTTTGTATCATTGAATTCGGATTTAGTTTCGAAAGCAGGCATAATCAATCTGTCCAAAAGTATTACTCTGATTACTTTATCTCGAGCTCTAGTCCCGCATACTTGTTGGAAAACCTCCGTAACAACTTTAACACAGCTTTCAACCGTCTGGGTGTGGCATGGAAAGTAAAAACTGGGCAAAGGAAGTGGGTAGCCTTCCTTCATACACTGCTTTAAATCTAGCTCGATAGATGTAGAGTTCCGCATTGACGTGGATTGCTGGAATCTTAAACTTGCGTACCAGCAGGAGTAGGTCCTTTGACTGTGACTCGCAGAAAGAATTATTCACACACCTAACTCTTGAATGTGTCTCTGTTCGTTTGAGAGCATGGTTACCAGCAGATTCTCCGGATGTGCAGCGTAACCATTTTTCTGGATGGAACCATTGACGTTAACCTTTAGATTATCACTAAGGTATCGAGAGAACAAAAGAGTACGCTATAATTTAATATAAACATCCTTAATCGTTAGACTACATTTAATCTATCTATACATTTAAATAGAAAGTAAACAAAGATGTGGCGTAGTTTTATCTTTTGATTTACACGAGGAGTGATCAAAGACAGTCTATATATTCAACGGAAAGTAAACATAGACGTCTGATGTATAAACTGTGGCATAGCCGAGCACTGAGCTTTTGATTTACACAGGAGGTCCGTGCGTTTGTGCGCGCACGTCGGGGCCGCTCTCGCTTCTTGCCGAATTGACCAGTGGAGACGGGCGGCCGATTCAATTAAAAGTTTATACGTTCTCATCTTGCAAAAATTTAAGGGAAGGCGGGTGAAAAATTATCAGTTTAGGACTCAAAAACACCTTTTTGGGGGCAACCTTTAGTGTAAAACCACGTTAGAGCATATACTCTAATAGTAAAAGACGCCATCTCCTTCAAGATGGCAGATGGATCAGTGCTTATGTAAACTCGAAGGACACTGTTGGGCATAGTGAACCATCTTGCATTAGAAAATTTTCCAGGACTTTGCGTCGCCAGATTCGGTGGGCATTCACCTGAAAAAGCAGCTCGGTTTATATCCCACAGATATTTTTGATCTGCACTGAGATTTGCAACGTCATTCTCTTCCATGGCCTGCAAATTTTCCTAAATTGTTTGAAAACCAACTACTGGGAGGTTCTCACAGTTTACCAAGCATTTGCCTATAGGTCCGGAAAATGCATGAGGGCCTACTGTCGGTCCGTCCAGATAATTCATCATGTGCCTCAGTGGTAGCTCCTTCTTTAGTAAACAAATCACACCTCTTAAATTTTCTGTATTAACTGCGGTTCCGTCGCATCCAACCGCTATAAATTGAAATACATCAATTTTTATCATTCAGGAAAATCAACAACGTTTTTTTGGTATTAGACCCGAAAAATGTTAACGGAGAAACATTGCAAGATGCACACTGCCTGATTCTAGAATCATCAATATATGTTCTTTCACTTTAATGTCTTGACTTTTCTTCCATCAAAGTACAGACCTTACAGCTTGGTTTCTTCTCCGGCTCTTTAGTGTTACAGATTTCGTCACAGTTTCTTCCTTCCTTTCGAACTCTACGATGATCGGTAAATCTACACATTTCTTAACTTCTCCACCTTTTGCTACTTTCTCAGTATTCTCACTCTGTAAATCGTATAATAATGCTAACGCAAGGTGGCACCAAGCTCGTGAGGAATTCCGCATCTGTCGCTGCTCTAGCAAATGTTGCAAGCTTGATTCTGGTTTGGGGTGCAGCTGAAGTTGACGGCGGAGGATTTTCAAGTCTTTTCTACGACTTCGTTTTATCGTCAACTGAAACTGCCTTGCTTGCTTTTTTGAAATTTGCCAATTTGGGCTTCCCCAAAACTAGTTCTTTTATCTTTCTTTGCATTTTCTTATTCAGCTGCTGAGTGATTCGCAGATCAACGGAACCAATGACCATTCGTATTACAGTTCTCTGGCCAGATAGAAAGCCCGCTCTTTCGAATAAACTTTCCGTGGTTTCTCACAACTACAATGTTCGTAGTCAGTGGATTTGCATGCAGCAATATCAAACAGGTTTTTTTGCTTCCGCTCTGAAAGCTTAACCTTAGCTTTTAAACTTGGGTGTTTTTTCTGCTACTGTACGACTTTAAAAAATTCTGCATCTTCTCATGCTCTTACTTTATCAAGGCAATTATTCTTACATGATGTATAATTGAGAATGAAGCTCTATCCCAAATTTCTTCGAGCTTGACAGCAACCTCCGTAAACTTTACCGACTTTTGCTTTGTACTGTCCAAAATTATCCTTCATTAGCTCAATTCAATTTCTCGGGTGGGCATTATATTACTGCTTTTCTTCTTCTTCTTAGGGTGTCGTCTTCTCCCGAAGGTTGTCAATCATCATGATTATTTTCACCTTATTTACTGCTGCTCTAAATAGCTGTTTTGAAGAGCAGTTAAACTGTTCCCTTAGTTTATGGAGCCAAGACATTCGTCTTCTTCCCACGCTTCTTTTTCAGTAATTTTACCCTGAATAATTAATTGAAACTATTGGTACGCGTGCCTCTCATAACATGGGCCAGATATTTCAACTTTCGTGTTCTAATTTCTGATATTACTACTTAGGTCTCTTAAAAGAAGACATATTTCTCTGACTGAGGCAATGAACTAAGATATTAAGTAGTGTGAGAGGGGCTGACGTGGTGTCCCTGAACAACAAGAAACCGGATGACGCAATCTCTACGAGTGCAATCTATCGGTAGTGTCAGCTTGGTCCTTACAAACCGGCTTCAATTTTATAAGAAAATTTAAGTAGTATATATTTCATGGTGTAAAAATTAAAATATTATATTTCATTGTTAAGTGAACAGTAATTTCTTTGAACACATGCACACATATTTTACAGTTCTGTTAGTTTAAAAGAAGAATGTCTACAGTACTGCGCATGATGCATTGCTATCTTACTGCTACAATATTTTGCTATAATATGAAAATTTAATGTAAAAATTTTAAGTAAAAATTTTGAGCGGTAGTACGTTTCATTTTATTTTTTCGCTTTACCCTAATCTACAGTCGCGCTATAAAACGTGTGAAATAGTTTAATTAACCCAACCTTAAGCGGTTATATCAAGTGTGTGTAATGTAGTAGCACAATGGACTATTCCATAAAATATAATAGATTTTTGGAAATAACAGCTCTGAAAAATACATATATATTTAAATAAATTAGCATTAATTAAACAGAAAAGTCTGTATTGTTTATTTAATTAAATTTTGTAATTATAAGTTTGCTAGTGACGTAATAAGATAAGAAGGTGTATTATAGGCTGTAGCTGTTTGTCCACATTTTTATTAGTACTGTTTTTGTTTTTCCACTGATAGGCATCACTTTAGACAAGAACACTTTTAAATTTTTTTTCTTGAAAAGATTATCTTATTTTTAAAAATCTTTCCAACGCAGAAGTGCACGTTTTGGTAGGGTAGTCTATTAGGATGTGGACTTTACTAACTTTAGCTAAATTTACGATTTCAATTCATAAATAATTCTCCGGATTGTTATATATAAGAAACGTCTAATATTTTATGACTTAATTAGTTATCATCGTCATTATCATCATCTAGCCTTTCTTGTCCACTGCTGGACAATTATATCCTCTATTGGAGGGTGTTTGGCATTAAAATGCCACGCTTGCCAGTCGTGTTGTCGAGTTGGATAGGAAAGATAAAGGGTGGGGGAGGGGGGGCTAAGCTAAAAGTTTTTGTAGATGCACAGTGTTTCTTATGATTCTTAAAATAGATTTTAGGATGGACTTATAATTAAAATCTAAGCTATTTAACATATTTGATATCTTATTGACGCAAATTGGTTTCATATTGCATTATGTTTTTGATGGATATATGCAATTGTTATTATGTTTACTAAACGCTGTGTATTCTTCAACAAATCAAAGTAATAACGAATGATGTTGCTTTAAAAATTTGTAAAAGTAGTCTTTCTCGCCCAATCTGTTACGTTTCTACATATTTGATTTTACTAAGCTCAGAAATTTTATAAGATTATTTTTGAACATCTGTGCTGTTAATTAAAAAATTACAAAGCCACATTCTGAGTCATTAGTAAAAAGATCGAGAACATCACAGCGTTCTTTCGTGCCAGTTTCATTTTCTCGGTTATTTCTGGCTAGCAGTTTTGGAACTTTAAATTTAAGTAATCATGGGCTTTTCTAAAATCATTTCAATTTCTGCATCAAAGAATCTCTTTGGACAAAGTATTTTCTTTACCCCCACTATTTTAAAAACTGTCACATCTGTATAAATTGCTTCTAGTTATTTTAAAAGGTGCTTTATAATACTAATTTTGAGTGAAGGAAAATATTTTTAAGTATCAAGATTAGATTAAAATAAACCGCAATAAGAACTTTCAACTCAAAGATTGGGGAGGCTTACTAAGTCGTAAGGAGTAAAAAGAAGAGAATATTCTAAAACATTGTATCTTAACGAGCCCAATGTTTCAGCGAACCTCATATCGCAACGAGCCTCACATTTTACTTAACAAAATTAGTTAAATTGATTTTAAATGTCATGTCGTAGTCATTTCTAGGAATATTTATGCATATGCTTAAGGATCTGTATTCAGTGTAATTAAAACTGCACAGAATAATAACGCTATTGTTAATGTGCTATTATAATGTTTCAAGGTTTAAATTGAATTTTCCTGATACAAAAGAAATAACGAACAAGTATTAGCTAAAACAATAAATAAAATTAACACGACAGAGCATAAATCACGAAGTTGAAATAATATTAATGAATCAGAACTATTTTTAAGGATGATGTCCTGATAGTTATGTAATTATACAATTTCTAATATAATTTAAAATGAACACAGTTATATAAGTAGCGAAATAAAATGGGATTTGAAATAATATATTACAATATAAACAAAAGACAAAGGAAATTAGAAAAATTAAATCAAAACGGAACAATTAATTAAAAAAAATAATTTTAGGAGTGCTTGGTGTTTTTGTTCTAGCAATAAATTGTACAAACAATAATTCTCGCTACAATAGATAAATTACAGTAGAAGATAAACTAATATTTAACATTTCATTGTGTGCACTGTCGTATGCAAAAATACCTAAAAAATATAATTGTTAGATCATTCCTTTTGGAGGCTTTCCTCAATTAGCGCCCGAATTTCGTTCTTACGACGTCGTTAAGCGAATTAGTCGATAAAGGACGAGTTCGACCGTTTTAATGTATTTATTTTAAATAGAGAAAATGTTTAACGGAAACTTGGACTTGATAATTTTGTTTTAATTTGCATCTGCTGCAATATATTGAGCAAGAATTATAAAATGATGAACCAGAAACATTAATGCTTATATACAAAAAATGACATTTAGATTAGCATTTTAGCCACCGAATCCTACAAAACAAGTTAGCCATTCTCGGTTATTAGCAGGATTATCAGAACCTGTAAAGGAGCCTTGCAATAAAGATAATAACGAAAAAATAGAAATAGTTGTAAGTAGAGAGTGTAACATTCAATAAAAATAATAGTCTCTATGCTCTAGTTCTAAAAAGAACGCATTCACATTCGATAACATAACAACTAACCTATTTATAGTAATCTTTTTACCAAACTCTGCCTCGGCACGTTCTAATCTTGATACGTTCTTTACTTTAACATCTAAAGTAAGCACGCTAGCAAGTTTTGCAATTCTTTTATGTAGAACATTAATAGCACAAGGTAAAATTCAAAGGCGTTTTAGATATTTGTTCCACATACTATGCATACGCTTCTTTGTTGCTGTTGCTTCTTTATGCAGTTTAAAGTGCATAATTTTCAAAAATTACAAAGGGTTATTTTATCACTTGCTGCTGCTACTGTAGCTTTAGAAAATTTTATTTGTCAATAATACGCCTTGAATATACTTGCAAATTCCTGATCTAATGGCTATATAAGGGCAGTTGTATATTTAGATAATAGTTTTATATTTGATTGTAATTTATTATTATGCTAGTAACAGTCTAATAGTAATATTGTCGAGCAAGCAAGTTAATAATACTGGTCAACATTAATTTTATTGCCAATAATATTTGAGCGATTTTTAGGTAGTTTTTGTGGTGCTGATTACGAATATAAAGTCCACTTTGCTGAATTTGGCTCTATTTTTGAAGATAATAAGCTGATTATAATTAATGGCTTAAATATTCAAAATTAATAGAACAGTGGTGCCCGCTAAAAATGACAATGTCTTCGAAAAATATAAACGCAAAATCAATAAAACCCATAATGATGTTTTATTTGATATAATAACAAAGAAATACAGTAGTCTAATTCTGAAAATTACAATTAATTTGTAGGGAAAAGCGCTGTTCGTATGATTTTCTTTTATGTGGGTTGTCAGGAAGATCACGTTGAAGGCTCTAACACTAGTCTGCCATCATATTCCTGTCCCATCTGTCTTTCTTCCACCACTTTTACATCCTGGTAGAATCTTCCCCTTGTTCCTCACTTAAGGTTCCAAGATTGTCGGCAAATTTATGCAAGTGACTATGATGAAAGTGTAATTTAATACTCATACTAGACAAATTTTTAAAGTTTATTAACATCTGTTGTACTAGCTCCTCATAATCTTCCGCTTTGTAGTTACCCAAGAAATTCTTAACCACCGAGACAAAGCTGCACCAAGCAGCAGCTTCAAGAGTCGTCATGTGGTTTGTAAAATTAAAGTCTTTAATAAGTTGGCGAATTTGAGGACCATCAAAAATACCGCTTTTAGCTTTTCCATACTTAGCCTAGGAAACGATCTACAAATGTATTTGAAGCAATCGCCATCTTCGTTCAAAGTCTCAACAAATTGCTTAATTAGTCCTAACTTGATGTGGAGCCGCGGGAGAATTATTTTTTCCCGGTTCACTAATGGTTCGTTTATGACATTCGTTCTTCTTACAGTCATGTTTTGTCTTATTGACTAATTAATCTTATTCTAATGATTTTGCTTCGCCCTACCATCCCACAAGCAGATAAAACAACAGTGTTTAGTATACCCACTTTGCTGTCCAAGCAAGAAGTTCACCATTTTCAGATCCACACAAATAGAAATCTGATGCTCATTATAGCAGAGTTTCTGTAATACTAACTTAATGTTTTTATATTCTTCTTTAAATTTGGTTGAGTGGGCGATAGGTATCGAAGCATCAGCTATCATTGTGCAGCAAAACACACTTTAAACTTCTACTGGAACTGTCTATGAACAGTCGCCAATCACCTGGGACAAATTGCATTTCTATTTGACGAAGAAGTTCGGGAATGTTGTTATAATAAATAACTTCTTCATCTTGGCTGAAGTAAGGAACAAGTTGCACCTTTTGTGTTCTATAAATTGTTATTTTTATATCTGGCTTTAGACAGTTCTTTGCTTTTAACCTGGATGCTAGAAGTTCAGATGCTTGTTTTGGTAGACCGAGGTCCAGTATCAGGTCATTCAGTTCTTCTTGGGAGAACTGCTGGGGTGTTGAAGGTATTTTCTCATATTCACTTCCACTGCGGAACATCAGGCAATGTGGTATATACTGGTACGGGAACCTCTTCGCTATGTGGCACAGGTCTCTTTGCTGATTCAAAATCAGAATATTCCCATTGGCGTTTCTTGTATCTATTAAAACCTTTTAGATTAACTAAACAAAAATAACAATCGTCGTGATGGTTTTTCGGTTCTTTCTACACCATTGGCATACCAAATTTTAAACTTTTTCTCTCGTGATTTGTCCATTGTCGCATTCGACATAGTTTTTGCACACTACATGGGGAGCCCAGAACTTGTCTTGATCTCCAAGTACTATGCCAAAATAAGCTTGATAGGCTGGCCTTATAAAATCGGTGATATTATTATTTGGAGGATATTAAACAAGCAACAAGCAATGAGAAAAGGTGTGATCTGAACCTAGTGGCATTTTCTCATACAATAACATGACATTGCCTAGAAAAATGCTGAAACTGTGTATTGTTAGTCTTCTACCATTAAAAATGTTTTCTTAGTGAGAGCCTTTTTTTTAATAATTTCAACAAATTGGCCAACAGAATTATCCGCTAGCATTCCATCTGCTGATATGCAACATGACTATTTTTTAGCTCAAAGTGAAATATCTTCAAAATCAATTATAAAAGTGTAGATTGTGAAGTTTAAAGAAATTACTATAGGGTGATTTGTAAAAAACAATAATGTAGATGATCAATTATAACCACTTATAAATTCTCATATTATCCTGATTTATAAATATTCTTTTAAGGTTTCAGAAGATGATTTTAAGAACAAATAAAATTAAATTAAATATTGTATCTGTAGTCTATTCAGGAATTTAAAATTTATTAGTAAGCCGTAATGTCAGTTCCGATGCACTTATGCATTAGTCAATTGATCAAATTTGTTCATTACGTCAGTCCCTTCTGTACCTTACCAGACTAAGGTAATTGCTTAATGGAAGGAAAAGACTGATATTTTACGTTACGTTATACAGATTGAATCCTTGACGAAATCATTAAAACCATCAATAGCTTGCAAATGTTTCCATTGATTTTTTGCATTTCTGCATCTTCAAGGCGTATATTGTTGGTTCCTTTCTACATTTGACCACCAAAGCAACATCAGTTGCTGGTTGCTTTGCGCTCTCACGCGGCTGATATTTCTGACAGCTTCTACCAACTCTTTGGGGCATTCTATAGCATTTTGGCCACCGCTATTTTGATATACAAACGCTGTTCTACTCATTGTCAGTTCACATCCATTTATACGGCGATTGACTGATAACTGATTTACGTAACGAAACTTAATATATACCTATTTGTACCCCAACGGTACAAACAGGAATATAGGTATATAGGTATATGGGTAAGAGCGGTTTTTAGATAAGAACTTTATTTTTCTTGATTGAATGGACAAATATTAATTTTACTAAATAAATATTAAACAAAGTAACTTTAAGGTAATAATAATAATTATTTTTGTTCATTACCATAAAAAAATTTAATACTGTTAAAACAAAATTTGTAATTCATTGTGCACCGCATTTTTTACAGATACATGGAGCCTCAAATATACATTTCTGCAAATAGATTTCATACATTTAGAACAAATTTTTATGGTTTTATTGTTTTTGCGATACTTTATTTGATATGTTTCACGTATACGAGAATCTATCGTAGAATTAAGTAATATTTCTTCTGTATTTGTAATTCCTATTTATTCTTCTCGGACTTCTCGATAATCAGCGGCAAGTTCTACTGCTAACTAAAGTAAAAATCTTGTCTCGAAATATTTTCTCTTGTCGTTTTCTTATACAATTCCTAGGCATTTATGCCTGTTAAATCTAATTGATTATTGTATACAGAACAGGTTAATGATACAAAACTTCCTATATCAACACAAGAACTGTCACAAATATACTAGAGAGGAATCAGGGAGGAAAGAGAGATCAATCGTAGACTACATATTAACGGAACGCAACCAATAGAAGGAGGATAAAGATGTGAGAGTGTACAGGGGAGCAGAAATATCGTCAGATCATCACCTGTTAATAGCAAAAATGGGAAACAAGAAAAAAATGAAGAAGCGAGAATATCAGAAGAACAGGAGAAATAAAGAAATAAGAACGATAAGGTCACACAGACTACAAGACCAACGAACAAAAGAGGAGTATGCAGAACAGATCAGGAAGGGGATACAAAAAGTGGAACAAGAGATAATGGAAATGAATTTCGAAGGAATATGGGGAAAGTTCAAAGTAATTATAAATAAGGCAGAAGAATAGCCTGCGGGCTAACGACAACTGGAGGCATAAAGAAGAGAACAAGTTGGTGGAGTGAAGAAATTAAAGATATCATAAAAACAAAAAAGATAGCATGGAAAAAGTATTTACAAAGGAAGAGTGATGAAGCGTATGAAAGCTAAAGCTAAGGAATGGGTAGAATTTGGGACCAAAATGGAAAAGGATAAAGGGGCCAACCAAAAGGTATTCTACAGGACCCTAAAGAACATGAGAAATAAAGGAAGAAAAATCAGGTCGAAACAGGTTATGGACAGGGATGGAAGGATACTAATGGAGGATGAAAAATATGGAAGATGAAGCAATACTTTCAGATATGCTAGAGGGGAAGAGGTGACTGAAGAAAAAGAAAGAAGGAACACAAAAAGGAGAAATTCGAAAAAGAGAAAGAAAAGACGTGACAAGCACAACGAAGCATCAATCCATCGTGGTATGAGAACAGACAGGTAGTACGAGCTAAATGAACTTTAATCAGATGATGGCCAACGTTCAAATATATTAGACAGCGCAAAATGTAAAGCCAAGTGATAGTCGCGCTCATCGTAAACAATCATCGAGCTCCAACGCCGCTCCATGTGTTTAACAAGATCTAGTGGCTAACGTGCCATCGATTTGCCAATGAGACGAACTGCCCAAAGTATGCTTTAGAACTGAACTGTTGTTCAAAGAGTGTTGCTATCGATCGCAGTCAAGTACTAGGAATTTATCTGGAAATGTTACAAGGTTTTATACAAGGATTAATATTAAATATGCTAGTATAAAATACAGAATTGATGAAACTCAGTTTCAAGGAAAACATAATGACTTATCTAAATACACTACAAGCGAATATTTACAGTGACCCTAAAGAAATATATAGAGAAAATAAAATGTAGTATTTGAGAAAGAAATTGCAGTCAAAGCAATATGATGGATTATGGACAGGGATGGAAGGATACTAATGGAGGATGAAAAAATTATGGAAAGATGGAAGCAATACTTTCAGGATATGCTAGAGGGGGAAGAGGTGACTGAAGAGAAAGCGAAAGAAGGAACACAAAAAGAGGAGAAATTCGAAAAAGAGAGAAAGAAAAGACGTGGACGAAGCAAGTAACGGGATCAAGCGAGAAGAAATCGAGAAGGCAATACGAAAGCTAAGAAATGGCAAGGCTCCAGGAGTAGACGGCATAAAAGCAGAATTATTGAAGGGAATGGGTGAAGAAGGAATGGAGTTACTACAAAGAATTATAAATAAAACGTGGATAGTACAAACAGTGCCCAAGGAATGGAAAACTGCGGTAATAGTTCCCATTTTCAAGAAGGGTAATCAGAAAGATTGCGCAAATTATCGGGGATATCGCTACTCTGTACATCATGCAAGGTATATGAGATGATTTTGGAGGCAAGGCTAAAGAAGGAAATGGAAGGAAAGTTTCATGAAGCGCAAAGTTGTTTCAAACCTGGATATTGTACACAAGACCACACATTCACACTGAAAAACATAATAGAAAAAATGCTATATATATATGCTATATATATGCTATATATATATATATATATACATATATACTGTATGTTGTGCAGATATGGAAAAAGCATTCGACAAGGTGGTGAGAAACAATATATGGGACATATTGGAGAAAAATGGGACAGCGATGGAGTTGATAGAAGCTATAAAATCGATATACAATAACACAGAAAATATAGTTAGGCAGGACAATATGGAAACCAAAAAATTTAGAACTAAAGAAGGAGTAAGGCAGAGCGGATTTTTGAGCCCAGTGCTCTTTATCATTTTTATGAATGAGATAATCAAAAAAGTAAGTGGTAAAAGCAAGAAACTGACGGTGGGATATTATAAAATGAAACCAGTAGAAGTGAGTATGGGTTAAAGAACTGGACAAACAAGGAATGAAAATAAACATAAATAAAACAAAGGTAGCAGTGATAACAAATAATAACGTGAGAAAAATAAGCATAAAGATTAACAATCAAAAAGTAGAACAAGTAAAAAGCTTAAAGTACTTGGGAGTTACCATAGAGGAAGAAGGAAGACAAGAAGAAGAAATGAATAATAGATTAACAACAACGGCAATAATCTTCCGTAGTATAAGAAAGGGGTTCATTAACAAAGCAGAAATCAGTAACAAAACAAAAATGACAATTTACAAGACCATATACCTACCGACGCTGATTTACGGATGCGAAACTTGGGTTCTGACAGAGAGACAATACCAAAAGTATAATTATCTGTCTTGAAAACTTTCGTTGAAAACCGTTTCATATCGTCTTTCTTCATTTTCACAATTATTGCCAATTACCGTTTATTTGAGCGAATAATTCTAACTAATGCTAACTTTTTGCTAGAAGTTTTGTTGCTAGGGATAAGTTTTAAGAAAGTTTTCTGTAGTTACAGTTCTTTCGCAACTCGTAAATGGTTTCATGAATTTGGGTACAACATATTCGGCTAATGGTATTGACGAGTGCCTATCTTCACCTTTTCCTAAATATGGAAGTGAATTTATGATGTAATTACTGTCGACGTCTGATGCTAACCTAGTAACCTAGTAGGATGATTTGATGCCAAATTTATCTTATTTATTGGTCATATATTACGTGAATCTGCATCTTGCTTTGGTTGAAAACAGTTGTTCGTCTACATAGTTTTGACTGTTCTCAATAAATTTATTCCATACTTCAGATATCAAGACGGATATATCTGTTTTCAAACGTTGACTCTGCACATTTTTTTTATCGAAGCAGATATATCTGGGAATATCTATAAAAAAATTCTCTTCGTAGTTTCTGAAACACATTTAGGCCCCTATAATTTCTTCCATAAAGAAGACACTCCAATTTTTTGCTTCATATGCACCTCGTGCATATAAAATTGCATCTAATTTCCCCCAATCATTTTTTGCTTTATTCAGTTTCTAAAACTCGATTTGCTTCTTCAATTGTGCATATTCTTATATGTTTTATAATGTGGTGGTCAATAATCAATGAAAATGCAGTCTTCATCTTACACTCTATGATGTTACCTTTTGCATATCCCGTTGGACCTGGTTCTTCCCTGAAGATGTTATAAAGTGTTGCTCTTCCAGGTGTAACACCTGTTTGTATTTTTTCCCATACAGTTCCATCAATTGAAATATATTGTTTATTTTTTCATTCTTTAGACCTTGAGAGTAAGCTCGTTACTTTTCGTCCTCAATGTTTATTTTCCACCTCATCGTCGGTATCTCTAGACTCATATTCACTTTATAATAGATTGTTATCATTTACAAGTAGTATATTTTTACTTTCAGAGAGTGCATCTTCACCAATTCCCGAAAACTCTTTGCCTATGTTACTTATTTTTTCTAAGTACTTGGGCTGTATTGATAGTTTCGAGATTTTTCTGGGTAAACGGTAACACTAATGTAACGGTAATAGAATAATGCCCTAAAAACAAAATATAAAGTAGCTACAAGCAATATTTAGTTTTTTTAACCTTTATTTCCATTAAAACGATAGTCACAACTTGAAATTTTAGGCACTGTATTGAAATTTCAATTCACAACCGTTTTTGATTGAGCTTACTACGCAACAGTCTTAGCAAAAGTGTGCCGAAAACTGATATAATAAGTAAAATGTGCATGTGCATTACATTTTCAGATCCATTACCTTATATCGGTCAAATGACCTGTTGTAAATAACAACAGGCTACACGTGTTTATCAAAATTAGAAAAGAAAAATAAAAATGAATAGTAAAAAATTAATTATATATATATTTAATAGAAAAAGGTCATGAAAGTCAACTGTGAAGAGCGATATCATTATATGCGAATTTTCTAATCAAAAGTTTTAGCCGGTCATTTGACCAGTCATGGTACATTTGCTGTCTGTGCAATTACAAAACATTATAGAGCCATCATGTGTTGTAGGCATACACTATGAATACACGGTTTCTTTAAAACATTATAAACATACCTTATAAAAAAAAGTAGTTGCCATGGCTTATGCCTCAATCGTCGTATTTTTTGAAGAAAATTCTAACAATCTAAAATCATAATAATAATGCTATATTAAAAAAATGGTGTACTTTAATAATCAATATTTTTGTTACAGTTAACAATGTGTCAAAACATTATTTCTTCAAATTTTTAAAATTTCAGGTAAATCAGGAAATGTCTTCACTTGGGAGTCTTAAATAACATTTTTTTGTGTAGACTAATTTTGCGATAATTCAATAATTAGGAAATAATAATTTAGTAATATGCGTAATTTCCAAATTAGAGAAGAAAGTTTACCTTTATACTTAAATTATTTTATTTTTGTTCTTTTTGATAGTATTTTTGTTCTACTTTTAGAAACATTAAAAAGTTTATTTTTAATGCTTTCTTTAAGGTATTTTTCATTTCTTACTTCGATTACCTATTTTATTTTCTTAACTTCTTCTAACATGGTTCATATTCAGTAGCTTTGCGAAAATAGCACTATAAATAAATAATTTTACCATATTATTTGTTAGTATTTGCATTTAAATATTTAATTTTACCTTTAAGCAAACTATTTACTTACATTTTATTGAGCTAGATGTTTTCCTTATTTCTATACTGTTTGTTTTTGTTTATTTAGTTTTAGCACCACACTGTTATTTTATTTATTATTTTTAATAATTTATACATTATTTTTACAAGGTTTTAGCCTTTGTTGTTTATAAAAGTTTTTTTTGTAGACGTGGTAAATTAATAAAATGTGGACATTTTGAAACTTCTTCAGAATTGCTAGAAAGCAATGCAAGAGTTTGTTATTTGTGTGTTTAAAAAAAACCAATTGTAGAAGGATAAATATATGACTACAGTATATACACTTTAATTTGTTTACTTTTGCTGTCAATTATGGCTTGACAGCTACGCGATATTCATTCTAGGAGATTTTCGTCAAAGTCTTGGAAATCACTTTCTAAATATAATATGAATAATGCAATAATCGTTAACCTATCTTCAAGTTTTTGTGTTGTGTTTTGGGGTTTCGTTATTTGGAGTGGTTGTTTTTTTGGTATGCTCATGAGGAGATATCAGAGCTAATTAATCTACACACCAATACTTAAAATAACGCTTGAAGTAACTGCGGTCAATATTAAATAGCCTTAATTCGCTGGAATGACTGTTCTTCTGTAATTGTTGAAAAAATCACGCGTTTTAAGTATGAGTCGAAAACTCTGATCGAGTGTTCAATTTTTAAAAGAAGATGTGGCAATGACAAACAAATAGGGCATTTAATCATTAAAACTAATGGCTGGCAGTTAAGTTGCAAGTCTTGCTACCAGTTTGATCCTCTCATCAGTATTTGTAACATAGAGGCTTCTCGAGTTGTGTTTGTAGTTACTGGTATGTATCTTATTAGACTATACACAGATGATTCAATTCTCCGCACTTACTGGAGTAAGAAGATTTGTGAGAATGATTTGAAAATTTTTAATTTCTTAAATAAATAAATATAGTGTACAAATAAAGTGTATACCTTCTGTAAACTTGAAATGTCCTCTGTCAGTGCTGATCTGGTTTCTTGACCCATTGGAAGAGAAATCAGACATCTGCTCGTTCAAGAGAAGTTTCAACAGTACCAGTAATATCGTGTTGCATTACATGGCAATAATACTGTTCTTCTGTGGCTGTCAAGAATCAACTACGTTGAGCCTGATCGTATTGATCTGTTGGGTTTGGATTTTTTTCTTTTACATTTATTGCCCACTTTCTAACAGTACGGACATCCACACATGAACCATCATAGATAACATTCATTAGTCGACAAATATCAACGGGCGCACAAGCCTTGTTTCAACTGAATATCCATGTCACTTGTCATGTTGGCCACCACAATAGCGTAACCTCATATTGTATAGAATCGCTATAAGTCAGAGATATTTTAATAGCTTTTTCATGCTATTTATAGAATTATTAAGCTAATAGGCTAGGAGGTAAACGTTTTAAAGTTCACAAGCATTGGTCAACAACCTCATAAACAAGGAATCGTTTTTGAGGAAAAACATAGAGCACTTGTAAGCATCGGCACATTGATAGACCACTGATAGATAGCTACCACAACAAATGGCAAAATCATTAATGTTTTCGATACAGAAAGCTTCTTAGAAGTACAGCGGATTCTGGCAATCTTCGTAAGATAAGGCAAAGGCCTCAAGCTTCTAAACCAGAGTATAAAAGCCGCTGCTTCAGAAGATTAAAATCAAATCAAGGCACAGTATCTCTACGAAGTACATACTGCATCTGCTAATTAATTTGGCGAGCAACTGATAGCATACTAGAGTGATGTTTTCAATAAAGGAATGGTTTCAGCACAATCCAAAACTGATTTCATGTACTCTCCTTGATCTAGTATTTATGAGACAGTCACGTTATGTCGACTAGATAAGCAACAATGGAGTTTCTTGAAAAACCACTTCTCTTTATCAGGCTTTCCAACGTACAAGATAGATGACAAAGTTGCGGACGGAAACAACTCGTAAGAGCAAGGTAAACTCGTTGTGTTGGTCAATTATGGATACTTGATCTTTTTCAGTTAGACAACTAAATATCTAATGTCTAAATTCTTGATACTAAACCACGCTTTCATTTGACATTACTATAGTATTCTAATTAGATTTAAATCAACCGTACAAAATATATTTCATGTAAATTGTAGTTATTATTAATTTTATATATATACTATTAGTAACTATATTTAGTTAAGTAAAAAAAGTGCGCTTAGGCGACTACAAGTCTTATCGTGGCAACTTCATGAACCATCTGATAGCATCAATAATGTACCGGTAGCACTTTGAGCTAGACTGGGCTCAGACGATGATCAAAAATATTAGACAGCGCAAAATAAAATGTTTTCCAAGTGATGGTCAGCATTCGTCTTCGTCAAACCAATTATGGATGCGTCCCAACGCCGCTCCATGTTTTTAACAAGATCTAATGGCTAACGTGCTAAGCCAACATCGCCACTCTCCGTTTGAAACGTCATCGATTTGCCAATCAGACGAACTGCCCAGAGTAGCTTGCGTGTATGGTGCGGCAACGTATCACAGCGATACATTAATTTTCATTCAATAAGACGTATGCTTTAGAACTTACAAGCAGATTGATATTAGATATGGCCGTCAGTACAAAAATACTGATGCTGCACGAACTTCAGCTTTCAAGCGAAAACACCCGATGACTTATTTCACAACACACTACAAGCAAACATGTTCAATGACAGATAGAATGGTAAAATAATTCTGATTATTCAGAGAGAGTAGAAAATTTACCTTGCACGTTGTGTACAAAAAGTCAATTGCATCAAACCAATGATGGTGGTTACACCTGATGCCTATGCACGTGCGTTGTTTGATGGATATGGTAGTGCGATAAGTGACAATGATACTCTAAATCAATTCATTGATCTTAATTACAGCCCACTATTTGCTTCTTCAAAAGCAAAAGTTGAGCCTCTGACTTTTGTGCATGTCTTGGGCAGACAAGTCTCCAATATTTAAAGACTAACCGGTCGAACCTTTACAGTAATGTGTGTTTTGTAATTGAGTTTATAAATTAACAAATAAAAAATAGCTTGCATTATATCATAAAATACATAATGAAGGACTTGAGAACCACAAGGTGCTCTTTACAATTTAATGTTTACTACCATTTACGTCGACACAGAAGCGTCATTTGACGTCTTCTTGCAAATGATGGCTCATTTATACACTGACATACTGTTACAGAGCCTTGTGTTTGAAAAGGGTTTACAACGGATTCGCTGCGCCAAGAGCTACTTTTCACCACACGACACCTGCATTTTTGCATTAGGGTATTATTAATTGAAGTTCGCCACTGAGGGCATTCGCGGGTGGATTTGTTTGTGCACGGTTAGCACTGCACTGTCAGTGCTTATTTATACTTGATAAGTTATCTTACATGATATTCCTTTCATAATTACTACCAATATTTAACCAATACACCTACTTCGGCGTCTACATTGAAACAACTTGATCAAACAAAATTAAATTAGTAATGACGAAGAGCCTCCAGTAGAAATTGTGGTCAGTGGTGATGTCGCCTGAGAAGCAACCGTTTAAAACTGCCGTTTTTAATTTTGATTGTTTATTTAACATCCCTGATCTGATGGTTTTTATATTTTGGTCTCCCATCCTAAGAGATGCAAAGGGTTTTCCAATAAGTATAATATAATTTGAAATTAAGTATCACTGCCACTAGTTGTCATACTCTGACAATTCATTATAACAAAATACAAGCTTTAAGAACGTTTGGTTATCGTCCAAAATTTTTATCAAAGTAACGGGTCCGCCATCTAACGGTTTTTTTTTTGAACTAGCTGTTATTCGGAGAATGACAACACTTAACTCATGACATTTTTGACAGAAAATTAGTTTTATCCTTCCGCTGAACTAAAATGGTTGTGTATACGCTTGAAGAACGCTGGGAAATATTGCGACATTTCTTTGAAAATCATGGTAATGTTGCAGAATGTGTGCGAAAATGACGTACGGAAATGGGAAGAAAAAAGGCACCGTCAGCTCCGTATGTGCTTTATCTTGTTAAAAAAGTGAGATAAACTGGCATGCTTATTGACAAACCTACGCGTGAAAAACCAAAAACAGTGCGTACACCCGAGAATATCGCTGCTGTTGCCAAGAGTGTGTGTGAATCGCCAGGAACATTAGTTCACCATCGTTCTCAACAATTGGACATTTCGGAAACATCATTGAGACGAATTTTTCGTAAAGATCTTGGTATGACGCCGTACAAAGTTCAATTGGTTCAGCAATTGAAGCCAACTGACCATCCAATGCGTTTTCGCTTCGCTTTATGGGCTTGAAAATGGACAAGAAAATTCCGATTTTGGGCGAAAAATCATCTTTTCAGATGAAGCTCATTTCCATCTCGGCGGGTATGTCAACAAGCAAAATTGTCTCATTTGGGGCACAGAAAACCCGCACGCAATCGAAGAAAAGCCGATGCACCCACAACGAGTCACTGTTTGGTGCGGATTTTGGTCCAGAGGCATCATTGGGCCATTTTTCTTAGAAAATGAGCAAGGAGCGGCTGTTATAGTCAATGGTGAGCGTTATCGGGCCATGTTGAACGAATTTTTGTTCGCAGAAATTGAAGAGGAAAATATTGGCGACATTTGGTTTCAACAGGATGGCGCTCTGTGCCACACAGTCAACGTTACAATCGGTCTTTTGCGCACTGTTTTCGAAAATCGCATTATCAGTCGAAATTCTGATGTCGTTTGTACGCCTCGGAGCTGATATTTGACACCGTTAGATTATTATTTGTGGCGAGCCGTCAAAGATAAGTGTTACGCCGACAAACCAGAGGCAATTGAGGCTTTGAAGGACAACATTCGTGCAGCCATAGCTGAAATAGAGCTGCATACAATCGAAAATGTACTCAAAAATTGGACCGATCGTATAGGCTACTGCATGGCTAGCCAAGGCAGCCATATGAATGAAGTTATATTCCATTATTAACCGGAAGGATTGTACTTTCAAATAAAAAAAAATTAGAAAAATATTCAGTGGTTTTTTATTTATAGCATTTAAAAAAAAAGTATATAAAAGGCGATATAGGACCCGATAGACGTTTTTTTGTGAACACAACGTGTTTTTGCGAAATCTATAGTCCACATAATCGCCTTTCTCTGCTTGCTATTCGTCGAATCGTTGAAAAATGTGAAAGGCATTTTACTCTTCACAATGAGAAAATACCAACAAGATGTCGAAATGCAAGAAATATAGAGAACATTGCTGCTGTAAGGGATGGCGTTGCAGAGGCTCTAATTTTATCGATTTTTTCTCATGCTCAAGAATTAAGACTTAAAAAACGACAACTTGGCGTATTTTGTAAAAAGATTTGGGTTTACACCCGTATAAGTTTGTGTTGACCCAAGAACTGAAACCACTGTAGCATCGTAAATGCCATTAATTTGCTGCTTGGGCTTTAGAGCAACTTAAATCATAATTTTGAGCAAAAATTATCTTCTCAGATAAAGCTCATGTCAGGATTAAGTGTATATGTTAACAAACAAAATTGTCGTTTTTGGTGTAAAAACAATCCATAAGAGATACACTAGAAGCCCTTGCATCCGCAAAAGGTCACTGTATGGTGTGATTTATGGCATGGTGGCATCATCACATCATTATTTTTCCTAAAAGAGGTAGGAGATGCAGTTACAGTGACTGGTGAGCGGTAGAGATTGATTTTAAGAGACTATTTGTGGTCAAATTTAGATGAAATTAAATGCGGTTTCAACAAGACGGTGCCACATGTCACACTGCTGATGCCACTATTCACGTATAGCAAGAAAAGTTTGGCGAAAGGATAATTTTAAGAAACGCAACTGTTAATTGGCCCCCAAGAAATTGTGGTTTAACTTCTTTGGGGTTACTTTTTGTAGGGTTATTTGAAATCTATAGTCTATACAAACAAACCACGATCCTTTGATGTATTAAGATTGAACATCAAACGAAGCATTCGTGACATTAGACCCGAGCTATTGCACAAAGTTATTGAAAATTAAATTAACAAATTTGCTCGTGTGCACGAAGTCGAGATGAACACTTAGGAGATGTGTTATATAAAACATAATGTAATAGACTATGCTTCAAAAGAATATAAAAGTTGGTGTATCTGAAATAGCTTTTAGTTTATTTTATTTTCAAATCATCGTTCTTACTGAAAAACTTTTTACTAAATAAACAAAAAGCTTTATCCTAGTGGTAATAATTGAAGCTGGAACTTTATTCAATTTTGAAAATTTTAAAGAAATTAAATAATTACATCGATATTCGATTAACTAAAAACATGGAAATATAAGGAACGTTTGTTACGTAATACAATTCGGCAATACATTATAAAAGTGTCAAAATCTTTGGCTCTTTTTATTTGAATCTTAATTTTGATTATTCCATTGTTCAAATACAAATTTCCAATAGTTAAATTTGCGAGTTATTTTTTAGAAAGTACAGTTTTTTCTGTATTGGATTTAAATGTGCAACAAAGATTTTTTTCAAATAAATGTGACATTATCAATCATTTAGTTATCACGAAACCGATTTACCGTTCGCGTGAATGTTACAGTTTTTTCGAAAACTCCAAAATTGCTATGCGGAAGCGTAGCAAGCCTTACACGGCAACGTGATTAACAAAAGTGTATACATTACAACCAACTGATGAAAAATAAGCGAACAACAACCACCCCAAAAAGGGGTTTCATGCTGATACAGAGATTTTGCATTAATAGCGCTTCAAGGAAACCCAGTGTGCGTGCATTTATGACTTTATTTAGGTTTTTGTACGCGAATGCCTTGGCGGCCATTCTTTCATTACACACACTTTGTTGCTCAAATAGTCCAATCTGCAAATAATTAGACAAGAGCGGCGGCCGAGCGCCCGGACAATGGCGCGCCGTAATCTAGAACTGCCTGGCAAACAAGAAGAGCCATTACAATAAAATTCTATTTAATTAAGGCTAAATTGAAATATTCGCGCAGTCATGCCGATATTGCCTGCGAGCAGGTGATGTGAAAAACCAACAGGCGACAGGAGACGGGGATCGGCGCACCAGAGAGAGAAAAATGCGTAATTAGCGTCGGCCGCGGCGCAGTCGCTAAATGAAACTCTTAATTGCACGCTACTTGCTGAAGTTGTAATTATTAAGTTAGTGCGATGGGATCTTGTACAAACGTTCACACGTAATATTTTTCATTCTAATGCTCGCGTCATTACTGCAGTTACGCTGAATAGCAGAACTGATTCGCTTGTGAACAGGAAACGTAACGTGCGTGGTGTAGTCTCAAGCAAAGAGCATAAAGTTCTGTAAATTAAATTGCAACCGTTACTGATTTACATGTATTTTAAGTTTAGAAAAAGCAAATCGCCCTAAATATTGTTCCACCTTTAACACAATACATATTTATATTTGTTTTTTATTTTATCAGTAACTGGAAAGTTCTATTGGTCAGAAAATTACAACTATTTTAAGGAATATTGCTAGCAGAATTGCATGATATTTGAAATTTGAAATGGTACGATTCTTTTATTTACTGATATCGATGGAAGTTTTATAGAACAAATAACTATTGGGCAAATTTAAATTTTGAGTCTCAATTGGCGAAAAGCGTAACAGTGGTGGTGGTTATAACTTGCCACCTCAACTTATGCTTTAATGCATCAATATTATTTTTTTTGTAAATATTAATAATATAACTGAGAAACTGAATGTATTTTGTGGTGCATTTAATAATATTTAAAATATGAAGCAAAGAATTATTTTAGCAGAGAAACATAATTCAAACATTTTAAGTCAGATGAAGCAAGTATTTTATTATAAGCGAAGTCTAAAAGGTTTGGTTTGTTTTTGGGCCGTTGGCATGGCAAAGAAAACGAAAAGAACATAATGCTAAAGAGATAGGTAAAAACTAATGAGATGGATCTGGTCATCGTTGGAAGCTCAATTCTTTCTACTCGAAATAATTTTTAACTTCAGTCTCCTCTACTTAAACATTAAAGTTCACACATATATAGTCAATGGTGCAATAGATAGTTATAAATTTGCAAATCTTTTCTATCACACAGGCGATAATCGCTGTACTTTGTCAGTTTTCTCCACAAAACTTTTCAACAAGATTTATAATGGGTCATACAAATGTTTAATTTAAAAAAATAGATAGCTATTGTGAACGACCGTTCTTACGGATATCCTGACAAAACTTTGGATGGTACCGCGCACGTAGCTACAGCGATCACATTAGCAGCTGAATTAAACACTATAAACTAGATAAATACATTACAGAATATATACAAGCTACTAGTACTGAGGTAAACGGTCGGCTAGGAACAATATGAGCAGTAATACAGAATTCTCGGAAACAAATTTATTGCAGGCGGGATTACAATGCCAAGCATGTGCTCAAAATTGATCACAGTCGAAGAAAAGTACTTAAAAAACCATGAAAGCCAATAACTTACACCACCTATCTTACAAACCAACCAACCCATTGGTTAACAGATAGTAATAAAATCCCAGATAGAATAGATTTCTGTATGGTAAAAGGCTTTCACAGGCTGAATCAAATTTAAATCTTTATCTGATTATTTTCAGTTATAGTTATAATTGGAATGAAAGTTCTAACCAAGTAATATCCATTAATACTCAGCAGTAAAAAACAAACAAAATGAAAAGCTTTCGGAGATATAATCAATAACACATTATTAGACATTCCCCTAAAAACTGAGAAAGGCTTGACTTGATTTAGTAGAACACCTCAATAGTCAAAATAAACATGTCTGAGAAGCGCGGCTTAGGACATAGAAAAACACCAGAGCCCCAGTAGACAAACTAATGTTGAATCGAGGAAACCGTTCTGCCAATCCGAACAGTAGGACTAGAAATGATCAGGAGAAAAAATAACATGTTCAAACCATCTGTGTGTTCAAATCTTTTTAAGGCGTGCTTGCAGCTGAAGAAGAAAATGACATCCATGAGTTACTAAAAGCGCTTTTCCGAATTAGTCTACCAATAAAGAATTTCAGTGTAAATGAAGTGAGAGAAACGACCCAGTCTAAGCTAAACCTAAAAAAACCTTGTTATGACCTGATTACAAGATGAATACGGAAAAATCTGGCAAATAAAGGTATAAAATTTATTATCATATTATTTAATGCTATGCTTAGATTGGGGCATTTTGCTGATCACTGGAGAGTGCTATAGATTATAGTTATTCAAAGCCTGGGAAGCCTCCTGCGGAAATAACATCGTATTGGTTAGTTAGTCTCCTACCAATACTGTTAAAGCTTTTCGAAAATCTGTTTCTTAATAGAATTTGGCTACTTCTACTGAATTACAACCTAATCCCACATCGCCAATTTGGTTTCCGGCAACAAGTACACAGAGTAGTTGCTACAGAAATCTCGAAGGCGAAAACATTGTTCAGTAGCATTCCTCGATATATTGCAGGCGTTCGACAAAGTACGGCACGCCAGCCTGCTATACAAAACTAAAAAGAGTCTCCCAAACGGGTACTACCAAGTGTTGAAGTTATATCTATATGTTAGGCATACAAGAGTGACTCCACGCAGTCTACAAATACATCTCAATAAGATTCAGAGCTGGTTAAATGGCTAGCGTATCAAGGTTAATGAATCCAAATTTAGCCACGTAACGTTTACAATTCGCAAAGAAATTACTCAATAGTCACTGAGTAATACTTTTAAGTAATCAGCAAATACCACAAAACAGAAGAGGCAAAGTATCTCGGAATACATCTTAACCGTTGTCTTACCTGGAAATGGCATATTTGGACAAAAAGTAAACAACTTGCTCACAAGTTTAAGAAAAATGTGCTGACTTATTGGGAGAACATCACAACTATCTCTAGAGAAGAAATTGCTGTTAGTTAAGGTTGTACTAAAGTCAGTTTGGTGGAATGGAATCCAGTTGCGGAGATCAGACAGAAAATTGAATATTATGATCCTACAATGTTTTCAGTCCAAACTACTGTGAACTATCAAAAACGCCCTATGTTACGTTTTTATTTGATTCATTATAATCTTGAGATTACCACAGTCAAGAAATAAATTACAAACTTCAATGTAAAATACCGTGATAGATTAAGTGCCTATTCAAACAACTTAGCTGAGAACTTATTAGACAATAAGAACGAAATGCGTAGACGAAAGAGATTTAAACCTCTGGATTTAAATAGATTTAATATAGATTAATAGTCTAAGTTCTATAAATTGAGTTAAAAGACTAACTACAAGCCTCAACAAATTAATCTGTCATATACATTGGTGAATGCCCACTGGACAGAAGTTAATAAAAAAAAAAACAGATGCTTTGAGTTATCATCGAGGCACCAAAAAAAATGGTTCTCCGATTTTGCCATTTAAACTGTCGAGCTTCTCTAGATGCAGACGTCTTAATTTGAACTGGAAAAATTGCAAAAACCTTGTAAATTTGCTAATCTAGACCTAACTGCACACTGAATAACTTGAATTGATCAGTGCAGTAAAGTGAGAGTTTTACATCTATAGCAAGTTACGCCCATATGTAAAAAGTCTGTTTGATGAAAAGGTAATTTAAGGCGTTCAAAAACCGAATAAGCCTAATGTCACAGCAAATTGCTTTGAAATACGTGTTAAGTCAATAACGTGTTCAGAAGAATAATTCGTTTAGATGTTACAAAACTTCATTTTCGCCTTATATATAAGCATAATTTTCTAAAAATAAAGTAGGTAGCATTTGTTAAAGGCTAGCAATTTTCTAACATGCGTAACGTATGGTTCAAATATTTTGAATTTATGTGCTGCGTTGCTTGGCTACAATAATACAATCCTATGTTAATTTAAAGTAAATTGGAGATAACGCACGGCATGGTTTTAAACCACAGCCGCATTTTTCGCTTTTTGTTAATCTGCAATTCATTTACAATTAGGGGGTAGCTGAATGTGTTTAAAAACTGTGAATAATTTAATTGCTAATTTTTAAGTCAAATTTTTGATGTAAAGTTGTTAGTACACACGTCATTGTTAATTAAGATCATAATAACGCTTAATAATGTAACAAAATATTAATATATTAAGTACATAGCAACCATTTAATATTTATACCATTACCTACAATAGTTCTCTGTATGTGTATTATTTTTTAAAACTTTACTGAATTAAATGAATAATTCTCATATAGGTGTTGCTTGGGTAAGACTTAGGTGGATGGGTCATGTGTTAATTGAACCCGACCTTTATTAAGTAAATTTTGTTGAAATACTATATATTATATTTATTGCAGCAGCCGTCGTGTCATAACTTCTGGAAAATTACACTGCAGTTTTTCATTTCATACGCTCAGTGCTCAAAAGTATGAGGCACCTTCATGTTTGTATATCGCCTTAACAATTAAATAATAAAAATTTTTATTATTGTTATTATGTTACGAAAAACTTAATGAGAGCCTTTACTATTTTTTCCAAGTTTAAATTACAACGATGGGTTTGTTACGTGTACGCACATGTAATAAAATAATGTTTAATTTTGACTATTTTCAGGTATTTGGCACTTCTGGCGTTACATAAGTGAGACGACAAATGGGCGAAGATTACCTTTCTCAGTGTGTGGTGTTTACAATCAAAATCAGAGAGGGCTTAGTGATGTTCTGTTCATAGGACAAATAGTTGCAAAAAACACATGAACACTGACCAATATGTTGTGCTGGAAATGGTTCCGCACCCATCTCTAACACAGATTTTTAGTGAGACCAAGAAGGACAACATTAAATTTCAACAAAATAATGATTTTCGTAGATTTTAGGAATTTATAGTGTAAACAAGTATTACATCTTCAGGTTGCAGATGGTTCTGGACAAAATTGAACTCCACGTTTTGATGCGCTATTCCAAATGGGGATGCTAAAGGCGAAGTAAGTGTCCAATACTCTACTGTTTCCAGAAGGTACAAGCTTTTTAATTTTGGCGATATGAGTCTCAAAGATTAGTCTCGTTTCGAATAGCCGTCAAAGTTGGACAACAAAGAATCACTTGAATCGTTAGAAGATTAGTCTTCTTCGAGCACTCGAAATGTAGGATTAGTTCTTGGAGTTGGAAACGCTTTGCAGGCATCTTTAACAGCTTCACATTATGACTCGACATAATTCGCATGAACTTACTGGAAAGCAAGCCGGAAAAAGAGCCGAGTTTTGCCACCAACTGTTCACACTCCTTTAAATGACAAATTCTGGAAGCAAATTGTAACGCCGAGCGAGAAGTGAGACTTCTTGGTCAAACACAACCGTCAAAAGAAATGGGTTACACGCCAAGATCGTTTCGGCAAAAAAGTTATGATTTGCATTTGGTAGAACTTTGAATGTGTTTTGCATTTTAAATTTGTGCCGAAAATTAATGCCAGCAGATTTTGGTCAACTAAAAGCGTGCTTTATCTTAAGTAAGACAATGCCAAACCCTGCACTGTTAAGACAACTAAGGAGACATTTGAAGAGTTAAATGGTATTGAAGTTCTTCCGCATCCAGTCCAAAAACTTTCCCGTCCGATTATGGCTTCTTCCGCTCAATGGTACACTTTTTACCTGGTAGCCAGTTCGAATAATTTGATGAAGTTCTTTGGATCAAAGCCGTCCCAGTTGTACTTCAATAAGATCTAAAAACTTGCATATCGGTGGCAAAAGATCATAGAAAATGATATATTAAATATATTAAATTTCTATGCAGTTTTAGATTTGTATTTTTGTGTTGGTATTCTCCTTACTACGTAACATTTTCCAAATTGTATTTTTGTATTCTTAAAAAGATGGTGTACATGAGAGGTCAGAGCGTCACACACATATTCAGCTAGGTTTCTATAGCACATTTCTATAATTCTAATATTCATTTTAGGTACGTTGTGACCAGACACAGTAGATCAACGTTATCTAGGGTTATGCATACTTTACTCTGATAATTAACTTATAAACAAGAGTGGCAAAAAAGCCAAATATTTCTACACAAATTGACAAAAAGTAACTGAATCTATAAAATGGATGATAGTGGCAATAAAAGAGAAAACTTGTTTATACTAAAGGTAAGGAATTAACACGTTTTCAAAGTGTTTGTTTTTGCAATTAAAGTGATGTCTTAAGCGTAAGCTATTACTTTGTATTTATGATGATACAAGATTCGATATATATTCTTGTAACACTTTTCCCAAAAACAGGTTACATGAAATTGGAGACAGCGAGTGTTCCTGTTTGAGAGCCTGTTTATTTTAAATGTTTAGAAGGCTATATACTTTATATGTTTAACTTTTAGCAGGTTAGTCGCAATATTAAATATATTTATGGTCCCGAACAAACTTGCTCAAACCAAACCCTATCGAGGGCAATTCGTTATTTTCCCAATTTTGACAACATCGTAAAGTAACGCCGTGAGTTGATCGTCACAGTGCGTTCGTTTCCTCGAAAAAAGTTGAGTCCAATTATACTAAATCGGGCTATTCCGCACAGCACAGTTACTCTCTCACTATGTATGCTTTACATGGATTATTTTCCGACCAGTACCAGCAATTTTGTTGTAGATACCATAAGTAGATTGGACAACAAATATTAAATACTAGGGATAAGAAGAAAACACCAAAAACTTTTAATTATAGTAAAAAGAAGAAAAGCAGTTTACTTGAGCAAACAATATAATTTAATTAATTGTAGATCGGCCTGTAATTTTTTTTTAGATAATAAATCCATAGCAATGATTTAACAGCAGAAAAGCCGGCACCATTACATTAAAATGTAAGAAGTATCGTTTTACTTAGAAAATCGCCAATAAACCAAACCTTAATAACTGACCTTGACTCTGATCATCTGCCGGTAATATTCACTCTTAACTGTACTCCTTATTCTTACCCGGAAATTCCAAGGCTAATCAACGGACCAGTTAACTGGGAACTTTTCCGTAATATCATGGATGAACAAATCAAGTGCCCTCTTACCATATCTACCACAGCTGAAATTGATGGAACCATTGAATTCTTCAAAGAAACAACAAATGAGGCTATCAAACAATCTACTCTAGTCTTTCAAACACGCAAACCTGTCAATAACCAAACACTCCCACTCCGAATTTTAAAATTAATAAAAGAACTCCACCCGATGGAAGTGGCAACGTCTTAGGAACCCTGCAGATAAACACCATCTAAATGTGCTTATCCAGCAGGTTAAAAACGAACTCGATCAGTTCAGAATAAACTCTTATAAACAGTATCTAGAATCGTTCGAACTTGGAGACGCCAACATGTGGAAAGCCACCAAACGGATCCTGAAGCAACCCACGGTTACCCCCACACTAAAATACAATGGCCAAACAATATCGGAAGATAAGGACAAACCTGAAATATTCGCACATCTCGAAGCAACATTTACCACCGCATATTTTAACAATGATCCCAATCATATCAGACAGGTTGAAATGGAATCTCAAAATATTACACCCCAAGAACAAATGCTAGATAACCCTATCTCTCCAACAGAAATTAAAGAATGCATAAAAAACTTAAAACCAAAAAAGCACCAGGAATCGACATGATCCCCAACATAATTCTGAAAAATCTACCGCAAAAAAGTATATGTTTACTAACAGCCATATTTAATTCCTGCTTAAGATTGGGTTACTTCCCTACCGAATGGAAGCGAGTACTAACTCAAATGATTCCCAAACCAAATAAACCGCATGACAACCCTAACAACTGCTGTCCACAATTTCTAAAATTTTTGAACGAACCATTCAAAGCCGATTAAACCAGTTTTTAGGAGATAATGCATTCCTACCCAAATTCCAATTTGGTTTTAGAAGAGCACACTCTACTGAGATAATTGAAAAGGGTTACGAAAACAAAATGCACACGATAATGGCACTTGTAGATATGGCGCAAGCCTTTGATCGTGTATGAATAAACGGCTTATTATACAAAATGAAAGATTTGGCAATCCCTGTTTACCTATTAAACATAGTTAAATCATTTTTAACTGACAGAACGTTCCAGACAAGAATAAAAGGATATACCTTATCAGTACGTAAAATCAATGCGGGAGTAGGCAGGGATCCGTACTGAGTCCCTTGTTATTCAATATTTTCATGCACGATGCTTCTACAACACCAAACTCTGACATCGCAATGTATGCCGACGATACAGCAATCATAACTCAAGACTACGACATTAACCTAGCCGCAAACAATCTGCAACAAAGTCTGAATCATCTTAACTAATGGTTTAACAAATGGTTTATACGAATTAATCCCAGCAAATGTGATGCCAAAATCTTTACCTTGCGTCACCCACAAGACCCACCTAACATCGTTATCAATAATGTACCTATTCCTTGGAATCCGAAAGATAGCGCGGTGAAATATCTAGGGGTCTTTCTCGACCGTAGATTAACATGGAGTTTCCACATCAATAAAAAACTGACTGAATCATACGCAAGACTGGCCATGCTCTATTCCATCATCATCAAGAAATCAACATTGAAAATAAAATGTGGCGTTCTCATCTACACGACCATCATTCGACCAATTTTTACATACGGATGCAGTGTCTGGTGCGCGACATCAAAAACTAATCTTAGCAAACTCCAAGTGTTAGAAAATAAAATTATCCGTATAATAACAAATGCACAGTGGTATGCAAGAAACTCACAGCTCCACCGAGAAACAGGAATCGTGATAGTGGAAGAATTCATAAAGAAAACAGCCCAAAAATTTTATGATAACATAAATCAATGCCGTGGTGCGGTTCACTACAACTTGGGCACTGAAAACTTACACACCAGACTTAAAAGGAAGTTACCTATTGATGTCCTAAATAGTGAGAATAACTAATTTAATTGTCAAAATCACAAGGAACTATCTATTTTAGTGATATAAATGTTAAAAATCTTTTAACCTTGCCATGTAATAGCAAATGTAATGCCGATCTGGCATAACCCCTATTAATAAAAAAAATTAGAAAATCTAATTTTTTTATTTTTTGTTATTTTTCGTGTTTATCGTGTATTAACAAAACAAAATTTGATTTGTAATTTGTTATTGTTGGAAACAGAAACTGCCTGGTATTTTCGACCGACAATCTTTTTTAGACGAATGATAGTTTTAATCTGCTTTGGATCTCGAATCTGAACTTGACTATTTGAAATCATTTCCGACAAATCAACTTTGTGCACAAGAAGTCAAAAGAAGATTCTTATGAACTGACTGCAGCAAAGTCGAGAATCGAGTTAATATTCGTCATCTGGATGAAAATCTGCTAAATAACTTAATTGGGAAGCGCATTGTTACTTGTAACTAAAAACGCGTTTATCTTGTTAATCGCTCTGGCATAAAATCCACCTTCAGTTTTTGGTAAAAAGTGGTGAGATTTTCGAAGATACTGTACCCCTTGAATTGGTTCCAAATAGATAAGAGGTAAAGCAAGCAACCGGGGCGTATTTGAGTAGTCTTAAAACAAAAGCATCCAACTCTTTTTGAATAGGACAATGCGTCCGCTCATCGTGTCAAAAAGGCCAAAGGCATAATTGCTGAACTGGATGTAATTGACGTCTTGCCGATTCCAGCTCACAGTCCCCATCTTACATCTTCTGATTACGGCCTGTTTCGATTAATGCCACACTTTTTGTGCGGTCACTGTTTTGAGTTGTTTGAACGAGATAAAGGAACAAGTCAATAACTCTGTGTTGAAATCAGCAGATTGGTACCTTGTGAACAGATTAAAAAATATTTGTCAGCGTTAAGAAGCTTAAAGAATTAAGATAATTAGCAACCGAGACGCTTGCTATGATACAAAAAGCCTACGAGAAGAATGGTTTATCAAAAACACAACCTTTTAGCTGACACGTAGTGTCAGAATAGGAAAAGATAACGTGAGGGATGAGCAACGCGCAGTGTGCCAAACAACGTCTCACACTTCGGACAATGTGGTTAATGTGACAGCGGTTGTAGACTCTGGTTGATCTCTGTGTTAATTTGGTAGCAGACACAGTGCGATTTCCAAAATTCCTAAAACCCATGAAACGCCACAACGAAATTGTAGATGCGGAAAGTTTATGCTAAATTGGTTTTCAAAGTTTTGGCCGACAGCTTCTAAACCGCGTGAAAAGTGAACTTAATATTTTGGTAAAAGTAATAACTGGTGATAAAACGTGGCCCTTTTGAGTACGATCTAAGAACAAAAAGGCAGCTTTGAATGGCACATCATCGAATTTCATTGACCAAAGAAGACTGGAATGAGGAAATCAAAAATAAAACCGATGCTTATTGTCTTTTTGGACTTTAAAGCTGCATTTTATATGGATATTGAAGATGAGAATTGCGAGTGCCTGCCTTCTGGCAAACAAATCGAGGCAACACTGGTACAACCTCTTCTACAGCCAGGAGCTAGCCCCGTCTGACTTATTTTTATTTTTTCGGCTTACAAGAAGCTAGAAAACACTCTGTTGGGACTATTAAAAATGCTGCTGTGATAATCGTTTTGAAAAAGATTTCTGTTCAAAACTTCCAGGCGAGCTACGACAAGTGGCAAAACAGCTGGAAGTGGTGTATTGATGGTCAAGGATGTTATTTTGAAGAATATTAAATGTATATAAACATATATCCAATTTAACGAATCAGTTTCATCAACTTTTGGACGTAGGTTGCAAAGCTACTCTGTTGAGATATTCAGAACGAGGAGCAACACGCTGCTTCAACATAACAACGTGTCTTCACTTTACATTGGCTACACTATGCACATTACACTCTGTTTGATACAATAAAAATTTTTTATGCGCGCGGCATGAAACTCCAACGATGGTATTCAGTTGGTTGTCTGCAAATAATTAGAACATTTCTAATTAAATGTGTACTTAGTTCTTTCTTATTAAAAACAACATTCTTGTTAGTGCACTACCAACACTGCAGCCTCAAGGGCTTATTGTGCCTAATCATATACAACTTAAATTGTACGACACATAGATCCACGAGTTTTCAACGAAATTCGAAGTGGCCCGCCCGCTGGGTCAGAAAACATTTGCTTGTGCAGTCGACGAAAGCGGCGACCCTAATAAAAAAATTCGTCTGTACACTGCGTACATTTTCTTTCTCTTCTTTTTGTACATACTTTTATAAAGCTAGTGTTTTGTTAACGCTTACATTCTAGTTCTATAGTTCCATTTTGTTCACGGATTTGTTAATGATATCAGCAAACCCATAAATCCTCCCTTCAGTGCTATACAAGCTCTTTACGAAAATAGTAACACATAATATAACAATCAAACTGGATAGTTATCAGCCACGAGAACAAGCTGGATTTAGACGAGGCAAGGATCGATTATCAAAAAGGCATTTGATTCAATAGGGATATGGGCAGTTCTAAGTGCTCTAACCAATTGTAGAAAACATGACAAGTGCACAACCCTTATTAAATATATAAATACGCAACGATGCAGATAAAGACGGATATACAAACAAACAAATTTAAGACACATCGTGGAATACGACAAGGTGACTCTCCCAAATTGATTATATTGGTAATGAAGACATGTTCACGACTCTAAAAAGGAAAGAAAAAAGAATAAATATCGATGGTGAAAAACTTAATCATCTGAGATTTGCCGATAATATAGTATTGATAGCAAAAGTCAAAATAGAACTCTAAAAAATGTTAGAAGAATTAAACGAAGCATCCAAACAGTTGGGACGAAAAATAAACATGAATAAAACAAAGTATTTAACAAATAAAATCGACGAGCAAGAGGAGATCAGGCTAGAAGGAAAAACAATAGAAAAAGTAGACGCGTGTGGATATCTAAGACAAAAACACACAACTTTCAAAGAACAATCTGACAGCAGACCTACATAGGTCTACACTGGTCTGGTCGGCGTTCGGTAGACTACAAGAAGTATTTCAGTCGGGAATACCAAATACACCGAAAGTAATGATTTTTGATCATTATGTGATCTAAAAAAAACTATCGTGTACAAGCTCCAATTAACACAAAGGTTCATGGAAAGAAAGATGCTGAACATTAAGCTACATAATCGTATTCAGAATACCGATGTAATAGAAAGACTGTGTACTACAAGATGCAACTGGGTTGGGCATGTAGAAAGAATGCAAGATAACACATGGATGCGTAGGATCATAGAATACAGACCTTGAGAAAGTGAAAGAGGCAGAGAAAGTCCGCAGATCATGTAGACAGATGACATAAAAAGTGGTAGGGTACGATTGGACGTGGAAAGCACACAATAGAGAAGAATGGAACAACTTAGGAAGGCTTACGTCCGACGATGGACCGAATAAGCTGCTGATAACGATGATCAACATATTTGTCCACTTGTCCTTAAGCTGTTTTGATTCTCCGTTGCCTCATGCTCCTTTTTCTACCAGCTTTTCTCGTACCTCTAGTTTCTTTGCATATTTTCTTTCTTTAACGATTAGTTTTATAGATAATGTAATAAATTGTAAATTTTGTAATGTTAAAATTAATATTAAAAGGGCTTGAAAAATAGGCCCGATAAAACGAAGAACAAAGATGTATTTGTCAATTATTCCAATAAAGATCTAATATTATAAATAAAATATGTGTTCAAATGAGATTTTTTAAAAATATTTTTAGATAGAAAGAACGTAGCAGTTAAATTGTAAGATTGCAATAATAAACCAAACTTTTGCTACAGTCCTATTATTTAATAGTTACACCTTGTAGCGAATGCACCTTCTACATACGCAGGACATAATGTTATTAACTAAAAATATTTCACATTCTTAAAAAATGACAAAAACACAATTACCATAGTATGAGAAGAAGCAGGTCCATTGTCGGGAGAGCTAATTAAATTCCGACCACAGGCTCGCCACCGAAACCAATTTTTATTCGCGGCCCCGGCGAATTTATCGCAAGCAATAGTTCGCGGCGGCGTCTAATCCCTTTAATGTTCAATAATTATTACTTTGTCGTTTGGAAAAATCCGGCGCTCGGGAGCCGCTCCGGTGCCTCTTTTTATGGCGGCTCGAACGTTCACAAGTTATTAGGCAACGAGTTTAATGAACGGCGACTGTATAAAACGAAGATTTGAATAAATTATGCCCGGCTTCTGTGTTTTTTAATTAAGCGCATTTAGAAGTGGTCAACTTAAGTTCTAATTTATGTCGCGCTCGCCGGTTTTTCTAATATCCCGGCCAGAAATATATTAAAGCCTTAAGTACCTTGCGTGTTCCGACAAAAAGGCGAACTGTTTCGCGTTCATTTATATGCTAATTCATTTGTCAAATAATTTGCCGTAATATGGTTATTTAACAAGGCCGCGCTTTCCAACTTTGGCGGAAGAGCGCCCGCACGGCGGTCATCAAAGCGGCGCGGCCGTAAAGCTCAAGGCTCCGATCTGGCTAATTTTTATTAAGCATTTAGATTGCAGTATTATTGACCTAAAAAGTAACTTTTGCAGATTGTTTATAATTAACATTGTCATTGGCATTATCGTTTAGGTTGGTTTCCTTGTAAGCAAAATGTTTTCGTAAAATAACATGTTAAACAATTAATTAACTAATATTGATGAAAGAATATAATTTTTTTAAGCACTAAGCAGTCTTAGAAAATGTTCCGTCATTCATAACTTTAAACAACCGTTGCAAGCTGTTCAGGGAGTGAGTCAATGAACCGGTATACAATTAGTAAAGAATCTGTGTTTACTGCAGATAGTTTATATATAGCATAAAAAGCATCAATAAGGAAGCAGCCGCGCAGTAAATATAGTGAAGCTATTCAAAGTGCATTTTATTTGCATATAAATGGCGTGGTCGTCTCTTTCTCCTAGAAATGTTAATTTTAACTAAAAAAAAAACAATGCAAAAATTTTCTCCTTGTACGAAGGTGGACGGTTTAAGTGGAATCTAGTAAATAAAAAAAAACAAAGTAAACTGATTTATTTGTTACTCATTTGTTGTTGTTTTTTTATTCATTAAAGCAAAAATTTTATTTGGACACAACTTTATTGGATTTTTTTTTATTTACTGCATATTTACAACTAGTCTAACTAGACTAACAAGCAAATGAGTTAATGTACATAGCATGTGGGGAGGAACACCAAGAGTGACCTCCTGTCATTACAAGGTATACAAGTCTTATTACTAATTTGTTAGGTCACTAAACTTTGTCCGTTTCAGGCGTCTAACTGCGTTTGCATTATTTAATAAGTCTGTCACTAGAACACTAGGGTGATCACTAATACGATCGTTGTATCTGATGCAGCAAGCTTTGATGACATCTTTAATCCATGGGATCTTTAGATCGTTATGTAATGTGCGGTTGTTCACATACCATTCGGCGTTTGCTATTGCGCGAAGTGTTTTGCTTTGAAATCGCTGTAATATCTCGATGTTCGATGACTTAGCAGATCCCCAAAACTGGATCCCATACGTCCAAATCGGTACTAACGTGGTTTTATATAACAACACCTTGTTTGTTAAACTGAGCTGGGATTTTCGTCCGAGGAGCCAGAACATCTTCTTCACGCGGATATCTAATTCTTTTCGCTTAGTCTGTATATGTTTTTTCCAGTTTAGTTTGCTATCGAGATGGATACCGAGATATTTGATATCTTCTTTGTGTGGTATGTTAGTGCCGTTGAAGATTATAGGAGGTGGAACTACCTTGCGGAGGGTGAAGACCACTGAAGCCGATTTGTTTTCATTGATTTTGTTGCGCCAGGTCGTTATCCAGTTTTCTAAAGCTTCCAGCGCATTTTGCAGGTATATTGATGCCTGAAGTGGATCTCTGTGTGAAGATAATACAGCCGTGTCGTCCGCAAACGTAGCAATTAAAACATTGTCGGTAACAGGAAGGTCTGCCGTAAACAACTGGTATAATGTCGGTCCCAGTACGCTACCTTGTGGTACACCTGCCCCGACTGGGTAGATTGGCGAGTGGCTGTCATTGATTTTGACCCGAAAGTATCTGTTTTCTAGATACGACTTGAAGAGCAGATAGTACTGTTGCGGTAGGGTTTGCTTGATCTTATATAGGAGGCCAGCGTGCCAAACTCGATCAAAAACTTGGCCCACGTCTAAGAATGCTGCTAGGCATAACCGTTTTTCCTCGAAGTCTTTTTCTACCTTATCCACTATCCTATGGACTTGTTCCAATGTTGAGTATTTTCTGCGGAAACCGAATTGATGTTCCGGAACTAAATGCAGTTCTTCTATAATGGGTTCAAGTCTTCTTAGTAGAATTCGCTCAAAGAGCTTAGAGAGGAGTGGTAACAGCGAAATCGGTCTATAAGAAGCTGGTAATTGAGCTGGTTTTCCTGGCTTTTGAATGACAATTACTTCGGCAAATTTCCATTGGATTGGGAAGTACTGAGTTCTTAAGATGGCATTATATATACGTGTTATAGCTGCTATCCCTTTTTGGCAGTTGACGGAGTAATTCGGACGTAATTAGGTATATCCCGGTGCTTTGCCAGTTTTAAACATTTAACTGTTTGGACTTCGTTGGTGTACAGTGTCTAATGGGTAAATGGAGTTGGAGTGGTGATTTGAGGAATTCGAGAATTTCGTAATCATCTTGTGGAGTTCTGTCTGATTCGTGCGGTTGAAAGGTTGCAGCTAAGTGTTCGCCGAATACCACCGCTTTATCTTTGTCACATCGGGCCCAAGAGCCACCATTTTTACGAATAGGAGGGATAGGGATAATAGGCTTTTCAAATTCTAGTTGCGCGCCATAAGGAGTAGTCGTGGTGTTGACTGGGGATAAGTTTCGCACGTAATCATTGAACGTTTCGTTTCTGTTCCTTGATTAATCTTTAGTTGTGTGGTGAGAGTGTTTAGTTTATTTTGTCTCTTGGTGTCTTGTTTGTTGCCAGATCCGTCTTGCTTTTCGTTTGTCGCTGATCTTGTCTAATTTCTAAGGAGTAGTTGTTAGTGTTTTGTTACATTTATGTTGTAGTTTTATGGGCGTAGCTGTCCAAGAAGCATATTGTAAGGTTTGTGTTAGTCGTTCTATTGCCGTTTCAATTTCATTTGAAGTGTTAAGTACTGCTGGAATCGATAGATGTTCATCAATATATTGTCGAAAAATGTTCCAATCCGTAAGACTGTTGTGTAGGCTGGGCCTTGCAGGCTTGTTGATTATGCAGCTACTCAACGTGCATATTATAGCAGAGTGATCCGAGTTTAGATCGTAGCAGTCAGCAACATCGATGTAGTTGGGCGAGAAATTTTTGTAATAAGGAAATCTAATGCATCCGGCAGTTTATTCAGATCGGTTGGCCAATATGTGGGTTTACCTGTGGCTACTGCATTATAATGATTATTTAAGATGGTTTTATATAGTTGCCTTCCCTTTGGGTTAATTAATCTGGAACCCCACAAGGGGTGTTTAGAGTTAAAATCACCACCTGCTATGAACCGGTCTCCTAGCGTCCTGAAGAAGTCTTCGAACTGGTTCTGCGTTATTGAATGCCGCGGAGGGCAATATACTGATGATACTGTTATGTCTCCAACGTGGTCTTTAATTTTGACATTTGTGGCTTGTATATGATATGTTTCAAATTTCTCCATTTCGTAGTGTGATAATTTGCTGCTGATTATAATTGCCGTTCCAGCGTGAGCTGTGTTGTCAGGATGACAGGTGTAATAAGTTCTGTAGTTGTGGATATTGAGGTAGTTGTAATTAGTAAAGTGTGCTTCAGATACCAAGAGCAAGTCGATTTTTGGGTGTTTAGAAACGCTTCTACTTCTAAACGGCGTTGTAGAAGTCCGTTTGCGTTCCATACGGCTATTCTTAGGGTATCCATTATTGGGAGATTTTGGTTATCAGGCTAGTGAGTAGGTTGAGCATCATAGTATTTTGTTGCATTAACTGGCTAAACATGGTTTCAAATTTGGAAAGGAACTGAGACAGGGAGATGTCATTGCTGTTTTGATTTTGATTTTGAGTGTTGTATGAGTCTGACGTTGTTATGAAATTTTGTTGTCCAGCCACGGCTGCGGCATAGCTAGTTGGAAACCTGTTTGTCCTATATGTGTTTGGTGGAATTGTGGTCGCCTTTAGAGCTTGTGGTGCTTGCATCCTAGGGTTGGCGGTGTTGTTTCCTCTTTTTAACTGAAGTTGTTGGTAGATAGAGCATCCTTTATAGTTTGCTGGGTGGGCTCCATTGCACAATGCACATGTAGCAGGAGTGTCTTTTGGCTTTGTACTCGTCATGGTATTGTGGATATTTTGTGATTAAAATTTTATTGAAGGCTACATTGTATGAAATGGATGAAAATATAACTTCAAAAATAAAACTTAAGTACAAGGTTTGGCAGAATGACTCCCCCAGTTGGATTGGTAGACTTACATAGCGCAAGACATGCAATTTAGTGTTCATGACGTGGAGTGATGAACAACGTGCTTTTGTATTAAAGACTTATTTTAAAAACAGCGATTCTGTGATTGTGGCGCAATGACCATTTCGTAAGCATTTTGGAATAGTTGTTATGAAAAAATTTTTACTAAGAAAACCATAATGGTCTTAGTACATAATTTCTGAGAGACTGGTTCAGTAATCAAACGGTAGATCTCGTAGTGCTTAGACACTCGAGAATATTGCAGCAGTGAGACAGGCTGTTGTCACATCGCCACAACATTTCGACACTAAACATGTTCTCGCCGGAGCGTGCGGAGAATTCTACACTTCGATATCATGTTGCGTCTATATAAACTGATGGTAATTTAGGAATCTAAAGAATGTAACTGGTATGCCTAGAAAGCTGCTTTCGGGAACATGTTGCCGAATGTTTCAGCTGATATTATTGTGTTTTTAGTATTGGACTCCACATAATTCTTAACAACTCCATGAGCTATCTCTCTATGGTCAGCTTGTAACTGTTCGGTGTGTTGTTATGAAATTTGGCATCATATAGTCGTATTTTTTTGAGAAATTGGAGTGTCCGGTGGGTGTCACATTTACCAGCTATGTTGCAATGGTGTGCCTAGCAAGCTGCTTACGAGAACATGTTGGCAAATGATGCTGTCGTACGCAGTAGTAACGAAACTCATTTTAATTTAACGAGAGGCGTAAATAAGCAAAACATTCAATATCGGGTCCAATAAAATCCTCGGCAACTCCATTAACGATCTCTCCACAGTCAGGGTGTAATTGTTTGGTGTGTTGTTACAGAATTTGGCATCACAGGGCCATATTTTGTGGAAGCGGAATTTACTCGCTATGATGTGATCTTACGCAATTTTCTGGAGCTCAGATTCAACAAACATAAAAATGTAGCATTGTGGTTCCAACAAAATGACTCTGTCGCAACACGGCGAAAATTTCTTGAGAAGTTCTCGGCAAATATTTGTAACCTGTCTCATCTTATTATATAGTAACATCTCATAGCCGACTAAGTCACCAGACCTGTTTCCTTGCGATCTATTTATGCGAGAACACCTGAAGGCTAGTCATTCAACGCAGGCCGCGGGCTATTGGGAAATTAAAGAATGCTATTAGTAAAGCGATCGCAGCAGTACCAATGGAAATAAGTTTAAGGTGAAGCTGTAGGAGTGTATCACTTGTGCGGACAGACACTGATTTATGACTAAATCGTAAGTATTGTTCTGTATGACAGTACAATAAAACATTATCCGTCTATTATGTAATTAGAATAAGCTTAGTTCCTAATGGTTAAGACGCAAATCATGTTTATTGCCAAAGGAAGGAAAATAATATAAAAATACAACAAGAAGTAGAATGAAACTTATATCAGGCAACGTATTTATGGGATATTTCAACTGTAATTCCTTGAAACAATCAGCATCTGAATTTTTTGTCCGATATAAAGCAGTTTCTCGATTTCCTTTTTGAGCAGTATTTGTCTAGCTTTCTTTCAGTTAAGTGGCATTATTTATCTGTAGATCTGAAGCGATCATTATCCTCTTCATCAAAGACCAAAACTGCTTAAGAGGTCATTATTTCGGCACAGCAGTCGGATTGCCCATCTTCGCAACGTACCAAATCTTGTTAGCTTTCAAAAAAGCTGTCGTTGACTAAGCTTAATGAAAGGATCTCTAGTCAAACTAGAATAAGATACGTTGCTTTGCGTTTAGAGATGGTATTTTTTGAAATTGTTTAATACATTTCTAAACATCCATTATTTGAATTAGCCACAAAAGTTATACAATCTGATATGGTTACTATTATCTTCTTTGAACATAGTTATTTAGACTCTACCATAATTTATACAGGGAGTGGATCTGGAAGAATAGAAACATACTCATTAGCGCCCTATTCTAGTTTGATAACGAAATTGTTGCTACCTTAGTTCTGTGTTATAATTTTCTATCTCCTTACAGACTGAATGCAGGTCTTTTCCGGTTTATGATCACCGTTAATTGTCCAATCAGCAATTTAGCAGCTGCCTGGCAGATTTGGCAGTTTTATGAACAGCTTCCTTGTCTTCTTTACCGTCCTTTGACTTTGACTCTTGCTGTACCTTACTTTATTGGGTTATTGGTCCTTTGCACATACATACCTTTTTTCCAAAGATATTTCTCATCAATAGATCGTAATGTTCTTTAAAAAAGATGTGTGAAGCAGATGCTTTCGTATTCAGTGCCTTTGGCTTATGGGATTTTTATATAATAATATTTTGTATGCAAATATTAAAATATTAGACCCATAAAAAAATAAAAGTAACAGAATCTAGAGCCATATTCAAAGTAAAGCTAAGGTTTCAGCAATTCCTTGTTAAGGGAATGCAATAAATGTCTAAGTCAATAAAAGGATTAGGCCCTGCCCAATGACATACCGTACTTCACCCTTTAGCAGTAACTTTCAGCAGAAACAATAAGATCCCCGGGGATAGAAGCAGGCAGGTCCGCTTGACTTTGGGACCAGTACCTGCTCATGTCATTCTGCATTTCAGCTCGATTTTCTAAAATCGATAATCAGTCTTTTGCTTGAGTGCTGGGTGGTATAGAGTTTAGTGCCTTTTGTAAATTAATACTGCATTTGACGAGAGTGAGGGCTGCGAGTCGTGAGTTCTCAGTGCAACCCAACATGGTTAGATATTGGAGAAACTAGACAGAAAAAATTCGAGCTTCAAAGAAGGAACTCGTTCGTTTCGAGGTCCGAAAAAGGACGTTTCTCTATGGTACACGATTGGGTGGAAGAGAAAAGAAAATAAGGAAGTGCCGTTACATGCACAATAATTCAAATGAAAGCCAAGACAACAATGCAAGTGACTGCAAGCCCAGTCTAGGTTGGGTGGTAAGACTGATGAGAAGGAAGGGTTTCAGTTTGAGAAGAATAACATCATTGTGTTAATGGCTGTCATCAGACTGCGCTGAAACTTATCCACGATTAGTTAGAGATAGTATGGAAATGTCGCTCTGGTGGATTGTTAACGAAACGATGCCTACTAATTCTGGACAGCTTTCGTGGCCATATTGAGGAACCAGTGAAAAACAGAATGAAGGAATTAAATATGCATCTAACAATCATTCTTGGAGGACTCACTTTTATACCACAACCCCTGGATGTGAGTGTAAATAAGCTATTTAAAGATTACGTGAAAACACTATACACAGATTGGATGACAAATGGCAAACATTCATTCATGAAGACTGGTAAAGTTCAAAAGCCCTCTACTAAAATTCTGTTCTCTTGGATTGTCAAAGCTTGGGACCAAATTTCATCTGAAATCATCCAAAAAAGCTTAAAAAACTGGCATTTTTAATGCACTGAATGGAACTGAAAAATCATCTCGTTTACGAGGACAGCAACGATCAAGCTGAGGCCAGTGATGATGATGGTGATGACGATAACGATGGCAACAGTAGCGACTTTGACTAGGAATTCAGTAGTAAAGGTAAGCTGATAAATGTGCAAATGTATACATTAATAAATCATCTATAAATTGGTTGTTTTAATCAAGTGCATTATGTAGGACTTTAAATTTGGTTGTAGTTAAAAATCGCAAGCTTAAAAAAATTTGAGTCATTGATAGGCTTAGTATAGTTTCTTGCTTTAAAATATCTGTAACTGTTTTTTTTTGTTTTCAGGCACACCTGTGAATCAGACGAAGATATTCTACTTTTAAACCTACCGATAATTTAAATAATTTTAATTAATTCATTTACATTGTAATCATAAACCTGTGATTTGTTTTATTAAATACAGACCTTGCTATGTACAATACAATGATCTTTACTTAGTTACAACCTAGCTAATTCCTCAAATTGCATTTTCATACTCGATTTTAAGACCCGACGCGAACATAAGACCCTCCGGAGACGCGGTGGCTCAGATGGTTCAACCAATTGGCTCTGTCCTCTAGCTGACTAGCTCGAGTCTCGCTCAACCCATGGGTGTGTGTGAATGTCCTAGAATAAGTGCAAGTTAGTGGGCACAATAAGCCCTTGAGGCTGCAGTGCTTATAAGGGCGAAAAAAAAGATCCTCCTAATTTTAAGTCTGATGAAAAAAGAGGGTCTTATTTTCGAGTAAATGCGATATACACATCCACGCTTTTTAGCTAGTATCTTGTTTTATTTTGCTGTTACGCCTACAAATATTTCGAGGTAATAAACACTGTTTGCGCATTTTTGAGAAATAGGTAACTTAATGAAGCTCTGGAATGTATCGGCTTACAAATCTGACATCCCCCAACTTTTTATAGGATCACAGTGAGGTAAAAGCTCTCGTATGTATATCGCAATGTTTTCAAGCGTGGCACAAACTTTTTGTATACTTTCCCATCTGATATTTTTTTGTGCACTTACTGGCACTGCAGCCTCAAGGACTTATTGTGCCTACTAACATACACTTTAATATTAGGACATCACACACACCCATGGGTTGAACGAGACTCGAACTCGCCTGCGTCGGATCGATGACAGAAGAACGATGATCTTGACCACCGAGCCACCATGGTTCCCCCATTTGATATTACCAAGGTCCCTATTCAGTAGATTCTTAAAATTTTATAGAAAAATATTAAAAAATGAGACTTTAATTTGAGATTATACTCTTACAAAAATAGCCTAATTATTAGAAATCCGAATTCTACTGAATTTACTCACAATATGTCACAGTGCCAAGCTACTATTGCTCTTGTGGTTACATTCATTTTAAGGCAAAACCATGTGGCTGACCTAGAAAAAATGTATTGCTCTTTATTTTAATAATTTTTTCCGTAACATTGCACTCAAGATGAAATGTATTCGCTACTTATGTGTACACTTGCAATGTGGCATAAGGTGATAACAATTTAAATGATTCTTTATATCAGTTGTAAAACTTGGCAAAAGTGATGTAGTTTTTTAATACCATAATAATATATATTAATTAATTATACCTTTATTTGAAAGTTAAAGATTAATTGGAGGCATGTAATTTGTGTTCTATCATTTTTGAATATGACTGAAACCCTTAAAGAATTCAAAGTCTCTGTCATCGATTGTTGTGACTAAAGTTATGAATCGGAACCAATATAAGTAGACCATTTAAGTGTCTAAAGTTTCATTTTGAAAAAAAAATCATCGTCACTATTTCACTCTTGTACTATGAAAGCTTGTGTTGAAGCAGTTTCATTTTTTTAGCACTATTTAAAAATGATTCAGTATTTGTGGTCCGAATTAATAAAACCAGGAAATAAAAGATAATATTGGATGTTTACTATCTCATTTATCTAACACGCATAAATCGGTAAAAATAGATGCTATAAAATAATTTTAAATAGACTAAACAGCATTTAAAAATTTTATACCTAAACTTAAATACAAAACACATTTCATGCGATCTCACCAGATGGCGATGCTAAAATTCACGGACTAAAAGGTCATGAGTCATTAGTGCAGTACTGGGAGTATTGTTGTGGACAAAGTGGATAACCATGAGCAGCGATGAACGACCTAATTTATTTGGAGAGACGGAATTGTTACTTTAGATGTCCAAGCGAGGTTAGCAGTATTGTGTGGGAGCACAGTATCGAGTACCGAAACTATGTTTTGTTAGATATTCAATGGCGGCAAGGACCGTGCTAAGAAAAGCAAATTCATGTAAGCCAAATATTATCCATAACGGTAAACAGGCAAATCACATTCGGTGTCCTTACGGATACGACAGGTTTGTCTTCTAAACCTTTGCATATTATTATCTACGCAAAGACGACGAAGGTTTGTGAACTACGTGTTCTTCATATTCTCACCTCTTCTCAAAAGTAGAAACTTGGTGTGGTATGTCAACAACTGCTGCAATTATATAGCATGTGTTTGAAAGCGTCAGTTTGTGGAATGGTAGCACATTGTTAGCTCTCATTTCAAGAAGCTACGACCGGGATTGTATATTTCAAAGGAAACAGCGTCAGTTGTTTGAAATATAGAGAAAATTTTGTTGATAAATTAGTTTCTTTTTTTAAAAACATTATCAATAAGCGGTACTGTGGATCACTGAAGCAAAATGTGGACACGGCGAGTTGTTTCATTACACACGGATAAAAAATCTCTCTTAACGACAAGCTTTAACCGACTGTACACAAATGCTATACCCAAAGAATGATTTCCATCACCTTCACGTAAATTTCGGAGCAATGACAAAAGTGCATACTCATTGAAAGAAAATAACTCATTTCTTTATAATAAAATATGCAGTGCCAATTATTTTTAAACACTCCAAAAAATGTAAAGAAGTACAAATATATTTAATTTTGGGGGACCCGTTGGTTGGTTCTCAACGCTCTTGGTTGTGGACCAAAAAAGTGCAAACTATAAATAAAGTTACTAAAAACAAAACAAAAAAGTTGGTCTACAAAATAGTAGCTAAAAGTTCTTTTTAATCAAAAAATCCACTATAGCGAAATATTTTGAAAAATGCATACTCCTTACAATTAACTATTTAACCACTGTTATGGTATGGGGTTCTGCTTAAGACGTTAGTCTATTATATATCGTATATTACATGTTAAATTCCATAAAGAGTCTTTAAACATTGCCAAATAAAACACAAAAAAATTATTTGAAAAAGGTTATACATCAATATATCTTTCCATAGAACGAAACAAATTTAAGTTTAGATTAACACCAATAAACACATACAGAATGAATCAGCTAGTAATGTTTTCCATTTTCAGTACTATAAAGAACTTATAGTAACAATACAAAGCACTATATCTAAAAGGAAATTTACAACATAAATTAAATGTATTAAATTTAAGAAGTTAAAGAAACTAATGTTTTCCAGTTTTATGTACATAAAGTTGTTGTGGCCATTTACTTGTGTGGTGACATGGATGAAGAATATTAAAAACACGACACAAGATTGATTTACACAACTGTTGCTAATGTTGTTAGTTCTTTTCTGTGATTGATCTGAGATATTTGTATTTTAAGTACTTCATTTGTCTTTTGCATTGATTTCCAAAGATATATAATGAGCTTTATTCATGTTTCATCGCCATGTATTATATTTTTCTTTAGATATTTTAAACAAAGTTATAAATAAGCACCACTTTATCTCATCCTTTTGATAATTTATTTTCTGATTTCCACTTCTTTGTCTAAATATTCTTTTTCTATTAAATGTCTTACAATTATTCCGAACACTTTGCTGAAGGTACTTGTTATTAAAAAAACACAATAGAGATGACGTATACTATTTTCCACTTTTCTGGAATTTGTTGTTTATTGATCAATCTCGTAAAAAGCTGTTCTACCATCTTGTGTAATATTCAAAGAACAAATGCTGAAATACATCCTGGTCCTGTTGCTTTATTTATACCTGGTCGATAGATATTGTTAGTCTGCTATAATTTTTCCAGCTTATACTTTTCTTCAACAAATTATTTGATGATTTTGATATTTTATGTTTAAAGACTTTTATACCCCGTTTATAACAAAATATCAACCATAATTTATATTTTACGTACCGTGAGGTAAATAGATAGGATCGCGACTTTTGAGCGTTGTAGGTAGGTTTCCGAAAATAAGAACTACCGTCGTTTATTGCGCAACAATTTATTAACAAGTTTCTCACAACAAATACCATAAAACCATCCAACATTTTCAGAAAACCTAAGGAATAATTTGAGAAAAATGCCCATAATAAGACTCAAGCACACATGTTCCATAAACAATTATTGGGAAAACAAGAAGCAGCTGAAATAAAAAAGTTACCGACATCACCTGACGACTAACGTTACTGAAGAGAATGTTTGGATTGTTTGCCGTCTTCTTAAGGACTAAACTCAATAATTGCAATTGAGGTTGCTTCTGAGGTCGGCATAAATTACGGCAGTGCTAAGGAAATCTGAGTCGTTATTCTAATTTGTATCATCTGCCCCTAAACAGTTGTCTAAGTTCAACAAAAAATTTAGTCATTATTCTGGACTGCTTTGGTACTCTCTTCCCACAGGCCAGACTTGGGACTTTACTATTATCGTTTGTTTGGGCTGCTAGAAGAAGTACTTGGAGGACAGATATGCTGCTATCAAAAGCGTTGATGTGTGATTGGTTAATATTGCAACCACAAGATATGTTTCTAAGTCAAGAGATTATGTAGAATAAAGTTTTAAATACTTTTTTGTAAAATTTCTATTTTAATTGCTTATCCTTCTACTATCTATAATAAGGAAAAAGCATAAAATTGTAACATTTTTGATCAAAGTGTTAAATTTTATCGTGATTTTAAAATATTATTTTGTTTCAATAATATAATATAACTCTTTCTTCACAAAAACAGTTGCTGATGCTTGTACTATGCTACCATATTTGACGTAATGATCAGATGAAATTCAATAGAGTATAACTTAAAAACTTAATTTTATTCTTTTGGAGACAATACTAATTGATTCTTCCAGAGACACCTCCTTAAAGGTAGTTATGCTAAACACAGAAGGAAAAATTTTAACATTGTATAATATCTAACAAAGCTGATCATCAGCCTGTCGCGGTTCACTGCTGGACATGGGCTTCTTCTGCTCTTCTTCATGTGCTTTTGTCCTGTGCGACCCGAAACCATTGCTTTCCTATGTACTTATTTACATCCAAGCGTGAAATGGCATGCTGGTTTGACGGTAATTATTGAGCTTCATATTATTCACCTTTTTAAGTAATAATATGACCTTGTGATTTCGTCAGCTTTTAGGTATTCGGATCTTTTCTGGGCATTTATTATATAACATTTTTAATGGGGGTATTAACATGCTTATTTCCGTCTTCAACATTTAGGTTGGGGAATGTCCTGGAATTTTTCTCATCTGTCTTAGAGCTGTGTGTGTTCCTTCTATTGTAATTTATGAATCTTCTTCTAAACACACATTTATAATTATTGTTTTATTATCATTTTGTTGTTCATGATAATGAAACTTGTACATATTGGTGTGGAGTTCTGCTACTATGTTTATGCTTCTTTGGTTTACCCGATGATCATAAGGTAGTGGGTAAACACTCTCAGTAATCCCGTCGTGGACAGGAAAGCACCCCATTGCCAACATGTTCGATAACCAAGAAATTTTAATTTATCACATACATTCTGAAACTTGTGTTTACTTTTTAAAAATTATTTACCCCATGTGAGTAATGTATCTCATAATGCTAATATAGTGGGCTGCCCCATTTTAAATTCTTAGGGGGTAAAAGTTTAATAACACATAAACATACAGGGTGGTATCCAAAAGTAGTAGGACTGATTCTTTAAAAAAAATGGAACATTTTGGTAAATCGACTTAATACTCTTCAAAATAGCACCCTTGGGCATCCACACACTTCTGGTAGCGAGCCTTCCAAGTCGCGAAGGCCTTCTGGAAGTCGTCCTCCGGGATGCTGTTCAGCGCCCTCGTCGTTGCCGCTTGGACTGCTTCCATCGAGTCGAAACGATGCCCCTTGATCTGCCTCTGACTAAAAAGTCCGGCAGTGCCACATCAGGGCTGTAGGGGGGGTGAGGCAACGTGGAAACGTAGAATTTGGCCAGGAGATCTCTCACAATCCACGCACCGTGGCACGGCGCGTTGTCATGGTGGAACTTCCACTTCCCCACCAGGTCAGGTCGCACGCGTGTGATTCGATTTCGCAGCCTTGTGAGCACTTCCACGTAAAATCTTGCATTTACAGTCTGTCTAGGAGGTACAAACTCCTTATGGACCATGCCACGAAGGTCAAAGAATGCAATCGACATCGATTTCACTTTCGATTTCGACATTCTGGCCTTCTTTTTACGGGCTGATTGTGCGGTGTGTCACTCTTCGCTCTGACGTTTTGTTTCCTGGTCATATTTGTAGCAAAACTTGATGGCGTACCGCTGCTCCAAATTTCGCTCTATCGCAACTGACAACGAGGCATCACAACAGGAGGTCACTAAAACAGTGGTCCACACTCAACTAACGCACGTAGGCGACTGCCGCAGGTCTAAACCTGTTCCCAAGGCTCCCCTCCATAACATCCGGCCTTGCAGACCCCCCTCCATCACTCGCGCGTGCGGAGAAAAAACAGTCCTTTCTACTACTGGATACAACCCTGTAAATACAGGCAAGACATAAAACGAGCAATTTACATAACAACATAGAACATCAAACTAAATAAGAGAACATCTAGAAGAACTAGAAAATGAACTGAAATGTAGTGGCCTTGTGTGAAACTACATTAAATGGAGAAAAAACCAATTTTAAAATCGGATACGGACAAATTAGTTCTGACAAACGCTGGAAATAAATTATATAGTCATACATACAACCAAGTGCTTGAAAATATGATGATTTTAAAAAACTGTACGACGACATAGTGCGAGCTTGCAACAAGAAAAATTATGTAATCAAAAGTAGTGATTTCAACGCTAAAATAGGCGAGAATGGTCTAGATGAAGATAACATATATGTATTATATAGGATTGGAAACCTAAAACACGAGAGGAAACATGCTTAGAAAAGGAATGTGGATCAGCCCGTACAAAAAATACAAAAATGTCTGTATGGATTTAATATCGAAAGCGACCACAGATTGGTAAGAAAAATTTAAATTCTATTACAAAATCGAAAGAACACGCTATTGTTTTACAGGCACTGTAGCCTCAAAGGATTATTGTGCTTACTAACATGCACTTAAAGTGCAACAAGTATAGGTTGGCATATGGCGGGTGAATGCGCAGTTGATAAGCATCCCTCCCACTGTCGGAAATCTCTTGCTGTCTGTTTCTCGTTGTGTTTAGATCGTGTACAGTCCGATAAAAGTCATTGCATTATTAAACACAGTTAAAATCAGCTCTTATCAGAGCTACAAGCTCGGTTTTGGTTTTTTATTGTAAGTAATAGTAACACACAATTATTTCTAGAATTGTAAGAAACAAGTTTAATTTCAGATCGCAGAAAACCATAATAATGCCTTTAGAATCAAAAGTTGCCTAGTGAAGCTTAAGAGTAAAATAAATGGAGTTCTAAAATTGCTAAAATCTAATTTCTTTATGCACTAAAAACCCATTGTTTGAGAAGTAGAGTTGATCGGTTTTTGCACCGAGCCTTGTGATTATAATATTTATGTCACAGAGTGTACCTAGCCCTTTTCCAAATGAACCTGTAGTGATGTCCTTGTCGAACAGCGACTCTCTCACTTCTTCATCTATCCGATTCACATGCCAAATTATGTTTTCTGAGTTATAAATGCTAGCACATTCGTACACACCCATGGGTGGAGCGAGACTCGAACTCGCACGCGCCGGCTAGAGGACAGAGCCAACTGCTTGGACCATCTGAGCCACCGCGTCCTCAAGAACACACTTATACAAAGACCTAATTTTGCAACTGCCGAAATACTAACACAAAAGGAAAACAATATGAACAAAAACTATCAAAAGAACTAGAACCCACTGGTAATCTAAGATCAATGAATATTGACAATCTATCTATACATTTGAACAGACAGTAAACAAATACAGCTGATATAAAATGTGGCGGGGTTGAGTTTAGAGCGTACGCTTGGTTGCTTATCTTCAGGATCTTTTGCATAACTTACATTCATAAGGTCGCCGGACGTATCCCATTGTTATAATTTGTAAATAAATTGTCCCACGTTTCCACCTTGCGAAAATGTGAGGAAAGGGTGAAAAATTATTCAACAAAGATAGAAGATAACAAAGCCCATTCTTAGTTTATCATCAGCTTTTGATTTGCCTTGTTTAATATTTATTGCCATTGCTTATACTTCAATATCTCAAAAAGTCTTTAGTGTTGAATGCCATCAAATAATTTTTAAAAGACGCTAAAAAACATTTTGAGGTTTCCACCACCTACATATTAAAAGCCCCTTTTGAGTACCTCTGGTATCTTTATTTTGTCCGTTACTCATATTTACATATTTAAAACATCATACACCCACGCAATGAACGGGATTCGAAACTTCCGTGTTTTATGTTGTTTAGAGTCCTACCTCTCGATAGACGGGTAAACCGTTAGGCGTTTTTGAATTAAAGAAAAATCATATAATTTTTATTTAAAACTTAAATCATTCGTAGTTTGAAAACATTTATATATTTAATCAAATTTGCACAAAATGATTGATTCGTGGAATTTCACCGAATTAGAGAACTGAGCGCGGTAACGGAAAGAAATGCTTGTCAACCGACCGAAACGTCTATTTTAAAGGCGGATGACGGCCCTTAAGGGTGGTCCGGTCGGCGGCGCGTTATATCGCAATTAGAGATGGGAGCCTATCATTAGCTCAGATAACGACATAACTAGACAAATGGGCACGGGCAGGCCGGTTCAAATTATAGCCGCGAGCCGCTCTCTAATTTGGGCGCCGCAAACACCTACTGACGTGTCGGTTGATTTCGAAAGGGTTTACGGGCCGCGGACTTCCTAATCTGCGGGGTTTCGGCCGGCCATTATCATTAGCAGAAACGCGAGCAAAAAGCGCCGCGCGGCCTTCCTTTTGGAAAAGCGCTGCCGCGCGGCGGGAGGATCGGCTTACAGGTGCCACAGGTACGGATTCATGTCGTCGCCGGCTAAACTTGCATCGGTTAATTGGCCTGTCAATTCGGGTTTTCAAGTCGGCCTCACGGCCGGATTAATGACATCGATATTAGCATTTGGCAGTAAAAAGCGGCGCAAAAAGCCGAATTAGCGGAATGACCGAGAGCAAGTTGCAGAGGTACGATGCTGGAGTAAGTTGTCGCCAGAAACGAGGTCCGAACTGCATCTTGTATAATCGTCTGGACAAGCACAGAAGTCAACACAGTAAAGAAGCTCATAGAAAAATAAAAGTAATAGCTTTCGCCATTTAACGGTTGTATTGCTATGAATTTATAAATTTGTGCTTTTTAATTCGTATAGATAAAGTTATTGTGTTCCACATGTTGTGTGATAGGTGACTCCATTTTGTTCAAACCACATGTCATTTAAGTTTAAATAGTTGGTTTTATTAAAGAAGGAGTTGTTTAGCGTCTCCCTGTTACAGTAACAGTATTGTCAGCTTTGTCCTCAAAACAGTACAGGCCAATGGTTCCTCCAGTCCACAATGCATACCAAACAGTGCATTTTTGTGAATGCTTTAGTTTTTTGTACATAACACTTGAATTTTCATGCAACAATTTTGAAGAAAAAAATGGGTTAACTTTGCCATATGTTTAAATACCAACTGTATAAATTCAAACTTCGAACGTTCATAAATTCTAAAGTTCAATTCGGATAACGCAACACTTAAAAAATGCTTTGTAGAGTTGCAATTAATGCAACAGTTCAAACAGCAAAGCAAATAAAAACTACCCAGTAAGTACAGAAGCAAAATGCCAAAAAGGAAGGAATGGTTTAATAGAGAAGACAGATAAGGAATAAAATTTTACAAAAATATTTCAAAGTTACAGTACCCAAAAGAAAAGAAAATCTTATTAAGAATAAGAGAAGAAACTTACTAAAGAAAAGAAGAAAGAATTATTTGGGGATTATACTTATATGGTTCCGTTAGCAAGGTGCCAGGTACAATTGGAAGAAGTCACCTTAAAATTAATAGGAGTAACTAAAAATATAAATTCCAATTTCATGTCAATAAAGAGGAATTAAAGAGCAGAATGAAAGAAACACCAAAGAAAATTTTAATTACTAAACTGCAATATTTAGAAGATACTGAAAGTAAAATAATAATTGCTCAGGGGCTAATAAGAATCATAAATGGGTGAATAAAAAAAGAGAAAAGCAGATATTAGAGTATAAAAAACAGATTTTGCGATGGATCCTAATTGGGAAAGTGAAATTTAGATGTTGTGCGAGCAGGACTGGTTTTCGATGTGATAAAGACTTAAAATGTGGTAGAACGGTGGATAGATAATTTAGTAACCCTTTACATGATTCTGGTGGCTATAACTACCACTCATTACTAAAAGCTAATTTTCTATGTAAATACTAATATTCTCGACCTTATTCCTGTTCTGAAAATCTTCACAGTAAACATATTTACTAGAGCTGCTGCCTTCTCAGAGGAATTTACGAGAATATACAGTGCCAGTCAACTATATTTCTAAAAAATATCAGTAAACATCAACTTTTAGTTTCTAGATTATGTAATTTTAGTATTTGTATTTATGATAGTTTACGGTAAGTATTGTTTCCATATATTTAGCATAATACTGTTATAGTTTTGAGGTAATTTTTAACAAGTTATGCAAAAAGGAAGAAAACAATTTCTAAACCAAATGTAATATACAGCGTGTGTTAATTTTTTTCCTAATAATTATTCCTAAACTTACAGTTTATTTATTATACTTTTACTCTGTGTCTATTATATTTTTCTCGATATTTCGACAGACTTGACACATATCACAGCCGAAATGGTGTACAAATAACGGTCATTGTTATTTCTAACTCTGATTTTGACCCTGTAGAAGATCCGACAGTAAAGAAACGTAGAAAGATACGTCGCTTATTTCAGAAGTGAAGACGATAACATCTAGAATGAGAATTTGCCAAACAATATTTCTTGCATCAAGAAAAATTATAATCTCCTATTTTTTCACAGTTGATTTCAATCGACAGTTAAGTTTGTTATTCAAACAAAGACATGTCTGATTTCTTGATTATTTTAAACCATTTTTTTGGTTAAACAATTTCAAACCTAATAATACAGGAATCAAATTTATGTTCTTTTCAGATACACAAACATTTTCAAAGAAAATTTAGAGATTATTGGGTATACTAGTTAAAATGCTGCTCCATTCTTTGCCTACTCTAAAACTCCGCTGTTCATCGGAGCCAAATTTTTATGTTAACAAGATTGTTGAATCCTTTACGTTAAAACGATTCTTAAAAATATTAGGATGTCTGTATTTGAACGAGACTTTAAAAATTTCACAACCTGAAAACCAAGATTTTGATAAACTTTACAAATTTCGACCACTGGTTTAAAGCTTTTTGCCATCAAACCATTTATAGTCGTCAAGAGCATGATATGATTTGAAGTAAGCAATATATACCTATAAAATCCATCAAGCGCGTATTCAAAATGTGTGCTATAGCAAATGGTAAAACTGGGTACCTGTTAGATTTTAATATAGAAAAAATCAGCCAAACCATTAACACTTCCGTGGTCACGTAAAGCACAGTTGTATTCAAGAAATTTTGTTTTGACACCCGATGATATTTGACAATACTTTTAAACCTAATGATTCATAGATCTTTTCTCCACTCCATCTGAAATCGTTCAGTGCAGTGTCAAGCGTCTCATAGTTCGAAGCACCATTGTGTTTTACGAGTTCTCAGGCATTACAGTTTTTTCGATAAATAAATGCTATTTTATTTCATATTTTCCGATATAAGTGTGTATTATTGGTGAAAAATTGATCTTTTATTTAGGAAGGTAACTTATACTGCTAATGTAAAACTAAAAGTAGCGACAACGTATAAACGTGGTTGAGAGAGACAGAAAAAGAAAATTATGAGTATTTCTGGTTCTGAAGATCCAAGGTAATTAGAATAAGATTTTATGAAATATAATAAAGATGAATAAAATGATAAGAATAAGAAAAAGTAAGAGAAAAAGAAGAAAAAAAGAAAAGGGAGAAGAGGAAGGCATTGAAGATTTTTCAGAAATGTGTGTTTGGGCCGTTGCCTAACATCTAAGAGTTTTACCTTGAACGGATAGGAAAACCAGAAGATATTTAGAACCGTAAGAGCAAATGCCATAATATAATACTAGATTTCATAAAGCGCGACACCAAGGAAATACAAAAAATTTATTTCTTCTATTAAGTCATTTCAATGTATAATTGACGACAATATTATTAAAATAAAATTGTAGACTTTACATACATTTATATTCAGAAACTTAAAAATTCAAAGAGGAAAGGAACTAAATTCATAAATAAATTGAAATTAAAGACTTTGCTGGAACTATTGATACTTTATGGTGTAGTGAAGTCATCCAGAAGCAATATAGGATAACTTGTGTTGGATTGGAGTAGATTCGAAACACATTACGATGAATCAGCACTTATTTAGGTTTTTAATGCGTTGTCTTCGTTTCAATAATTTTCATAGTATAAAATAACGAAAAGCTGTAGACACATTTGCTGCCATTAGAGACGTTTTTGATAAATTTGTGTCACTAACAATAACAGATTATCTTATGACTGATGAATAGATTGTTTCTTTTCAAAATAACTGCCCTTTTTGTCAGTATATTCCGTGTAAGCCGACCAAATACGAAATAAAAGTGCTCTTGTGTCGGCAGTTAACTTTGATGCTACAAATCTGGAGGTGTATGTGAAAGTTCAGCTGGATGGATCATAAAAACTTAGCAACTTTTCACGGGACCTACTACAGAACCTTCACTTTAATGTCCTTGGATATCAGCGTATGTAAATAGAAAAGTCTGGTTTTTGTTGCATCATTAAAAAAGAACAAACATGGAGTACCTCCTAACTTTTCACCAATTTCCGACAGAGAAGTTAAAAATGGCCTTTTTTGTTTTCAAAAGAAAACATTTCTCTCGTATGTATCAAATAAGAATAAAGCAGTTTTAGCCATACCATAATATGCTCGACCCCAACACAAGTGATATCAAGAAATAAACTTAATAGTTCAAGAAAATAGCAAAGAACAGAAACAAATAAGAGGAAACAATAAAGACCTGGGACAAGAAGTTGAATATTCCATAACGAACACAAAAAGTAAAGACAACATCCCTGTGGAACTTTTAAAACTTATTGGCGATAATATACCTTACGCTGATGACACATTGATATTTGCAAATAACATGTCGGAGTTGCAACTTGTTGAAACAACGAATAATTACTGTAAACGGACTCAAAATAAATTTAAAGAATACCAACTTGATGACAAATCGAAATTAAACATCAATTAAAAGAGTTCATTGTTATATATACCTGGGTGTTTGGTTTAATGGAACACTTGATCAATCACGGAAAATAAAATGCCGCATTGAAGCACCTAATAAAAAAAAAAACAAAATGCTTTTAATAAAATGAAGAAATATCGTGAAATCAGAACTTGAACACCTAATTAAAAACCAAATTACTTGATTACATTTTGTCCATCTGATTGTATGGACAGATAAAAGTACCAATAATAAAGTATTATGACTAATGAACAAAACATTTTAAATAATTAATGCCATTAAAAAAATGCGGAGAGAAGAATATCCACTTTTACATTTCATAATGCAAAGAAAGATAAGACCAAGGAGGGGTGTAGGCAGAAGAAGGATGTCATGGATAAAAAACCTAAGAAAATTGTCTGGCTGCAGTATCGCAGAATGATTTAAAGTGGCTATAAATAAAGTTGGGATTGCCTCCACTGTTCCCAATCTCCGATAAGAGAACGAACCAAAAAAAGGAGTAGGAGAAAACAAAAATATTGTTTACTTGATTGAATTAATATAAGTAGAAAAAGAAAGTTTTTATTAGTGAAACTATACAATTTTTATTTATAATTATTTCTTTATTGTTGATAAAATAGTATTTATCCCTCGAAACCAAAAATAATACCAAAACAAAAAACTAATAAACGGCCAACAAAAGAATAGTAGAAATTAAAACATGGGCACAAACATATCAAAAAATAAATGAGATTAACCATGAAAATAACATGTAATAGTAATAATAAAAAATATAAATAATATTGCCAGCCTAAATTAACAAACGGTGCAACTTATAGAAATGAAAAGTGCAACGCAATTTAGTAATGTTTATGGTTGAACTTCATGCTGGGATCGCGTTGCTATTGATATTTCGACCTCTAAGTTTGATAGGAAAGTGCCTTGACATTATATAGCCGTTCTTTGCTGCCCTGTCTAGACGCTGACCAAGCATCAGCCTTTGCTGAAGAACACGTGAAGGTCGAATTATTTTAGCTCACTACATAAGTCTTTTCCACAAAGAAAGATAGAGGACTAATAATTGGAGAGGCAAAAGTGTAACAAAACACCACTTGTATTAGATGTAGTAGTAAATATCAAAGAAAATCAAATTCAGTTAATAATGTAATTTTATCATGAGATAAACTCGAATATATAAAATCCGTAAACAGAACATGCATATTTCAAGGTATATAAGTGCCAAATAATAGTTAAAACGATAAAAGCTTGCCTACGCCAATGGAAAAATAGCATTACGTAGACCACCAATAAGTCCTTCCTTACAAAGTTATGAATGAACATTTTATAATGCGCTCGCCATTATTAATTGTTATTAGGAAGATATTTGCCTCATACTGATTAACTAACTAATAAAAATGTACATAATTCTATATGTAAATTTATAACAGCTATGGTCTATTAGTCTATCTGATTTATAGTTGATTTGTTGAATAACTTAAAAATTAATTTGATTTATTTACACCGTACGAATGGTGCATAAATATTTTACTCAGGTAATAAATTGTTTATAAACTCCCGATTAGGTTTTAATATTAATTATTGGCATTTTGCCGCCACTATCCGGAAATATATTAAACATTCGTTTGCGAGGTCTATGTAGGAATAATCCATTATATTGTTTTAATAAAACTATTGTAGTAATTTTAGGATAAGACCACTTGTCATTTTCGTTTATCAGCGTGTAATTAATCGGCTAATTTGTGACTAATATACAACCAATAGCTATTGTAATGACTCCTTAATTATAACTAATAAACTGTGTTTATCATTAAACACCTTAATAAATACACCAGCGTTTGATGCACATCACAAAGTAGTAGAGCGTGGTTGCTAAAGAAGTTACAGATGCAGTCCAAAGAAAAAGTGAAGACGTGTGCGTTAGCAGCTCTAAGACAAAAAAATCCCGCACGCGAGAAAAATAAAAAGTTGATGATAAAGAAGAAATTTACCAGCGCTGGAAGTGAATCAGAATATAAAAACAAATTTAATTCAAGTGAGCCCCACAAGAGAACAAATTTTTATATGGTGAAAACCCAACAATGTCCAAGATGTCAAGAACCTGGATACCCGCATGTTATTTTGTAAAGGAGTTTTAGGACGAAACCATCAACTGTACATATACGTTGAACGGAATTCAAAAATGAAATCGGAAGTTAAACTTTCAGTGAGATGTTTGAGTTGCTTGCGTTAGTGATGGTATCGAAGCAGAAGCAAAAGAGATGAGAAGTCATCCAGACATCTGGTTGTCGGTTACTTTGGCACACAAAAAACATACCAACTTTGGCATTATCTCGCGAAGAAGATTCAAGGAATGTCGGAAAGGAATTTATGAAAAGGAATCAATTTCGTTGAGCGCGAGCGTTGATAAATCCTTGTTTTATGAATAGGGTTACATTTAAGATGATGGCGAAATATCCTAAACAACTATTGTTGAATACCACAGTGCGAGAATAATTTCGCTTGCGTTATGATAATAGATATGGATGAACCTCGTAGTCTGAAGCAAGTGATAGATTCTCTAGAAGCAGAAGACTGATGCAAAGCGTTGAAAGAAGAGATGAAATCTCACAAAGTTAACAAAACGTGGAGCATGTCTATTTTCCGCCAACGAGAAGAGCAGTGTTATGCATAAATTAGTTGCAGGTGGGTTCACTCAGAGAAAAGGCGTCGATTTTGAGGAAACATGTTCATTAGTGGTTATATACGAGTCGGTTCGCACTCTGTTAGCGCTTGCAACATAGATGGTTATGGCGCTACATAAATTCGATATAAAGACTGCCTTTCATCACGGTAAACTTAAAGAAGAAATATATATGGAACAACCGAAAGGATTCTGTATTGACGCGCGAGTTTGCAAACTAAAGAAGTCGATCTATGGTCTAAAGCGAAGTCAAGACAGTGGAACCAAAGTTTTGTTTATGTCTAAAGTCACGTGAATTTATGCAAGTATGTCTGTATCACTGGACGTTTAATGGTGAACAAACTAACGGTATTTTAAAGTCATTGTATTAAAAACGTGTTAAAACATTTTAGAGCGGATTCCTGCGGCCCATTATTGGGCTCATTATTCCAAAGAAGACTCGGCAGTGACAGAAGAAGCAAAAAAATGAGATGGAAACTGTACCATACAGACAAGCCGTGAGATTACTTTCTTTTCTTAGCCACAACATTGCAACCGTACATAATTTTTAATACCAGAGTTGTTAGTCAGTTCTTAGAAAACTAATGGCTGAAATATTATAGTAAAGTGAAACAAGAAAAGAGATTAAAGGTGTATTGCCTCATTAATAGAAAAAGTAGTATAGAGACGTGCGATAATCAAGCAGTCGTTTTGTGTTTCACCTTGTAGGAGTTTCTACGCCTGAACCTCAACACGCAATCGGTTCCTCTATCAACCGCAGAAGCGGAATATGTAGCCGCGTGTCAGGCATCGAAAGACGTGATATAGTTGGTAAAACTGATCAAAGACACTATTGTATTGTAACATCTAGAGCGTTGTGTGATTGGTTTTGAATCTGAAGTTCCACAAAAGGATCAAACATATCGACATACAGTGGCATGGCGGCGAAGGATCAGTTGGCTGATCTCCTAATCAAACAATTACCAAGAGTCGCATTGGCACGGTTGGAACTTGTTCTTAGATATTACAGAAGCCACTTGGATAATCGTTGAGACCACTGTCTGCATGAGAGTGTTAAGAATAGGGCCGCATAGTGTTCTGACTCTATTACTGATCGTTAGTTGTAAAACCACTTCCTTTTTCGTCAGCGTGTAATCAATCACGTAAAATGTGACTTTAATATAATCGATATTATTCGTAATCATTCCTTAATTATCATTAATAAACTGTACTTATTATCAAATACTTCGATAATTATGTCAGCGTTGGACTGCATTAATATTTGTTGATTGCAGAGCATTTTGCTTTAACACTCAATTGGTTCAAGTACCATCTTCCACAATAGTGGTATTTAATATATTGAATATATTGCCAATTGGATAAACAGTTAACCGGTAGTTCTAGGAAGTTCAAATCCGGTAGAGTTCTAGGTAAATCTCATATGAGGAAGTGAGCGCGGATCAGAGCACGCAAATCATTTGAGTCTGCGGATAAAGATGTAAGAGGTCTTATGTTAAGAATAGCTTCGATTTCAATCGCGTACGTTCTTCATAAGTAAATAAGCTGTCTTCTCTTTCTGCATAATGATGCTTGAATGATTGAAGTCACACTTCAAAAACTAATCAAAATTCGGCGATCTAGCAGGTGTAACTGCAAACCGGCACTTTAGTATTATGCTCGTCTGACTGAATTAATTTAAACAAGTTGTGTGGTTCATTTTTTGTTTCATCAAAATTTGTAGTGTTGTCAGAGTACAGGTTTAGAGACAATCTCTGTCTAGCAAAGCATATGTATAAATCCTCTAAATGTGCCTGTGCTTAAATCATACACTAGCTCGATATGAATAGCATAGACCTTAATTTTTCAGCAATTTCCGTTTTTCTCTCCTCTATGTATAATGAATCAAAATAATAAATTCCACCATTTAAAAATAGGCCAGTTTGAATTATTTTATGACGTTGGAGATCATCCAAAAATATGAGCAATCAATTATTTTAGTAACAAACTTACTAATGATAGGTCAGTTTCTTGATCCCACTGAGTTCTGTTATGTACTTTCATAAAATTTCCTCAAATTATCAAATAGGTGATATGATGATTCTTTGCCAAAACAATAGGATATGCAAGTACGAAATTTTTTAATTAGCCACCTAACGAGACCCATGAGATTCTAAACAGCCTCCTGAGTATCCGTGATTCGTAAGCCTATATTGTGTTTAGTGGCCTGATCTTTAGAGGCCATGTTTTTGCTCCACATGGCAGTATCGGCCTAATTTTACTACTCTTAAATGGAGGTTGGTGTTAAATTTTATAAAAGTGTTTTTAAGATGGCTATACAAATTTTTATCTCTTCGTCATAGCGTCTCGATATTTAAACTTATCTACTTCTTGAATGTGTGAATTATCTATTTGTAGTTGTTGATTTCCATATCGATGTATGGTGGCTATAATTAATTTTGTTTTGTTGGTGCTTATTTTTAGGCAACATTTCTTACCTATTGAAATTATTTTGTTTACCATGACTTGTAAATCTTAGATATTGTCTGCCAATATAGCTGTATCATCGTCACATGTTAAATTATTAATGGGATTTCTGTTTACTTTAATGCTTCTGTGTTCATTTGCAATTACCAGTTGAAACAACTACACAAAAAGTGAAAAATATTTTAGCTCCTAATAACGCATCTATTTCGTTGGGTTCGCGTAAATTCCGATCAGAGAGTTTAATATTACCTTATATTTTTAAGAAACGCCTTTATGTAAAATGATTTGGTTTATCATCATCATCCATAGTCACACACTGTAATAATGTATTATGTTTCTTACCACATTTTTGCCCTATCTACGCGCATTCTATATTTCAGTATTCTTTACAAAAGCAACTAAAACATAAGTTAAGCGTCTTTATTTTATGATAATTTGTAAGGTCTATTGCAAACGACGTCTGCCCTTTCTTGATATATTGGGGATTTCAGTTAACAGGTTGGAAATATTTTAGCTCAGATAATTGGTAATTATTTAAGAAGAATTGGCTTACAAGCATGTATTTCAGGGAGTTCCTTAGATAATGAAAACATCGTGTCAGGTAGTCATTCATAAAACATTACAGCAAAAATTCATCCGTAAAGTAAAGAAGTTTTAATTTTTAGTAATTAATACCACTATTTCCTCAAAATATCATAGATACGGTTTTACAACATTTTCTGTTCCAGTATTACTTCTTAGATAATCCCCTATACGTTTAAATGTTTTTAGAAATTTCAATAATTTTCTTTTTATCTGAAAACGCAAATTTATCATTAATCTGTTAAGCTTATTTTTTATTCTGTTTCTGTCACAAGGTCAGAAAGAAACGATAAACATTTATAAACTCTTTCTGCTTTTGCCCTAAAAGAAGAGCAAAACTATTTAGATGATTCAAAAGGCTTTCATGAACAATACAATGAGTACAGTACAAACAAAGGCATGGTATAAATAATTTAGAAATGATCGAAATGTTGGAAGTGAGCCACCTTCTGTAAAAAAATGTAGAACACATAGGTGCTACAATTAAGGATCAGCTACTCATAGTTTAAGAGCTATAAGATGAATTTGGGATATAAAAAACTAAAGTGCGTAAAATTTTGACAGATCCTGACATGAAACCTGTGTAAGGTTTGGGTGTTCCCAAAACTTAAATTACCTTTGTAAGGATAGGATTTGCAAACTGTTGACGCAATTCTAATGCAACCAGATAGTTATTCTCAAATCTACCACAAGAATTTGCAGAATATTTTAAAAATTGGAAACGACGTTAGTGAAATCGTGTGCTTAGTTTGAACGGGACTGAGCTTAAGTACAATGTTTTTTATAATAATACCATTTTAATTATTTTTGAATTTTTTGTTATTTTTTTTGTAATTTTTATGATAGTTTTGGGATACGTGCAATTTATAGGCAGATAATATTGTGTAGTATACTGTTGTCCTTATATTTTATTTCCATTCTTCTTAAAAACGTGCTAAATGAAATCAGGCAAATGCAGTTTAAATGCTGCTTATAGGCGCACTTTTAAAATTAAATATTAAAAGGTTTCAATTATGCCTAAAAGTTCTAAAATAAAATAAGACAAAAAGCTTGCTAAAACCATTCAATTATCCTGACGTATTTAAAAAGTTTGCCAACTATTATTTTAAAAGGAAAATCAAGATTGTCATTACTAACTAAAACCTACCATCTAATACTAAGAAACTCCTTATACCTCGAGAGGAGTTCTCTAAAGCTCGAAACTTATAAAGCCTCTCAAAAATTCAATTAAAGAAACTTCAGTTAATGTATCCTGTTTTCCTATCCAGAACCTAGCTAAATACCATGCCATTATTCTTCATCCCTTTATACGTCCGAAACTTCTACCTGTCCCTAGATATGCTCAAAACTATTCCTATATGCAAAGATTATATCTTGGTCAGGTTTGACATCTTTTCATTGTTTACTAATATTCAAATTCCTGAAAGCTTGCACTTATTTAAATCAAATTACAATACAAGAAACGATTACTCTCTATTTAATTAACCGTTGCCTTTCCAATACTCACTTTACATTTCAAAACAAATTTTACCTGTGTCCTTGTGGGTTTCCCACTTTCACAGCAAACCTGTTCATAAACGATTTTGAAACAAAAGCTTTTGCCTCCTTTTAAAGCTACATAAGGATTATATTTTGATTATCTGACTTTATGGACCTTACAGGGTTCCCGAATTCTTTTCCCATCTAAAACAAATCTACACCAATATTGCGTTCACCATAAAAACAGAACAAAACAAGAAGTTATTTCAGCGACAGCTTTTATTACATTGCTAATAAGAAACATATCGAGACTAAATGATACTTAAATTTCAAATCTCATTGTAACCCTGTCCAAATCCATGCAGTTGCAAAATTGTTTAGATCCACTAGACAAATAGAACTTAAAGCTATTATCCTTACCCTACTGTAAAAGGAGTATTCCAATAAAACCTCTTCTTATATAGTTAGAATAATACCAACCCCAAATTCCAAGATTTATTTTCTCAAAAAACCATTTTTGCTTTATATTAGAAGCATTACCGATAGAATTAGTCGTATATTAATGAGGTGAATGTGGTCTTTACAAACAGTAAGAAAATAGCTGACTTTATTCTCTCAACCAAAGATTACTACCCTAATGAATCCCAGGGAGAATATGAAATGCATTGTGCCAAAGAATTTAGACAGGTCAAACAAATCGGCAAATACCTGAAGACTGTTAGACCTTCTGAAAAGGCGCTAACTGTTCGGCATTTGACAAAACATCTTAAGAAAACAGAACAAAAAATTAATTTCTTAAATGCAAAAAACCATTGCTTCCATTTTCCATTCTATCTTTTAATCTTAGTACGTTCTTATATTATATTCTTTAATGTTTACATTCTTTGCTACAATTTATGCTAGTATTCGCATAAACATGTGTTTCAAGCTGTTTTGCACAGTACGCGTTATTTGAACTATCCCCTATGTAAAGGGCGGTTGAGCATCCTTGTATTAAGGTTTTGATTATTTATACTCTTTCAAAGTTTTTGCCATTATACGCAAACAATTAACATTTACTTGTTTTATTGTTATGAAACAATAAACTAAATGTTAAATTTGTAAGAAAGTAAATAACGTGCTCTCGCTATTTGATAGCTTTACCATACGTAATAGGTCCAAACATATCAGTCTACGATCGCCCCGCGACCCGAAAAGGCAAAATACACTATTTTAGCAGCAACCCGGACAAAGGGCGGTCAGATTAAGTTAGAATAATTTAAGTAATGCGAAATGATATGTAACTTATTTTACCACAATTTAATCTCTCAACCTAATCTAATTTAATGATAAATTACTTACGCAATATTATCTGGTTTTGTGTCATATTATGAAGTATTTGGGATCCAAGGTGATCTAAGACCGATAGATTGGGGTCTAAGATTTCCGATTACCCAAGTTGACCAATAAGCTCTTTAGTAATTATAATCCATAACGTGATAAACGGTTTTCCAGTAAGAATGATATGATCTTGAAATGAAATGTCAGCCACGCTTAAATTGTTATAACCGCCACTATTTGTCATTTGAGTTTAGTATACTCCGACAACTCATCATGGCAAAATACATGCTTCAAGAACGTTTGGTTATTGTCCACAGATTTTAATTAAGCACGCGTTCTTTTGTGAACACTTAACGTATTATTCGCGAAACCTATGATCCAAATATTCGTCTTTCTGTGCTTGCTATTCGTTAAAAAATTTAAAAGTGGTTTTACTATTTACAATGAGAAAATACCAACAAAGCATCGAAATGCAAGAATGTAGAGAACATTGTTGCTGAAAGAAAACGTTTCATCATCGTGCTCAAGAATTAGAGCTCAGAAGAACGACAACATAGAGTATTTTGCAAAACAATTTGGGTTTACACCCAAATAAGATTGTTTTGATTCAAGAACTAAAGCCACTGGACTATTATAAGCGCCGTGACTTTGATTATTGGGCTTTAGGGCAATAAAAAATGGATCATAATTTTGGGCAAAAAATTATCTTCTCAGATAAACCACAATTTTAGCTAACTGGATATGTTAACAAACAAAATTGTCATTTTTGGTGCAAAAATAATTCACAAGAAATGCATGAAAAGCCCATACATCCGCAATAGGTTATTGTATGGTGTGGTTTATGGTATGGGACCATTATCTTTACAAGACGAGGTAAAAATGCGGTTACAGTATCTGATGAGCGGTACTGATTGATGTTAACAGACTTTTGTGACCATATTTAGATGAAATTGATTTGGAGGACATGTGGTTCCAACAAGACGGTGCCACATGTCACACTGCTAATGCCAGTATTGACGTACTACAAAAAAAGTTTGGTAAAAGAATAATTTTAAGAAATGCAACAGTTAGTTGGCCTTCAAGATGTGATTTAACTCCTTTATATTACTTTTTGTGGGGTTATATAAACTTTATATTGTATGCAAATAAATTACGACCCCTTGATGCATTAAGATTGAACATCAAACACTCCGTTCGTAATAATAGACCCGCGTTATTGCACAAAGTCATCGAAAATTGGGTTCATCGAATTTGCTTGTATGCACGAAGTTGCGTTATTCAAAAAAGTAGTTTTTATTTTATTCCATTTTAAAATCATCTTTTATAGGAGAATCCTTTATTTTAAATTAATAATGAATTAAATTAATCTGTACGTATAATAGCATTTTCTATCATTTGATAAAATAAGTTCAAAGTACGGCCGCAAAATAAGAAATGTTAATGCTTCTCAACATACTTAAAATGCATTCCGCAAACCACACAATTCCTGTATCGCAAAGGAACCAAAGCGAGTCCGAACCATATGCACAGAGCAAGCACGGCAGCTGGTTTCCTTAATTATAGATTACGGAGGAAACAAGAATTGCATTTACTTAGTGCGGCAATTGAGAATGAGTTTCGCGTGATGTTTGGAAGAGGAATAAAAGTTTGAGTCTAGAAGAGAAAGAAATCAGAAATGTCGATAGTACCAGGCATTTTCTTAAAATAAAAACACCCTGCATTTGATGAATTGCAAATAAACTGTTGGACAGCAAATAGTAAAGACAACTAGCAGTTAACTAAAAAAACAGAAATAATGGCGTAGGTATTACTTTAACGAGAGTTGTAGTAAATTAATGCCTAAACTTGGACGAGTTAAATTATTTATGATTAAGACGCTATAAAATGCAGAAACTATGATATAAATTATAACTCAGCAACATGATTATTGGTGAGAGCCGTCGGATACTATATTGCGTGTCGCGTTTTGTGCCCGTATGAACCTCTCTGTAGCCAAAGCAGCTTGTGCCGCTTTAATTTTAGCTCAAATTATTTAAATATAAAATATGTTATTTCTAATTGATGCAGAATACGAGGTGCGACTGTTAAATCGCGAAATCATAAAACATCTGAGATAAAATTAAGCAAGGCAGTTTTTTTATTATAATTAAAAGAGTAAGATGGCAACCTCGTTATTGGAATTATAGTTAAAGTTAAAAACAATGTACAATCTCAAGTTTTTTGTAAAATCACCCAAGGAACAAGAAAATGTTGGAAAAGAACGAACAGACGTGTAACTTTGTCACTGCAACAACGGCACAAATTATAAATATATAAAGTGCCAATTAAGAATTTGGAAAAGTCAAATATTGCACATCGATAAAGATATTGTTTAACACATTTTATGCAATAAATTGAAAATGTTTAAAATCTTCACAGAAGTGTAAAAATACCTAACACTCATTTTCACTTACTTTAACAAACAACTCGGAACAAAAAAAAATATTACAAAATATTTTTGAATCGTGAGCAAAATAGACGAACAAATTATAAGGTAACTAAAGAAGTTGTTATAATATAATCCGCAGGATTGTATAAGTATAATAAAAGAAAATTTATATTCAACTACGCCCGGAAAGTAATGAGTCTGATTCTAGAAAATTCGTTTAATGGAAGATGGCTTTATAGAGATTTCGTATTCTTCAAAACAACATCACTAAACATCAATATATCATTACCAACGGTTCTACCATGCGTCGTAACGCACTCGGAAGTCTCGAATAGGATTTTCCAAAATCGGTAATTTTAAGGTGGTTTAAAGCTGGGGAAACAAACAAAGTCGGCTTGTGATGGGACTAAGCTGTTGAGCCAATGTTGCCACGGTTGTTTCGCCAAAAACTCTCTCATTAGCAGCATGGACGCATTGTCGTACTGAAGAACTTAGTCGTTGTCAATTTTCCGAGCGGACGCGCGTGACTTTTTCAGCCGTTTAAGCACTTATACGTAAAATATAGTGGTGGTCGCCGGTTCGGGTAAGTACGAACATATTTAGTCAGAAAAGACTATGACTGTTAATTTCATTCTTTGATATGCTTATTCCTGCCTTCTTTGGTCAAGAAGAGTGTGCCACTCAAAGCTCTATTTTTTCGTCTACGGGTCGTACTCAAAATTCACGTTTCAAAGCTAGTTAACTAATTATTATTTTCCCCAAACAGTCAGGGTCACTTCTCATGCACTTTAAAAACTCCCAAGAAATTGCCACGTGGTTTTCCTTTTGTTTGTCGATCGAAACAATTTTTTTAACTGCAATTCCGTAGTGACGATTTCATGAATAATATATTTTGGAAATGCTACTTTATTTGTTGTCAGTCTAACACTCAAACGTCGTCCAAAAGCTTAGCCTTAGCCACGTTGTCCGAAGTGTGAGATGTTGATGGGCGCCCTGCCGTTGCCCATTCCTTGACATTCTCTCTTGCCTCTCTGAATGGGTTGTGCCACCTAAACACTTATGCTTTTGATAAAACATTCTTCTTTCAAGTCTTTTGTATTGTGGCAAGCATTTGGTTTTGGATTTTTAACTAATTGCTAAATTTTTTGCATATCGTTGATTGGCACTGCGTTACGTTTTAAATCGTAGCTTGACAATTGTCAATTTCGCAAGCGATTTCATTTTTTAAAGTTTTAAAAGTGAATAACCTGGGTTGGATATCTTTCACCAACTGTTAAGTTCTAATATAACCATGTTACCGTTATTTTTGTAAATTTTGACATTTTGTTTTGTAGTGAGTATTTATTATGTATATTATTGATTTATGAAGTCAAAAGGACAACCGCAAAGTCCTCCCAAATATTTTAGAATTTCTTTTGAGGGTATGCCAACTAAAAACACAGTCATTATTTTGGATTATAGTTTGTTGTGTAAATAGAGCATTGGCGCAATTGATCTAAATAGCTATTGATTTAATATAAAAATACATAGTCTGGTCCATGATTTGCCGCTTGTCCCACTTCAGTATTCACACGAGTGTATAGAGCAAAATTAGAGGAGTTTTTTAATTCCCACCTGTTTTCTTAAATTGTTTACTATAATTAATATCAGAAGTGTTCAGTTGGCCTTAAATGGGTAATGTTGAACTTTTGTACCTGTGGAATATATTGAAACTTTTCACATATAATCGTATGCGAGGTGACGTCGTCATGTTTGCTTAGAATTTGCGTAATTGTGGTATTTTTGCATAATAAGTCTACTTATTGCTGGCAAAACAAAAACCATCTTGGCAAACAACCCGTATTTTATAAATTATTCTAAAGCTTAATTTCAAGCTCTTAATATCAATTTTATCTAATGAAAATTTAATTTGACAGCTTCAGATACATTTCGCGTAACTTTTTAGATGCAATTCGCCGCAACTCCAAGCTGCTCTTTTTATATCAATTTTTCTTCTTTCTATAGTTTTTTGCATATGCGTGGTTTATCTTAAATGCTCCCAAGTAGTTTATTCTTTGCGATTTTTTTATTTTTGTCGATTTTCTACACTTTTATAATGTTGTATAGGGTACTTAGCGGAATCACCAGCTTTTGGAGCAACACTGTACCTTGGTTCTTTATATTTGCCATAAAAATTGACGTTAGGCTTTGTGCAAATGTCCTCTTTCAGTGTTTTCTTACTTACACATACAAACACCAATGATGTATGTTTTTACGTTAATAAAGAAAAAGGACAATCATAGATGTTTCTTAAGACAGCAAAAGTTTTAGTTAATAGACTCTTAATTTATAAGGGATATTTATATTATTTTTTGACCTACACGCTTTGTCATTTTTAGCTGATTTTAAAAATATTTAAGTTCTCTTAAGCGTTATTTGTATATTTCATTATAATCTTTTAAGTTCTTTATTTTTTAACATAAGTTTCTAAAAAAGATGTTCCTTTAAGTTCCCTAAATATATCAATAAATTCGAAGCCATAATCCGTTAAGTTCTTTATTAGCAACGCGTTAACACTGTCTATTTTCTTTTGTAGTATTAATATTTGCAATCAAAATTAAAATTATTTAAAATCTTTGATGCACATGTGGCTTACTTATAGAAATTTTTGCTGAAAAGTTGTTGCTGTTCATTTAACCTCCAGTAAAAGACAATTGAAAGACTAAGCCACAAATATTTTATCTTGCTAATCCTAAAAACGATAAGAATCTGAATATTTCGACTCTGTATGAAACTCACTCAAAGAATTCTTATATAAGCATCTAGTGATAGTTAAAAGGATCGAACAAAAATGCGGCTCAGTAAAATAAGGTGAGTATATTACAATTAATTTATTAAAGATAATCTATAACAGAAATTTTGTAAGGAAAGCTTTGGGTTTTGTAAGAATCGTCCAGATTATGTTTTGCAGTGGTAGGTATTAAAAAATACAACCACAACAGCCTTTGTTAGTAGCTAAATTATTTTGAATAACCTGGTATCTGTCCAATGGTTTTTAAAAACTCATAGTTCAAAATTTGCTTTGCTTTTCTAAAAAGGTTAATGTATATTATTAGACACAACACAATTTACTAAATTCTGGTTGTAATACAGCTACAAAACCAGAAATCACTATCTAGAACTATACAGTATAAAGATTTAGTTGTTCATTCGCTATTTTTTAATCTATATAACATTTATATAATATAAAACTAAGTAACCATGTATAATAATTTTAGTAATACGAATTGGAAAGCCATATTTTATCAGTTAACATCAACAGCACTCTTTAAACCATACATACCAACACAATCTAAAATATATATCTACCGGCGAACCGACCTATTGGCCGTCAGATCTAAATAAAATTCCCGACCTGCTTGACTTCGCAGTTACCAGAGATATTCCTGATGCGTACAGCATAATTGAAAGCAACTTTGATTTATTTTCAGACCACAGTGCAATAATAATTACTTTGAGTACAAATGTTATTTAAATAAAACCCCAATACCAAAACTTTGTATAGCTAAGACCGATTGGGAGCAATTCCAACAACACATCAACTGTAATATAAGCTTAGCCCACAAAATGCACACTCCAAACGAAATTGATGAAACCGTGGAGTACCTCACAAACCTAATCAAAAGGCATCCTGGGAAGCTACACCGACTGAACACAAAAACGTTTCAGTAACATATAACATACCTCTACATATCAGGCAGCTCGTCATAGAAAAACGCAGAGCTTGTGGAAAATGGCAAAGGATCAGAAACCCTCCAGACAAGACCATCTTAAATAATTTAACCCACCGTCTTCACGAAGCTCTACATGAAAACAGAAATACATCATTCAGGCATTACATTTCTAGCCTATCTCCAGTAGATTATTCTATCTGGAAAGCTACAAAAAGACTCAAAAGACCTACTACTCTAGTTCCACCACTAAGAAAACCTGACTATAGCTGGGCTAGATCAAACGAAGAAAAAACATATACCTTCGGAGTACACTTTGCCCAAGTTTTCACACCACTGACATCTAATGACCAAAACTTTGATGCTGAAATAGAAGAATATTTATGCACGCCTGGCCGATTATCCCTACCCGTGAGTCACTTTTCACCAGAAAAAGTATATAGGGAAATTAAATTAACCAGCTCGTATAAAGCCCCGGGCTGCGACCTTGAGTAGGGGAAGTACTAAAACACCTTCCGAAAAAGCAGTAGTACTCATCACAACGATTTTAATCGCATGCTTGCCATTTCTCACTTCCCTACACAGTGGAAATACGCTAAAATAATCATGATTACTAAACCTGGAAAACCTCCACATGAAACCACCTCATATCGGCCGATAAGTCTGTTGCCACTATTATCAAAATTATTTGAAAGATTACTGCTATACAGAATCAAGGAAATAACACAACCAGATGAACTAATACCGTCCCATTAGTTTGACTTCCGTGAGGTGCGTTCAACCATTCAACAATGCCATAGGATAGTTAACTACATCAAAGAAAATCTGGAAGGGAAGATTATGTGTGCGTCAGTGTTTTTAGATGTGCAGCAGGCTTTCGACAAGGTATGGCACACAGGACTACTATATAAAATAAAAATAAAGTTACCTCATCAAATGTATCTTCTCTTAAAATCCTACTTAAATGAACGACACTTCCAGGTTCAAGTTGACAACTCACTATCATCCTACCACTCCCTTAACTCTGGAGTTCCACAAGGCAGTGTCCTTGGACCCTTTTTGTACCTCCTGTATACCGAAGATGTTCCCACTACAGACACTACCTTAATTGCCACCTTTGCAGATTATACTGCCATATTGTCATCTGATACTAATCCTAACCGGGCATCTGAGAAGCTGCAACTACACCTAAACCTCCTACAAACTTGGCTAGATCGCTGGAGAATCAAAATAAATAGTGAAAAATCCACCCAAATCACATTCACTACAAAACGATCCACCTGTCCACAAGTTACTATTTATAATCACCCCATTACCATAAAAACTGAGGTTAAATACCTAGGACTCCAGCTTGACCAAAAGCTGACATGGAAACCCCATATAAAAGCCAAACGGCAGCAACTAATTTTGAAAACAAAAAATTTATATTGGCTCATCGGGCGTAAATCGCAACTAAGCATCGAAAATAAAATTTTACTGTATAAAACCATCTTAATGCCAGTATGGACCTACGGAATCGAGCTCTGGGGATGTAGCAAACCCTCCAATACCAAGATTCTACAGTCCTTTCAGTCGAAGACTATATGTACTCTGACAACCGCTCAATGGTACATCAGTAACCAAACTCTGCACCACGATCTCAGAATTCCCTTCATCAATGATGTCATTAAAACTTCAGCTCGCATTAGCCGAGACCGCACATTGAACCACACCAATCAACTCATCGCCAACCTCTACAACCTCCAACCCGCAAATCGGAGACTCAAAAGGCAGTGGCCTGAAATTCTCGTCGAGTGAATCTTGGAGACCCATCAGTGGATGGACACCAACTCATGACATTTAGCAACACCGTCACATTATTTACTTATTACACTGTAGACGGAGTAGATTGTAAATTTGCAATAAATTCTCTAATAAAAAAAACATCAACAGATATGGAAAAAGGCAACAGACATAGAATTTTAATATTTTAATAATCAACCAATAACATTTTAACTCTAATAAAAGCAAATAGTCAAAAAATCTTACGAAAACAAACGCATACACAAGGTTAATAAAAAATCGAGGAAGAATAAACAGAATTTTCTCTCTCATGTTTATATTTCTTACATACCTGCACTGACTAGAAGATTTTCCTTTTTTATATGTTCTGTAAGCTTTGAGCTTATAGTTTTTTTCGTAAATTGTTGTATTAAACATGCTACGTACAGTTTTATAGAAATAAATTAAGTTTAACCATTCTTTACCACAATATAAAATATATATTTAAAAATACATATTTATTAACTTCCTATTATGTGGTATGTTACATATATAGGTTGCCTATTTCTTAATTGTCAACACATTAACAAGTCAAAGGTTAATGTCTATTTAATGATTAATCAATTGATAACTACACTCTAGGTTGCTAATACACTATGTTATATCGTTTCTCTCAAATAGTTTCATCAAGAAACAACTGTCTAGTGACACAAGACAGTAATTATTATGTTTTAACCACCATTCAACATGAAGGGTAGGTTTAAAAAGAAAAAACAAATGTTCTAGGGTCACCATAACCATTAAACTCTAACATAAAATATAAATCAACTCATACTGCCCCTAATACTCACTTTAATATTTATTTATGAATCAGTTGCCTGCACGAAAATGATTTAAAATTACTTAATGCGTTATCAACCAACCTGCTTATGAAATAAAGCAAAACGTAACTTTTGTTGTTAATTTTAACATTCCTTTTTTTAAAGTTAAATAATTGGAAGCGAAAGGGCATAAAATTCGTACTGTTATAAGCATTGTTGACATACAACTTGACTACCATTAATTTTACTTTACTTTGATCTTAAATCTTAAATTAATAATAAAGATACTCGGAATATTTAGTATTTGAATAATATTAGAATCAATAAAAAGAAAAATAACTCAGAGTGTACAAGATGCTATATAAACCCACGAAATCATACTATGAATAAGAAATATCGTAACATATTCTAGCATAGCACAAGATCCTACAATGTAAAGCAAACCACTAAACTTAATTAGGTATTCCTTAGCTTAGCAAAAATTGTCTTTGTAATTGACAAAATGGCCAAATAATGGATCTTTTTTAACTTATATTGCCTCATAGGACGCAAATGGTTTGCTCAGGCATAAGGGTGCTGTTTTAAAGTACCAGTATTATGCTTACATCAATATACAATTTATTACGCTAACCATATAGATGACATCTTCAGTAATAATTATATTATTATTACCTCTTGATGAAATTCTTCTTTTTCTTCTTCTGATGACATCTCCCATCAGGACGTTAGCGACCACTTTTTTAAATGCCTCTGCATCTTTTGTGTGGAATATTTATTTGGCTGTTAGGTTGGTCCAGTCTCTAATGTTACGTAGCCAAGACTTCTTCCTTCTGCCTATATCTTTCTTCTTTAATTCATCATTGTATGACATTTTTGAAATGATAACTATCTGTTATTATGAAGAATGTGTCCTAAATAGGTTTTCTTTCTTATGGTAATGATTATTATGAGTCTTTGCCGTCCAATGCGTCTTATAATCTCTCCATTAGTAATTCTAGTAATCCAAGGAATTTTTAGCATGTACCTATAAAGCGATCTCCATTTTTTATTGTCCTTTTATCGTCTAGGTTTCTACTCCATACAACAACTGCGACTATACACGGGATTCCAACAATCGTAACTTTATTAGCAAACTTACTTTCTAGTTTCTGAATACTGGGGCCTACTTTTTGGGGTATTTTTATTATAGTTATTTTCTCGATCCGATCTAAGTGAGAGTTTATCTATATTTCTTAACTCTTTCTATTTGTGTCCTTTTTAGTGTGAGGGGATTATTTGTGTTTGGTTAGCTTGTAGATATGATTATGTATTTGGTTTTTCGATTTACGATTAACTTAATTTTTTCCCACTCCTTAATATTTTGAAATAAAATGAAGTCTCAAATAGTTGCATATATCCATTTAGAAATACCTTAAATCTTCTATGTCAATATTCCAACTATACCTAATACAAAATTTGTTAATTTTTTGAACACGAACCCACAAGTATCTTCTATCATCTACAGCAGTATCTCAGTTTTTCGGGATTAATGGGTGGCGAGTACATCAATCAACACAAGTTATATTTATAATCCGACGGATAAATAAAATGTTATCAGTCTTGAATGGGGAATAAAACACTTGAAATGACGCTGAAGTGAAGAATAAGAAGGAAAACGTAAAATAAACTAAAAGACTAAATTAATTTTAAATTATCACAAATAACTTAGCTCACGGTTTCTAAATTTGAAATTTTTAATAAATTCTGTACAAATGTATTATAATATCTACTTGCACCTACGGAGATGGAGCAAAATGATCAAAAAACAAACCTTCAATGCAAAATATTAGCAACGATCTTCAGTGGTTCTTGGTACGTACCCAATAAAGCTCTTTATGAAATCTCAGACATACCCATTATTGACAATGAAATTTGAAGACTTTCCGAAAGCTATCTAAAAAAATTTTGGATCAAACAAATGCGAAGGCTTTTGCGGCCGGTGTTTTATTGTGTTGGCTTGCTTGTTCTTAAATTGTTAAAAATGACACTCGACTACAGCTTAATAATCCCTAGAACGACCAAACAATGGAGTTTCTTCAACCTCTAAATAAAGAAGTTTATTCTTTAAATATTCCTCCAAGAGCAGTAGGAACATACATCAGCTACATACAGGTCCATCAAGGAGTAAGGAGCGAGGGTAGAATTCCTCAAGATCGTGGTTTTGTATATTATTCTTTATATTAATAAAATTTTTAATTTTTAATATTTTTCCTTAAATTTTTACGGTAGAAAATTTTGAAACGACACTCGAGATAAAATTCGTGGTTTATTTCAAAAATATTAAGCCACATAACACAACAAATTATAATTGAAATAACAAAAAATCGTGTAATCTGCACAAATAATACAAGAAATCATGAATATTGTACATAGCTTGACTTCTCTTTAAACTAAGCAGCTTTAGATCTCGCATATTTTTTTGACCATAATTTTTACTGTTCGAAATATTTTGCTATGACAGCTAATTTACTTAATTCTCTCGAATTGCAAGTCACTAAACTTTTCTCTCTTCACTTGTAATTCGATTTACTTAATGCAGTATAGGACAAATTGTAAATTTCCAAAATAATAATAATATCTTATGTTTAAAAATTTTGCAGATTACTGATGAGATCTAATTTAAATATAAAAGGAGCAACATGCTATAAGGAATAAACATGGTGAAAAACAGTTAAAAATTATATTAATTTGTAATTTTGAAACTTTTTTCTGTTGTTTTCAAATGAAGAGTTGTGGCGGAACGGATTTTTTCTTAAATTGCAAAAATAACTTTAAAATTCCGTACCACGTTAGGTTTTTTTACAAATCACGAAAATGTAAATTAAAAAACGAAATTTTGTAGTGACGTTGATATATGGCAACGTTTGTAACGTGTAAAATGTTCTCTGGAGGGACAGAATAAATGTGTAAAGAATAGATAAACATGACTCTGATACAAAAATCTAAAATTTCTGCTGGATAGTGTACAGGACAAGCTTTGTGAATGGTCTTTGTACGGGAATTTTAAGGTGATTGGAAAATTGCTTAGCCAACAAAGATATAACACAATTTTTTTTACTTTTTGTGTGAATGGGACTTTAGAGCTAAAACGAAACGTTGGGTTCGAAAGCAGCGGCCAATCAGAACTACATTCATAACAAAGACATTGCTTCACTTCCAAATGGTTGATCTCTCCTTACATATCAAACTTGGATTAATGAAGTAATTCGTGGCAGCTTTAAGCATCCTTGCTCACTAAATTTTTTCAGCATCTTGGTGTTAACTTTTTGTTGATCACGTCTGAAAAAATTAAAGCTGACATTTTTATAGTCCCACAAATACGAAAATTAATGGCGGCGAAAACCATTAAGCATGGACTGCATTCAGAAATGTAATGTAAAACTTTTTGCAGAACACGAAAGTTGCAAATTACACCATTCTAGACGAGGAGGTGTTAGAATTTTCTATAAACTGCTTGGTTGCAAGATGAGCATGAAAGTTCACTTCTTCATGCTTATCTAACTTACTTTCCTGGCAATCTTTTCGCGGAAAAACATGGCGAACGCTTTCATCAAGATATTAAAGTAATAAAAAAGAGATACAAGGGAAAGTGGACTGTTATGTACATATGATGACCTGATTATTGTTGGATGTTGAAAAGGAACTATACGGACGAACGCACCGAAAACAATTCAAGAAGAGGAAGTTTCAAGGAGATTGCAGTGGTAAATGTTACGTATGTTTGCTTTTAAATATGTATTTATGTTTATCTATTCTTTACACATTTATTTACTCCCTTCAGAGAACATTTTCACACGTTATAAACGTTGCCATATGTCAATGTCATTAAAAAATTACGTTTTTTTAAATCTTCAATTTGTGGAAAAACTTGACGTGTTACGGAATTTTGAACGTTATTTTCAGAATCTGCAGAAAAAATCCATTTCGTCACACCTTCTCATTTCAAAAGGACGAAACCTACATATTAATGTTATCATTTCAAATCAATAGACTATCAGACCCAAATTTAATTCTCTTTTTTTTATTAAACATACTCTTAAGAAGCTCACCGAGAAACTGCTCCCTGCACATTGATATAAAAGCATAAATGTTATCAATAACCAAATATAAAACACAACACATTCAACAAATTTCAAGGAAAATCTGACCGAGAGTTGGCTGCCTCGGAACGTTTCGTGGCTGATTCTTTAGGCCCACCAAAACGGCGGTCACGCATCGACCGCGGGCGCAGCTATATCTCCCAAATTAAGAAATTTTCGAATTGTTTAATCAACAGATATACCGCAAGTTGCTGCAATTTCGCCGGATAGATCTTGATCTCGCACGAAACTGCTGCGGCTGGCCAAGTTAATTTGGAGCTATCACGACACCCAGGCGTATATTTTTCCGAGGCAATTTTTCGGCTAGGTGTCAAGAAGTCTCCGACCGAAATTAGTGCTTGTACAGCAGACAATTGCATAATTGTGTAATTAGGCCAGGAACATTATTTTCCATGTTGACAAGTTTGGTCAAATTGATGCGCCGCATGTGAAATATAAATGTCATCAAATTTGTGTGAGATTATATTTCCAGTTAACATTATTAAAAATATTTGATTTCAGGGATTAGATTTAATATTTAGTGTCTTGATATGCTGTTTTCTTTACTTTCCTTGTTTCTAACTATAGGTTAATCCAAATTGAATTGCGTTCTATGAACGTTGAAAGTTTGCATTTGTTCACACACAGCAAAGTCCTCCAAAGATTATCAAAAAAGCCATATATTTATAAATTGACTTTTAGAGAACTTAACTATTGAGCGATGAAGCTCATTTTTCTTTAAATTGTTTTGTGAATCATCAATATTGTCGGATCTGGGCTAGCGAATATGCACCTATAAAAATGAACTATGTGCATTGTGAACTGCAGGAATCTTCTGCACTTATTTTTTTTATTAAAAATCCGGCAATGGTGTGTATTGTAGGGAGACGCTAAACAATTTTTTCCAATTAAACGAAAGATTTGAAGTTACATAATATGTGGTTTTAACAAGATGGAGCCATATATCACACAGTACGTGATATTGATTGGCCTCCGTAAATTTGTCATCTAATCCTATTCAACTTTTTCCTTTTGGTCTATTTAAAAGAAAGAGTTTATGACAACAAATCGTCTACGATTTTAGTACTTAAAAAAGACATCAATGTTTATGAAGCAACATTATGAAAAACTATACGTAACTGTCAAGTCTGTACCTTAGACTGATAATAAAAATTTGGATTGTTGGAATATTTTGTATTTTATCCAAGAAGAATATCCTAAGATCGATTTGGACTATCCTGTGCAATATTAAGTGGAAAGATTTTTGTAACTCCCTAGTATTTTCTAATACGCAGCGCCTATGAAATTACCGGATCGTAAAACAAAGAGGAAAGCGGCTCCAGCTTGAAAACCCAGTTGGCTCTTAAAACGAATGCGGGCTGTGCAGAACGGCCACTTCGACCGTGAAGTTTCACATGTGCTAAGTAATTACGGCAGGAATTACTTCATTCGGCGTAATAGGTGTGAATTATGTTTTTAGACGAAGAAAAATGCGCGCATATTTCCGAGAAGGGACATAAACTCAAATACCATTTCAACAATGAACCACTGTTATATTGTTAGTTAATTACTGGTAATAAAAATCAAACAATGACATTTGCGTATTTAAGACGTGCCTGCAGTTTTTCCGTCTGGACTGTTTGTTGTTTTTGTTAAAAATGTGGGTTTAAAGTGTCTTTTTTGGCCAATGATGCCCATAAGTGCTTATATTCACATGTGTTTTTGCATTATTATATAACGTGAGAGTTATTATTGGTAATTTACACTTAATAATTTAATAGTAAAGAGGCAAATACGCTAGAATTAAATCTGATATGATGGTAGCCTTATTCATTGGCGTCGTAAGTAGACTGAATAATCTTCAACAGAAACACAATATTTGATTATTCTGTAAATAGTTCAAATATGTAAGCAGTCTAAAAAGTCTGTTGAATTTCAACATGAAGATGGCCCTGCTCGTAAAAACCATTCTGCTACTATAATCGAAAACATTGTTGTTGGTTGACAGTTGTTTGTATTAATCGATGTTAGTGGATTGTAAAAATACAAAAATTGGATAATTAAGTACTTTTAATTAAAGCCGAGTTAGATGCCGTTTACGGGGACTCTGTCCTTTCATTTGCCATCGTGAAAAGATAGGCAGCTGAATTTAAACGTAGTCGTACTAGCTTGACTCATGGTGAGCATTCGGGACGGCCAACAACTGCGATCTCTACCGATGGCATCGTTAAAGTTCGCTAAATGGTACTGAACGACAGTCAAATTAAGATTAGAGAGATAGCAGAGGCTGTGGGCACATTAAAAAAACGGGTTTGTCATATATTGACTACAAAAAATGGCATGGGAAAGTTATCCGCGCCTTGAGTCCCGCGTTTGTTCACTTTGAACCAAAAATTCATTGGAATGAACATTTCCAAAGACCTGCTTAAGAGGTTTTGGTAACGAGTCGAACCTTTTGTGTCGATTTATCACTGTCGATGAACCATTACATTTCTGAAATGAAGGAACAGTCATAACAGTGGACTGAAAAGGAAGAACCTGCGCCAAAGAAGGCGAAGACGTTATCGTCGTCCGGGAAGGTGATGGCGAATGTTTTTGGGATAGTCAGAAAATTCTGTTCATCGGCTACTTAGAAAGAGAAAAACGGAGTCGTACTATGTTTCGTTATTGGACCAGTTGAAGGCCACAATTGCTGAAAAACGGCACCATTTGGAGCAGCAGAAAGTACTGTTCCATCAAGACAACGCATCGACTTACACTTTACGGTATCCAATTTACGAATTGCAGTTTCAATCGATTGAGCACCTAGCATATTCACCAGATATGGCTCCCAGCGACTATTTCCAGTTTCCTAAGCTCAAAGGACAGATATTTTTATCACACAAGGAAGTTGTCGCAACCGTAAACGCCTATTTTGCAAAGAAAAGCGCCAACTACTATTTGGATAGGTTAAAGAGGTTTCAGTATTGCTGGAAGAAGTGTTTCGACTTAAAAGGAAACTATGTTGCAAAATAAAATTATATTTGACAGAAAAAAACCGTTACAAAATCAGAACAGAGTGTTAGAAATTTTTGCCTTACACTCTTGTATGTATCACTTAAAGAAGACTTATAATTCTATAATCATTACACTTTGTAGCATGCGGCTTCTTTAAAATATTAATAAATTTAAATGTTATTTAGTCGTGTGGTATTGTCCCTATGTTGTGTATGTTATTAAATAATTCTACCAAGATAATAGGTGTATAAATAAGTTCCCAGCTTTAGATTTCACAGGACGCAAATCACCGTTTACATGTAACGTATTAGTCCGCCCTCTTGCGGTTTTAAAGCAATGACATTTGGTCTTTCGAAACATCATGCGATTTGATGCACATAACCTTCACGTCTAAGACTTCTTTTATCTTCTTAGGTAGATTAAAATATCATATCTATCATGAAGTTGTCCGATTTATTTGCATTTGTTCAGTATCTAAGCTTTCTTTGCTTTGCTTGTGGATATCTCTACGTTTATCTTTATTTGTGTATTTGTATTTTCGGAGTTCTTCCATTATGGTCAAAATTTAAATTATTCGTTTTTGTTTGGTTTTATGTTTAATGTTATCGATTTACTGTCCATATTTTTTATGTCGTAGTGCTTTTGTGCTTTAATCATTACTTTATTACATACATTTAAGGCAACTGTTTGTATTCATATATATATATATATATATATATATATATATATATATATATATATATATATATATATATATATATATATATATATATATGTCACAATCGAAGGTCATTAGCTTTAAACGTTTTTAATTTGTATTTGTGGTTTTATATATATATATATATATAATCAAAAGCCATTTACCTTATTGGTGTTGGCTTGTATGTACATTATACAATACTTATCTACATTCTTAACTTAATTAAACTGAATTAAACTGGATTGTCTGTGTTATGAACAAATTTATTCCATTCTTTTCTGTTGTTTGTCATCGCTTTCGCCTCCTCCACTGTTTTTCCTTTCCTTGTTAGTATTTTTCCTATAGTGTTATCCCATGTTTCCTGTGGTCTTCCCTTTTCTTTTGCCTACTTTCCTCGTTTCCCATATTCGTTTGACTTGTCTATCTTGATCCATCCGCTGTAAATGGCCCCACCACGCTAATTGTCTTTGTTCAATGAAGCTTGTTACTGGGTTAATTTCTAATTCTGCTCTAATCTGACTGCTTCTGATTTTATCCCTCAAGGAGACGCCTTTCACTCTTCTTAAGTATTTCATTTCTGTGGCTTCTAATCTTAGTTTCATTTTTGTGTCAATACCCATGATTCGCATCCATAAGTCATAATAGGCCTGAAGATTGTTTTATACACCGTAAGTTTGGTTTTTGTGTCACTTCTCTTTTGTTTATAAAATTTGCGTTCATTGCGTAATATAGTTTATTACATTTCTCTATCCTTTCAGATATGTCTATTTCCTGTCTTCCGTTATTATCTATAGTGACCCCTAGATACTTGAACTGTTTTATCTGTTTAATTTCCTCTCCATTTATTTGCATCTTTATCTTCTGGTGATCTTTCCCAATAAGCATCACTTGTGTTTTATTGGCGTTTATCTTCATACCGTTATTTGTTAGTTCTTCGTTCCATATCAGTAGGTTTCGTTGTAGTTCTTCTTCGCTTCCTGCCATTACTATAATATCGTCTGCAAATGCACAGTTTCGTATAAATATAGGTTGTAATTTTCTATATCCTACATTTAACCCTCTGATCCTCTGGTGACATGTTCGTATTATTTCATCCATAAAGATGATAAATAATGCCGGACTCAGTACCCCTCCTTGCCTTAAACCTTCATTTGTAGTAAACTCCTCTGATGTTCTGTTATTGTTTATCACGTAGTTCCTTGTCTTTTGGTACAGACTTTTAATTACTCTCGTTACTTTTGGGCTTTTATATTTATATATTAAGTGTTATTCCTTGTTTTATTATTACATTCTTAGAATTCCTTATTTAAACAGATGTAACAAGGGTTTTACGATATTTATTTTGTTCTTATTGCTCATTCCTTTTTCGTTTTTCTTTAGCCATACTTCTAATATCATTACTACCTGGTTGTGATCATAAGTTATATCGGCTCCAGAGTACGTTTTTGCCGTTTTCATTATGTCTTCATTTTTTGTTTATTAGTTTCTACGTGTATAATCGCCTATCCGGTAATTATCTTAGTTGTAATCAATTCTTCTTGTCGTTTCTTGTTCCTAACTCAAAATTTCCAACGTCGTCTTCTTATGCAATTTTGTCTATTTTGGCATTAAAGTCGCCCAGGGTAATGTTAACATCTCTTAATTTTAGGTTTTTCTTTATTTTATTTAGCTAATAATAGAAATCCTCCATTTCGTTGTCAGCCATTGAAGCATAAGTTTGTATTAAATTTAATTTAAAATATAATAATAAAAAAATATAAAATTTATAACAGATTTACTCACATGTTTTTTTTTAGTATTATTGCTACCCATTTCCATAATATTGGTCATTAGTGCCAAAATACATTACATTATTCTCGGTCTGATAACGGGTGACACAGAATAACGGGAATTTTTGAAATGCATAGTGGCAGCCATGAGCAGGTGGCAGCACTGCGGGACAGTGACCTTGAGCAAATAAACACTTTGCCACTTCAGTAACCATGCATCAATGGAACAATGACGATGAATTTCTAAGCAAGTTGTGGATGTCAGATGAGGCCCATTTTCATCTTACAGGTTACGTGAATAAGCAGAATTACCGTTGCTGGACCTAATGAAGTTCATGAGCTCTATTTACACGCTAGTAGGGTGACAGTATGTTGTGCTGTTTCATTGCATGGAATCATCGGACCTTATTTTTTGAAAATGAACCGGGGATCACAGTAACTGGTAATGCGGATCGTTACGTGAAGATGTTATAATCTTTCGTTACACTTGAATTGAGAAATTTTCCACACGTTCAAGAAACCTGGTTTCAACAGGATGGAGCAACATCACACACTGCACGGCAATCAATAGAAGCTGTGCAAGAATTGTTCGGTAACCGCGTGATCTCAAGATTCGGTAACGTTCCCTGGCAGCCTAGATCGCCAGATTTGTCCGTTTGCGATTTTTCCTTGTGGGGCTCACACTCTCAAGGGTAAAGTGTACAAGCCTCGACCAAGAACTCTGGATGAGTTAAAACAGAGAATTTAGGATGAAATTCACAGTATCCCAGCCGAGATGTTGCAGCGGTCAATGAGGAATCTCATTAGATTTTAAGAATGCATTCGTACAGGAGGACGGAATCTAACGGACGTAATTTTTAAAAAATGATAAATTCCATTAATGTTTCTTAAATGGCAAATGTTAAGGTTTCATTTACTCAGAATAAAATGTTTTCCTTCCATCGCTCTTGGTTTTATTGGATTGTTAAAAAATTCCCGTTATTCTGGGTCACCCTGTATTTTTCGGCTTTTTGGCATCGAATTTCGCTGATGTCAAGTATATTAATTTCTATTCTGTCCAGTAATATTTTGACTATTCTCTTATGATTATTCAAACTACTCATATTGGCTGACTAGAGATTCTTGGCACTCTTCTCTCATTGAAGGAGTGTCCCGGACTGGCGGCCGTTTGTATTTGGTTTTCAGGTATTATAATCTTCTAGGGAAATAATTGTGCGATAGTTTTCCGTTGACTTCTGCATGGCAGTATGCCCGCAAAGTCCAGTAACAAACATTGAGCTTTGCCTTGGTACTGATGGCTATTGTTGCCTTTCATAATATCACCATATCTAGTTACATTCATTTAGGTGTGGCGTTTAGAGCCACAATTGCGGGTTTGTGTCCCTGTGAGGACCAGTTGCAGCGATTCATCTGATATTTCCAGATATAACCAATCTTTGATAAAAGACACTACCTCTGTTGTTAATTAGAAGTTCTTAAATTAAGCAGACTTTTACATATAATATCTATAATGATATAACATAGTTACTGATACTAAATAACTGGCACAAGCTTTTCAACATTTCAAAGAAAGGTTATAAAGAGAAAAATGATGCGAGGGTGTAGGAAGTTACTTCATTAAGCCTAGACATCATACAAACAGTGGGCTTGCTATCCAAACGTACATTCGGAATAATTACTCTGTTTTGGCTGTACAATATCAAAAATTAATTTTGTTGTAAGTAGAAAACCTCATGAGTGCTGGTTCTGTAGTAAAAATAAGAGCAAGAAGACCTAGAATTGTCTGAATATCGGAAAAAAAATAATAAAGTAAGACGTTCTAAGACCATCTCGCATAATGATTTGCTTTTCATATGTCTAGTCGTACTGTATGGCGAATTTTGCATTAAGGCCTTCTTTTTTATATCTACAAGATGGTCGGTGAACAGAAACCTCCCAACGTAATCAACAAATTGTCTGAAAATTTGTGTAAACATAAAAACATTTGTTTTCTCACGGAGAAAGCGTATTTAGCTAGTTAAGAAAACCTTTATTATTGGAGTGACAGTAACATACGAGATATCTATGAAAAACCTTTTCACAGCAAACTTGTCACTGTTTGGTATACGGTAAGTAATGTTGAGATCACTGACCCTAAAATTTTTGAAAAGAAAGGCCAGTAAGTTATCGTTACTTTTAAGTGATATGCGAAAGTGGTTCTCAAACTACAAAACGTTTGGTTTCATTCTAATCGCACTAGAATCCACTAAGATCTATCAAATAAAATTTTGTATACCTCGTATCGTTTTTCCTTTATTGAACTTAGAAGAAAGAAGTTTTATGCCAGCTTGTACTATCCATATATTTATTGACACTAACCATCACAAATACTCATTTCTGCTCACCACAAGAACTGTATTATTAGTTTGTGAAAATAAAATATTTACTATTGAATCTAAGAGGAATTTGAGACTAAATAATAGAAAATAAATAAAAATTTAAATCCTTTGTTTATCAACAAATATTATTTTGTTTAAATATAATAAGATCTATGCTCTAAGTTTATCATAAACAACTATGTATGCACTGTGAGTTTAAAAGAATTAAAGTGCTCCTGTTGTAAAGTGCCTAATTTTCCATATTAGTTTGCGTAGCGTTTTTATTCGCAAATGAAAATTGATTTATTCCATCCGACTTTATAATTTATTATCTTTAGATAATGGTAACTACTAAAAAATTTATTGCAATTATACAAAGCTATCCCATTTTATGCGATAAGAGCAATCCAGAATACAAAACTAAAAATAAGGTATAACATGTACCTCTATATGTATTTGCAAGAATTGAAATTATTTACAAATTGTTCTCAAATGACAAATCACATTGTTGCAGCTCATTTTAGATAATAGTAAAGCACAGTAAATGGTCCAAGTTTAGATCATGATGGCTGTAAATAGACCAAAAACTGATTATCACATGTGGGCGTAAAGAATAGCGCAACATAAAAGTTGTTGTTATAATCAAAGTAGTAGTAGCACATTTCTTGCTGCTGCCTATGAAATATGTCTACTACCCTTCTTAAAGTAGCGAGTCTTTTATAATATTATTTTTTCTGTATATTTCTTTTAGATTGTTTACAGGAAAACAGTCTTGTAAAGTACAACTTTATTGTCTTTTAGAAATTTTTTAGGTTCAAGAATGTTAATTTAATTTGCTTTAAACTTTTGTCCTACTTTGAAGACCTTAAAAATACCAACATTAATATTTTTCCAATACCACATATACCAATCCATACAATTAAACTAACAATAGCTATTAGCATAACTAGAAATTTATTTAAGTAGCACCAGTAATTAGATCCAGTGTTGTATGGGCACTTTATGGCAATAAGCTTATCGTCTATACTGCCAGTGGGGTTAAAAAATTGTCATAAATTTTTTAATCCTTCTACAGGCTATAAACAATTGTTTGATTAAAAAAAATACAAAATACAAAATAAAATTGCAAAAACTACTAATATACACATATAAGTAAGCGAAAACAGAGAGGAAGACATGAAACACATTTTTTTGTCTTCTTTTGACTTCTGCTAGCAAATTTATTTAAATGAATTTACATAGCTTCTTAAACCGACTCTTAAAATTCTATTGATTTATTTTTATTGTTATATACAATACTGGAAGTTAATAATTCGAAATCGTCAATTCAATCTAAGGAGGGTAAACTACCTATAACTAAATAGCAATTTTAAACATCTGTAAACAGTTAAGTTATGCAAACCATATGAATGTTTATTTGCATACAAATGTCTAGATTATTTTAGCTACGGACGTATCATAGGCTAGAATGACCCAAAAAATAGGAATTTAAAGATTCCCCCCTCAAAAAAATTTGGTAAACTGGTCCAAATATCGGAAAAAAGCAGAAGAATTATTCACCACTATTCCTATAGTGCGCAAATACCTTACCAAAAAATAACACTTAATGACACCGTCCTAGAAAAAGTCTACGAAATTGGGCAACATGGATGTGTTCTTGACCAGACAAGTTTTGGCGGTCACTCATTTTTTTCTGGCAAATGGTTTGTCCAATCAATTGTATGATAACTTTCTTCACCAGACTGTAAAATATGAAAGATTCAGCATCATAATGTCAAATGCCGTTTGTTATTGCGTCAGATCACGTTTAATTTTTTTATGGCAATTTTACCCGATACAATAAAATTTTAATTAATACATTTTTACTTGTTTTTGATAATAACATTGAAGTTAAGAAAAATGTTATTGAGGATAACGGTCTTTGTCATCACAGTTTGTACAACTACTTCGTGGAAAAGGGAACAACAGATTTGTCTTTTGCCCGTCCGGGACGTTTCCAAGAACACAACTAAAAAACCACTGGCGTCTTACAACTATATTAATAGCAGCGGTAACAAAAAAATTGCAGAAGGTACCCAAAATAATTATAGTTGATGTAATTGGTACTATACCCTTTAGGACGCAATATTTAATTAAATAAATCGTGTGACAGTAAAAAAGGCTCAATCAAATGTAAATTATAAGTTTAACTATTTTGAGCATTGTGTTAAGAAAATCAGCTTCTGTTAACGTTGAACACGCGTTTTGCACATAAAACAGTTTGCGTAAAGTATTTTTGAAGTTATTGTGATTTGACCGACTGAACGAAAATTGATATTTAAGGTTTACATACCTATGTATTTAAAATTTAGCCTTTAAACAGTGTTGATTGATGCAGGTTATTTGATAGCAAATAAGATCGACAGCGAAATGTCCAACAAGCTTTAGAACAACCAACTCTCAAGAATCGAAATTGTTAGAAGTTATTTGAGACTACTCCAAAAATTTTAAGTGCTAGGGGAAAATTCTCACTCGGAGAATTGGTTGCACATGAAACTGATTCGATCAAGTGGAGGATGATGAGTGAAGTGAGGGCTATCACCAAAATTTTCGCCGTTTAAGGAACGTTAGCGTAGTTTTACTAATGACTATAAAAAGTTGGACAACTACCGCTAGTCGCTGAATCAAGAGGTGTAGTTACAAACGTAAAGGTCACGCTAGTCCATATTTCAAAAGGAAAATGCGCATCTGTTTCTTTGTTCAATAAATGAGTATTTGAATATTGCTTACAGTGATGAACGACTTGTAGTAAATCACAAAGAAAAAAGATGAAGTAGAAAGATATATTTACTGACTAGAATCGCATTCTATTTCTCAATTTATTACATTCGTCTATATTGCACCTAAAATAAACCTAAATCTATATAAAGCATGATGCATGATGCGTTCTTTAAAAAAAGTCCAATCTGCCAACTTTGAATTTAAAAAATCGACCAAAATGGTGAAACAAAAATTAACAAATAATTCAAAAAATTTGTAAATATATTATCTTCCTGCATATAAAGATGAGCACATTTATGTGACAAGGTGTGAGCTTTGCAAAAACTGGCATTCATATTTCTGACAAAAGTATTCAAGAATAAATGCAAAATTTTTTTGTCATATTGAGATGCTATAATAGAGAATATTAAACGTAGATCATGTCTTGTAAAAAAGCACAGCTTTAAAAACTAAACCACATATGATTTGTATATTATTGTGGTACCGTAAAATAAAACTAAATATCCAATCTTTATATTTATTAACTATTAAAAGGCCCGTTCCAGGGACGGACAACCCAAGCTAAATATTCGGTTCAGAGTTTTGTCGGCAGTTGATGAAAAAATAATTGTTTTATAAAACATATCTAAGCATAATGACATTCGTTCGGCTACATTCGGTTTCACATAAATTCTAATTTGTGCCGCACGCGCCTAATAACGGCAAGAATTGGCCACGTAGTGCATGAAACACGGATAGGTGGAGCAAATGGTCTAATTATTTCATGATAATTTATAATTTGTCATGTAACAGGCCAACCGTGATGTAAATCGAAAATCTAAAATCTTTATGCAAAGTTTGGCGACAAACCGGTTCTAATGAGGTATTGACCTTTGAAATCGGTTTATAACTGTAGGAGGAGTTGTAATGTTAGTTACAAACTAACGCACATATCCAGCACCTTTTCCCAGAACTACCATGTTATCAGTCTCCTGTCAACCTCGGGAAAACTAGTGGAACAGTCAAAGACCTCCAGTTTCTGGCCACTTTACCACCTATCAACTCCTGCGGGTGGTAAAAAGAATATCCCAGTATGTAGACGGCACAGTGGAGCTACCAAGCTCACGACAGCCATCCCTGGTGGTCCTGGTGGTCTGGGTTTGCTCGAATAATGGTACAGAACGTGGAAAATAGGATTGAATGCCAAGAAGAAATCAGCTTTCCTATTCTACACAAAGACCCTATTTTGTCGGCGATTGGATTTGGCGAGACGCAAAATCTTTCGTTGGGAGAAAAGTCCACCTGGAGACCTTACATAAATTGGGAAGTTGCGAAGGTAAAGGTAATCCGCAAGGTCCTTGGTTTATATCTTTTTATATCCCTAGAAGCCGACTGACTTTTTGCAATAAAATCATCATATACAAGACAATAAGTTTTTCTGTCATGCTGTACGCATACTGCATTTGGGAGTACTGCACAAAACAGTGCGAATAGGCTCCAAGTAATTTAGAATTGGGCCTCAAGACCATCTTTATTCTGTGTTTCACTTTGACGCCAGTGTGCCAACTATCCCACTGCGCCCAATAACTCTTTTTTAACCGCAAGCTGCTGAATATTCTAATTTTCCCCTAAAAAGATACTGGGAAGGTCAAGAATAGATCATTTATTAGCCACAGCACGTCACCAAAAAGAGAGGGGTAATGGGTTGAAATCAGTAATCCCCAATATCGCCAACGAAGTTAACGATAACGTAACTTCAATGCTCTCTGCCTATTTACTTTTAACAAAATTGTATATTAAATTATTCTAAATTAAATGGGCATTCCAAATATTCTGGACTATACGTGGTTCTGCAAATAAGCGTGGCCTCACTTATTTGTCTAAATAAATTTTCAATGAACGTGAAAAAGCGGACTCACGTAAGTGAGTATAACTATGATGTTACAAACTTGGTCACTGCTTTATGAGCAGGACAGGGTGTCTCGAGTATAACTGCGATTAAATCATTTCATTGGTCAGAGTTATTTTGTAAAGTCTATGGCCTCTAAGATCACTTAATTTTACTAAACCTTTTTCTGTACAGAATATGGAAAATCATGTTCATTTGTGTTTAGAAACCTAAGAAAAACGTTTATAGCATGTGTTACAATTGCCTCATTTTCTTATACACACAAATATATCAACGACAAAAAAAAACACTAAGAGTTTTACTAATCAACGTTTTTATCTGTGTAAAATTTTTTGCAAACATAATTTTTGGTAATAAAACACCACCATAGTGGAACGTACGTGGGGTGTTTGATATCTATTGCAAAGCGTGTGCTAAGTACGATCTAAGGTTTGCATCAACAATTTTAAACTTTTGACGGCATACGTACTCAGAACGTTTTGTCATTCAGACGCTAGTTGTTTTGTTGTTATCAAGTTGAAAATTTCCTCTCGACCAAAAAATGTAATTAACTCGTAAACATTTCCGTGCAATGCTTTTTTACGAGATTCGATGTAGATTATTTCAACGATCAAGTAACTTTGACTTTTGATCTATATCGTTGATTCAATGAATTTAATCGTACTTATAGTTCGTTGGCGGATGAATTTAAAGGCGGCCGTCCAAAGTCAGCTGTGGTGCCAGCAAAACAAAATCGTCATGTGACTTACCGTAAAATTTAGACATACTTAGCCATTAGTATGAGTAGTATATGAGGCGCGTTTTTTAAGTAAGTCAACATCCCGCTCATGCGCGCTGTGCACCTGCAGTTGTTGGCAAACCACAGACGTCAGTTCGAACAAATTCGACCGTGTTTGCCTTTTAATTGTAAGCAGTTAAAATGCCTCCACCGATTGTGAGCCCCGCCGACTGTGAAGTACGCGCTGTGATTCGTTTCCTTTGTGCTAAAGGTGTGACAGCGGCTGAAATTCATCGGCTGATTGGTGAAGTGTGTGGTGAAAACATTTTGAGTAATGGAATTGTGCGAAAATGGGTTAGGAATTTCAAAGATGGAAGAACGAACATTCATGTTGAAGAACGAAGCGGGTGGTCTTCGGCAATTACTGAAGATTTGGTGCAGGAAGTTCATGAAAAAGTGAGAGAAAACAGACGACTTAGGATTTTAAAAAACATCTGGGTGGTCAGCACTTTGAAGACGATGGTAAGATCAAAACGGCTGTGTTGAGTGGTTGTCAAATCAGGCGGCCGATTTTTATGAGGATGGGATTCAAAAGCTTTCTGTACGATATGGAAAGTGTGTTGATGTTCATGTTGGTGAAAATTATGTAGATTAAGGTACAGGCTTTCATGTAGAAATAAAGTTTTTGAAAAAAGTCTACTCATTTTTTTTAATAACAAAACGGTACTTAAGAAACGCGCCTCGTTCACTCGATATTGCATGGACATGTAACACTGAAAATCTGTGTGCGTGTTCAAAAATCGTTTACGAAATCGTCACAAGAGAAGAATCTTGTATTTAGGCGTAGTAAACAAGAGCTGACTGTAAGGAGCTTCCAAAATGAGCCAAACCCAGCAAAAGTCGTTCACGTTAGAATCATTTCGAAGCAAATGGTCGCTTGTTTTTTGGAAAACTAGACATGTCGCAACCGTGGTTTTAGAGAATCGTAAAACGGCAATTCTAGATGGTACACAACTATTTACGTGCTAGAAATCTTTGAAAAAACAAAAAAACCAAGACGGAATACCGGGTCATTTTCCACCATAGCAATGTGAGCTCACATTTTAAACGCCAGAAGAGGCGGTTGGTGTGTTCAAAATCCATATTTCGGAAATACCTGATTCGCTATAGAAAAAGAACTACGAAAATTGGTGGCAGCGTATGCAACAATGTATTGACCGCCAGGGAGAATATTTTAAAAAACAATAAAAAATTTCCAATGCAAAATATTTGTTTATGGCAGTTTTTTGTAATAGATATCGAACAGACCACGAATAACATATCACGACAAAGCAAAGTCTCATTTTAGTACGGGTATAAGTAAGAAACCCGACAAAATTTCATTCACCTTCGCTCAGCTTGCCGCCGGATTCTCACGCATGTCGTATTAGAAGTTTTAGATCGAAGATAACATGGGATTACTCTCGAAGGCGGCAATTTCGGAAGAAAAATGTCGAACGTCCAAAGCAACACCTTCACCGCTAAACATTGCATTTGTCTTGCCGCCGTAACGATTCACATTAATATATTTCACGGCGCGCATTAGCAAGTCGTGATTAGTTCGCCCGCAATCCCGGCCGCCCGAGCCGTCACGTTCATGGGAGTTCGCGTTATCAATTCCGAAAGCATCCCGGTCCTGACAGCAGACCTGCCTGTTGCCCGGCGAGCGCGAAGCGGCGAGCGCGCCGGCCGGCCATTCAAACAGCACCGTAAATTACCTAGCAGTGTTTTGTCACGGGAACAATTGGTCTCACACCTAGCCGCCTTTGATCTCGCCGACACATAAATCTAGCCACTTGCCTAATGAAAGGCCGTGACGTCAGCGGCCGCCCGCGAGCCGGCGATCGGTAAGTGATCGCTGATTTATCGATTTCGCAAATGATTGCCTATTAGTGCCGTGAGTGTTGGACACACGCCATTGTCCGTCTGAGCGGTGCGTTTTACGCAGCGTTCTGAATGCTACAAATTAGCTGGCGGCTATTAACGGGCGGCGGCGGTTGCAGGCAAAGAAGCGGCGCTGGCGAGGCTCGAAGGCGAGAGATAATGACAATGACATTTGTTAATTATCGTCTAAAAGTTTCAGAACGCGGAATCGAATTCCATGTCGCAGACTAATTTATCTAATTGAGCAAAAGTATAATTACTCAAGAACTGCACCAAGAAAGAAGCAAAATACGAGGTTGAATTAAAAAGTAAAGCAATTGGGGTCTTTACTGTCTTTTGGGGAATGTTCGACGTGGTCTTCACTCAAGAATTCTGGATAAGCAAGTAAAATTAAAGGTATAGAAGGAATAGGGAATTTTAAAATCGTGCCGTTAAATGTTTTGTGTTTCAGAAACATAACGGTAGTCAGATTAAAGACAAGGAATGAGGATGATTTGAGGGAATTAATTCTCAGGTCATCAAAACTTTCTCAAAAAAAAATCCTTTTTACCGCTAACCATGCTGTGATGCAAATTTATACCACATTACCTGAAGAAGTACCAACACCGATTAATGAGATGAGTCTTTACTACAATTCATTTCGACAAATAATTTAGACATCCTAAATGTAGGCAATAAACCTACCTTCATTAATATATGAAGAAAAAGGTTATAAATATAACAATATGCATGTGTGGAAAGAGATAAGTTGTTCTGACCACAGACATATCAACTTTGAAATAGGGAATGTCAACTCTATACAAGAAAACTATCCTAACTCTCAGACAAACTGGTAGGCCTACCAGGCAAATCTAAAACACAATCTTAGAAGAGTGAATAGAACGATTAGGAGTAGTACGGAGCTAGAGGTTTCGGCAGGACAAGCAGAAGGGAGTCTCAGCATATGAAGAGAACTGTCTTCAGGTGAAAAGAAATTCCAACAGGAATATGCCCTATATAAAAGGTGTTTTTTTTTAAGCCCGATAGAACTTACGAAAGGGTTAACTGTTAAACGAACTGTCATACTGCACTCACTTTTTGACATTTATGATCAGTATACTCTGGAAAATCATCATAAATAGATTGACGCTTGAACAACGCTACCAAATTATCCAGATTTACTTTGAAATCAGTCATCGATTCGCGCAACTTATATAGATTTTTATGGCGCACATAATCGTCCATCTGAGCAAGCCGTCCGTCGAACTGTGGATAGATTTCATACCACATACTCTCTCAATGATGCAATAACACTAACACGTCGAAGGAATGTGCGTACTGAAGAGAATGTCGCCGCTGTAAACGAAAGTGTGGAAGAAGACCCAAATTTATCAATTCGTCGTCGGTCGCAGGAATGGGGGCTCTGTCCGTCCACTACGTGGAAAATTTTGCACAAAGATTTTGGCCTACACCCGTATAAGATCCAGCTGGTGCAGGAGTTAAAGCCACGAGACCATCATATGCGTCGTTCTTTCGCCGATTGACCCGATGTTTCATCGCAAAATTGTGTTCAGCGATGGGGCTTATTTTTGGCTTAACGGGTTTGTTAGTAAAGAAAATTGCCGCATATGGAGTGAAACCAATCCACAACAGACCGTACAGACTCCATTACATCCAGAAAAATGCACCGTTTGGTGCGGTTTACACGCTGGTGGCATCATCGGACCTTATTTCTTCAAAAATGAAGCCGGAGCTCGCGTCACGGTCAATGGAGATCGTTACCGCACCATGATCAATGATTTTTTGTTTGAAAATATGGGTGACATTGATCCGGGCGAGATGTGGTTTCAACAGGATGGCGCTACGTGCCATACGGCGACCGCAACCATCGACTTATTGAAATCAAAATTTGGCGATAAGTTGATTTCGAAAATGGACCTGTCAATTGGCCTCCACGGTCGTGCAGTTTGACACCCCTCAATTATTTCCTGTGAGGCCACGTGAAGTCACTGGTTTATGCTGATAAACCAGCAACAATTGACGTCTTGGAGGCCAACATTGTTCGTGTTATTCGTGACATACGGCCAGCAATGCTCAAAAAAGTGGCCCAAAAATGGACGTCCAGAATGCGCTTCGTCAAGAACAGCCGCGGTGGCCATATGCCCGAAATCATTTTCAAATGTTAATGCCATGTATTGATCTTTGGAATAAAAACATTTTTTTGATTAAAATTTAATTTTTGTGTTATTTTTACAATTTCAAGTTCTATCGGGCTTAAACAAACACCCTTTATAACAAGGCTCTGGGGAAATATAAAAGATACATGAAGCAAGAATTGTGAGGAAGAGGAAATCACTCGAGAAAGTGCCTCATTTCTCAAAATACTTTTGCGGATCCTCAAAACCCCATAACTAAAAACGAAAGCAGAAGAATACACTAATACTAGAAAGGAAACAATAAGAGTGCTACTCAGGGTACACAGTTTGCTAATTTATCAATTAATTCAATATTTAAACCCCAAAAGTGTGCATCTGGGAAGAATTGGTAGGATATGAAGAAATTGATAAATTTAGACAAAGTAAAGTGGAGAATTTACTCATTCTAACCTTAAAAATAGCCGAGACCTGACGGCATTTATCCTATTTTGTTACAAAAAGGAAGCGATCTTGTATACTGCAGAATGTGCAATATATCCAGGGCAAGTCTTGCTTAGGGATATATACCACAAAATCTGGAGAGTAATTAGAGTTAATTTTATACCAAAAGATGGAAATGCTTGAAGGCCAATTAGTTTGGTGTTTTTTGCTCTGAAAACTAAGAAAACTGGTTGACAGGCATATAAAAATAGTCTATTAGTTATTCAACATCTACATCCAGTATACATCTATAGCAGAAGTATCAACGCAAAAAGCATTGCATTTGCTTGCTACTAGAGCAGAGAATTCTGCGGAAAACAAAAGGTAATTTTAGTTGCAAGTGACTAGACTGTATGCTTAAAAGAAGATTAGTGTATATGTATCCCCGATGGGTGAAACAATGACTCGGATTACAAGAGGATGTCCACAGAAAGGAGTTTTGGCTCTTCTACTGTGGAACCTTGTAATAGACTAGTTGTCAAAAACATTCAAAGTGAACGGATATAGAGCACTTTTATGTAGATCACAGATTCTCAAGAAATATTTATCAATATAGTTAGGAGGGGTATGGGAAAAGCCCTAAATCTGATTACCAATTAAACAGATGCAAAATCTACAACATTGTACAATGTGGTTTAAATATGACCGGGTTGATTTTTTTTACAAATAAAAAACAATTCACCAAACACTTACTTGCACATGTTAATCTTCAGCGTACTTTCTTTCGGAGTCAACACATTTTTTCCAACGTTCAAAAAGGCTTTTGGTTGGCGGCGTATCCACTCCCTTGTCAGGAGTCTGAGTAATAAGCTGCATTGACTGTTCTGGCATTCGTCAGAAAGTCTACATGGATAACCTTTTGCCAGTCCCAGAAGAACATTGTCATTACTTTTCCTGCCAAACTGCTCCTCCGCACTCTCTTGGGTTTAGAAGAATTGATATGCCACCACTCGCGTGAAGACTGCTGGGACTCGAGGATAAAGTAGTTCACCCAAGTTTTATCGGTAGTCACTATAGACTTCACCTTTGTCTTCAAACTGTTGTAGGAGACGACTGGCAGCTTGCATGCGAACCATTTTGTTAACGTCTTTAAAAGTGCGTGGTGCCCATCGTACATTCACCTTGCGATACTGCAGGTAGTTTTCACGATATCTTTTACATTACCAACACTGATAGACAGCATTGTTCCAAGTTTTTGATAGTGCTGCGCCTATTCTGACGAATAAATGCTTCTGCACGACAAATCTTTGGCTCGGTGACGGATGCTTCTGGTCGACGTTTATACGTCTGCCCTTTCTAAAATACTTACACCGTTTAAACACACATGTCTATGAGAAATACACTTCCAAATACTGTTGTTAGAGTTTTTGGTAAATTTGGTAAAATTGGTACGTTTTATCTAACGGGGAATTTTGTCACAATGCGTTTTTCTGCGCTTCGCGGTACCTTCTGTTCGCTCATTACTCTAGCAACTTCAAAACAGGTTCTAATCCAAGCAGAAGAAAGAGTTGAGGTTGTGCCTTCACTCTCTCAAGGTCGCACAGCTGCTGCGCAGTGCGGCTTATTTGCACACAAACCAATCCTGATTATATTTGAACCACCTTATAGCATTCACACGAAGGAAAAACCTAGAGAAATCAGGGCCTCTTAGGCTTCGAGATGTAGAAATAAAATTATCAAGTGGTGTATCAAGTATTTTGTAGACATTTTAGATTCGAAACTCACCTGGAATTATATTCAAAAATTAAAAGGAAAGCGGAGGCAACACTAGTGTTAGTCAGATGGAGTCATGAAAAAAACATGGGGTCTAAAACAGAAAGTTATGTATTGCATAGAAGACACGGTGGCCAAATCCATGATATATGCAGTTTTGGTAGAGTGGACAAAGATAATGTAAAAAAGCGCTATAATCGCACTAAGTCGGATAAAAATACTTGTTTGTCTAGAAATTACGGACCCTATAAAAGAACACCAACATCGACAATGTAGGCATTGCTAGACTTTAAAATTATGGGAGGGACAAGAGCAGCTGTTTATAAATTGCGCAAAGCTCCTATTGGCAGAGATAGTATGGACATCTGGAAATTAGACGTTTGGGTAAAGGCATTTTGTATAAGACGCCAAAATTCTTATTAATTTTACGATTAATAGTAGATCGAAATGAATGTACAAACGAAATAAGTGGCATAAATCTGGAAAAATGATCCGATATACAGTTAGATCCAAGACCGAGTATAGAACGCGAGCAGGAATATACTGTAAAAGAGAAACTTACTAATAATCTCTGCACTAAGAAAATATAGGTCTGTTTTTTAGAGAAGCAAAGAGAAAAGGCTGTTCAGCAAGTCTAAAGAAACTTGAAAGTAAGACGCAAAAAAAAAATTGAAAGCCAAAATATAAATAATATGATGAAGAAAGAAAATGGAAAACTATAAGGGAACTATAAAGGACATTAAAAACATTTTTAAAATTCGAGAGTAAGGAAAACAATAACAAAATCAACAATTAAAACAGGTACTAGAAAATACCAATTAAGTAGCGAAAAGAATTAAATAGTATAGAATTAAAATTACCTCTAGAAGACATAAACAGGAAAGGGGAAGGTAAAAGTAAAAACTAAGAATATACATTACACTTATATTTACGAACAGTCAGGCATCCTTAGATGCGTTAAAAAAACCCGACGGTAACATCCAGCCTGGTATGGAAATACCGTGAAGAACTCAGTGGTTTAGCGGACCACAACAGGTTAGCTCTATTGTGGGTGCCAAGGGACTGTGGAATTACAGGCAATGAAAAGCTGACGAGCTAGCTCAGAAAAGATCATAAACCCAATATATAAGCCTTGAATCGACTTTGAAATACTTGAAAGTACAATACGAAGCCGGGCGAGAAGATGGGTCGAAAATAACATAAAAAATACTAGAAAAATGTACAAAGACATGGAAAAACTATTATACAAGGACCATATCGTAAACAAACTAAAGAACTGTTAGTACAAAGCAGGAATCAGCTACTATTACAGGTCTTCTTATAGGGTGTTGTTTTCTCAGAGAACATAATAAAATAGTGTTGTACAATAAAACCTAAGTTACAGATAATGTGGCAGAGAAACAGAGTGTGAGGTTTTAACTCACAAGTTAATTATGGAAATCCAATAATTGGACCCAGAAAAATATTGCATTTTTTAGAACTTCTACTCGAGCTTATTGCTGTTGATTTCTGAAAACCTATTTATTTTTATGAGACTTTGCAACGTTGCTTTTTTTCTATGAGGGTTATTTAGGTCTCTTATCATTACTTGCTTTCTCACTCCAGTTCTAGTAATGCTTGTCAGTTTCTTACATGCTTTTTACCTTAACTGTATTCTATCTGTACGCACTGCCACTTCTCGCCCAATTCCCAGATATTATCACTGCATCATTTTTTAAAGAAACTTCAAGCTCCGTTGCCAAACCAAGACCGCTAAATTTTTATTCATAAATTTTTTTGAGTACAAAATTCACTTATTGCTAAGATAAATTACTTTGTAATTCGCGCATTTTGTAGGTGAATGTTTCAAAAACATTTTCCTAATTTCCTGGTGTTTTCTAGATAAAGAATGATAGCAGCAACATTCTTATGACTAAAATGTTTAGCGAATGAGTAGCTTGTTCCGGCATTAACAAGTCGTTGGCCCCAGCAGTTAAAAACTCGTCCTTATGTTGCCTCTTAATCATTTTGGTTCTAAAAGACTTTTTACATTTTAAAATTCTGAAAAGCGTGCTTATTGAAATATTAAATGCAATGATAATATTTTTATCCTACTCCACAGCTTCGATTACCTCAATATTTTTTGCAGTTGAAAATAGTATTGTGTAATTGGCAAAAACAGCCGCATTTAACAATATTAAAAACACGAACAGTTAAATTAGAAAATGTTACCAATCATATAGTCGCAAGTATTTAACGTTTAAAGATTGTAAATGCTTCCGCATAGAAACTGCTTAATTTTTTTTTAAATGTCCCACATATAGTTTTCAACATCTTCGAAGAAATTAAACTTGTTGCTATTCGAATTGATCTGTAAAAACAAGGTCGCATAAAAATCTGAAGATTTGGAAAATACGGTGGGTGTTGGAGAACTTCGCATTTTAACTCCTTTAATTTTCACAGCATCTATTGAATGACGTTTCGTTTGATGTTATAATGAAGCATAACCTCTTTCGATTGAGCTTGGCCAGTCTATAGAAATAACTGCCACATATTTAAATAGGTCTATTGTGAATATTTTCTTAGAAATATTTTATTTTAGATTGCCGCGCTATAATAATTTTAAATAATATTACACTGTAACTAAAGATAGCAGAGCTTTAAATCAAGGACATCATTTTTATCATTACCATGACTTAAGCCTAATGTAACCGGTTTTCTCATTTTACACCCCTTCTTCTTTAATTTTCACCTTGTTTGACAAAATTAGAAATAATACTAACTCATAACATTACGTAAAAAAACAAAGCTAAAAAGCGGTTCTGAAAACCAGAGAAAAACTCGGAAATATTTTAAAAGAGATTTAAAACAGAAGATAAAAAAACAACAAAAGAGGGTTCTAGAATCTAATTAAAGGTTTGTGAAAAAATATGGAGAATCAATGTGGAATATAAGAAATAGTCAAAGAATAATATAAATAAAAGAGAAAATCTTATAAACCCGGTAAGAGCTCTATGAACAAAAATTTAAAGCAAACAGAGAAACAGAAAAGAACAATAGAAGACTAACAGCTAGAACACTAATAAATACAAAACATCGAAAATACGAGATATACAGGAAAATAGCTTTTTTATCTAGATAAGAGATTTCAGTTAGTTATCGTAAGAAGAAAACACGATACCGTATGTCCTAATATAAACAAATTAAAGACCTTGTCAGAACTTAAAGTAACACTCACTCAGGCCATTAGAATGTATAAGCAAACAAAACAAAGAATGAGAATTAAAAAAGTAGAACCAAAAAGCTTTAAAATTAAACAAGAATATATCAGGAAGGTTCCTTAAGCCTGTAAGTGTTATGGCAGCAATAAATTAGATCATAAAGATATGCATAAGTAGAATCAAAATCACAAGTAGAACTTTTAGTGAAAAAATGGTAAATATAATTGTATTGTCATCTGGTCAAAATGAGTAACTAAACGTGCACAAAAAAGATACTAAGAGAGAAGGAAACTGGAAAGTAGAATAAACAAAGCATGGGAGCAAAAAGGGTAAAAAAACTGTATAACGAAGAATTTAAAAGGTAGATAGAAGAAACTCGATGTTGTGGAATAGAAAAGGAAAAGAAAATTTACTGGAAATCTTTGTATTTTAGCTTTAATTTAATAAAAACGATTCCTAACTGTGTTTTTAACGGATTGGCCTATTACGCCAATTAGAAAGTAGGAATTTAAAAATTGGCTTTATGTATGGAGCAACTTTTGAATCCTCAAAGAGTGCATTACTAAGAAATACGGAAACAAATAAATTACATTATATAATAAAGAACATTTGGAAAAATAAATCCACAAAACACCAAAACACCTTTGCAGCTTGATTTATTTTGAATTAAAAAGCACTAATTGAGTTGTAACCAGGATATGGGTAATTTATTTATATAAAACGAAAAAGTTATATCTATAGCTTCATAGATCCCCCTTAATTGCAAGAGATAAAATTAATTTTTATATTTTATGTTCCATTTTAAATCATTAGCTGGAACGGAGCAGCCGATTTATTAGTTCTATAGATTTTATCTAAGTAGGTAAACTTGAAAATAAATATTTCCAAATATTCCAGTTAATAATCCGTGGTAGATTTCATTAAAATATTTTAAGTGTTTAGAAAAATTCTAAAGTACAAGGTTTTATCATAAAACAGAATTGTGTAATTTGCTACTAATGGACTGCAAAAGGAGAGCAAAGAAATCAATAATAAAATTTGAACTGTGGTAAGTAGGCGTATTTATTGTTTTTTTTACATTAATAATACGATATATCTAACGACATCAAGCAATTGCTATATAAATAACAGCAGCTGAAAGCATTATATTGCTGATGCCATAAAGATAAGTGAACAGGATATACTAGAAATTTGTTCAAGATTGCGTTGTTTATGACAGCCATTGAGCGCTTGTATTAGTTGTGATGCCACTTCTCTTTTCCGTTCGGCAGAGTGTAATCAATCGTTTAAAGTTTGACTTATAGACCAGTAGTAACTGTAAGCATTCCTTAATTATCATGAATAAATTGTGATTGTTAGCAAACACCTTAGTAATTGCGCCGGCGTTTCATTCACTGTTACATGATAGTAAAGCCTCGTTTTGGAAAAAGTGCAAACAAGAAGTGAAAAGCACCACGGACTGAGAAGCGTGACAATGCAGTCAAAATAATTTGAAAATTTCCACCGCTTTAGTGGTCTTCCAACTTAGAAAACCCTTACGTTGACTCAGGTTTGCGATGTGACCGAAAAGTTCAACAAGAAGATAGACCAAGAGAAGGACACAAAGAGTCGCCAAAGGACCCATCGGGTGTCAGATTACTAGCAATTTTCAAACAGCAGTTATGCGTAAGTCAAACTGTGCCATTATAAGGGTTTTATGGCTGGGACTGGACAAAACAATGCTTGCATTCACGGTCAGAATGGAAGGACGAAAAGGGAATAAAAAGTTCAACGATAAATTCAAATTTTTTAGTTGGAGTGAAAATTGAAAACCGAAGAACATTTAAAAATTCGCCAGCGCTGGAAGTGAATTAGAAGATGAAAATAATATATGTATGACTACTGAGTTAAATAGAGTCTATAATATCAACTAAAATAGTTCATCCATAATCTGAGACAAGTGTCAGAATAGTGAAGATAAAAGTTCCATTTATATCTGATGTTGGGTGAATTATCGCAAGTGGGTGCTGACCTATATTTGTACCTTTGGACGTCAGTTGGGTTTATATGTGGCTGACAGACTGATAATTACTTTAAAATTAAAAGAATTTAAACGACACTTTCAAGTCCTAAGCGCACCAACCGATTGCTATGTAAGACTTCGGGTAAAAGCCGCAAAATTAACTAATGATATCTCAAAATCATTACATTAGAAATCTGTTAAAACATTTTAGAATGGATACCTATGTTCCAGTGTTCGTAGCAATGTACAGAACTATAACGATGTTCAAAAGACTTGCCAACGACAAAAGAAGAAAAAGAAGAGATACAAACACCGACAAGTCACTTCTCTTCTTCGTGATGGATGTATTGTTTATCGTCGGTGTTCTCGACCAATTCTTATACAATCCATTACCGGCATATTAGCGTTTAGTAAAGAAAGCATTAAAATATTTAAAACCTGTGGCATCACCATGGTGGTGTCATAAATTGGACTTCATCGTGCTAGCGATCAGTCTTTCTATCGATTAGAAGAGCGAAATATGTGACTACATAACAGGCATCGAAAAACGCAATATGGTTGAGAAGACTGATGAAAGATATGGGCGCTTATGCTATGGGCCCGATATCGTAGTATTGTAACAGCCAGAGCGTTGTCCGATTGGTTCTGAACTCGGAGATCTTAACGAAGGACTAGCTGTTCGATCTCTTGACCAAAGGATGGCCAAGGGACATATTGGTATGTTTGCGACCTGGTCTTAGATATTACAGAATCAACACAGGATAACAGTTCAGACTAAATGGTAGAATGTTTTGACTTTAGCAGTTTAGGTCTTTGTTAATTGAGACATCACTTCCTTTTTCCGTTCATCATCCATATGTAATATATATAATAAACAGTAATTCCAATCATATCTTAATCATCACTAATAAATTGTACGCTATTACAAAAACATGGTCTAAATTAATTATTATTGATGGACCCGGGTTCCATTCCCAGAGCTCTCTGATGTCTGGCAGGTGGCCTACTCAGTCACTGAAAATAATTGAGCACCTGCGCTCGCTCGAGCAAGGGATAATAATGGCGGTCGTCTAAAGCACGGTGCTTGCCACATCGCCCCGCATTAGAGATAATGCGCGACGACCGGGCAGAGAGAGCCTTAACCTCTCAGTTCGCAGGCTGTGTACCTACGCGGGACGTTAGAGTGTGAGTCCAGTCACTCTGGAAGCGATCATGGATTTTACAGTCGCGATATTAAAATGCATCTCTAAGCGATCATTGCATTTCACAATTTTTTTTCACGTAGGGAGTTCCTAGATCTTTATGTAAGGCTTGTTTAGACATATCATGACCCTCCGCATATTGCTCTCAATACTTTGGTTTGGAAATATTAAAGCTTTTGGATGTTGATGCTACTTGTAGTTCCTCACATTTGAATTACATAGGTTCAGATTTGTTTGTGTCGTAATAACTTTTTTCATGGATAAGTGTAAATTCTGTTTCTTTAACCAATATATCTTGCGATATTATTATTCAAGCTAAATTATTTTGCTACAGATGTGTTTGTTTCGACTTTTTTTTGAGATGAAATTCCAGGCGTATGATTTCGAATTTGCAGGAAACTGAGGTTTTAGACAAGTACCATGGTGAGGTTTTTTGTAGCGTAAACGTGCTTGTTTTATGCTCCATCGTTTGAACCAAATTCTAATTTTATGAAGGTAGTGTTAAAAGAAGTTGGAGGCTTGGTTGGGATTGTGATGGGACGCAATAAATTACAGAATTATCTACGAACCTGTACCTGATGTTATTATCAAATTGTTGTATATAGCAACATACCAAGGAGATTACCTTGCGGTACACCTTATTTAATTCTACTAAGAAAGGGTAAGCTTCTCCATAATACAGGGTGGTATCCAAAAGTAGTAGGACTGATTTTAAAAAAAATTTATTGAAAATTTTGGTACATCGACTTAATACTCTTCAAAACTTGGACATCCACACACTTCTGGTAGCAATCCTTCCAGGTCGCGAAGGCCTTCTGGAAGTCATCCTCCGGGATGCTGTTAAGCGCCCTCGTTGTTGCCGCTTGGACTGCTTCCACCGAGTCGAAACGATGCCCCTTGACTTGCCTCTTGATCCGGGGGAACAGGAAGATGTCCGGCGGTGCCACATCAGGGCTGTAAAGGGGGTGAGGCAACGTGGAAACGCCGAATTTGGCCAGGAGATCGCGCCGTGGCACTTTTCTCATCGACAAATCCTCTGTGATGATGCGTTGGACTGTCCCGTACGAAAGATTCAACTCATCACTAATTAATTTAATGCCCAACCGTCGGTCAGAGTTCAAAAGTTGCTTAACTTTCAGCATATTGTCGTCCGTTCGCGAGGTTGACGGACGCCCGGCGCGTTGGTCGCCCTCGACGAGCTCCCTCCCCTCCCGAAACAACTTGTGTCACTCAAATATCGAGGAACGGCTGATGGTATCCTTCTTGTAGGCCTGCGTAAGCATGTCCTTGGTTTTAGTCGCTGATTTTCCAAGTTTGTAGCAAAACTTGATGGCGTACCGCTGCTCCAAATTTCGCTCCATCACAACTGACGACGAAGCGTCACAACAGGAGGTCACTAAAACAGTGGTCCACACTCAACTAACGTACGCAGGCGACTGCCGCAGGTCGAAACCTGTTCCCAAGGCTCCCCTCCATAACATCCGGCCTTGCAGACCCCCTCCATCGCTCCGCGCACGGAAAAAAAAAACAGTCCTACTACTTCTGGATACAACCCTGTATTCTTTAGGGTGAGATAGGTTTAATTTAATTTTAGAAATTGTGCTAAACCTTATCGAAAGCTTCTGTGATGTTAATAAAGTCAGCTCTTGTTTTCGAGATCAATTTATATTATTTTGACCTATGCAATGGAGAAGAGACTAATAGGACGGGATAAAACAACATTGGAGAAAGCTTTCCTAAATTTTGGGATAAGTGTAAATGTCGTTTTATTCTAACTTTAATATAACGTTAAAGATATGGTAAACTATCTGTGAGTTATGGGAGACAATTCGTTTAGTATTCTGCTTGTTATTAGATTGATGTCTTCCAGTTTAGATGGGAAGTTTTGTTGATAATTTTACGCGTTGTGTATATTTTTTATTAGAACATCTAAGTAATAAGGGACTTTTATAGTTTGTTAAATAGATCTTTAGCCTCTTGCGCTATTTCTCTAGAAATTAAAAATTTGGCTTAGATGCTTAGAGAACACTGACTTTTCGTGATCGTTTTTAGCCCAATCCCTATTGCTTTTCCTTACGGGTAAATTATTAGTTGCACTTTTTTGGTGATCTTTTATAATAGATAGTCCGTAGCTAAATAGGTTTCAAAAATTTTTTGATACAATAATTTTTGTCTGTTTTAAAAGTTTAGCAGTTTATTACTTTTATTTTTCAGTTTTTTAGCTTTCTTGCCACATATATTTTAAATTTTTTGTAATTGCAGTGATAGCTGGGCATGTGTGTTATTGCCATTTTCGGCGTGATCTTGCACTTGGTTTTCTGGATTGTTCGTTTCGCCTATACAATAACCTCGCATTTAATGGTATACGTCAGTCTATTTAGTCTATTAGTCTATTTAGTCGTAATATTTCTTTGAAAGATGCTGCAGTACTTGTTTTTCATTGTTAAAATATGTGAGTTCATACTGCTACAAATTAGGGAGAACAGAATAATTCAAAAAGAGGTGTGATCAGACGACAAATCAAGGTATGAGTTGGTAATGAAATGGTTTTATAAATACCTTTTGTTGTATGAAAATCCAATAAGTTTAAGTTCTTATCAGGATCGGGTTTATTCTTTGAGAAGTATCGTAAAATTTATACTGTTGGAAATAATTGTCTCCCTTTTGGACTTATTAGCCTATAGCCCCAAAATGTATGCTTAGAGTTGTAATGCAATAGCCGGATGTATTAAAAATACTTCATATTGTTGTTTAGTAATAATTTTATTTGCAGGGCAGTATACAAAGGAGAGTATCAATTTTTGTATTTTAAGTTTATTAAATCGACCTTGGTTAGTTCAGTATATTTAGTGTTGTCTTGAGATTGTGGGGTATGATAAATAATATACTGTAATATTTTAATGTAACTCCTGTCAGTCATATGTGTTTCTGAAGTTATAAATACATCAATATTGTGAAAAGTAATAAAGACTCTTGATTATTTTGTAAACTCCGCCTGCAGCACCCCTGGGTGGATTGAGTAGCTTAGAGGTGCTGTTGCCGGTCCCAAGCCCGGATAAAGGAGGAGGGCCATCTTTAAACCAGGCCAGCAACCTACTTGCAGATGGAAGACAAACATATGCTCACAGAAACAAGATTATGCCTCGGAACAGGACGGATTCAACGATGACAACGAATGCAAGAAACAGGACTACGAAACCATGGAAAACAAAAAACATACTTAGGATAAGTTCATGGAACATCAAATCTCTAAATAAAAGAGAACAGGAAATAACTAAAGAACTCTGGGACAGGAAAATAGATATATGCGTGGTACAGGAAACAAAGAAGGAAGGTAAAGGCCAAACACTATTAGACAACTACGTACTGATTTATAGTGGTGTACCAAAAAAGTAAGAGCCAAAGAAGGAGTCGCTTTATTAATACATAGAAAACTTACCAACCAAATAGTAGAATGCAAATACAAATCAGAGAAATTGTCTGCGTAAGAATAAATATAGGAAGCAAGCACCTAAATGTAGTAGGAATATATGCCCCGAGAATAATAGGGATGCTAACACCAGAGAAACTTTCTACGAAAACCTCCAGGATACAATAAACGAGATTCCTATAAACGAATACATGATTATCTTAGGTGACTTTAATGCACGGGTTGGAAATGACATCATTCCGGGATAAAGCAAAGATTCAACGAGGACGTCAGAAACGATAACGGAGACTTGTTAACGGATTTCTGTGGCACAAACGAAATACGTATAAACAACACATTCTTCCATCACAAAGAGCAATACAAATACACCTTTGAGAACACTAGAGGACATAGATCTACGATTGACTATATTTTGACAAATAGGGAACTACACCTTCACAAATTCTAGACGTAAGGGCATTAACATCGGCAGAAATAGGAAGCGACCATAAGTTAATAATGAGTAAAATCAGAATGAAAACATATATACATAACAAAAAGAAGAAGCAGAATACGTCACAAAGATAAGAATCGAAAGCCTACAAAATGATTCAACAAAATACTTATACCAACAAAGATTAACACAAAAAGCGAAAAGAACCAAATATTAGAAAGTGATGGAATAGAAGACAGTTGGATGAAAATAAAACAAACATTTTAGACGCAGCTAAAGAATCCCTAGAGAAAGAAAAGTAAACATAAACAAAACAAAAACTTGCAAACGCAAAAACACCCTGGTTCTGTGAGGAAGTTAAAGAAAAATGTAAAGATAAAAAAGCATACCTGGAATACATGTCTAACAAAACGCAGCAAGCATACGATAATTATAAAAGAATAAGAAATGAAACACACACATAGTAAGAAAAACTAAAACGAACACTGGGAACGTTTCTCAAAAGAAATGGAACACGACTTTTACGGCTTGCAAAAGAAATGTGGCGTTTTATAAGAGGACAGCGAACAGAGGTGAAGGAATTAATAGATGCAAAACATATAGAAAAGAATACATGGATTGATTACTTAAAAAAATTATACGAAGATGAACAACCAACACAAAGAGAACCAGAGCGAAACAACCCAGAAATTAGAGCAAACGAACAATTTACGATAAGCACGGAGGAAGTAGAAGAAACACTAAGGAAGCTGAAAAACAGGAAAGCTGCAGGAGAAGATGGAATAGCGAACGAACTGTTAAAGCAATGCGGAACAGTAATGACGAAACAGCTGACAACTCTAATTAATAAAATAATAAAACACAACCAAATACCGGAAGAATGGAGGACAAGCATATTGATACTGCTGTTCAAGAAAGGGGATAAGAAAGAACCGGAGAACTACAGAGGATCAACCTGTTGAACACCACATTAAAATTAACAACAAGAATTATATGCCAACAAATAAACCAAACGACAACTCTGAACGATGAACAGCAAGGATTCCGTAGTGGAAGATCATGCACAGATGCAATATTCGTGATAAGGCAGATAAATGAAAAATCAATTGAATACAATAGACCAGCCTTTTATGTATGATCGACCTGAAGAAAGCTTTTGATAGAGTCAAACTAGGTGACGTAATCCATCTGTTATATAATAGAGGAATACACATAGACATCATCAAAACAATTGAGAACATATATAAAGACAACAAAACGAAAGCAAGAATAAATGGACAACTTACGGAACCAATAAACATGGGCAATGGAATAAGACAGGAGATTCGTTAAGCCCCTTATTATTCAATCTAATAATGGATGAGATTATTAAGAAAGTAAACGAAGAAAGAGGATATAGAATGGGGAACAAGGAAATCAAGATATTATGTTACGCCGACGACGCAGTATTAATAGCCCAAAACGAAGACAATCTGCAAAGATTAGTCCACAAATTCAATATAACAGCAAAAGATTTAACATGATCATCTCAGCACAGAAAACGAAAACAATAGTAATTAACAAAGAACCCATTAGATGCAAATTGAAATCGACGGTGCAAGCATAGAACAAGTCATGGAAATAAATTACCTGGGTATCAAAATAACTAGCTATGGACATGTAGAAAAAGAGGTTAAAGATCAAATACAAAAAGCTATTAAAATCGCAGGATGTCTCAATAATACAATATGGCGAAATAAACACATTAATATAGAAACAAAGTCTCGAATATACAAAGCAACTATAAGACCAATAATGACATACGCATCAGAAACGAGACCGGACACAACTAAAACGCAGCGATTATTGGAAACAACCGAAATGAGGATATTGAGAAGAATAACAGGAAACACGCTAAGACATCGAATAAGAAGTACCGAAATTAGAGGAAGATGCAACGTGCAAGAGATAAATGAATGGACACTGAACAGGAAAAAAGAATGGAACAATCACATAAGTAGAATGACAGACGATAGAATAGTGAAGATAGCAAGGGACAAATCACCACTATGAAGAAGAAGCGTTGGCCGACCGCGCAAAAGATGGAGTGACAACATTACGTAGAGAAGGTATAAATAAATAAATAAATAAAAATAAAAAAAAGGCAAATTGCCCATATAGAAAGAGAAGAAGAAGAAGATTATTTTGTATTTATTATATTATTTTTCTAATTATAGATATTAGGAGATTTATCATTTTAGCTATATTCTATTTCATTTTGATTAGCATTCTTTCAAGGGTATTTTTGACAGATAACGTAAGGAAATTATTTTTCAATTTTTCAGTAGAACATTTAAGCTGCTGCAGTTTGAGCGAGGGCTAGCTGTTACGCACCCTACGAAAAACTGTTTCTATTTGAATCAGTATGTGTAAAATTTAGGGCCTCATTCAATTAGTGCTTTAATTATTACTGCGTAAATGTTTAGAAGAATCAGACTGAATTTTTACTTTGTTCATACATCTAAATATGAGTTTAGTGAATAGAGTTAAAACTTGAACGAGTTGTACATTTTTAACAAAAATAGATGGGGATATTCACTGACTGATTTCATCAGCTTGTTTCATTTGTGCCTACTATCATATTTATTGTTAGATTTTTCTAGAATTGGACAAAGCAAAGGGGTCGATACGTGTTTACTCATGGAAACTCAAACGCACCTCCTTACAAAACGTTGTCTCATTTTCTCCTTGATCTAAAATAAAACAGTAGGTGAAATGTTTCATAAAGAAAAACATAACAGACTTTCAAAAATACACCTGGTTAAAGATTTTTCAAATAAGAATTATAGAATTTTAAATTGAAAGACTACTTTTTATTTCTAAGTACATTTATTAGCAAAATATAAAATATGTTTTGAGCAACTAATAACGCTTGTCGGATAATAAAATTAATAACAAATTTAGATTTGCGATACAATCACGCGCATAATTACTCCACATATACATAATATTGCTATTGCGCACAGATGGTCGGTATATCACACTTCGTAACCAATCTCTTGTCAGTTTTTGCAGAAAAATCATAAAAATTTCCCTAAAAGAATTATAAGTTGATTTCTTGGTTTTGCGAATAATAAGACCAGTTAAAGTAAGTTATATGTTTTATTACTTTCTCAATTTTTGTTTTATATTGTAGCCTCGTTTGTTATTATCAATTTGTTGTAAATAATTACAGAGCACGATGTTTATGGTAAATAAATTGTGTTTTATTTCCAGTGACTCAACCACGATGCCTTAGATCAAGAGAGCTTTATGGCCAGAACAAAATCTAGGAGTAGCATTTTTGGGCTCGAAAGGGGCAGTTTGAATGCGGCCATAAAAAACACAAAATCCATAGACAAAAAAATATTTGCAATGGAAATATGTACCGAATTAAATAAAGAAACTAATTTGGCGAGGAGCATAATCAAAAGTGCTAAAATAAGATTGTTTGTCACACTAAGAGCCTTTGATGGTCCAGTCCACAGTTTGGCGACCTTAATAAGATGAATCACAACTTAGCGATAACAACAAATTTGCTAGTAAAGATTGATTAATAAAAATGAATCCTATAATTTATAATAAAATAAATCTCAATACAGTTAAAAAAATTAGTGAATACATAGCATGGATGAAAAAGTTTTCTATCTAACGATTGGCTACCAAAAGTTAATTTTAGCAAAAAAGGACCAAGCGAATTCACTTACCGTCATAGAAACACACAAATAGTGTTATCATTTTGAATGTGTAAATGCACCGGCACTACATCACCTAGGATCATTTAATGGAAAAACGTTGAAGTCTAAATTAAACGATAACTTACCAGCTAGTACGTTGATAGAAAAATCAGCTAAAAAATGAACAATTCAAGACATGCAAGCATTTGACCAAATACAAAAGTACTTTTTAACATTTGGCGTAATCGCTGTTCATTGCAGACATTTTGTTGTATTGTTTACTATCACACATTACATATTAATTTCAGCCACTTGATAAAATCGTGTATCGTTTATTTGAAGATCACTGAGATTTTAAAATCTTTTTGGGTCACAATCTGGACAGTAGCATTATATTTAAATTCTGGAGCCATCCTAGAAACAGCTTTCGCTCAAAATTAATATATCTCGAAGACATTTCTAGTGCAACTGGTACCTTATGCCACGAAGAGGGAAAATGCACCCTTACCAACTTTCTCAAAACGTCGACTTCAATATCACTTCAGGAGACTGTAAATCCTCGGTATTCTTCTAAATATGCTCAAATAAATTTAAAAATATTTACGCCAACGAATAATACAACTATAAAATATTACAGGATGATGCACCGCCTATATTGCTTTATCTGTACGTACATGGTTGAACCCACATTTTTCCAGGACGTTGGCTGAGACTATGGGGAGCTCATGAATGGTATCTGTGGGGCTACGCAAAGGAAGAGGTGGACACCACAAAACCTCGCACACTAAAGGATTTGGAGGCTCAGACTCCTGAGGTTTTTAGCAATATCTCCTTTCTTTTAATAAATTCTTATATTCCATCCCCTCCTATTTAAGAAAACTAACTGACGTCACCAGCCTGAGTTGAAATTTAAAGATTTGCGTTTATTTTTCTATGTAATAATGTAAGTATAATTTGTTTAAATAGACTTGTACCAATTTTAATGTTTACTTAATTTCTACTCACCCTGTATATTATACAACCGCGGATAGTCAAAACGCATTTTTCCGTAAGATCAAGGATCCAGTTGGCGAGGCAAGGATCAATAAATCAAGACATTTTATATAAGAAACGTCTAAACCGCATTAACTACACATGCTGGCTAACGAGATAAACATGAGCATTAACATTTTTAATTCAGCAATTTTAATTAAATACCCCTAATTACGTTTGCCCACAAAGGCTGCATTAGCCGTTTTGTAACGTACGGCCGATGACATATAAAAATCGTTATGATGCTTTTAAGCAAAGATGTGACCATTGATTCTTAATTAACGGTTAACTAGAAATCGTATTAATTAAACCAAGTATATTAAACTTCCACGTTATTAATTAGAGGCGCGACTACTGCCGATTCATTTTCCTTAATTAAGGTTAATTAAGTAGCTTCCTCATTTCGTGCACGTTTTCGGTGGATTAAGGACCGAAGTGCAGAGCTGCCTTGGAGAAGAAATATGATGGATCAGTGAAGGTTAGAAAAATTAGACAGGCGACTGTAAAATTAAATTTTATTTTAATTTTGCATAAACAATTCAGCATTTGTTTACTTTCTTGCTATAATATTTGAAGAATTGCTGTTTTAAATGCTATTTGTAATTGTTTTAGCTATTTTTTTTAATTTTAATACATAATGTAATAATAACTTACTTAAATATAAGCTCAATTATATTTTTTGTTGCATATTAATAATTTACTTCTTGCTGATTTGTATATGCATTTAATATAACAAATTATAGATACATACATAATCGATTGTCTTTTACCTGCCGGTGTATTGTATAACAAATTATATACAGGTGAAATATTGTAGAAATAAAAGAAAGTTGAGACAGATTGCACAATAGTATAGTGCGAGTTAACTACCGGGACAAAGGTTTTGCATCGGTATTCTTTTATTTTAAAAGCAATACTAACAGAACTATAACAGTAATACTTTATCGGTCTAACAACAACTAGCGTAGTCTCTTGGGAACGTCATCGACGATGGCTTTAGAGATTCCGCAGATAAGTTGGGGTAGTGCAGGTCTTCCTCTTCAATTCCATCTAGATAGAAAAGTTCATTGGATTCCAATCGGGGGAGTAAGGGGGCCACTAGTTGGCAGCGATGAATTCGGGGGTGTGGGTGCGCAGTCAGTCCTGCAAGGATTTTGGCATAATGTCAAGGAACCCCATTCTGATGCCAGACCCATTAGCCCCCAAAGTGTTTGGACTTCAGGATGTCCTTCTTGTACACCTTCGCAATGAACTTGATGGTCTGATTGATGAAAAAATAAGAGTTTTAGCATTAGCTGTGATGCCTTAAATAACCATTACGTGTGCAAGGTGAGAGGAGCACTCAATAGTTTTCCCTTTGCATTAGCATCCTCAGGAGATCGAGGAAGTATCCTGGTGTTTTGACTGTTCACCGCCGCTTGGGCAGGAAAAATCCTTTCGTTTGTCCAAACGCTGTCGTGCTAGCGTACCGGATTCGATTCAGCAAATTCTTAGCCAATTTCTTTCTAGTCGTTTTCTGCTTGTCAGTGAGCCGCTGGCCCTCTATCGTACGGTAAGAGTAAAGTTGCAGACGTAAGTTGACAATGGTTAGAACAGTAAAATCCCTCGCACCAAAGTCCTGGGTGAGTTGGCGTATGCATCGCTAAGGGTTTTTCTTGATTCTCTTTTGGATAACGGCCGACGTAGAAATGGTGCCTCGTCGGTCTCGGCCAAGCATGTTCTTGGCCGTCTTTAGCGTTTTGTATTGTTTGATCGTGTCACGAAAGAGTTTTTTGAAGTTTCCAGGGCGGACGTCCGACTTGAACAGCTTAAGAATTGAGAATCTCCATTTATTTCAAAAAACAAGATGAAGACTTAAAATAAAGTAAACATAGAGAAAAGTACGTCAAAAACGCCTGTTGCATCATTATTTTTAATCGATCTCCACCCTGTATTTTAGTTATTTTGAGAGTGTTTATGTTTGGTTGGTTTTTAATTGTGAAAAGAGTTTATCGTGAGATATTAGCATTGAGGTATTTAATACCTTTCAATATGTTTTTTAAATCACAGTAGTACTAGCAAAATTTAAAAATATTAAAAACAAGTTAAGTGTATTAAAAAACAATTTAAGTAGCAAGTGAACTAACAATAGTAAGTACGAAATATATGAGAAAGAGGAGGAGAGATCATTTGATATTAAAAATAAAATAATTTAAAGACCCAGACATGCAGTTTTTTATATTTACGAGGGTATTTTTGAAAAGTTCTGCTTGAATTAATTAAGTTATATATTTCTTATCATCTTTATCAAAAGGTGTTATTATTTTTTTTATTCCTGTCCACACAAATACGTCAACGCTTGAAAAATTTTTCATTCCTTTCAGCAATACCTTCCTGCTCCACGCGGGTGTTAGTACAAATTGTGGCTAGATTTTTTCTTTAATATTTCTTGACCACCTCCTAATGGTACAGACATCTACACAAAATGTGTATTTTTAGCTAAGTTTAAGGTCAAGGTAAATTACATTCTGTTTAGTTGTGTCTAGAAATGTTATGACTACATATTTGGGTCGAAATACAAGGGCAGCACAACCTTACCATCTGCGATTGTTGCAAGTCTCATTTCGATAGATCGGCGGTGCACAGGAGGAGATAATAGAAGTCATCCAAATTTACTTACGTGCAGAAAATGTCAGTTTACCACTTAAAGAAGCGCTTTATAAATTATTAAACTCCTTAAAAAAGCAGTACTAATATGTAATAATAATAAATTACTAGAATGCACACAGGGAATAATAAAGAAATTGGACACGAAACTATGAAACACATGCAGTGGGACAAATGCTTGATTTTTCCTTGTAAAACATATGTTAATAGAAAGTACTTGGTTATATATACACAAAATAAGATATGAAGCAAAAGGAGTTAAATATAATAACACGAAAGACTATACAACCATTAATAAAGTCAAAGTATTTAGAGGGTCAAAATTAAATACCAAACCAATTAGTGAGTACAGATACCAACATACAAAACCAGGCCTGAAAATATTCAAACACTCACACTTGAATAAAGTTAAAAAATATTAGAAAATTCAAAACAAAACTACTTACTAAGAAAAATTTACAAATAAATTATTCTCTAAGAAGGGATAAGAAAAAAGGAAGAAGAATATCCATGGATCCTAAACTAGAAATGAGAGTAAAGCAAAACTAAAACTTAAAAAGAACAAAAATTCTAAAAGAGGCTAAAAGCAGAAAAACAGCAATTTAATATTGGAGGCTTAATAGTGAAGATTGGTTAACAAAAATTATACAAGATACAAGAAACCAGAAAAAATACCATAGAGTTTGCAAAACTATATCATTATCCCCATATTTAAAAAAGAAGATTCTACAAATTTCAAAAAGTGTAGAGCAATCTATCACTACAAGTTTTTCCACGAAACTAACCCTTGCCTAAGTCTGGATGGATGGTGGGATACCTCTACATTTGGTAAATGTAATAGAGGCTGATTTTTCCTTGTTAGTCCATTTTTTGGTCCATTTTCCACTTCATGCGAGTTCATTTGGAGTAGTGTGGCAGGTACGTGGGATCTTTATGTTTTACTAAAACAACTTTATCGTCTGCAAACGTTCAAATCAGCTGTGAAGGGTAGGTATAGCTTTGGGCTAAGTGTTAGCTTATTTGTGGCATCTCTGATTTTATTGGGTAAAACTCGGATTGTTCTTGGCCATGTTTGGTTGGAAGTACATATTTTTTTGAAATGACCTAATTATGATGAAGAAGCAGCGGGTCGAAGACCCGGCTATCGTCCAAAAAAGCCGCAGTCAACTACTCATTTTCGTCCACGATTCTGTGTACCTGTTGTTGTTGTGTAACTTCTGTGAAATCCGAATTGATGGTCTAGTATTGAACTTGATACTAGAGTTCTATGATAGAATTTAGTCTCGTAGTTTTTCAAATAGTTTGCCCATGATGGGCAAGAGATTTATGTTTATAAAAGGATACCTCATTTTGCGGCTTGTTGGGTTTTGGTATGAAGACAATTATTTATAACACTGCATTATATATTATCGTTAACATGACAATGCCTTTCCGTAGAAGTTCCTCAAGCATAGTCCGGTGATTAGGGGATTTTTTAGAGATAAGGTTATTTTTGATCATCTCTTTTATTTCTGTGGCTCTGAAAATGTTGAAAAGTGGTGTCATCTGAAAAGATGCTTGTAGTGCTTCGTTTGTTCTTTTTTTCTCATCCAGAGTTAGTTGAGAGGGCAATGGCTGGAACACTGTCATGAGATGGCTGGCGATAGTTTCGGCTTTCTCTTTATCTAATCGTGCCCAGAATACGGCGTGTCTTAGAATGAGGGTTACTGGTTGATGTTGGCATTTAATGTGTTTTGTGGCTTTCCATAACGAAAATTGGGTTTTCGCTGCAGTACTCAGGTTTTGTAAGTAAAATCTAAGAAGTAATTTTTTAGCTCTTTTCTTAATTTTTTCAGTTGGAAGGCTGTCTGATTATACCGTCTTTTGTCTGAAGGATAATATGAAAACTGCCATATTCTTCGTGATCTTCTTTTCCAGCATTTTTTTTAATACTAGAGAACAGCATTTTGAATTAATCTGGTAAATTTGTATAGTGCTAACCCTAGATCTTATTTATAGTTTTTAAAGAAATTCTTATGTTTAGACGGTTTTCCAAAATTGCCCTTAATAGTCTCAGGATGTTCTATAATTAATTAATTTTGTTGGTTTTACTATTTAAATGACAGATGTGCTTACTGTAGCTACTACAGGTGAGTGGTCAGAGCTTAGGTCCCAGTTCGGTGAGATTTTTAGATAGCCAGAGACTGTAACTTTTGTCTTTGATTAAAAGATCCGGTATCTTTCTAAGATCAGTGAGTCAGTAGGTTGCTTAATATGTTGACAGGTGTCCTGGAGTTCTGGCATCACTTGATGCAATGTTTGCCTTCTACCTGGGGTAATAATCTAGATCCCCACAAAGTGTGTTTTCCGTTATATTTTCTTGCGGCCAAGAATCTGCTTCCTAGAGAGCAGAAAAGCTTTATAAAGCCTTCTTTGTTGGAAGGATAATTTGGCAGGTAATATACGGCTGAGACGGCTGAGGGTCAAGCTAGTCTTCTTCCATAATGTTAATGGCTTACTTGTAGTTTTCTTTAAACTCCGGCTGATCCACCTTTTGAATCTTTCTGAATTTGGGTGATTTGTTGTGTAGGTAACAAAGTTCGGGATTCTAACACAATTTATATTTGTGCAGTGTGATTTCGAAATTTATAATATATCTATGTCGTTGTGTATAAAGAATATTTCTATTTTTTGTTTATGTTTGAGAAGTCCGGTTGCATTCCATAACGCTACTTTAAACATCTGAGCCATGTTTACCAGATAATTCTTGTCCGAGAAACTTAATTTGCTGAGTTAAGTCGTTCACAATTTGTTGTTGCCAATGATAGCTTGTTGCATTGTTAGGTTAATTGCTGTTACGTTATTTGCTTGAAGTCCTGATGATTGATGAGATTTATGTGGAATTTGTGGTAAAGGGTATTACTCGTTGTGACTGTCTGGGGTTTTGAGATTTGTTTTGAAGAATGATATGTGTTGTGTTGTTCGGTTTGCATTGTATTTGTATTTGTTCAGGCTTGTTGTTAATTTTGAAGTGGATGGAGAGACATTGCTTGGGCATTGTGAAAAGAATGTAAAGTTAATTGTCTGTTGTGCGTTGACTTGAGGGTGATTTGGGAATCTTCTGCTTAATATGTCAAGAAGCACCCGCAACCTTTGAAGTTTGCTTGGCACAAAAATCATTTGGCTGGTTTTCCATCCTTTTCTTCTACAGATGCAACAGTCATTGAGTCCTGGCCATAACATTGGCAGTTTTTACATTGAATGATTTGTTGTTTTCTTTTTAGTTCTTCAAATTCGACTACTGCATTTCCTGTGCGATTGATGTGGAATATGTTTTTGTTGTTAAGTTTCTGTAAACTGTTTATGAAAAAAAGATTTTTGTGCTTGGTTTATTACGTTTATTGTGTCTATGACTTCATGCCCTTCTTCTTTTAAAGATTTGTGTATTTTTATGATTAGTGTTTGTGTCATCAGTAATGGCTAACATGTTGTTTGAGTGGTTATCTGATACCATAGGTATTAATTGTAGGTCGCTTATAATTGTTAGCAATAGCCTTGAGATGACATCAAAGATTGATGTAGTTTTTGCTATATATATGATTTTGTTGAATGGGTTGCTTCGTGAATATTAGAATTTGTGGATTTGCAAACCCTTGTAGTATTATATAATTTTGTTGCGTGGGAGTTTGCATGTGCACGTATTGTGCACAAGCGAAGTCATCGCTGCTGCCTTGTAGCTCTTAATTGTAAGAATAACTTACTTGCCATGGGTCGGTACATATGAATTTGACCTTAGGTTAATTCGTTTGGGCTGAATGATAACCGAACGATACTGACACGTCTTTGCATTTTTAAAGTAAAATGCGAACTGTCTTTAAGAATTGTTTATATCAGATGCAGCCACTTTTTGTGAGATATAATCAGGAGCACTATAAGATGATACACTGAGATCGGTTATATATTAATTATTTACATCCGATTTTCCAGCAACTACATTTACTGTGGAAAAATTTATTGATGGTATTACCGTTTAACCATTTCATCAAACCTTATATTTAAACGTAGAAAATAAATAAAAATGAAAAAAATCATAGAAGGAGATTACTACCTTCCTGTAAAGTTAAATGAAAAGCAAATGGTGTATTTAAATTAAATAATAAAGTATTATTTGTAATTAAAGCAAATTTATTAAAATACCAATTAAACGAACCTGTGTCATGTACAGATATAACGTTAGGTTAGGTATAACGTTAAATTATATTACAGTGAATTTTTACCTTTGATAACTATACTTTCAATAAAAACAGGGTTGCGACTCGCAACTATGGATTATACCTTGCGTGCCGACACCTGCGGAATCCCAGAAACGGCGCTCGAAATTCAATATCCCAAAATTACACAAACATTAAAACCTGGTAGTCGGAGTGTGTGCTTTGGAACCCTTCCCGCTCGCGAGGTGTCTTCGGCGATGAAATTACAGGGCGTCAGGTCGGGCGCAATTTAGGGAAAGCCGCTCATTTGGCCGAATCCGAGCGCCCCTTCCTGCTCCGACCCTCCATTTAGTTAATTCGATAGCACCGTAGTTGGTTAATTTTAATTACGGCTATTTTTGAGCGGCTAACGCCGAAATGGATCCGCGTCTGGTTGCTTTAACGAGAGGGGCTAGCGGGCAGAATGCGAATCGCGCCCTCGGGGGCCCGCGGAACAGCCGGGACCCGATATTTCGAAGGAAAGCGGAAACGTGCCATCAGTGAAAGTGCACACAGATTGTTGTAATCTCTTCAGCGCTATCATTTGCGATTGGTTCCTGGCACGTGTGCCGCGAAGGCCCGAACCTGTAATCCGACAAGAATCTGATTTATCGGCCCCCGTTGTTTATTGCCCACATCAATCTGCTTACGATCCAAAGCGATCGCGCAGATAAAGCCAATAATTATTTATCTGGCGCGATTTTGGACAAAGCAGAGAACGCGCAATTTAAAAGCAATTATTTGATTAGCGCAAGCGGTAATCAAAGGCAATTAAATCTGCACTTTGGAGTGTTGCTTAATGCTTTCTTAATACAACCGGAAAAAATATGCTCGCTATCTTAAAAAGTTGACGAGAGACTGATTAAGCTGCTCTTTTGGCAGTGAACAATAATCAAAACTTCTGAAACGGACAATTTAAACTTAACTGCTTGTTTAAGACTGATAAATTAATTTCCACAGAAATAATAATACTGAAATGCCTGAATTTAAATAGAAGTAAATAATTAACGCTAAACAACCATACAAAGTATTTGCTAAAAGTAACAGCAAATAGTTCTGTTAATTTTATTTTTTGTTTTGAAATGAAAATTTTACAAGCTTATTAATTTAGAGTTGTATATAATACAGGCAACATTATATTTATTATGTAGGATGTCCCACAAGGATGTTTCAAGTCTTCATGTATAAGTTTTTTAAGCATTTTAAGCCAAAAAATTTTAAGAAAGACGGGTCGAACTCTCAACCCTTTCTGACATATCGATAAAGCAAGTTAGGGGTCTTTAGGGGTGCTTGGTGTTCCTCCGCGTACCATTATTGTAACATTTGTTGCCAAAAAAACTTGATGTAGGCAAGAATTATGTATACTTAAAAGATTAGTTCTTAGTAACATGTTATTACCGGTCTAAAATAATAAATTTATGACAAAAAATACCCCTAACTTGCTTTATCAATATCTCAAAAACAGCTGAGAGTTCGACCCATCCTTACTGGAACTTTTTTGCTTACTTTTTTTTTAAATCTGCACACAAAGTGTACGTAAACATATAATATAAACCTCATAGACCAATAACATTGTCGCTACACACGAATAACGCCTAATGCCAATATATTATAATAAATAATTTAATTTGAACATATATATGTTTCTAAAACTAAAGGTATTTAAAATATGACCTCCCAGCAATTGGTCGTGAAAGAGATAATTTGTTAAGTATGAATATTATTAATGTTGAAATTGAAATCACTATCACAAACTGGTAAATTTGCAAACATGTATTGCTCAAATTAACAATTTTTATACAAAAAGCAACAGCAGACATATGGAATCCAACAAATAGTTTCAAGCATCGTATTTCTACCATTTTTTTTGCAAATAACACATATACGCCTATTTCACAAAATCTCCCTCTAAATTACTAAAGGGTTCGAGAAATTACTCTTGGTTTTACAACCTCACGAAGAAAAATTCCCAACTTATACCTCCACCTAGTACAAGATGGGCACAATATGCATTTGTGACTAATGTAATTAGAAACCCAGTAATTTTCAGGATAAGCACACGACTCCTATTACAGAGAAGAAATTTCTATAATTTTTGGACTGAAAAATCGTGCGTAAAGAATGATGAACCAGAAATGACCAATGGTTTGTTCCTACCTCCGACGTAGTACTATAGATGTAAATAATATTCAAGAAGATGATTAAATCAAATATTTTTATCTAACTTCAATAAATTTTACGAAAATGGCTACTTATGATCGATTTTAATTCTAAATTTAGTTGAGGGTAACTTAGGTCTTGGAACTAGAAATAATTACGGTGCCGGGCTACTACAGTTCAGTCGACGTTTATACACATAGACATTTTTAATGGGTGATTATAATCGTATAACTAGAAATCAAATCGATTTTCTAATGATAAATAGAAGTTTTAAAAATAATACTTTATCAATTAAAACTTACCCCAGTACGGATGTTAATTCGGATTATAATCCAGTAGTATGAGTATTTTGGATACAATTAAACACCATGAAAAGATAAAGAAATATTGCTAAGCAAAATATAAATAAAATAAAAACAAAGCCTTTAAATTAAAGTACAACAAAAGGTCATTACAATTTTCCTTAGAAATTAATAAAAAATTTAAAATTGTTATAGATAATAAGTTAAAGAAAATAATGTACCTGTTTAACATCACACAGAAACAATAAACACTAACTAAAATCATAGCTCTATCCAAACACCATAAAAATATATTACAACCAACAATACGGTTATCAAAAAAGTATTATCATTTAAATATTTATTTTGGATTTTACTTCGAATAATGCCTGCGACTGCATTACAGAAATAAAATTCCAAATTTTCAAAAAAGAAGAAATTACTTTGTGGTCAAAATTGAAATATAAGGGTTACAATGCGGCTAGTCCAATGATATATATTCTGAACTGTTATATATGATTCCGAATGCTGATCACAAAACCAAACTTAAGTAACAGTTTTTCTAAACCACTAATGCCTTTCTACATTTTTGGTCAAAGTTAAACTCCAAATCTTCAACAAACAGGAACTAGTAAACCGATAACTATCGACAAAGTTAGAAAGAAGTAATGAAAACCCATACAACTAGTAGCATGACATAAAGCCCAAGAAATTCAACGCTTAACTTAAAACCCTACCAATCAATAAAGACACTAGAACTCGATAAATAAAAATAATAGATATAATTGCTAGTTAAAAATAATACTAATTTCACCAAACAACACCAAAGCACTAATAAATAATACAATAAAATTTATACGCACAACCCTGACTCTTACAGAAAATTAACAAACGTAAATCTGTGGTTGTCATGAGAACTCACAGCACAACAAATGTTGCTTCACACATGCAACAACCCGAACAAGATAAGGCACGCAAATCTTGTAACAGCTTAACAAAACAATCAAATACAACTAAATAATGACTAATATTCACTCAACTGACTTCAACGCAAAACATCTGGGATTCTAGACTAATCATGCCAAAAGGAACAACACTATACAAAACTGAGATCGCAAATAACAATAACCAATAATCTAGTGATGAGCCTGCTTCAGATAATGTAGCTTTCTTTATTATAAAAGCATTATTTTCCAATTATTGCAAAGTGGACTCTTACTTTGGATCTACTTTCAACCATAACAACTACAATTAACACTTCTATAACCACAAAAGAAGGAAAACTTTCACTTTACAACAGTCAAATAAATTGGGAAACATTTAGAGACTACTTAACATCTAATATAATCATTGCAGTTCCGTTAAAAACTGAAAATAAAATTGACACTGCAGTTGAACATATCACTCATAAGATGCATGTATTTTAGCATTCTATTTTATCCAACATCGATAGAAACTATTATTGATCATTATCTTTTAGACATCAGAATGACCCTAAATAAAACCGAAATTTATGTAGTGCTATTATGGACGGTACTTAAAATCATTGGTCTATTGGTAAACTCACCTATTGACCAGTCGATCGAAATAAATTGCCGAATTTTCAATTTTTTACAACTCAGTTATGGTGGAATCCAATTATGAATTTAATTTTGATCAGACCCTAGTTGTAGTAAATCTGCACAATGGCGTTCTTAGAAACGGACTAGGATATATTTCAATAGTATCTAGAAAAAAAACTTGATCTTTAGCAAGTCATTATTACTTAACAACCTTTATTCAAGAACAAGTGTAAAAATCTACATTTATCAAATCTTATTAGGAGCATTGAACTGCTATTCTATGTTTTTACATTAAAGAATTGATCTCTAAAAAACATATAGACATATAACGCTATAATCATTTAAAACAAAGACTGTGCTTTACTATGGAAAGTATCAAAAGGTAACTTCATTGTATATGTCACTAAACTAAACCAAGAAAATCTGCAAAACAACTAAGAAATGAAAGCACCTCAATCTGTTAAACAACCTGTGAGAACAACGTATAATCAGTAAACAAGAACATAAGGAAAAAGTAGAAAATGTTGCAAAACATTTATTCATAGTCTTTCCTACTACCTAATGTTTCAGAATATGTACAAATGTTAATGGTATCTAAGCTCAGAAAACAACTAGAAAATGTTGCAATCGGCCTTCTACCTTTTATGAACAAAGCATTTGAGAAACTTTTCCCCCAAAACTGCAATAATACAGATATTTTGCACAACTACCTCTGCATCAGTTGGTTTTACGAAGAACATTATGCTATACAACAGATTTATAGGACTATCAAAGAAATAACAAAGAGTCTGAAGGACAAGATGCATCTCTGGAATAGAATTGTCCCATAAATTAAAACTGATGCTACCAAGTTATTTTTACAACTCTTCAAGTCCTTCTTAACAGATCCATATTTCTTCGTAAAATGTAACATGTTTCTTAGGGCAACGTCATAGGTCCACTTATACACAGTTGAACAGAAACCGAGAATGCCGTTGTTCCAACTTCTGTTCATGATACTGAGATTTTGTCTACACTGTTCTTGCATTTGCCCGTCTCCAACATCATCTTCACCGTAATTAATCAGTTAGTTAACCTCAGCTACATTCACCCAAGGTACTAGTATTTGACCACTGTTCAACATCAATAATACGACCGTATTGGTTAAAACAGAAGCAAAATTAATGAAAGAAATATTTAGATAAAACGTAAGCAACCGGGGATATAGTATTACAAGGATTGACTCCATGATAGGAAGTCTAAATTAACAATTAATAATAAACTTCTATTTTACAACTACATTTCGAATACGTAACATCCAATTAGAGAACAAGATAGCCACGAGGTAAAGGCTTAAGCCTGCTACTATAACACGCGGCAAGCTTGGGTTCGTCGACTCCCAGGTCTAAAGCAACAGCAAACACTAAATACTCTCCGGCCGTCATATGAACACCGTTGGCGGTCATAAAGTACATTCTCCTTTTTTTAATGGCTTAGTTAACCTGGCAGCCACCGGCCCGGGGTACACTCAACAGGGCCCATAGTACTACATGAAACGTGTAGTCAGTAACAGGCTAATGTAATACATATAAGAATAAAAAACATTCAATTCTGGAAATGGTCTTAAGCTTACAAGATTGAAAAAGTTGCGATAATTCTAATCTAAGGCGCTCTGATAAATAGGTCTTAATATCGCACCTCAAATAGTTTATCACAGAATTACGTGTTGCTACTTTTTGTGATTGCTCTGCTTTATAGGAACTGTGGGAGTATCGTTAATGGATGGCTTTTCCTAACGATGTGTTATTAACGATAACTTATATTTATCAAATCTAGAGTGTACTATTCCTAACTTAATCTAACTTAACGCTAAGATATGACTAATGTCGACGCAGCGGACAACTGAATGGAGGCTGGTCGAGCAACGCTGGCGCTAGAAGCGGCGGCCAGGCGTGGTGGAGGTGTAGACGGCCGGGCGACGAAGATAGCAGCAGGGCAGCAACGCTTTCCTCATTCTTCCTCGCCTCCGGGCATATGTTTTCCTTAATGGTACTCCCTAATTCCTCACAAAAGGGCCCGCTGGTAGAGAAAACGTAGGATACACACCTGTTGCTTGGGGTGCTTTAGCGCTAATGGAAAGACCTGGGAGCGACTCGTAGAAAGGGTTCGTCCTTGCGGTTTTACAACGAAATTACACTTGAAAGTTCAATAGTCGAATGAGAAATGCGGTTTTAACTTCACGAAGTAAGGAACATATCAGCTTTTAGGCCTGTTTTAGGTGATAACGCAGGCGCGGGCTGAACACAGGTCAAATATTTTAAGGCCAAATTTAAAAATTGTCTTATCCGATAGTATATGTATTTTTAAACAACAGAACGGACAAAACCCCAATTTAAACTAAAATAAAAAAGGCACTATTCGACTGCCACATTTACTTAATACTTCTTTGTAAAGAAGATTTTAAATAAATCAAAAATAAATAATACTTATTTAAAAACCTCTAAAATTAAAATCGTTTTGCAACATGTTAATGCTTTAAATCATACTGCATATCAAAACAAACAAGATATTTAGAAGCCTGCCAAATAAATTGCTAGATTATTCGCTATATACGAGGTGCATTCAAGTTATAACACCTCTGATTTTTTTCTCGCAAACTAATCACACGAAAACTGTGAAACTTGTGTTACTTCCCGACGTGATTTTCTTACAGCCGTGCATATTTTTCACGACGTCGACGCCATGACTCCATGGCCACTGCGAACGCTTCTTTAGGAGTCTTCTTTGACCACTGGAAAGCCGCTGATGCAATAGTGGCATAGTGAATTTGCGACCATGGACAGTGTCTTTTATTGTTAGAAACAGCCAAAAGTCGCTAGGAGCCAGGTTAGGTAAGTAGGGAGCATAAGAAATTACTTCAAAGTTGTCAGCATTCGTGGCACCCACTTGGAAGACACTTTTTTATTTTCAGGTCTTCATGCAAGACTGTGTGCATAGATCCACACTCATTCGGCGATCCTCCAAAACAAGTTTCCCCGCTCGCTTGATTACGTCTTCAGACCAGCTGGTGCGACGCCGAGATTATCTTGGTTTATTGTCACACGACGACCTGCCTTCTTTGAACTATCTCACCCACAAGCACACATTAGACACATCCATAACACCATCACCACATTTCTCACTCAACTGGCGATGAATTTAAATCGGTGTCACATCACACAAATGAAGAAAATGAATGATTACACGCTGTTCTTGTAATGAAAACGTCTCCATTTGAAGTATCAAAAACAGTCCTCACTCTCGCCACTGCCGCTAGAGTACTGCGTGTCGTGCGTGCTGCCACCTCTGTCACGCATTTACAAAGAGTGCGTGTGTATTTTAAAACAAACCGCAAGTTTCTATCTATTCCCAGTCCTGAGAAAAAAATTTGGAGATGTTATAACTTGAATATACTTCGTATTTATGACCTGAAGTTTTCTAATTACTTCAACTCTAGAAATTGAGTTTCTCAATTTATTGAAAAATAGTAAAATTTTATTCCTTGAAGCATAGTTTTAGAGTACAAAGGTTTGTTTTATTAAACTGCAAATATTTTCGGTGATATCCTCGCATAAGACAATACTTTAATCAACATGTACTAAAATAAAGATTTAAAAACGAAATATATTGTATAATAGATCTAAAGGCTATTAAAACATAAAAGGCAGAATCGATCTACACCAGAACGGATGTAGGCGATGAAAAATATTAGTAACTAAACGAAACCCCAATAGAAGCTAATTAGAGATACAAGTAGTTTATTGAGGCCGATATGTATGTATTTATAATGTGTAATAATAGTGCTAATTTTATTTGAAATCAAATTATTAACGTTATCACATATCTAGAAAAATTGACATAAGGAGAAGAGGAATAATTTAGGCATTAATAAAAGACCTTAATTACACCTTTAAATGCTTGAAATATTGACTAAAAGCTTTTGTGATATTACATCCTCTAAGCTAATTGAAAACACCGTTAACAAACAGGCATAAAAGAAATTACAAGGCGAGGTTGCCGCTCAGGCAATTTTAAAAATTGGCTTAATTCTAGCTTTGATAGAATGCCATCTTTTAATATTTAATAAGATGATTTAAATAATTTTGTCTTATAAGAACAGTTAATAGTCATATTTTTTGTTCTATAACTTAAAGCTTCTGTACTTTTAATTTCAGGAAGTCCGTATCGCTACTAAATCCAGCATTACTTTAGTAACTTTCAATACTAGCAAAAATATTACGATGCATTATGAAGCTAATTTATCTAATTTTTTAGAAAATGTAATGTAATTTTAACATATGTTGGTCATATTTTAAAAATTTCTTGTCAGTGTTGCTTTTAAACCGCCTTTAGTTCTGTTTTAGCTATCCCCATAAAAATAATTGTGTGGCGCTAGATTTAATTAGTTCGGCGTCCAAAAGTTCTTCAAAATGACACGCTTACTAAAAACTTACTTAATTTTAGCCATAGTGGCACCTAATGTATGGGATGTTACTGAAACCAACAGGAATTATCCAATAGAGAGTTTTTGTTGTCTAATTAATTTACAAAAATATTAAACATTTTTATACAGCTGTTGTGATGGTCGTACCGGAGAAGATAGGACCAATATTACACCGCCGAAACATTGAACCTCACATTGATCTTCCCATTCGTGTACTGTGTGGCGCTAATTACACGATTGCGGGAATTTTTAGAATTAACGTATCTTGACAGGTAAACCCACTTGTAGTTCTGAACTTTTGAGTTTTCTTGGAAGATCCTAGATACCAGCATAGCCAAAACTAAATTATTTTTCAGCGACAGCGTCGTTCCAAAGGATATTAACTAGCGTGCTTTCTTGACCAAACGCTGCTTCATAGTGTTTTTTATTTGCAAGAAACGCTTTAAAAACAAACTCTACCAAACAAATTTAAACATAGACAAGAAATCGGCGGATAAGGAAGGACAATAAATTAAAAATTATGAGGGTATAAGCTGTAAATAACGATGTATAAGAAATATTTTCTTCAGAGCTATGGAGAAAGGAAAAACATATGTCCTAAACAGTAGAATGAGTTGCAAAGGGAGAATGATGTATAATAACCATACGGGGTTTATAGAAGATTATAGCCAATGCTTTCTTTAAAAAATAAAGGTTTTTTACATAAATACATTTAAATACATCTCTCACGAGCATTATTATTAATTATTAATATTATAATTGATAAAAGGAACCAAAAAAAAAACTATGTTAGAGCAGACAGACAATCAGAAACTGAATCGAATTGCCATTTCATTATAGAATGAATTGTCTGTAACGGCAGAAAGAAAAGTATAAAATAGCAGAGAATATGAAGAAAAAGAAGAAGAAAAACAAATAAAAGAACTAACAGAACATAATTTTATGATAGAATAAAGTGTTTAGTGCTGAATTAGAAAAGAAACCAAAACTTGAAGAAATATAATGCTAAGAAATAAGATATCAAGTTCAAAATAGTAATATATCAAGTGTAAGAGGCAGGTAAAGAACAAATAAAGAAAACAATCATTTTCAAAAACATTAACAACATAGAATTTATTTAATTTAAAAAGCATGAGAACTGAAAAACAGAAACAAAAAATAAAATTGACAGTTTAACAAAGCCACTCAACTGACAGAATATTACAAGACACTCTTACAAAAAAACACAGGATATTACAAATCCAAAAGTAATATATAAAAATTAAGAAGCTGTAGAGGAGACAGAAATAAACATAAAATGAATACAGACAATATAAGGCGATATTATAAAGAAATTAGTAAATACGAAAAAACTAAGTTTAAATAATAACAAACAATAGAAAAAGCAGAAAATACAGCAACAGATTGGCTAGTGACTAGACGGTTGGTTATTATTCTAATAAACAATTTATATAGCTGGGACTATAGCGAAATGGGACGATATTTTTTTAGGTTTTGTTTACCTCCCTTTTTGTATATTAAAATTGTGAGGGCATCGTTCCAATTTTTAGGGATAGCTCCATTGTGTAAGCACGTATTAAATATATGTTTAAGCGATTTTACTAAGGCCTTTTTACCTTCTTTTATCATTTCAATCAAAATTTCGTCTTTGCCTGGTGCTTTATTGTTTTTTGTGTTACTTAGTGCATGTACAATTTCATCCTCTTCTATGTCTGGTATTTCTTCAGAATTTACACTCTTTTTTTTTAAATTTTTGTACGCTTACTTGGCTTGGTTCCTTTTTCGATGCATATAAGTCTTCGTAAAATCGTTCAGTGATCTTCGCTACATTGTATTTACCCTTTAGTTCCATGCCTTTTTCATCTTTTAGAGATGTAATTTGTATTTTACCTAAGGTTGGCCTAAGGCATTTCATTCCTCGGTTATTTTCTATAGCCTTTCCTATTTTATTGTTGTAGATTCTGATATCTTCTTTAATTTTTTACGAATGGTTTTGTTAAGTTCTGTGAACTCTATATTAGTTCGTTTTTCTTTTGATAACATCCTTCGCCTCTCTTGTAACAGTAGTTTTATGTCGTTTGTTATTTTTTCCTTTTTATTCGCGTTTTTCTTTCCTACTGTTAAGGCTGCTTTTAAAATAGCATTTGTCAGTTTTGTATTGGCAAGGTTCATGTCTATACTGAGCTCGTCGACTTCTTGTTTTAACAACCCGTTGTATGTGTTACTTTGTTCTTTAAGTGAATATGGGTTTACTAACACTGATCTTCTTATACATTTAAATCTTTATATTTTTCTATTTAAGTGTATTTCGGCTCTGACAAGACGATGGTCGCTTCCGGGGGTAAATTTATTTAGTACGGTTACGTCTTTAACTACCGATTTATCTGTCGTTAGTATATAATCTATCTCGTTCGTTGTTATTCCGTTTGGGGCCATCCATGTCCACTTCCTCTGAGTTTTCTTCTTAAAGAAAGTATTCATTGCACATAACCCTTCTTGCTCTAAATAATTTACCAACCTTTCTCCTCTCTCATTTCGTGTGCCGTATCCATAGTTACCTATTTTCCTCACTGGTTTCTAGTTTTTTACCAAGCTTAGCATTAAAGTCTCCCATCACTATAGTCGTAGTTATTTTATGTGAATTTACAGCTGTTGTTACATGATCGTAAAAGGAATTAATGTCTTCACCATCGTAAGATGTTGTCGGAGCATATATTTGCACAATTTTTAACTTATAGTTTTTATTTATCTGTAAAATGATTAATGACACTCTATCTGATATACTTTCATATATATGAAAGCAAAATTATCTAAGATAAATGTAACAATAAATAATGCAAGAAAAACAATTATTATCTCAAGAAGTAACATAATCAAATAGAATAAGACCTAAAAAGCAATGGTGAAAAAGCAACAATAAAGAGCAAAATTCGATAAATAATTGAAGGAACAATACTTACAAAAATGTTAAAGCGTTTATTAAATTTCTACAGCGGAGTTTATAGTAGAAAGTTAATGAGTTATTTAGCCAAATCTCTAACGGCAACCGGAAGTGACCGTTACGATTTCAAAAATTCATGTCTGTCGGTGTGTCTGAAGACACTATAACTTACGTTCTATTTAACGGATTTACTTCAAACTTGGCACACACACACATCTTAGGTCAGTACCTTTCACGGAATTGATTTTCAGCCAAATCGGTTAACGGAAACCGGAAGTAATCGTTCGCAACGCTGTAGAAAGTTTCCTTTACGGTATTACACCGTTCTTGTTATATATTCGAAAGTTAAGAAAACATTTTTTCTAAACTTTTTTTTGTAACCGTCACATACAAAACTTATTATCAAAATTCTTAATGCAGGCTAAAGCTAAATTGGACTAGAGCTTGGTTTAAATGAACAAAATAGATATAAAATGTGCACTAAAATATCCAAAATAAAAATATGTGTTTTAGATAATTACCTTTACAGGTATACTTATACAAAAAGTTATATAAGCATTTTTAATGTGAAAAATAAATATAGGAATCACTATAATATAATAACAGGAGTTTGATTTTTCGCAAATAAATGAAGAGCAGAGCACACCATCTATTGTGGTTTGCATATAACTACTGGTAGGCAAAGTTCTGCATATTTCATATAACACAACTAGTAAAACGCCCCGTCCTGATATCTAAAAATTATGACATTTGTTCGGCTACGTTGGGTTTTACATAAAACAAAATTGTGCCATATGCGCCTCTCATGATACTTTATGTTTCGATCTATAACAGGTAAACCGTAATCTAAATTGACAAACCTTTATGAAAGGTTTAGCAATAAACCGGTTCGAATGAGGTACTGACCTTTGAAATCGATCCATAACTGTAGGAGTTGCATTACATAAACATTTTTGCAGTTCAGAAGGGTTTCTAGTTACAATAATATTCAGTGTGCGAATTACTTCAGGTAACGTCTACTACTATTCGAAGCAGCCTCGTATAATAACGACAAAAGCAAAGAGAGGCGCACAAGAAGATTTCTTTACCCAGCACCAAGAATCTGATACACTTACCATTTTGCGGGCGGCGTAGCTTTCGACGCTGCGAAGCAACAGCACGAACACCTCGTCTTATCACAACACCAAAAATTCACCGTCCCGATCGCGCTAACGCAATTGTTCTAACCGCACCGACGATCACGCCACAACTAAAAAAAAAATGCGAATTTATTTTATCGAGAGCTTTGCAGACGTGCCTGAACAAGAAAAACATCTGCGGCACAATTCTGCGAACCATCGAAGTCCGTCACCTGTGCATAAAATGTTTGTTGGCCTGCGAAAAGTTTACAGGTGTTAACCAAAAAGTTGTTTCCCACTTGATTCATTCTCTACCAGTAGGCGCACTTAACCCTGCAACCCGTCCCTATTTATTTCTACGCCATTTAGTACAAACTTTATTTATTTTATTTTTAGCTTGAGCAAGAAAATTATTACTGTCCTCTCACTTTATTATATTTTTCTTTTAAAAATTTGAGAGCCCCTGGGGTGAAAAGTCCAGACACGAACATGTGGTTCAAACTCGTACAGAGATTAGCAGTTGTGCGATTTATATAAATGCAGGTGGACAACTGCTTCACCAACGTACGCGAAACTGCTAATTTATTATTACAAAAATCATACCTATGTGTTAGATAGAAAGAGACTAATATGATTTTATACTATTGAAGTTGCTCTTAGTTTACCCTTTTGTGTTCTTGTAATATTCGATCGTTTAACGAATGTTTGTAGCTTGAAAATGTGCGTTTAATTTCGCAAGAAGTGTCAGGTGCGTACTTAAATGCACAAATTGTAATTGGATCCAGTTTTAGATCATCCCTCTGCTTACCGTTTAATACGTCGTTAATTTTTTTAACATAACGTAGGTAGTCTTAATTTTTTGTCAAAAGAGAATTAGTTTTCCTCTAACTTTTTTTTAATTTCAGCAATTCTAATTATCAAGCTTTCAGTAATGCTTTAACTTTTACCTAATAAAAGTTTTCGCTTCTCTGATTTTTTAGTGGCATTTGGGATCCAAACACTCCATCGTGTTAAGATAGGCTTTGGGATAGGCTCTGAGAGGTGGTTTAATAGAAATCTTTCTAATATTTGAAACTAAACTATTAACTAAATTAGTCGAGTCTAACAATTTCAGCACTGCGATTTAAACCGTGAGGTAAACGAGTACAATGAAATAAATTAGGAAAAAAAATTGGTATCGCTTTTATCATATGCAGTGCAGCATCTGTAACAACTAGCATTATTTTATCCATTGGCATTTAATTCGGCAAGTAAAAATTACTTAACCTTTCATTAACGAATCTGTCTATCACTACATTATTGTTTTTTCTAGAGTTCTTACACTGACCAAATATCCTCTTCAGGTTCATTTTCATTCAACGTACCCGGCATAAGTGTAGCGATATACAGGCTTTTTTCCTCGGTTAGTTTATCCACTGAAACCCATAAAAATTCACGGCCAACGTACTTTTTAATTCCAACCCTTGCGTTGTGATAACTAATGTCAATAATTTTTTTTTAATATCGATGAACTAGGAACATTAACGGTGTGCTCAGAAGTGCAGTGTTTTTAAGAATATTTTGAAATAAGGGATGATCTAGTGGAATATCACAACCTACTCATAAATCACACAACCTTTGGAAAATTTCGTCTGTTTCTCATGCACGTAATTGTTGACATTTGATGTTAACAACTACTGCACCGTTTCCCAAACGATTAGGCTTTTTCTGTATAGACAGAGTTGTTCCTAGTTCCATTTGAATTTTTTTATCGCACGTTATCTCTAACAAAATTTAATTATGAAGCTAATCTAATTTTTAAATGTTTAAACTTTTTTATATTAAATGAAAAACAATATAAAGAAGCATATTATGATTTCAAAAATCCTATTATTATAATTTTAACATCAAATAGCTATTAAAATTTACCCTTTTATTAGAAACTGTGCGAAAAATATGAAAATAGTCAATTATTTTCAAGTCCATATTATTTTACCATCATTTTTTAAATTAAACACTTTTTGCATTTGTTTGGGCGTTTTTAAACAGACACTGTTTTCAAAAAATGAAAAACCACTTCCAAACAGGAGAATATACTTCACAAGCTGTTAAAAGTTAAGTAAAATCGAACTATTACTTGGGCTGACAAATATATTCTAACAAACATAACTGGCATAAAAGCTGTCGCATAGTTTCTGTAGTTGGAAGGTTGAGCTCTCTAGTTGTTTTTAAATGCATTTTAAAATGTGTACTTGTCGAAAAGTAATCCGGGATCATATTAATGTATTACTAACCTCTTAATAATAAAGCAAAGTGTAAATAGATATCAAATTAACCTTCTTGGAAGCTATTATAAAAGTATTTCAACTACCCCCTATAGATATTTACTGAAAATAAAACTGATTAAAGCAACTTAAGAATCCAGAACAACGATTTTAACTATTTTTTGTAAATCAAATAAAATAAATAAAATAAATATAAGTACCCTTAAATATGCAAAAATAATCCCTATTTTTATTTCTAATAGAAATGGACTTTATGTTAGCAACAGTGACTGAAGGTAAAAGAAAATGAGTAAGAGGAAGCGTAGAGATGCCTCCAGCCACCTTGCATAACAATATAATCCACATACAGACGATTAATAATATTAATGCCAAAATCTTTTCTGTAGACGGAACAGAAGCTGTTTTGATTCCGGTGTGTAGTGGTGAATCCATGGTAATAAATCGACGAATGAAATCGATTTTATTTTCTTAAATCATTATCATTTGAATACGTTTTTGTTCTTTTATAGTCTAGTGAGGCACTCACCCTGCACAGTTTTTTCATGTACCTAATACAGGATGATTGCAAAAGTTCATGCCCGATTATATAGATGACATTTCTTATAGGAAATAGCGCATTTGTTTTGATGTGTGTGAGTGTCATTCGATTTGTAAATGATATACAAAAAATCGCGTCCGTTTCTTGCAAAAAAACGCTTTAAAAAGTTTACGTGCTCGTGCAGTAGCTCCATGGAAATGGGAGAAAATAAGAAGAATGGGCACCCAGCGTTTAAATAAAAAACTTCCACATGGATGTAATGAAAATAAAGTACAGATTTTGGGTTAGCTATTGAGTGTTTCTAATTTTGAATTTAAGTGAATGCTAACGTCTGAATAAATTGTAGACGTCTGATAGGCAGTATACATGTTATACCCAATATAAAAAAATCGTTATGGAATCTAAAAAAATATTTTGTCACTACTTTTATCTCTTCATCGTTACTAAAATAAGGCTAATTCAGTAATCAGAAGATATAAACCTCTTTCCTTCTTCTTCTTTTTAAGTGCCGCCTCCTCTTAGAAGATTGGCTATCATTATGGCTGTTTGTATTCTCGACGTTGCTGCTCTGAACAATTCAATAGAACTGCAATTGTACCATTGTCTCAGGTTACTCAACCAGGAGATGCGTCTTCTTCCTCTATTCCTTTTACCCTGTATCTTCCCTTGCATGATATTTTGTAGGATTTCGTATATTTCTCCCCGCATCACATGCCCCAGATACTGTAATTTCTGTATCTTAACTGTATTCAATACTTCTTTTTCCTTCCCATTCTTCTGAGTACCTCACCATTCGTCACTCTGTCCACCCAGCTGATTTTCAACATTCTTCGATAGGTCCACATCTCGAATGCTTCCAGTCGATCACTGATGTTTTTCTTCATCATCCAAGCCTCCATTCCATAAAATGCTACTGAAAACACGTAGCATCTCAACATTCTGATTCATAGCTGTAGACATAAGTCTCTGTTGCATAGTATATTTCTCATTTTATTAAATATGGTCCTGGCCTGGCCAATTCTTGCTCTAATTTCCTCTGTGTATTCATTGTTCTCGTTGACAATAGTTCCCAGGTATTTGTATTTTTGTACCTTCTCCACTTGTTCTCCTCTAATCCATATATTTTCTTGTCGTTGTTGTGATTTTGTGATTGTCATAAATTTAGTCTTTTTGATATTTAGTGACAGACCCTTTTCTTCACTACTTTCGACTACTAGATCTAATATCCTTTGTAAATCTTCTAATGACTCTGCCATGAGTATAGTGTCATCATCATCTTTCCTAGTCACCTGTAAATATAAAAGATCTCTAGGATGAAGTACTTTATATGTGAATTTGAATCTAAGGCTATTCAGTTGGCTAACATTTTGCTGGAATTTATTACTATTTAATAGAAAACTTTTTAAACTGGTGCGAATTTGTGAGAACTGTTATGCAGGTTTAAAGATCTGTGAAATATTCTGCCATAATATCAGGTAACTCATCTCTCATAAAAATGTAAAATTCTATAGAAACGCCAAAATTTATTCATTAAAAAGTATATAGTAAAATCGATAGTTATGTTTATTAGAATCAAAAGCTGCCAAAAAAGATTTTCTAATCAATCATCAATTGAAACTTATGTCTACTTTGAAAAATTATTAAGTAAATGTGTTATTCCAGTATAATAAAGAAGATAACCATCCACTGCAATTACTTCTATAGGGTAAATGCACCCAAGTAGTAATTTTGATAGAAAACACGGGTCTTTAATTAAAAATTGTAATTTTTGGATGAATGTAAAAGAATACCGGGTAAGTGGCTTCCACGGCCTTGCTGACACATTTGCACTCTTTTGTTGAAATTTTCCATAACCGTTTTGGGTAAATGTAGCTGAATATCGGTGATACAGCGCTTAATTTCCTCCTTCAAGACATAGGTGATCGTAGGCCTAACATAAATCTTAGACTTAAAAAACTCCAAAGAAAGAAGTCCAACGGCATTGAATCTCATGATCTGGGCGATCAATTCTGATCACCAAAACGGAAAATTACACGACCAGGAAATTACTGATGCAGTAATTTAATGGTTTCGTAGGTTGTATGGCATATGAAACCGTCTTGTTGAAACCACATGTCGTCTACACCCATATCTTGCAATTTAGGTACAAAAAACGATAGCGAGCACCGTTAACTATTATTGCCTGACTAGCCGCATTTTCGAAGAGAAATGGTCCGATGATGCCTCCAGTCCAAAATTCGCACCAAACAGTGACACGTTGTGGATGCATTTGTTGCTCAACAATCGCTCGTCAATTTTCTGAACCCCAAATGCGACAATTTTGACGATTACGAAGCCCTCAAGATGAAAATGAGCCTCATCGCTGAAAATTATTTTGTCCGAAAAATCAGCGGCCACTTCCTGGACTCTCAGCAATACTTCCACGAACTGCTTCGATGATTTGTTTTGAACGACTTGCTGAAGGGGGGCCAGAGTGTGTATTGTCAATGATTGTTTCAGTCTCCCTGGATTTTTTAATTGATCCCTACGCAATTGATGAATTTAAATAACTATTCCGACCATATTTTGTTCGAAAATTGCGAACTATAGCTGCCAAACCAATGGTGCAAAATTCAAATCGCGTAATTTTGGGACATCCAATATATAAATTATAGACAACTAAACAATACATTTAATTTATGAAAAAAAAAACGTTTGTTTTAGTGTAATAATGGGTCAGTTGGTCATATTTTCCTTAATCTCGTTAGAATTTTTCTTTTAGCTCATTTTAGTGAGTTTTTGCACGATGGTGGAAAGCAAATCATCTTGTACAAAGGGTATTCTAAGATCTTCGTGAATAGCCTGATTATTAACATACCAGGGTGCGTTAATTATTCAACGTTGGACCTTAGATTAAAACTGCTAGATGATGCTGATATTTTGGCACATCCCCCCAGTTGAAGACCATACACTCCCGCTGAATTTAATATAATTTTGCACAAAATCATTTTGTTATCCGTTCATAATGATAATCTACCACCAAGCAACCAACGTATCTGCCTGAATTTTATATTTATAATAAATCTCTAATGTAGATGAAGTCCTAAGTGTTTTAATTCAATTTCGACAGGAATGGGAACACCCTCGATATTGACCAATGGACAAATTGTGGTTTTCGTGGCCAAAGCAGCTTGTTCAAGTTAATGTTTTATTAATTTTTATTAATTTTATAAATTTAACTATTTGTTGACTTATTAAATCTTTGTACGTAACTCAGCTTTTGTAATAAGCACCTACCTCCACATAAAGTATATTGTGCTAGAATGTTATCTGAATTTAACGCACGTTTCTCGAATTTTTATCTCTTCTTTTTGTTTGGTACTTTGTATTGCTTCTTTTTTTGGTTCTCTAAATCTTATTATTGTTATCAAATGTTGAGGTGATGTTAACTCATTCTTTGCCTTTTTTATTAAGAAATAGCAGAGCTGGATATTCTGTAAAAACTTGTTTGATATAATATTTTTCTGTTTATATAGTATTATTTGGTTTTTTTGAGCTTTTTTCTAAAACTTCGTTTGATATTCTAAATTGTAGGTTTTTATTTTTTACAACTGTGCTCATAAAGATAAAGGTTCAAGTTTAGGAGATAAATTTGATCTAGACACCAGTTTTGATAATATTCGTATCAATTTTGAGTCCAAATATTGTATACTTGGTGGCTTTAACATTATTGGAAATAGCAAATAAGTGGTCATATGTCTCATTCCAAATAAATGGATGTGTTTTCTTGAGAGTTAAATACCCTTGAACGGGCACATGCGTTCTCGTTATATTTGCAATGACTAAGCGAGTAGAGCAGAGAAACTGCATTTAATTTTGTACGAAGCTAAAATATTCATCTACAGAAACTATATAATTTGGAAAGCTTTTAGAAGCAATGCTATGAGTAAAAGCGGTGTAGTAATGATTTAGCAATGGCCGAAAATCTGTTGAATGTCTGAAAGATTAGCAATGAACAGAACACGGAAAAATAACACGCAAACTACAGATTCTAAAAACTAAAGTGTGTGAAATTTGGACGGAAGATCTTGGCGTGCAACTAGTTACGGCAAAAGTCATTTCCTAGTTGCTGTTACCAGAGCAGAAAGAACACTTTGCTACAGTTACTAACGACTTGCTTTATCTATTAAATGCAAAAATTAAAGACGACATAAATCTAAATTGTTTTAAAAACTAATAGGGTTTTATGGTACGACAGCTTGTATCCAAGCTTTGCTCATTATTTTATTTATTTTTGTGTCCTAAAGAGATTTATATTTGGATGATTGATTTTGAGTGCAAAAAGCACTGTAAGGGGTACAGCATCTGTCAAGTGCGTGTGTACTGCTCTTTCTAAGGTTTCTACGTCGAATGAGATGTGTGCCAGTTCAAAATTAAAAGTGTTCTCCGTGTGGTTTTTGTCGTACATAATTTTCTTGTAAACATTTAAAAGACAAACTCTTATGCATATGTATAATATTAGAGATGGGCAAAGTGACTCATTTCTGGGATCAGATCCAGATCGCTCACTCACCAAAAAGAGCTGGCACTTTTTTGTAACTCATAACTTGTAACTCATTTTCTGCTACATTTGTGCCTACTGGCTATATCAGTTAGGCTATTACTGCTACCATTATGAAACCGATTGTAATGAACTGATTAATTCGACAACGTTTTATTTAAATTTTATTTTTCCCTGACAATAGCGGCATTTTCCTTTTCCTTCTTTGGTAAAATGGTACTTAATATCACTCGACAACCTACTAGCTCTCACCGACATTTTGTTCTAAAATAACAACAAAATATTATAAATAACGTAAATCATTTAAATATTATATTATAGAAGTTACAGATAAATATTACGTACCAAGATGTATAAAGGCGAAGACTGATAGATAGAATAAGCAAAGTCGCAAAAAACTGAGGAGTTATCCGAATCAAAAACAAGTCGAGATGAAGTTTAGCGAGTGAATCAGCTCAGTGAGTCAGATCGAGGCGGGACAACCAAGAGCTGACAGCGAAATAGCGAGAATCGAGAAAGAGATCGAAGAGTTACCGATATTATTTTGTGAGTCATAACTCACTCGCTCCCTACCGAGAGCTGGTTCTTTTATCATCTCTAATATGTATAGCAGAATCAGATGGTAAGCAGTGAGAAAATCAGATTTTGTTTTATACATATTGACCCTCCTTTCTATTATAACACCTTGTTAATGCAACGTTTTCACCTTGTTGCTTTTAAGACATATTTTAAACCTTTTTGGTAATTACTTTGGCAGTTACTTATTAGATTAATCTATTTAAATCCAGACAGGGATAGTTCAAAACGCTTCTTTGCCTCATCCCTTAGTTCTTGGTGCAGAGAAGTATTTTGATGACGCATTGACAGTTCTGGATCTGTTGGATAAATACACATTCTAATATGGTCTAAAAATTTATATATTTTAAATTAATTCAAATTTCATGTTTGCTAAAAAATAAAAAATAGTTCATGCAAGCATTCTTTTAAATACATAATTTATTTGGATGTTCTTACAACTGGAGGTGTCTCAAGAATTTTAAATATATAATTTGCTTAATTTCTTTTTGGTTATTATTTTTAATTAGAATTAATGTTTTTTTGTTGACTTGTATTTACATCATTACATTTGGTACTGATAACGGATTATGAAAATTTAAGATTAAATTCAGGAGTTATTTATAGAATTATTACTATGAGTGCTGACTTGGTCTCTCCAACTTTTACTGTAGAAGGACTTCACAAAACTATAAGTAAGTAGTTAAAAAAAGTATTTAAAATAAGTGTTTAACAAAGAATCTGCTTATTTGCTTGTAATACAATTGAGAAACATTGTAAAAGAAACAAAAAATAAAGGGACCACATTATGTCCTGTTATGTATGAGAGAGAGTGGAATAGAGAGAAATAGAGAGAAGAGAAAGGGGGACATAAGTTAGACATAAGTTTAAAAAATAAACCATTGTGAACCTCTAACCTCTACTGTTTTATACGCAGTATTTTTTTAGCTGTTGCAAATAGACAGATTAAATGACTTACTTGAAAATACTTTCAATATAAATATTTTAAAAATTTCATAAGCATCCACTTAATCCAGAGTCTTGTACAGTACCTTGAAATTAATTGCATCTTTCTATAGAGGCGGTCAAAACAGCACACTGCAGTTATATTTCAGTTTTGGAAATCAAGTGAAACTCATTCTTAAAAATAATATAGAAACACTAGTCCCTTTGCTTTACAGCAGATGTAAAGCACTAAACGGTTATAATGAAGAGCGAGTGACTAGGAAAGAAAAGGCAACAAATCATTTTGAAAGAGCAAAATGGTAATCAAAGTCAATAAAACAATGAACAATGCTGCTTTCACTTCTACAAATGAAATACGGCTTAATGTCATATATATCTAACGCTAACAGATTACGCACAATGCAGTCCCATTATATGGTGTTACACAACAGCTCTTCTACGTTGATCATATTACTAACCATTGTTGGGTACAAAGGCTTTTATTTTTAGACTTCTCTATACAGAATCTCTTAAAACAAATTTCCTACTTTGAATTTTATTTTTCTTTAAATCTGATATGTAGCCATGTAAACTCAATAACGTGTACTTATTAAAAAAAAATACAAAAATCAGTTGCTTATTACAATAACATAGAGAAAATTAGGTAATTTATTCGAGATAATTAATATTTTTAAAACACATGATCCATTTGCTAATGGATCATCACTTGGTTCTCTAAGATCCGCAATATCAATTGAAAGCATTGCTCCAGTGTGTGATAGTGTAGCTAAAAGGGCAAGTGCCATCATAATAAGACCGAGATCAGCGATTACGAATGTTTCGTCATAGTTTGTGAAAACTACTCTATAAAGACATGCATTTACATTATTTGCATTGCAGGCAATTAAGTGAAAGTATTTTAAATCTTGATAACTGTCAAGTGTTTATTTCATTCTATTTTTGTTTCAAGACATTCTGTTTAATAGTCTGATGCGGTGTGAAATGCATACAAATATCTATATATTTGTTCCAATGTGTTTTATGTTTCAAAGTTAATTTAACCAAAGAAATTGTATCTGTTCTTTTCAGCAACACTAATAATATTGTGCTGATGTATAGTTCTCTTTTTTATTTCATTTTTGTAATACTGGAGAAGATTAAGGTTTTATATATATATAATATGTCTTCTTATTCATATCTTTGAAGCCGTGTAGACTTCCAGAATTTAGTGCGTAAAAAACTATTTACTTGTGCTATAGAACTGAAATGCAAATTTAAAAGTATTGCTTTTTTGTTCATAATTATTTCTTATAATATATGACTTACAATTATTATTAATAGTGCCAACTATTCCCCAGAGAAACATAGGATCATAAGAAAAAACCATAATATTTAAGAAATAAACAAGCTATAATTATTTAAACTACAGTAAATTATAATATACACAAGGGCACTCTAATAAGTTTTCGGCGTCAATTATAGATTTTAATGCTAAAGGCAAAACTTTTGTCATAAGTTAATAGAGCTTTTAAGAGTATGTCTTTGAAATTGTCAAATAGTTTAATTTTTATAATTGTTTCATATTCACTAATTAAAAGTGGGCTGTCAAGTATAAACGTTGCACATGTCTTGAAGATGATCTCCACGAGGAACGTCCAAAAAGTGCCACAACAAAAAATATGGCATTGAATATCGACAAATTAAGACGCGTAAAATTGATGAAGCGTTTCAAAAGAGTGAGTAGGATATATTTTGCATAAAAAATTCTACATAGTATTTCCATATATACTTTTACACAATTAGAACGACAAAATAAAACTATTAACTGTTATTTCATAATACTTCCAGGATTTATTAAATGGTTATTAACAAGTACAATTACAACCGATTTATTTAAAATGGCCACCCTTAACCTATACGTTCGGCCCACTCGTCTATGGCAGCACCCACTGCATTCATTGGAAAAGTAGTAACTGTAGCCGTTAAAGCTGTCTCTAAAGAATCAACATTAAAGTGTCTTTTTGAGAAAACCATACCTTCTAACATAGTCCATAATTTATAATCTAATAGATTATGATGTAGTGAACAGAAAGTGTAATCCTCCACCGTTAGAAATGAGGCACATGGTTGCTCATACAAGTTTGAGTTGAGTGTGCTTTGTGGGCTGGTGCGGAGTCTTACTGAAAGACACTTCGAAAAACATGTAATTCAGACCTTCTAAAATATTCTGTTAATACACAGCAACCAAAGTTCTGACTACGTTTTCACAAAGATAAATGTCAATTATTCCATCGCAATACACTCCCCATAACACCATTACAGCTGCTATATGATCGCCTTTAAACCCTTGGCAATAGTTGAAATGCTTCTTTGGACGACCTAGCGCATAACCCCTCGTTTTATTTATTAAAAGCTTTCTACAATGTAAATTTCTTTATCAGTAAACAAAATTTTTCTGTTGTTTTCATGAGCGTAATCAGCCAACAATGTCTTTGCTTTTCGTCTCCTACCTCTCTTTAAAGCATCTGTCAGCAAATGTCTGTTGTAATCATCTAGTCTTGCATAATAATATAAGACATCAAAGATGTGGAAATGTGCGTTTTCTGAGATATGATCTGCTTACGAATATTATACAACTTTTATAGACAAACACACAAACATACAGCTAATACCGAAAGGATGCAAGGTTTTTAGAAATTACACTTTTTTCAGTTCCACACTTATATAGTGCTATCACATTAATAAAATTTCCTTTATCACCCCATTATATTGGTAAAGAACCAATATTAAACAATAAACACAATGTAACTTATAAGTTTAATATTTGACAATTGCAACCGTAAATTAAAGTCGTAGATATCCCTATGCTGTGTAAACTAGAGTAAGCTTAATGTTATAACAGTATTTATAGAAATATAGGATGATTGCAAAAGTGCGTGCCCGATTTTATAAATTATTACGATATTTTTTATTTTAAATAAAAGAGTTTTATCAATTAATTATATAATCGCCATTCTTTTCTACGATGGTTTTGCAACTATTTGCAAGTTTTTCTATGTCATTCTTATATAACGAGTTTGTAAGGTGGTTTTCGACAGCTTGTACAAAACTTAGTCGTTTTCCATTTAAACTGTTTTATAAGGAGAGGAACAAATGAAAATCTAAAGGTGCAATATCAGGCGAGTATGGAGGATGCTGTAGGACTTTCCATTTCAACACCTGCAATTTTTGCAACGTCTGTTGAGCCACATGAGGCCTAGCATTGTCATGGTGAAAGATGATACCCTTCCTGTTGACCAAAACAGGACGTTATTCGCGAATAGCAGCATCAAGTCTGGCTAATTGTAGACAGTAGATGTCTGCTGTTATTGTTTCTCCGCAACCTCAAAAGCTCAAAATGAATGCTCCCCCTGCAGACCCACTAAACACACAGCAAAACTTTCATTGGACGCAGACTAGCTTTTGCGACAGGATCGCTGGTTTGTTTCCATGTGCGTTTTCGTTGCACATTGTTATAAAGGACCCACTTTTCATCGCCTGTAACCAGTCGATCCGTGCCTGAAGTGAAAGCGACACGTTCATCCGGTCTAATTTGTTCCTTTCCGTTAAACAGTGCGGTACCCAAGTATCAAGCTTGGAGATATAGCCAAGCTTTTTTAAATGGCGTAATTCTTGGATGTGTCTTCACTAGAGTACGCACAACGTCGTCATAAAGGCCAGAAGGTCGACCAGAGCGAGGTTTACCTTCCATTGAAAAATTGCCTTGCCGAAATCGTCTGAACCACTTTTTGGCAGTTCTCAGAGCAGGAGCACGGCTTAAATAAACAGTCTGAATATTTTTTGAGCCGTTCCAACACTCAGGCCCTTCCTGAATTCATACAGCATCACATGTCGCAAATGCACTTTTTCGTCTCCCATTTCCATGGACCTACTGCACGAGCACGTAAACTTTTTAAAGCGTTTTTTTGCAAGAAACGGACGCGATTCTTTGTATATCATTTACAGATCGAATGACACTCACACACATTAAAACAAATGAGCTAATTCCTATAAGCAATGTCATCTATATAATCGGGCATGAACTTTTGCAATCATCCTGTATTAGGTACATGAAAAAACTGCGCAGGATGAGTGCCTCACTGGACTATAAAAGAACAAAAACGTATTCAAATGATAATGATTAAAGAAATAAAATCGATTTCATTCGTCGATTTATTACCATGGATTCACCACTACACACCGGAATCAAAACAGAAAAGATTTAGGCATTAATATTTTGGGTGGCTGAAGTCATTTTATTATTACCTTGAACAAGGTAAAATAATAACTATCTACTAATCTCTTCCGTTGATACTTATCTTGCGCTGGAACATCTAACTAGACAACGTTTTTCTTTGAACTTTTTTCTTCAAAATTTTGTGAAGCTGCTTTTTAGCTCGTCTGTATGTGTATTTTATTGTTATGCAAGGTGGCTGGAGGCATCTCTACGCTTCCTCTTACTCATTTTCTTTTACCTTAAGTCACTTTTGCTAACATAAAGTCCATTTCTATTAGAAATAAAAATAGGTATTATTTTGCATATTTAAGGGTAATTATATTTATTTTATTTTATTTACGAAAAGTAGTTAAAATCGTTGTTCTGGATTAATAAGTTTCTTTAATCAGTTTTATTTTCAGTAAATATCTATAGGGGCTAGTTGAAATACTTTTATAATAGTTTCCAAGAAGGTTAATTTGATATCTATTTACACTTTCCTTTATTGTTAAGAGGTTAGTAATACCTTAAGATGATCTCGGATTACTTTTCGACAAGTACACATTTTAAAATGTATTCAAAAACAACTAGAGAGCTCAACCTTCCAACTACAGAAACTATGCGACAGCTTTTATGCCAGTTATGTTTGTTAGAATATATTTGTCAGCCCAAGTAATAGGTCGATTTTACTTAACTTTTAACAGTTTGTGAAGTATATTCTCCTGTTTGGAAGTGGTTATTTCATTTTTGAAAACAGTGTCTGTTTAAAAACGCCCAAACAACTGCAAAAAGTGTTTCATTTAAAAAATGGTGGTAAAATAATATGGACTTGAAAATTATTGACTATTTTCATATTTTGGCACACTTTCTAATAAAAGGATAAATTTTAATAGCTATTTGATGTTAAAATTAAATAATAGGATTTTTGAAATCATAATATGCTTCTTTATATTGTTTTTAATTTAATATACAAAAAATTTAAACATTTAAAAATTAGATTAGCTTCATATATAATTTTTGTTATAGACAGCGTGCGATAAAAAATTTCAAATAGAACTAGGAACAACTCTGTATATACAGAAAAAGCCTAATCGTTTGAGAAACGGACCAGAAGTTGTTAACATCAAATGTCAACAATTACGTGCATGAGAAACAGACGAAATTTTCAAAGGTTGTGTGGTTTATGTGTAGGTTGTGATATTCCACTAGATCATCCCTTATTTCAAAATATTCTTAAAAACACTGCACTTCTGAGCACACTGTTAATGTTCTAGTTCATCGATATTAAAAAAAAATTATTGACATTAGTTATCACAACGCAAGGGTTGGAATTAAAAAGCACGTTGGCCGTGAATTTTTATGGTTTCAGTAGATAAACCAACCGAGGAAAAAGCCTGTATATCGCTACACTTATGTTGGGTACGTTGAATGAAAATGAACCTGAAAGAGGATATTCGGTCAGTGTAAGAACTCTAGAAAAAAACAATAATGTAACGATAGACAGATTCGTTAGTGAAAGATTAAGTAATTTTTATTTGCCGAATTAAATGCCAATGGATAAAATAATGCTAGTTGTTACAGATGCTGCACCGTATATGATAAAAGTGTTACCAAATTTAAAAGTTTTTTTCTAATTTATTTTATTGTACTCGTTTAGCGCACGGTTTAAATCGCAGTGCTGAAATTGTTAGACTCGACTAATTTAGTTAATAGTTTAGTTTCAAATATTAGAAAGATTTCTATTAAACCACCTCTCAGAGCCTATTCCAAAGCCTATCTTAACACGATAGAGTGTTTGCATCCCAATTACCACTAAAAATCAGAAATGCGAAAACTTTTATTAGGTAAAAGTTTAAGCATTACTGGAAGCTTGAAAATTAGAATTGCTGAAATTAAAAAAAAGTTAGAGGAAAACTAACTCTCTTTTGACAAAAAATTAAGACTACCTACGTTATGTTAAAAAAATTAACGACGTATTAAACGGTAAGCAGAGGGATGATGTAAAACTGGATCCAATTACAATTTGTGCATTTAAGTACGCACCTGACACTTTGCGAAATTAAACGCACATTTTCAAGCTACAAACATTCGTTAAACGATCGAATATTACAAGAACACAAAAGGGTAAACTAAGAGCAACTTCAATAGTATAAAATCATATTAGTCTGTTTCTATCTAATACATAGGTAAGATTTTTGTAATAACAAATTAGCAGTTTTGCGTACGTTGGTCAAGCAGTTGTTCACCTGCATTTATATCAATCGCACAACTGCTAAGCTGTGTACGAGTTTAAACCACATGTTCGTGTCTGGACTTTTCAATCCAGGAGCTCTCACATTTTTTAAAAGAAAATATAATAAAGTGAGAGGACAGTAATAATTTTCTCGCTCAAGCTAGAAATAGAATAAATAAAGTTTGTACTAAATGGCGTAGAAATAAATAGGGACGGATTGAAGGGTTAAGTGCGCCTACTGGTAGAGAATGAATCAAGTGGGAAACAACTTTTTGGTTAACACCTGTAAACTTTTCGCAGGCCAACAAACATTTTATGCACAGGTGACGGACTTCGATGGTTCGCCGAGGATTGTGCCGCAGATGTTTTTCTTGTTCAGGCACGCCTGCAAAACTCTCGATAAAATAAATTCGCATTTTTTTAGTTGTGGCGTGATCGTCGGTGCGGTTAGAACAATTGCGTTAGCGCGATCGGGACGGTGAATTTTTGGTGTTGTGATAAGACGAGGTACTCGTGCTGTTGCTTCGCAGCGTCGAAAGCTACGCCGCCCGCAAAATGGTAAGTGTATCAGAATCTTGGTGCTGGGTAAAGAAATCTTCTTGTGCGCCTCTCTTTGCTTTTGTCGTTATTATACGAGGCTGTTTCGAATAGTAGTAGACGTTACCTGAAGTAATTCGCACACTGAATATTATTGTAACTAGAATCCTGTTGTCCAAAACCGGAATCCTTTTGGCCTGTTCTTTATTATTTAATATCAACTCTATGAACTACAAAAATGTTTGTGTAGCTAACAATGCAACTCCTCCTACAGTTATGGACCGACTTTAAAGGTTAGTACCTCATTCGAACCGGTTTATTGCTAAACCTTTCATAAAGGTTTGTCAATTTAGGTTACGGTTTACCTGTTATAAATTGAAACATAAAATATCATGAGAGGCGCATATGGCACAATTTTGTTTTATGTAAAACCCAATGTAGCCGAACAAATGTCATCATTTTTACTTTTACTTTTACTAGTTGCGTTATATGAAATATGCAGAACTTTGCCTACCAGTAGTTATATGCAAGCCACAATAGATGGTATGCCCTGTTCTTCATTTATTTGGGAAAAATCAAACTCCTGTTACCATATTATAGTGATTCGTATATTTATTTTTCACATTAAAAATGCTTATATAACGTTTTTGTATAATACCCGTAAAGGTAATTATCTAAAACACATATTTTTATTTTGGATATTTTAGTGCACATTTTACATCTTTTTTGTTCATTTAAACCAAGCTCTAGTCATTAATTAAATTTTCCAATTTAGCTTCAGTCTGCATTAAAAATTTTGATAATAAGTTTTGTATGTAGTGGCATGTAACGGTTACAGAAAAACACAAGAAATTTTATGAAAAATGTTTTCTTAACTTTCGAATATATAACAAGAACGGTGTAATACCGTAAAGGAAACTTTCTACAGCGGTGCGAACGATCACTTCCGGTTTCCGTTAACCGATTTGGCTGAAAATCAATCCCATAAAAGGTACTGACCTAAGATGTCTGTGCCAAGTTTGAAGTAAATCCGTTGAATAGAACGGAAGTTATAGTGTCCCCAGACACACAGACAGACATGAATTTTTGAAATTGTAACGGTCACTTCCGGTTGCCGTTAGCGATTTGGCTAAAAATAAATCCCATGAAAGGTACTCATTAACTTTCTACTATAAGCTCCGCTGTAGATAGTTAATAAACCCTTCAATATTTTGGTAATTATTGTTCCCTAAATTATTTATCGAATTTTGCTCTTTATTGTTGCTCTTTCACCATTGCTTTTTAGGTCTTATTCTACTTGATTATGTTACTTCTTGGGATAATAATTGTTTTTCTTGCATTATTTATTCTTAATTTTATCTTAGATAATTTTGCAATCCTTATAATTTTTTCCCAAATTCTCGATTTTTTATTTTTTAAAAAATGCGATTTAGCATTTTCTTTGCGTATACATATAACTATAGATAGCCAATAGATTCTCCTCTGTGATCCCGATAGAGAATCGATCTACTTCAGCGAAGCAACCCTGCCCACGCGAGTTCAAATTTTCATCCATTTCCTAACACTGGGGAAAATTCGTGTCCAAAATATTAATCCTACCAATAATTTACATACTTTTATCCTCCATACACCCTATTTACTCGCCAACCCGCCCGATAAGCGTGGCGTTTAATTGCCAAATCTCCCTTGAATTTAAGGAGGCCTATGTCCTGCAGTGGACTCCAATGTCTGTGCAGTAATGATGATGAATGTTACATATAACTACGTTACACCTTTTGGTAATTGTCTACAAGTTTCTAATATTGAAAGCTTAATAATTATGCTCTGTAACCATATATTTTCATCATTTAAATCTACACACTTTTTAAGCCATTAGTTTTTTGCTTTTCTAAGCCACCATCACTTAATATTTTGTTCCTAGCTAAATCACGGCTTATACTCGTTTAAATATTTATTCCTTATTGTTTAATATTTTTGTTTTTTATTAGTCCTGAAGGTTCTTAATATCAATAAATAATAGTTCAATATAAATTGACACAAGTCCAGTGCTGTTAATTTCTTTTTATCAATTTTTGTAATATGTCGTTTTTAGGTTTTTAATAATTTTTCCCATATCCTTCTGGTTCTCTACTCTTCTTTTATAACCATGACTTCTTCTATCTCTGTTTTTCAGAGATTTTTAAGAGATTCATTGCTTTCTTCGAAATGTGCGTTGCATCTATCTTCTGAGTATGTCCATAACATATAAAATGCATTATATTATCTTCCACTAAATCCTCTTTTACCTCATTAAGCCCTTGTTTTGTTTCTAACTTTATCTAATCCTAAGATTATTCCTGAGCACCTTAAGTAACCTATTTCCAATGTTCTTAACTCACATTAAGTTTTTTTTTCTGTTAAGTGCTATGAGTCCATTCTATACTGTTGTATATTTGTTTTCTTGTCTACTTATAGTTTAATACTACGGTACTGAATGAAGAACTCTCACGGCTTGTTTTTCTTTCATTATTCTATTCTGCTCTTATTCTATTATTATTTATGTAGACCCGCAGGTATGTCCAATAATCGCAAATTATTATTTTTACTCCATGTCTTATTTCCAGATCTTCAGTTGTTCGTCCTATTACCAATATTTCGTTTTAATCATATTAGCCTAGCCACACACTTCGTTCTCTTGAACTAATTTTCGTACCATTAAGTGTTGTTTCGGAACTTTTGGTGTCTTCATAAGTACACGTTTGTGAGGTCGACAAACACTAAGTGTAGGTCTCTTTCTGTATGATTCACTTTTATGTTAATTTCCGTACTGTACAACGTTCGTCTAATTTATTCCTTAAAATACGTCCATAAGGTTTGTTTATTATTGATATTCTTCTATAATTTTCGCAATTGTGTTTTTTCCTTTTTATGTTGTGTGTATTTATAATCATTTTGTTGGTGGTGGATACCCATTTATTATTTTAGCAATAAGTTTTACTATTAATATGGAGAATTTGTCAGAATATTTTCTAGCCCAAGGGCTACCTTTTTTATTTCTTCTTTCATTATATTTACACACTCGTCCTATTATATTTCTGTATCTTGCTCTACTTGAAAGTCTGACCTACTTTTCGTAGAAGTCTTGGGTAATACTCTTTCCATTACTTTATAAACATTGGTAATAAGTTAGCAAGGTTTTTAAAAGTACTCAGTTAAAATAATATGAAATATTTTGTTGATAATACAATATTGGGTACGGTTGCTTATAATATAAACAAACCTGTAGTTTTTAGTATCAAAAAACGTGACATTTGATGGAGGTGTAAGGTTTACTAATTTACATTCATAAGATGGTTTTTAATGCTAAACTTCGCAGAGCAAATTTTCTGAATATAGACAAGTTCTAAGAAAGTGGCAGTGCTAATGTGAATGTTCAAGATTTATCAAGATTTTATTCCTGTTCAAAAGTATTAGGAATAGACAACAAAGCAAGCCACGTAAGTGGAATCAAAACTGATAAACTTGTTAGCATAAAAATGCAAATGTTTGTTGATCATCGCAAAAATGTAAGAGTACTTCCTCTTAGAATACGTAACTAATGAAATTCTACAGGTATTCAGGGAAAACTATAGTTAACCCAATGCAATGGGGGCAATGGTTTTAGTCCCATAGAAATTAATTTTGTGGCCTGTTTCTTTCCTGTGTTTGGCCACAAAATTAATTTCTCACTGCCAACACAGAGATGTACGTGAGGCAATTGAAATGGAAAAACGCCTACACTGCCTCAACACAAGAGATGACAGCCAGCTCCGCACCGCTAATTACGCAACACCCTTAATCCTACAAACTTTCCCCAACCCAACGCATCTCCCGCCAAACAAACTTTCACTTCCTGCCTATAAAAGATCAATCAGTTCACACGAAAGCTCAGTCTTACTCAAAGACTCATAGTTCTCCTTGGGGAGTAGGCAAATTGAGATCCCGAGTGAAGAGCTAACCTCTTGAAAATGGCATCAAAGCCGATGCCGAAACGCCGAGAATTTTCTCAAAATAGACGCGGTTCATCCCGTGAACTAAGTTGTTTAAATATAGTTAACCGCGGAAACCTATCAGAACATAAAAACCTTAGAATATTGCATCCTTTGAAGACTGTTCACTCCCCATATTAAGTTTTATCTTCAGTAATTGATAGATTAAACTATGGTATTTTCAGTTCTTTTAACAAATGTTTTATCTCTTTTTGATTTTTTTTTGACACCTGGAAACTATTATCTAATAATACCTAATAACTAGTGCACATGATTTATAATATGTGGCTGGCCAAGGTTGTCAAGTTTAAATCTCCTTGTCTTGGTTTGTCTTTAGTTTAAAATTTTTGGGACAGCCCACTTTAGATTTTAAAATGATTGATCGTGTGGTTAATACCAATTTGTATCAGGTTAATTAATTTTTTGAAAACGCGTAATTTCTTAACCGCTGGCAAAATTTTTATTTTAATATTTGCAAACAGGTAATAATTTTTTCGTGTTTTATCTTTTTTTTTTTAAATATTAGCGCTAACAATGTTTTTGTCGCTTTTGGTCAATTTTAAATTTTTTCTATGATAATACATAACATCTTCGTATCTTTTCCTATTTTTTTTACTATTAGCTACTATTCAGTACCTATTATATATTGTAATATTGTTGTCGCTTTTCTATTACATTCTTTTTTTCTTATATAATAAATTTCATTTTGATCCTTTCACACTGTTGTCTTTAGATAGTATTTTTTATTGTATTTTAATTTTTGAAAAAAACGTACCTTTTTTGATGAATATCATTTATTCCTTTTATTTCTCTTAATATTTTTTCTTGATATGATTCTTCTTTGTCCTTGCGTATCCGATTTATTTTTCGCTTTGGCCCTTTGAATTTTATTATTTATTTTTGGGAGACTTCTAGAATATCTTTGTATTTTTATTGAACTGTTTGTTACTCACAAACTATTCCAAGTTATCTGGAACACGGGGATCTAACCAAAAGATTGGTGTAACTCAGTCTTTATATCTATAAACAAAAAAGGAACAAAAGGCAAATGTGACAACTACAGGCAATTGATCTGATACCGCATATCAGCAAGATCATACTACAAAAAACAAATAAAAGATTAAAAGAGTATCTAGAACAGCAGATCGTAAGAGAACAGAGTGCTTCGTAAAAGGCAAGGGCACTCGAAAACACATCCTTAACCTTAGACAAATAATAGAGGAAGCATGGGAATACAACCTAAGTCTGTTTGTTGGCTTTGTAGACTATTGTAAGACTTTTGATAGCCTAAATTTGGAGAAGCTATGGGATATTCTCAAGGAATGGGGGTACCACAGCATATTATCGCACTTATCCAAGGGCTATGTAACAATGGATAACAGTCAAAGCAATCAGAGGGATTTAACATAAGAAAGGGAATTTAACAGGGGTGTATCCTGTCTCCGCAGCTATTTAATATATTCGGCAAATATGTAATTAAAGAAATACTACAAAACACCATTGGAAGATTTAAGATCAACGGCGAAACGATAACCAACTTCTGATAGGCCGATGACACAGCTATTCTCGCAACACAAAAGTATTACTGGTGTTCTCCATACTATTGTATGGAGCCGAATTCTAGACAGTCAAAGAAAAAAAACCGCAAAAGAACTGACGCTTTTGAGATGTGGTGCTGGAGACGCATGCTGAGGATACCCTGGACAGCAAGGAGGACAAATATATTTGTACTAAAGCGTTGAAAATCTAGAGGTGCAAAAACGCACGGAAGGCACCAAACCACGAATAAGAGCGTCGAAAGGACAGCTAGATCAAGTCAAAATGGCAAATACAACAAGATGGGAAAACATCGTCAAAATAATACTAGATAATAGACCATGATGACCACTACTCTTCTAATAAGAAGATACGACGGGAAGAAGATGTAAGATAACGCTGAAGAAATGACATTGGACGTCTACTTTCTATTGTTAAATCTTACTATTATGTAAATAATTTACTTAATGCTATTAAAGCAGATTGGAAATATAATTCCGTTGACAAAAAAATTGAACCATTTGTTACTTTTTGTTTAGATATTGGTTTTAAATTTTAATAGACAACCTGCAATATCCGTTCCACTTTTTGTTTAAACTGAGTACTTCTTTCTTTATTATTATAGAACTCGTAATAGTTTAATTAATTTTGATAGTTATAATGTAGAGAAAGAACTGATCGAAACATGTACCTTTTTTACAGCTTTTAATATCATTTTAGATTAGCAGCATGACTTTCTTCTATTTGAATAATGGTTTAGAACATCTATATGTTTATAAATTTTTGAAAATTTCAAATAAATGGTACCGACTTCTTATTTTCAGCAGCAAAGTTGATTCGCCATTAAGCATGCCTGTTATGTTTCGTGCTGCACATTGTAGTGTAATGTTCAATATAATTTACATTCATTTATTCCATCATAAGCTAAATATTTTATATTACCTAAAGAACACTTTTTAAAAGAATTTTTTATGCATTTATTTATAGGTTTGCTTCCGCCTCTTAAGTTCTGATATTATATGTAAAACTATTTTTAATTTTGGAAGCAGGTAGAAGCGGCTGGCTACCAGATATGATAAAAATATGTCGGAATTCTTAATTCGGTTTGGTAAACAGCATCCGGTCTTGCAGCAGTCGTTGCTTATAAAGTTCTACGGGGTAATTTTTGTCGTAATAAATCGGACGAAAAATTAGAGCAATATTTCACGTTGGTCTAACTTTTTCTTGGAAAGTAAAATACTAATACGGTTTCATTCTAATCTTAATAGAAAATTCTAATTTCAGTTTTCGATGCTGTTCAAATTAACTTTTTCTTTCAGATTAAATTATAAGGCCACGTTACAACAGTTATTACTTGTTGCCAAATTAAGTTTCCATAATAAGATTACAGCTTTAGAAGTATCGTATTTATTTGGTGCGAGATATTTAATAATTATACCAGGAGTTTTTCTAAGTAAATATCAATTATTTGCGTAGTTTCCTTTAATCGTTACATTTCCAGTTTACCTAGTTTACAACAGTCTAGTTTTTTCTTCTCGTCCTTGAACTTTTAATTTCTATTAATTGATAGTCCAAAATATTTGATGAACTACATAGGTATAAACACAACTGCCATGCAAAAAAAATGTTTTGTATCTATAAGTTTGGGGTTAATGTTGATAGCTTTTTATTATTTTGTAGTGCCTTGCACTAATTTTCATAATTTGTTTGGTTATCTATAATAAACAATCACACAGGTGCCTTATCAGGCAAGAACATATTTTAAAATACCAAACTGTGTAACATATAATATAAATCATCATTATTAAAATTATAATCCACCACTATAAATATCAAAAACTATCTACACTCCGCTACGATAAAAATAACAACTTTTCCGTCTAAACTAACAATTGCAGCCGTCTATTGTCCACCTCGTCACAATATAAAAAAGAATGATTTTCAACAATATTTCCATACGTTAGGTAATAAATTTCCAGCTGGTGGTGACTACTAACAAACACACCAGGTGGAGTAACAACCAAAGGTAGAGAACTGTTAACTACATTAGCAGACAATAGTTATTCATTCCTACCTACTAGTAGTCCATAAAAAATTCCTGATTTATTAGATTTTATATATAACTGGTCTTTTATCGCTCTCAAATTATGGTAACAATTAGAACATCTGTGATATATAAGAAACTCTCACCTAGAGCATACAATACTCGAACAAATTGGGATAATTTTCGTAGTATATTAGATGACAGCATAGATGTAAAATTTTATTTTATTTTTTATTTTATTTCTTATTCAAGGAGACAGAAGAAATAGAGATAATTGCAGAAACATGTATAAGTAAAGTGCAACAAGCTGCACAACAGTCTTTTGCAGTACTTTATCCAAGAAAAATGAATCAGAACATACCTATAGAAATTAAAAAAGCAATTGCAAAAAATACCCGCTAATTCAAAATAGCAGTGTACTCACACGCCAGTTGATAGACAGATTTATAACCAAATGAGTCAAAGATTGAAAGATAAGCTCAAAAAAGTATGAAACAAACAATTTGAGGAATATGTAACAAAATTAACTAGAACCGATAACTTTACCTAGACCTAATTAAGAATTCAAAAAGACCTAAAACCCCTGTACCACCAATAAGAAAAATCATCAATAAGTCATGGGCAAAAAGTAACGTTGAGAAAGCTAACCTATTTACAGAACACTTGGTTTTCGTATTTCAAATAATGGACAATAAAGCAGACCAAGGCAGAAAAGTTTGTCTATTCCGTCGCCTATCAAAGCCTTATTACCAAAAGGAATTGCGGAAGAAATTAAGTTTGTAAACCTAAGAAAGTCGCCTGGAATTGATCTTATAATAGCTAAAATGATGAAGGAATCGCCTAGAAAAGGAATGGATAATGATGCTAACTATTTATAACGCAGATACTGGCCAAATTTCATCAGTAAACCAGGAAAACAACCAATAGATGTCTTCTCTTACAGATGCATAAGTTTACTGTAGGTAATCTCAAAATTACTTGGAAGACTAGTGCTTTTTAGACTAAATGTAGACTTGCCTCCAGAGCACCAGTTTGACTTTCGTCAGAAACACTCCACAGTGCAACAAGTTTACCGAATTATACAAACCTTAAATAAAGCATTTGAAAATAAAAAATACTATAAGTGAAGTCTTTCTTAATATTAGTCAGGCTTTTGATAAAGTCTGGAACCCTGGACTAAACTGGTTTATAAACTCAAGCATATTCTTCCATCAGCTTATTTCATTTCTCTAAGATCGTACTTGAACGAAAAACTTTTCAAGCTAAAGAAAATGAGGAGAAATCCGATTACTTTCTAATTAGTTTTCGAGTGCCACAAGGCAGTATGCTTGGTCCGATGTTTTGTACACATCAGATCTATCGGTGGCACATGCGATAACAGGGACACTTGCCGATGATATGACTATTTTAACCTGGCACAAAGATCTTTAAATAGCCTCAAACATTAAAAAATAACCTAAACGACCTCCAACAGTAACTACAAAAGTAGAAAATAAAAATAAATGAGAACATATCTGCGCACATCACAAAAAAGAAAAAGTTATTTAACCTACCTGGGCATATGGACTAGAACTATGCGGATGTGCCCCTAAATCAAATATCGAAATCATTCAAAGATGCCAATCCAAGATAGGTGCTCCCTGGTATGTAACAAACCATTCACTACATACAGATCTACATGCTCTAACAGTACAAGAAGCTATCCGTAAAAAGGCCATCACACATCATGATGTTATAGAAAACCATCCCAACCCGCTAATGGAACAACTTATGGAACCAGTAATCGACAAAAGACTTAAAAAGCTGCGACCAAGTGAACTACTTTGAGTTAATGTGCTTTTAAGTTTATTTAAGTTTATCTAGTTGAAATTGCTGGATATCCACATGATCGTGTCATTTTGTCGCTAATATATGTTAGTGATTGTCAGTTTTTAGTTATTTTGTTTTCTTTAAATTGATAATACGCTGAAAACAGTTTATTATGCGATAAGTTTTAAATAACAAATTGAATTATTTAGTAGCTTTCGGCATTTTATCAGATACGTGTACAAGGTACGAAGGCGCGCACTTAAATTATTTATGGTCAATTAGCTGTGTGTTAAAACTTGTACCATTTAACCCAACACACTGCCATGTTATCAGTTCAACATTAAACGATTATATACGGAAAGCAAACCTATTATCCCGACATTCCATTTAAAAACATGAACTCGAATTAATTTTATCTTGCAAAAATGGCCGCTCGTGGCGCACGCGAGCGTAATCTTTGCGCTAATAAAAATTAGCGGCGGCCGCTCGCAGCATAATTAATGTAAATTAGATTGAGGTTATGACATGCACATGTGCAGCGAATTTACGTGCATGGAGAACGCTCGGCGATCCCAGATTAAAGTTTCAGTTAATTCTGTCGGCAGCCACTAAAAAAGCAGCCAGCGCGATGTAACAAATGCTAATGTTTGTTTAAGTGACAGTAAATTTATTAGCGACAGTCCGCTGGAGCTTGCGTAAGCCGCGTTAACATAAAATGGCAATTTGTTACTCCGTTTTTGTTTTGATGAGCTGTCTTAAGAATAGCACCCGGGGCCTTGGTGGCAGCCGCGCGTCGAGGGCTAACCGAAGTGTATTCGAAACTAGTTAAAAATTTTAAACAAGTGCTAACAACATTAAGCTACATGAATATCGTCATACTGTGCTTTAGGAACACAGCAAAGAGACGACACTTGGTGGTGGATCAGAAGTAATTTCGTAAGAAGTCAGTGGAAGAAAATTATCGGACGTAAATACACTTCATATATAATAACAAGAAATATGTAGCTAAAATACATGCTAAATATATAAAAACAAAAAAATGGTATAGTAATGACCACAAAACAAAAAAGTTCTGAAATAATAATGTGCACAGCATTGTTACAAAGTTACAAAGAAATTTTGAAATTATCTGTGGATACAAAAATAGTAGTAGTAATAGTATTGTTTGCCATTTCTTTGTAGAACGTTGGAAAATTATATATTACTTCCATCCTTTGTTATCTGCCGCCAGCGATCTTAGATCTTTTTTTTTGATAGCTTCTCTTTTGTTCTCCTTGCGGATTTCATTCCAGGATTCTCCTACATACTTCTATTCTTTCTTTTCTTAAGATATATTCTAACTATCCATACTTTCTTCTTCCAATTCCCTCTGGAGAGGCAGGCGTGTAAATAGCCGCTCTCGTGGATGCGGTGTTGGATACGATACCGATGCGGCTCGTAAGGACCAAAAATGGAGAGGCAGGCGTGTAAATAGCCGCTCTCGTGGTGCGGTGTGGAAACGTAGTTCGGCCCGTAGTGGAAGGTCAGCCGATAAGGCCAAATCGTCCCTTAAACGGCCGTCGCGTTAGCGGATGGGGGCGGCTACCGATATCAACCAAAGAATTGCCAAATCGCTCACCTGAATCGGCTTCGGCTTCGGCTTCGTCGGCGATTCCAAGGTGGCCACCTCTGCGTTGCGGATCTGGTATCTTCGGGATGTTGAGACACGACCAAATTGGCCGAGCTGCGATGCGTGAATATTTGCGGGGATGCGAATATGAATTTATGCGGACTAAGGCACGACCGAACTGGCCGCGCTGCGGGGCATGAATGCTTGCGGGGCAAAAGCCCATGCCGTTTGTGTGTGCGACGGCAAAACGTAGCTGATATCAAAAGGTCCGCATGCCGCCGCGATATAAAGCGGTTCAAGGGCGAAAAGGCCGCCACACCATACTCCCCGCCTTGAAAGGTCCTGAGCTTTCCAAAAAATTACTACTTTATCAAGGAGCTATTAACAGCGGTTTGAAACAATATTGTCATTAAATTCCTGAAATTAACTGTTATATTTCAGGTGCGTTAAATTGCGGTTAGATTTATATCGTAACAAACTATATATAAATTCCCTATTAATACACTATCTATATATACATGAATCAGCTAAAATATTGTTTATTGGGTTGGTAAAGGATATAGCTTGGTGACAGGACGTTTGTATGTACCTGACCCGGTTTTACTGAAGCTACGCGGATTACACCATCCGATCCGGGAAAAGTCTCTGTTATAACGCCTAGTGGCCAAGTTAAAGGAGGTACATTATCTTGACCCAAGAGAACAACAGTACCGATCTCTATTGGGCGATCGGGTGATCCCCACTTCTGTCGAACTTGCAGCGTGTGCAAGTATTCAACTCGCCATTTTTCCAATAAGACAATACAAGCTGATCTAAAAGCCTTTTGCGGTTTGTTAAGTTCAAGCTTTCTTCTGTCAATTCAGAAGAAGGTAAATACTTGAGGGGACTGGACATTAAAAAATGCGCTGGAGTGAGCACATCCGGATGCGGATCTGATGATAAAACACTAAGTGGTCGAGAATTTACAATACCTTCCACTTGTACTAGCACGGTCAAAAGTTCCTCATAAGTGAGCAACTGCTTGCCCATGACTCGATACAAGTGTGTCTTAACGGTTTTAATGTTAGATTCCCAAATGCCTTCGAAGTGAGGGGCGCGTGGCGGAATCATTGTCCACTCAATGCTTGTCTTTGATATCAGATTGGACAGTGGAGTTTAACAAAAAAGAATAAATTTCGCCGAGCTGTGCCTTAGCTCCGACAAAATTGGTGCCATTGTCTGAGTATATAACAGACACTGGACCGCGGCGGGAAATAAACCCTTTGAAGGCGGAAAGAAACGCATCGGATGTAAGTTCCGACACAAGTTCGATATGTATGGCTTTAGTAACCATACAGACAAACAAACATATGTAAACTTTCTGAGTGCGTTGACCCCTACGGCGAGTAGGTATATAAGCGACAGGTAAATTATCGTGTATTTTAGCAATACGATTGCTGACAAAAATAGACCACCTATGTGGCGATGAGTGGATCCACGAAAGCGCTATCGTAGAATCCGAGAAGGCGTAAACACCTGTAATAGGTAGACGAGCGGAAAGTTTATCGCGGACCACGCGAACAAGCTTGGACAGCAGCAAAGCGGCGACCAAAATGGAGAGGCAGGCGTGTAAATAGCCGCTCTCGTGGATGCGGTGTTGGATACGATACCGATGCGGCTCGTAAGGACCAAAAATGGAGAGGCAGGCGTGTAAATAGCCGCTCTTGTGGTGCGGTGTGGAAACGTAGTTCGGCCCGTAGTGGAAGGTCAGTCGATAAGGCCAAATCGTCCCTTAAACGGCCGTCGCGTTAGCGGATGGGGGCGGCTACCGATATCAACCAAAGAATTGCCAAATCGCTCACCTGAATCGGCTTCGGCTTCGGCTTCGTCGGCGATTCCAAGGTGGCCACCTCTGCGTTGCGGATCTGGTATCTTCGGGATGTTGAGACACGACCAAATTGGCCGAGCTGCGATGCGTGAATATTTGCGGGGATGCGAAATGCGAATTTATGCGGACTAAGACACGACCGTAGTGGCCGCGCTGCGGGGCGTGAATATGAATGTATGCGGGGATGCGAATATGAATTTATGCGGACTAAGGCACGACCGAACTGGCCGCGCTGCGGGGCATGAATGCTTGCGGGGCAAAAGCCCATGCCGTTTGTGTGTGCGACGGCAAAACGTAGCTGATATCAAAAGGTCCGCATGCCGCCGCGATATAAAGCGGTTCAAGGGCGAAAAGGCCGCCACACCACTCTCCTTCACATTATTTTGTCCCGTTCTTTCCCAAAACTCATTATCTGTTTGGCCTTTCAGTATTTTACTTGTGTTTTATCATATTCGTGACCAACCGCGTTTTCCAACCATAAAACGGCACTGTTTTAACTATACAATTGAATACATTTATTTTAGTTTTAGTTGAAATGATATTTGCCTTTAAGACAGCTGTATAAACACATTCCAACTTATAACCGGCCTCCTTTGTTTCCGCAGTCACAACATTTGCCAGGTATATGAATTTATTACCACTTATTATTTCACTTTCGAAAATTAGTTCTCCTTGGTGCTTCTACATGTGTGCACATTGGTTTAGTCTTCTTTATGTTTGTATTTAGTCCCGTCTTCTTTGCCTTTTTTTGTACACCACTAATTTTTTCTTGTGATTGTTTGGCGCGCTGAAATGTGAAAAGAGACATAAGTCAGCCGCACAGTCAAAACCTTCCATACACCACTGGTTCCTCTATTGTATTTTGAAATTTTGATGCGGCTAATTTGTGCTTTTTCCTTTTTATTTTAAATTGGCGCTTTGCCCGCTCTGCTGTTTGAAAATGCATACATTATAGGGTAAAATAACTTTTAAATTAGTCTTACGATGTTTGACTTGCGTGCAGCCCGCACCTGCGTTATCACACGACACAGGTGTGAAAGTTGACATGTTCCTTTGCTTCGCGTAGTTAATACCGCATTCGACTATTAAACATTCAAGTGTAACCATCCGCCCGTTCTGTACGGGATCTACCATTTCGCTTTCTAAGAGCCGCTCCCAGGTCTTTCTATTTACCCTTTCCATTACCCCTAAAGCAACAGGTGTGTATTGTACCTTTTTTCAATCAGCAGGTCTGTTTGTGAGGAACTGGGGGGTACCATTAAGGAAATCTTGTGCCTGGAGGCGAGGAAGATCGAGAAAAGCGTTATTGCCCTATCCTGGCGGTATATTCGTAGCCCGGCCATCTACAGCAGCATTATTGCACGGCCTTTTCTCCAGCCGTCTGTACCAGGCCTGCTCGACTAGCCGACGATGACGCCGATGACGTTAAGCTAAACCGTAGCGTTAAGTTAGTGTAAATTAGATTAAGTTAGGGATAGTATGCTCTAGTTTCCATAAATACAAGTGGTCGTTATGATTTCGTTCGCCTTTTCTCGATCTATTTTTTAACGTATTTATCTCCTTTTGCAACCAACGCCTATTACGCGTTTCTTACGAACGCGTGTACATTTTTTGGTTTATCCAAGCCGGGTTTCTGGTGGGTACAGCTTTATTTAAAACTTCACCTAATACTACGAAGAACAATAAAGACAATAGTATACAACCTTGGCGTACTCCCATGTGTTATTGACACTTTTGTGGTAGCATCCCGCCGTGGTTTACTCTGCACGAATAACTATTGTACCCTTTCTTGATAAAGAAAATTATTTTTGATTTTTAAGACAACCCTACATATACTACCTTATCAAGAAAACAAAGGTCCTCTTAAAATCCACAAAAACCAGGTCCAATTGCCACTGAAAATATGTAAATTGCTATATGATGTTTCACTAGCGTATTTTTTTGGTTTATATCTTTATTTATTTCCAACAGCACCCTGTTCAAAATAATGATGTAGAATATCTTGTTTGTAGCACTTAGTAAAGTAAGTCCTTAACAATTTGCACATTACCCCTTTTTTCCAATCGTTTGATCAATGCCAGATGCTTTTCTTCTATTTGTTTATCGATAGCTTTTCTTTTTTATTATTTCCTAGTTTTCCCTTCTTTAGTCAACTGTGCTTTTCTTTATTTTTGTAAAAAACTTTGTATAGTTTTTATCTATTCTTATCCTTCATGATCGTCTTTGTCTTCTTCTTACCTATCAATTTTCTTACATTTGCATACAGTTCTTTCAAATTCTCTTTATTGGCTGTATTTTGCGCCATTTCCTCTATACATTTCACGTATTTCTGCTTCTATTTCTTGCACGTTTTCTTAACTTTTTGCTTTTTTAAATTCTTTTCATAAAAGCTTATTCTGCTCATTATTTTTGGAATTTGGTCTCTTTCTCTTTGACTATTTATTTTATTATATTAATTTCTAATAGGTCTATAAATAAGTTCTCAGCTTTAGATTTCACAGGACGCAAATTACCGTTTAGATGTAACGTATTAGTCCGCCCTCTTGCGGGTTTCAAGCAATGACAATTGGTCCTTTGAAACATCATGCGATTTGGCGTTTGATGCACATAACCTCAATAATCAGCTGTGTTCACGATGGCAATCACAATAGAGCATATTCGATTTTCTATCCATTTCGCGTTTCATCTTAAGAAAAATGCTGCTGAAGCCACCGAAATGATTTGTGCTGCATATGGTGAGAATGCTGTATGTCATGCAACGTGAAAAAAGTGGTACCAAAGATTTCGCGGAGGAGAGTTTAGTCTTGAAGATCAACCACGCGTTGGACGCCCTCAAAAATTTGACACGGATGAGCTGCAGACATTGCTGGATCAAAACAATGCGCAAACTGAAAAAGAGCTTGCAGAACAGCTTAGCGTCACTCAGCCAGCCATTTCCGTACGTTTGCATGTGAAGGGTAAGATACAAAAGGAAGGCAGATGAGTTCCGCATAAACTGTTCGAAGACAACAAAAATCGACGGCGTAACACCGCACTCCCTTTGCTTTCAAGGAACCGAAAAAAGGATTTTCTGCATAAAATTATTACGGGCGATCAAAAATGGAACTTGTACGACAATCCCAAACGCACAAAATTATGGGTAGACCCTGGCAAACCTTTGACATCGACTTCAAAGCCCAATATCCACGCCAAAAAGTATTTTCTCTGTATCTGGTGGGACTGGAAAGGTGTGCTGTACTATGAACTCTTGAAACCAGGTGAAACAACTACGCTATCAACAGCAACTCATCAATTTGAGCGACGCAATCGACGAAAATAGGCCATTTACTAGACAAGGAAGTCGCAAAGTCATCCTGCTCCATGATAATACCCGACCACATGTTGCGAATGCGACGCAAGAACACATCTTCGTGTTAGTCTGGGAACTTCTTCCACATGCGGCGTATAGCCCAGACATGGCCCCTTCCGATTATCATTTATTCCGGTCGTTACAGCATCACTTGGCTGATACGCACTTCAAAACAGAAGAAAAAGTCTGAAAATGCATCGATAACTTTATCGTCTCGAAGCCGGTGAGCTGCTATCACCAGGGAATTCGCAAGCTACCCGAAAGATGGCAGAAGGCCATCGATGCCAACAGAGAATACTTTGATACTTAAGCTTTTTTTGTTTGTTTTTAAATAAAACCTTAATTTTGCAGAACAAAGCTGAGAATTTATTTATACACCTAATAAGTGCCCTCACTCATCCATTTTTTCTTTGAGTCGAGTATATGCTTTATAACTTTCAGGCAAGCCTTAGTGAAGGCACTTCTACATTATTTGTATACATCTTTTCTTTCTCGATTATCGTCAATTTTTTCTGCATTTTGTTTAGGGATGAATTTAATTTTTTTATCGGCATTTTAAGTTGCTTCTATGTTACAGTACCACCTAGCATTTTTATTACAATTACATTTTCTCTTTTTACTTCCTATAATAATAAATAGTGATCCGTATCCATATACGCACCCCTCCTGTTTCAAATATTTATCAGTTTACAACTTCGTATTTCATTTATACATAGCTAATCGATTTAATTTTACAACTTTTAGATAGGAGAAACCCATAAAACTTTGAGGATAGTCTTGTGTTTGAATAACGTACTCTCTATCTTTAACTCATGCGTGTCAAAAAATTTTATTAGATCAGCATTTTCGTTTCTTTCTCCGATCCCTTGTTTTCCATAACACTTTTTAAATCTTCATTTTCTAATCCTACCTTAGCATTTAGATTACTCATAGCAATCCTAGTTTCAACTTTTTGTATTGAGGTTATGGCTTTATTTAACAAGCTATTGAAGTTTTTTTGTGTATATTTTTATCAAACGTGTAAAAAGTAGAACACTGGAATATCAAGTATGAAGAAGTGCAAATGTTTCAAATAAAATATTCGAGTCAAAGAGAAAAATCCACGTCCAAGAAGTGGTGGGAAAGTTTAAGATGTCACGAATATCCAAAGGCAATATTAAATTAATATTATTATATCCAAGATATACTACAACACAACTATATATGTTAGAAGTTTGTTTTAGCTACATTTATATTACACAAGTAGCCTCTGTTTTTTTTCTTCACAAATACCGGACCTCTTGGTAACATTTTACATCACACTAGCCAGTGTGTTTTCGTCTATGTTTTGAGTTTCTGCATGAATGTTCTCCTTAAGCTATTGAACATGACGGGGTTTACTGGTATAAGCACAATCCTTTTATTAATCCAAATTATTCTTTTGCCAATAATATCTCTTAAAAGTTGCATAGATTTTTTTGTTGTATGAGCAGTTGCTCCATCTTGTTGCCACCATAAGTTAGGCATGTGTAATAGCTGGACGAATAAAGGTTTCTAACATTTCTTTGTAGTGAACTCTGATAACTGTGATATCATTAATAAGGTTCAATTAAATGTTCTGATGTTACCCCATACCAAACAGTAACTTTGAGAGGATTCAGTTTACGTCGATGTGTGACTCTTGGATTTTCGGTGTTCCAAAATCGAGTGTTTTGTTTATTCACAAGCCCATTAAGAAGAAAATGGGATTTTGATTAAATTTGTTATCAGCTCTGCATTGTAAAAAAGTTCGCTAAAAACCACCGAAACATAAAGTTTGATAAAGCTTGAGTTACTTTCTTGGGCATTTGACCAAACTTCCGGAGAATAACATCTCCCATCTTCTTTTATCTGGGAAGACAGATTTTAAAGATGGATAAGCCTGTAACAGTTAAATTTAGAAAAATAATTAGTATAAACGTATACATAAACATTAGGACATTTTCATTTCGAATCAGTTCATATTTTGTAATTGCTTCATAAATTTTTTTGATTTTTTGCGTTTAAAAAAGAAAGAAAGAGGGAGTGTATGTAATTTGAATAATTTACCCTTCATAATGAAAACAGGCCACAGCAAATCAATTTATTTTAGTACATCGTCTTCCAAAGTTGTAGGATCCTGAAAAATAAAATATAAACATTAATTAAAAAATAAAAATCTGTTGTGGTGAATACAATCATAAATAAATATTATTTAAAAAAATGTTTAATTGGCGTATAATGTTAAAAAAGATAAGTAAAGAGAAAAGCTAAATTAGTATAAAGTACTTAAAATTAACATGCAGCGTTGATTCTTTGCAAAGAATCACAAGATTCACTATACAGTTCCTTTTGCGCTGCTTAGGAAGACGGAATTCTTCTAGACATTGATTAGCGTAAGATGGGCTAGTGTTTTTACTTTGCAATTTTCTTTAAAGAAAAGCAATATTTGAAAGCCTGTGGATTCACCTTATTTTCCAGGCGTTTCGTACATTATGTCCAATTACGGTCGATGCATCATTGCACAAGTATATGATATTCTTTAAATGAGGCTAATGTTCAATCATGATTTGTTTCGTCGAAATGCCTTGCTTGTCCCGATTGTTTATTTTAGCTCTTTGGGTTAGCCGGGTTAGCCTTAGAAGTTCTTGGACTTTTTTCTTGTCAAGCTTCGGTTCTTTAAAATCGTGTAGTAGAATTTGCTTCTTATAGTTATGAGATTCTCTTGTTTCACTTAGTGGTAACGCAGGTTTTTCTGCAATGCAACCATAAGAGCCTTTAATTTGCTGATGGTTCTGTGCTGGAAAGTCATCTGGATTATCATTTTGTAGTGTCGTTTATCTAGAACGTAAACTTTAATTTAAAGTTGATCGTTGCTTAGTTTTTGTTTCTTGATTACGTTACCTCACTACATCATATATCCTGTATATTTAGCGAATGGTAGAACAATAAAGAAGTACAAGGTTGCCCAGTAGCAAGCTTTGTAACAAATAGATTATATCCGATATGTGTTTTAGAATCTCATACATACATGCTAAAACTTAAACTAGAACTAACATAAAACATGCAAATCAGAATCTGGTAGGCAGATGGTTGGGTAGGTATCGTTTCAACCTTCTGTTGACTATAGGCTGACTTAGAAGGTTAACTGCTAGGTTATTGATATGAGCACGTAATCGAACACTATACTGCTGACTGGAATATCGTATTTCTTTTTTAACCGAAGGGATTTGGAGGTCCCTTCTGATGGCTACATTGAACACAAACCAAGCTGCGTTCACTATTATTCTCAACATTTTCACTTGGAAACGCTCAAGTATCTCTATATTGGATGTAGATGCTGCGTCCCAGAGCTGGATCCCGTATGAACAAATTGACTTTAGTACAACTTTGTAAAGCAACAACTTGTTTTCGGTGGTAAGTTTAGAGGTACGTCCAATAGATCGTGTAAAGAGTCAGTCCAAGCTGTTTATGCTTGGTAAAAATGTGTTTTCTCCAAGTGAGCCTCCTATCGATATACAGCTCCAGGTAGTTGGCTTCTTCTTGTTGAGGCAACTGTTGATTATTCAATTGGATAAGGAGGCAGGTTTCCCTTTGTGGGGTAAACTTCACATCCACATGGTTGTATATGTCCAAAAATACTGCAGAGTAGTATTGTCTTTTTTCATGGCTTTCAGCAATTTCTTGTACAACGCGATGGATTTGTTGAACAGTGAGTGCATCTGCCTAAACCCAAATTGGTGATCAGGAATTGATTCGATTTTTTTAATAATTGGTAGTAGTAGGTTTAGTAGTAATTTTTCAAAGATTTTGGAAGCTATAGCCAAGAGGCTAATGGGACGATAGCATTTTAAATCATCGGGTGACTTCCCAGGTTTTAAAATGAGAATGATCTGTGCTACTTTTCACTGTGTCGGGTAGTACCCAACTTGCAAAATAGCGTAGTTGTAGGGTTGTGCGATAGGTAGTTCCTTGAGCATTTTGCCTGTTAGCAGATCGTATCCCGGTGCTTTTTCTGAGTGTAGTGTTGCAATAACTCTTTGCACGCGAGTTTAAAGAGTCATGTTAAAACGGCGCTTCTAGAATTTAGATTGGAAAACCTTTGTTAGGTGTTCTGCAAATGGTCGCGTTTTTTCTGATTTGGTTCTTGCCCAGTTTCCCTGGGGTGATTTAATAGCTCAGTTGGTATTGGCAACGTTGGTGTTAGCACAAGAAGTTGATGTTCCACATTCTAATTTCCTTGTACCAGGTGTACCCGAAAGTCTTTACCGGTTTTTTCCAATAGGTGTCGCTAGACTTAATATACAATATTATGATTTGACACGTGTTCATTTTATTCTACAGACATCAAGCTTCAATATCGTAGGTTATATTTTGTAAAAGTATTACCGTCATATATTTATTCCTATTCAAAATTGTCAAGTTATGTGCCTGAAAACGTGCATTTGCGGGGCATGCATTACTTTTTTTATTTAATCAAAAGAAAAAGCCGCCGAAAGGCATCGTTTGCTAGTTGAAACATACGGCGAGCATACTCCAACCATAAAAACATGTGAGGAGTGGTTTCGACAATTCAAAAGTGGTGTTTTCGATGTGCAAGGCAAAGAATGTTCTGGCAGACCGAGAAAGTTTGAAGATGCGAAACTACAGGAGTTATTAGATGAAGACCCAACACATACTAAAAAACAATTGGCAGAAGCGTTAAATGTGGCCCAAGAAACTATTAGCGACCGATTATGATCGTCGGGAAAAATCCAAAAGATGGGAAGATGAGTGCCACATCAATTGAATGGCAGGCAAACGGAAAAAAAATCGCTTGTAAAATGCTGCTTCAAAGGTTTGATCGAAAGTCATTTCTGCATCCTATAGTGACAGATGATGAAAAGTGGATTTCTTTCGAAAATCCTAAGCGCAAAAAATTATAGTTACCACTTGGAGAAGCTGGCCCATCAACCGCTTTGGCAGGAAAACGATGCTCTGTGTTTGGTGGGACCAGAGTGGCATGGTGTATTATGAACTGTTGAAACCTGGTGAAACAGTTAACAGTGATCGCTACCGACAACAAATGATCAACTTGAACCACGTATTGATCGAAAAACGTCCAGAGTAGCACTTTGTCAATTTCGAAGAAGTTAAAAATGGCTCGATGAATGGTTTCGCTCAAAGGAAAAACAATTTTTTTGGAATGAAATTTATAAATTGCCTGAAAGATGGGCCAGATGTGCAGAATTAAATGGTCAATATTTTGAATAATAAATTTTTTGCTGTTTGCTTCAGCAAGTAACTGGGTTATAGTGAATTGAGTCACTTTCTCTCTAGGATGACTCCGAAGCCACTTATAAATTGCCGCATCGTAGAAAATTTGAAATGGTTTGAAGACGGCTACGTCTAGAAACTGGAGTCGATGTGTGGTGTAACCAGGAAGTTGCAAGATTAACACTCCGTTTTCTCTAGCAAACTTAATGACCTCTAAGTTCCTCGAATGGACTGAATGTCCATCCAACAGAAGCAATGCTTTTTGTTCTTTGGGAGGTTTTACATTTTGAATAAAATGCTTCGACCACATTGTAGTTTACTTTTTATGTAACCTGACTCTAGAATGATATAGGCAACCGAAGTGTGGTGCGATTTGGGAAGCTTTCTGATTTTTCTCTTCCGTTCTTTCCTAACCTACAAATACAACGAGTCATATAGTTATATAAAGTAATACAATTTCAATTTTAATAATAACTATGCATACATACCTGCTAATTGACTACAAAATATGGACAAAAACTATATCCACTAGGGTGATTTTATTCAATTAAATATTTTACCAGTTTTAACACCAGAAATTAACAGAAAGCAACCGACATAAGGAACTACGCGCCATAGTTTATAGTAACATCACTAAATGTCGCGCCAAGACATAATTTCATTTTAATCTACATTTTGATTACTTTTCCGATATTATAAAAGTTCGAAAAAAAAATTAAATAAGTTGATTTTTGCTTGTTTGTATTTAACTTATAAACGTAACCAATTCATTCTTCTTATTACACTTCTGACTATTACATCGCAATTGAAATAACTGATATGATAGCAATATCAAACTTTACTATGGGATTCTTTTTAAACAAATACAAATACTGTTGAAATCGGATTGCTTTAGAACATAAAATAAGTTTTATCACTATGATGGTGCAACACTATAGGAAAAAAAATTGCAAAGAAAGGCGAAGCAGGCATATATGTACATCCTAACCGATAGTTAGAAACAAATTAATTTCTATCGTTACTTTTATTGCCCGGCACTCCCCGATTCAAAAGGAATTTTTAAAATCATTTGTTTATATTGCATACCTTAATACAAAACATTCAAATATTTACCTGAACTAAATGGTTGTTTTCAAGATCTTAAAAATTACCTATAATATTAGTGAAGTGTTTGAAATTTCGATAATAAAAGCTATTCGATAAAATCACTGTTGGAAAGTTTAATTAATATTACCGATATGTTTTGTCCAGCAGCTTTATCTGTTGGACCAATTGAACCTTATAGGAGTACATATATAAATCCTTTTGTAATAATCGTAGTAATGGTTTTAAAATTCCAAGATCTTGAGAACGTATTTTAGTTGAAGTTTCTGCTTTTAATGTTTAATGCTTTTCTGTACTCTTCCCCTGCATTCTAACGTACGTACAGTACGTAGTCTGCCGCTTCGTGGCGAGTCACCTACAAACCCCTGTGGCTTAAAACTACTAGTTAGTTTCAGTAGTTGGATTTTTAACTTAAAAATGGAGCGTAAAACGCGTTGTGTGAGAACGATATGTCCTTGGTTTTCAAAGTAACAATTTTGATCTTTTCGTTTGAGATAACTTTTTCCATCATTCATTTCCAAAGCCTACACTTTCAAAATCTGAAAAAACAAAATTATAAATTCGCTACTAATTTCTGGACTACTCAGTATAATAGTACGATGCAACAAAAGATCACTAGTTAATATTTACAAAACAAATATAAGGTGTGCTAGAACTATATCATCAGGTTTTGGTTAGATACAATTGGTGTTTTCTATTTCTCGAAATATCTTCACAACAGCAAAAATATTAGATCATTGTATTTTTGTAAAAATCTGGCAAAGAAACCGTCGAATTATGGAAGAAAGAGGTGACTACAGATGGTAACATCGAAAGAGTTGAGAAACACATCAGTGAGAAATGCTTTAAAAGAGTGCGAAATCAAGAAATCATCAATTTATCGATCGTCAAATAAAAGGCACAATTTTCGTTTACAAAATACAGATCTATCAGCCATTGAGTGAAAATCGATTTCAGTTCACCTTTCGGTTAACATAAATAAAAAAGGTATGTGGTTCTCTGACGAGTTAGAATGTTTTGTGAAAATTCAGAATTATTAGATATTGGATTCACAAAACCGGAAGTTACTGCAGTGCGTCCCCTACACTCAAAGCGCATAACTGTTTTGTGTGCAATAAAATACTATGGTATAGGACCGTATTTCTTGACCGACATAATAGCAAATCAAATCTATAAAAATAAAATTGTAGATCCTTTTTACAACACAAGTTAAACTTTACAAAAGCGTGAATTCTGGTTTAGCAGATGGCACAGAGTTCATCGAACTCAAGGTAATATGGATGCTATCTCAAAAACATTCTGTTCGAATATCACGGCTTTCGATGCAAAGACAAAAACAGGATGCGGCAATAATTAGCCAGCATATTCTCCGGATTTATGCTTTATGAGGTCTAACCAAGGATATCGTGTACAATCCCATTCGAAGATCTCCAGAAAACCTCGATGTTTTCAAAGAAAGTATCAGCGAAAGAAGTGTCGATTTCAGAAAACTCAAGGCACAAAATCCAGCAATTATTAATAAATAGTATCAGCTTCAAAATCGTCGATTATATACTTGGCGATCCTCTGCTGATACTCCAAATCACCTAATTCGAAGCCAGACAGATGATATAGTAAACAAGCAATTCCGCAAAGCTTTTAAGACAGTGAAAACTACAACCCAGTAGTTGCCAATATCAGAATAAAATTATGAAGAACACAAAAACCGTGTAGTAAAAAATTAAACATAAGCAAAATTAAAATTACTGGCGTGTGTGAGAAAGTAATAGAGACAATTAATAAATATAAAAGGTAAATGGGCAATTGTTCGATTTGTTTTCACAAATATCTGTAATAATAATTAAGAACAGAAAAGAAACAAAAACGTAATGATTGGATGATTAATCAGATACTTAAAATATAAAATAATAAATTAAATAACAACTGTGCGTACTGGACTACATAAGGAAATCAAAAAATATTTATAACTAGTTAAAAGAAAATGCAAAATTATGGAACATTTAGAAAAATTACATGATGGACGCAATTTGCATCAGTTAGAGAACTACGTGGTAAAATATATTACAACGGAAGCAGCATAACGAGAAATACAAAAGGTGAAACTCTTACGTCGATAGAAAACAAGCTAAATGAATAGAAGGATTATATAGAAAATCTTTGTGAAGGCGAGAGAGATAACACTCCAGTAATAGATGTTAAGAATATATCAGATAACAGAAAGATAAAATTGTGTAAGCAATAAAACCATCAAAAAGCTCTATCTGAGGTACCTATAGAAATAATTAGACTGATAGTGGACAAAAACGTCATATTTTTAAGGGATTTATTTAACCCCATCTACCAAACTGGCATAATCACAAAAGATTGGTTACATTTTTAAAAAAACTGACTGCTACCCAATTGGATAAAGCTGACATTTGTATAATAACCAATCTGTACTAGACCTAAAAGGTCAGTGGGGTAGATGGGCGTAATACTACGAAGATATTAGACGCGAAGTGAAATGGGAGTGTGTGTTATCTCTTCTGCTTTTTAATCTTTATTTGGAGAAAATATTTAGGCGTAATTTTTACATCGAAATAGATTAAACAATTACCTAAACGAAAATTTTGAAGGTACAAATACTGAGATATATATAAACATATTAAAAAATCAATTTAAAAAGCTGCTTTAGAAGCTCTAGGAACAGAAACGAAAAAAAAACTAAACCCAAAAACTATTAGATAAACGAGGAAATTAAAGAAGAAAAATCAATTACAAAAGAGACGTGTAGATAGCACGGCTAAATACCAAAGTAGATGAGGATCGAGAAAAATATATCAACCAGCAAGATAGAGTAAGAAACCTAATAAGAAAGGAAAAACAGCAAAAATGTAAATAAGTGAAAATATACTTAGGTGGAAGAAGAATATGGAAATCATGGATGTTATAAAAAATGTGAGAACAGAGCACAGGGAAAAGAGCAAACTATTTAGTATGCACATAAAGAAATGGAAGAGGTATTTCCAAGCGTTGCTAATAAAAGACAGAATTGAATATCATACACCCTACAAGCAAAAGAATTATGTAAGGACAGACGAACATATCAAAATAAAGAAAGGACAAATAAGGAAAGGCGTTAAAGAAATAAAAAGTATTAACGCAGCAGGACCAGGAAATATACAGGAGAATTAGTTAAAACAGAAACAACAAGACTATACAAAATGATTACTAAATTTAAAAATAAAGCCGTAAATGACAAAGACATACCGGATGAATGAAAATGGGTTATATAACACCGATGTATAAAAAAGAGGAAAGAAAGCGAGGCAAAATTATCGTGCAATTTCAGTAACTAATGTCTTTGGTAAAATATTTGGAACAGTAATAAAAAAACTAATAGAGCACATCAAGTCGAAGAACAATGTGGATTCCGGGCCTGAGTAGACAACCTATTTAGTCTAACTTTATTAATAAAGACGAAGCTAGATTCTGGAAGAGAACTACACCTAATGTTCCTAGACGTAGCAAAAGCATACGATAATGTACCCCAATCAAAGCTATGGGAAGCGTGAAAGACAGCGGCATCAATAAAACATTGGTTGGAGCTGTAAAACCTATATAAAGATTAAAAGCAAAAGCAAAAGCAGTAGGGGCGTAGCTGACCACAGCGTTTCAAATAACAAAGATTGAGAGAGGCTGATGTATTTCTCCAAAATTATTTAAAATATACATCGATAAACTACTAGAAAAATAGAGAACAAAATGTAAAGGAATGGGAATATCGAACGAAGAAAACTCCACACTTTATACGTTACAATTCGCGGACGACCAGGTTATCGTAGCGCAAGACAAAGAAGACTTAGAATATATGATATGAAAAGCCAAAGAAGAATGTATAAAATAGGCATTGACAATTAACATAAAAAATCAAAGTTTTTTGTATAAGGAAAAAAAATAACATAATAACTATGAAACAGGTGAAAATATAAAAGCGTGCTCAGAAGTGAAATACCTGAAAGCTACTATAGGTAAGCAAGGGCTATATAAAATAGAAGTTAAAGAAATAATTAAACAAGGACGACGAAAAATTGGCGCTCGTAATGAAATTCTAAGGAACAAAAATATACGGAAGAATACGAAAAAACGTATATATAAATCAATAGTCTAGAGTATAGTATTCTATGGAGCAGAAGTATGGCAGTTAAGCGGAAGATACAAGGTACGGTTTAAAGCACTAGAAATAGATTATTGGAGAAGAGCAGCAGGAATATCCAGGTTAGAAAGGAAAAGGAACGACTACGTAAAAGAAGTAATGGGAATTAATAACGACCTAGAAGAAAAAATAGAAAAACGCCAATTATTATGGTATGGACACGTAAATAGGATGAAAAATGATCGAATATTAAAGAAAGTAATTAGGTGGGAATCGAAAGAAAGACGTGAAAGGGGTAGACCACGAAAAGGCTGGAAGGAAAATATGCAGCACTTACTACTAAAATGGAGTACACAACATGATACATAGCAAAATAGATAACAGTGGAAGGAGATACTGGGCGCCGGAAGACCCGGATAGAGGTCATAAAGCAGCAAAAATAGAAATCTAGAAAACTACACGAATGAAATACGTATAAATGAAGGAAGTATAACTTCAATAAGAGACGCAGATGACACAGCAGAATCAGAACAAGCCTTATAGGAAATGTTGAACCTGGTTTCCACCTTTTCCACTAGAAAGACAAAATTAATAATTAATTCAATAGAATTCCCAAAGAGGCCCTATTATAATAACCAGATAATAGAAAATGCATCTAAGTATCGTCACTTAGAAGCTTGAGTGAATTACCAATGTGACTGTGAAAGCTTAGAGGAGATTAAAGTACCGGTACAAATGGTCCGGGCAGCATTTATGAAAATGAGAACAACATTATGGTGATATCAGATTCATTTAAACATACAAATTAGACTACTGAGACTATGTTCATCCTGTATTATTTTATTAACAAAATTAACAATAAAAAGGACCGAAGCTTTTAAAATGTGGACCTACAAAAAAAATACTTTGTATTCTATGGTTACATAGAATCAGCAATAAGAAAGTACTGAAAAAGATGCAAAAGGAACCAGAATACATTGAAGTTCGCCATCCAACGAGATGCAGACGTATATCCTGGTTGAAAAAGGTGAGGGAGTGGTACGGATAAATATCTACGCAGTTATTTAGAGCCGCCATCTTCCGCATCGTGATCGCAATAACTCTTCTCCGAAGAGTACGCATATAAAGAAATAGGAGACAAGGCACAAAATATTGACCACTTTTTGAAGAGGTTCAGAACGGTTACCAAGAGAACATTTTTATCTGGTCCAATCATTTGTTAATACACTGCAATTTATCCGGTTTCGATGACATTTGCAGTTTTATAAAAAAAATGTTAGAAACAGTGAAAGTTCCGCCATTTTTAATGTTTTGCGTTTACCTTCAATTTTGTGACGTTACGATGCGAGATTGCGCCTTACAATTAATTTTTTCTTGCCGCATTGCTAAAAAGGCGAGGCCGCATAGTCCGGGCGGCCGATGGAACCGCCATCCGGTAATAACCTATTACTGTATCAAAGATCAGTGCCTAAATTAGTTTTGATAATCGCCAATAAATCCAGCATCTCGGCCCATCGCGGCGGTCTGTTTGAGCTCGCGCGCGGGGCAAGGGGCGCGGGGCTCGCGCGGCGGTGCCTTTGTGAATCCTTATACGGTAACTAATTACCGCGGTTGCCGCCAACCGACACAATAAGAAGACAGCTCGACGAATGGCCTGTTCACATAGCGGCCGCCGAGGCCGAATTAAGCCCAAGAACGCCGCCTGCCCTTCGGCGCGCCGATCCCGCCGCCTCGCTGCTAATTGCCTCGAATCTGCAAGGGAGCTGCTGATCAGATAACTAATAACGCATTTGTCAATCTTCATTAGGCCGGTGCAGCGGCGAGGCGCGCCCGCTCCGATTCTGGGGCGAAAGCGCGAGGGAGTCGCTCGGAATCGGAGTCGATCAATTAAGCCCAGGTGAACGGTCCAGAACTTCTACAAGGTGTCGGCATTTGTTTCGAGCGATTCACTTATTGGGTGGGCAGAGGGCAGTCGCATCGATAAAAAACACCATCGAGAACACCTGAATGGCGTTGCTATGTAGGAAGCCATGTTAGGTGTGATTCTTTTGTTTCTGGGTGGCAAACAGAGACGGGATTACCGTAAACGGGGCGAAGGAGAAAAAGAAGGGGCGTCGTGGGTGTTTGACGTGCGTAATTGAGGATTGACGGGCAGCTCGGCCGCTGCACGCGGCCCCGGGCGATGCCGTTTTGGGTGTTTACGTCCTATTTGCTGCTAGACGGGTTCGCAGGACCATCAGTCATTTTGACAGACGAAATTTTGATTATGCAAAAAATCTTTTCATCAAACTTCTATCAAGAGAATTAGTCATAAAATGTATTTAAAAACTGAAGAACTATAGTTACATATTTCTATATAACTGTTGTTTAATTACTAATAATTAAGAAAGAGCTAATAATAGTAATCAATATTTCAAAGTACGAAAGATAATTTTGTTCTCTCAAAAACGTTATATTAGTCGATGTCGCCATCTATATGCAAGAAGCTTAACTTTCTAAGCTTTAGTATCCAACTAAGCTCACCAACTTTTCTAGAATTCTTTATCACTACTAAAATTTGAATGTTCAGTAATTTATACAAAGATAATTTTCTACTTTATAACATAAAATACTGTAAACGTTAGTAATATTAGAATAAGATAGCGTGTTACAATAATAACGAAAAAGTGAGACCAAAAAATTATAATACGCTTTATTTTTAAAATTACCTTTGTAATTATTTTTTGAATAATTAAATTTATTTAGTAGTTAATTTTATTTATTGTTAATAGCTAACAAAAACTGGTTAATCATTATTACTTTTTATTTATTTTTTCTAAATATTCGGGTTGTTTTTATCGTAACACAATAAAATTTTAAGAGTTATATCCACTAAGTTTTAGATCAATTGTAGGGTAAGTGGCAGTTAGATCGTTTTTAAATAAACTTAATTTTTTGTGTCTGTACACATTATTAAAGGAGGATAAGGAGTAAAAATGCTAACATATAGCATAAATCATTTACACAAACGAGATTCTAAGGGCCAAATATATGCGGTGTAACCGTAACCTATGCACTTCTATTTTAAAGAAGGGCGTATACAAAGTCTGAAGGTCACACTGAAGGAACAAGCGGAATTACCCCATAGTAACTTTATTTCACAAGAAACTAGCATTATCTTTGAAAGTTGTATATCCTAAGGGTAAAATAGTCTCGTATTCGAATTTTCGATCAGGAAAAACTAAAAAAGAAATAGAACCAAACGAAAAAGATTAGGAACAAGAAACACAAGAACTCTATTCAAATGCGGAAAATTGGAGACCATAAAATTTAAAATAGAAGAGAACAAAGCGTAGAACATCTCTATGACTATTTGGAAGAGCTAATAAAATAAACAAGAAGAGAATAAAATTTTATTATTTTAGGAAACTGGAACATAAGTATAGGGAAGATAAATAAAAAAAATTAGAAGAAAAATAAAAGAGGAGTTCGACTGATCGAATTTTGCGCACAGCATGACGTAGCCATTGCAAACACATTGCTTTAGCACCACGTACGAAAAAGATGCTCATGGAAGATGTCTGTTGACATAAGACTATACCAAATAGATTTTGACAGGGAAACAGGAGTTTAGAAACCAAATTAAAAATTGTAGAAGTTATCCAGGTGCCAATTGCGACAGCGACCACAACTTGGTTATAATAGCGTGTGATTTAAAATCTTGAAAAACTGAAATAGGAACAAGTCGGGATATAATAGAAAGAAGATGTGAGAAAGAAGCTTAAAGTAAAGCTGAAACAAAGAAATACTAGAGCAAATAATGTAACAAATAATATACATCAGTCGTTCAATAACATTAAAATAAAATTAATCTTATCTGCAGAAGGGTGATACTAAAAAATAAAATGAAATAAAAAAACGATAAATTATTAGATCGACTAGGGCACTAAAAGCAAATAAGAAATAGAATTAGTAGAGAATCAAATAGAGCAGTACATGCAAGGTAAACATCAAGAAGTGGAAGAATTATTTAAAGCCAGAAAGATAAAATCAGCCCACACGTGTGATGAAAACAGTATTTAGAACAACTGTACGGTGATGTAGATATAGACAAAGTCGAACAAGAAGAGGATGTGGGTACGGAGAATCCAATCGGAGTACGATAAAGCCATACAAGAACTTAAACAAAGCAATGGAAGTAAACGAATTGTCAGCGTAAATAATAAAAAACACCACTGGAACAACTCGCAAAAAAATACTTAACTAATAAATAGGATGTACAAAACAAGAATAGAGAGCACGACAGCCGCGACGGAAAGGTTTCGGCTTGCCAGACTAACGCGCGGCGGGCCCTGGGTTCGACTCCCAGGTCAAACATCGAGTGCTCTCCGGCCATCATACAAACACCTTTGGCGGTCGTAAAGTACATTCTCCTTCTTCTAACGGGTCAGACTAACCACCTGCCCGGGGTACGCCCAACATGGCTCATAGTACTACACGAAATGTGTAGTTAGAAACAGGCTAATAGCCTATATAAGAGTAGAAGAAGAAGAAGAAGAAAACAAGAATAACATCAGAAGATTTCTGGAAGAACATAATATTGCAATTACCAACAAAAAGGAAAACAGATAGTTTGATCTCATTTATATCTACAATGTTGACGAAAATCGTATATAAAAGAACAGAAATAGTAATAGAAGACTAGTTCACAGGCAGTCAGTTTGGCTCAAAAACGAGAGTAGCAAGTCTAGCCTTAAAAATTATAATCGAGAAAAAACATAAAAAAGATGAACCCACATTTATAGCTTTCGTTAACATGGAGAAAGCTTTTGATAAGATAAAATTTCTACGGAAAGTAGGAACTAAACACAGAGATAGAAGAATTATAAACTTTTTATACCACAGACAGAAGGTAGTAATACGACATGGAGATATTTAAAGAGAAACGTCAGTACAGCTTGGAGTCGGACCGGAAGGTGCGTTGTCGCTATTCTTCTTATTTAACTTCGATATAAAAAATACATTCAATAAAATCAAAAAATTAATAAACGCAGAAATAAATATATACGAGAAGAAAATAGATATTATACGGTATGCTAATTGTATAGCAATTATAACCGAAAGCGAACAATGTTTACAACAACTGTTGAATGGAATGGAGCTAAAGTATTTTTTGAAAGAAAATCAATTACCAACATTCAGTAAAATCCTTTGGACAGAAGAAAACAACTTATGTACATTTTCGTGGCGCTAGACGGGGTTGAAACTCGGAATTATGGTACTATAAAAATGTTAAAACTAAAATGGATTAACAGAACATCAAATAAGAAAAAGAAAGAAGGTTAATGATAGAAAAGAGATATGAAGAAAACATATGTTACGGCATTTGGGTCTACTACAAAAATAAAAATAGAAAGTATAATGGGAAGAATATACAAAGCAGACCAAATTATAATATGTACTGTTACGGCTAAAAGGGAACTGTATCGCAATTTTAATTTTAAACAAAGGAACTTCAAACAAAAGCCAAAGCTGAAACACTAACCTTTTTTGGAAGCGACGCTGTCCTGCATAAATCGGTTCCTGTGCTGTTGGTCCTGGGGATCCAGGAAGAGGAAATAAGGGTGTGGGTGAGAAGATAGGACAAGTTACCCCGATCTTCACAGGGGAGCCGATCGGAAGCGTCTTTCCTGGTGCAAAGGCTCCTTCGTCGTTCCTTGCCAGGGCCAGATACAAAGGAAATCGGACCGAGTTTTCTCACCGGCAAAATTTCAACTCCCGAAATACAATCGGGAAACAAAACGACCTCCGGGAAGAGTTTAATCTACATCGAATTGTGCAATAATCAAACACGTCAGCGAAGTCTCGGTCAAAACGCTCTCGGCACGGAAAATTTAAAACCGGTCGCCCGCTTTCTAAGCCAACATAATTCAAATTCAAAACGAAGCTAGCGAAAGAACCAAGAGCCCGGCAAGGCCGCTGCTTTATATACCAGCGCTCCGCGTGGTCGGGCAAATTTGCCGCCGCCATCTCAAATTATAACTAAAGCGCGTATACAGAGGGAGTCAAAAACAGCCGGTCCTAATTTAAAATCCAAATAAAGTAATTGGAAATTGGTGCGAACATATACTCTAAATAATAAGAGAACTAAATTGCTCTAGTTAACAAAAAAATGAAATATTATACGAAGAAAGAAACAATAAATTAGAAGCGGTGCTGTGGCCAAGAATCTATAAAATTGACTATGTAAAGAGACTATTGAAGTTTGAGTAATCTATTTTAAGGTGTAATGACCGAATTTCTAGAGTTGGTTAGTCTGATTCCTTTTAAATGTTCTATGCTCTTATAGATTGATGGTTAGTTTTACTGTTTTCACAATTTTCCCCTTAATTCTATCTCGTAGTACTTAGGATTGAAACATATTTTATTATCTGTTGTTCTCTATTTCACTTTTGGTATTCTTCTTATTCTTATTCCTTATATTTTGCATTATAATATTCTTTGCTATAAAAAGCTTTCTCTTTCTCTTATATACCATTGTATTTATTATATCACATTACTTATAATCTTAATTTTCATGAATATTTTGTATTTAATTTTTTTTCCAATTTATTGTTTTGTTAGTTTCAAACTCGCTTTACGTTCATTCTTTACTATTATACCTAAATATTTAAAATTCTTAATTTCTATATACATTTCAACTTATTGTCATTTTTTTAAATTTGTATTATCTATGGTTGCTCGTGTGTATCTTGCTTTTTATGTGTTCATTTTCTAATTTATTCTTTATTTTGTAATATAGTCTCTTATAAATTTTTTATTTCTCGATGTTATAACTAGATCATCGGCATAAACTATTACCTATACTGATTTTTTCAATGATGCTTTCTGTAATATTGCACTCTCTTATAACTGTTCTTACTGTTACATTAAAACTGTTACCGACAGCCCATCACCTTATCTTATTTCGACTAGCCCAAATTCTTTCGATATTCCGCATGGTGACAGCACCGCTGCATTGAATTTTCCCAGTAAACTGAATTAATCTATTTAAAAAAAATTTTTCATGTCGTTTTCTGTTTTCTTTTAGCTTTACTATTCTCACGTGTCTCCTTGTCTACATATTTGATAATAAAATTGCTTCCATAGTTGACTTTATCCTGTCCAAACAGTTATAAGACAGTTTTCTTTGATGCACGCCTTTATTTCTAATAAAACTATGGATGTTAAAATCTTAATTTTATATTTATTAAGCTAATTCTTCAATGTACCGTCTTGGAATGTTTTTTGCACCAGATCTTCAAATAAAAAAATCAAATCATGTGACAACTTGGCTAATAAACTCCTTTTTCGGTTATCGACCTCACATCCAATCTCAATATTCTCTTGTATTAATACATTCTACATGAGATTTGGTTTATCTCAACTTTAATTTGCAGTAGATCCTTCTTGTTGCAACCTAAAGAAACCTTCAAAACCTTATTTGTTTTGTGATAGAATGAATCTGCTTATCCATTTACCTATCCAAGAAAGAGTAGGCGATTTGCTAATCTGCGACTTTCTGCAAAATTGTATTTGTAAAATCAAATTATTGGTAGAAAATTGTCTAGATCAAAAGTTGAAATTAAATTTTATAGGAAAATAGATTAGATTTTTCATATATAATTCTTTTGGCACTTGTTTTTTGATTCTGTCCCATGATAGTCATCAAAGATAGTTTCAATATATTTGGATTTTCCAGCAAGCTCTTATAAATTACAAATACAATTAAAAAAAAAGCTCTCTAAACGGCAAATTTTTTTACCGACCTTTTAATCGTGTGGTCACTCAGTTCTACATGTGGTCTAAATCGGTTTCGAAGTCCTTTCCTTGTGCGAATAGGTAAGGAGCTATTTGTGCACACTCCTTAATGATAGCAATCCCATCATCGGTGGTGTAGATGATTTTTGCATTGTGTATTGAAGTCGATGCTAACTATCTAAAACATTGTCAATTCTTCTGCTCTACAATCACATAAACAAATATTTAATTTTTATTAAAAAACCACAAATCGCGCTCAAAAACTTCACATAGTTTTGCTGGACCCTGTACATATCATCTAAAAATTAATTAAAAATTTCAGTTTTTAACTTTTTACCAACATTTACGTTAAATTTAAGTTTTTGTTGTTTATTTTATAGTTCTCTTCTGTTAGTATAATATTACTAATTATTTTTTTGCTTTTACATATCTTATTTTTTACTCTTTCTAATGTTCTTTTTTTTATTCAATAATTTCTTAAAATGTCTTTCTCAGTTTTTATTGCTCATTTTATAATATGTTTCCTCCTATTGAGTTTTTTCCTTGGTATTAAGTCATATGTTTTTTAGGCCTATAAATGTAAAATGTACTGATTTATTTTTAGCCATTTTCTTTTTTATTAGTTGTTGGACCATGCATATGTAATCTTTACATGAGCTTTCAGCTGTAAACTCCGCTTGATACTCACCAATTTTATCCAATATATCTATCCTCTTCCGGTTTTTCCTCGTTTTTTGTTTTTTTTTCTTCTTTCTATAAAGCCTACCAATTGCGAAGATAAAATTCTATTTTGTTTTTAAATATGGGTACTATGCAAGCATCTGTTTATTCCTGTGGCAACTTTTCTCTGTTAATAGCTCTTTTGAACATTCTTTGTATCATACGTAGTAGTTTTTCGGGGTTATACCTTCTGGTCCGGGGGACCTATTATTCTTCACTATATCTTTTCCTTCTTTCAAGAAGACTATTAACTGTTTTTCTATGATTTTTTGATCATCACCATTGTCATCTGTCACCTTAAACGTTGCTCGATTTCTTGTGAGGAATTTTTTATAATAATCTTCCCAGTCTTTTTCTGTGTCCGTTCTTTATTATTTGTTTTTAATGATTTGATTGTTGGCCAAGCTTCTTTGATGCAGCTCTCTGGTAGATTCATCTTGAAGTAAGTGAAGTTTATATTTATCTTCTTCTGTTTTCCTTTCCAACTATATTTTGTTTTTCCTTATTGACGTTGTTATCTATGGGAAAGCTATCTTCGCTACTACAAGTTTGTGGTCGCTACCACATCTCGTTTTACTCGTACATATTTTATCAATATCGTTCTATCTATAATGGATTCTAGTTTTCTCGTAGGTTGTATCCATATGTATATGTGGATGTTTTTATGTTTGTAAATTCCCTTTATAATGCAAAGGTTGTTAAGTTCACACATTTCTATTATTATTTTCCCATTTCTATTCACAAGATCTTCTCTGAAGCATCCAACAGTACCATTGTTATCTTTTCTTCCCATTCTTCCGTTCATATCTCCAGTGGCTATTAATTATTGATGTTTACCTTTTTCATTTCTTGTTGAAGGATTCTTGTAAACTGTTTTTTCGACAATAAAGCTGTCTTCGTTTGGTATGTAAACACCAATAATCATAATTTGTCGCTCATACACTTCCATAGCTATTCTTATAACTCTCTCGTTGATCGGTTCCCAATTTTGTAGAGATCTTAGCTATTTCCTTTTTATCAGGATTTCAACGCCCAACTTTGCTCTTTCCTCCTTCTGAACACCACTTCAACAGTAAAGTACTTGTATAATCAAGTTTTATTATTGGCTTTATAGTATTTCTAAGCAGATCGTAGCAAATCTTTCCCATATATTTTAACTTATTTTCTTGCACTTGACATTTTTGAAAGAGGAGTAATGTTTTAAATCTTCATTCAATTAGTTTAATAGGGTATTTATTGGACGCTATAGTAGTTTTTTTCTACACAGATTAGTACTACTTCAATGGAAACTAACGTTAAGCTAAAAAAATATAAAGTTGCCATACTTTGCTATTGAAGTGTTATCGGCTCCTAAACGTCATTAATTGTCATGAGCCCTACACTTTCTTAGTGAATTTTAGGTAATCTTAGTGTTGAGTTTAAAATTTTTCAAATAATTGTTCTATCTCCTATTAACTCTTTACAAAAGCTGCTTGTTTCCTTTATTGAACAGGTAATTTACCCACAGATTTTCTTTCTTGGGATCATTTTATCTATTTTCGCATAAAATCCAGACTTATGCACAAAATACGTCGCCTTATTTATAGATCTCTAGAGTGTTTCGGCACAAAAATACCGCTTCAAATCTCTTTGCAAAAATAATACTTATTTGCAGTAAAGCAACCTGCAAAGCGTATCCCTGATTTATTAATATACGTGTATACCCCCTTCCATCTGTCTAAAATATTAATCGTACATTCTTGTAAAACTGACTGTAGTTTGGTATTTTTATAATCGTCTTCTATTTTATTTATCACTTTTTCTATACTTTACGTTGTTTCCTATTTTTCCATTTTATACTTCTTATTTTATTTTCTTGTATAATTTGTAGTTAATTGTGATTAACCATTTTAATTTGGAATCTCTCGTTTCGCTTGTTTTCCTTATTAGTATTTTATAATCTTTTGCGATATGTTTTATACTATCTTATAAAACTAGTTTTTTTGTTGTTATTTGTTTTTTCAATTGAATCATAATATTTATTACTATTATTTTTAATATGTTTAAATATAATGTATGTTGTTCTTCCATTAACTATGATACATTATACTTTTTTGCATTATATTTTTATTTTTTACTTTTACCTTCCCTTTCCGTCTTATGTTTTATCATTAACTTTCTCATCGGTGCAATTAATGCTTACTATTTTTTCAAATATGTTAGTGTTTAATAATTACTATGTTTATTCTTTTTATAAGTAGATATCTCGCTTACAGTTCTTGCATTTTCTTTCTTTATTATATTGTTTATAGTTTTGGATTTAAATTTTCCTCTTTGCGTCTTATTACTTTCAAGTTACTTTAGATATGGGGTAGACCCTTTTTTCTTACTTTTTTATATGTAATAATATTTATTTACATTTTGTACTCGATGTAGAAATATGTTACTTGTAGCTAATTTTTGTGCTGTTTTAAATATGTGCTCTTTTACGTTGTGACTACTTAGCAATACTTTCTGCTTGCTGTTTTCATCATTTAACTTTAAACCAAATTTTTATTTACTGTCTTGTGTATGTCTAATTTTACTTCCATTATCATAATTATTTGCGTACATTGTATTTAAAAATTTTAAGAACATTGAGACACTACAAGTTATGTTCAATCATTATTTATGCGTTGATTTTTATAATCAAATTACAAGTTTGGCATCTATTTGTTGAGCTACCTTTTTTGTAATTCACCTCCATACTAAAATTTAATTAGTCCTAAGCTCAATTTAATTTTTTAGTTTTATCATTATATTTTTTAAAAAAGCCAACAGTCTTCTTTAAAAGTGGCTATATTTTTATTTTTAATAATTTTTTAATTAGTAGAATGATAGATAGTAATATATATCACTGGTCATTCAGTATTTTGTCTGGTGGTTGCTATTTAAAGAGATTTATTATTTTATTGTTATATGACAGTCTTTTAACAACGACGTTTTTCTAATAGCACAGGATGAGGTGTGTGCCCAAATCCCTGAAAAAATGTGGAAAGGCTTTTCTAGATCTGGCTTAGAAAGATGCGAAAGTATGTTAGAAATTATAATAATTAATGATCTGTTGCAGAGCTCTGAGTGAGTTGCGTATGTTAAAACATGCCATCAGAAGCGCATTTTGTTTTTTATGATGCATAATCAAATTGAAGCTATCTTTGTACTGGATTTTGCTTATGTGCAATTTATATTACAGTGGAATGTTAAACTCAAAGTAGTGCAAAAATTAGTAAAACTAACAAATGATGCAGAGAGTTCAGTTTGGTGAAACTTATTAGGTATTGGTGTGAATAGAACATCACTAAGAAAGCACCAAAGTAATTCAGGGATTTAAGAAAAATCGGAGTTCAATTAAATACATTGTACAAAACTTCTTGTCTAGATTTTATCATGCATAATCAATCGGCTTGTAACGTCCAGTGACTTGAGGCTGCTACAAGACACCTCAATATTCCAGATTTGAATATAGAATAATATTTTTCAATATTTATTTCCTGGCATCTGTCACGCAAAATCGGACCATTCACTATGCCACGCCATGGAGGATCACCTAGCCCATCTAGGGCACCTTTATATCAGCTCTCACGTCCACTGGGATCTGCACTGCCGCCATTCTACCGAAAAGTATTGACAACAGGAAAAAAGGAGGATTCTTGTGCCCCAAGGACCTACAAGCTAGAAAGGAGGGCCCTTCCACTCCAAAGGAGGACCTTTGCAAACCAAAGGAGTACCGTACAAAAAGAAGACTCCGAGGGGAATCTTCTAACCTACCTAGAAGTGAAAATAGAGGAAACAATGTATCAACAATAGAACCACCACCTGTTCCATCACATGGTAGAAGAAGAAGCACATCAGTGCCAGTTTCAATACATCCTATTTTAATGCTGAAGACACTTGAGGAGAAGAGAGATTAACGTTGGATATTCTGCGATGGTTGTAGAGAATGGTTTAACATCATCAACACAACTTTATCAATTAAAGATCATGATGACTTAAAATCTAGCAAATTTGACTTTTGCAACAGCGTTCTTCAAATTTCCGAAATCTAACTTTCCTCTTCAATGACGTTCAGAAGTGGAAAAGCATGCAATATTCACAGAACAAAATACACAAGAAAGAAAAGAAATCCCAGTCATCTACACCTAATCCCCGGGATAATCCAATGTTAATTTCACTAAAAAAATTACAAATTTCAAAAAAAAGTCGCACTTTAAAGAGAATTTCAGAAAAAGCCAGGTGTCAAGCAGCAACAAAATTTAAATTCTTAATTAACGCATGCGTGGAACAAAATGATTTTAACTCTTGGAAAATACCTTAACTTTTGCATACAGTCTTTCAAATCCCAGTCAAATCTAAACTGTCGTCGTGCAATTTTATGTCAAGAAAAACATTAGTTCTCAAGAAGTTTCGAAAGAACCCGACCCAAAATAAGAATACCGATGATAAAAATACTATATTTAAAAGGCGAGTGGAATTAAAAGTCTCCGAAAGAGACATTCGAGGAGCAATTAAATTATTATCCTCGGATAATATTGCTATTATGGACAATAACATTCTCCCAAAATTGAAGGATAAACATCTTGCTCCATCTAGAACTCTATGTTTTCCTGATCCACCTCTTCAAGATTTTAATTATTTTACTACTACTAAAAAGGAAATCTTAAAATCAATTTTTTTCTTTCCAAATGGCTCTGTAGGGGGCATAGACGGTCTTCGACAACAACATCTAAAAGACATGCTTTCTTCATCTAATGGGTCAGCCGGTTCAGATCTCCTTTCCTTCCTCACCAATCTAATCAATTTGATGCTGAAAGGTCAAGTATACGGTAAAATATGCCACGTTGAAACTTCTATTGAAAACTATCTTCGGCCATTACGAGTCGGTGTAAACTGTAAGGGAGGTCAAGGGCAGCAGTGTACGCAACAAGGACTTTTATAGAAAATAATAGAAATACGAATTTTGTACTCCTCAAAATCGACTGGCGTAACGCTTTTAATGCTTTTGAAAGAGATTCAATGCTTTTAAAAACAGAGAGTTGACCCCAAAACTCTACTCCTTTTTGTGGCAATATTGTTCGGCACCCTCTTTACTTTTCTTCAGAAAGGACAAAATTGAATCTCAAGTCGATCCTTAGCAAGGAGATTCCTGTCCACTTTATCTTCAGCCTAACAATACATGAAGTTCTATTATTTTTAAACTCAGATTTAAATATCTGGTATCTTGATGATGCAACCTTAGATGGACTACCAGAGACAGTCTTAGAGGATTTGCTAAAAATTACTTCAAAATTTAAAAAAATTTAATTAATTATCAATACAGAGAAATTTAAATTATTTTTGCTGAATGAAGGAATTCCGTCAATCTCTTCGCAATTTAATAATCTTTCCCCTAGAATTAAGATCATTAAAGATCTCGACCTGCTCGGCTCACCATTAGTCGGCAGTGCTTTTACAAAACGTTTTGTCAAAAAGAGCAAGGAGCTAGACAGACTATTCTATCGCCTTAAATATATGAACTGCCACATAGGCTGGTATCTTACAAGAAATTGTCGCGTGATTCCTAAACTAACATACCTTTTATGAACAGTCTCCTTATGGAGATATTCAAATCACATTACCTCGATCACGATAGTTGGACTTTGTCTTCCTTTCACTAAGATCAGGTGGGCTTGGAATTCATAAAGTAGCAGACATTGCTTTATCAGCATTCCTCAGTCATCAGGCTCATCAATAATGTTCTCAAAATTCACTCAGACGAGATCCTGGTTGCTGATTATACCGAAGCAGAGGAATTATGGTTGAATCAGGTTTATTTTTCCAACACTCAAACCCTCACAAACAAATTGGGACAACATCCAAATTTTAAAGACCGAAGCAAAATTAATTTTTGAAAATTCAAATATGAAAACAAGAATCATAGCATCTGATAAACCAGAATCAAGTCACTGGCTTAACGTACTCCCTTCTAGAAGCATTGGAACCTTATTTAATAACAATTTCTTCCTTATTTCTGTCGCACTTCGTATTGGTACTAATATGTCATCTCCATCAATGCGTCTGTAGTGAAACCGTGAAAGGGAATGGGATTCATGGTCTGAGCTGCTCAAAAAATGGTGGACGTCACTCCCGACACCAAGAACTGAACAATATCATCTGTCGAGCTTTAAAATCTGCAAAGATCCCATCAGTCCTAAAACCAACTGGCCTTCGTACAGACGATGGAAAGAGACCAGATGGAATTACTTTAATTACTTGGGAAAAAGGCCAACTTCTTGTTTGGGACTTTACTTGTACTGATACTCTTGCTCCTTCCTATTCTGACATTAGCTCTAACTCTTCGACAAGCGCCTGAAGAGCTTTTATAAGACAATGTTCCAAAATGGATTCTATTTATCATGATCAAAATCATTAAAAGTTTGAGTTTGTCAACTTTTGGAAAATGTATAATGAATACATGAATGATCTTTGATGAAGCTAAGCAAATATGTGAACAAGGAGAATTATTATTTGTTAAGAGCAAGCAGATCTTAACTCACAGTAACAAAGGCTTTACATTCAGTGATGGTGTTGTCGCCGACGTCATTGACAAAACTGTTTATTTTCAAAGACGCTGGTTAGTGCGGAATAGAATACAATGAGTTGAGATTTCTGAGAATATGCTGGTGATTAGACTATTTGGCCCTTTTATTTACCAGATCTAAATTCTTTTAATTTTATTCGGATCTTTTTTATAAATTACAAATACAAGATAACTGCAAAGAATCTAATTTGCTTTAAAGAAACGGCCAAAGCTGTTAACCAATTAACAAAAAAGAACGACATTGCAAAGAAAGTTGAAATTTTGAAACCATACTATTATTAAGCAGCATACTTATAAGAATTCGATAAAGTTATATATTTTGCTTTTATTTAATTAAATTTTCAGGTTAAAAATGCTCTGTCGGACACCATGTACTATATTTTAAATTTATCAAAATTTTAAATTTTTCATCCTGGTATATGAAACATGAAAAATAAATAAATATTACCGTTCGATTGGTATTAAGCGGTAAAAATTAATAAATAATTTTATAATTTTATATCTAATAAATTATTTACTGTTAATTGGGTTGCCTATTTAATCTACATAAGTTATAAGTTTTTTTATTAATCTTTATGCAGATATTGACACTATCGATTTAATTTATTTTCCATCAAATAATGAACTTTTTTTTAGTTTTTACAACTAAAGATGCAGCTTTTAGTTTTTTTATTGGTTATATTATTTACCTTAGACTAGTCCGTATGCCAAACGCTTCCTTAATTTACTTCTTTAGTTAAAAAATTTAATTCTTTCAATGTTTAAATACATTATTTTTTAAATGTTGATATATACCTTAGAAAATTAAATTAATTTTACTTAATAATGAAACTGAATGGGGTTACATGCATGGATAACTACAGTATTATACAAACAAGCCATGGTTTCAATGTACTGAGCAAACTACGCGTGTGTTCTTTTCCTGTATGTATAGTATTTTCATTTAAGCCATGCAAATCAGAATGGTGCGCGCAAATCCTCTGATGCTAAATTAGCCTGGCCACAGGGATAAAGCTGTGTTTACGCACAACACGAATTAAAGGATACGAGATTGTCTGCTTCTGTGAAAGCTGAATATAACTCAATATACACTCCTGTGCAGGGCTTTTAATGTTCCTTAAACATATAAACAAACCAGTGGCGTCTACACTTCTAAAACCCACGTTCCTATCCTTACGAACAGGAAATTTTGATTACGTTACCAAGGTAGGCCTTAAAGCATTTTTTGTTTTACCAGTAACGAATTCGATTAGGTTTTTTTAAAAACATTATAGCAGGTACAACTTTAACGTAATTTTAAACCGCATTTGCAATATTTATTTTAGCCGACTGAAACATTTTCAGAAAGCTCTCATTAAGGAAGCCGTACAGCAAGTAGGTGCCGTCAAACATTCACCAGTTTGTCGTTTCGAGTAACAGCGTAGATCAGCAAAGACAGATGACTGACGGATTATTTTTACAACATTATAAACAAACGGCTGCATTACCACTCTGGCCCGCGAGTAGTCGTGTCTCCTTCTGTCCAACATGTGCCGGCTGAGCTAGATTTGGACGTTTGGGGCGCCGTTCATGCGACCGGCCTGTGTACTCCATTAAAGCAGTGTATAAAATGTATTATTAGGAGTCTTTAATGGGCCCTACTGCGGACTGTTTGGGCGGTTTTGAAAATGACCGCGCGTTTAAGAGAATTCTCCAAACAAACCGAAGCACATGTCGCTCGCTTCCGCTGTTTTGATCGCAGTGGATTTAGAATTCCTCTGCGTCTTTATTTCCTCTGGTGCGGGCGATAAATACAAAAAGAGGAAATGGTGGTTTACGTCACATGGGTATGTTAATGTGGATCGTGAAGGTCAAAATTGCTAATAGCCAATGCAGTGTTAAAGATCTTTTAATTTATTTAGTCAGTAGAATTGTAACTTATAATACTTATAAACATACAAGATTAACTCGACCTTAAAAACAATTTTTATTACTATAAACTTCTTTTTCTTCTACACTTCAAGGATTCGGCTGATTAGTCTGTTCCGGTTTAATGTTGTCTAGATCTTCCTCTTTTTCCTTTCAGGTGATATTTGCTTGCTGCTAACAGTAGTCATTCTTCTCACATTCTCAATAAATGTTATGCGATTTTTTTTTAAGTTATAAATGGTTAGTTCGGTTCTGTCTTTATCTATTTGTATATAACGTTTTGTGTATCCTTGTATTACCGGCAAAAACTTTATTTCGCTTGATTGTATTTCAACTTTTTCTCTCTTTCTTTGATGCCCAAAATCTACTAAAGTAGAATAATATACCGAAATGTAAAGAAGATCCAAATTAAGTGGTGTAATAGAAAGACTGTGTACTCTAAGATAGAACTGAGCTGGGCATGTAGGAAGAATGCAAGATAACAGATGGACGCGTAGAATCATAGAATGGAGACCTCAAGAAAGTAAAAGAGGTATAAGAAGACTGCAAATCAGATAGACAGGTGACATAAACAAAGTGGCATGGTACGATTGGATGAGGAAAAAACACAACAGAGAAGAATGGAACAACTCGAAGAAAACGACGATAGACTAAATAACCAACCATACCATTACTGCTGATAATAATGATGACTAGAAAATCCAGCCAGCTACCAGCTATAGAGAATGCAAGTGTTACGATATTTCTGTAGCAATCGTTACTATTGCTGCTCTCCAATGATTGTGCCAGTCACAAATTCCGCCTCACTCTAGTGCATCGCCGTAATGGGCGTTGACGTTATGTTGACATTACGAAATATAGAGCAACGTATTTCCACGTGGCCCCGAACGCAACCAATGCTTCTCACACGGCCGGACCGGAGACCGGGGACCTCTGCATTGTACTTTTAAGATATTTGATTTGAATTTGATGAGACTAATGTAGGTACGACTATTGTTTTATAAATTTAATTCTTAAGCCTGGTCTTGTTATGTGTTCGAGATATCTATGTATTATTCCACTTGTATTTTTAAACTTATTTAATTTATTTTATTATTATCTTTGTTATTTGTTCAAAGGGGTTATAATTAATTATTACTTTGGTTTTTGTCAGATATTTTCCAATGAATACCATTGTTTTAGATTTACTGATAAAGATAGTCCGTGGTCTGTATTTAATGTTTGGAGTTGGAATACTGATTTTTGTAGATTACTTCCGGGTTCCTGGAATAGTACTATATCGTATGAATATATTTATATAGTATTTACTCTTATTTTGTGTTGTAGTTGTACCTCAAGGTTTACGTATCCTCGAATGGTCACTCAACACTTCTTTCTGTTCCTATCCGTTGTTTTAGATTTGTTTACATTAAAAAAAAACTGTGCGCCATCGTCAGTTCCGACTTCCAAGCTTTCCGGTTTATTATCAAACTTTTTTCCGTCTCGTTTCGAATTTTTGAATTTAATAACCTGTGGCAATCCTCTTTCCGTTAAAACTTGTTCAACCACTCTTACTTTACATCGAGACAGGCTATCGGTGCGTAACATCGCCAAAACTTTACAATGCTACAGAGAGACAAGAAGATTTAGGGGCCATCACGAGTAACATCCGATGCTCAGGAGGATCAGTGCATCAGACTGATGAGTAAGCGAAATAGAAGATTAACTGCTTCAGAGTTTAACCGGGGACGTGATAAAACAATATCAGTCAGCACAATAAACCAGTTTTTAGAAGCGTAGTCTGTATGGTCGTATTGCAATCAAAAACGGTTTAAGTGAGTAAGCGATTACTGGCAAAATGCATTTACTAGTGTTTGTCGAAATCTACTGCCCACCAAAAGTGCTGCAAGTATTGTTTGGTTCTAAATAGCAGAAGTACTGATCTGCCGCAGAACCCTCTTTTATTTTGGTTTGGGACTGGCAACGTCACTCACTAAGCTAATCACTCCAGCTAGCGACTAACTACAGCTTTACTGTCGCTTTTCACATCCAATCTCCTTCCTCCAGATTTTTTGCTTTCATTGCTAGTGTAATCTTGTCTTTCTATCTGATTCGTGGTCTTCTCTTTTTTCTCTTTTGCCTGTATTCTTTGAGTACCAGAGCAACTGTTTTTGCTTAATTATGATTTGGAACAGACAAATTTTTACCATACTCGTATTGTCTTTAAAAAGTTGTTTGACTGCATTCACGTATATTCTCTCTATTTTACTTCCTTCAAGTACTTCCCATAGCTGTCGTAGGCCTTCTTAATGTCTATAAATGTCAAATGCATTTCCCTGTTATGTGCTATTATTTTTTCTGGCAATTGTGGTAAACAGAAGATATCTACGCAGAATCTCCCCTAATAGAATCCGATTTTTTTTCTATTTTCCTTTCTAATTTTGTTTTTATTATGCGTCCGGACACTAGGTCTGTAGAACTAGTTACACTTATCCCTCTATAATTATTACAATATTTTTTATGTCCTCTTTTATGTATTGAACTCCATTCTGAAGAAATTTCTTCTTGATACAGACATTTATAGGATATTTCTTTCAAAACCTCCATTGCTACTGTAGGGGCGAATTTTACCAATTCTATTGGACAACCCCCAGAATCTGAAGATTTTTTGTTTTTCATTCCTTGTGGTGCCCCTCTGATCTCTTCGATAGTTATTTCCTTATAGTGTTCACTTGTAGTGTCCAAAGGTTGGCATTGTACATTCTTGTATTCGTCTCTGTTTTTATATAAAAAGGTTTCATAATATTGTTTTCAAGTGTCTACGGTAATTGGGTGTAGTCCATTCTTTTCATTTGTTCTTAGTTGCTTAATTATTTTTCATGCTTTATTCGACCGTGTACTAGCCATCAGTCGATCTACTTTAGCGCATTTATCTTACCACATTCCATTATTTAGCTTTGTCAATTCTTTTTTAACTTGCCTATTGCTCGCTGATACTGTTTTCGGTCTTCTTCATCTTTAGTTGAAAGCCGTTTTTTGTAGAGATGTTTCTTATCTTGGACCATTTGTCGAAAACCGTATTTTTTATTTTTAAAAGTAATAAACTGGGAATTGAAAAGAACAATTGCTGTTTTTATGTATTTTAGTAATGTCATATAAAAAAGAAAATTTATATCAACAAATAAAAAAACAATTTTGGTGTAGAATAAAAGATTGGCCTATTATAACCAAAAAAGTATATCAATCATATATTGGTAATCGCTAACTATGGACTTTTCTCCATCTATCTGCCAATTTACGGATTACGTTGCCAAAGAATAACCCATCTTTTGAGATAATCTATTAAGAGACCCAATTTTGGACATTTTTCTTTGAGTTAAAGTACTACTTTACAACTGCATTCTATCTATTAAAATTATTGGTAGTAAGAGAGAAATGTCTAGTAAATATGATAGGTGAGAAAGACATCCCATCCAAGCGCTTCTCACATGTGGCTGAGCATTTTGTCGTTGAAAGACAACTTAGTCGTGTCTTTTGACATATTCTGGACGACTAACCTATAACGTTTGGTTTAAATTGGGTGATATTGTTTTAATAGCTTAAAATATTTTTTGTATTCCATAAATATTTTGTTTTCCTGTCGATATTGATGGTCGAAAATTAATTTTTTGCATTTTAGATTATCGAAATATTTACAATTTTAACCCCAATGCCGGCGAGATACAAGAACTCTTTTCGTTTTGCTTATACAGCAAAATTTTATAAACGTTTTTGGGCTATTGATGTCTTTCATTTAGTTTGTATGATAACCATTTTCCTTTTTTGTACAATTTTCTCATGGATCACCAACGTTTTGAAATCTTAGACTAAATATTTAATGCTTCTGTAAGTTGTTTTTACATTTTACATGAATCTTAATCGAATGATTCCTACAATTGTAAACTTCAAATCAGGGAATGTATATTTCCTGAAAGGTGGCTGGTCGTGGCGGCCTTTTTCGCCCTTGAACCGCTTTATATCGCGGCGGCATGCGAGCCTTTGATATCAGCTACGTTTTGCCGTCGCACACAAACGGCATGGGTTTTTGCTCAGCCGAGAAATTCAAGCACCGCAGCTCGGCCAGTACGGTCCTGTCTTAACCCGCATACATTCACGCATATTCAACACCCCGCAAATATTCACGCATCGCAGCTCGGCCAATTGGGTCGTGTCTCAACATCCCGAAGATACCAGATCCGCAACGCAGAGGTGGCCACCTTGGAATCGCCGACGAAGCCGAAGCCGAAGCCGATTCAGGTGAGCGATTTGGCAATTCATTGGATGATATCGGTAGCCGCCCCCATCCGCTAACGCGACGGCTGTTTAAGGGACGATTTTGGCCTTATCGGCTGACCTTCCACTACGGGCCGTACTACGTTTCCACACCGCACCACGAGAGCGCCTATTTACACGCCTGCCTCTCCATTTTTTGGTCCTTACGAGCCAGATCGGTATAGTATCCCACACCGCATCCACGAGAGCGGCTATTTACACGCCTGCCTCTCCAGTGGCAATCTTAAACTGATTGAGAGATTACTTAAAACTGAGGTGTAACAAAAAATTTAAGAAAATGTAATTTGAAGAAGTAAAAACAAAACAATAAGGATAGTTAAATGGAGAAATGATCAAAAGGATGACGGTAAGCAACTTGGTTTAATATTTACAATTTGACTTACTATAATTTACTTTACGTTTTTTGAATAATTTACAATTATTTCTACGATATTTGCTTTCGATTTTCCCAAAAGTGCAGCGCAGTGTTCGCCAGTTAATGATATGCCATTCTCAAAATAATCAATCAGGAGAATGTTATTCATGCCCGATGCTATCACCATTGTAGCGAATGGTATATAATGGTGAATTATTAATTTATGGTCACAAAAGATAGAAAAAATTGGTTTGATTAATGTTCGCATACAAATTAACTTTTGCTCTACAGCAGATGCGGCACCATCTTTCACAAAAGGTTTCCATATGCAATGTGTTATGCAAATAAAGTGAATTTATGGATTTCCACTAAATTTGTCGACAAAAGCTATATCATGTACTTTGTTAATAAACTCTAGGATGTTATCCAAAGTCGAGAGGTTACGTAAGAAGGATATGAATTATCCGATGTAGAAAAAGTTCTTTTGTGGATATTTTTTGATGTTTTCCTTAGAAGAAATTCAATTTCCTCTATTTTGCTTTGTGACTTCTAAAATTCTGTGTGTAAACTGTCAAAGAACGAATTACTGTCAGAATATGTAGTCATATAATATTCATATGAAGATAATTTTACTTGGACATGTATAGTCGTTCCTATAGTGTATGTAAACCAAGTCACTTATCAATTCATCTAGACAGTTAAAGCACAATTAAGTTAGAGATTTAGATAGTGGTAATACAAAATAACTTTAAGATACTATTAAAAATGCAAAATTACAAAATGATAGAATAAACAAATAGGAAAAGTAAAAGTCAACAAGACATGAAACCTTTAGCATTAAACAAAACAATATATAAAAAATATAAAACATCTTTGAAGCCCAAAACGGAGAAAAAAATTAAAAAATATATATTAAATTAAAATAAACTGAATACTAAAACAACCAACAATGATATCAAAAATACATAAAATAATTGAGAAAAAAAACAGAGTATAATATAAATAAGAGATATCAGACATATTTAACAGAGATAGCAAAAATAGATATTAGAAATAAATATCAAACATCTCAGAGATAGATACTAATATGTCAAAGATAAATGTCAAATATATTATATACAGATATTAGAGATAGACATCATAAGTATCAAAGATTCTAGAAACTGATATCATAGATATATAAGATAGATATCAAAGATGACACAAATATTAAGGATGGAAATCGGATATATCAGAAATAGATAAGAAGAGATTAGAGATAGATATCATATTCAGAGTCGTTGGAAACGTCAGATACATGAGAAGATACTGGGGGCAGCGAAGACATCGGAGATATGGAAATATCGAAGATATTGGAGATGAATGTCAAAGATATCGTAGATGCCAAAGTATGGTTAGAAAAATGCTAGTAGCCTATAAAAGGCAGAAGAAAAAATTACATTTTATTAAGTAATAATTGTGTATCAATTAAAAAATTGCAAAATATAAAGAAAATAAACAAATGTTATAATTTAAGTTATTATATTAAAAATTAAAACCATTAACTGACGATAAAGTCGTTAAGTTATTGAGATAAGAAGTTTTACTATAACGCTTTAGAAAATGGAATTAACTTATATAATATATTTTTTCTTTCCCTTCTATCAAGGCTTTCAGGATTTTTAATATAGAAAGTTCATTTGTTTTTGAAGGACAGCCTGCTCCGAAAACGGCACGTGTCTAGCTTGGCCGTGTTTACTGTTTCCTTTTTTTTGTGGTAAAGCTCGGATAACCGTTTTGTTGAAAATACTGATCTTTATGTTTTTCCTCATGGATTTTGAGATAAACCAAATGCCACGCCAATAAAATTTCTTTCTAGTGATAGAAATCGTAGCACCCTTCTTTATCTCTATCATAAGTTACTACAATGTCGGCGAAGGTCGTATAGAGTTTGAGGACATTACTGGCACATCTTATAATTAGAATTAAAGGTTAAATAACGCTATAGGTAATAATAATAGGATGGTTGCTTTACCATTTTGAAAACGAGTTTGTAGTGATGCAGCTTGTCAAAGGTTTTGGCCACATAAAAGGATATTACTGCAATAACTTAAATCTCGGGAAGCTCTTTAACGATTTCAGAGTGTGAAGTGGTCGGGACAGAATTCAAATTAACTCTTCAGAATTATTTCATGTGCCATTTTCTTCTGTCATTTAGAGAATGATTCGGAAATTCTATAGAAACACGCGAGACTTACTGTACGTAATAACCGCGATTTTCTAAGACATAGGGAAGTTGTGGAGATGGGGGACAGCGTTAGTAATAATTGTTAGTGTGACAAAAGGTACCCCAGCCTTATAAAATTTAATTACTTGTGTGAACTAAAGAATCTTTTTATATGACCTCAGTTCGATGCGTCCCTACCTAATAAACGTTCACTGAAGTGATCGGCATACTTAATTTTCAGACAAAAAAAATTTCTTCTTAAAGAGCTTCGATTACGTAAACATTGAAAAATATTTATAGTGAACTACCGATCATGTTAAGTAAGGGCTCAGCTTGTTCACCAAAGCAGTGTTGAGGTTTATTTTTTAGCAATACTTCCGCTAGTTATCAGAGCGTAGAAACTGTCGTGTATGTCGTCGGATCTAGTTTTCAATTCTGAAAGCACAAAGTCCCTCTTGTGGTTTCCTGCTTGGATAAGATTGGTAACAAAACTAGTATATTCTTAAATAAAGGTAAAGTTGTGACGTACCGCCATTTTAGGTCTTTGTTAGAGCGAGTTATGGGCACTGTACGTTTGTTAACGTTATAAATCGTGAGCTGGAGATTTCTTGAAAACAATGGTACTGATGAGCTAATATGTCACAGCGAGTGGGTTCCGGAAACGACAATAGATAAATTATTCACCACTATTACAAGATTAAATAAAATAATAAAACTTATCCCTTTGTATTATAATAGATTATTATTGAAAAATATTTAACTTATTTTCGCTGTCCCGTAATTGGATACGTTGGGCCACTTGACTTGTAATGATAGCGTCACCAGTTTATCATACAAGTGCTTCAACGAATGTCACCAGAAATGAGGTGTATATTTATTTTAACTATTAATTAAAGTGGCTTGAGGCTATTTCCGCTTCTAGCTTCGTATGCGTTTTCACCCACTTAAGATAACTTTGATTAATTTAATGTTAGTTTATCAATTAACATTTCTTAGAAACGGTTCTAATACTACAACTGGGAAAAAGTTAAGCGGATGAACTGTAGATTTCTAAGTACACCGGTATGGTCATATTTTACTTACTAATTATAAGGTGAACTAAAGTAATGACGTATTCTTTGAGGTTGTTAACCCCTTCAATTATGTGATGCTATGGTTTTGAGATTGTAAATTATAGATAAAGAGAGCAAATGAATCGTCTTAGAATATTTGAGTCTTCAAAACCTATAGCCAACATTTGATCTAATCGTTGAGACAAATTAGTATTGAACAGGTGAAAAGCTTCTCTTGGAATTTTAATGTCGTGTAGTTATGAGTATCTTATACAGGCACTTGGTTATAAAGAAATAAAACCAAACTATTTATGGTAGTTTTTAACTGGATTAATACTCTTCATGTTCATATAAAGCTGCATACGTAAAAAAGTGTTTTATATTTACAATCTCCTCTAGAGATTATGTTGGTTACCCTTCCAATTTAGTTTCCCTAGAGAAACATTAGTACTGTTCATAGTCATCTACAATGGTATGTTATGGCTGTGCTATCACCAAATTTAGGGATTATGTGTCTTAATTACAATACCTAAACATATTGACTAATGAGATTACTTTTGCTAATGTCAAATATATTCGAAAGGTTACTACTAAAAAGAATAAAAACCACTGACAACTTAAATAAGGCAATTCCGATACACCAATTTGGTTTTGGTAATAGAAAATTATATTCACAGTAAACGAAATCATTTTGCACATTCCGCAAATTTTTGATAAGATTTGACATACAAAACCGCTCAAATTTTGCCACCCTATAACTATATTTTTTGCTTAAACCACATTTGAGGGAAATGTATAAAATATAAAAGTAAATGATGTTGTATTCAATTGCCAATAGTTACTGCAGATGTATCGTAAGATAGTGCAATAGATCCTTTGTTGTACCTATTTTACACTGATGAGCTTCAACTTCCTTCAAGATGTGTTTTTAAAAACGAAGAACAGTTAATAATGAAAGGTCCATTAGAATTGCGTTCACTCATGTAGTACGGAAGTAGCAATAGATAATGCCTCTATTTTAGTTAAAACAGAAGTCAAGTATTTAGACATGAATTTTGACATGAAACATAATCAGAAGACGATCTTAGCTTTTTTAGAAAATAAATTTTACCGCACAAAGTCAGATTAAAGTTGATTTGGATTCTTTAGCTTTTCAAATTTAAATTTTTATATAATGTAAAATGGCTTTGAAGATCCCATATGGAGATAATGAAATGCGAAAATTAGTGATAGCTTACCATTGTACTCTCTTACTTAATCCTAGAACCTTGCTACCCTTGTGGGTGTAAGTCGAAGAGGTGTTCTTGGTATCTTTCACAATGTCTCTCTCTGTTCTTTTCTGTTTTACGCTTTACTGTATGTTTCGTTTAGTGGATTCGTTTCTAACCTTTTTTCTCTACGTCTTTCTTGCTCTCGCTTTTGTTTTCTTTTTATATATTTGTACTTTAAATACTCTTTTTATAATCTTATCGTTTCAATCCCCTTCTATCGTGTTTAGTAATGGATTAATTTTCAGATTATCTCTAATGGTAGCCTCTTTTGTTTTGTTTTTCCATCAATTATCGTAAGAATCTCATTTCCGTGATTTTTGTTCTATTTTTTTGGTTTTAATGTTAAAACTTAAGTTTCATATTAATATATTATTATTGGGGTGGCCACCCTTTGGAATATTTTTGTCTTTATTGGTTGTGGTATATCTTTTTTATTTAAATACGTGCTAAAAAGTCTTTTTGCTGTTCCTATTCTCCTATTTTCTTCTTTTGCCACTTTATATTACTTTTGTTTCAAGTATTTAAATTTATTGATTGGTCTAAGTGTTCTTAAATTTTAATTGATCTTCCTTTTCACTTTTTACTAATGATTCGTCTTTTTGTCTTTTATTTTCATATGTAAAGCTACAAGGCACGTACATTCTTAGATTTTTATTTAAAATTTTTTCTTGTTAGTGATCGGCACCAAATTCTATGCACATATTAGTTGGTGCATCGTGTGGTTGGTTCTCGGGTTATAAGGCCGTGGTCGGAGTTCAAAAACTCTTGACGTTTCTTCCACAAGTGCGGCAGACATCTTCAGAAGAAAATCTTCTAAAAATTAAGTGACTGTCCCTTGCGTTTTCGCTTTTATACTCGTCCGAGTATGGTAGGGATGGTGTTGGGGGGCGTGGTTTACGTCACCGGGATGGTAGCTGACGTGATCGGGCTAGCTGCTGACGTCAATCGGGACGTTGCAGGTAGTATTTCTGACGTCACTCGCTCTTTCGCCGTATCGCGGTCTGTTTTTCCCTTGAGAGCGACAAACCAAGACCTAGGTAGATTAAATCCGTCGTCCTTGTTAAAATTAATTTTATATTTATAAATTTCCACCTCCTCTCTGTATAATCTCGGGTAGTAATTCCTATGAAACTTGTGTTTGCCCAAATTCTATCTCGTGGTTGAGGATTTCCCAAAGCATGTTCAGCAACTGCTGATTTATCGGGTTGATTAAGACGTAGATGACGTTTGTGTTCCTTGCTCATGTAAGCAAGTTCGGACCCAGACTCTTACATGAGCAAGGTATGCAGTATACCCCTGGTGTATCCTGTGGGTTTCTTGTTTCTTTGGCTGGTCTAAGCAAATCCTGTATCTTGGTGGTGGTAGTATAGATGGTTTCCATCTTGTGTTTGTTGAGGATTTTTCCTGTCCGGTCCGTAACCCTGTTGATGTAAGGTAAAACATCTTTGCCTACCGTAGCCGATTTTGGTTGCGTTTTTCCTGCACATTTGTTGGGTTTGATTGTTCTGTTTATCTCTGTCCCCCCTTGCTAGGCTTGTTCCAAATGTTTTATCCAAAAAACTGTGGTTGGCATATACGTCGTGCTCCTGTACACTGTGTGTTGTAAATGTCCATTCTCCGATCTCAACACCTGTATGTCTAAGAAAGCAATCCTATCTTCCGAATCCAGTTCCATGGTAAACTGTATGCTTGGGTGTATGGAATTCAGGTGCATAAGAAATTGTGGTAGGGTCTCCGTGTCCTCCATATTACAAAGGTGTCATCGACGTATCTTAGCCACATCGCGGGTTTTAAAGGTGCTGTATTGATGGCGATCTCTTCGAATTTCTCCATGTAGTAATTAGCGATTACAGGGCTAAGTGGACTGCCCATTGCTACCCAGTCTTTTTGTTCGTAATATACACTCTGCCCAACAAAATAACTGGACGTAAGGCACTGCTGAAATAGCTGTAAGATATCCTTGGGAAAAATTTTCTTCTGGTGATCCAGCGCATCTCAAATCGGTACTTTGGTAAATAGGGAAATTACATCGAAGCTAACCATTAGATCTCCTCCCTGTAGCTGGATGTCTTGAAGCTGGTTGACAAAATGTGCGGAGTCCTTGATGTAACTGCTGGTATGCCTAATGTACGATTGTAACAGATTGGATAAGTATTTGGCCAACTTGTAGGTAGGACCCCCGATAACACTGACAATGGGGCGCATCGTCTTTGTGTATTTTTGGGAGCCCGTATATTCTTGGGGGCAGCGCCTCTGATGTTATTAGTCTCTTTTTGGTGGTGTCATCCAGAGAGGAACTCTTTATCAGTTTGCTCGTGTCGCGTAGTATCCGCGATGTGGGATCACGTTTGAGCACGGTGTAAGTGTTTGCGTCGATCAGTTCGGTCATCTTCTTCGTGTAGTCCTCCTGTGCTAGTACAACAGTGGCGTTACCTTTATCTGCTGGTAGGACAATTATGGTGTCATCATTCTTGAGTTCACGTAGAGCCTTTAATTCCGCCCTGGATAAGTTCTTCTTAGGTGACTTAGCACGGCGCAGGATGCGTGAAGTCTCGACTCGTACTCCTCTGCTTCGTCTTCTACGTTAGCTATAATGTCCTCTACCGGAATGGATTTGGGTGTTACGGAAAACTTTTCACCTATGCTAAAAGCACTGATGGCTTCCTGGCTAAGCTCGTGTTTGGAAAGGCTTATAACAGTTAGCTTATGATTCAGTTGTGTGGGAGAGATTTTGTTCTGTAAACGCTGAAACTTGGAAGATTATCTAACGGTGGCGGCCGCTCCGTGCTTCTCCGCAGAATGGAAAGTGATGCGGTCTACAGTATCCCATTCATTTTTATGGATTCTGCTGGCCAAACTGACATGGACTTGCATCAGTTCTAGTGAACACAGAGTGGGGATTTTTCTAGTAGCATGCACTTGTTCTCTGACTAAGGCAGCTTCCGTTTTCCGATAAATTCGTTGGGCTTGAGGATTGCGCAGGTGGTGTTTGACCTGTAAATACTTCGGAATTACCTTTTGATCTCGATAACGCAGTAAGAAAGCAAGGCTGGACACGGCCTTATAATCCGAACCAACCGCACGATGCACCATAACACCGGGCGTGAAAGCCTTCGCATCTATTCATATATTAATTCTGTAACTTTTACATTCCCATTCTCCAGTGGTTTGCTTTGTATTGGTTTGCGGTTAATTTGCTTTTTTATTTCTCTGTTCTCCATAATTGCTTTTTACTTATTTGACAGATAATGAAAATTGTATTTATAATTGTCTTTTCAGGTCTAGAACCAGACATTTTTCTAATAATATAGTGTATACGTTACCTTCTACGCTTAATAACCTTTACCTATTATTTTTTATAAATCGGTATGATTATTTCGTTTTGTCAACCTTCTAGAGCTTTTTATTTATTATGATATTATTATATTATTATTTAATATATAATTTTCTTTTCCCTAATGCTTCATTTATGCGTCTCGAGTATCGCATCTCTGCTGCTGTGACCTTTGATCTATGTTTGTCGATTGCTGCCCAGGATTCTGTTGCACATAGAATTGTTGGGGTATATATGGTTTTATACATGCGTTTTCTTGCTTAATTCTTTCTTTCCTATTACGATACTGTCAATCTGGTAATACATCCGGATGGCTTTATTTATCCTGTTTTTTATTTTTCTATCCATTCTTCCGTCTTTATTTATTGCTGTTCCTAGGTGTTTGTAGGCCGTTGCTTGTTCCATCTCCTTTCTGTTTATTCTTATGTCTATGTGTTTATCTCTCTCGGCTTTTGTTATACGCATAATTTTGCTTTTTTCTGATTATTTCTATGCCTTTTTATTCTAGGTTGTTTTTCGAAGGTCTGGGTTTGTTTGTAGCTGTTGTGGGTTATTTGTTATTATTAGTATGCTGCCTGCATATAGTAGGTCTTAGGTTCTTAATTGGCTTATGTTCAGATATACTAGTCTTGATTTCTTAGTTTCATTTTTGCACTTTGTGTAGATATAGTCCATATAGATCACAAAAAGTAATAGACTTAAGCTGTCTTCTTGTTTCATCCCCTTTTCCAATCTAAAAACCTCCAAAAATGCCCGTTTGGACGCATTTTTCTTTTATAATCCTGTGTCGATTTTCTATCACTGTTTTCATTTTGGGCGGGATCTGCAGTGCTCTAAGTGCATCCCATATATATTTCTGGGGTATTCGATTGATCGCACTTTTAGATTTATTAAGGCCAGGTTAGGCTCCTTTTCGCAAACAAAAAACTTCTTAGAATAGAATAATAACAAAACAATAATTTTGTTAAAACATCCTATTATATTCTATACAAAATTTTATTTAATTTTTTTAAGTTATTACGTCTAGATTTACTATTGTAATTAATTTTAAAACAATGAAATAAAAGTTAGACTGGCGATTTATGAATAACTATGTCGATGTCTAGTTGACGAATATCGAAAGTATTTGAACTAACCTAAATGAAAGACATGTTGAAGGAACTGACTATAGCACAATTTTCCATTTATCGAGGATCTCCTCGAATCTCTCTTGAATAAAGTATAGAGAGAATAGCTTCTGATTGGCCAACAAAAAGTTTGCTAAAGTTGTCAACTAGTTCTCCGCGATCCTGAAAAGCGCTCCGGGCCTCGGCAAGAGCGTACTTCGCAGCTGCTCGTTCTTCACGAACAGTTATTCATAATTTTACTTCTAGTTCTCCATTTCGTCTTACAATTAAACCTTTATTTTCTACAATTGTATCATTTTAAGTTGCATTACTAATTAAAATATTTAGTTATAGGTACATCGAGAAGTGTATTTCTTGCTGTAGGGTGATCTACAAAAGTAATTTTATGAAACAATTAGCTCGAAATAAAACGCGTAGCGGCAGAAGTAGAGGGTAAATGCAAAAAGAGAATTTCGACGTGAAAGTTCGATCTTAATGCGGCGAAAGAGGAGTTAAGTTGCGGGAAAAGTCAAGAGCTGCTTGATTGAAGCGTTTCCAAATAAAATCGGTCGCGTCCGACGAGCGCTATTAGGGCCTGTTAGAAGCTGTGGTTAGATCAAATTGCTGGCGATTGAGCAGAAAAAAGTATTGATTGCTTTTCTATTTAGCCCTTTATGCGACGTAGCCCAGACGTAATTGAATTCGCTCCAGAAGGAACATAAAATGTCGTTTAAGTAATCTAAAATAATTGGTTTAATTGTTCAGTACTTTTTAGGCTTTTCACAGTTTGGTAATTTTGAAATTTTAGTAACTATTTTATTACTTAAAATCTTATTTGCGCAAAATACAACAAAGTAATATTATTTAAATAAGCTAAGCACACATTTTTTTACTAGTTTATATGTCGTTAATTGTAAACAAAAAACGTGTATTAAGGAAACTTCATTTGAGGTGAAACGAATTATTGCCTACAAATTCCAATTATGAACGTTGAAACTAATGTAAAATTGGTCACATTTTTTTTATTCCGAAAAGTGGGGTTTTTAGTCCAATAATTTCTTATTTGTATTTTTAGACTAATTTATCGTAGGAAACGTGTAAACATGTAATAATAAAATGGTAAACAGCCCGCGTGAAATCTGCGAACTGAGAGTTAAGGCTCTCATTCTTCTCTGCCCGTGCGCGCACCATCTCTGATGCGGGGCGATGTGGAAACGCACCTAGACGACCGCCCTTATTACCCCTTGTTCAGTGAACGCAGGTACTCAATTATTTTAGTGACTGAGTAGGCCATCAGCCAGGCATAGAACCAAATTGAACGGTCCGTCAGCATCGCAGCCCTCCCCTCAACCACGGGACCACGCTGGCCTATGTGTAAACATATAATAAACGAAAAAATCATGTAACTAAAAATTTAGTAACAATTTAATTATTCTTTTTAGGAGTGCAATTATAGTTTGTTTATGGATATTTATATATGTATAACCAATAGTTTATAAAGGGTGTTCCAAAATGTACTGACATTTTAAATTTGCCATCATTTTTTCGCCGCAAAATTAAATAAACATTTTTATTTGCAGTCATTAATAAACGGTGAGCTTAAATTATGTAAAGATACACAATCGAAATTGTAAAAATTTACTTTAAAACAGTGAAATATCTGGGGCAAATGCCGTACTTTTTTTGGTCATCGTAATGCACCTTCTCATAACACCATAGTGAATTTAAACAATAAACTTGAGTCAGCTGGTTTAGTTCCAAGAAAAAAAGTAGTGGCTGTCCTGGTATCGCCCATTTTAATGAAATAATAGGCGGTGTAAGCAAAAATGTTTAAGAAAATCCTTCTTCATCAATTCCAGAAGCTCTCTTCAACAAATTTTTATAAAAGGTTTGCATTTGTATGCTTACAAGGTTCAGTTAACACAAATATTGAAACCACAAGACTATGCAAACTCCCAGGCGTTCGCAAATTTGGTTTTGAAAACCAACAAGTTGACGGTGAGTTTTCGAAAAAAACTATCTTTAGCGATGAGGCTTTGTCAATAACAAAATTGTTAAATTTGGGGATCTAAAAATCCGAAAATGATTGAAAAACATTCTATGGTACATCGTTGACGGGTCACGGTTTAGTACGGATTTTGTCTTGGCGATTCATTGAACCTTATTTCTTTGAAAATAAAAATAGAAATACCGTTAACGTTAATGGAATTCGATATAGTTGAGATGATTACCAATTTTTTATAATATGAAGTTGATGATATGGATGTGGAAGGCATATGATTTCAAGAAGACGCTGCAATATGTCACATTTTCATTGAAACCATATTGGAAACAACATTTCATGGTCGTGATATCTTACAACGAGGTGAATTGACCGCAAAGATCATGTGATTTAACATCGTTAAACTATTTTCTTTAGAGATAAAATGTATATCAACAAACCACAAACCATTAAGGACCTCAAAGAAGAAATTCGACACAACCTTGCTAAAATTTCCCAGCAATTATGTCAACCTGTCATTGAAAATTTCATCAACATAGTGAACATGTGTTGCCACGGCCGAGGAGATCATTTGTCAAATGTTTTGTTTTACACATAATCTCTATGTCTCTACTTTCAAATAAAGCTTTATCAATATTGAAATAAAAAATGTCTTATTAAAAAGCTAAAATTTAATTCATTTCGGGACACTCTTTACTAGGAAAATTCGCCCCCAGACATTTCGCCCCCGTGTCTTAATTATCTTATATATCGGTCCCTATACTACAACAGTTCTTGTTTAAAATTTAAATAATTTAGAAAAACAAAATTTTATTGTACAATAAAAGATACAATATACTTACACAAACAAGTGCATCTATTAAATCAATTACAATGTAATATTATGCGCAATTCCTCTTAAAAAATCTAAGGACTTTTGTAATCTACGACCACATTTCGCAAACGTTGCGATAGAGCGGCATATTTTCAACGAACTTAAAAAGAAATTTTACGTTGATTTCGAATTTGAAATTAAAAAATTTCTATCTCGAATAGTTTTCGAGATATTCGACATCGAATATCGGGAAAATTTTCGACATTGCGATTTTAAATTTGATTCTTATAGGAAATTTTACGCTGAATTCGAAAATGAAGTCGAAAAAATTCTATGTCGAATAATTTTCGAGATATTCGATTTCGAATTTTTAAGTTCGTTCTGGGATTGCTTATAGAGCAATCTCTTCGCCAGCCCCATGTTTTGTTTTGTGCGGGAGTAGGTCCGCCTGCTAGAAATTGGTTTATTTGGAAGTTATTCATGACTTACTGCTTTTTTAAGGCGTTTATAAATTTAAATATGTTTATGGAAGCATCGCAAACTCCTTGAAAGTGTCGATGCCAGCCTTCTACATGATTGTTGATGCGAAGCGTATGTTTAACAGTTCGATTGTGCATATTCGAAAGATCAATAGAAAATTTGGTCGGACGTCTTTGTCTACGCCCACGGTGACCAATGCAGTTGTATTCAAAGTAGTCAACAACTGGCTGGGCTTCTGGAGGAACATTTTCGCTCTCTACAAAAATATTGAAAACTTCGGCCACATTTGCCGGTGATACGAACGCAAAAGCAGTCATCATTCGTATCCATAATGCAAACTCATGATTTCTTTGATAATTTACTTGTAGTCCCTCAAACTGAACATATATTTTGTGCCAGATGTAAAAAACATCCAGATATTTGAATTTCGGAAAAAACTCTTTTAAAAGCTTCTATTGAAGCCATTCGAAAGTCGAGAAGTATTTGAGCTAGGTTCATACCTGGACAAATATTTCCTAATTCTTTTAAGAAATGCATGTAGGTGGCCTTTTCTTTTGTTTGGCAGTAAAGCAAAAACAATTGGTATTGTGGTTCCGGCGCACTGCACATGTAGCGTATACAACTGGTAAAATAAATTTGGAGCAACAGAAAACGTACCATTTGCATACCACTTATCACTATTTGCTAAAATATTTATATTTTCCATTGTCGAAAAAATAAGCATCTTACTAGGTAACATAGTTTCTTTCGAGTTATATTTTAGAAACTGATGTTCTTCACCAGTAATGGTAATCGTGCGATATTCTTGTGGAATGTTCAGCATCCACTGGAATTGCAGGAATGCCAGCTTTGTTTCATAGTGTCTTTCCTAGATAACTGGCATATAATAAATATTGTTATGGACATTTTCTAAGCAGATGGCCATAATTTGTTGTTGTGTTTCTTCGGTATTAGTTGGTCTTTCTTTCAAAGTGCGGAGGACTTCTAAAGTACGCGGTCTTGTGGCATCGGCAGCGTGGTTGTGTGTAACGACAGTACGACTAATATTCGCGGAATCTCTTAAAAAGTTATATAATACTTAAAGTAATCTAAAACTAACAATCATCTTATCGTTATTACTCACCTTTTGTCCAAACACCACCTTTGCATTTCCCTCTTTTTTCACAAACTCAAATACAATGTTCACCATTCGTAGTTTTTTTAGAAAATACACACACAAAATTATTTGCACACACCAACTCTTTTGTGACCCTTTTCAGAATTTACAAATCTTATTATTCAAAATTATTTAGACGCATTTACGACCAAAACTAAGAATACAGTGAATAGTTAACCCTTATAATTATCTGTTTTATACTGCAAGAGATGTGAATTCCACTTAACACTAATAATAATGGCATAGGAAACCACGAAAACTGTGTGGAAGTTGTGCTAATCTCTTATTGCAAATAAAAATGTTTGAAATCTCTAAATACTTCTAACTGGCGTTAACGATGTGTACAGATGAGAATTAACAGTAATACTTTCTATTGTATTCTATTAAGGGCCTCTTTGAAAACTACCTGCTTTTTCAAGTGCTCAGTAAATAATTAAGACACGGGGCAAAATGTTACATTTGCTACATTTGAATAGAAAAAATGTGACATGGTTCTCTTTTACTATAAATCTTTTTATCAGTGCATCTACGTCTCTAAAAAAAGACGATTTTTATTAATAAACATTCAATATTAAGAAACAGAACAATCTACTATTTGTTGGACCATAATCAGCTTTAAAATTCTTCTTGTCATTAGTTCACAGAGGCTTTTTAAAATATTGGTCTAGTAAGTCTGGTCAACTGCTTGATCTTCCAATAAACTGCCTTTCATTAAAAAGTGCCATTTAAATTATAAAAAAATGTTTTTTTAGCTTTAGCTTTTCTTACAGACGGCTATTCGTTTGAGAAACTTTTTCACAATGTTTTCTGCTTTTCGACCTCGTGAATTATAGCTTTGATGTTATCTTTAATGTTTAAATTGTTGCTGAAGCATTGACATAGATCTTAACTTAACTTTAACGTATCTTCAAAGAAAAAAGTGCAATAGTGTCAGATCAGATTATGTAATCAAGCCTCCATTTCGAGAAACTACTTCTCCAAGAATTGTTTCGAACGATAACACAATTGTTTTGCAATTTATGTGACGTAGAGTGCCATCCTGTTGGAAATAAGAGCCATCCTGTCTGTGGCATCTATTTCTAGTAAAAAATATTTCACGATAACGCATACCATTCAGTGAAACGGTTTCACCAACATCATTTTCAAGAAAGCAGACCAAACTGTAACTCGTTGGGTTAGAGAGGAATTTAGAATATTTCTCTTCGTCTTGCTTATTTGCGTACTCATTGACGTGGAAATAGACCTCATCAGTTAGAATAATTTTCTTGAAAAAATAGCGTTCAATTTCTTACATCTTTAACCATTCTATGAACTAAAATGTATGACGCTTTTTATGATAGTATCTGATAGCATAAGCTCTATAGAAGACAGGTTTGTGAAATTCTTAATTGTCGTGAATCGATAAATTTAGATCTTCCGCAATACTTTTAGCTACACCTGAAATATTTTTAACAGATATAGCTGCCTGAGCAGGCTTTGAGTTCTTTGCATCCGAAACTTCACCAAGAAGCTGGAATTTTTCGGTTAGTTGCACAATTGCTGTATTACATTTACGAAATATTTCTGTGAAATTCTTACCGTTTTTTTTATTTAATAAAGTATTATATGAATAAAAACATAAAAAATTATTTTTTATATAATCTCTGACTTATAATTAAATACAACGGATAAAGAGTTGTTTTTGTTAATATAAAATAAAGACTGTTGTGTTTTTTAATAGTCAAAAAAATATGTTAATGCTAAGGCAATAAGCTACAGGAAGGGTCTTTTAGTATAGTCTAGTACAAATTTTTAATTTTTTTATCAAGTTTAGACAGCTGTGTGGGTCTAAATGTTGTTGTGAGACAGCAGTGATTATCTGAGCACTGCTGTAGATCATTTAAACTTCACAAATAATTTGAAAAACCGTTAATAGGCGATTATACTTAAAATATGACGCATAATAGAGATATTATTTTCAGACCAACATTTTTAATGACTTCTCATTCACCCAAAAAATACTTATGCCACTACGCGTACACTTGAGTTTTCTTAAGAGCATTGGAATTTAAACTTTTTTAAAATTTAAGTTGATTTTACGTCCTTTCTCGTAAAGAGTTAATAATAATCCATTTCACAACGTTCGAGGGCACCTGCCTCATATCGTAATACTGAATAAAGGAGGACAAATTCTCTTCAGACATCCGCAGAGATTTAGATCTTCAAGGCTACGATCTCTCTCGTTTATCTCACGACACGGAAAATAAATCCAATTTATATTTTATTCGCCATTATTATTATAATTATTTGAAGTAGAGTGTTTAAAAAAACATTTAGCATTGTAGCTAGCAGAAAAAGGTAATTAAATGAGTCAAGTTAAAAAATGGTTAAAATAGATTAAATTAAGAGAAAGATTAAAAGGACAATGGTGGTATTATAAGAGAACAATACTATGTGTCTTTGAGTTGCTTAAAATAAGAGGTCTAACAAATGCAAACTAATAGATGTAATTTGCTATGAAATAAATGGTATTCAAATAATTTGATGCAAAATTTATATATGCATATAAAAATAGTAATAATGTTAGGCAGGCGTGCTTAAACTATAACAAAGGCAACTCACGTAGAGCGGAAACCAAAAAAATATATATAAATGGAATGTACAAACCATTAGCAAATTAAATGAAAAATGAACAATGATTTGAAGAAATACAGAAATAAGAAAGAAGAACGGCAAACTAAGATAAGTAGGTTACTTATCAAAGCAACTGCAGGTCACCGAAAGCATAATCAGTTCTCACGGATTAAAAAGCAGGGGTAATAAAACTGTAATTATAACAAATAATAATAAGATTAAGGAACGATATTTACATAAATAATTATTTAGCTACAGCTATATTATGGAAAAAAATTAGAAATATGGCTATGCAGAAAAGACAGATAACCGAAAACTATACAAAAATTCATAATAATGGGCTTAGAATTATATTGCTAAAGTGGGTAATAAATATATTCTCACATTACAAAAACTTAGAAAAACGGAATTTATTTATGGCAAAAAGAGAAAAGATTATAATGAACCCTATGTGTATGAAAAAAAGTGAGTATTGGGACATTATAACAAAGAAAAAAAACAGTAATATGTTAGCAGTAGACGACTACATATTTTTTAGTAGTAGATGTAGATACTGATTACTTGGAACAGGGTTAATGATGGTTAAGATTGTGCATTTGATAATGTATCTTGGACCAGTGCTGGGAATATTACGTATTATAAGAATTAAAAATATTTTATAAATATAAACATTATTATATACATGCACCTTTAAAGATTAAAGATAAAAAAACATAAGTGAGTTCTATGAGGTGAGACTATCAGGTATTACTAAAATATAAAAAACAGAAAAAAGCGTTGTACCAACTAATGAGAAAAACAACAGGAAACATGTTGAGAGTAATAACAATGGAATTAAATTAAACGAATTTGACTCTGAAAGTTATCCAAAAATGAAATCTACTAATTTTTGTCTCAAAGAAATAAATAAATAAATAAACTTTGGTTTTACCGTATGGAAGTACAGTTAATCAGATAAACCTTGTTGTTGCAAGCAAAACGTGCCAAATTTATCAAAAATATTATAAGGAGACCATAAGGTTCGAATCACATTATGATTAGGTTAAAATTTAAATTAGCAATTAGATATAAAATGTAAAAGTTTAATTTAATAGCAATAAATTAAAGAATCAAGAAATGCTACATCAATACAAGAACTACTTAGAGAAGCAAATTTATTTTACTAAATATGTAGCATGTAATGTTGAGGAGAAAAATAAACAAACATAGTTCGCCAATACAAGAATGGTAATGCTAGGAAATAATAGAAAATTAAATTAAATACAAACAGATAAGAAGAGAAGAAAAACTGATCTGCAGAAGTAACAAAAGGAAAAGAAATTAAAAATAGAAGACAACCGTATCATAAATATACTACTTTTAAAGTTAAAAGAAAGATTGGGTGCAAAGAAATGCTTATTTTTAAAAAGTTAAGTAATATGGTAAGAAGAGCTGCAGGTACCTTAGTCCGTCACGATATGTCATTCGACTTGATGTTCTTAAAATCGATCCTGCATTACCGTTTTCTTTTTCTCTATCCACATTTATTTGTAACTGTCACACCCAAATGACAAAAGTACCTCTTGGGTATTTTTAAATTTTCATATTTATCTTCTTTTCGTTGGCGCCACCATTAATTTTCATATATTTAATCACATTAATTTAAGCTATACTTTAATGCCTGTTATGGTATGTTATTTTACTGTAGTATATATTACTTTTCTATGTTGCAACCGCCTTTATTCTTCTTGAGTTTGAATTAAACAATAAATGAACAGTGTCCTGGTGGACTGTATTCGATTCCTTATTGATCCACAATTCCAATATATCCAAGTCGTGGATATCGTTGTACCATTTGCGCAATGATATGCTAAATGAATGGCGAAAAGTCAGGCGATCGGACCGGTCATCGAAGAGTCCACTCTGTTTTGTTGGAAAAAGCCTAATGGGTTACGTACTACATATGTGTCAGCGTTACCTTGGTGAAAGATTGCTTGGAACACCCTCTAAAATAAATAAAGTACCACGGAATCTAAGAGTGTAACAGTGGCTCTAATTGTTTAATAAAGGTGACCTGTTATTATAATGAATAGCTCTTCATAGTATATAATACTCATAGTTGGTGTTGTATGCTTGTTTAATTTCTTGGCATCTGTTTCAATTTATATAAAATCTCCGTTCGGTAGATAAAACAATTATATGCCACTGTTGTGCCTACAGAGCTTTTCTGTTGCCCATTGTAACTTTAACGTTGTGCTATTAGTCATAGTGTGAGCAATCGATGTCGAACAGAGGAGATTCAGTTAGAGTACTTGAAGTCGCGCTACAACCTCTGAAAATGACGATGTCCTGTATACCAGTCAGGAATTAATACCTTCTTTGATCCACTAGTTCCATATTTGCGTCGAAGTACTGCTAGGCCGACCAACTTTTTTGTTTATTTTTCATAAACAAACATTTCTTTCATGTGGGCTAACAATACATGCTCTTTAAAAATTCGCCAGCTTGTCAACGGCGAGGCATTCTTACACCTTCTGAGAACATTTATACTCATTTTACATGTTACATGTTAGAAACGATATAACCAAATACTGGGCTGTTCTTAAACCTTAATCTTTTCTGATTCTATTATAATTAATTTAAAATAAATTTTAATGAAACAATTTGTTTTTAATAGTATTTCAATTTCAATGCGCAGCGATGTATTGCATTACAAGCATCACTAGCGATAAGCCAGAGAAAATTGTACCATCCTTGGCCAGAATATATTATTCAATCAATTTTAAATGAATGCTCAGCAGCAAGCCTTTCTCATAAACAAACGCGTTTTGGTTCGTTCTAGCAAGAATTTACGGGCAATTAAAATAAACTTGGCATCATATAATTAGTCGCTCGGGCACCCACAGCCAGGTATAGTTTAAATATTTTGTGAGTTACTGAAGCAATCGGGGCATTCGCAAAAATAGCCCTGTTTATTATCAACTTCGGCATATAGACACACCTTCACGCCTGTTTACATTTCATCTGATTATTAAGGTTTTCGTATATTAAACTGTGAGGAAAGTGCGAAGTTTGAATTTTACGATAACAACGTTGGCTCTTTGGTTCATTGTTTATTTTTAACAGTTATTCATAACTACTTCAAGTTCAATAGAGAGTCTGTTATTTTAGCAGATCTAAACGCGGAAGTGTATGTAATTAATTACCATATAATGGGGACGACATTAATATATAGGAAATATATACATTGTGCACCTTATTGCGTTTTTTATACGAAAATATTCTTAACTTTTCGCTATTATGAAGACGTTGGACACATTGAAAATCTCTTCGAGGCACTAAACATCAGTCGATGAATTTTGTTGTCCTATGGCCCTAACTCACATTTTCTTTCCTAAAACTTTGATGCCGATGTAGTATCGTTCTTCTGTGGCAGGTATCTTTATAGCTGCCAATGTCGATGCGTTTAATCTTTATTTTTAATTTAAAAAATACTCAAATATTTCTTGTTAAGAAGATTTCAGTAAGATATATAGATATTTTAGGTAGCTGAAGGACTGAAAAAATATCGTAATTATACCTAGTAGAAAGCAACAATCAAAATGTTAATGTATATAGCAAAAATGCTACCACAACTCAGAAACTTGCAGTTCTGTGGGAGGATAAAAGAACAGAAAATAAAGGTCTAACATAATTTGTCTAATAGTGATAAAAATAAATCTTACCTCGTACCAGAAATAAATGAGATGAATATGAAAGCAAAACAATTAACGAAAGAACGCCCTATGATATTTTGCAAATAAATGTAATTTTACAGGGTCAAAAAATTTGATATACTTTAGAAAACAAGCAATCGTAACATTTTTAAGCTATGCAACAGCAGAAACTACTAGAGTAGATGAAGCAAAGCTACGAACTTAAATTATATTTCCTTTGGAAATCTGTTGTAGAGTTAATAACATATTTAAAAATTAAAAACAACTAACTATTATACTAATAAACTTGTACACTGTCGTGTACAGAGACTGACTAAGTTATTATAAAAAATAATTATAAATAGATAAGTAAAGAAGTCCAAAGCTTTTTACATAGTGGAGTTAAAAATCTATACCAGCAATACTAAAACAAGGAAATATTTTCATATTTATAAAGCACACAACGCATGCTTCTATTACAAAAGTGATATCCAATAGCTTTAGAAATTGTCTATAGAAATATAACACTAGATATCATAAATAAATCTTTGTTTTCTCTACGCAAGAAGGTAACATTTGTTTATAATTTTCAATAATTGTCAAAATTATTTGTGAAAATATTTTTTGTTAAAAGAAGCCTTTTATGATGTTAGTGGGCTAAGCGTTTGAGTAATGAGAATAGTGAGACAATCAGCGCTTTGTATGTTTCCTCAGTGCCACAAGTTTGTGAAAGAAGCGTAGTCTGAAATTATGAAGTTTTAAATTCGTCATTGTACGTTAGTTTCTGGGTTTTGCTATTACAGTTGTAATTTTTGACTTTTTCTCTTCTCATTCTTCAATTAGTCCATTTTTTGTTTGTTTATTAAAATACAAATTTGTTATGTGTTAATACAAAAACTAAAAATTTTAAAAATTAATATTTTTGAATGTTGAATTAGTAGGTTGATTTAAAAGTCCATTCTGTTTTTATTTTTACAATCGCATTAGAATTTAGAATGAACTTAATAGTTTCTCATACACGTAATACGGAGATCATAGTTTCATCCTGAATAATACATAAATATATTTTAATTGCACGTTAACCTAGTTAGCTACTTTTATAATTTATTTTATAATTAGATCAATGTAATGATCAAAATATATCGAAGGAAAAAGTAACTTGAAAAAAGACAAAAACTACAAGATTATATATAAAACAGATATAGTACATGTCATCACAAATAACGACAGCTTTAATTAACTAGAACAAGTAAAAATAATACAATTAAATAAATTATACAACTTTGTTATTGTGTAATCACAATAAGTTATTAGACATTAAACAAAAGACTAAACAAAGCCTTAAAATGTAAATAAAAAACAACATGTACTCTGAACACTCTGAAATGTATTACTGGAAAGAGGTTAACAAACCATAATTAATAAAAAATAATAAAGAGGTAAGTATGGTATGCAGGAATGTAAAGTACAAAGAGAAAATGTATATATATATATATATATATATATATATATATATATATATATATATATTCATATATAAAAGTACATAAACAAGTTTAATAAACAAATGCAATTTTAGATAACACATTAGCATGAGGGGAAAGAAAGCACTCAAAGGCAAGCCCCCCATATACTTAATACTAGTTAGTGTGGTCCAAAATTTTACATCTATTTAATCGTCTAGTAGAATTTGTATTGTCTAATATGTTAAGCACTAAGGCATTTGGATGAGAATGAGTTTTATTCGCATGGTTAATTTTAAACCTATTGAATTTGTCCTTGATATTGAGCTTGTTGTGGAGAGTTTGAGGGTTTAGCGCAGTCCCACAGTTGAATCCCGTAGGCCCACACTGGAAAGATTGTTGTTTTGTACACTAACTTTATTGTTTAATAATAATTTAAATCTTCGTCCATTGGCCAGTGCATTTTCTTCATTTTGAGGTCCAGTTTCTTTCTCTTCTTGGTGATGCAGACTTTCCGTGTGGGCCGCCTATTCGGGTGCATGTCAAGATATTTTACTTTGACTTTGATTGGAATTTGGATGCCATTCAGAGACACCAGAGGAGCGGTACCGTGTTTTGTTGAAAAAGTTGTAGTTTTATTTGCATTTATTTTTATGCACCATTTATGCCATGTTTGCAAGTTGTTCAGGTAGCTTTGCATAAATTTGTAAAACACTAGTAAGGCGGTATTTCCTGCATATGTGGCAGTAACTACTTGTTCATAGTAAGAAAGATCAGTTGTAAAGATTAAATATAATTTGGGTTGCATGACGCTACCCTGGGGGACGCCAGTTTTAATTAGATGGATGCTAGATAGGCTTTGTTCATGTTTAACCTGATAGTCTCTTTTATTTAGAATCTAATAAGGATTGGTGGGGCAGTAACTGGTTAATTTTATACATTAAACCAGGATGCCAGACTGTCAAATGCTTAACTAACACCTAAGATCGCCGGAACACGGTGTCTGTTTTTTAAAAGTTTTGCTCTATCACATTAACTACTCTATGTACCTGCTCTACAGTGCAATATTGATGTCTGAACCTAAATTGATATTGAGAAATTAGTCCCTGATCTTCTATTATGGGTACTAGTCTTTTCAGTATTAATCTTCGCAAAACTTTAGATAGGAGAGGTGAAAAGTTTATTGGTCGGTATAATAAAGCCTCATGAGCAAGTTTCCTCGGTTTTAAAATAAGAACTATTTGACCATATTTGTATTGTATGGCAAAAATACTGTAGTTTTATTACAGCATTTTGTATTTGAGTGAGAGCCACTATAGTCTTGTGGGATAATTCCTTTAGAACTTTGACAGTTATACAATCATATCATGGCGCTTTAGTATTGTTCAGGTTCTTATAGCGTTTATTATTTCTGTAGGTGTGAAGTGTTGAATAGGCAGGCTTAGTTTAGAAAGAACCTGTAGATAGTATGTCACTTTCTCTGTATATGTAGCAGGCGAGGGATGAGGTTGACATATAGTCGATAAGTAATATCCAAACAGATCTGGTTTTCATCACTGACTTTACGAATCTGCGGAATTAGATTGCTGGGGCTTTTTTAATTTCCTAGTGGCTCTCAATAACGTGCACTCATCATGTACGTAGTGAGAAAGGTGTTTAAGGTATTTACTAAATGTTTCGGTTTCCATCCATGTAGTACCTGTTTTAATTCCCTTGTTAACCTATCTAATCTGCTTTTGCCTGTTTAGTTCGTTGCCAAGTATTTTTGATTCTCATTTTTTTGTAAGCTTGTTTTTGATCTGTGATGGATAATTTTTAATAAAAACGAGTTTTTCGCGCATAGGTGGTGTTGAGTAATGGGTTGCATGGTGTATGGAACTTGTTATTTTTCAACGACAGAAACAACCTCATCATTTGTCTTCAGAAGGACTTGAATTACTATGTTATCGGTTAGGTACTCCCTGAACATTTTCCAATTTGTGTGTCTATTATAGAGTAAGGGTTTCTTATGTTTATTGATGATTGACGTGCTTATTGTAACAATTATGGATGAATGGACATAGAAGAGATCAAAACAAGTATCTTCTTTACAGTAGATCGGAGATAAACCTTTGGCAACCAAGACATTCATAGCATCTGGTACTTTATTTAAGTCGGATGGCCAGTGTGTGCGTTTACCAGTAGCTGAGTGGCTGTAGTTTGCTTGGAGCGCCTTGTGGAACTCACAGCTTTTAGTGGTGGTTAGTCTAAACCTTTATAACGGATTTTTTTGTTGTAATCCTCCCTAGCAAGAAGCAGGTGAAGTAACTGTATTCTGTGAAATGTGTTTCCCAAGTCAGCAATATGTCCATTTTTGTTCTTTGAGAAATAGCTCGACTACTAAAAGATGCTAAGCTAATCTGTATGCGTTTCCTAAAGCAATCCGTAAGGTATCAATTATTTTAACTTGTTAACTAGCGTGTTTAGCAGATTCAGTATTATACTGTTCTAATTCATGAGTTGGGTAAGCATGGTTTCGAATTTGGTCAAATATTGTGATAATGAGATGTCATTATTATTTGTATTCTGGGTTTGTTTATGCAGTGGAATGATGTAATCTGAGCATTTTTCGGGTTTGAGATATATGCTAGTTGTGCAAAATATGAGTATTGATTTTCTTTGTGGTTTGTGTTCGTAGAGGAATAGCTGATCTACTTCTGTTGTATTTGTTGATAAACCTGACAGCTTTCATGGTTCGCAAAATGGGATCATTGAAACATTGTGCACTTGGCAGGGGTATCTTTTCTTGCAGGCAGTGATGTTGTGTTCTTCTCTACATTTTATACATAGGAACAGCTTAGAGCAATAGGTTGTACTATGACCATAGGCTGATAGACTAATATCAATAATCGGTCAGAGGTTGATAGCGTGCACTGATGATAACTTGAAGAATTGCAGGTAGGCTCGTATTCGAATTTAAGTAAGGGCACTTAATTTTCGCCGAGTGCGCTTCGGAAACTTGAGCCAAAATGGACATTGAACTGAAGCACTCACTATTCACTATAAAAGTATAAAGTAAAAAAGGTAAAGGACCGGTAAATATTACACTACTTGTTGATTATAAAAGAAAAAAATCTTTCAAATAATTTTAATCTTTTATTTCTTGATTTTCAGTCTTTTACCTATATTTTGTCTTCTCCCCTTTCCTTTTATTTAACTTAGGTTTGATATCAGTTTGCATCGCTTTATCATACTATAGTTTTTAATTAAAATAAGAAGAGAAGAAAGTATTTCACTCTTATATTTCTATACGCACTATTAGATTGACCGTCGATCTCTCCACGCTCAATTATTTTCAAGGTCAGTCCTGCTTTGTCCATAATACTCGTCGCTCTTTTCTTCTTTAACAGTCCAGTTTGGTTTACATACGTTGTAGTGTATCTCCATTGATGGCGTGTAAACCAGGCTTTTAATGTATCCCAAAAAAAAAATTGCAAACCGTAATATAAAGAGAATTAGTTAAAGGGGGGAGGTAGCCGAACAATACCAATAGCACATCGCTCAATCTATCGGTAAAGAAGTTTCACATTTAGATAGTCATGCATTTCATCATATTAAAGAGGTAGAGCTCCATATCTGATGATTGTGGCGGTTCACCTTTCCAGTTATATGAAATGTCTTTTCAAAACTTGAGTAAATTCATAATTTTCATTAAAAATTAAATTTTGATTTAGAAAGTTATAATGAAGTTTATATAGACTAATATACATCTACAGGGGCTGTTGATATCTAATACTAATGTTTTAGAAGTGTAATATAAAATGTACAAGAATACGTATCAAAACAAGGATTTTCATTTTTTCTTAAAATGTTTGTAAAATACCAAACCAAGCTCGACGCATATCTAAATAAACTAGTCAACAAATTAACAAAATACTCATGGTATAAAGCGGTTAGAATACCATATAAATGTGGATTTATGTAGATTGTTTAAGTTAAATTGTTTGAGTATTTCTAAGTTTATATTAACGTAAAATTAAGTAATTTTTTAAAATTAGTTAATTATAAAAAAAACAGAAATGATCACAGGATTGGAGCAGACTGTAGTATTAATTATTTCGTATAGAAGGTCAGTATTTCGCATTTCATTTTTGCTCACATTATGGGTAACTTTTAAAGTTTTTGATTTTTTCCGGTAGTTTTGAGGTAAAAGGGAGACTGGCGCCTGTGCTTTAGTTTGTAAATTTGAAGTCACTCAGTCAGTAGAAGGAGATATTTGTACCATCTGCGCTACATAAATACGACCAATAGATTTTTACTAAACTTTTAACGAGTTCTAATATAATTAGTTTGTTAAAAGAATAGTAAGCACAGTCTACGTTTATAAATATAGTTTAGCCTGGATATGACCAGTGTAAAATTTTAATCTAACAAACATGTAACAGCAACAAGGTGTGTCCAAAAAACAAAAAGGAGTAATAACATCGTTAATTGATCGTCGTGTGTTAAAATGGGAAAGCAGAAGTATTCAACGGTCGAGAAAACTGAAGCGTTTTATGAAGAAAAACGGTTTTCGAGAGCTACTACAAAAAATAGGCCATTTGCACAATGTCAGAGCAGTTTAATCAAAGATCCCAAAAATTATTGAAAACAATTTAAAGGTCGTACAAAATTTATTTGCCATTAATAGCCAAACAAATCGCATTAGTAAGAACTATTTAAGAGCTATCCATTATTAAAACGTCAAAAAATTCAATGTCCATCTGCTTTAAAGTCATTGCGTTGCACTGTACGCGTCAAATTTGCTCGTTCAAAAGTGGGTTGAATATGAGAGTGACAAAGGGAAAGAAATTTACTTTAGATGAACTGGATGGTTTTTCCAGTACTGGCATGATCTATGTAAAAAGAAAATTATTTTAGTGCAACGGAGAACTGATGTTAGTTTGACCATGGTATGGAGAGATATATCTTCTAATAAACCCGTTGATTTGGTAAGTTTGACATGCAAGCAAAAGTCAGAAAAACACATACATTTTGTAAAATTTGTTAATAAATTTTCAAATGCTGTGACAGGTCAAGCATTTATTTTTCAATAAGACCACGTCAGTATTCATTTTGTACGAAATACCGGCCTTGGTTTCAAGAATAATGCAAAAATCTTTTTGACTGGCTTTTTACCGACTTTAAAATTATAAAAAAACATTTGGGATTATTGTCAAGTGAACTTTATTCAAATTCCAAACAATTCTGTTACACCCAAAAACTACACCAAGCACTTAAAGAAAGTTAGCCTAAGCTTCCCAACGACTATTTGAAGACACTGTTTTATTACAAATATTTGAAGTCATAGGAAACAATAGTAAAAATACTCATTATTGTTTTATAAAGTGTATTAATGTCAATGAGCCTTGTGCTTTTGAGGTGGTCGTATGAAAGGGGCGTATTGCTGCGTCTTACGTACTATGTCAGTATTATCAGATGTTTTCAATAAAGTCTTCCAGAAATTGCTGCGGACTGCCACCCAATCTTGTTATTATTACTTAAATACTTTAGGTTCTATATTGGAATAGTCAGAAGGCCGTTTTATGTGCACGCAATCCCCAAATTAGCTTCACATAATTAATATTGTGTGATTATCGACAAAATGAGCTGAAAATACGACCACAGAGCTGCCATACTCAAATTCCTGCGTATCAAAAAATCGCTGAAGAAAATATTGCACAGTTTGGCTATAAAAAAAACTTATGATGTAGCTAAGAAGTACAGGAAATGTGGACACCAGCGGGAGATAACGGCTAATTGAAGAATTTAAAAAAACTTATTAGGATCTTGTACAAAGCTTGACTGGCCTGGCAAAAATGGGTGTGTAGAAGTTGACGGTCAGTCTAGCAGTACACTAATACTTACAATACAAATCTTTCGTCCTAAAGAAAACTGAAAAAACAAGAGAGACGAAAAGTTAAAGGTTCAAGCACTGATGAATGACATCAAGCACAACAAGATTATTTTTGGACGAAAAAAACTTCATTCAGGACAGGAAGGTGAGTCGCCAAAATAACCGTTGAATTTGCCGTTGCAAATGCTTATCGTGGTTCTCATAAAATTTCTCTCATTTTGATGGTGTTGTGACTTATGAGCAGCAAAAGGTATATTATGACGCCTCAGTTTTTTGAGGAAGGTCCGAAGGTGTTCGCCGACAGCTCTATCAAAATGCTGAAGACGGTGGTCAAGCCCTGGATATAAGAGGTGGTTGCTGTGGAACTACGTATTCCAGCAAGATTTGTATTACCACTGGTCCTTCGACTTGTGGCAACCCTACTACGAGTGGAGCGTGGTTGAGACGAAGCTCAATGAGAGACATCATAACACCAAAGACAATTAAAGGTCCTTCCATTATAGGGTAATGACACATATGGACAAGAAGGGCGCTGTGCTAGCCTGCAACAGATTTAGGTCCCAGCTCGAGGTTGTGGTCGCTGCTGAAGGCTACATTGAATAATATGATTCTCAATTCTATTTACTTTAATTGTGCCAAGCTTTATGTAACTAAATTTCATATTTTTATATTTTAATGTTGTATTAATTGTTTATTTTATTCTGAATTTACTTGGACACCCCGCTATGTATTTATAAAGCAATTAGTTCTAATCCACTTTACTAGTTTATGGTGTATAAGAAGTCATCAAAAGAGATAGTTGAACTGTGACCACAGGACAAACAAAAAAATCTGGGTGATACTTTTGTAATAATTATGGGTAACTTTTAACTGAAGAAGATGGCTAGAACTAAATTATGTATTTGGAATCAAAATGAGAGCTGACATAATGATGTGAAATTAATTACCGGAAGCAGTAGCAAAAAAAATATGTAGAGGTGTATGACAGGCTGTAACTGTAGGTAATAATCTTAATTTTTTATAGTTTGGTAAAAATTGCTGTTTAATTTTTTTAGAACCCCATACGCTACATATAAACCATAATTGTTTACGATTTCACCAAGACTCATGTGCTCCACTGCGTAAAAACCTAAATTAGCCCGATTCAGACACAAAAGCCTGGCCTTCCGCAGCGACTCGCATAAATCGCCCGAGTGCGCACCGTTTGAGGATTCCTGAAGCGGCTGCACATTACCATGTGAATGTGAATACTTTGTCATTCAAAAACTTTCCGAGCTGCGAAGGCACTTAAATGGTAATTCTCCAAATTATCTCAGAATTTTCCGGAAATTGCTTTAAGGGATACGAATAAGGCGGGCGAATAAGAAATTCGCGAGCTCGCGAAAAGGCTTCGCCAGAAAGAGAATAATGACACGGTAGCTGCAGCCCGATTCATATTTCAGCGGCTGAACGGCGAATCCGAGACTAACCTACCCTAAGCGGCCTGCGGGCTGGGTGGCATCTCCTACGTAATCCAATCTCTCGTTTACGTTATTAAGTCCGTCGCAATTGTATATATTAGTAATTTTATATTGTTTATGCTTGGCAAATGAGCGATCCCATGTGTGGGCACAAGTGTGTGGCACTTGAGGTGCAGAAGAGTTTCAGTAAGGACGCTCTTTGGGCGCGATGTCGTCGCAGGAGCTTACGAATACAAGAAGTGTTCGAATATTCTATTCAAAGAAGAACCAAATTGTGATTCTTGTTTCATCAGGTGCTTATTTGCCCCTAATGTCATTAATTTTTATGAAATTTAGCTATCTAATACCAAAGTAATCTATGTTGAGACTACAAAAAAATTGTAAATTGACGGTCATTATTGTACATAAAAGAGAAATGTGCCACATGAATGATTAGGACAAAACTAGTGCAAAGTTAAAATTGAAAATTGTGTACAAGAACATTTATTTTTCTGTTTTTTTTAATAAGCATTTTTAATCATCTACAATTTAAATTAGTAATATATAAAAAAGAGGGTGTACTACGACAGTAGTACGACAGTTTTGGGTGGTTACACAGGTAAATCTTATGGCGAATGTTTTAATCGTTTGGTGACGCTCGGCTGGTTGGAGAGCTGTTCTATTAGCCAATTTCAACGTCCTGTCAGGTTGTTTTGTTCTTAGATCAGTATGAAGGATTTCAATGGTGTCGTAACATGGAGCGTTGGTTATTATGCGAAGTATTCTTGACTGTGTGGCTGTGTGAGAGGCTTTAGCGCAGCCCACAGTGTAATAATACATTTATATAGTAGTAGTTTGTTCACAAGTGGGAGTTGGAAGAGTCTGCCGATGGGCCAATGCATTTGCTTAATTTTGATATCTATTTGCTTTCGTTTGGCTTTGATGTGCGTGCTCCAGGTTACCTTGAGGTCCAAACGTAGTCTAAGGTGTTTGATGTTCATTTTCTGAGGTATGGGGTATTGTTGATACTGTTTTATAAAATTACAATGCGTCTATTATTGAACGTAATTTGTGCGGATTTATCACCACTGACTGTAATTCGCCATTTATTAAACCAATTTTATAAGATGTCTAGGTGAGTTTGTAAATGAGCTGTTTCAGTTATTGGGTTTTAGTTGACTTAGAAGATAGCTGTATTATCAGCAAACATGGGAGTATAGTATTGTCAGTTGTAGGTGTGTCGGAGGTACACAGAAGATAAAGTAGCGGTCCTCCGGAGTATCACAGGGCAGAGGCTCAGGAGGGCATAAAATTATGGTATTCAGATATTGAGTTGTTTGTTTTGACTTGGAAGATCCTCTCGGTTAAATATGATTTTATTATTAGATATAACTGGCTTGGAAAATGGAGTTTAATTTTATATAGCAGACCCGTGTGCCAGACTTTGTCAAAGGCCTTCTTTATGTCTAGGCATATCGTTGTATAAACGCGTTTAGCCTCTAAGTTCTCCATAATACTGTTAACATTTCAATATCCTTGGCAAATATTTAAATGATGCTGCCGGAAGCCAAACTGGTAGTTTGAGATAATTTGGTATAGGTCTGCAGTTTGATGGATTCTTGTGAGTAGCAAATTTTCAAATATTTTAGAAATGAGTGGTAACAGGGTCTGTAGGAAAAGGGTTGCGTGGGGGGGTTGCTTTAGAAGCATAATGATTAAGGCATGTCTCCACTGGGCAGAGAAGTGGCAAGGACGTAGGATGCTGTTGTACATGGTGGTAAGTTGCACTAGGGCTTTCCGGGGAATGTTTTGCAAAACGTTTCCTACGATTAGATCGTAGCCGGGTGTTTTAGGAGGATTAGCTAGTTTGATTTGTAGGCTTACTTCGTCAATTTTGGTGTCATCATTGTTTCCTACCGGTTAAGGTATTGAGATGGTCGTCAAATGTGTCTATTTTTTTGTCTGATCTAGCCCTTGTATCGTCGAGATTTTCGATTGGAGGTATCGATACTGTTGGTCTTTTGAATTTTTTTGTTGCCTTCCATATTGTGTGACTAACAGGTGATAAGTTAGTGATGCAATGGTGGAAAGTGTCGTTCCAGACTTTTAATAGTTCAGTGTGGAGTTGATGGGCAAGCCTATTATATACGGCCTTGTCTTGTTTTTGTTTAGTTCCCTGCCACTTTTTTCGTGTCTTGCGTTTTTCTGTGACAAGATGTTGTATATGACAAGAAATGTTGATATCTGCTGGATGGATGCTTGTTGCACTTGGTATGGCGCGTTTTGTATCATTGTAGTTAAGTACTGAGTTGCTTCGTCTATGTCGTGGGTGTCCTTAATTCGGATAGTTAGACTAATTTTGTGGTCCGGTATACTTCTAAAATTGTCCCAATAAATGTCCTTGGTGCAGAGTTTTGGGGATGGTTCTCTGCTGATAATAGGGTACTTAAGGTAATTAGAATTGGATTGTGGTCAGAGGACAAGTCATAGTTTAACTCTACTTTGGTGTATGAGTTCGCTATACCTCAGGAACTAGCGAAGTCGGACAAATTAGGAATATGTCTATAAGCTAGTAAGTGAGTTCTTCGATTAACAAGTAGTTGCAATTGTAATTTTGTATTACTTGGAGAAGGTTACGTCCTTTTTGAATTAAGAGGTTGTAGCAGCTCTACGTATTGTTCGGTAGAGGTAGCGTGTCGGGGTGGACTATTTAATACTGCTATGATTAATGGGTAGGGTAGGACCTGAACTTTTATACTGGGGCTTTGGATTTTGTCAGTTTAAAAGGAGTTCCATTTGTGGTAGGAGATTAGGTTTTTGATAATTACAGCTGATCCGCCATGTGCTGTGCCATCTGGGTAGTTGAAGATATATACAGAATAGCGCGGAATTTTTATTAGCGTTCTAGCGGTTGCATGGTTTTCGAAAACTAGTAACACGTTGATATCTTGTAGTTGCAAAAATTTTATTATTTAAGGTATGTGGTTTGATGTGCCATTAGCGTTCCAGGGCGCTGGACGGAGGGAGTTTGCTATTATTAAGCTTATTTATTTATAACGTGTAGAGCATGTTTAAAACCATGCTGTTTTGACTAATAAGCTGAAAAACATTGCTTTAAATTCCATTAAAAAGTTAGAGAACATTTCATTGATGCTTGCCTGCGGTTCGTTGGATGTATGAGCAAGAGGTCTTCTGTCTGATTGTTGAAAGAAGAGAAGTTTGTGGTAAAGATGGTTCATGGCTTCTCAATTTAAGTTAACATTTTGTTTTGCAAGTGGTGGGAATTCGGTTTTGTTTGGCAGGCAACTGATATGGTCTGGTTTTGTTTGTGAAGCCTCTGAATGTTGAGTTCCTGGCTCTCTGGACGTCTTGGTATACAGAGCACCTTTTGCAATTAACCAGGTATCGTCCATTGCATAAAGCACAAGTGGCTTGAGTGTTGGGTTTTTTTCATAAATGAGTTGCGTGACTACCACGGAATTTGATATAGACAAATGGTTTATTGCAGTATGCTTTTGTATAGCCGTACTCTTGACAGCAGGTGCACTGAGGTATAATTTGTGTCTTCCTGGTAGGTTCAACTGTAATTAACATATTACTTAGATGTTTTACATAAAAAATTGACTTATTATTTTCTTTAGGTACCAGGTCTACCACGAACAGTGATAAAGGTTGTTTGGTCACTCTATAACATATGTTAATAATGTTACGTACTATGCGGCCAATATCCCCAAGATCTTTTATTATTTCTGACACTGGTATAGAGTGGTGAAAGTTTCAAATAGCCACCCTGTATCCATGTTTTTCTTTTTGCTGTTATGTGTAATAAAATATATTTTCATGTTTAAGGTGTTTAGTAAGTTTTCTGTATGAGTCTGTTAAACTAGTATAAATCTTAATTTTATCGTTTGACAAGGTTATTATGTAGTCTTGTTCGTTCTCTAGGATTTTATTAATATTGTGAATCATTTTATTGTAGTTGTTTACTCCGTGGTTATAAACCGATGGTGGCTTCATGAGTTCGGTTTGTCGATTATTAGATGCTTGCTCTTGATTAGTATTGTCGGGTTGAGTTTGCGAGAGAACCTTGTATTTGTTTGATGTACTTGTAGGGATGGGTTGTTGTCGATTAAAGCCTGGATTTGGGTGGTTCATTTTCCGTTTTTTTAATTGCTTGCCAACCATATTTTGTCGAGTTATATTGCGTGCAGTTAAGGCTGTTTCGATTAAATTTGCATTTCGTTAGTTTGTGTTTTCAATATTGTTAGAGGTTTTAGTTAATTTAATGTGTTTCCAACGATTGGAAAGAAGACAGTTGTTGCGGGTTAATTAAAAAGGTTGGCTATTGTAATTTTTTGTTGGGAAATTTGTGATTAGGATTGTACTATTGTAATTATTTTGTTGTTGGGTAAATTTTTGTGCATTAGAATACTGAACATAAAACCGTAATTTTCAGGAGCTGCTCGGAGGTCCGGGGTTGTAGCCGTTTTCCAGTGGAAACGTGAGTTAACACATACTTCTGTTATAGTAATAGATTGAAATTGTACATACAGTTTTGAAGTGGTACGATGCGGGTTATCAATAGATAATTCGACACTCACCACTTCTAAAGATAACAGGGCGGTAGCAGTCGTGCTCATTTTGAAAGTCAAATGGGATCAAAATAAAATATAAAAATGGAATAATTTCGACCATTTGATATACCATAAATGATATATAAATAGTAGTCTTTTTTTCTGTAGCAACCTTAGTGCTAGTATTTCTTTCCAAGTACCTGACTTTTTCTAAATTCGAATTGACTTTCTGTAAAGTATTCTTCTATTCGTTTTTCTATTCTTCTATAAACAATTCTAGTAAATATTTTTGCTGTGTGCCATATTAGGATCATTACCTATAGTCTTGACATTTCTCACGTCTTCCCTTTCTCGAAACTTATATAATAATGTTGTTGGTAAAGTCTGTTGGTACAGATTATGTACCATATATTGGTCCAGTACATTATGGTTTATCCCGGCAATGTTCTTAATTATTTCCACTTTTATTTCTTAGATCTGTAACAGCTGCTTTCATTATGTTTATAACTTCCTTGTTCTCACTAGCTTTATTATTATTACTATAATGCCAGTCTTTATTTTCGTCATTATATAATAATTCTATATACATTTTTTCATATATATAAATAATGGTTTGATTTGCAGTATCATATTTTGCCTTGTTAATATAATATATCTTTGCATTCCTTTGTATCTCTTTTTCGATTTTATATTTTGCGTGTTTTTGTGTACTTGTGTTGTCTTTGTATCGTTGTGTTATTTTGAAATAGTCTTCTTTTTCTTAATAGATCTAGGATATCTGTTGTTATTTATGGTTTAGTTCTTGCCGGCCGATTGTTGCATGTCACAATTTAGTATTCTCTATGATTTCCTTAGTTCTTCTGGTATTATTTATTTTCGGAAATTATCTATGACCCTAGTCTCTAATTTATGTTTAACAATTTTGTCCAGTTGCTATGTTTTTGTCCTTGTATATCTCTTAAAGTTGTTAAACCTTAGATTGCATATTATGGTTACTAAATAGTGGTTGCTATCGCAATCTGCCTTAGGTAACTTCTTCAATTTATCACTTAGTTCTTGAAGCGATATTTTATTAAAATATTAATCTGGTATCTTCTTTTGTTCCCTGATAACTTTCATCTTCCATCTTCGTAAATAGCGCTGAAATAAAATGTATACTGTTACTAGCACTTATAGGTGCACTTATAACTAACTCTGCTAAACGTTTTTTCCTATCACTTTTTCTGCCTAATTCAAATATTTTCACCTGCTCCATTTCTGACTACTGTGTTCCAGTCTTCTAAAATTATTAAATTCTAACCTCATTTGACATACTCATCCATCTCTTCTATTTACTGCTTCTAATGTTCTGTGGCTTTCGAGACCGTAGTTATTTTCCCTAAAATAATTCTTTCGCTGTATAGAACAAACTTTTCTACTTTTTCCTTACCTCTTTTCCACTAGTATATCAAATCTATCAATTCTTATTTGATGTTCTCATTTTAATACTGTTTTAATATTTCGTGTACCAACTTTTTTGCTTTCGCCATTTGTTCCTTTTCGAAAATTCGAAAAGAGGACTGTTTTTTATGATAAACAGTGAATTTGCATTTCTTGGAATGATTATCTAGTATTTGTTGTATTAACGTAATTATTTCCCATTTTTATTTTACGTGATGGTTTGCAGTAGTTGTCAAAGATTTCTTTTCTAGAGTGTTATAATTATACAGCCAGTGTTCAGTCGCTCTATTCTTATTTATGAAAATAGGGTGCACCGCAATAAGCTGGTATTTAGATAAAAGGCTTCGCTTTTGCTTCACCCCCCTTATACTTTAATAAATAAAAAATTAACAAGCTTAAATTATAATAAGCCGTGAGTCAGTGAAAGTTGTGGTTCAAATTTGAGTCGAAATTATTGCGTGGTCAAAAAATTAAACGTTTAGAGTAATTTGTATTTTTATATCTAATTATACTGTTTATTGCCTTTTCAATTATTCTTTAGGTGGTTTTTCTCATTTAGCATATATGTGAAGATACAAAAAGCATTTAAATGTTTAGACTTCTACATACTAAAGGAATTTGCATTGGGTGGAATAAACACGAGCTGGAAAACGTATTAATAAAACAAAATGGTTACATTAGTAACCAAAACTACATCGAACAAACAGAAAATTACAAAAAATCTGCTTCTTTTTAACTATTAATTTCCCAGATCAACATGCACTGCTATTCATAACAAAGTTTGGCAATAAGTTTTTCGGAATATCTGCACATTCACTATAATGCATATAAATATGGTCTTATTATCGATGTGTAAATTAAGATCCTATATTCGATTTTAGTAGACGAGTTTTTATTTATAACTAAGTATAACACACAGTTCTGCATAAGAATAAAATAACTTTTTATTATGTAAATTAAATTTAGTTGTCTGTCTAAGTAATATACCTAGATGTCGTATAGCTTTATATTTTGGATTTAATTGAATCGAGATGTTCTTAATAGTTAAGTTTAGTAAGATCTTAATTTAAAAAAATTAGGATTGAAATTGGTTTGCACTTATAGTAATCTTCCATTAAGTTGGCCCAAACCTAGTTGTAGGTTTTTGGTTGCATTATTGTTGTTTACTATAGATACCGATTGCTAAACACCGTGTCATCCACATGCATAATCGGGTTTAAATTAAATAAAACATTAAACAGCGCATGAACAAAATAAAACGTAATAAATTATACTGCAGTTTGTGGCTAGTTCTGCTTATACCCTGTTGGCAGCACCTGCGAAGCTTGTTTTTCTTGATGTGTCCAATCATTTCTTAATATGTTTATAATTGCAGCCCCTTTACTCAATTCTCTCTTCAATGGGGAGCTGAGTGAAGATGAAGATAATAATGTTGCTCATTCAACTAGATTAATCAAACGAATACAGGGTGGTATCCAAAAGTAGTAAGACATATTGTTAAAAAAAAATTATTGAACATTTTGGTACATCGACTTAATACTCTTCAAAATAGGCCCCTTGGGCATCCACACACTTCTGGTAGCGAGCCTTGCAGGTCGCGAAGGTCTTCTGGAAGTCGTCCTCCGAGATGCTGTTCAGCGCCCCCGTCGTTGCCGTTTGGACTGCTTCCACCAAGTCGAAACGATGCCCCTTGAGCTGCCTCTTGATCCGGGGGAACAGGAAAAAGTCCGGCGGTGCCACATCAGGGGTGAAGGGGGAGGTAACGTGGAAACGTCGAATTTGGCCAGGAGATCCCTCACAATCCACGCGCCGTTGCACGGCGCATTCTCATAGTGGAGCTTCCATTTCCCCACCAGGTATGGTCGCACGCGGGTGATCCGATTTCGCAGCCGTGTGAGCACTTCCACGTAAAAGTTTGTATTTACAGTCTGTCCAGGAGGTACAAACTCCTTATGGACGATGCCACGACGGTCAAAAAATGCAATCAACATCGATTTCACTTTCGATTTCGACATTCTGGCCTTCTTTTTACGGGGTGATTGTGCGGTGTGCCACTCTTCGCTCTGACGTTTTGTTTCCGGGTCGTCTTGGAAGACCCAGGTTTCATCTCCGGTGATGACACTATCGAGAAAATGTTCATCTTCTTCCAAACAGTTCAGTATTTCTTGGGAAATCTCAACACGCAGTTCTTTTTGCTCGTCACTCAACACTTTCGGGGCCATTTTCGCGCACATGATGATGCGTTGGACTGTCTCATATAAAAGATTCAGCTCATCACTAATTAATTTAATGCCCAACCATTGGTCAGAGTTAAAAAGTTGCTTAACTTTCAGCACATTGTCGTCCGTTCGCGAGGTTGACGGACGCCCGGCGCGTTGGTCGTCTTCGACGAGCTCCCTCCCCTCTCGAAACAACTTGTGCCACTCAAATATCGAGGAACGGCTCATAGTATCCTTCTTGTAAGCCTGCGTAAGTATGTCCTTGGTTTCGGTAACTGATTTTCCAAGTTTGTGGCAAAACTTGATGGCGTACCGCTGCTCCAAATTTCGCTCCATCGCAACTGACGACGAGGCGTCACAACAGGAGGTCATTAAAACAGTGGTCCACACTCAACTAACGCACGCAGGCGACTGCCGCAGGTCGAAACCTGTTCCCAAGGCTCCCCTCCATAACATCCGACCTTGTAGACCCCCCTCCATCGCTCCGAAGAAAAAACAGTCCTACTACTTCTGGATACAACCCTGTAAAATGAACACTATTGGGAATGCGTTATTCTTGAAACGGACGTCGATTTGATTGCTACTAAGAATGCGTTTAAGGACATTAATCACTAATTAGTTTAAATACAGTTTGTGTTTTGGTGGGTTTTTTATATCTTTTTGTGAAATTGAGTATTTTCAATTAATAATTAAAAATACCACAAATCATTCGTAACAAATTTATATTAGGCTGAAATGAAGGTACAATGTTACCATTTTACATAATAAAATGCTATATTTTAAAGATAACATCAGATAGCTGGTATCTATTCTTACAGTCTCTCTCTAAATATTTTTACTACTATTTCTAGCAAGTTTTTAACGATTTCTTTGCCAATTAATCCTTAAATTCCTCCAGTGTGCAAAGTTTGCTCATGTACATTCTCTTTAAATATCCCCAAAGAAAGAAATAACAAATTTTGAGGCCGGGAGAACGAGTCGGCTATGCAACATTTTCAAAACCAGAGATTTTGGGAAAACATGCGACAAACCATTTCCAGTGATGCGGCTGCTCTATACACTTTTGGTCCGTTTTGTTAGAATTACACACCCCGCGGTTTTCTGACGGAGAAAATTTTGAAACTTCATTTCAAAAAATTAAGGTCCGATAACACCTCTTTCGCTCATTTTATATCAAACAGCTATTTTATAATGTGGATTTCGCGTGGATTGTCCACTTTCCAATACCGATATTGTTAATTGTACAGCTTATAAAAGAGAACTTGAACTAAAACACTAGTTTTTGAAGCTAATTAAAATGTTTTTATTGGAAAATATTAAATTTGAACTATTTTCGCTCATTTTGCTCTGTTGTTCTTCCGTACCTAAGATGAGAAGTATATTAGTTAGCTTATATAAGTTTTTAATTTTTAGTATCAGTAGAATTTTAGCATATTTCTAGTACATAATGCAAGTAATGTGGTTATAAATGGTATAGCTTCTTTGAAACTTATTTACTCACTATTAAACTTTGTTAGTCTTTGAAAATAAGGATCTCATCGGAATTGGTAACTTGAAAACCACATCTAGAAATAATTCAGATGCTTTATTATCAAAAACTATTTGATAAATTAGCCCTTTCTGTGTGCAGTATAAGCCATTGTAGCTTAATATTAAAGAGTTTTCTTATTTTTTGAGCTTTGTCGTCTTTTCCGTACTTTTGACTGATTAAATAAACTTTTTGAAATATACCGGGTGGTTGAGATAAATTAGGAAATGTATAAACAATAAAAATAACAGTGAAAAACAAAAAATAAATTTATTTAAACGAAACTCAACGTACAGTATTAAGAGTCGTATTATCAGCGACCACAACCTTTTCAAAATCAGGATCTAAATCTGCTGCAAGCGAACATAACTTTCTGCTTGTTTACATGTGTCATTATCTCAATGATAGAGATCCTTAAACTGTCCTTGATGTTATGTTATACAAACAGTTCTATAGCCATGCCTAAGATTTTTTTTCCTTGTCTTGCTGAAATATATAATCCCACCCATCTAGGGCTTGATACCTTCAAGTTCTCCTCAAAGAATTAGGGTCCCAGCACATCCCCTTCGCTGCTTACAAGTTTAAACACCATCCCAGAGGAGGAAAATTTTATATACATGACGATAAGTACTTCAAAGGTATCTTGACAGATTCAACAGGCATTCATCTTTCTGTCCTTGATTTTTTTTGTTCAGCAGTGCATGAGTTCCTTAGGATGAAAGACTTGTAGTACCAGATTTGGTGCATTGTTAGACTTATTGTCTGACTTATCACGCTCATTTCTTTTGCCAATTTACGGACGAATGTAGCACTTCTCTTGCAATTAGATCGCTCGATGTGATTGTTCTGTCAGCAGTTACCTCCTGTTAATGGTCAGATTTCCTTACTGGCTTCGTCATAAACGTGAGTATTTTTATAGCCAAAGCATGCAATAATTTCCGACGGTGATTTTCTGCAGCGAAGGGATTCGAGTATAGCAGCTTTGCGGTTGACCATCGCAGGTTGTTGATTATATAAAACACACATGCGCATAAGAAGATATTTCGGTTTTTCCCTATATAAAGTAAAAAAATTGGATTTACCTTAACGGCCCTGTATTATTGGAATCTTGTTTAATTTAAGATATTCTCAATCTTGCCTTAGTTTTGAATTTTCAGCCATTTTATGTTATTACATTTACATGTGCGCGTCCTCCTTTGGATGAGACTATAATTCCTACAGACATTCTGAACAAAATTGGTTAGATATTGAACTGTTACCTAGTTGTTTTCACATGTTGATCCGCTTTCGACACGCCGAGTAGATCAATGGAACTTTCCTTTGTGAGCGCCCCGAACTTCTCACAATGCCTGTAAACCTTGGACGGCTTCTTTCACCACGTTTACCTGCAGCCCTTCCAGAAAGGTTAGGGACACTAGGCGATTATACAACTTAAAAAAGAGGACTACTTTCTTCCAAGATTTCACCTAGTAAATCATTAATTTTTTGTACAATTACTATTTTATCTATTCTGATGGTAATAGAGTATAATTAGAACCCATTTTTATGTAGCTTCCAACTGACAATTTTGTCAGCAAACACACAAATTACTACATTTGCTTGCTATATCACCATCTTGTCTACACACTAAATTAATTACGGCTAATTAAGATCTACTACATCATTTAAATCTTATCAGCGGATGGTTCAAATCGATAGAAAAAAAGTAAAGTAAACCAAGTCTTCTCAAGTCAATATACTTATAACTATATGTGGATTAACGTTTAACACAATAAAAATATATGTGGATATATTGTCTGCCCAATGAATAAAATTTTTTTTAAATTTATTACATTAGCAATCAGAATACATTGTATTTCTTTAATCTAATATTTTGGTTTATAAATTGACATGATGAGGGCCCGTTCAGTGACTGGTCCTCGTCCTAGAAAATAGTGCTAAGGTGTTGGGTCCATGTGCAGTCCTCTTCAGTGGAGGTTTGTAGGCCAGCGGCACTTGAGGCGTCTAATGACTTGATGGTGTGGAAGTTCTTGGAGAGAAGATTGTCATGGGTGGCAAGTTTTTCAAGATTTTCCTGGTTCTTACCTGTATTACCGTATCGAGATTCCGAGGTCGTCGTGTATCATCTGATTGGTGATGTACCAGGGAGCATCAACGAGAGATCTTAAGATTTTAGATTGACTTAGTTGCATGATTCCGAGGTTAGTCTTGCTAGCACAGCCCCAAATTTCTATTCCATAGAACCAGATTGGTATAATGATGGTTTTGTAGATAAGGATTTTGTTAGAGAGCGATAATGGGGAAGTGTCGGCCTAGTAGCCAGTAAAGTGTTTTAAATCTGAGCTCTATATGTTTTTTTTTCTTAGTAATTTGCTCCTTCCAGGTGAGCCTTCACGTAAGCCGAGTGTTTTTGATTCAAAATCAATTTTTGTTATATCAAATTGAAAGTAATGTTTTCATATTTTGCACATAACGTTGATAGTTGGTGTCTCATAATGGTGCGGCCGAAATAAGTGGACTGTATAGGTAATTTTGAATTTTGAATAGAGAACTTCAAACAACTCTAAAATTAAAAAACACTAACCTGTGGAAACGGCGCTTCCCGCAGATATCGGTTTCCTGATATTGGTTTTGGGGCTTCCAGAAAAAAAGCAGAAGGACATGGATAAAAATTAGGACAAGTTACCCCAATCTTCACAGCAGACGAAACGGGGGCGTCTTCCTGATGTAAAGGTTCCCTCGTCGAGCTGATAATTTGTCGGCGAGAGCACAGCGAAAAAATGCCAAATGCAAAATCGCGAACAAAGGCAAATGCGTAATGCCGAGAACAAAAATGCGAAATACAGGTTTTAATAAAGCAAAAGTATATAAAGTGGCGTGAACTTAATATAATTGAAATGGCCAGTTTGAAATGAATAAAGCAAAGGCTTAATGTCGCGCGAACTAAACGAAACCAACGTGCCAAAGTAAGTGCTAAAACCCAATTCTAAAAGCCATTTGCACGAACGCGGCCCGCGGCCAGGACGCGGGCCATAATCGCAACGCGTACTTGCAGTCAATTGGGCCGATAAAACAAATTTCATATACATATATATGAGAGGGAATTTAAAATTTTAAAAATAAATATAATTTGGAGATTAGCGCTAACATACATATTCTTGCAGTCGTCCTTTAAAGTTTTGTATTACTTTTGAAAACAGGTTCAATCATTTAATTCTTCCAGTGTACGAGCTTTACTAATGTACACTTTCTCCTTTAAATACTCCCAAAGAAAAAAATTGCAAATGTTAAGATTGGGGGAATAAGGTGGCTATTTTCAAAGCTAAAATGGCATGTTGGAGAAACATGCGACAAACCATCTCCACTGAAGCAACTGCACATACACGGAATTTACTTCAACTGTGTTCCCTCAAAACTTTCAAGAAAATAAATTCCGATAACACCTCTTATTTCACACCAAACGGTCATTTTAGGACTATGAAGTGGACGCTCGTGGATTTCTCATAAGTTGTTACTATCCCAATACCAACAATTTTGACCGTTAACTACGGCTTTTATGTAATAACAAGCTTCATCGTCCATCATAATCAAAGAAGACATTAGTCTTTAAGGGTAATCTTATGCTTGAAGTTGTTGGGCCGTCATTAACTTCAATTCTTTGTGTAAAATACCACGAATAGAGCAGAACACTGTTGACTCGTAATTACTCTTTAGGTTTGCTAGGCTGCATACACTTTGAAGAAGGTCAGAAGGTTTTTGTTTCACTACAAAACCAGTTTCACAGAATATATAAACCCACCTTATTATCGTATTTCGCTTGGGAACACTCTCACGGCGATCGATGTTTGAACTGTTAATGAAGAAGCCGTGAAACTTGTATCATTGAATCGTTGTTTCTAAACAATTGTTTAACTGCAAACATATACTATATTTTAAGCCTCCATTGCAACTAGTATGGTATTCCATTATGAAGGCAGAATTTAGATATCAACCATTTTCAAGTACTGTTTATTATAAAGTATTTAATTCATGTACATAATAATAGTAAAATATATATTAATGGTAATTAAACAATTTGAATTTAAATGTATATTGACTGAATGCTGAATATAGTGAGTAAACTTCATTTAGACGGTTTTGTAGCATCCGATTTTAATTGTGATACTTATTATCAACTAACAAAATACTGTTATTTAGTAGTTTCATTCCGAGTTGCATCCATAATATAATTGACAAATACCAGACATTATTTAACGAATTGAACGAATTCGAGAAGAACCTATTTTCTTCAGTACTATTACAGCAAAAATCTCCGAGTAACTAATAGCTAAATAAACGATTTCAAGGACAATAATGTTATTGACTGAGATGCCCTGAAATAGTGAGAACAGACAACGGTATATTTATTATCCCTAGCAAAAGACCTTAAATAACTACTTGTAGAATCGCATATGATAAAATCCAGACATAAACGAAATCGAATTCGAGAAGAACAGTACTATTACACCAACAAATCTCCGACAACCGATTAGCTCGTAAACGATGGCAGACTTACGAGAGCTCAGTACAACGGTATAAGTACCTAGCAACATCTTCTACCTCAAATACGCAATGATTCCATACACAAATGGGCTTAAAGAACGGATCACAACAAACGCAACCGATTACTCTTTGTGCCGACTCACTCGTAAACTAAAGTTTTCAACCATATCCATCTTCTACCTCTAACTACTGAACTGAATCATAACAGATGGGCAAGAACGGATCAGGAAAAGGCCACTGTTTTTGCCGAACACCTCCTCAGTTTTCAACCATATCCATCTCAGTTAACTGCTGCTGAAGAAAAAGTTACTGAACCAGTTCGATGCTCCCTTTCAGATGTCTCTGCCTGTTCCTAAAGTTTCACATAGTGAGGCTGAAGCAATCATACACCACGAGGTTAGCACTAAAAGACACCCGGGTATGATCTCATTACTGGTGAAATTATTAAAAGCTATCTGAAAATGTATTAAATGTATGGTACAAATATTTAATGCTGTTCTCAGACTTGAGTACTTCCCATGCCATTGGAAATCAGCTCATGTCTTAATGATCCTTGAACCTGTCAAAAATCCAAATGAAGTGACGTCCTACCGACCAATAAGTCTTCTTCCAGTCCTCTTCAAAGTACTCGAAAAACTCATACTTAAACGACTGACCGACATCATAGAAGAACATGAACTTATACCCCCACACCAGTTTGATTTTAGAGCACAACACGGAACTACGGAACAAGTCCATCGAATAACTAGGCAAATCCGTACTGATATGGAAGACTGCTCGGCAGCCTTTGTTGATATAAGTCAGGCATTTGATAAAATTTGGCACCTCGAACTGAAATACAAACTTAAACTCTTGCTCCCACATCCGTACTACTCACTTCTAGCATCCTACCTTTCCGACAGAACATTTCAAGCAAAGTATCAAGAAGCGTACACGGATCTCTATCCTGTGCAATCCGGAGTTCCTCAAGGAAGTATCTTAGGACCCACACTTTACTCACTGTACACAGCAGACCTACATCAAACAAATTATACAATCACGGCTACATATGCAGATGACACGACTCTTTTAGCATCACATCAGGACCCTATTTCTGCATCTAGAAATCTGCAAAGCCATCTGAATCTATTTGAAAAGTGGCTAAAAAAATAGAAAATGGAAGCTAATGCAACTAAATCTACTCATATCACCTTCACCCTTCGCAAAGAAACCTGCCCTGCAGTTACACTTAATGGAACTCCAATACCCCAAAATGATGTAGTCAAATACCTCGGACTACATTTAGATCGAAGATTAACTTGGCGTACTCACATTTTAATCTAAGAGAAAACTAACTAATGAAACAATGGTTCTAAATTTCATCAAATGTACTGGATGCTTGGAAGGAAATCGAACTTATCCATCGAAAATAAACTCTTATTGTATAAAATTATCCTAAAACCCATTTGGACATAAGGGATCCCTATTTGGGGCTAGGCCTGCACCTCAAATATAGAGATTCTCCAGCGCTTCCAAAATAAAGTCCTTAGATCTATTGTCAACGCCCTATGGTACGTGCCTAATGCCTTACTTCATGCTGACTTAAAACTGCCTACAGTTCGTGAATAAATCACTCGATTCAGCACTAACTATAGAAAGAAGCTGACTTTTCATCCCAATGAGCTAGCAAACAACCTGTTGCAAGACGAGCCAAGACGACTTAAACGATTCAAACCTTCTGATCCTCCCACCAGATTTTAGTCACTTGCCTAGAACTAAATTGCCATATCTCTAAAATACTACAGAGGATGTCCACTGGGACATGACTTGCTAGAGTCTTAGATTAAGCACACATCAATTGTATTTATAGACTCCACCAAGACTGATTGTACAAATAAAAGGGGAAATAAAAAATATATTGAATAATAACAAATTATACTTTCTATATGATTATAAGCAAATGTTCACTTCTGTTTTGTATATAGTTACAGTCGTATCACAAAAGAGAACAAACGCCGAGATGAATGCGAAAATGTTTTAAAAACAACCCAAACACTTTTTCACCCTGCGCCGACGTCTCCCCAAATTATCATCGTAATTGATGCAGCAGCGGTCCCATCCGACCTCCTCTCTTGCGGCAGAATCAAAAAGCGCCTTAAACAGCACTAATTTTCATTAGTCCTAGACTTCCACCTCATTGAACGGACTAAATATACTTCCTTACCGTCGAGAATCGTTCAAAAGTGCCCCTGCAGTTCCAGAGGCCCGCTGCAGTTCTCCGCAGCCCCCGGCGTTTTTAATTGCGCAGCACCAGCGTTCGCCAGCGCCGCCCCTGATGGAATAATAGAATTGATTGGGATGAAAAGATACTAAGTGTTGTGGTCGGGAATGCAAATGCTACAATTCGGGCGCGCGAAATTGCCGGAAAATTTGATACTCATTAACTCTTGTCGGCGCCCGGCGATGGAAATTGCGCAGGGCGGACAGGAACAAATAAACCGGCGCGATTTGCGGCGCGGGCACCTGAGCCAAATATTTTAATACCTGGCTTGTTTGCGCGGCCACCCTTTGTCAGTCGGCGAGGTGATCCGGCCGAGTTTATGCTCGCGTAAACTCTTGTCAGCCTGGATATGAATTATAATAACCATATGCAAGAGCTACCACTTTGTTCAAGTGTGCGTACTTAAGCAGATATGTTTATAAAATAACTATTTTAGAAACATAAGTGCCGTGTTCCAGCGCATATTTTAAGTGGAGAGCTTCCGAAATACTAAACACTCTTATTTATTTGATGGCTGCTCCAAATACCCCTAAGAGCTTAATAATCGGGAGTAATGACGCAGGTTCTCCGCCATTGAGGCCTGCACTTCTTCGCTGGCAGCCGTGCTCTGTATCTTCGGAAATTTTTACAGAACACACTATTGTAAATATTATGCTCCCAACTATAGTTTGTAGTGATTTTTAAAAATATGATTAACAATGGTAACATAGCCGAATGTCACCATAATCGCCGCAATTTAATCCCACGAGGAATATGAAAATATAAAAACCACAAGTGGAACTTTTTTGTTCAGACGCATTATGACCGACAGCCGAACACATAGAAATTCGAAGCATTAATTAGTGCATTGTTGGGGTTAAGTACACTTAACGCACCCCCCTACAGAGGAAGTAATTTTAGTTTCGCGACTACGAGAGGATTATTCCTGCTCATCGTTTGTAAGGACAATTCTTCAATCAAGTGCTGCGTCTGTTTGGGTTTTGTCTGTGAATCACGTGCCGACCTCTGGACGTTTGTAGAGCTAAAAACAAAACTTGTTCTTCGCATCCTTCTCTAGAAGGTGATGTTAAATCGCCACTTGTAAAACTAACAAGTAACTTGAGAATTTTAAAAACAATTTTCAGAGAAATAAATAACAGTAAAATTTAAAACTGATAAATCTGATGAGAGCTTCGATAAGGATCACCAAGTAACTGATCCATTAACAAAGGCATTATTGGCAAATTTCACCATGGACGACAACAGTAAACTAAAAATAGTATGTAATTACAAATCATCAGATATACAGCTTCCAAGAAGAACTACTGCAAATATTTAGCAACCAACCCCCCGTTGTTAATAGATGACCTGAATAGCAAACATAAAAAATGACGTGAAGAACATATTCTCACATCACATGGGATTGCAAGTATCAAGATTATCAGAATATACTTATCTCTACAAACAAAGTTAATTGCATACCCCCAGCAAAGAAAGTGACGGTCTATTTTATTACAACTGTGCAATGTGCAACTTGGCATTTAACATCCATGATTACAAAGCGATACCTGAAAATATGTAATACTTTAGCAGAAGCATAAGACAAGAACTAAATACCTAGAACAGGCAATACATTAGCTGCTACCATAAGAACAAACTAAAAATGTTAAGGCTAAAAACTTTTCACTAGCACTTAAATTTACTGTTTCGTGTAGACGTCAGTATTTCGAAAATATCTAAAGCAAATAAGAGGACTCAAGTTTTCAAATTCGTCATTAAGAAAATTAAATAAATGGGCCAGACAGACTAAAAAAGTTAGATCTAGTTCGTCCAACACTTTGTTGAAGCTTTTACTTCCCATTCAAATGAACTTGATGATAAGATACAAACCACTCCTCCAGAAGCTTTATCTATACCGAAGTACGAAAAGAAATTGGACATTTAAACAAAAAAAGATTCCTGTTTATGACTTAATAACGACAAATATATATATTTAATAAATTAACTAAAAGCAGCCTACTGTTTTTACAAAATCTTTTAATTTTATCGTACGTCTACACTACTGGCCCTCATCACAAAAATTTTCAGAAATTAAAATAACACCAAAACCTGCCGAAAAAGTTGCATTTTACAAGCCAAAATTTATTGCCCCATTGTCTAATCTGCACTATGGGACGGATTGGGAACACGATCAAAACTTCTGTATCTTGAATATTATATTTAAGAAAATTAAAATCTCGAATTATACGTTTTTTGGGCCGTAGATTTCAAATAATTTTCAAATTTCGGAGTCAGAGGGGATTCCCCGAAGGTTTCATTTTAGAAATTAACCAAAAAAGCGACATGGTACTCCATTTATAGGTTTTTTGGGCCGTATCTGAGTGAAGTAAACAATATACCCAAATATTTTCATTTATAATGTATTGAAGTATTATCTACGCACGTTTTTCGCTTACTGTTACCGTAGTCGGATAGCAGTGGTATATATTTACACCCCTTTCTTTCGCACCCAAAATGATTAATAAATATTGATCTTTGATCAGGTCAGCTTCGTCATCACTTTAGTCTAGATAGTTGGTAAACATACCTTCCACACCTTTCAAATTTTGAATACCCTCGTTAGACTTTTTCCTTCTCTGATACCAATTCCTACGCATCTAATCGACCTTCTTCCTTTAATTTTATTTGCGCAGCGAAGGTCAGTTTTTGGACTGAAGTACACTGCCTCAATTCTTTAGTTTTTTTATGCTTTGCGTTACAATGCCTTCCTCAAAAGTCACAGAAGGTCTTCGAACATCACCGCCAGAAGGGTGGGGGTAATCAAAAGTGAAAAATCGGTCCAGCTGTATCTGATTATTGTTTAAAAATCCCTTGTAAATTTTTCTTGCTTTTCCATATTGCTGAAAAATTCTTAAAGCAAATCTTCTAATGTCGTGCTTTAGCTTGTTCTCCTTTGGTATAGATTTCCTCGGTGTTTAAGCGGTTCAAAATGTGCTGGACTAAAAATATCGAGTCCTAAGACTGTTTAGCAATATCTTTGCTAAATTGTGACTATTTTCCCTACACATCAGCTATTCTAAAACAATACAAAAGAGAAAATATAGAATAGATAATTTCAAAATAATGAAATCCAAAAAAAAAACAAATGATCACTTTATATGAGAAATATTAAATTACACGCCCTGTGCATAAACCTGCCCCAACTTTAAAAAATAGGGCAAATACGAAAAAGGTTTTTTTCATATCTTTGTTAATCAGTTAATAAGCTATAAGAGTAAGCTTCATTTGAAGCCGGTCCTCATAGGCCTAAATTTGTAACTCTAAGCAAAGATTGAAACCTATAATTTTTGATACGTATATTGGATGCATGTGTTTAGTTATACACTGTAAGACACTCACTTTTCCATGCAATTTCAGTTATAGAGAACTCAAATTCTTACCTGGAACTGAAAAATAACTCCACAATTTTGTAACAATAGATAGTTTAAACAAAATAAAAAGGAAAGCTCAATGAACTAATTTATGCACTTTCACTTTGAAGGACATGTAATTATTGAAGGAGGGTGAGATAGACCCTACTCACAGTTGAATAGCATTCTTTGTTCGTTAAACATATCTCTGCAACTTTTTCGACGCGAAATTCAGTATTTTGAAAATTGGTTTTGATCGTATTTTCTCAATCCGGCCAATAGTGAACTGTTAGGAAAGCTTATAATTAAAAGATTACCTATACCTTATTTTCCAGCGGTATTTATAGATATAAAGCAAGTGTTTGACACAGTGTGACACAATGTCCTATTGTACAAGATCAAGCGAATATTATTTTTTCTTTAGATCATACTTGTCAAATCGTTATTTTCAAATAAAATATGCTCAACAATATTCTGACCTTCATGCAATCAACTCATTTTGTAACAATAGTGTTAAACAAATAAAAGGAAAGCTCTATATAGAATAATTATATACCTTTCACGTTTAAGTACAATAGTAATGGTATTGAAGGAGTGGATAGACCTACTCACAGTGAATACATTTTGTTCGTTAAACATACTCTGCAACTTTTCGCCAAATTCAGTATTTGAACATTGGTTTTGACATTTTCTCAATCCGGCCAAGTGAACTGTCTAGGAGCTATAATTAAATGATTACCTATACCTTTTTTCCAGGGTTTATAATATAAATAATGTTTGACAGTGTACAATGTCCTTTGTCAAGATCAACGAATATTATTTTTCTTGCATACTTGTGCAAATCGTTATGCTCAAATAAATATGCTCAACAATATTCTGACCTGTTAGAACAATTTGGGCTTCCGTGGACCTCTGCTATATATATGTTATTATATACCTCAGATTTACTTACAATAGTAGTTGCATACATAGCACATTTGATGATAATAGTGTCCTCCTCTCCAGACTTATCAATCCTCACATGAGCTCCACATAACTGCAAAATCATTTACCTATCCTTCAGAACTAGCTAAATAAATGATGAGTAAAAGTAAACAAGGCGGAAAACTCTTATCTTTGCTTTAAATATTGAAAAGTGTCCATCAGGATACCTAAACAACATACCTATCTTCCGAGCAAATAAAGTCCGCTTCCTACACATTAAAAGAGAAAATAAATTTAATTGCGATTTAAAAAATTGTTTTCATTGCTCTGAAAACTATATTCTTCTCTATAAAGCCATAATTAAGCACATGCGGATTTACAGCATTGAACTCTGGGGTTACTCCTACGAATTAAATGTTAACATCGTCCAAGTTCCTACGAATGCTTGAAAATGCTTTGTGTTGTCAGCAATTTGACATTGCATACTTACAATGGAAGAAGAAAGAACGACAAGAAGTATCAACCGTTTCCTACGACGCCCAAATACTCTTACGTTTAACGTTCATCAAGACTCCCCTCTATGAAGACTAAAGAAAAAAGAATAGCCGAACAATCTACAAGGAGGAAAGCTTTAACGAATTGAGAGAACATCCTCACGTTAATAATGTGATCACATAAACTCATAAAATGCACATTTTATTTATAATTAGTGGTTTGTTAATTTGATATTTAAAAAAGGTAAAAGTGTTTTGCTTTGATTTTTAAATTGACGTACAATAAACATGACAAGGGATCGTGCTGTAAAAGAGAGAAAACTTAATAATTCTATGTAATAAATTGAAAATAAAAAATAAGAACTCAAAATACCATTATATGTTTTCAAGATGATAACAGTTATAAATCCCTTCAATAATTAAGGGGGCGGTCAAATATTTGTATGCAAATGCTTAAACTTTATTATAAAACTGTTCGCGCTCTATATACTAATTTAAGTGATCTAGTATTGCACTCTTACATATAGTAGCTGTCGGTTAATTTAATCACATTGGCTCGTTTAAAGTTTGCTTCGTATACCCGGCGGTTCAATAAACCGGCGACTTCTTTTTTTAGAAGGTGAATGAAATTTGACTTTTTCTAATTTGAGAAAATATTGTAGCTATAATATAAGCTGAAGCAGTATAGTACAATATTTACATTACTTTGTACAAAATAATCATTTTTCTATTTTGACGATATTGCATAAGATTCATTAAGTTTCTGTACAAGAAAGCAGTCACCACCACTTTTGCTATTATCAGAATTATCCCATCCACAATTTTAGTCTGCTTCTTTGTTCTGGGGATTTGTGCAGCTACCTCATCATATTTTTCTTTTTCCTTTGCTATCCCTTCAACCGCCGCTGCTGCTTTCTTTTCATTATTTTCGACACCAACTTCCAATTGTCGTTGACTAATATGTACAATATCGTCCAGCTGCAAGCAAGTTTCTATTTCTTTGTGGATAGTCTCCGTTTGCTATTCTCTTGAGCTTTTTATGTAAGTTTCACTTATGTTTTTCCAAACATTTACTGTCAATTGTAGTACGTCAAAGACAAAAATCTTATTGGTCACTTCAAATGCTTTATCTGCCTTATTTCTGATCAGTGTAGTGGATTCCAACTTTTAATAAAGATGGAACAATTTAATGTTACACAACTTTAGGCGGGGATGTGCAGGGCAGTTGTCTAATACCAGAGAGATCTTTTTTTTTCGTTGCAGATCTGCATCCTAGTTGAGAAGATACTTTTCAAACACTGCTGCTTCATTCAAGCATTTTTGTTGCTTTTGTAGTTTGTTGGTAAACGATTCACTCCATTAAAACGTCTTGGAGCTTTGCTCTTTCCAATTATCAATGGTATCTTCCTACGAGTTCCGGTCTTGTGACAATTTAGCAGAACTGTCAACTAGTTTTTAAGTTTCTTTTCTATGCTGACTCCTGGTTTTTGAACACCATAGCATGATCTATAGTAACCCTGAAACACAGTCACGTTTCAAGTGTGTTGTAAATATTCTCCGGAGAGTAGCTCTTCAGAAAAGACGGCCAAATGCTGCGTGCCCAACTCTCTGTTACAGTTTTGTACGAGTCTGGTTTTTTTGTGCAACTTTTTGTGCACTATACCATGACGTTCCTTCCAACTTATCAGCCATCCATCCGTAGATATAAAATTCCCTTCTCTTACTTTCATTGCCAGGTTCTCCACCTTCTGACGAAGGATTTCTTTACTGACTTATGCTTTAAGCAGACTCGCCTATTTAAACCACTTCCCAACTCTTTTTTGCTTTATTGCACCACTTTTTAAATTTTAACTAAGCTCTAATTGATCTGGAGACAATCTTTTATTTATTTATTTATTTTTTATTTTTATGATTTTTTTATTCTTAAGCAACTTCATCATTTAATCTATACTATGCTCCAATATATTTGAAAATGAGTAAATTTAATTTTCTCGTTTTTTGACTGTACAGAATATGACTTTGGTAGGAATAACTAATTATCTAGATCAGTTCTAAATATTTCTGGTTTCTATATTACTTCAATGAGGAGATGCAATGGCAGTTTCTCTGATATGTTTTAATTAGTGTATTGGAGCCTGCTGTTTCTGAAATTAAGAATTACATTACCTTATAACTTTAAAATTACCTTAGTGAACACATTCTGTTTGGTGCTCTTCAAGAGTCTTATCTATGGCCCTTGCTTTTGTGATATATATTCCAAACTTTTTAGGTTAATTTTTTGTACTAGTAGCCAGGGCGCCTTACAAAATGTTCTAAATTATTTTTTCCAAGTGATGCAAAATTTCTTTAAGAACCTCCAAACAGTTTACTATGAATATTGTGATAACAAGAGTTTTATCTTCTTATGATATAGGCATTGTTTGTAACTACAATTTAAAATTTTCAAAGCACACTAAACATATTTGTTCTGATTTGAGTTATTCTATATTTGAAAAATAGAAAAATAAAGAGGAAATTTTTATATTACTTGTTCTTTAATGGATATGTTGACTGACGATTTGTTGTACTGTGTGTTCTTTTATTTCAATCGATTTGTCTTTGTGATAAAAATAAATTAGGAAATCTTCAAAATCACAATGACAGCAAAATAATTTCAATTTATTTAATTTTATTTGTTAAAAAATTGGTTGAATCTTTTCCCGACTCGTCCGTTCTTAAATGTGACGTCAATGAATTCAGATAATAAATATTTACTACCTCTGTCGCAGTGATTCCCAAATTTTTTTGGTCATGTCTTACCTAAGCATTTCTAAAATCCTGATTTCATCTTTATTAACTTATTCTCAAATTTTCCCCTGTGAACCGTGACTTTTTCTTTCTTTCTTTCTTTCTTTCTTTCTTTTACTAATCCCTAATACTCATAAGGATGTCGAGTTTCTTTCTCTCTTAAAATCTAATAAATTTCTTTGAAAGTAATCTTAAAAAATTGTTTTGAAATAGTACTATCGTTGGAGAGATTTATTTTTGATTTTCAATATCTATACCATTTCAAATTTTTGCGTTAGCTATAAAAAACTTGGGGCCGGCGAAGAGATTGCTCTGTAAGCAATCCCAGAACGAATTTAAAAATTCTAAATCGAATATCTCAAAAACTATTTGAGATGGAAATTTTTTAATTTCGAATTCGAAATTCAGAATCACATTTAAAATTGTAATGTCAAAATTTTCCAATTATCGAATATCTCAAAAATCGATAAAATTTTGTAACGGAATCCGAAATCAGAAATTTCTATAAGAATCCATTTTCAAATTTTAAAAGTCTCAAATGGTTGACAACAGACATAGAATTCAGTAACGAAATTTTTAAGTTCGTTGACAAGTCAAAATATTTGAAAAATAAATCACGTATATCAAAGCGGAATGAATAAAGCTGATCATAAACAGGCATAGTGTTTACTGTTATTTATTTTTAGATAAATGGAGTAGCTCCAGAGTAGGCTATCGCTTTCGGTCTCTAGTACAGATAAAGGAAGTCAGTCGAAAAACAAAAAAAAATTTAATGGTTAACAATAAAAAAGAAAATAATGATATTAAAAGTCAAAATTATAAGTGTTGATAAGTTGATACTAACAGAAACAAAATGTTAGAATGCAGGCGAAGAAAAAATTGGAAACTTTGTGCAAATATGGAGAACTAAAACACAAACAAGTCAAATGTGGTGACTCGATATATAAACAATAAATGGACTGTATCAATACAAGCAAATGATTACACCAACAAATAAATCTTAAAGGGCAATATGTGGTAATAACAGCGTTATAAATAATAAATGACAACAGGAGTGACAAAAAATTGTCGAATTTTTTGAATTATTAAATAAAAAAATAGTAAAGGTCAATACGAATGACAAACTAATTATTATAGGAGTCTATAAACAGTAGAGCGGGAAAAGAGAAAATGGGAAAACGGTAATAAGATTTGGAGAAAAAAACGTAAATAATAATGGGAGATTGCTAATCGCCATTTATAAAATAAAATCATTAACACAAATAAAATTATATCAGACAATATTAGAACAAAACTTAAATTGGAGTGTAAAAGATAAGTCACCGAATAAACAATTAAAAATAGAATTTCAAATAAAATGTAATTCCAAAAAATCTATAGTGCAAACGGTTTAAAAGCGAGTAAATTAAAACAAAAGTTAGAAAGATGTTAAAGCACAGGTTATAGGAGAAATAAACCTGCAAAGCTTGCAACGCATAGCCAAGTGGCGAAGCAGTCTCCCAAATTTGAGAACCCCTAGTTGACCTTCGACCAATCAGTTTCAAAATCACTAGCAAACAAGCCTTTTTGGTCACCTGTCGATTGGTGAAAACAGAATTTGGAAATTTCAAGCCGTTCTCGAGTTATTGCTGGGACGGACGGGCGGACGGACAGACGGACAGACAGACGGACAACATGGCGTTAGTAAGTGACTCCGCTTCGCTTCGCCACTTAATAATGAATAGATTTAACTGGTGAAATACTTTGAGCACGTGGCTCATCAGGATGATGGTTCTATTATCGTCACAGTTTTTTGCAATTATTTTCATTTATTATCAAAATACCGATTAACGTGATTATTTATGTTAAAATAGTTAGTGAGCTACGCAAGTCTTTTTCTATATTTTTTCAAATTTTCCTTTCATTCAATTTTCTTGGTTTCTTTTATTTTGTTTCTAATTGTTATATCTATATGTCAATATTTTGTCGATTTGTCTGCTTATATATACATATATATACTTTTTTTCTTCTATCTTTCTATGTAGTCCGATATTGCCTTTTTTACGTGTTCCCATGTTTGCTACACTTCATGTTTCGTTAATCTCATTTATATTGAATTTTTCATTAAGTATTGTTATAGTTTGAAAGCTCTTGGTACTTTTAGTTTTCTCGCGTCATTCTTTGGTTTATTTGGTTTTAGTGTTTTCATTTAAATTTTAGTCTCAATTTTGCTATTATGGATTATGATTTATTTTAATTATTGTGCCAGGATATGTTTTTGCATTTATTACGGTGTTCCAAAATCTATACTATTCTTTGTTGATTATATTATGGGAAACTGCATGAATATAGACTTCCCGGTTGTGTTAAAAACTATGTATTAATTACAGTATTCCAATCCTTAATTTCCAACGATGTTGTCTACGCTTCCTTTACCAATTTTTACGTTTAAACCACCTCATATAATATTGATCTTATGTTGTATCCAATTTACGAAATACTAAGATCTTGGTATGTTAGCACTGCCAAAACGTGACCTCCTAGCATCCTTAAAAAGAAAAAAATTATTAGCGGTAAGACAACCTGTTAAGACTTTCTCGAAAATACTGCATAAATTGACGCAAGTCTAGAAAAACACCACTTAACGCCATTTCTATAATGTGGGACTATACAAACGTGCCTCCCAGAAGAAAGACGGTGGACAAAATTGGACAATAAAGATGCGTTTTCGACCAGATGATTTGTAACAGTCCGTAATTTAATCCAACAAAAACTGATACTTCCGATTTAGTGACAGTGGTAGAACCTAGGTATGGAGAAGGTTCGTCCAATTAATTAGATAATAAATTTTTGTGCCCTATTGTAAAATATGAAGTTTGGTATATCAACAAGCTACATTATCTTTTGTGCGATGATATTCTAATGTCGCTAAATGGATTTTTGCTTTTAATAATAATATTCTCGTCGCGAAAAATGTGGATTTAATAATGATGGCATTTTTTCTCTTATAACTATCATTTGAAAGCAAGAAATATAATTTTTTTCCTATATCAAATGAGTCTCAAGATATGAATCAGATTGAAAACCTAGGGTCAAACCCTACGACGAGAACCTAACAAAAAAGTTCACTTAATAACAGCCGTAGCAGAAGAACAATAAAACATTCTTTAGAAAGCTATAAATCGTTCAATCGATACCATGACCTAAAGGTCAAGTTCAAAAACGTCTAATTATTTATGGTATTCGATAAATTTCATGATTATCTAAAATACTACAGAATAGCAATCGAATTTCTTTGTCTAACTGCAAAATATAGTAATTCTGCGCTTGTTTTACAATTTTTACCAACATAATATAGTGAAGCCTCTTTAGTTTTCATCTAATTCTTAATTCTAATCTTACTGAACAACTTACACAATTTATTATAACTGCCACATTTATTTCATAGAAATTTATTTTAGTATCTTTTCTAAATGTAGCATTCCGTACTTAAACAAGTAGTCCGCGGTCTGACGAGGAGGGGAAGGTTTGGAATTCTACTTGACCCGACCACTAAAATAGTTCTCATTTGCGCATGTGTATTACAGTCCATGTCACATTGGGGGTACGCAAACTGTTTTCATTGTATTGAGTGGATATTTTTGAGACAAATCTCGTATGTTTATTACCTGCGCATTTACGTGCAGCATATCATGAGGCGTTAACAATTGAAACTGGTTTATTCTGTCATAAAAACCCAGTATAAACTTTTCCTCTAGTCAAGCGTTGACTCTCGACGTACCCTGAGTGGCCCAAGTTTGTGATTTATTGGTTTGAAACTTTTAGTCTGCTTTTATTCTTTTGGGCCACATTTTGCAAAATTTAAGAATCAATTCACTATTCACGTTTTTTTAAGAACTCAACTGAATTAATGTTTTATTATTACAACTAACGATTTAATGCAAAACTTTTTTTAAATTCTTTTATAAGTGTCTAAAATATATACTGTATGTATATTTTAAGTTGGAATATCATTTAACGTATGCGGAAATAAATCTGGTTGTGTTTGAATCGCATTGGACTACTTAATGAGAATTTAGGTTGAGTATTTTAACATTAGCTATTTTTGAAATAAATTTGAAGAGAATTGATAAAGAGAGAGCACGATAGCTTCAAGGTAAAGATACCAACTGCCGCGTGGTGGTCCTGGGTTCAATTGCAGAGTCTAATGCAATGGCGAACACTAAATGCTCTCTTCGGTCGTCGTCATACAAACATCTTGGGGGTCATAAAATACATTCTTTTTTCTCTGAATTAACGAATTATGCTAACTATATGAACGAAGTACGTCAAACATGGCTCATAATACTGCACGAGTGTGTTGTTATAGCCTATGTAAAAAGTACAAGAAGATAATATTAAATAGAAAAAGATTTTGGGATAATAAATAAAGTATAGGCTGATCTTTACCAATAGGATTGTTTCTTTACTCCAGCTACAATTGCAACAAACGGTAAATTAGAAATAAATTTAATACTCTAATAATTTAATACTCTGATACATTAGGTGCCTGCTTAATAAACACTAAATAAAAGTAGCATTTCTTTCCTATATTTACATAAAAATTGCACTATAACTGAGGTAACGCAGTAACTTTGGTGTCAATAGTCTATTCGTGTTCGTTACAGTCTAACACAAGTACCGGTGCGCCTTAAATCAAATAATGGAGCAATCTTCACTCGCGGTGATCGAGGGCCACCTCATCTTCTGGGTTCTGTTGCATGCCTCCCATAATTGAGGAGGGGTGGTAGTAACTGAGGTAGGGGAGAAACTGTAAGGAACTGTTGTACTGCTGGCAAAGGTTTAGCATGGACTCTTGAAAGCTCTTGGACCCGTACTTCTGGGCGAGGCCCTTGTGGAAGGGATCGTACAGGAAGAGGTCGGACTTGCCGGGGTCGCCGTAGACTGGGGACTTCTGGTAGACCAGACCTTTCTGCTGCATAAACAGCGGGATGTCGTCCTTGACCAGGACCTTCACGGCGACCTTGCGCGCGCTCTGCTGCATCAGGCTCTGTTCCTGCAGCTGCAGCTGCTTCCGTTTGGTCTTGTACCGGCGGTTTTGGTACCAAATCTTCACTTGCGTCTCCGTCAGCTTCAGAGCGTGGGCCAGATCGGCCCTTTCGGGGCCGCTGAGGTACCGCTGCTGGCTGAAGCGCCTTTCCAGCTCGAAAACTTGTGCGTGCGTGAAGGCAGCGCGCGAGCGCTTCTTGCGCCCCGATTGCCCCCCTTCTCTGGTTGCGTCGTCCGACTGGGACCCCCGAACCGGGTCTGGGGAAAGTCCGGAAAACCCGGGACATGGCTCTGAAAAAAAATAATTACAATTAACAATTGAAATTTAATAATTTTAATAAATAAGTTCTTTAAAATTTAATTGTTTTTAAATCATTTTAATACAAACGAAAACATTAGAAAAGATTATGTTATAAAAAACATACCAAAATGGTAATCTACAGTCTCGTCAAGGTAAATTTAGAAAATAACATTACAATAATAATAATAAAAAAAATTAAATTTGCTTATACGAAAATTAGCACAATTAAAGAATCATATTATTCAATGTAGTAGTCCACACCAGCGGCCAAGATCTTCTCGACCTAAACCTACTACAGGCCAACACAACTTCTTTCATGTTTATGCTGGAGGCCCTGAAGCTGCCCTTGGCGTTAAAAAATTATTGAATAATCTTAACCTTGGTTACATCCCGCATCTAGTAATCAAGGGAATTGCATTCGGGACTGTAGGGTGGTTACAAGTCAAGAGACCAATTGTAATACAAATTGTTCTTTGCCTGCAGTGGCCATCTCTATCTAGAGCTCAACACCAGCACGTTGATAAAGTTATCGGTGTTCACATTCATGCTTTTCTCAAAAAAGTGGAATGTTATGACCTCCTCTTCACTGATCACAAGTCTCAACACCATCACACAGGCGGAAAAATCTATATACATGATTCTTGGCGAATCCAACATTTATTTTGGCAATTCACTTTCCTGGACTAAATGAAGTTTTTTTTCTAAAAGCAGTTCAGAAATCCAGGACTGTTGTGCTTTGATGTTATTTAGTAGTGTTTGGGCTTTAACGTCCTGCCCATCTTGTTTTTTTCAGTCAAAATTTGGCGGTTTCTCAAGACAAAAGACTTGTTGTGAAAGTCCTGGTGCACTGCTAGACTGACTGTCAACTTCACCACGCCCATTTATTTTGCGAGGTCAGTCATGCTCCGCCTAGGATCCCAATTGATTCTCTCTTTCAATTCGTGCATGAACTCATCTCTTCTCTTGCGATTATATTGCTTGCTGTAAGTTGTTCGGTCAGCAGTTACCTTACCTTGGTTGTTAGATTTAACTACCTCGTAAACTTAGGTCTTTTTTAGTCAAACCACGCAATAATTTTTGTCGACGATTTTCAGCTTTGCGGTCGTATTCTCGGCTCATTTTGTCGTCAATTGTAGGTTGTTGATGTGATACTAACTTGTATCACCTGATAGGAGTCATAAGACGGCTTCTTGGCTTTCCCACAACAAAACCTAAAAAATTTAGGACGACTTGACGGTTCTATATAATCTAAATTCTTATCCAAAATCCAAAAATGTTTTATGCTAACCAATTTACTTTTACGAAATGTAAAAAAAAATTGTAACTATAAACTGAGCAAAAATTTCAAACACTTGCAGATTAGAAATAAGCAAAATCTTAAAGAACGGTAGTAAGCCCACAACTTTTTAAAATGTTGGTATTGCGTACTTTAAAAGGCCCATAAAGTACCAAGATGTCATATGACAACAATTCTATACCAAAGTAATTTATTACCAACCGATAAAGGCAACGAAAAATAAAAAAGCTCATTGTTAAGCTCGATACAAGTAAAACCTCGATTAAAAACACATATTAGCCAAACGACCTTTTCCTATTTTAAAACTTCCAAGGAAACGCCGTTAAACGATCCTAAGAGTGATCGGCGGATCCAGGTTGCTGTCGGCGTAATCAATTTTTTACGAAGGCGTGCATTAATGAGATTTAAATGCGCCATAAATCAAGGCCCGACTGCCATCACAAAGGAAGGGCAGAGGTTCTGCGACCAATTACTGGAATTAAGTAATGCCCACGTACAGAAAGTACGGAAAGCTTTTAGCGTAAAAGCTTCTGAGTATAGGTGCCAGCGTGTGCCAGACGCCATTTTGTCAAATTGCCGGCTTTGTCACACCAAAGTAGGAACTTCAGGAATAAACCCGGCCGTGGTCGCGCACAAAGCGAAATTGCGTTTGTAATGGATGCGAAGGGCGTTTTGGCCGCAGCGAAGCCCAGAAGTCGTTTTTAAATATTTGTGAATAATTAAAAAAATATTCTATGAATATGCAAATGTACACCAAATAATTATTCACATTTAATTTTCTTATATTTTCTTAAGCAAAAAGGAATAAATTTACAATGCAACTTGTTATATAATTTTTTTTAAACTACTAATACTGATTAATGTTTTTCTACTTTTATAGTACCATGATATTTATTTTCTTATCTATTAACATTGCCTTAACTAAAATAGAGTTTGGACTGGAGCACAAACAACATTAAGCTTAAATGTAAGCACCAAAAATGATGTTTCATCAGTGATATGAAGATTCTGTTGAGTAGATCGAAAGATAACGGTAAATGGGAATATCAGAAAAACTGTATTTACAATTGTGAATGAGGATTTTAGAATAAAATAAGTGTCAGTACGTTGGATTTTGGAATTGTTTACACCAGAATAAAAATTGTTTTAATGGGATCAACTCATTTTTTAAGTTCCATTGGCGCCCCTTAACAAAATAGGAATAAATTCAGTAAATTAAAAAAAAGCAAAACCGCAATCTTGGGCAGGAAAACTGTTATTAAATGTCAAGAGATTTTGTTGAGTGTGCACAGATATGACAGATGGAAAGATCAGCAACCACCATCAAAATGTTGCTTCGATTTACAAGCCAAAAAAGGTTAGAACGTATTGAAAACTGCGGTTCTGTAATGTGACAATACGCACCTTAAAGCTCTGATGTGGTATTAAGGGACTATCATCTTTTCTCTAACAAAAGAGCAACTTTTTCTTTTGATAATGAGTCGAAAGATGTAAAAGAATTTTTTGCAGATAAAGTCAAATTATTCTTTCGTACACGTTATACAACCAATATCAAGTTCAAGGTCACAATGCTTTAATTCAAAAAACTTATTATGAATCTATCAAAGCATTTAACATTTTAAAAAATAGATAAGTTTGATGACAAACAAATATACTTTTAAACATCTAACTTTACTGCATGTAAGTGTGGCAGTTTCTTTGATTTAGAGAAAAATAGTAACAGAAAGCACTAGTAAGTAAAAATATAAAACAATGAATATCAAATTTTAAAGATCCTATAATGCAGCGAGAACTCGTTTCGAATCCCCGGAATGCAGAGAAATTTTTTCTTAATTTCAAGACCGGTCACCAGATCGTTTAGAACTTTGCTGGAACTAAGTGTGTTCTGCCTGGGAAAAGAGAAGCACTAAGAGTTCCATGTTTTAAACTTAAGTTGCCTAAACCTACCATAACTGTTAATTCACGCCTTGCCTTATGCACATTGCAATCATAGTTTTTATAACTCTCACATCTACTTATAAACTTTGGAAGTTGAAAGGAAAAACAAAACATACAAGCTGGAGGCAATTGTAACACCAACCTTAACATAGTTATAAAAAAACGGTAAAATTCTTTCTGGGTTTATCATTTTCCCTTGAGCTATTTGTTAGAATGAAAAGTGCCTCATAAGAACTTTCAACAAATCTAAAACCTCACTTGTATATCTCCGGCATGAGTTTGGCTTCTTCTTCTATAGTCAGACCTTGAAGGTCGCTTTAAATTTGAAACATTTTTTCCTATTCTTAGGACTCCACTATAGGTGTGATGGTTCACCACTGAACAACTCCAATGACCTATTCTTCATTAAGCTTTGAATTTTCTTGTTCTATATTTATTTAATTTTTCTTTAATGTGAAATTAAAAGTTTATTTAAATAGAAAACGATGTAACAACGTGAAAATCCAAACATCATGTCAATTGTTATCGCAATATAAATTTTGTAATTTTGATTTACATTTTAAGCCACCTAAAGCCAAATTGAAGTTAAATATAAACTTCAAACAGGTGCTTACGCAATCAGAAAAGATTAATAGCACTTTTAGTATCACACTTTAAGATCAGAATGGGTGTACTGGTTCAATACACATAGATATGATTACAAATTATGAAAGTGTAAATTAACGTGGTTATATAAATTTAATTCATTTTCTAATAAACTGCACATTAAAATCGGAATAAGTTGTGTCTGGAGAAAAGAAAAAATAGCTCTAATCCTTAATATAAAAGAAAACAAACAAAACTTCTTCCGAAGGGCTCTACTTTTCACACTTCTCCAAAATCTTGGCGCTAATTATATGAAACTAAGCAAATTGCATTAATAGGAAAATGTCCATACCAATAGCCTTTCTGCTGGATTTTGACATGTCCAAAGCTCTGTCCTGGAACTCGGAGAACTCTTCGGCGCCCTTGCTGGCCGACTTGTGGCTCAGGATGTTCTCGATGGAGAACGGGGTGACGCCGGAGCCGGGGCTCTTCTCGCTCTTCAGCAGGACCTCTTCCTCCATCTCCATACCGCACTGCACAAGCCTGTCCTCGCGCCAAGCGCTCAAAGCACTTGCAGCTCAGCCCTCCCCGACCAGGAGCAATCGCAATGCTTGCGCCGATGGCGGCACGTCATGCAGCATGTGCGCCCCGCAGGATCCGCTATAGCACTGATGTTCATCATCCCAAATTGTTCCTGACACGGCACTCGAGTTGCGGTGGATGGTCGGGACCGCGGAGCCCCCCTCTGACTTCAAAGAACGGGCGTGGAATATCGCGACGCCCTCCCTACGTGCGCGCTCGCGAGCGCCGTCCGTCCTTGTGGACACCGGAGCAAGCGAGCGCACGGGATATAAAAAGCTGATCGGTTTACTGATATGTGAAAAGTATCGCTTTTAATTACAGGGATGGTTTGGTTTTTAATTAAATTGAAACTGCGTATTTTATTTTCTGCTATTACATCAATTTGTTGATTGTTAGTATCGGAGCTTTGTTGGTTATTGTGGACGAACATAGGGTGCGTTTGTTAATAAAAAATACTTTTGTAAATTTTAAATAGTTAGCAGCTACTCTTTACTTTCTTAATGAATCATTTAGTAGCTGTTATAGATGTTTTATTGTTACTTTTGCTTTTCGATGGCTTTACCATCGATGAAGCTAGTAATTGCAATGTTTCTTCTAATGGAACATCTAAAATATAGAAAAGAAGCCTCAACAGCCTTGCAGCACTCTAGTAGAGTTTGGGTAGAGCTTAATGCAAACCTCCTCGTTTAGTTTCGACTTTAAAACTAAATATAGTTGATTTGAGGATAGTTTTAGATGCCGTATGATGTTTTAGAAACTAAAATTAAAAAGATGAAATTATTTGATATATATAAAACCATCGTTTGCATAATCAGCAGTTTTCCAAATACTGGTATTTTGAATATGAGATCCAAGAGGCTTGTTGGTGTGTAATTGATTTTTAAAGCTTTCGAGGTAAAATAATGTAAATCAACTTTTAATGCATAAAATTTGTTGAGCTGATTTGAACATCTTTTGGACAAATTATTAGGGGTGTTGAAGTACGTTTGGAAAAGCAATCTTATTGGAAGTAATAGTTTATATAAACAAAAACAATTAACAACAAAGTCTGCTTTAATTATAAAAATCGAAATCTGTTCTATTTCTTTTTCAAAATTAAATGTCTGAAAATCGTTTGCTTCTTCTTCTTCTTCTTTGTCCATCCCTTATACCCTAAGGTGTCGGGTCCTCTATCCATTTTCGAAATCTCTTCCTGTCCCTAGCGATTTGTTTAGCTTCTGCCATGCTTTTCCCCCTCCTTTCCACTTCCTTCCTGATAGTTTCCATCAATGTTTGCCTTGGCCTTCCTCTTCCTCTTTTTCCTTCTCTTCTTGCCTCTAATACCCTTCTTGGCAGCCTTTCTTCGCCCATTCGTGTCACGTGCCCAAACCACATTAGTTGTCTTTTCTGTAGTGTTTCCACTAGGGGTTCTAGGTCTAACTCCTCTCTTGTTGTGATGTTCCTCACTTTGTCCCTCTTTGTTTTTCCTACTATACGTCGCAGGTACTTCATTTCCGCAGCCGTTAATTTACTTTTGCTCTTGTCTTGTAGCGGTATGCTTTCTATTCCGTATGTTAATGTAGGTAAGTATATTGTTTTATACAGGTGGAGCTTAGTCTCTTTGCTCAGCTCTTTCTTGTTGATTAATGTTGAGTTGATCTGATAGTATACTCTAGTCGCCTTGGGAGGTCCGGTTCCTTAATTCATCTGTTACTGTTCCGTCTTGGCTTATTATTACTCCAAGGTACTCATAGCTCTCCACTTGTTCCAATTGCTCTCCTTCACATCTTACTTTCAGGTTTCTTTGTTCTTCATCTGTGTTCTTACTTATTCTCATTATTTTGCTTTTCTTCGCATTTTTTGTCATTCCTTTTATTTTAATTTCGTTGTTCCAATTATTTATTGCTTGTTGTAGTTTCCTTTGGCTATCGGCTATGAGTAGTATATCATCTGCGAAGACGAGGCATTGTATATTGATTGCCCCCATGTTCCAGTGTCCTAGTTTAGTGTTCAGGTTTGGGTTCCTGCTGTTCTTAACTATTTCATTCATCATGATAATGAATAGTAGTGGACTGAGGGAGTCTCCTGTTTTATCCCCTCTCCATCAAGAATTTCCCGATTCTTGTCCTTGTATTTTTACTATTCCTTTCGTTCTTCCGTATAGTCGTTTTGTGGTTTCTACAAGTTTTCTTGGGACGTCAATTCTTTCCATTGAATTCCACAGGGTTGCTCTTGGTACCGTCTCGAAGGCTGCTAGGAGGTCTATGAATGCCAGGTGTAGCTCTTTGTTTCCTTCAAGTGTCTTTTCTATTACTGTGCGAAGCGTCGCTTGTGTTACCTTTTTTGTGGATTGGTACTATTATGTTTTCTTCCCAATCCCTCGGTGTCTTGTGTGTCCATTTCTTTATACACTCCCCTCCGTATTTGATTAGTTCAGGGCTTATTCCTTCTTTTCCTTAAGATTTTCCTACTTTCATCGTTTCATCGTTTGCAATTGTACTATTTGAATTAATTTTTTTAAATAATTTTGTTTGCATTATAACTTATTGCATAAATTTAAATGATGGTAAAGTCTAACATGATTGGTCAGAAGCTAACTAAAGCTTTTGGCATTCTAGGCTGACAACTTGCCACTATCATGGAGGTCCAAATGCAGCATGTATCTATCGAGAATAAAAACTTGTAATTTCCATATGTGTTTTTAACAAAAGGAACGTTCTGCTTCCTCTTTTTTGTAACGCCTATTTTGTAGACGTCAGTTTCACACATCAATTTTGTTGTGTTTTCTAGTCTTGAAAAGATATCTTCGTTTTGAAAAATGTTTATATAAGCTTTTAAAGTACTGCACAGATTAATCACAATTGTTATATTTGTACTTTCCTCTTGTACTTTCTCCTTTCTCACTTAGTTTTCGAGACTTTGCAAGGATGTAGATCCAGAAGCTTAACATTAATACCATTTTGGCTTTTTATTTTTTCCAATTTTACATTTGCTTTATAATGTGCGCCTTTAGTCTGATTGCTGTCACGAGTAATGTATGTTAGAGTATTAAGAAATTCTTTGTACAATTTGTATCAGCCGAGGTACTCCATGGAATCGATGACAAACTTTCTAAAGATAAGGAGGCCTTTTTAAGATAAGACTGCAACATCTTTTGGTTAAAGAATTAAAAAAGTTATAAATTTGTTGTTCTAATAAAAAAATCATCACAACTAGTTGTAGAGTGGGCCACGCAAGGAATGTGTGTATCCAGAGAATCTACTTCTTTTATTCTAACCCGAAGACCTTTGCAGAATTCAGGAATGTTGCTGGCATTGTAACTCTGTCCTATACAGTCATTTAGACCAAGACCTACAAAATCTACGGTCAACGTATAACATTATAAATTACCTTTATAACCACAGTTGAGAAAAAACGTTAAAAATCGTTTAATAGGGGTTCCCGTATGAAGTTAAGTTCACAATTATAGAATAATACTTGATATTTACAATCTGCTGGACAAGCTCTGCTTTAACTTAATTTGTTAACTATATAATAAAAGTAATGAGAAAACATCTTTTTCTTTATTTCCAAATTTGCTATATGTTCAGACATAAATGGACCAAATTTTAAAATCCGTTTTACATAGCTAAGAAGTTATTATTTCTTACGGGGCCTAATATTGCATCATCGTCATGGATTGGTAGTCCACAGAAAGCTAGAAAGTTCAAACCTAACAGTTATTAACAGAACATCTTCCATGTACTGTCCTGTTATTTATCCCACTCTTTGTGAAACTCGAATTTTACTAATAAATTGTAAAATGCACTTTTGTCATGATCGTTTATTACATGGTGATTTTCTAGTCATTAAACCCCTTAAGTGTCAAGAATGTCGTGCCCCCATTGAAATTTTACGGCACACAATAGTCGTCTGATTTATTTTGAATAAACTAACCAATTTCGCTAGATGCGTTCTCTATTCGTTAACTTTTTATGAAAGAACTGGTTGGCACAAAATCTTTATTGAGTGGCATGCTGTCTTATCGTGTTATAGTCTACCAAGTCACGAAGTTCTTTATTTACGCATATATTTGGGTCTACCTCTTTGAAAATATTTTTAGAGCTCTGTGATCTAAAAGCCTTAGGCAACTGCGCATTTGATACACTAAAAATTCGGTTTAAAGTCGCGGAAGTCGATGAATGGCGCCGATTGTGGTTGGTGCACATTATATGCGAAAAAGAGTCTGGTTTTGTTATTTTTTTTAACACAGCATTGTATCTTTTCAGATGCTCTTTGGAAAGTTTTTTGATTTTCTCTCCACTTGTTTTTTAACAAATTTCCACCACCTTTACTACTCATTGTTCAGCCTTTATAATAAATAAAACTGCTGTTCGTTGACTGACTTCTCCTATTCGACTGCCGCGAATAAACATCTGCTTAACTTTGCATTCAAACGCGCAGTTTTAGAACGAGTTGTAAGATTCTGGAATTTCAACTTGAAATTACGCGAACGGTAATTAACCGTTTTGGAAAAAATTTGAATACTTTCTTTTTGATGTTATTTTTTAAGCTAGATAAAAGTGATTTTAAAAAATTATTATATGTTGATGAACGACGAATGTACGACCTCGAAGTTTAATAGTTGCAACCTATTTCCTGACTGCGACCACTTTTTCGTTTACTTAATTCAAAATTTGCGCCCCCTAAATCCTGGCGTCCTAGTCTGCAGCCTTCTCGGCTTATGGGTTAATCACGTATTCAATGGACCACTTTTGATTTAAAGAATAACACAGAGGGTTCTATAGAAAGGTTCTACTTAATAAAACTTCAGCGTTATGGAAAACAAACTAAAGTTCTGTTAATATTTGACCCATTTGTCTCGGAATATACGTTGGTTTCTTATTAACTAGTTAACTAGTTATTATTGTATATCGTTAAATTTCTGGTGCATACATAGTAGAGACCTCACACTAGTGTCATTCGACTCAGATTGAAGAGTAGAATCCGAAAAACTAAGTGTCATCATCGGGCGCTCAAACGTTAAAAAGTTATAAGCCTTTAAAAGTAATAAGTACATCTAGGAGACGTGTATGTGAAATAATGAATCTACTTGTAAGTAAGTAATGTTGCGTTTTAATTTACATTTATTAGGAACAAGTAAGGTATATGATGTCAAAAAATGTTAGTGTTTTGAGAGGCGGTAGGAAAGTATACATATGTGTACCAGTAGGTTTTTATATTGGTATTATCGTTAGGTAAGAAACAACAGTATTAGTAAAGAAGATCATAGTTGGTATATTTCTATGATTAGCTATACAAGTATACAATGAAGTATAGTTATTGGTTTCTAATAAATTAAAGCATAGGGTAACATCTGGAAGTCTTATTATTGCCGCAAGTGATTATATAACTCGTTCTTTAAGTGTCGTATCATCTTATAACCACAATCTGATGTCTTTTTCGGTTGGTTTTTGCGGCACTTTAATGAAAAGCGCCCTTTGAATTTTGTTACCGATTCGTCTATACTTTAAAAGAGGCATCTTCAAGGCATTTATTCAAAATATACTTCAAACAAGAAACTTGATGCAATATGTTTGTGATACATTTGGAGGCTTTTCCGAGAAATAAAGTTTAGAAGTAATAAACATTTTTTATATAGTTCTGCTTCCAGTCGGCTTCTTTTGACTTCCATAATGTTAGAGACGAATGCAGCGGTGTATGACGTAAACGTACTACCCAAAGCTGTATTCCACTTTTATCAGTTAATTTTCTTGTTGAATTATTGGATTTATTTGAAAAATTGAGATGTTGATTAGTGCAAGAAATTATTCCCAAATATAAATAATGAGGAAGTAATTTGTGAAAAATTTCAACTAGAGTTGATTGCTTTATAATATCTATAAAAATTTTGCATTTTCTTTTGGAAGAGATGGTTTTTATGGGTTCAAGTAGATCATTATAAATTGTCTAATGATATTAATTTGACTAAAACACTTTTCAAATTGTTTTTGTCTTGATTTACTAACAAATGGTTTTATTTGATTTTATCATCTCTTGATAAATTTTACAAGCTAAAGCCATTAAAGTCTACGATTAAATAAGATTTGTTTCTTCTGAAAAGCCATTTTTTGATGCGTCGGTACTTGGTATGTAATTGTCTTGCGTAATATTTGAGCTCATTCTGACTCAACATTCTTCACTTCTTTTTGAATGAAAACTATAATACATCAAAGGGTGTGTTACACTTATGTATCAATACAAAGAAGACAAAACGCAAATCAAGTTTATTATTTAATAATAGTTTACATTTGTGAACAGAGAGCACGACAAGTAAAGGCCTCGGTCTACTACATTAGCGCGCGGCGAGCCCTGGGTTCGACTTCCAGGTCAAAACCAATGGTACACATCAAATGCTCTCCGACCGTCATACAAACACCTTTGATGGTCGTTAAAGTATATTCTCCTTCTTCTAACGGGTTAAAGCTACACCTAACATGGCTCATAGTACTACACGAAATGTGTGGTCAGAAATAGGCTAATAGCCTATATATAAGAGTAGAAGAAGAATCGTGAACAATCATAATTTATTATTCGTCATATTGCATAAATATGCAGAAAAATAAGATCGCATGCAATATACATCTACACAACAACTGTTGACTGAAAACCCTATATGACTTGACCCAAAGTTCAAATTATGGAAGTAAGGCAATTTCAGCTTAATTTCTGAACTTCTTAGTCCCTAGGTAATTTAAAATGTCAGTAGTACACATAGATATCACTAGAAATGAAAGAATTTAAATACAGCCTGTCATACATTGAGAAGTCTCAACACTATCTTTTAACCCTCCAGTGGGTGGAAGATTGACTTGTTTTACTTTGTCAGAAGCCTGTTATGTATATTTGTAACAGTTATGCATGACTTTATTTTACTGTTAGATGATTATGCTCTAACTGTGGACCGACTAATAATAGAGGTGACTTGTTTTCTTTGTAAAAAGTACATTATTGGACGAAACTGTGGATATTGTTGGTTATTTGCAAAGTACTACAATATATATTTTACATTAGAATTTATGGTTTTATTTTCTGAATCGGTTCGTGTTTAATCATTACATTCTTAACTTTACCATATACACGAAAGACTCATTTTCATCGTACGTAACAAGTTTCCTGAAAACACGCTCGTTGCCTAACAAAGAAAACATTTGGCAATAAATAATACCTTTTGGTGGATCAACGGTCTACCTCATTTGAGGGTTCTGTCGTTTATATTGCTGCTTAGATACTTTAGACAATAGCTTGTCCACCGAATTTTTTATTTTTCAGATCTTGAAAATGGCAAAACTAACGTTATACTACATAGGTATTCATTACGCCATCCCCTTTCATTTCACATATATGCTCTTAACAGCTTTGGCGGCATTAAGGTTTTGGTTTCAATAATACGTTAGCAACAGATGGATTAAATTTCTCTTAATTTACAATTTCAAAGAAAAACCAAATAATTTTATTTTAATTTCCGTTTTTGTGAGTCTAAGCTTTTTTTGGCTTTCTTATTATTCTTAATCGACATTAATATCTCATTTGTGCGTTGCTACTCAGTACAATAAGTAAATGTTGGTTGAGTTTTGGAAGTCTAGCAGTGGATTTCTTGCCGATTAATTTACAGAGGTTGGTGTAACCGGCTGTTTTTTTGTTTTCAGTTCTATTTTTAGTGTATAAGTGTTAGTTTAATTTTTGACAAATATATAAGATAATACACAACTGCTTATTAAAATGTAGTATTACAAACAAATTATGTTGTATTGAAGCTTTTATATTAAATTGAACATAATTAAAAAGTGATGAAAATTTGAGAGCCGTATGTTTATATCTGTCCAAGATATGGTTATATCATTTCTTAGATATGATTACTGATATTATGTGTAAAATAGACATAAAAGTGTTATCAGCCATTTACCACATTTAGTGGGTGTAACTTACACGGTGTAAGAATACCTTATCGTCGAATCAACAAATTAACGAATTGGAAAAAGGGCGTAATTCTGGGTTACATAAACGTGGTGTTCCTTCACTAAAAATAAGTAGAAGAATTGATTAACCTGGCAGTGCTATGCTGCAAATATTGAACTAGTGGGTCTAAGAAGGTACTCAAAGACCAGGGTCTAAAGTAGAACGCTAGACAACTAATCGAAGCCTGGTGCAACAATGAAGTATTATTACGTAATACTCATCTCGATGTCGATTACTTGCTATGGGACTGACAGCACGACGTCTTTTCTTGCGACCACTACGGAGTTCCTTGCTCCGGCAACTGAGGCTATAATGGGCAACGGAAAAGCGTCTGTGGATACAGGAGCAGCATATAATCGCCTTTTCTGACAAATTTTTTATTAATTTAATGCAAAATGTTTGTATAATTCTAACGAGAATATTTAAAATATTTTTTTATTCCAACATTTTAACTTTTGTCACTTCTTTTTGTTAAACTCGAAACCCGAGTTTGTGTCATGAATATTTTGCTAAATAGCCCACCACAATAATTAAAGAAAAAACCAAAAAATTATTTAAGCTGACTTTGTTTTGTTACTCATTCGATTTAAAACCAAAAAATTTTCAAAATTTTGATTGAGTAAATTTCTTGTTCAATTAATGTGTTTAATTAGTTTTATTTTAAAGAAAACTATGGAATTCGAGTTCTCTCTTTAATCTTGACTATACATATAGACATAAGTTTCTAACAAACCTACATTTTAAATATAAATGAAATTAAATAGAAGATTATTTTTGATTATTGTGGTGGTCCGAACGGTACTACTGATTTAATCAATTTGAATTTTTGTATGTAATGTGTTATCAAAAAAATTAAATTAAAGATAATAACTTATCCGTAACATGTAGAAAAATTAATTTACTCTATGGCTTAATTCTAAGGAAATTCTTATATATGATGTAACTCCTAATGATTTAAACAATTTTGTAGTATTTATTAGAAAACAATGTAGAATAATTCAAAGAGTTATTAAATAATTAAATATTTGCAGGAAATATTATAGTCAGTCTGTTCCTTAATTGTAAACCGCTTTCGTCTGTGCTGAAAATATTAATAGAATTTTGTGTAAAGTCTATTACAAGTGGAATTCATAGTCTTGAGGATAAACATATTTAAAATTAGTTCTTTAACAAGATAAAACTTGCAGATTTTTTATATGCAAAACTTTGTGCATGTTTACTTTTGCTTCATTTTGTAGTTCTAAAAGTGAGCCAAAGCTCAAATCGTGTGAATTTTTGAAATACTAAAAAACTAGAAGTGATACGAATAGCTTTATTGAATAATTTATTTGGGCAAATAAAGCTTATAACCAAAAAATGCATGCAAGTTGGATAGAACACAACATTTTTGTTGCACTTAGGTTAAGGGCAGGAGGAATACAAAAAGTTTACAAATGTTCACTACTATTTAATTATTTTTTAAATTTTATGATCGTATCTATTTACCCTATACTAAACCATAAAAATCGCAACCTCAAAAATAGCTCTACTATCTCTAACTATAGCAAAAGGTTTAAAGGTATTAAAATTTATATTAAATATATTAAAAATATTAATATTTACATTTCCCTTCTAATACAACATAACGTGTATGCAAAAAAATTAGAAAAGATCGGAAAGAATATTTCTTCCAGGGAAAATAAATCTACCGATTTTTTTTATAAATTGGTATAATAGTTAAAAAGGTGATTTTCTAAAAAGTAACCTTGAGTTGACTGTACAAAGTTTATAAAAATAAAAAGTGAGAGAATGGACCTGTTCAATACGAAGCTAAAGGAGGTGGTTTTTTAAAACTTTTTCAGTACCATTGACGAGATATGAAAGAACTATTATGATAAATAAAAAAATCTATAAAATGACTATATCTGGATTTCCAACCAAAACAATGTGTAAGTCCTAGCTAATAATGGATAAAAAGTGATACTAAATTGTATTTCTTAAAATTAGAACTGTGTCTAATCATGGCGAGATTGATTACCTAAGCTAAAGGTCAAATCATTATATTGGAGAAAAGATCCTTGTTTACTTAGGATTTATAAAAAATAGTATAACAAATATGTATTTTTTTCCTCTGGGGTTAGGATACCTACCGAGTGCGTCTCAAGGTGTCGGGTAGAAGAATGGCTGCGGCTTTGCGGCCAAAGCTTGTGGTCAAGTTAGTAATAAAACCTCAGACATGAGAACCTGCGTGATGAACTGACAATACCCTTTCCTACTGGCTTGTGATCGACCGGTAGATTATACAAGATAGATCATCATCGTGTTTGTGTCGTTCGAAGCGACCCGTGTCGGTGAATGAAAGGAACCTGGCGATTGGGCCACCTCTAGGACGGATGAGTTTCTTGGACTACGGAAAAACATCACTTTGGCTTAGATTTCATCTAGACTGGAAGTCTAGACCTCTTTGATCAATCGGCTACAGCGTCAGGTTAGACCGCCGGCAGAGCGAGCTGCAAAGAATGATGAGGCATGCAGTGGGCCCTTATAATTAGGTGACGTGGAGTCACTCACTTCTGTGTAAATAATTTTCTTTTGGGAGCTATATCTCTCTAGTGACCTTGGTGTTGAAATCCGATAACCCCTTGGGCTTTGTGAAATGAAGTTTATTTACCCAACATGAGTTCCTTACAGGAAACCACTTACAGGAGTCATATGTGGATATTCATACAATTGCAGAAACAACAAAAAGACATCTAGTCCAAAAAAGGAAAATTATATTTAAGGCTGAGCAGAAGCGGCGTAGAAAAGTTCGCTTTGCAGCAGCAGTTGACCCAACTCCTATTACTTCCAAGCAAATGCTGTTTTTTATAGGTAATTTTGTAAAGTGAGCAGTAAGGGAGTAATTACTGCCACTACTACCTCTTTATAGGATCTGGCTACTAAAGCTAACTATGTACAAGAAAGTAGTAGGAGGCGAACACGACTATTTTGGAAGAAGAGAACTGGCGGCAGCAGCATTACTGTTCTTCAGATATAAAGGACAAGAAGGAAGTTTACCAGCTACCTCAAAAAAGAAGCAAAGGCTGCAATTAGGTCAACAATAACCTCCTGCAAAAGGCATAGCTTCTCTCTATAAAGGGGAACTTTCAAAAGCCACCTTTGGGTAGCTATTGTGGACCTAGCCAACCCATACAGAAAAATACCAGTGGTCAAGTTAAAACACTATCGGCAGCAAAGCTGGAGGTTTTGGACACTTACATGTTCAGCCTAGTAGGAAACTAAACCGTAACCACTTTTAGAAGATGGCAGCACTCCGCAGAGATTTTTAGAATCACCTGTGAAGACGATTATGCTTTGCAGTAGCTAACAAAGGCAATTGCCAATCTTTCCTCCCGGTGGGATGAAGCTTTTCTAGACGTCGTGCGAGTGGATCGGCTGTCTAAATTGAGGAAATGTGAAATTCAGGAAACCTTACGCCACAGAAACCGTCATCCGTAGGCTGGCAGCGCAGAACCCCTGAGCGAAGGTATGCGAGTGGTGCATCTTTCGCAATGTTAAAAAAAAGAAACTATGAGTAGACCCTCGGTGTTTGGTATAAGGGGGAGGCAGTGACTGCCATTAGTGACAAAGGAGGAGAACTGGTTTATCAGTTCTCGGCCTTAAATATTAAAATCTAGAAAGAGAAACAACACCCAAAGAAGGAGAGTGCGTCCTTAAATACCCCTTAAATGCAAGAACATCAGCCTCTGCAACATTACTAACGGGACATGAATATAACAGTCCCGCAAGGGATGGCCTCCATAATAAAAGTAACTCCTATTATCATGATAGAGGTAACCCTAGAAGAAGGACGAGACGCCAAAGCATATTTTTTGCGAATGTCCTGCTCTTGCTCCAATTAGGGGAACTATGTTGGCGGAGTTCTGGTCTAGAATTACCTGCACCAGCGCTACCGCTTTGATGAACAGCCTTAAGTTCATCCAAAGGATTGGTTAGCTTGACTGATGGGTGTAGAGGGAAAGGTGGCGGGGGAGGTAGCACGTTGGGTTCAATTAAGGCCTAAATATACGTGACTATGTTACCCTCCACTTTATATCCATAATCCAGAAATATTTTATCCATTACATTAAGCATTTTTTATATTGTAGAAATTAATGAATTAAGTAACCTTCTTATACGTTATGACCTTCTTCTGATAAATTTATAATAAAAAATTAATTTTATTATCTTGGGACATTAATCCAATAAGTTGTTCGTGAAGATGGTGGAACTTATACAGAGGTTTCTCTACAACTTCTTATCTTTCCAACAAATGTATCAAAAGTAATTTTTTTGATGATTTTGCTTAAGCCTATATATAATATATTTTGATGAGTTACAAAAACAAGTTTGTGCAAAGTGATATGATTTTTAACATTTATTTAGTGCGATCTCTTAAAAAATTGCATTTTTAAAATGTGAAACAATTTATTAGCTCTCCATCCCTGTTCTGCTTCACAAATTTTTTTATGGTTTTTAATTTTTAATTGAACTATTATTTGGTGACCATTATTTGGAGGTATTGTGAAAACTAATTTATTTTTGTATTATCGATTCCTAAGAGAGACAAGATTAATCATTTCCATTATCTTATTTAGTTGTAGTATTTTAGTCAAATAGAAATAAATCAAGGCACTATAAGAAATGATAAATTAATCAAACCACAGTTTCCTAATATACCAAATCCAAATACGATATAAACTAAATTTTAAGGAATATTTAGTCAAGACACTCGTATTTTATTTTTCAGGGGTCAATTGAGTACAATTCTATTGCCTTAGTAGGATTTAAGAGCTTTACGGCGGATTGGTTTGTTGACGAAAGTTTGTGAGTGACATTACTGAACGGATAATATAAGTAAATATTTCTATGCTGCAACTTATGTTACTAAGTTAGTATACGTTGAAATTTCGTTGAATATTAGCATATCACCGGTTCTGCAAATAAAGAATGTAACCATTCAATCAGCAAGCTACAAATAAACTATTCTTTGCATATATTTTTCACTCAAATGTGTCTCGGCCAAACGCATTTAACATTTTATTTCGCTCATATTTTAAATATGTTGCAATGTGTCAGCGATATCTGCAGTCTCAGATTGTAAATAGCAATTTATAATTATTTTGTGAAATTTGACAAATGTATCGCAGTTTATTTAATTTTTTGCTCTATAGTACTTCTTAAACTGAGCTTTATTCGCTTACTTAGCTTTTTAGAATTGATTCCTATGTCAACTTCGGCATTAAATTATGCAAAAACGAATAAAGGATAACACCAATCACTATGAATTGGCTTGAAGAATTATAATGTGGTGGTTGTTTAATTTTCCATTCATAAACATACATAAAAGGCTTTAATAAAAATTTATGTTTGATACTAGGACTTTTATAAGCGCAAAGGTAATTTAATAGCCTAATTTGAATTTCTTAAGTTCCGAAAACCCAAGTATGGTTAAGTTAATAAACCTTAGTTTTCAGATCACTCAGATTAATTGGCATTAACCAACCTGAATATCCAGCTAAAAAAACTTAACTAAAGAAACAAAAATTAGAAACATGCGCTTTAGAAATAAAACAATTTGCATTAACAAAATTTTTGAACGTTTTTAAATAAATGTAATCTTGGACAAAAAGGCTATGATTGATTATTTAATTTGCTACTGTGATGTTCAAATTTTGGTGTTATTCAGTTACCTGATATGCGTTCTGAATATATATGGCCTTGGAAGTGTTTTCATGTAAACTCACTTGATGGTAGGGCTGCAATTAGCCACCGGTTGTTCGAGTTATGGACTCATTTAGTTGCAAGTTACACGAATAGACGTAAAGAATGAAAATTCTAACCAGAGAGTTAAAATTGAGTTTTGTATTAAGCTCCAATAAAACATGGAATATAAAACAGTAAGGATATAGTGACGATGTATTATCGAGAAGTCGTGTCTGCAACGTGCGAGTCAGTTACTATAAGAAGACTGTCTGAAAATATACTGCTGTATCGGTCCGGGAACATTTGACCAAATACATATCCCTGCAGTATCACAACCGTATATTCATCCAACCTATAGGCGTGTGATTTGTTATCCTCTCATGCGAAAATACTTCTAAAAGGCAAGCGCCATGAAAATATTTCAGCAATTTAAACGGCTGTTATAGGTGTGCTGAAAAGTATCGCAGATGAAGCTTTTGGGAAGACCTAGGACTATTAGTAAGTTAAATAAATTATTTTTTACTAGTCCTGGAACTTTTCTGACAAGGGTTGTGAACTCATTCTCAACTATTTTGTAGCATTTCCTGTGTTACTACAGTTACGTAAAGGTTGCTTCAATATGGAGAACTATTTCCCACCATCATTTGTATCTTATTATACTTTCAAGGTACGTTTGTTGTATATATTTTTTGCTGCTTAAACTCTTCTAACAAAAGAAATATAAGCTAAACCCAAACAAAAAAGAATTCACCATAAAAGCGATCTTCAAACAAACGCTTTAATATAGAAGATGTTTACTTTGAAGATACAACCTAAATCAAACTTTTGGTATTAAGGCCTTTGAGTGAATGATTTCTTTCTTTCATTGTAAAATTTCTTTGTTTTTAAAAGATCGTTGTATGTTATTCTGATAATTTTGTGCAGCTAAAAAGAAAGAGATGTCAAAGCTAACCTAATTTTGGTGATTTTATGATTCTTTTTCATGCTTTCAATTTTTCTTCAATTAGCAATTTTTAAATATAATTATTTCTAAGAATGAATTCTATAAACAAAATTCATTTGTCTTGTCGTCTAGTAATTTGTAGTATTTGTCTTGATTTTTTCATATGATAATCTTATAGGTTGCCTACCAAGCGTTGGAATAGTTGCTAGCAGCATGAGCTTTGCTTGCACACGTCCTTTAATGTTATATAAGTATTCATAGTTTCAATTCTTTGCTGACTATTGTTTAGCAGTCCTATAAAATTAAGTGGTTTGTTGTGGCAGAATTTGTTCTTTAGCATATAACAGAATAAAATATGTGAGGTAAGGCCAAGTGACCGTAGTTGCCAATATTTAAAGAAGAAAATAATTTCAGCTGATTTTACTTTGGAAGCGTGCCAGTTGGCATTTTACTGAAAGTAGCTGGTATAGGCTTGCGCGTCGTTCAATTTATTCGCATATTCATTGAAGATTTTTATTTAAACTGCGACATCTACCAGAATATGGCGCAGTAGGGTAGATCGCCCAGTTTTTATTATAAACAGCTGTCTGGCTAGTTTGCAAATTAACGTGACCACTTACGTGATTCGCACTTTGTTTGTGAATCGCGTCGAATATGCATTAATGTGCCGAATCTAATAATAATAATAATAATAATGGAGTCGCCCTCTTGTCGGGAGGTTTCAATTTATGCACAGCAATAATAAGCGTGCAGTTTTATTTTAGTTTGTTGGCATGCGTTTGTGTATACAAACTTTATTTTCTGCTACAATTCATGCAAGCACTTCTGTGAAGAACTCTATAGCCTGTTTTTCGCTTTTCACTGTATTATTGTTGGCAGTTTCCTTATTTTTAATTTTCTTGCACTTTTCAATGTGTTAACCAGATGCAGGTTTTTGATGGCGGGTTTGGACCCCAAATTTTGCGATAAATCACGTTTATTACTGTCATATTGAGATGGTTTATTAACTACTTATAATAGACAAATGTGACGACTGCTGACAAAAACAAATAATAGCACTACACATATTTTATAATCATACGTTTTGCGAAAGTACATTAGTGTAAATTCTACTAAATTATATTTATTAATTTAAATGTATTTCGGATAATTCAGGGACCGAGAAGGAGTGCAATATTTTTTATATTCTTTTACATAATAGAACCACCTTAAAACATAAAGATTCAATGATTTTTAATTGTTTCTTCTTTTTTATCTTAATTTTGATACTAAGACACCAACTTTATTACTGAAAAATTGTTATTGTACTATTTGCTGCAGGATTACAATCGAATCTGCAAATAATTAATATAGTTGATCTGGTTTATATCTGTTTTATTTTGTTTTTATTATTATTAATATTAGAACCCCGTCCACAAAAACCGGCATCATTTTAGTTTGTTTCTTATTATTAATATTTTATTATTATTATTATTAATGTTGGTACATGCAGGCCACAATAGGTGGTGTGTTCTGCTCTGTATTTACTTACAAAAATACAAACTCCTGCTATTATACTATGAGGTATATAAGATGCACAAACGTCAGAAAGCCATTTAAAATTACTAACTTTGTGTACATGTAGTTATTGCAGCAAAGCTGTTCCTTTTGAAATACTCTCATGGGCTCTGCTAAGTTTACAGTTTACCCCAGACAGCAACAGTTATTTTTCAATTTTAGCTCTAGTTTGCAATCACAAAACACTGCTATTTATAAGCAATTAGCGCATTTCTAATTCCGATTTGGAGCCGAGAAGAACTTGCGATGTTGCTGACGCAAGCAGATCGATAATTTACGATTATTACGTTAATGTAGAGCCTACTCAAGCACTAAGTGGCGAATTATGCAATAATGGCTTTCCGAAGCCCACTTCGATTGATTCTGCAGCAGCGGGACTCAAGTGCCCAAATCAGAGCAAGCAGGCAACTAAATTCAGCAGCGTGCGTTGCGGAAGCGACCCAGGTCTGCTTCAAAAGTTCTGTTTAGAGCGCACGGCGACTACGAAGCATTAACAAATTAGAAAATTAACCTAGCTACACTCGTATTCGAGGAAAGGAAATTAGTCGTCGCAGGTTTCGGTGCACGGGGCGCGCACGTGTCCTTTGATTTGTGCAGGTCGCTCGCTGCCTTTATTAAGTTTGTATGGTTTGGGTTTGTTGTGAGAGGACAAGCAAATTTCCGCTTTTTCAAACAATTTAATAGTCAATCCTTTAGGACAGTGATTCGCCGTTCCCCCAGGTTATGTTTAATTTAGTTAGGGGAGTCGTTATTTTAATGGAGAAGGACATAGTGAGTATATAAATTTGTCCAAATAAAATAAATGGCTTTCCTAGTAACAAGAGATCTTATATGAAAATTAAAAATAATCATTACACTTCTACTAACATGTGAATGTGATCTTTTTTACTAAAGCTACTAAGATTTAAAATTGTATTACTGTTTTTTTTTTTGTTTAAATATATGGATGATCGACCAATTTTGGCAAAATATTTGACTATAACGATCACAATCTTTACTAATAACTTTAAGGGGTTACATCAGTCAAGAGCGCTGGAAAGTAAAGCTATTTTCGGGAATTTTTTTCTCCACTACTAATATAGCAGTCAAAGTAAAGTTTTAAGGGTTTATTATAGATATTAAAAGGTGTATAAGAATATTTTTTATTGTAATTTTTAAAACAAAATGGCGTCGTAAAGGTCCAATCTCTAGAGACGCCTTTTTTTAAGGGACCAAACGGTGTGCAGGGTAGCGATGTCGAGACAACACTTAAGCAGCACAATTTTTTTTTATTATCTCATAGGAGTTCTTCTTTGAAAGTAGTTGGGGATTTTGAAAAATATTGATTTTTACAAATTTGGCATACATTTGAAAGTTATTCTTGTTTTTTTGATGAAAAAATCTATTTTAAATTGTTCATAAAAAATGTTATTATTAATTAATCGTAAAACCCCCAAATACTACCATAGATAATGTATTTAAGAAGCTACAGTTAAAATTTCAAGTTAATGGGATGAAAATTGCTCGTTTCAAAAACATAGTTTCGAGAAAATCGCGTTTGAAGTTTTGAAAAAACCACATGCTGAGAGAATAGCTACGGTCTAACTACCGTTACGGCGTCGTGTGGCTTCTCCGAGTCGATTTCAAATGAGAAAGCTTAAGATATCGACAAAAGATAACCAGCTTGCTAAAACACTCCAAAATGCGGAATTTTCAAACATTAAGATTTTTAAAAGTTTTTTTCACTCATTAATGTGATGGAATATAATTTTTAGATAGTTAATATATATTTTAAGCCAATAAAAAAAATTGGAGAAAAATTACTGACTGATGTAACCCCTTAAAAAGTGAAGGTCAGATTTTAAACTTTTAAGGTCAGTTAGAGAGCTTCGTCAAATCTATGTAACCTATCATTTATTTGAGTACTAGGACTATGCACTGAAAATTTAGTAAACTTCCACGTGCTTTTTGAATACTTTTTCTCAATAATAGTAGAAATCTATGGCGTATGAGTTGCATCATTTGTTGGTCTAGCAGAGGTAATCAAACACCTGTGATGATATTTCTTTAGGATGGCCGGTTAGCAGAACTAAAAATTTAAATTTACAAATTTTTGAACTTGGAAAATTTCAGAAAATGAAAACACCATGCAGCAACTTAAGCGAAATAGTGAATACTTGATGTGATAGACGGACGATTGAACTTTGTTTTGTGGTGTATACTTTGTCTGGCATATGTAGCGTTTTAGGAAAGTCGATTTTGAAAATTGTCAATTTTTTAACTTTAACACCTCATCGCTTTTTAAGTATTGACTTTTCGACAACACACTTTTGATTATTTCATGGACTAAAAAAAATTCTAAAATTAATTTTCTATCTCCAGTGGTTAATAAAATAAATTTTATTTACAGCTATTTTATTAATTTGAAACTTGTATGGCTATTTCATCAGGTATACTAGGTTTATATAAAAAGTATCAGAAACAATTTTTTCCTGGCACGACTGTACGTCTGAGCGCGCTCGCACCGCGCATGCTTAGTGGTGGGAATGTGACCTTCAAGACGCGGCAATCGCCTGCGAGCGTTCGTTTAGGCTAAATCGTGTTTTTAGTGAACCCCTGTTCAGTGACTCGGTGCAAGCGCAAAATGCAGCGAACGATTGTACAGCGGTACGCCATCAAATTTTGTGTTGGACTGGGGAAATCGGGTACGGAGACGATGACTGAGAGAGTGTGGAAGACGAGCCCCGCGCTGGACCTCTGTCGACCTCAAGAACCGACGACAATGTGCAACGTGTGGGTGAAGTGCTAAATTTAGACCGTCAGTTAAGTGTGCGCATGGTCGCAAATGAAATTTGCATTGATAAGATGGCAGTGTATAGCATAATCACTGAAAATTTGGTGATGCGAAAGATCTGCGCTAAACTCGTTTCAAAGGTCTTGACGGACGAGCAAAAGCAGAAGTGTTTGTCTGTTCGCGAAGACCTTCTGCAACGCGTTGAAGAAGACCCCGGAATCGCGACGATTTTCCAACCCCCTTACAGTACCGACTTGGCACCAGCAGACTATTTGCTATTCCCAAAAGTAGAATCCTCCTCAAAGAATACCACCATGACACCCTATATGCCATCAAAGAACCTTGCACGCGTACCCTTAAGGACGTTCCGGAATCCGCCAACCAGGAAGCCTTCGAGACGTGGAAAAGCCGCTGAAATGATGTACTTTGAAGGCTTTTAAGGTATTGTAGCAATATCTCAATTAAACATATTTTTCCAAAACTTTTCCCGATGCATTTCATACAAACCTTGTATTTTTACCAAGAGACATTTTTATTTGAAACAAGCTGAATGCATCCAGTACTTCCAGCAGTCAATAGGTGATTCTGGATATTGGGAATTGAACAAATTGTAGACCTTGTAACTTTCTAAGTAGAAAGCGCTTTTGTATCTTTATCTTCACTTTATCCTCTGATGCACAAATACCATATATTTTTTTATACCTGAGGTATTTTTCTAAATTTTATCAGAATTACAACAGATAATTATCAAAACTACAAGTCATCAGAAATACGTGTATTTTTAATTGTATTGCAGTTGTAAGATGCTCCTGTATTTAATTTTAATCTTTTTGCTTTTTGCCGCATATGTGGAGCAGCCGATGTTTTCAGTTACAACCGATTGAGACATGGTTTCTAGTAAGGTAGTGAGCAGACTTATTTCTCAACAGAATCTGTCCCTTCAAATTTTTATTTAATATATGAAAATATTGATTCCATATGTAAATTATCATGGACGATCACTTTTTTTATTTCAGCTAATAGAATACTAAGAAAACTTCTGTCATGTAATCTTTACAGACACTCCCGGAATAGCATCTAGCTGGACTTTTTGATCATATCTGGATCCAGAACTCTGCGATTAACTCTATTTGGATATAAAAATAATTTCGAATAATATTTATTATTGAACTGTTCAAGAAAAACAGTAGGATGGTGGTAACAGGCGTCACTTCTAGAGTCCTGATAATTTTTCTGACGCAACATTCAACTAATTTTCTTTGCTCATATTGAATTGCCCTTCTAAGAGTTTGCTTAATATAATTGGTTAAGTCGCAACTCATCGAAGTCCCAAACCAATCAAACACCGCTGCATTTTTCTGAAGTTATAGAAAAAAGCATTAGTAATGTGTCTGTGACTCTCGTATCCAGACATCAATTCACATCGTGCAATGCCCGAAGGCTACGGAAATAAGTCTTAGGATAACCAAACGTGAACCATCGTCTTTGTTTCCAGATTTTCCACTACCCCCTTCCAAATCTGCGCTTGGAGAACAGTGGCCAGTGCGTCTAGGGTAGGCGAAAACCTTTAATAAGCGATAATGACCACATGTGAAGGTATCGTCAATGTCTAATTATTACAAAAAATCTACCTAAACTAATAGTAAAATATTCTAGATTTTGATTTAAAAGCAGTAATTTTACAACAAATAGATTTTTTCCAATATAATTCAATGGGAAAGTTGACTTTTCTTGATTTCTTTAACCGTTAAAGATTAATTTCAAAGAGTTTCGTGTAGCCCCTAAGACGATGATAAAGAATATCTTGACACGTGTTATCCAAAAGTCAATACTTTAAAAGTTATGGGGAATAAATTTAAAAAATGTCAATTTTTAATAATCTATATCTGTATAACGCAACATATGTCAGACGAACTATATGTAAAAAAACAATGTTTAAACATTTTTTTATCATACCATGTATTCACTTGTCTATTTCTCTTGAGTCCTCCAATTCAAGTGCTTTTATTTCTGCCTAACCGGTCATCCTAAGAAAAATATCATCAAGTGCGTTTGATTATCTCTGATAAACCAACAAATAACTCAACTAATATACCATTTGTTTCTAATATTCAAAAAAAAATTATCAAAATGTTGATTTTTACCAAAATTCACTAATTCTTTCTGGTGCTTTCACATGTATGAGAAAATTTACCAATTTTTATTGTGGAGTTTTAGTACCTAAATAAATTCTAAGTGACATAGATGGGCCTTAAAAATTCAGAATTTTAATATTTGCCATTTTCAAAGCTCGATAACTTTCAAAAACGCGTGAAATTAGGGAAGCTCACCTTTACTTTTTAAAGTTACTTCGATATTTTTTACTAGTACAAAATTATGATCCTTATAGTTTGATACCTTCCAAATTTAGCCCATTTATCGTAAAATCGCCTGTAAAATGATCACATGTTAATGATTGTTTACTAATATTTTTTATAAAATTTAGTCTACCTTAAGTCTAAAATTAAAACAAATTGATTGAAAGGGGTTTAATGTAAAAATGCGCCATTAGGTGTTTCTTCGAGGTTTATTAACGAATAGGCCCGACTATAACCTAATGGGTAATCAAGTGACATTTATTATATTTTGATGTAATTATTATTTTGCATAGTTCAAATGTAGCGTTTCACATTTTGAGTAATTAATATTTTTCCAGAAAAGGACATTGAGCATTTGTATTACGAAAAATAATATAAACAGTTCAGATTGTCCTATCAGTTTGAAAACACGTACAGGGTAAAATTTTAATTTTTTTAGACCGCTAAACCTTAATAATACATAAAATGATACAAAACTCAAAAAACATTGTATGTAGCCTCAGCACCTTGGGATTTTATTTACTTGTCCTAGCATAAGTTTTAAAATATTCAGCAAAAATCCTATGCTTGTAAATTCCTGCCTTGTTGTATTGGCTTGGCCGCCTTGATTCTTTATCCTTCCAGTTTTGTAACTAATTTAATAAAAAATAATAACTTAGTCAATGCAACCAATGATCACATACTACGAGTGCTCAGTCATCGACATTTAATTCTCAACTTCGACATAAAGTTGTCCTCATTTGCACATGCGCATTATAGTCCTCTGTAAATTGTTTTCATTATGTTAACATAAGTTTTACACTTTTGGAACAAGTCATGTATATACAGGAAGGCAATGAATTATACAAACGAATTTATTTTAATTATGTTACTAACTTTAAGTAATTTTATTGATATTTTTGTCATTAATGAATACTTAGTTGCAATGCTATTATCAAACTATTTAAGAGAGGGAAGTGCCAATGTAATACTGCTGATATTCTTGATGTTCCTTTATAAAAAGTTTCTATAATTGTGAAATAGTTTCAGATGCTCGGGCATAATGTAGATAGCCCAAGAAAAAGATGTTTGAGTAAAGAAAATTCCAAAAAACTTAGTGTGTATTGAGAAACTGCGCTTTAGTTATAAAAGAAGGATCTTCTACTGATCTCATACAGGTTGTGAAGAGAACAGCGCCTTACATACGCAAACACATGTGTACGGCTGAAAATATGCAGACAACTGGAACTTTGCGTGGCTGCTAATAAATTGGTGAATATCTATTTTACTGACAAGAAATATTTTATAATTGAGCAGTCTTATAATAAACAAAAAGATATAAGATAATCTTATGAATATCCAGAACTATTTGATGTGGTTATGTGTCATTGTATGTTCTGCAAATAAAGCTCCTCTGGTTTTCGTATCAAAAGAGCTTAAACAAAACCTTTATATATACTGTAATGCTGTCTTATAAGCTGTTGTGTTATTCTGGATCTAGAAACAGTTCTGCAGAATTCTACTCTCATTTAAAAAGCAAGAATAACGCAAGCAGCATGTAACAAAAGTATTGCTGATTTTTTAGCGCTAAAATTGGCCGCCGAACTTACCTGATCTGAACTTGTCGACTGTAGCGTTAGAACTATTTTGGAGGCCCGAGCCTGTAAAAAACTTTATAAGAGTTCGGAGTTGTCAAAGCGATCTCTTGTAACGGAATAGTACAGGAAACGAGGCATGGTGTCATACCCTTTGACACTGTGCGTTAAGGCCAAAGAAAGTCATTTTTAAGATCATTGCTCATTTGCTGGTCGTATTACAAGGTCATTTAGATTCTTTTTAGTTTTATTTACCAATACACTTACAATTAAAAATTTGTATTTACTTCACTCTTCACATAACACAAACATGTATTTATTGTTAGACACAAAAGCAAGTTGTCGAAGCAATTTTCATACGTTTTAAAGCTATTTAATTAACACGACAGGAAAATGGGCGCTATGCAAATTAAAGAAAAAAGACGAAATTGCAAAACATCGTGTACTTTGAGCTGTTGAATCCAAATCAAACGATCACTAGCGAACTTTAACAGCAATTAATCACGTGACACATAACAAAATGAGCTTTTAACACAACAGCTCCGTTATTTGTTGCGGAACAGGTAAAGAAGGTCTTAGAGCGCTACGTAGGAGCATCTTACCCCATCCGCAGTTTTCACCAGACTAGAAAATGTCCAAAAAGGGGTGTCTTATCAGAATCTTAAGCTATGCAACACTATTTAGAAAAAACAATATTATTGGTCTTAAATCACTTCCTAATTTTTTTTTGTATGACCAATTTATTAGCAATTAGAATTACAAAATATATGTAAACATATAGAATTCTATGAGCTAATGTGTGACTATGACAAAGTACGACATGCAACGGATGACACCCAGGGGTGCTGCGTTAAATAAAATATAAATATACATATGACATAGGTAATGCTTTAATTTGAAGTCTAAATTAGATTACTAAATCTGCTGGTCATTTTCTTTTTATAGGTCTTCGGAAAGTATTATCTAGAAAAGGTTGAATATTTGGATTAGGATAATCTTATAGTTTCCTGATAAGGATGCTATCGTATTGGGTTATTACATCTTTAACCTAGGGTATCTGGAGATCTCTGTGGAAGGTACGATTAGATATGTACCACGAAGCTTTGGTTATAGTTTTGAATTGAAATTGCTGAAAAATGTCAACGTTGAACGAACTAGAGCATCCCCACAATTCGATCCCATATGTCCAGATGAGTTTGATAATCGTCTTGTAGATTAATATTTAGTTTTCGTTTGAGAGACTAGATATTTTGCCAATGATCCAGTAGAGTATTTTGAGCCGTAAGTCAATTTCCTTCCTTTTTTTGTAATATTAGTTTTCCAAGTGATCCTTCTATCTATGTGCATACCCAGATATTTAGCTTCATTGGCCTGTGGTATTACGATGTTATTTAGTAGCACTGGTAAATGGTTTTGTCTGCGTGTGATGTAGACTTGGCTTTATTAACTTTTATGCGCCACTTTTCTAGCCAGGAAGTTATTGTGTCTAGGTGTTCTTGGACATACCGACTTACGGTTAATGGATTTTCACGACAGAATAGGATAACTGCGTCATCCGCCTGTTACTATTTTATCTGACGTAGGCAGGTCTGCAGTGTAGACCAGATAGAGGAGGGGCCCAAGAACACTACCTTGAGGTACTCTATACTGATATGCTTTATTTTCAAAACTTCGTCGGCGATATAAGATTTGAAGAGAAGGTAGTATTGATAAGGACAGGATTCTCTGATTTGAACAGTAGACCTCGATACCAGACTGTCAAACGCTTGCTTGACGTCTAGAACAACTGCACAACAATAGTTTTTGTCTTCCAAAGCTTTATTTATCGCATTTACGACATGGTTGTATTGTTGAATAGCCATGTCTGAAGCCGAATAGATGTTGCGGTATTACATTTTTCAGGAATTCTTCTGCGGTTATCTTTCTGAAAATCAGTTTTCAAGCAGTTTAGATGTTATTAACAGTAGACTAATTGGCTTGTACGACGAAACTTTATTAGGTGCCTTACTTAGTTTTAAGATCATTACAATTTGGGAAAATTTAAGTTGAGAAGGCCAGTACGTTAATCAAAGTATTGCGTTGAATAACATAGTTAAAATGGTGATACCTTTTCTGGGCAGCTCTTTCAGCACCTTGCCAGTTATAAGGTCGTAGCCCGTTGCCTTGTTATTAAGAATATTATTGTAGAACTAATTGTGACAATAATAGGAATATAATCTAACAAAAGATCATAGCTAGGAACAGTATTTACATAGTTATTTGAAATGCCATTTGCGACGAAAAGGTCCAGTAGGTCTGAGATTGTATCTGAGTCGCTTGGCCAGTATGTTGGAGTGCCAGATAAAATATAAGAGTAGTTTTTTCATTAATTACGCTAAGTAGTTGTCTACCTCTTGGAGTTATTAGTCTAAATCCCCAGTGTGTATGTTTCGCATTCAAATCCCCTCCTGCAAGAAATCTGGGTCCTACCATATCAAAATAATGTAGTAATTTTTCTCTAATAAAACGATGACTCGAGGGACAGTAGATTGCAGATATAGTCAGTGGGAAGGTAGACTATTAATCTGTATAGATATAGCTTGAATAAATTATTATTCATATTTTGGCAGTTTATAATAGATTATTGTCTTTTCCACTATGACAGCAGATCCTCCACAAGCTGCGCCACTTAGGTGTTCGATAAATTTCATAGTATGGAATCTTAAAATACGTTCTTGTCCTGAAATGAGTTTTAGAGACTAACACGATGTCAATTTTATTTTGGTTTAAAAAAGTTACGACTTCATCTCTATGTTGCAAGATTCAAGGTTTGTAGATGCGTTTTGTGGAGCGTAAGTGGGAAATATTTGTAGTGTAGGGTTGGCTTTGAGCGCGTCAGCATATCTTGGAGGTTGGTAGATTGGAGTAATACTATTTTGATTATTAGTTGGTTTAATTTTTTTCTGTGGGCCTTGATAAATTCTACAACTTTTATAATTGGCAGGATGCAGACTGCTGCATAATGCATAAGAGACAGGCGTATATCTGGTTTTTGCATGTTTTAGTATCATGAGCACCTTCACATTTAACACATGCGAATGAGTGATGACAGTACGTTTTCGTGTGATTGTATGATTGACATTTTGTACACTGTAATAGACTTATTTTGTAGGAATTTGAGATGATATATTTCTTTATTATTTTCTGCTGGCTCTAAATCTATGAAGAATAAGGGTAAAGGGTTCTTTTATATTGTGCATATTTCTATTTATAAAACCAAGTTGATCTAATTCTATTTTAATTTCTTTCACCAACTGTGGAATGTAAGTTTCTTATTACTATGCGATATGCTCTCTGTTGCTTAAATTGAAACGTATTATGTTTAATATCTTCTCCTTGTAGGTGTTTATTTAATTTTTGGTAGGTTTCCAGAGTTGTGACATTAATTTTTACTTCATTGTTAGCCATTGATTTGGACTCGTAGTCTTTTGATGATATTACCGCGCTTATATTTTTAACCATGTCAGGGTAGCTTATGACACCCCGAATAAATATTGAAAAGGCTTTGGGATTCTTACCTCCAATGTTTCAGCTGCGTCTTTGTTCTCTTTTGTGACTTGACTTAGGAAAGGAAAAAGTTTATTTGTTTGACTAGGAGTAGTCTTTGCGGATGATGTACCTATTTGTGTTTTAATTAATGCGTGCTTTTTGGTTTGTATTTGAGTCGCACGTTTTCGTTTTAATCTGCGCACTTCTTGCCAACTGTTTTGCTTATTGGTGGTGTCTTCTCAGGGTCAGAAATGGCTTTCATGTTAGTTTTAATTTGCTTTTGCAAGGTTACTGATGGAGTTAGTGATGGTAATGGTGGAAATTGGTGTTAGTAATTAATGGCAGCGGCAGAGATTTGATAACATCTGTGCGTTTTTTGAGAGTTGGGGTTGTTGATTAGGTACGTTAACAGGTTGTTGCTGTTGATAAAAAACATTATCTGGGTAAATGTTAGGCATTGGACTGAAACTAAAGTCCGGCTTTGTGCCTTGATAATCAGGGCCGGCACCAAGGCCTGTGCCGGTCGGTTGCATGATACATATTTCGCAAGCGAATTTAAATGTATTTAATAATGTTAAACAGATTAATGAAATAGTAAACTTGAAATGAAATTGTTAAATAAACTTGCCTGACCTTAAGTAAGGCTGCGGCTCCGCCGTTGCACACAAGAAAGCTCGGCACGCACGTTCGCTCGACGCTTGGCTTGACGGCGCGGACCGAAGTTATTAAATGAATGGTGGGCAAGACTGAAAGCTTTTTTCAAAACGAAATTTGTATTACTGAATATTGTATGGTATTAGAAAGTTGAAAGACTTCAATATGTTATAAAATTTTATTTGAAAATCAGTCAACGTGTTCCATAAAATCTGATTTTTACTAAAATTGTGCAAAGAAATCTTTCACTTTATTAGAACTTCCAGCCCTCTATAATCCCGAATCCTAGTCTCTTTGACTTATTTTTGTTTGTAGAGGTGTGGAAATGCATTCACGCGCGCAAAAAGAGCGATCAGCGGTCCTTCAAGAGTGGGGACGCTAGACTATCCTCTAAAACACACCTCCATTTCCGTGATAGTCCCCGACACGGGACCGCTTTCGCATAACTTCAGGTTGGAATCTACCTTGTACTTATCCCGCATGGGTGGCGTCTTTTTTAGTTTTGTCTCTCCACTAGTGGTCAATTCGTTTAGTCGGCTATGCGTCCGCCCGTCTGGTCTTTCAAGCAACCCCCGTTTTTTTCCTGCGCCAAGTACCCGCTCTACAAATATCGCGTTTCACCGTTCTTCGCTCGATATCATCTCATATACTATATTTCTGGGCGTGATCCTTTTTCCCGTTATTATGTGTTTCCGCCGCTGCGCTTTTCTGTCTACCTAGGACACAAGAAGAACGTGTGCTCAACATTGTCTCGCGTCTACGCAGTACGCGCAAACCAGTGTCCAAACCTTTCGCATTTTGTGTGGGTAGTATAGGAAATATCCATGTCTGGAAAGGAGTTGCGTTAAATAGAAATTAATTTAATTGGTCTATCAACTAACCTAAACGTCCACCATCCGTGCGTAGATCCGTTTTCGCTCGAGAGTAAGTAGGTCTACGGGGATGACGCCGGAGATCATCAGGGCCACTGCCTCGGAAACTCTGCTGTATCCACATGCCACTATGCTGCACCGTTATGATGCACTTCCGACACTTGTTTTTTTTTTTGCAAAGTCCCAGCTTACACCTCCGCTCTATAGAGAAGTATAGACTGGGCCGTCTCCATAAGCAGTTTCCTCATCATCTACTTTGGCCTTCCCATATTCATCACGATCCGGCTAATCTCCGAGGCTCTAACTGCTGCTTTATCCGATGCGGCATTTAGGCGAGTCCAGTATGTCAGTTTCATGTCTAAGGCCACCCCCAGATACTTAGCCTTCGGTTCATATTTTCCGCGCCTACGTTAATTTCAAGTATCGTGAGTGTTCTCTTTCCGTCATCTACCGATCACGTTCCGCATGACCTAATCCAATTTCAGCTGGGCTATCTTCATGCTAGGGGCACTGATGACAGCGGCGAAGAAATCCACGTAGCGTACCAAAAAGACATAATCTTACTTCTTCAGTTTGTGTAGCTGTCGTACAGCGTATTTCAGAAGTCTAGACCCAGAATATAGACCCCTGCGCCACCCTGGTCGTGATAGGTCTTGTCTTTTGTCCCTTGTCAGTCTCATATGAAAGCTGTAGGTCACTCAGGTAGTCGTCCACCACCCTCAAGAGATAATAGGTCACTCCATGGGTTTCTAGGGCCCTTAGGATGTCCGTACCTCTCGCCGAGTTGAAAGCGTCCTTTGCATCTAGCTAACCAACAGCTCCATCTGTCTCACTGCGTGGCATGACTCCTCAGTCTTCTGTACCGCATCAGTCATTATTTTATCGCGCCTTTCGTTCCTTTCTAAAGCTTTGCTGCCTATCCGAAATGTCGTCGGCATTTCGGATAGCGTTTATTATTCGAAGCTTCCGTAGCATTTCTTTTGATTTACCCAAAGTGTCTAACAAGCTTAGAAGTCTGTAGGCAGCCGGGGTGTTCGCACATCACTGGTTCTTTCTGATGAGGACTAATCTTGACCTCTTCCATCCATCAGATACCTTTTAGTTGTACCTCTCCAAAAGTAATTCCGGTCGCCGCAAAGCGACCTATTTTTATTACTCCGATTAACAACTTATTTAAAAGGATACTTTGGATAACATTCCACGAAGTGAAAGGCACTTTAAAAGAAGCCTTTTAAGACTGCCTTCATTGGTGTGTAGCTGCTCAAAGGAACTACAATGATAGGCATAACCTTTATTTGTAAAATGAATAAAATTTATAGTTAATAAAATATAAATTTTATTATTTTTTTTTTCCAAACCCTACAGTTCTTAGTATCTACGGTATTAGTTTTTTTAAGCTTTGACATACTTAATTTAAAAAACTCTGTTTAGTTTAATTTTTATTTTGCTGGTAACAGCACTCAAGGGCTTGTCTTGAATATGTTCTTTAATAGTAAGTGAGATATCCTGTTATAAGTTTCTTGCAGCTATTATATCTGTCTACACTTTCATTGGAATTTTATTTAGAATGTAGGACTATCTTACATAAAGATGTTATTGTAAATATTTTAGGTCAATGGTCAATCTTATAATTTAAATCAATATTAATAAGTTTCTTTTGTTACATGCACTTAATTAGCAATTCTTGCTATAGCACCTTTCCAATAGGTCTCTGGCGGTTTTGATAATCTCGGAGCATAAACTTGGAGCATACTTTCTCTCAACATTCTAGCTTCATCATAAAAGAGCATGATTTAATTGTTTCACAGGAATTTGGTCTTTGAAAGCCGAGGTTGTATTGGGAAGGGGAAAAGTAAGTTGAGGTTCTATAAACACTGTCTTTCTGAAAAACATTTTTTTCTTCCACACGTAACTTTATTAAGCATTTGCAAGACACAGTTTTTTGAACAATATTGTTATCTATAAAAGTTATATTGAATATGTACTTGGGCTTACTTGTCACATCTCTTCCTTGTAATAATCGACGCTTTGTGAGAGAGGTCCTTTTCCCTTCCATGCAAATGTCAGCCGATAGCAGCAATTAACATGCTAAGCAGCCGCACTTACAGTTCCCAAATTGCGCGGTTATTTTGCACGTGGACGGCCATTGTTTCCAATTCGAGCCTTCACTTGCGCGTTAGCATGACAAAACCCCGCTAAAGAACAGTATTGTTGGCAAATCGTGATTACATGGTGGTGTCCAGTCAGGCGCGAGCGCTTTGAGTCCCGCTGCGGCCCTCAAGGCCCGAAGGGCGCAGTGCGACCACCCCGCGGCGCTGTTTCGCAACTTCCACCGCCTTGCATCGCAGCGAACTGCGAGGTAAATAAATCGCAGACTTCATCGGCCGAAGAACATTTCAAAATAGTCCGGAGTACATAAAAGCAGTGATTATCCGTTTTATAGACAATCAAAGCTGAAATTCCTTTAGAAAAATAATCAGATCGGGCGCGCATATTATTTTTAACTGCTCCTTAAAACGGCTATGGATGTAAACAGAGAGTGACGTTCTTCCGGAGATGTTTAGGCAATCAGCCTGCCGGAAGCAGCGCCCCTCTGGAACCAAAGAAAATACAGACACCCTCCGGCAATTACGGACTTATTGCTGGTTTTACAATCAAGCGCGGCACGTGCAAATGAAAAGTATAAAAAGAGCAGCCGGCCGGCCTGTGTGTGCTTCGAGCACCGCTCGGGCCGGCTTTAATAGAATAGGAAGATCGGGGGGCATTCAATACTTCCTTATGTACTTGCGGAGTTAATGGCGGACTTCATATTTATTAGTCAAAGAGACTGGCTTAAACATTGATAAACAGAGGTGCTTTGAGCTGCAGCTTTTAAGTTGGGCGGATTGACTTGTGTTTACAGCGCTCTGCGGGAATCAAAACCTTAATAGCCTTTTAACCAATACAAACAGCGCAAGTGAAATGTACACTTGCCATTATGGATAATAGAATTCATATCAGCGTCGTCTGCTCATCAGAACGATGTTTGTCTATGTCGCAGTCGCTTAGTGCAGTACATTAATGGATTTAAGGCTCAACTTAACCTGTTTCTCATTTTTTATTGAACATCTATATAAATTGCAGTTTATTATTTGTGATACTTCTAGAATCAATAAAATGTTAGAACAATTTTTATATCAAAATTTAAAATATTTAAATATCTTTTACATTCTTGTATGTTTGAGTCTCGTCAATAAACATTCAGTCTGTATGACAAGTAAGCGTCGTCATTTGGCAAGAAGGCACCGCAGCGCTATCTATTAATTTTTTTGAATCTTTATGTTGTATTCTTTGCGTAGCATATAGTTTGCCAGATATTGTGTTGTTGATGTCAGTGAATTTCGTTGTTTTTAAAATGAGCGCAAAATTCCTAAAGCGATAGAAGGTTCTTAGTTAATTGTGCGATAGGACCGAAACTGACGAATAAATCAGTTATAACTGTATGCGAAAGTCGTAGACATTTCCTAAGTGAGGAAGGTTGGGAATGCAAATGATTTATCGGAGAAGCGAATAGCCCACGTCACAACAACGAATAAGAATAGAGTAATTTTGTGTCTCTTTGAAGACAAGTCAGGCCTTTTGCTCAAATAAAATTTTGCAAAATAATAATTCAGGTCTCTTTAGATACCATTCGAAGTATGTGTGAAAAAAAAGGTTTGTTATTAGAAAAGCAAATGGAATGACTGTCTTGGGCTGTATTTGGATCGAGATTGGGACAATGGTCTTCCTTATGGAAAGCGTGGTCAGCAAAAAGTAATAAAATTCTTTAGCGCACAGTAAAGCACCTGTAAACGCAGTTTCTTTCTGTTTACGGATAATTTAAACACCGAGAAAATGTGCACCATCTACCAGGAGTGCTTATTGAAGTTTTCTGAAAAGAATTTTGGTTCTGACAGAACAAGTTGGGTGCTGCAAAATGACCCTAAACACCGCAACACACTATGGAGTGCCTGAAAACAACAAAATAACGTCACTGTGATGGACTGGTCGCTAATGTCCTGCAATGTTATTCAAATAGGAAATATGTGGTCGTACATAAAATGAAGCTCAAGGGAAAGCCAGTATACATGTTAAAACAGCTCTCATTTTAAATTAAGAAGATATGCCAAATGATTATGTAGAAAATCTTGTCGAAAGCATGGAGAAAAGGTATAAAGCTATGCTCAAAAATAGAAGTGATTCATCTAACGACAAAAATCAAAGGAAGAGGATTATAAGGTTACTGTGTGATATATTACACTACTTGGGGTCAGTAAATGATTCAGTCTATAAAACATTAAAGAATAAACAATTTTTTATTACATCTAAGATGTGATTGGCCAAAGAACACATTTGACACGTTATTCTTTATGAATAACATTAGAATGACGTTAGATATATTCAAAGTATTGATAAAACCAATGATGTAAGTAAAATTATGTTATATATAGTTGTAGACTTATAGACGGTGAGCGTTTAGGTGAATTTCTAATTAGTATTGTTGTTTGAAAAATGTAGTAGGAGTTATATGATAATTGAACAACACTTTAAATAATTAGAAAAAGTTGTAAGGTTGAGGGACAACTGCAGCGCCATGTGAATCTTTGTATATGTTGTTGCACCTTCAAAGTTTTCCAGCTTCGTTCCTAGCACAAATTGCTATTGAAAACAAAAAATGGATAAAATATCGAGCGTTGGTGTCGGTGGGTTAGGGTAGACTATAATTAAATCTTTTTAGACTTACAACTTTCTCTACATATTCAGACGCGTCATAATTTTTATATAGTTTTCAAGTATAACATATTTAGGGCTCATAATTTATATTTTATTGTTTTACAAACCCATACGAGCGACGAGCGTTCTTTCAAAACTTGCTTTCTCAAATTTTACAATTTTTTAGAAAACGACTTTTATTTGCATGAGCTATGTTTGGACATAATAACACAATTTACCTTAATTTCTTCATTTTAAGAAGACAAATTTTGTTCTATAAGTTTCCATATAACATAAAATGCATATGAGTTATATCTATTTGAAGAACTTAAAGCGTTATTCGTCTGAACTGAAAACCTGCAAAATTTGGTGTTTTCAATTGCATATATCATGATTGATCAATAACTAGTGCATTGAATATTATTAAATTGCCAACACAGTATTCAACCGAAGAGGCTCCTTCTCCTGTATTCTGTAATCTCAATTTTCGTATTCGCGTGTCTTGCAATTGTTTAACATTTATCCCCTTTACATAAGAGTTTTGGAACCAAAGAAAAAATTCTATTTGCAAAGTCCACAATGCAAGCCCTCCTGGACAATACGAGTAAAGGTTTGTCATTAGCTTTTGAAGAAGTTCTAAAGAACTAAGTCTCGGGCTTGACATTGTATTATAAATAGGACAGTGCTGGGCATTTCATTTACAAACAGCGATTTGTAGCGGATCGAGATCAGCTGTTAATAAAAAAACCACTGAACGAATACTTAATTTGTAAAGAAAAAGTAACTCCTCATGAGAAAAAACGGAAGATTATTATAGAGATACCGATACCAGCGTAAGATTCTATTCGAAATAGAGAGTGCCATATTAATGAGAAGGGAGATTTTAGCGATGTTAAAGCGAATTGAAGGACTATATACTATTGTTATTACTGCGGAAAACACAAATATGGCAATTTATTACAACCCAAAAATTACCATGGTCGAAGGGAAGACCATTAGCGTCTACATGAGAAAGCCAACACAAACGTGAAGCATATTCGGAGCAACTCCGAAGTTGATGAACGAAATTTTATCAATATAGAGTTGCTTTACAGAAACATACAATACGACTGTTGACTCTCATCTCTTCACGCCTTTATTAGGTGTCTTGAAGTGTTTCTTAATATTTATTGAAGGCAAGAACTCACGAAATGGTGGATTTATAAAAATTCACGACCAAGTCCAACGATACTAAGAATAAAATTCAAAAAGCGCTACTAGAAAGAACCGGTTTGGTTGCGGATGTGGTTGAACAAAGATATGGTTCAACTACTGGCGTTGGTAAAAACTTACTCAAACGATCTCAAGCGGATACTCCATTAATAAGCTGCTATACACTTTTATGAAATGATTAAGTCGTTCCATGACAATTAGGATGATGTACGAAGAAGCAGTTGAAGCTAGGAATAGAGATTTACAAAGGTTTAAGGAATAGAACACCAGGAAGTCTTCCCGTAAAAATACTATGGAAGATTTGTTTCACAATCTACTCATCTGATCCTTTCATTTCAACTTTATGAATCGTTGCAATTACCATCAGAGCCAGAAACGCCTGTTTTATGTTAATTTCGTTCATTTAACTTGCAAATAGTTGTAACCTAGCAAAAATTGGGTATTTTTCCACGGAAGAATAACTGTTAGATAAAGTATGGAAAACCTCATACGAGATCAAGTTATACTTTTTTATGGTGCTAAACTCAAATTCAAATCAGATTTCATACATTTAAGTTATTATTTGTAAAGAAAATTTGTGTTAAGCACCCTTAAAAGCCCATACCTAATAATTTTCAAGTTAATATAAAATTTTGTAATAAATTTATTAATTTTGTCCACCGTGTACGTTAGAACCCAATATATAAAACATTATATTTGACATACACATAGACTATGAATATAAAAATATTTTAAATATTTATTGCAGACATATTGTTTATTAAGTCTTAATGAGACAGGAAAATATGTAAACTCACAAAAGCAAAGTTTGGGATATTAAATGCAAAGTACGTGTAATAAAGAGTGCAATAACCTTTTCATTACTGTTTGATGTACTTTTTAGAGCCAATGTAGCAATTGGGTAATCTTTGTTTTAAAACTTAATCGTATGTATCTTCGAAAATAAGTTAAAGTGGTATATAATCTTCCAATTCTATTTTAGCTATTCTTACTCTTAAGCAAACGAACTTCCTTATAACAGTAAAGTATTGTCGATTTATAGATTCAATTATTAATTTCAACCTAGCAATTAATTAACAGTATACAAGGACTATTTATATTGCTAATTGATTAGTGACTAATTAATTAACGCATTTATATTATTGCTAGTATCGTGTATCACAACGCGAACTATATTTGTCCGCAACTGCAACTCACATTTTTAACAACGTCATAAAACTTCTGGAAACAGTCAGCAAAAACCTTTTTAGGAATCAGTCACAGAATCGTTGTTCTTGGATTGTTGCCACGTCAGTAAAATGATGCCCTGTAGATGGTAAACTAAAAACTGTACCAGCACGAGATCAGGGGAGTACAGTGGATCATTGAGAACATATATGTCGTTCTGAGCCAAAAATTAGCAGTTGTTGTGTAGCGACATTTATTGCCCAATCTTGTGCATTTCGGAACGAATACGACACATATATATTATAGCAAATGTTTCAAAACTTACTGATAATGTAACGTTTATGGTTTAACTTTCTTATAAAATCGTTGTAGTAACTTCTGCCAGCTTGCGAAGCACGAACCCGAAACAAACTGTCTACCCGTTGCACTGTCTTTGCTATTGTCCAATTAATTCACAATCAGTCATAGTTAGTAGTTGATTTTGTACCAAAATTTATCGCTCGATCATGTCTATAGTTTTGGTTGTTAACAACCCACCAGAATGTATCTCATACTCAGTTTTCTTCCTGTCGCAAAAACATTTGAACCAATCACAAACACATTTTCTACTCACAACTTCCAGCACGTTTGCAGCAACAATTAACGCCGAGTTTATTTCTTGGTTTATTGGGTTGCGATCCTACCTCTTACAATTAACTATGTTCTACTACCCGTTACTTCACGTTAGATGGCGTTTCTCGCCCAGATTATCATTGAGATATTAAATCATTTATTGGATTTTAATAATTCCTTTACTTTCAGTAATGGTAATTGTAATTTTATCTGTAACAAGAAGAAAATTTTGGGGTGCTGTCAAAGAAGTTTTATGACCATCGTTCTTTTCTTAAACATTTATCGGTTCAAATCTAGAGCATAAAAAGACTAAGTTTTTAGTGCATATTTGCGTCAGAAATTCTTTTTGAAACTCGTTCACTAAAAGTATTTAAATGCCTGCGTTAATTTCGAACAAAAAGTAATAACGCAGTTTCTACAGGGGGTGGTTGCTACATTTCCCGGTATCAGAGATGATGCTCGATAACCAGCCATTAACGGCGAAGACATGAGAGTCTTAGTTCTCCAGTTCGCAGGCTGTGTTTCCAAGCGGGGCATTTGACCCACGCCACCATCATTATCTCATTGAAAATCAACTAATTGAATCTGTATTTTTTAGGTTATTGGTCTTACGCCCAGCGAAGGACGGACACAACCATTAAGTAAGTGTTTTTATTCTAATTTGTAAAGACACATGGGCATTTTTGGACTACTTTTAACTTATTTCCCGATACACAAATTTCACTTAGCATAACTTGCTTTCAATAGTTAAAGAGCTGCACATTTAGTATAATCTCAAAATTTTTATGAAATTTATTCTGTCGTTTTTCATATATTTCTGAAAAAATTACTTGCTAAAAATTACAAACGGCTAACAGATCTCGTGATAAACCTTTTAAACACGCTTTTGTCTGCAAAATGGAGTAGTAGAATACACGCTTGAACTCACTTATGTTTATTTTGAAATTCCAAAAAAGCCGAGATACATCTAAAACGCCAGCCTGAAACGTCTGAAACGTACGTATGAAAGCGGCATAAGCTAGATTTCTTGAAGAAGCGTAAGGTAGTGCATACAAGGGGTATTTAGATATTTATTACACTAGCATTCAATTAGTGCACTAATATTATCAATTTATTTCACCGCGCAAGCTGCGCTTTATCGCAACACTCCCTCTCGTACACAATTAAACGCCTACCCAATTGATTCTAGAAACTTCGCGGCTTTGTGTCCACGTATCGAAATCTTAAGAATTGTTGCTAGCTATCTCTTCACCGCTCTTTTTAGTCGCGCTGTCAGAGAAACCCAATTTTCTTTACTATGCAGTTTCATTTCTAACGCATCTAATTATTTTAAACGCTTACCGTTCGGTAATGTAATCGCCAACTAAGTGTTTAAAAGGTGCACAGTTCGATAGGTGTTTTATGTGAACCGTAATGTATATCCTAGTAGTGATATACCGAACATGGTTTTCATTTTGGTTAAACTTTTATAATAAATCTTTTGCTTTGAATGTTTTCGAAATATTTTCTTGTAATTATAAAACACTATGGCTATTACTTTTTGGGCTTCAAGTCTAAATTTTTGGGTGTTGTTATAAAATCTCTATGTGCATCTCTTACTGTTTATATTTGAGATTAAAGATTGAATACTTGTGCGTTTCACTGAGATTTTTTTTTAAATATTAAAACCTCCATATAATCCAGTATTTAAAAATTATAAATATCACTCGGTTGTTTTAACAAATACAGCACAAAAAATCTAATAGCCTAATTTATTTGTGTCATTTCAAAGCAGCGTTTTTCTAAATTTTAAAGAAATATATGTAGAAACTAAAAGTGTAAAACAAATCATGCATATTCTAAGTCATCTTTTTATTATACCTTTAAGAGAATAATCTATGTACACTTATATCAACTTATGATTGATGAATACAGGATTTACACATAATCATTTTTAAATTGTGTAACAGCCTATTGTTATTTGTAAGTTTTACAAGCAATAAATGTGTATAAAAGTATGAGTTTGACATATAACTCTAGTGTTTGGTAACTAATCTACATTTTTCTATAATTTTTTAACTTTATTTACTTAATCCGATGTATTTTGTAACTTATTGTTTACTGGATAAAATAACAAAAGAATTTTTTATTGTTTGTTGATTTATTTTTATCCAACCAACGTAATATAATGTGGACGACTTTATTGTTAGGATCAGCTGGGAGTTAGACGCTGATGAATGAGCGTGTACAACCGTCTCTTTTGCAATAACTGAGAATAAAAAGCAGAGATTCTGCTTAAAATTTTCTACAACCCTGTAATATTGGATTTCAGGAACTATTCGGGTAATAAATTTTTTTGGAAACGATGCAAAAAATACAAGCAAGTTACAGGCGATTTAAAGATGATCGGACATCTCTTCAAAATAATCCACGTTATGGAAGATCAGCAACAACCAGAACATTGGAAAATATTGAATTTATGTAGGCAAGGATTGGCGACTAACTTTCCGAGAACTAGATGAATTAGAAATTATAAAAACGCTTTTCAGCAAAAATTCGTTCCGCAGCTAGACTTAGTGGGGCAAAACAATACCATATTGCATTTAGTTGCTTTAAACTGTTACCTATGAACCAGATTTTCTTAAAAAGAGCACAATCGTAGATAAAGCGCAGATCTATGGCTACGATCGGAACAAAAGCTCAGCCGTCTTAATAGAATTCTGACGTCTAAAAAAGGTGCGTAAAAGTCCTAACTAGATGAAGTATGTAAGATTCAAAAAATAACTTAATAATTTTGGAACAAATTAAATAATTTATGAAAACTTTTTCAAGTAGATTATAAAAAATTACAAAATTTAATAATTAGGTTAACCTCAATTTCGATATTGTAATTGGTAAATTTCTGTAAACATTTTCTTTATATCTTTAGAAGCTTGCTCATCGGCGCCGAACTTTTAACTGACTCTGTCAGTAAAGTCGTTCTCATTCACGCATGCGCATTAAAGTACACTCTTATCGGCGGACAGTTTTTATTATATGACATTGTTTGGATATTTTCCAGACAAACCGTGTGTTTGTATGCTCTATAAAAAATGCATGTCACATAGTAAATAGCCCTATTTTTAAATTATTAATTTGACGAACTAACTTTAATAACAGACAGTTTATAAACAAATACAAAATTTACTTCAGTATTTGGAATAGCTTAATTCTAGAAAATGGGGCCTGCAAAAATTGTTTTTTATATAATTTAAACAGCTTATAACAAACTGGAACAAAACATAACTTTAAATTTATTATTACTAAACAATATTTTCTTTAGAGTTTCTACGTATCAATAATTTATAAAATACAAACCTCTATAGCAACAAATAAGGAGATCGAGAAAATTAATTAAGTCAAGTTATTTGTAAATGATTTGTAAATAGTGCGTTTAAAGGCTTTACTTTTCAATACATGAAAATTATAAAGGTCTATATAGTAGTTGCAATAAAATCCCCAAAACATGTATTATAATTATTAGCAATTAATGATTTTCGTAAATGTTCTTATAATTTGAAATAATATATATTAAAGTAATTATATAATAAAATATTTTCGAAAACAGTGACGTTAGATTCAAAATATGATGCGTTTTATTAGTTGTCGTAATTTAATTGTAACGCTAAAGGATCGTTTATGCATCAGGAAATAATTAATTGCGCAATTAATGGAAGCAGTAAATGAGTAAAAAAAATTACAAATACTCTGCCGGGTTTTTTGTTTCTTTGAAGCTATAATACAAAAACCTGCAAAATAACTAAATATAAAAATAAGACACTTTTTGACAAATTGTTTGAGATCAAAAAGAAAAAATATCATTAAACCTAAAGCACTTGTTGATATATTTAGCCAATATTAAGTATCCAATTTTATAAATTTCGTGAATCTTTTGAAAACAATAAAAACTGGGGTTGAAGACTTTAATTTGATAATATGAATAAGTAGACTTTGACAAATTGTAAGAGCAATTACAGTATGGACTTATATGATAAATAAAAAAATACTTCCTACCATTAGAGGTCATTAAAACTTTGAAATTTATATGTCGTAGGAACTAGATCAATATAGAATGAAGTTGTGAGCTTGAATGGACTCAAAATTCTTTATTGTTGAAATTTTAAAATGCGTATTAAATAAACGGGACTATATTTTCTGGATACTTTACCAATAAAAGACATTAGTAAACTATTTATAAGAATTTAAAAGCATGTTACCTTTAATGATCATTTCTAACAATTAAATCCGGCTAACGTCTCCTAGATATAAATTTGACAATAGTAGGTGCAATCAGAAAAATCATACTTTTCTAGTACAAGCATGGCTAATATAAAGTTTTATATTTGAGTTTACAAAAAATTTTACTAACCAAAGTTATTACTATCTATATGACATAATAGTGATCCATTATCTGGAAAAGCTTATAAACTTGATAGAGTTACATTTAAGTGCCATTAATACAAATGGTTGGATAGCGGGTGGATACTCCTCCATGATCCCGATAGAGGATAGCTCTACTTTAGGGAAGCGATCTTGCTCACACGAACTTCGATTTTTCTCCACCTCCTAACACCGAGAAAGAGTCGTGTCCTTAATCCTACCTATAATCTACATAATCTTATCTCCATACACCCTATCCACTCCCAAACCCGCCCAGCAAGCGTGGCATTTAGTTGCCAAATCTCTCTTCTTCTTCTACTCTTATATAGGCTATTAGCCTGTTTCTAACTACACATTTCGTGTAGTACTATGAGCCATGTTGGGCGTACCCCGGGCAGGTGGCTAGTCTGACCCGTTAGAAGAAGGAGAATGTACTACGACCGCCAAAGGTGTTTGTATGATGGCCGGAGAGCACTCGATGTTTGCCGTTATTTTGACCTGGGAGTCGAACCCAGGGCCCGCCGCGCGTTAGTCTGGCAGGCCGAAGCCTTTACGTCGCGGCTGTCAAGCTCTCCAAATCTCTTTTGAATTGCAAAACTGCAAATTCAGGGAAGGCCTACGTCTTACAGTGGATTTAAGTGGCTGTGATGATGATGATGATGATGATAATGAATACAAATAGCGAACTTTAAAGAACTTGGTCACCTCAAGTAAGTTGGTGGAAAAATCTTACATATTGACCTATTTATCTTGATTTGAAGAACTCTTACGCAAACATCTACCAGTATCTAATACATAAGTTTTTGGCCATCCTTAACATTAATCGGAGTTGGTCTTAGCGTTCAAATGTCAATGAGGTTCTTCTTCTGTGTTCTAACATTTTTAACAGTTGGTAATTGAATATTAAAAAATTATGCTTTAAGTTTTAATGATTTCTTTGTGAATAACAAATGCACGCAGTATTACATAAATTTTTTAGATTTGTACATTTACGTCACTTCTGTTTCAAATTTTTAATTGGTCTACAGCAGTGAATTTACAGTATCACTATTAAACTCGAAAAACGTCGTGCGCATAATTTGAGTAATATAAGAAGCAACGTTAACCATGCGCAAAGTATCTACTTGTCTATATCTTCAGCACTTCGTTGAAAATTATATCCCGATTATTTTGTAAGTTCATTTTAGTTGCTTTTTCCATGGTGATCAACAAACACAACCAAAACTATCACTTACTTAAAAAAGTTTCTTTTATAATTCTCTTTATGTTAGGTCCTAATTCTTTGCAATCAATTCCTCATTATGTCTATCATCATAAGGAAGGACTGACATGTAGCGTTTTTGCTACAATTGAAGTAATAAGATTTGACAATTGAATACATTAGTCTTCAATGGGAATACGAGACTCTTCTTTACAATGATACTAATGCTATCTTTGTTGGCCTTTTCTCTCTTAACTGGTTCTTTTGCCAATTATATTGTAAAGAAAATTATAAATGGAAATCTCTTAAAGTAAGCAGAAGTCAAAATAATATTTTTAAAGTTACTGAAAAATTTGTAATTGCTTTTTTTATAAGTTGCCAACTGTACCAATTATGCCGTATAGATCATTAAAGACACAATATTAAAGAATTCGCTACTAAAAGAATTCCATTTATGTATAGAAAATGCTTAAACCATTAATATGGACTGATTTTTTGTTAGCATTCAAAGGAATCGTAGTGTAAACGTGAGCAAATTATATTATTTAATTTTTTAGTAATAAAAATTTATTAAAATGTAACTAAGGATGAAAGGACAGTGTATTAATACATGCTTGATATTGCAGCAAGCGTACTGATAAACTAGAGAATTTCAAAAATTTGTTAATTTTGTAAAAGGCATTCCGATTAATGATACCAGAAATTGCAGCAATAGAAGACACGGTGGAGGAAAATGAAAAACTAACAGTAGATAAAATAGCAATGTATATGAGTATAGAGTGCAGTAGGTGGTGCATAATCAGTTATTTTCAGGTTATTATTATGTGTGTATCCATACATTTTCAAAGAACCAAAAACATCTGTAATTCACGTCATAAAAATTACCTTAAAAATGACGTACTATCCCTTTTGCGATCAATAAATGGGATTATAAGAAATATTTACTATTTTTATTTGAAATACGTACGCTCTTTTATATGTGCCTTTTAAAAATAAATAATACATAGGTTGTTTAAATATAATTGGTACTACAATTGTTTTCTTCTCGTTAATCATTTATTTGGAAGAAAAGTGTGCATATTTTATTAAAAGTATTTTGCTTTCTATCGCTCCGGTAGTTTCCGTGAAACTGCTGCAAATCAATCTTTGAGTATAGTAGGCATCACTTGTAGACAACCAACTGACACTCGACGATGGAGGAGAACGTACTGCACACAGATTCTTTCCAAACAGAGCAAAATAGCTTGGTGCAAGATTCGTCTAACATAGGGCGCCGGTCAGGACTATGTATCCTAACATCTGTAGAATGGCAACTAATATGTATCCGCTGAAGTAACGCGCCGCGCCACCATTTTTTTGCACCTGCGTTTCAGAACACATTAAAATAGTTTCTTCTGGTCCAAATAGAAACTCACAATTTCGGTTGTAGCTACTTGGGATGAAAGCTTCCAATACGTTACTATATTGTAAACTAAACCACAATGTCTCTGTTTTCACCAGATATTCAAAAAACGTATTAGGATCCACATTCTCATCACCATATATGGATATTGTCCCTAGCTATAATCTTTCCTTGGATCACTCTCCATAATAGCCACTATCAGCTCTTGTGCCATACACAAAAAGCATATTGTTAGATTGCACAACAGAAAAACCGATTGGGAAGTGTATGAAAATTATATTCAAGAAAACATAAACTTAAAAGTTAGTCTCAAAACTCCAGAAGAAATTGACGAAGTATTAAACAAGTGGTTCTGCATCCTTAAGGAGGCTGCGCAGCAAGCAACTCCTCCAGTGTATCCTCGGAGCTCTATATTCAACGTGGAGATTAAAAAACTTATAGCTGTGAAAAGAAGAGCCAGAGCAATTTGGCACCGGACCCAAGCACCTGCTGATAAAAATACTTTCAATCGACTAAGTAACCAGCTGAAACAAAAAATTAAAGATGTGCAAAATCAATCCTTTCATGACTACATCATTAGTTTGAACAGATACGACAACTCATTCTGGAAGCCGGTAAAAAAAGCAAGAAAGCCTAAAAACCAAATGCCTCCCATATTTAATGAATCAGGCCCAAACTCTAGATGGGCCAGAAGTGAGGAGGAAAAGGCTAAATTGTTTGCAGAGTACCTTGAAGAAATCTTCACCCTCAAGAATGATGTAGTCGATGATGAGATAGAGAGACAATTAAGTAACATCACAACCAAAGTTCGAGGAATAACAAGTTTCTCTCCTAGAGAGATTCAAAAAGAAATCAAACACTAAAACTCCGTAAATCTCCTGGCATAGATGGCGTGGCTGCTAAAATGTTAAAAGAACTACCAAGAAAAGGACTAGTGTTACTTACTTATATGTTTAATGCTATCATTAAGTTAAATTACTGGCCCAAGCAACTAAAAGACGCAGAAATCATATTAATAACTAAACCGAGCAAAGACCTAAACAAGGTTTATATATCGTCTAATAAGCTTGTTGTCTATAATCTCAAAAATACTGGAAAGACTTATATTGCAAAGAATAGTTGCTGATCCTAACAGCGAAGAATGGATACCTCAACATCAATTTGGCTTTCGTCAAAATCACACTACGATACAACAAATTCATAGGATCTGTCACAAAATTAATGAAGCATTCGAAAATAAGAAATGCTGTACATCGGTTTTCTTAGATGTAAGTAGAGCCTTCGACAAAGTTTGGCACTCGGGCCTATTATACAAGATTAGAACATTATTTTGCCCGTAACATACTATAATCTCCTAAAATCCTACTTAAGCGACAGAGAATTTAGAACAAGAGTCAATGAAGATGTGTCTGGCATGAAACCGATCAAGTCCGGTGTACCACAGGGTAGTGTCCTGGGTCCCTTTTTATACGTGCTGTACACTTCGGATTTAGTAGTAAATGATTATACTACAATGAGCACCTTCGCTGACGACACTGTTGTCCTTTCTACCAACGATGACCCACAACTAGCAACCATTACCCTACAAAATCATCTAAATCAAATACAAGAGTGGACACATAAATGGAAAATCAAGATTAACGAAGAGAAATCTGTACAAGTTAATTTTATCTTAAGAAAAGACCTGTCCCCCCTGCTTATCTAAATAACATACAGATACCTACTTCATCTTGTACCAAATACTTAGGGATACATTTAGATAATAAATTATCATGGAAACAACACGTGGTTAAAAAGCGTAAACAGATCGATATAAAACTTAATGAAATGCAATGGTTACTTGGTAGGAAGTCAAAATTACCACTTGAAAATAAGCTCCTTATTTATAAAACGATCCTTAAGCCAATATGGGTTTATGGAATTGAACTCTGGGGTTGTACCAGTCGTTCGAATATGGCAATAATACAGAGAAGTCAGTCTAAAATATCACGTATGATCTCCAATGCCCCATGGTATGTTACTAATGACACACTTCATTCAGACCTGAAAATTCCATATGTTAAAGATGTCATAACTGAAAAAAGTATTAAACACCACATAAAGCTAGAAACCACATCAAGCACTCCTTAATCCCTTCTGGAAATACAAAATACGAGAAGGCTTAAACGGAAATGTCCTAATGATTTAAAAAATGTCTAAGGAGGACTTGTCACTGGAGACGACCTCACCACGTCAATGAAGAGCTACTTAGTTCTTAGATCAACACATTAGCTCATAGAATTCTATTGTAAATTTTGATTGCTAATAAAAAAATAAATAAATAAAAAAGGATCCACATTATACAACTGCGTCAACTGTTAGAATACTTTTACACACTTATGCTTTTGCTGAGTGGCGAGAGTATGGAAAACCATTATGCACAGACTTTTGTCATCTTCAAGTCTTTACGGATGATAATATGTAAAGTTCCGCGAATCTTATTGGTCTATTTGTCAGTATTAAGTCAGACACGCTGGATATTGTGTGGTACTTTGCCATTCTCAGTTCAGTCCTTGTTGCCTTTAACTTCCGACATCTAGCGAAACATAGTTCTCAAACTTAATGCTGCGTTTCCACGTACATCTTCTTTCCTTAAAAAAACCAACCCGTCTGCTTTTATTACTCACTATTTTTTCTTTTATGTGATCTAGTAACTCCATTTGGTGGCATTTTAAAATACTACAGTACACTGGCCACACATTTAAATCTGTGACAAAGCTGTTTCAAGGGAAAAGAAGTGCTAATGATTTTTTAACACAATAAACAATTTAATTTTTATCTTTGTATGTATAATATTTTTTAAAAAAAGCAAAATTCTGAATGATATCATCTGCTCTTACAGTTTTTCTTTATCTTCTAATCTCATATCTCTTTGCAGTTCTCAAATTGTGTTTTGCACAGATAACAGATTTTAGACAAATTTCAAGATAAAAACATAACAACAGCCCTGTATTATTTCGTTCTAGTTACAAAGTATGCTTAGAAATTAATGCAACTAATTTTAGAAGTTTTGTTTAAAAATATGTTTGTAAACACCTAATATTATTCAAAATCATATCTTTCGGCATTAATATACCGTTGCTAGAGGTACTGCTACGCGTCGTAGGCCTCCTAGACGTCTTAAACTGGAATCTCTTTCAAAGTACTTGCCATTACCATTTTAACAGTCCAAAAATAAAGTTCTTTCAAAAAAAGTTAAGCGTGTTCAGGTTCGGGCTGTAAAGAGATCGAGACAGCATTGTCACGATTTGTTTCGCCAGAAACTCTCTCACTAGCAGCATTGTCATGTTGACAATATTTAGCCATTTAAATACTTCCACGTAAAATGTAACCGTCTGTTGAGGTAGTACAAACTCTTTAGGGCAATCTTATCTTCGGATTGTACTCAAAAATTTACTTATATCACTATTTCTCGTTACCTCCTTAGCACCCCCCAAATTAGACTCATTTCTGATACGATTTAAAAGCCCATGAGAAATCAACATACAGTTTTTTTCTGTTCTTCGCTCAAAACCTCAGGAACCAATTAAGGGCAAACTTTCCGCATTTGCAATGTCATGACGATTTTATACAATGAATTTTAAAAGTCAGTCTTTATCTGCTATAGACTCAGGCGTCGGTCAGAGTCCAAAACTGCTTTTACTTTCGGACACTGATAAACACCCTGCAGGTTGATTATTTTCGACGTCCTCTCTCTCTAATGCTTATTGAAGTCTTCCTGTACCATAATAAGTGTGAAATTTTATTTCGTGTCATTGTTTAACACTGCATTGTCCATTGTCCATTTCGCAAACGATCCGCACTCTATAATGGCTCATTGAGCTGGATGAAACTAGCTATCTTATTTCTACCACCAACCGTCAGATCTGAAGATTTCGTTCCCGACTCTCCTGCTTAGACTAAGAAAATCAGTCTCACTACCTTTCGGACGCACATTGTATTTTGTAAAACTTTTATTTTAAGATTATTTATGTCTAATTAAAGCATGGGTTTTTTGAAAGCTGCAAATTTTTGCAATGAAATTTTTTTCTCTCTATTTAAAAAATTGTAAAAAACATTAAACCAACTTTTAACTGCAGGTAAAGTTCATGACATTTGTCAAAAAGATTTTTTATACAGGAAACGGATTTTTTCTTCTATTATCTCATTTTGATATTTAGTTCTAATTCTCCAGTATTTCATTTACGTGCATTTTTATTAATTTCAAAACTTACCAGCTGTCCTCTTTGTGTCAAATTGATTTTAGAAAATTAATTAACAAAAAGGCAGCTAGAAATTTTTTTTAAAGGTTTTGTTTATTCTTTTTTAGATGAAATTCTTTTATCCTAATAGAAAATTATGTTTTAATAATAAAAAAATCTCTTTAAGTGAATATTAAAAGCTTTATTCAATTTAGGTAAATGTTAAAATTATTTTTATGAAAGTAGTAGGAAATAGAAACCACATATTTATTTAAACAAAAAATTTGTGAAGTTGTGCTAAATAAACAAGTATTCTTTATGCTTCGGTTACTCCCCTGAAATTACAGATTCTGGCAGAAAAGCTGCCCTCTGCCGTAAAAGCTCCGCGCTTGCAGCTTCGCCTATTCGACGCCGCGCTTCAGCAGCGCCACAAGCGCAGCGGTTTCAGGCGCCCCAGTTTCATACGTGCAGTTCTCCACTAAATTATTACATAACCGATCCGCCACACGTGTTATTGGTTATGCGACGCATTTTTCTGCGTCCTCCGTCACCATCGCAAAGCAGCACATCGCAGTCATCGACTCCGAAGATTATGTTTTATTTACAAACATCAATGACTCAAAGCGGGGTGTTGATTCAGGGGTCATTAAAACGGATATCAGCAAACAGAAATGCGAGATTTATGTGTAAATAGAGGCGCGCGGCTAAATATAGAGGCTGCGCTCATTAATGCTACGACATCGGGATAGTAAATAAACAACGAGACGTAATTGTTTAATTTATTGGAAAATATAAAGTACGTACATGAATGCAGCAGGCGCAAAATTTATTTACAGGTTTCTTGATTCAACTATCATGTAAAGCTTTTTCGCAAATAAATATTGAGATCTGACCTGTAATATAGCCTAGGACTTGTATTCTCAAATCATTCATGAAATTTCTATCAAATTAAGTATATTTTGAATTTCAGTGTTTCGGGTTTTTCTTCGGGGGTGAAAAAGTTGTACGGAATCTTACAATTTCGTGGAATATATAGTGTTCTAGAAGAGAACAGGGCGACTCACAAAAAGTGATTTGATCGCAACAGAAGTAATGAATTCGTCTGCCAATTAAAAGCGAAGATCGATTAAGATTCTGGGCGGAGCGTCACTGACCCGGTAAAGAAATGGGCGTGGCGAGGTCGAGCGTTGCTGCAGGGCTTGCACGATAAGTATTTTGTCCTGAAGAACCGTCAACTGTTGACTAAAAAAAAACAAAATATACAAGAAGTTAAAGGCTCAGCACTGCTGAACGACATCAAACACAACTGGATTTTTGAGGTTCTTTTTGGACAAAAAAGTTTTATCCACAACAGGAAAGTGAATTAGCAAAATGACTGTTGGATGCATCTGAAGTGTCTACCGTCATGCATACAAAATTTCCCGCTTCTGCGATGGTACTGGGGCTTGTAAACAATTAAGGGAATATGATAGCACCTCATTCCTTTGAAGGAGGCCTGAGGGTGACTGCCGATAAATATATCAATATGCTGGAGACAGTTATTAAACCCTGGATAGAGAAGAGTACGTGTTTTAGCAAAAATCCGCTCTAATCCACAAGTTAAGCAAGATCCAAACATGGCTATACAACAATTTGTATTACCACTAATCCTCCGACTTTTAGTCACTTTCCACCCCTCCCTGAAATTCTTTTGACTACTACATGTAGAGTGTGGTCAAGGCGAATGTCAATGAAAGGTGTCGTAACACCAACGACAAATAAAGGGCCTTTATCATGGAGGTAATGACACATAGAAGAATGTTATGTTAGTCTGCAGCAGGTTTAGTTTCCGGCTCAAGAAGGTTGTGGACTCTGATGAGTAAATAAATTTAATTTATCTTGTTTTTTGATTCCATTTATTATTCATTTTCTCAAGTTATCTCGATGGCCCTGTAGTTTAAAGACCAGTAACCGAAAAATGGATGAGGGGCCAATTGCGGAAGAAATCAAGAATATATTTTGGCATTAAAATTATGTTAAAGTAAGATCTTTTGTCAAAATAGAAACTTTAGTTGTGACTTCTTTAATTTTAGAAGGCTATTTCTGACATTTAAGACTTCACATTTAAGTTTTTACTCGCGAATTGTTTCTTTTAGAACCAATATAAAGCTTCATATTCTAAAAATTGAGCTGTCAAACAAATAGCAAAGTGCACTCTTTGTTAATTTTTTACGATCTTTATGCTATGCAATAAATCAGGAATGAGTAGTACTGAAATAACTTAGACCAACAAAGCAATGCTAAATACATATATCATCTTTATTTAGTCTTTTGGTATAAAAAAAATTTAGAATAATTTAAGAGTGCTGTTAATAATACTTTGCTACTCAACTTCATCTTTAACGGTTGTAGGATCATCAAAAACAAGTAGATCAAAGCTTGTGATCAAAATACTTCTAACATATAGACAAATTATGGTTTAATATTTCTTTTATAAGAATATAAACGTCTCTCGCATTTTTATTATTCAGAAATATGTTTACAACTAAAGACGCAATTAATTACCGTCTTAACATGAAAAAGTCTCATTAAAAAGGCAGCACTGCATTGCTCATTCCATTTTATTACTATTACAGTGAAATAGTGACTATAACGCAAAAGCTATAAATAAAACAAAATTAGATAAATTAAGGCGCGCATTTATATAGCCCCGCGACTGCAGCCTGCCGAAACGGCCACGTTAATTTACGCCCAACTCGTATTTATAGGTCCTTTATCGGGATGCTGTTTCGTGTTCGTGGTTACGGCGAAAAATTCAAGTAGTCAGCACCAGATCACCTTTTAACCTAAAAGCTTTTGGCACCGCCGCGATAAAGTAAAATATGTTGTGGATGCCGTCGTTTAACTCTTCTGGCTCCTGCGAGAACAAGTCAGCTGGCAGATCCTCTTGACTGAAAGGTGGTAACTTTACTTCGGCGAGGTTTCAATACGAAAACTCGCCGAACCGAATGTTATTGAAGTTGCTGTCGTTGCTGCCGCAGTTCACGTACTCGGTGACGGAGCCGTTGAAGTTGGAGTTGAAGGTGAAGGCCCCTTGTGGGTACTGGTTGTCCAGGCAGAACCCCGTGGAGCTGGGGGTGGGCGAGCTCAGGGGCGCCTTGGGCTTCTCGTTGTCCGCGCCTTTCTCCAGCTTCTGCCTTTTGCTTTTGTAGCGCCGATTCTGGAACCAAATTTTCACTTGCGTGGAGGTCAGCTTGAGGCCTTGGGCCATTTGTTCTCGCTCGGGGGCGGAGAGGTACTTCTGCTGCTTGAACCTGCGTTCCAGCTCGTAAACCTGGGCTTGCGTGAACAGCACTCTGGGTTTCCGCTTCGTTCGCTGGCGGCTCGATTTCCTCAGCTCTGTTTTTGAACTTGTGACTTGCTGGTGTTCTGCAATTAAAAGGAAATTAGTAGACGGTACTAAAGACATAAACAGAAAACTTTAAAAAACATAACAGCGAAAATCATCGACTATTCTACATTTGTACACCATTTCATTAATATCATTGTTTGATTTTAGCAGTGTTAAGAGTTTATCAAAACTTTGTCTACTTATTCGAAGGTAAGCAAAGCTGTTAAAATAATCATAAAGATTTTAAAAACGGGTTTTACACCTTTTGCAAAGTTTTCTCTATATAAAGAATATATTTAGTAATTATCAAATTCGATAAGATCAATATTTAAATAGAATAATATTTATGTCTTACAAAGGCTTGACAACCTATAGTTATGTTGTATCTACACATGACTGACAGATAGCTGATAAAATAGTCGCATCAGGTCTCAGACAATGTGTTTGATCTTCCTGGTTTCGATATTATCTGTGCACTTCTATATATACATGCAATGAACAAAATAATATAAACACCTGTGGAAATCAGAACATCTTATATTAGTACGGTGATGATCCACTTTTGACACGCACTACAAGTTGAATTGTGAAGTGAATAGACCAATACAAGTCCTGAGTTGAATTTGAAGCCATTTTTATGCGGCACAGCTTCCAGCTTAGATAAAGATGAAAGAGGTGAAAATAGTCGCTTATAAAGGCTCGACGTTATTCAGGTTTGGGGACTGAGCGGGCCAGGAAAGATGTCGAATCTCATTAGCATGCGTACAAAACCACTCTTAAACAGAGCCAGCATTATCATCCTGGAATATGGCTGTTCCGTCTGGAAATAAAATTTGCACTATTGAGTGGACCTGGTTACTTAAGAGTTCTCGTTATACTGCGGTTGTGACCCGAACGTATAATTTGACAAGAGGGGCTACTGAATACCATGATGTATCGCCTTAAAACATAATAGAGCCGCTATCATGTTTGACAGTCGGGCAGAGACAGCCCATATCGTATGATTCAGAGTGAGTTCGCCGTTCAGTGGTAGGAAAGAGGATAAAGGGTGCTTTGTCCACCAAACGACACATTGATAGTCCTCAAACTTCCAGTTTTTATAGGTATTGAACCATGCACATGTCTATTATTAAGTGCTTGGCAATAGCAACACGCCCATGAATGTCCATTTTATGCAGTACCCGCCTCACTGTTTTAGATGACACTGGAGTGTTTAGGTTCTAATTAAATTTTGTAGTCACTTTCTCTACAACTTTGTCTTTCGACCGCTATTATGCTTAGTCGATCCTGTTTTACCGTGACTTTCGAGACCGTGTCTTTGTGACACCGCATAACCTCGTTGTTTTGCTCACAGGTGCTCTAGTTAGATGGGCACCAACAATTAGACCTCTTTGAAGCTTCGTCAGGTTGAACATACTGGTCACTTACCACTTATGCACAACATCCACAACCACATTGCCTCACTACTATTAGTGTTCAGTCTGTACTACTTGCAATAAACACGAAATGGTTAATTTACTCAGTGCCCAGTGAAACTATGTCTCACATTTGACAACTGTTTTCACCATTTTGCTCCAATACCTGTAATTAATTTAAAGGAAGCAACAGAACAGCAGCTTGTATAATTTTATAACAGTCACATTGCATATTTATAGTCTATTTCTTTATAAATGTAACAGATCAATCGGACTACTTTTTAGGGTAACCTCTTGGGTAATTTATAAGAACATCAATAATCTATAAAGAGAAAAATTGGATTTTGGATTACAATTTATTGGAATTTATATACATTTACGTTGTCTTATAATAATAAAAAAAGAGTTTGCCTCAACGTTGTAAAAATAAACCACTCCTCTTATTTCTATTTATATTATTGGCCCTTAATCTTTTTTAAATAGGCATAATACTTATGATTGTAAGAAAAATTGTATTTATAATGATTAGTGCCATTTTTCTTCTTGAAAAATTTGGTCTTTTGTCTTAATATATAGATGATTTATCCTTTTAGATTCTTCCCTTTTATCTTATTACTTATTGTTTGCAACTCTGGTTGACTTCGTTTATTGCGTACTTTGTTTTTCAAATCTATATTGAGTCCTACTTCTCTTATTTCCTATTCAGTTTATTGAACACCTCTTGCAATCCTTATAATTTTTATCAGGACCACATCATCAGCGAATCGCAGATCACGTTTATCATAATGCCCCTTAGTTTCCACTACAAATCTTTTAGTATATCTTCCAATGCTATGGTGAAAAGTTTGGGAGAGATCAAACCTATTTGAGGAACTCCAAGTTGTACTTTTATTTGCTTCTTTCTATTTGTGTTATTATTTTTAATTATATTGCAGCGTTTTTGCATATGTATTGAATTAAACTTGTGTATCTATTATCTATAAACCAGAATAAAACTAATACGTGGTAAGCATCAGACAAAGAACAAATACAAATGAGGAGACACGTGTTCGAAATTCAAATAATTAGAAGATATAATTAACAAAAATAACAACAGAAGCGAAGAAATCCAAGAACGCATTCAAGCAGGAAATAGAGCCTATTACATCTTTAAAAATCTGTTACACAAATAAAAAATTTGAGTAAAATATTGAAGATTAAGTTGTATAAGTCAACAATTCGACCAGTGGCAACTTACACTGGTAAAACAATAAACCTAACAAAGAGAGGTGAAGAAAATTGAGATTTGAAATAGGAAACGTATTACAAGAAGACATAATAATAATAATAATGGTAAGGCTCTACCGCCCTGCGTACGAGCATGGCTTGAAACTGAGAGGTTAAGACTCTCATATGTTTGCTCTCTTTAATGCGAGAGGATGTGATAAGCACCGCGCTTTACACGACCGCCATTATTATCCCTTGTTTGAAGTGAACGCAGGTACTCAATTATTTTGAATGACTGAGTAGTCAACCCGCTAGGAAATGAACCCGAGTCCGTCTGCATCGTAGTTTTCTCCTCAACTTTGGGACCACGCGATTACAAAAAGACATAGTAAGCTTCATAAAATTACAACGAATTAAATAGTATGGCAACGTCTACAGAAAAACTACAAAAAGCAATAAAGAACATATACAATAGAAACCCGAACCAACCAGACCAAAAAAAACCAAGATGAAAGTGGCAAGACCAGGTAGAAAATAATCTGCATATCATAAAAAGCCAGGGCGAGAGAGCAGACATGAAGGATAGGAAGAAATTTAGCAAGATTGTAAACATAGCGAAAACAGATAGAAAACTGTAAAAATGTGGTCTGACTTACCACATCCCTACCGAGTCGCCAAGGCTCCATGGCAAAGCCGTCCCAATCCCAAAACATAATCTTATAGAAGGATATATTATCTACACTGTTACTACATAGAGTTTAATGCTGTCCATGACTCTAAAGAGTCGAACGCTTTCTCGCAGTCGGCTACTGCTTCTTATAATATTATTAATATTTTAATTACTCGCAGATGGTTCAAGGCACTAAAACTTTTCCTGAATAAAACATTTCGGTGGGGGTGGTGATAGCTGTCAACTAAAATCGTTTGAAATGTGTTGGACGATGAAAAACATCTTGGTTGGAAAACCTTGGTGGTTGGTATGGTAAAAGTACAACGTCACTATTTTGAGTTGTTGTAAACAAAGTGCAAGTTGCATTAATGATCGCTAACCTTCGTTAAAAGAAACACAAGGAGAAGAACAAAATGTAATGGGCGATTCATAGTTGCGTGTGCTGTGTTTAAGATATCTTCATAAATAGTGTTCAGGCTTGATTAAAAACGACCACCTATCTTATGGTACAGTGATTATGTAAGTGCTCAGCTTACACTTAATATATTTGCTTTGCTTGTGCACCATAATTTTGTTGGGTTTCTTAAAATTTCCGGCAATACCAACTGCATAGTAAGGAACCACATTGGCTCAGCGATCAAGATCACGTTCCTTTGTCATCGAGCCAACGCGGGCAAGTTCGAGTCTCGCTCAATCCATGGGTGTGTGTGAATGTCGTAGAATAAGTGCATGTTAGTAGGCACAATAAGGCTTTGAAACTGCAGTGCCGGTAAGTGCGCTTAAAAAAAACTGCAACTAATATGTGATATAAAAAAGGTATAATATCTTACAGTTTTAGGGCAAGAAACAATTAGTTGTGCTTTAGATAACTTCTCCAAAATTTTACGTGTGTTTAGTAAAAACCTATCGTTTGTTGTAGATTTCCAAAACTTAACGCAGCCTTATTTAGTGCAATTACATTAGTTTATTTAATTTGACTTCTTTCTATATATTTATTAATTTGAATTATTATTTGTTGACGATTGGTTTGATTAAACATCATGGTTATCTACTTTTCATCCATGGCCAGTCCTTTAACGCCTCATAATTGCTACATGTCTTTTATGATTTATGTCATATAGTGTATTCATGGTCTGTCTGTTATGTTACTTTCAAATTTTTGTTTCATAACTATTTTAAGGAGACTTTTATCACGTAGTCCAGGTTGTAAATTTTGTTTTTTTTATTAGAGTTTGTCTTTCTCCTATTCATTCTAATATTCCGTAGCACCACATCTTCCTTTAGAGGTTGTTATCATACAATATTCGCTTCCATAAAGTGCTTTTCTCTAGACGAACGTCTTTAAACGTTGTTTTTTGGCCTTTTTGGGATATTACGTCATTCCAGAGCCCTTCTTGAAAAAGGCCGATTTAGCTTAATGTATTCTGTCTCTTATTTCTTTGTTACTTCTTTCATCTTTTGTTATTCTATTTCCCAAGTATTGCAATTCTTCCACTACTTTTATAGTGTGATGGTTGTCTCTAATTCTTGTTTGTTGCGTTTATGTTTTTCTGCAGACTAGTATTTTGGTTTTCTTAGCGTTTATTTTCGCGTCGTAACCTTGCAAAATACTATTTTGCGTGGTTACTTCATCTGCATATCTGAGCAACATAATTCTTTGTCTTTGTATTTAATGCTCCTTTCGTCTATCCTACAGTTTGTTAATTGATGATTGTATATGCGCATTAAATAATATTGGTGATAGCGTGCAGCCTTGTTCTTCTGGCATTTTTTACGGCCTTGTCTTGCTCGTATAGTCCTAAATTAGTTCGTTTATTTCTGAAACTTACACCGATATCTTCCAATAATTTAAGCAGTTTTTTAACACTCTACGTATTTAAGGGCCTTTTGTAGGTTATCGTTCTCTTCTGTACGATTAATTTAAGAGCTTTTATTGCTTCCCTTGTACAAGATATTTTCTGTGAGCCAAATTAATTTACTGTCATACTTCATCATGTGATTTTTTCAATTCTGCAAGGTATAATTTTGGTCACAATTTTTAAGGAACGTAGAATAATACAACACAAATTAATGCTGGTTGGCCTTCTTAATCTTCTCACATAAACCTAAAGTACGATCTTTACAGTTTCTTCACCTGTATTACCTCTTGTAGCCCTTTTAACATATTGTTCACGTTTTATAAAACCTCATAGATGAGTTAGTAGCCTTTTGTAATATGGAATTTGAAGCAATCATTGCACTGGTGTGGTTGAATGTAATTTATGTTAGGGAAAAGTGTAAAATAACTTTTAACCATAAAATAAAGATTTTTTCGCTGAGAGTGTGTGCTGCACAAAATTGCATCTTTTATATGTATTAAATAAGTAGTTGTTGAATTTAGCATAATTTTAAATAATTATTTATAATTTTAAAAACACATCGATTACGCATATCTACAATAGTGGGTAGTCTACTATATGTTTCCACCTCCCAGTTAGATTCTGGGGCGGAAAAATTACTTGTTCTTTGAAAAAAGTCTACTAATTTCAGTAATTCTTCAAAATCATTGATATGCACATCTTCCAACTTACCTTACATTGATCAGAACAAGTGTAAGTTTGATAGAGCTAAGCTTAAAGACTACATTGGGTATATATTGGTCACTCAAGCTCTCGCACTGTTTGCATTATGGATTTTGCACATATAATTAGGTATTGTCGCACAATAAAATTATTTTCCGTGGACTATTGCCTTTTAATTACTTTATTGCACTAATTTCTCAATCTATTATTGCAGTGTTATTGATCAACGGTAACAGAGCCTCGTATCCCATATATTGTTTACAAATCAAATTTTTTGCGGATTGATATAGATGTTGATGATTTTCCAAGATTTATCTGTGTTCCTTGTGTTTAGGATTTTTAAAATAAATTCGTCCTATTCAGCCCTGATAAGCTAAAATAATTTTTTTTTGCTAATAAGAAAATTAAAATGTTTAAATGCTTTGCGATACCACTTTAAACCATATTTTTGTCTTTCGCATCTTTTTAGTGGCGTATAAATGTCTAAAAATAATTGACTTACTGACTTTTAATACATATTTTATATTTTTAGGTAGTCTGTATATTGGTTATTATCACTGGAAAGTAAAATTACCACTTTAAATTATTGGAACCATTTTCCACATGTTCTTATCGATTGTATGGAATTAATATAAACATAAGTTTAAAAATCATTCTAATATATTACTAAATGCACTTTTTAACATAATAGTATTGCGACATGTCAAACGACTCATCAAAGACTCATCACAATTTTATTGTAAAATTCATTACACTTGCATTTAGACAAATAATGAATATTTTTGACATCGAATACTTTGGGTGTATTCTGTAGTGGTAGACAAATTAAAAAAATATTTAACTTGCGTTTTTTTACACCATGCATTGGGTAATGAGTGATCGGATTATTATCTACGCTTGTTCATAGTTAATTTTCATATTACACAACTTGAGCAAGACTAAAAATAGAATGGTTTGGTATCTTGTCCCTATCAGCGTTAGATAATTTGCCCTAAACATAAATATCGCATACGGATAATGATGTAATCGACGATAACATCCCTACATTCTAGCTAAAGTAAAATCTTTCAGTCTTGAAAGACGTGAAACTACACAAAAATTGACTGAACAACTTTGCATGTTATTACAGTTATCTTTAATACAACAGAAGAAACATTTCTTCATTTATACCATAAATTTTGCATGACTTTTGTGAAACCGTCAAAAATTAGCTGGCTATTGCATGCAATGCTTTGCTTATTTTAACGTACACTGCCAATATCGACAATTTCTATTTTATATTAACTTACAGTATATATTAAAATCCACTCTACAAAGAAATATTTAGTAAATGCGATAACAGATGTTAACAATTTATGAAGAAATCCCTGAGCCGAAATACATGCACAGCAGTTCCTTCACAGCAAGATGTTAATAGATCACAAAGCCAGAGTCAGTAGACTCTTCTAAAGGATGAATAGACATTAGACAATTACTAGACTAGTGCATTGTAATGTTTATGGGCCTTATTGTGGTAATTGTGACGAATGAGATGCATTGATTTCGTGATTGTCGTGAGTTTAGAAACAAACCCTTTTATCCGGATTGGTTGATTCTCCATAGGTCCAGATCGGTCTTAGCAATGTTTTGTAAAGGATAATATAAATATTTTACAGATAATCCATACGTTTGATGAAAATGGTAGTGTTTAGCGTGGGTATTATTTTTTTACGTAAGACGTTAGTTTGGTTTGAGCACCGACACATTACTTGTGGCAACAGACAGGCAACATTAAATCGCGTGGTAAATGTCACTTGTACCGACTTAGTTTGTTTGATTTTAATGTGTCATTTGCCATCCATCACTCATTCAACAGGGCAACAGGTATCTGTAATAAATGTGGTTCCATCAAGATGGCGTCACCTGTTATACAGTCCAGTTGCACCAATAATTTCTTTGTCGCGTAATCAACTGGCCAGCAAGATTTAATGCTACGTAACTTTTTAACAAAGAGTTGACGATCTCAAAAATAAAATCCGAGTTGTTATCGATGAAACTGTTCGGAATATACGCGAAACTATGATCGAAAATTTTGTGAAGAAATATTTACAAGCGAAACCATAGTGGTTATTTGTCGAACATAATTTTCCAAAATTAATTGGATGTTGTGACTTCAACACTTCAATAGAAATTTAATCATAAAAACTATTTAAAAGTAGTTTTATTTAAAATTTAAATTCTGCAAATAGTTTGAGTCGCCCTTTATATGATATGCTGACATAAAGTAGAGAAGTAGACGAATTAAATTAAATATAACAGCAGGATTATTTGAATGTTTTATTCATTAACAAAACATTGAAAAAATTGTAGTGCAAAGATAAAAAAAGCATACATTGCTTCTCCTCATTACTATAAACAAATATGTGTTTTTCTCAAAATAAACATATTAATAGTGCAGTAACGTAGCACAAAGATCATATGAACTTTCAAGAAGCAACGGGCATTAGTTATTGATTGGTGAAATATTGTCCAAGAATTATAATTTGTAAACCAAATAAATATTTAATGTTTACTTCAAGACATTTTTACTAATAGATATAAGGATTGTTAATGGCATAGTGTTTTTGCAAAATAAAATCGAGAAATAAGCTTCTTAAATAGGAATAAAGTTAGTGCAAGAAGTAGCTGAATAGAAATGTAATAAAAGCATAGATAGCATTAAAGAGACAAAATCAATTTCATTAGTATTTTTAATTTTTTTTTTTAGAATTAGTTTCTTATTTGCTTTATACCATTTATTTATTTGTAAAAATAAAAACAAAAAACAGCAATAATAGAGCACAACACTTTTTCATAAAATTATTCTCTAGACTATTATTTATGCTAATTGATTTAGTAGATCTTTTAAGTAGTGTTTTGGTTCTATCTAACCGACTTACTCTATGATGATATTTGACACGTACCCTCGCCTTCCGTATGCAGCTTAAACAGTCTTTTCAAAAAAAAGTAAATAGAGTTCTGATAACCATCCTGCATCTTTCCAGAAAACCAAATTAAATAAGAATTCTTCTTCGTTTTTCTACCTTGGTCACCTAAATATCTTTCTTTATCCCTCCATTCATCCTTGATTTCTTGTCTCTTCTCTCCTTCTTCCTGTTTGAAACTTCCATTTTCTACTTTCCATCTTAATTTTCTCCATCATTCTTTTTTTCTTATTCCTTCCTTCTTCTTTCCTCTTTTCTTCTTTTCACTTTTTAATTTTTTTCTTTCTCCTCTTTCTTTTCCTTTCCGCGTTGTTCTCTTTTTATGTCCCTTTCTTACCCACTAATATGCTACGCACTTTTCATTAAAATCTTTCAACATTCAAGAAAAATTAAAGTTCAAACATTATCGTCTTAGGCTTTTTGCGGCATAGATAAAATATTTTTTCTATACGATTTTCTCTTTGCGAGTTAAAAATCAAAAACTGCAAAACATGAATTTCAAAAAAAGTAGCAAAATAAAACATAGAAAGAATTAATATCCTATGATCACACGTTTTCAAAATTAATTTAAAACTTTTCGTCCTCATAAGTAGAATTTTAAAAATGCCGTTTTAATAGGGGTTTTCATACAAGCAACAAAAAATATTGATATTATTAATTCCAGTGGTTTGAGTTGCGCAATGTTGAGTTGGTCAGTCAGTCAGTTTTGAAATTTACATATTAAGATTGTTCATTTATAATACTTCATATTTAGTTTATCCCAACATTTTGTATTATTATCTGCATTTTTGTCTTTGTTTGTTCCTTCAGTAATATAATATGGAGTTTAGTAAAAGCAGAAGCTTTTTTATAACATAATATCTGCTAAGGCGGATAATCACACTAGCGACTTTTAACTACTAATCTATGTGGTTAATACCTAATTGCATAGTAATGGTAATTAAACATTTTATTTATTTTGTTTTATTTTTACTTTTACGTTTTCCTTGCAATGACTTTGTAAATTGAGTTTTACTATTCCAAGCTCGTCAATAAAATTTAGAAAGATATTTCAAATAAAGCTTTATAGACATATAGTTGCAATTAGGACTCCATATTTTGTTTCTACATCCAACGTGAAATTGATTATAAACTTATAGTTCTTCCTTTATTTTGCCCTAATTATATAGATTTTTGCTTCCATCAGTTTCTTTATTCCTTGATACTGTAAGTCCTGCAAAATTTTTGCATCATTGTGTTTTTTTGTTAGACCATTTCATGTAGATGTAAAATTCGTGACTGAACCTTATTATCATTTATAGTCAAAAACGTTACATAAAAACAGAACGATTTTTATTGTGTTAAGCAGGAATTCTTCTATTTGGGGTAATTGAGCAAACTATCAATTAGAGCAAACCAGAAGATACGAACCATTAACACATTATGATTTCAACTGTCTCTGTACGCTGTCTGTTTTTTTTATTTGATTTATAGGAATTGTAGGTTAAACGTTTCACGATTCAACATTCCAGTGCCTGTTTAAATGACAGTGTTCTTTCAAGCCCAGGGAAATAACTGTTTTTTAACGAATTAGTGTAAACATATGGAAAAGCATCATTATGTTGCCAAAAAGGCTTATTTTGAAATCGATTCTGGAGCACCATATATCAAAATTAGAAAACCGCTGTTGTCATTAAAGCATATAAGTGTAAGAAAAATTTTAGAGGAAAATTACGTTGCTATTAGCCATAACAAATATTAAGTAATTTTTTATTAATATGACAAATCACTGTTGTTAGAATGCAGTTGTGGAAGATGTAAAAATTAAAAAATACCCATATGTAATGGAGTTGGACGAACACTGAAACGAGAAATTCTTAGAGTTTAAAATGCTGAACTGCTGGCGACTTACTAAACAATGGACAAACATCTAAAACGCAGAAAATTGCCACACTGTGATAAGTTTACGCTTTTGGACCCAAATAAGAACAACAGACTTATTGTATATATGAAAATGAAGTAGCTCAAGTTAGTTCACTGATTTGGAATTTTGTACATGACTGTTGATAGGATTTTGACCAAAAATCATTTAAAATGTCGATTATGAAGGAAGCATTCTAATATACGACGGTTCAACTTGAGAGAATTTCCGGGTATTGCAAAGCATTTTAAACGCAACAGATTTATGGTTATAGATAGTAATAAGTATTTTACGTTATCCAAGTAATACTGAAAATTTTTCGAATAAAGTGTAAGTAAAAAAAAATATCACTATTGTTTAAACAGTAATTTAAAGGCCCTATGTAGTTGCAAACTTTTACATTTGCGAGTGCCTTCTAAAAATGATTGAATTTATTAAAGCTTATTATCAGAATATTAAAATAATGGCTGGTCCGATTTCGCACCATACCAAATAAACTGAGAACTTTTGAGAAGAATTTTTGGTATATCTTTCCAGAAATGTTTAAGTAAATGATACGGAAGCTTAATACAAACAGCAAATACGAAGAAGAATGTTTCAGAAGAATCAAAAAATAAATTACACTTTTGTCCAAAGAAAAATAGGACCAGTTAGAGAAAATGATGCGCTGTTGAAAATTGTCTGCGAGATTTCCAAAATTATTTTAGGATGCCGAAGCCTTTATGTTCATGTATCAATGAAGATTTAAAACCTCTAATTTTTATTTAAAACTTATGCTACATGAATAAATTTTATGAATTTTTATTGAATCTACTTTAGTTGTACTGTTGTAAATGGATTTAGTTCACCTTTAAGAGAAACAATATATGAGGCTAAAGAATTTGCTATACATTTGCCAAGTTAATCGAACATTTCTTAATGTCATTGACTATTTGATAGGATTAAAGATTCATTTACAACATAAACACTTGTGCAACGCGAGAAAAGGTTTGATAGCAATGTTGCATTTAGCACATTCTTATCACAAACACATTTATTATAGCACTATTTTATAAAGTTGATTTTAACAATGTAATATCAAATATAAGGAAAAAAATTATGTAATAAAATGAGTAGTAATATAATATTGCTAGTAGTAGAGATGGCTAAGTGAAATTTTAACACGTTGGCGTCAGCCACGTTCGTTGTCTAAACGTAAGAAGTAATTTCTATTTAATAACATTTAATTTTTTCATCAAATACTAATTCTTTTGTAATTTTAACAGATAACGATATGTTTTTCAGGGTTTTATGGTCGAATACATTAGGATTAAATTTTAGAAAAAGGCAAAAACAAAAACACTTTTATAAAAGGATGTAGTTGTGGATGATTCCATCTTAGACACAAATTGTATCTTCTCTCGATACCTAGATAATCGATTTGATTGAAATTTTTTTTTATATTGTGATACCCACGTGTGATTACAAACATTAAGATCTGAAAAATACGTTAAGCTGATAGCATAATAATTTGGATTCTTGGTATAAACCGCGCTTCCTTATAATTGGCGGGTAAAGTTTGTCTATCCAAACCTTTATGTTTAAGTCTCCGATAATAATAATTTGTATATTTCTAAGAGATTCTGTTGTAGATTCTTCCATTTGGTAGAAAGTGTTCTCGTTATATTCATCTTTTTTTTCGCTTTTCATTTTTTAACCGTAGAATTGCGTTGTATTATTTACCCAGTTGTTTCTTGGATTGCCGCGACTTGCATTTTGTGCTTTCCTTGTGTTGGTAATAGTTGTTTAATTAAACGATTTTATTTAATATTTGCAGTTTCTATGTGCCTATACTTATGTCCATGTCTTACTTAGGTCGTCCTGCTGTGTTCCGTTCATTCTGAGGCTTTGCTGGGGGTTTGTGGCTAGGTTTTTATGAGAAAAATTTTGACTCTAGGGGTAGTCAGCACTTTGCCCAATAAGCTGAGTTTACTTTAGGTTTCTTAGGATTCTTACTTTAACTCACAGGGAAAAATAAACAATAAGACATTACAGAAAGCTGTAACCAAAAAGATAGTGGATTTTTCTGATCATATTGTAAGATAGTATAAATAGGGGTAATAAAAGTTTCATTTAGGATCACGGACACATTTTAGTTTTGTAAGAGTATAATTTATAAATTTCTAAAACAAGAAGTTTTCAGTTCCTAAGGTGTCTTCCACCAGAGTACATGCAGAGATGCAGGGAGAGTTGCAGAAAAGTTGTTGAAAAATATGGAAAAGGAGGCAGATTAAAATGCAAACAAAACAGTGACTTGTTTGAATATTGTGAAAATCAGGCTCTTATTTGTTTAGATTGTTGTAAAGTTATTCTATCAAAATAAAAGTTTAACCCTTAACAAAGTTTGGTCTAAAATCTAGATACCTTTCTCAAACATGTAAATACATAAATATTAAATTAAGTCAATATTAATAAGAAATAAGTTGTTTGCAAGATTTAATAACAATCAAACAATAGTTTGATTCTGGAAGTGTCCGTACGCTGTAGCCATAACTGTAAGACGGGTATATTCGATAACGAATTGTTAAGATAATATCCCGGTGGGTCACTTAACATTATCCGTTATCTCATTGGTGACTTACCCGTAGATTCTAGTCAGGTAAACCTATTAAGAAAGAAAGATACTCCAATGAACAGAGTGCATAAAAAAGGCCCTTTTGCGTTTTTAGGTATGAAGTTTAAGAATGACGCAAGGAATACTAAAAAGTAAAACTTTCAAAACAACGTGTTTTACAAAGAAGACTATCTTTCATTGTCATAAGAAAGACAAATTAAATTTTTTCCAAAGTTAAGCCACAAAAGAGACAGTTTCTTTCAGGTAACATAAAGTAGAAAATTTATTATTACTTTTTTTGCCACAACAAGTATTTCCTATGCAAAATTAGTTCCCACATATTCGCAACCGTCTACAAATTTCCAACAAACTAACCAGTCCCCTATGTATATAGAGCTAGCTTATGCCAATCCGCAACACAACGAATGGAAAACAATAAATAGCAGGAAACGAAATCGAAATTCCGAAGAAACCCAACAAGCAATTAAAAAGAATCACTATTGGCTCGGAGAAACAATTGAGATCAAAAACAAATACGAATCTTTAAGTAGAGAAGAAGACGATTCTGACAAAACTCAAGAACAAACCACTGAAACTCCTAAAGACCCACAACCGCCTCCTATTTTCATAGCTGAGGTAAAAAATATACAGCCACTGACAACACTCTTAAATGAGATTGCTAAAGACGGCTATACCCTGAAGGCACTAGGAGGAGATCAAGTTAAAATACAAAGCAATACAAGCAAAATCTATTCCACCATCATTAAAAACTTTGTTAAGAAAAAACACAATTTCACACGTACAAATCGAAACAAGGTCGAAACTTTAGAGTAATTATTAAAAACTTCCACTACTCCACAAACACGTCTGACATTGCTAATGAATTAAAAGCCCTTGGCCATACTGTAGTCAATATTTGGAACATTAAACAACGAACATCAAAAAACTGTTGCCGATGTTCTCAGTAGAATTAAAACAACAGAATAACAACAAAGAAATCTACAGCATTTAAAACACTACTTAATACTATTGTAGTAATAGAACCCCCACACGTCAAATGAATAATTCCTCAATGTCTAAAATGTCAACGATTCGGACAAACGAAGAACTATTGCCAACATAAGTTCAGATGCGTCAAATGCACGCAAGAACATCCTGCTGGTGAGTGCCCAAGAACAGTTAAGGACAACAAAGTACAATGCATAAATTGCAAAGAAAATCATCCCGCCAACTACCGCGGTTGCTTAGTCCATAAACAATTGCAAGAAAGACTTTACCCGAGATTAAGAAAAGATGATATCAACTCATATAAAAGGCCATACATAATACTCTGAAACAACAGCAGGGTAACATACTGACAAACTAAAAATCTGGAACTACCTATCCGTCAATACTCTCAGACAACATACCACAATATCAAGTAATCCAGTCAAACCAACAAACAAAAGGTATCGAAGAACTACAGAATATGATGAAAAATCTCATCACACAAATAGGGACCATCATGAATTTACTCACAACATTCATCAGCAAACATAATGGCACAACTGTTAAAAATAGTAGCTTGGAATGCCAATGGGCTAGGTCAGCGTGCTCAAGAAGTCAAAATATTCCTTTAAAATCACGGAGTCGACATACTTCTCATATCTAAGTCCCACTTTACTTGCATGAGTTACATTAAGTTTCCACATTACACTGTTTACTCAACAAATCAACCCGATGGTACAGCCCATGGAGGAACAGCACTGATTATTAGAAATAGTATTAAACATCATGAACTAGCAAAATATCAAAAAAATAATATGCAGGCTACCAACGTCTCCATAGAAATTGCAAACACTCCAGTTACAATCACGGCTGTATACTGCCCTCCGAAATATCAAATCACCCCTGCAGCTTACTCACATTTCTTCAAGACTCTAGGCAATAGGTTCATTGCTATAGGGGACTATAACGCTAAGCATGAACATTGGGTTTCTCGTCTAACAAGAACCGACGGACGCCGTTTAATGACTGCCATACAAATAAACAACCTCACCTGGTTATCCACTGTCGAAAAAAGCCAGACCTAGTCGATTTCGGAATCATTAAGGGTATAAACACTCGACAGTGCACGGTCTCATCCTGCTTTGACCTAGCAGCTGACCACTCGGCCATCACAATAACTCTAAATTCACTCGTAACGCAGGTTCTACTCAACCTGCACTTCATAACAAAAGAACTGATTGGGAATACTTTCGACGAAGACTTGAATACCAGTTAGACCTTCATGTTTCACTAAAAAATGAATATGAGATTGAAAGTGCTGTAACCTCGCTTACTGAACTTATCCAAAATGTAGCATGGGAGGCTACTCCTAAACTGTCCATCACCTCACATCACAACAATACACCTATCATCATAAAGGATAAAATACGAGAAAAACGTCGTCTCAGGCAACGATGGCAACTAACCAGGTCGGAACTAGACAAACGAGAATATAATAGGGCCAGCAAACATCTAAAAAATCTTCTTAACCAACATAAGAATCATGAAATACAGAGATACCTCGAAAACCTCAGCGCTAATGAGCAAACTAACTACTCACTCTGGAAAGCGACGCGGAAAACTAAAAGACCAACTCTACACGTAGCCCCTATTCTGCTGGAAGACGGAATCTGAGCCCGCAGCAATAAGAACAAGGCAGAGGCACTTGCGGAATATCTAACTAAAGTATTCACATCCTTCCCTTGTCAACTCCAAGACGAAGAGGCCAAAATTGTGGAATTCCTAGAGTCAACGTACCAAATGAGTCTACCGATAAAACCCTTCTCCATTAACGAGATAAAGGAAGAAATCAAGAAGATTAACACAAAAAAATCTCCAGGCTACGACCTGATTACTGGGACAATCATCAAGGAACTACCTACTAAAGCTATATATGCCCTTACCTACTTGTATAACTCTATTCTCAGAATCAGATACTTCCCTAGTCAATGGAAAACAGCACAAATAATAAACCCGGTAAACCACCAAGGGAAATAAGGGACATAAGTCTTCTCCCCCTTCTGGCAAAAATCCTTGAAAAGCTGATTCTGGACAGATTAATGCCAATTTTAGACAACCAAGAACTAATTCCTAAACATCAATTTGGTTTTCGCAAACAACATGGCACTGTAGAGCAGGTGCACAGAATAACTGACAAGATATACAGAGACCTGGAGGCAAAAAGATATTGTTCTGCAGCGTTCCTAGACGTCAAGCAAGCTTTTGACCGAGTCTGGCATCTAATTTTATGCTACAAACTCAAAAAACAATTACCCTACCAGATGTTCGAACTCCTGAGATCCTACTTAACAAATAGGCACTTTTTAATAAAATATAAAGACGAAACTACAAACATCCACCCCATCTCCTCCAGCGTCCCTCAGGGCAGTGCTTTGGGTCCAATATTGTATCTGATCTACACAGCAGACCTACCTACATCTCGTCTAACGACATCTGCGACCTACGCAGACGATATGGCTATTTTAGCCTCTCATATCAACCCACAAGCTGCTTCAAGATACCTTCAGGCTCACTTTAACAAAATTCAATTGTAGGCTAGTAAATGGCGAATCAAAGTGAATGAATCTAAGTCACAAGACATCACATTCACTATGAGAAAAGATAACTATTCTCCAGTAACTTTCAATGGTCATCAACTACCACATACAGAGACAGTTAAATATTTGGGGCTGCATTTAGATAGGAGACTGACCTGGAGAAATCATGTATTCACCAAACGCAAGCAACTCGGACTTCAACTCCAAAAGTTATTCTGGCTTATCGGCAGAAAATCCAAGTTATCATTAGAAAATAAACTATTAATTTACAAAATAATTCTCAAACCCATTTGGACCCATAGGATCTCCTTGTGGGGTACTGCAGCTACCTGCAACTTAGCTATGCTTGATCGCTTCCAAAGCAAGGTACTCAGAATGATCGTTGACGCGCCATGGTACGTCCCCAATAATGTGATTTTAAGTGACCTACAAATTCCCCCAGTGAAAAGTGCAATTAAAAAGCTCAGTGAGAGATATAAAGACAGACTGTTCGCTCATCCCAACCCTTCTGTGCAGCACCGTATGGAATATAACAACGAACCCAAAAGACTCGAGCGTTTTAAGCCATCTGATCTACCTACTAGATTCTAACTGTCATTGTATATTAATCTTTCATAACATTGTACTCCTCATTCTCATGAATATTATATTAAAACATTGTAAGGGGAGTTTTCGCTGGAATTCTACCCCACATGTCTTATTGTACTCATTTACCTATATTTAGTCCTATAGAATACTTATAGCCTAATATTAATTGGCAGATTGTATAAATATTGGAGTTATAAAAAAAATTATTACTTTTATAACAAGAGATAAAAGCAGAAACGTTATCAGAATAAAACAAGTGGTGTAATTATATGGAGTGATCCCTTTTAAAGTATTTATAAATTCAGAAATGTTAAGTGGCAAGCAAACTTCTTGCTGTAACAAAACCAAAAATCAATAATATTATGAGAGGCTAAAGGTAGACAATTTAGATCTGAAATTGCAAATTGGTCTATTCTTTAATTGGAAAACGTAATCTAAAATATATGAAACTAAATGCTACTATCACAAAAGAGGGAATAAAGTTTCACATAAAGTATCTGTATCAGTCATTTTTGATAGATTATTTGAAGTGATCAATAAAAACGGCTCTAATAGACATTATTAAAACTTTATATTTTAATTTCTCTATATTAATTTGCAAATAAAGTTGTCTTACCCCTACTGCTATGATTTTATGGTCTATTTTAGAATGAGTTCAATCCGTTGACTTTTGTGAAGATAATTAGGATAAGAAACTATGACGTGCAATATTAATAACAAACTTTTTCTACAATTTTTTGATGTCGCATAAAAGCATATGTTTTAGCAAATAAACCTTTATGTCTTTAAAACAGTCAACATTGGATGGAAAATAACTGGTCAAAGAAACGCGGCGTAAGGTGAACAGAGCTTCTGAGCGTCGTAGGAAGAATTTTTTCACAGCAGGGTATATCGCACTACGCCGCCCTTACTAGTATCACGATGTCAGAGCAAGAAGTAGCTTCGTTCGTTACATAACGGATTATTATCAAACTTCTTACAAGAAAAAACGTAAAATTTCCAAAAATTTTGAGAAGACCTAACGCATAGTTTTGAGAGAATAACCTTAAGGAGATTCAAGTGCAAGCACCACACAATTAATTTTTATGGGGATAAGAAGCAATTGGAAATAAAGGTCGCCAACATCACTCAAGAACCAGCATTACTAAGAGAATATTTGCTTTGCTAACTGCTTCTTGAAGATGACAAATGGTGGGTGATATTGCTTCTGAGGTCAAAATAAGGTACGGAGATTCTTGGGTGATCCGACACGGTATCTTGCTTTACGATAACGTTTGACCCAATACAAAGTCTATAAAAAATTTAGGATTTGTCTTAGACTACACCGAAAAACTCTTCCTACCATTCGTACTTACCGGTTTGCGGTTATCAAGAAGAACATGAAGGACAGAGATTTTTGGTTGAAAATATTGTAAATCTAAATCAGGAAACGATGTAGCAATAATTTTGTGTGTTTGTATATTTATAATGCTTCAATAAACTTAAAAATTTGTTTTTGGTTTGTACATGATTCAGCTACGTATTAAAAAATTGTAGTGAAATCAATGTCTTCGTAAATAGTCTTCGTGTATAACAAACATAAAAAATATTTTATTTAAATTTGCCACGACCATGTAGAGTAGCAAGTGGCAACACTTTGAAAAGCTAACTGAGCACTTATTTTTATTCGATGCAGATGACTAAACTGAATAGTAACAACAAATTAAAGATTTTTAAATAGTTTTATTCAAAAATTAACAGCAATTACACTTTTGCAAAATTTTAGTAAGGGCAATAAGTAATTTTAGTTATATGCAGATGACTAAACTGAATAGTAACAACAAATTAAAAATTTTTAAATAGTTTTATTCAAAAATTAACAGCAATTACACTTTTGCAAAATTTCTTAATCGGGAAAGTAATTGATCTGCGCCTATTTATAGGCACATGAAACAACCGTTCGCAAGAAAAATATTTACACAAATGCCCGTTTGTTGCTCTTAATCGGGAAATTGATTGATCTGCGCCTATTTATAGTAATAGAAAGTGCAAACACATCTTATAATCCCTGTTTTTGTATTGTATTGTAAAAAATTGCTCTGGTGTTAAAATTTTTCAATATCAATAATTGTTTAATTACTGACATTTTTATTGAAGGAGTAATACATTGACATATTGATAATTAGCGTAAACAACTCTGTAATATCGCTAATCAATTATTCATTTATTTTTGACCAAGAAGATCTTTCTGAACACTTTATACGCCTCTAAATATATCTATACTAAACGTTGTTTTATAAAATCCTGTAGAGACAACCAGTTATCTCTCTAAGTTTAAGACTAGAATATCATCAAAAATAATTTTCTATTTTCTGTATCCTTAAAAATGCAGATCTATTCTACTTAGACACTTCATTCGTAGAAATCTTGATCAAACTAACTCTTAACTTTGTGACACTTTCCATAACCTCGGCTTTTCCCAAATTCATTCAATCATTTGGAATTCTGTTATCAATTTAATATATAATAAAGCATCACACATATCTGAAGAGAAACCAATATTCAAAAACATAAACTTTCTAAACTTTGCTAGAGCCATTTACCCATCTGTTACCATCCAACATGATTGAGCATAATTTCTCTAATTATCCTGTAAGTGAATCGGCTATCTAAGCTTTTATCTTTGCTTTCGCTCGTAATCGTGTCCCAGGTAGCATCATCTATTACTAAATTTCCCGAAAACATAACCAAAGGTCTAGACACAGCTGTGTTACACAAACCAAATATCAAACCTTTCGAACTACAAACCCTTAAAACCATAAGACAAGGCAAAAACCTGATTATCTTACCGCCAAAGAATGGTAATGCTACTGACTACATTGCTAAAATGGACTACCTACTAAAATCATCAGACTTTTGCTAAATAGCCAACAATCTAACGACCTATTCTGAAAAGAAAATTAAGTCCTTATCAACAACTCAAACTTACTTCTTAGTACTAAAAACTCCTTATAGCTCGAGAGAAGTCATCCAAGGATAATCAAATTATAAGGCCTTTCAAAAATCGACAAGAAAAATACTTTCTTGCGACCTGTCGTCAGTGACTTTGGTTTACATGCCCATAATTAAGCCAAACAACTGGCCAAAATTTGTTAGCCCCTTACGGAACAAGGTTCATCATACTCCCAAAACTCCCTTAGAAATTCTCAATTCCTTCCCATACCTAAAAGTGGCATAATGGTAGGTTTTAATGTTGTCTCCCTCTTTGTCAATATATTCTTTTCGGAAACCTTGAAGATTTTAAATATCAATCACTGATTGGAAGACACTCTCAAAGTATTTAACTATTAGCTATTCTACATCTCTTTTACCTTCTAAAACAAATTCTACCGCCAAACTACTGGTGCTCCTATAGGTTCCCCTTTCACCTGTCGTAGTTAATTTCGTTTATGAGGACTTGCTTTCTTTTCCTTAAAATCTACCTGTTGGATAAGCTACGTTGACGATAAGTTTGTTATATGCCTTTGTGAACATAATAAGCTTTCAGAATTCTTTTCTTTCCTAAAAACATCAAAGTCAAATATAACAATTTATTTTTCTTTGGCACTCTCATAACAAAAATCGTTCCAACGACACTTTCTAACATACCGTCTACAGAAAACCTACCCATACTAATCGTTATCTAAACGCAAAACTCCACTATTACCCTACTCAGTTGCAAAATTTAACGAAATTTTACGAAACGGCGATATTTCTTCTGTTTTGGCCAAACATAACGTAGAAACCAAACATAAAATTATTTTTTAGTTACCAAACACCCGCTTTCATTTCTCATCTCACTAATAGAATTATTTGTGAGGCTATTAAGACAGAAAAACACCCTCAATGCCTCAATAGTCGAGACAATGTTATTTAGAAAGCGTTAGTTACCTGAAGACTAACCACGTTTCGGACAACATCTGTTTGGATGAAAGGGGACTTGCAATCTGGCGGCGTCTCGCACATGATTATTTTTAATCATTTGCGTCAACTTAATTTTGTGCACAAGAAGCCAAAACAAGTTTTTCACAAATTAACTGAAACACAAGCCTACAAGCCAACTATTTGGTAATTTACTTTGAAACCCCAATTTCATTTTTAATAAAAATTGATTTCCCTTTCTAATTATTATCGTTTCAAGTGCTTGGTTTCTTAAAGCAAAAATTCATCACCTGTTTCTCGATATGGTCGTTTTGAAAATAAAGTCATAATTTCAGTTGGGTGGAATTGTGTGTATTGATTGCAAATGAAAAATCGTAAATGCAGAGTTGTACATTGAGCAACTGCGGCGAGTTTACAAAGTCTTAAAGCAAAAGTATTCGGCTACGATCAACCTAAAGAGAGGTCTTCTAGAACAAAGCAATGTGTCCGCTCATCATACCACAAATACCATAGACGAAATTGTTGAATTGGACGGCATTAAGATATTGTCGCACTTTTGCACAGTCGTTTGATCAAGTTAAAAAAGTATGTCAAAATTCTTTTTCTGGAAGTTAGTCAATGTATTCAAGGCATACCGGGGACAAATTGAATAATAATATGCTGTATTTTAAATAAGAAGTGTTTTTTAAATTAATTCGCCTATAAAAAAAGAAAGAAAGACACTTTTTCTACAAAACAGAAAGTGCTTTTTGCTGAAAGGTTTATAGAATATCAGATAGACTAAAGTCTGACTTATCTACAGGATCGTCGAGGTAAATTCGGAAAATAAATAAACAAAAAAAATAAAATTAAAATATAAACAAAAATCAAATTTATTTACCTAAAAATTTATCAAAATTGAAGTAAATAGTATTGTTATTGTTCATATTATGCTTTCTCCTATCGGCAGCCACAAGTTTTTTGAGCTGGGGCCTAAACCTAATCAACACATCTTCCTTTTTGTACATATATGTTATTATCTACATGATGGAGGTTTCTTAAGATGCCATTGATGTAATAATGCTTTTCATTATCTTTCGCCTCGACCGCACCCTTCACGTAGTATATTTAAGGGGATTGCAGACGGGGCTGGAGATATTTGCAAGTTGGGAGGCCAGTACACGTACATATCTTCAGCTACTACCTCCTTTATCCAGGGCTTGACAACTGTCTCTAGCACGTTGACAACTATCGGCGGTCACTTTCTTGGAAAAGTGGAGTGCCATGCCATCTCCGCTGCTCACAAAGCCCAGCACCATCACAAAGATAGAAAACTATGCATAACAGTAGGCACTTCAGTGATATTTTAGCAGATTAAACGGCCATTTCGGTGATTTACCCTTCTGTTTTGGATGACTTTATTTTCTACCAAAAAGAATCTACTAAGACGCTAGAGCTGTCGTGCTTGATGTCGTTGACCAGTGTATGGGTTTATAACTTCCTGCCCATCTTATTTTTCTCAGTCAACAGTTGACGGTTCTTCAGTACAAAAGACGTATAGTGCATGTCCTGATGCAGTGCTAGATTGACCTCGTTACTCTCATTTCTTTTGCCAAATCAGTCATGCTCAGCCCAGGATCCCAATCGATCTTTTTTTTCAACGGGCGAATCAGATCACTTGCTGTTAATTGTCTTTTCAACAGTTAGCTCTTCATGGTAGTCAAATCGTTGAGTTTTTTTAGGCAAATTGCACAATAATATCGGCCGGCAACTTTCCGGCACGAAAGAATTCCCGTACAGCAGCTTTGGAGTTGTGTTCAAGGCATTTTTCGACAATCGTAAGTTGTTCATCATGTAAAGCTAATTGGATGTTATCTAATAACAGATTGCGCATGCGCATAAAATGACCTTTTAGCTTTTCCAGAATACAACCTAAAAAATCGGGAATTACCTCGACCACCTTGCTGGTAGGGCACTATTTAGTTAGAATAACTTGAATAAAGCGTTTATGATTATTTAGAAACAACACCAGAAGTTATTTCCTTGAACAAGCTTAAAAACAGAAAAATTTTGGCCGTCATTTACATAGATCCAAATATTATAAAGAAATGCTATTATACAAAATAAATGTCACAGTACTGCTAAGCCACGTATTGAATAAAATTTACTCTTTGCTAAAGTAATCCTTTAGATTGTTTTAGAACAATTCCAAGTTCTCAGAGATACAAATGCGCGACGATTACAACTATCGCCAGTCCGTTGAAACAAATAGTCAAATCAATAAATCGTTTTCTTAGGACAGTTTAAATACTTTGATGAACCAGACTTATAAGTAAATTTTACAGTTTGCATATACGATGTTATAAATCCTATCTAGCAGTTTCTTCAAACGGCTTGGAATAGAATTCAATCTTATAAAAAAAGTTGTTTGAGACATTGTTGCAAACCTCTTGAATCCATGTTTTTAAGTCCTCCAGTGTAAGAAGTTTTGTCCTGTACATCTCTTTATTTGAATATCTCACAAATAAAAATCACTTGAGGTGAGACTTGGACGTCTTAAAATTTGCGTCGTCCCAGACGTTCTAGAAAATATTGTCTATCCACGAACACACATTGAGAGCAAAATAGAGTGATGCATCATCCTTTATAAAAAATAAAGTAGCCAATGTTAATCCGCAAGGTTACCATAGGCCACACCTAATCTTCAAGCTTATAAATATAGCGGTCTGCATTCTTAGTGTTGCGCACAATATATAGACCGATGAGTTTGGTTTTGCATCTTTTCAACTATCATATTGGGATCGTTGTCACGTAACCTTTCCAGTAATGGTTATTATTAAATAGAACCTTGTCAGTCCAGAAGATGTTTTCAAACAATTTAGACTAATCTATTTACTGATCATAACTACAGTAATACTACAATTTCCATAGTCATCTTTTAATGTCTTACTTTTTTCCTTTCGTAAAAACAAACATAAATAACCTAATTTTTAAAAAAAAACAAATACCAGAACTTCACTTGCTAACAAAATATTTTTTTATGATTCTGTTCCACGCTTATTTCTACTGTATGTGACGATAAACACATATATTCTAGAAACGACTGATATTTTTCTATGGAGTAATAAAGCAGTTATGAAAAATTCGCTTTCTTACTTTTGATATGAGTTGATTGTCATGAATTTTTTTTTACAGATACATTGCAATATAGATAAACGCAAAAAACTTTTTACAATACTTCCAATGCTTACGGATCTGTTCCCCATTCTTGGAAAAACACTTGCTGATCCATCACTTAATATTAGGTGTTTTATACTTTGAATATTAACATAATTTACTGTTATAATATTTGAGTTTTTCGCTTCGCTCTTGTTATGAACATAATTATGCACTTTTTTAAAGCATGCACATCACTCACATCTGCCTAGATCTTGTTTTTGAAAATTTTTGAAATTGTTTTTGCTGTTTGTCTTTCAAAGTTTTAGCAGGGTTGACATTTTTGTCTAGAAGAAAAGTGTTAATGATTCTTCGCCGAATAGCCATACTGGATTTATTACTAAATAAGAAGAAATATTTTTGTTGGAAGTTTAATTGGCGTCCTCTCTCATAAATGAACTAATAGGAAAGGTTGACAAAACAGTTCTAAGTATATACAAATTCTTTAATACAGAAACATTAATGATAATATTAAATTTAAATATTTTATAATATCAGTATCAGTATCAGATATTTAGCAAACTAATTTATTCTTATTACAAATCTTTTTGCCTAATTACAGAGTACAGTGCCACATTCTATTGTAGTATGTAGAATTGTTTTTTTATTTAGTCTGTTAGCAATGATATGCAAAAAAATTACTAGTTCTGGGTGCAGTTTCCATAATTTTTCATTGGGTTTTATTGCTGGCGTTTACTGGTGAGATTTGTTTAAAATATTTTATTTTTTATTGTAAAAATTGTCTGTTAATTTTTTGCAAAGGAAAAGATAGAAACATAATAACAAAGATCGAAGAATGAAAAATGGAAGAACCAACAAAAGCGGAAATTAACACTGCAAAAGTTTAAGAGATAAATGATATGAAAGAATTAGAAGAAATATGAGGAGAAAAATTAAGAAAATTTTAAGAAAAGCATCATGAAGAAACAAATGTTAAATATAAGAAAAAAATAGCCCAATTTATAGGATTACTAAGTTAAATAATGAAAATCTCCAAGAGAACCAACTGATATTCGCACACAAAAGAAAGTAGACAAAGGTCTGCGATAATTGCAGAAGAATAGCGTTAAACAGCATACTTAAAACATATTTGCCAGGATAATTGGGAGAAGAATAATAGAATATAATATTAGCAATAAAACATAAACCGTACAAAAAAAAAACATAAGACATTATAAATGCAATGAAAATAAGAATTGTGAGACTAATAGAAAATAAAACTAAAAAGATAAGATAACAAAATTATACACACAGATAAAAACCTACATAATGAATCCTTAATTAAGAAAATAGCGGAAGGATAAACTAATAGGAAACTATGGAAAGGAAATATAAACCCAACTATACCCGCTTTACACCTAACTGTAGAAAGACTTATAATTAACTGAAAAAAGTAAGTGTAAAAGTTGCTAGAGTTATTTGCTGTATCTAGTCTACAAATGTATCGAAGATCTTTCCCTTTTATCTTAATTAATTTATTTTAATTTTTTTTTTAATAGTAATATAATATTTATATACGTATATCTTTCAGAATTAAAATATTTTGTCAATGTTACTATTGCTTATTTGTCAAGAAGAATTCAATGTCGACCGTGAATAAGGTCCCTCAATGTATACTCTGTTGTTTTGTAAAATCTCAACTATCTCTTCTATAATTTAATTCTTATTTGTAGATTGTGCGCGCTTAATTAAGTTTTTGAAGTAAAGATGTTTTATTTTTTTTACCATTATGTCAAACAAAAAAAAAATTTGAATCAGTTAGCAATATAGAAGAAAAAATTGCTTAGGGAAATAGGGAACAAGGAAGTGAACAAAACTTTTAGTTTTAACAAATGCTGGAGGAAAATGTACCTATGAGCGGGGCAGTGGTGCACCAAACAGCTAAACAAATTGCACAAACATGTTTTAAACCGTAATTTAAAGCAAGTAACGAATGGTTAGGAGATTGAACGCCAAACTGGGCATACGAAAAAATGCACAAGAACGACATGTAAAGCAGCTGGCGCGTGGAGACATGTAGATGAACTTTTTTAAGAACAAAATTTAAAAGTAATGACTGCTTTTTTATAAAAAAAAGCCTATGAGATCGTGAACCTGGATAAGTCCAGATGGAAAGAACCGAAATGAGACAGATTATGGTATATTTTATATTATCACATAAAAACATAATCAAAGATTCATTATTAATAGAGATCATATATTAATTCGAGTTAGAATGGTGAAAAGTTAAAAATTATAAAGCAAAATCTTCCAAGACAAGAGAAAAAGGCAACAGACACCTCAAGCTAAAGCAAAATAAGAAGCAATACCAAATACAAATAAAACTCCTACCAACTCACATGAAAAGACTATAAATAAAATAAGCAAACTTATAAATTAGACATTGAAAAACAGGTACTCAAGTGTCTATAGAAGAGGATAAAAAAGTGAAAAAAGCAAGTGAAAAAGCGAAAAAGCTAATGGAAGAAAGAAGACAGTAGCGAACAAAGAAAAGAACTCGGATGAGTATAGGGACCTAAATACGAAAATTAAACAAAATTTAAAAGAGACATTCAAGTATAAAAGAAATAATAATTAAAACAACAATAGAAAATAACACAAATCTAAAAGTATTATCTCCCGAATGAGAAGAAAAAGATAATAAAATTAAAAACCACGAAGCAAAATTAATCACAAATGTAGATAAAATTGCGGAAATAGCCAAAACGTTTTATGGAAATCTATATAAATCAGAAGATACAGAAAGACAGAATTCGAAAAATAAAAGACCAAAAATAATAAACTCGGAGGACCCGAGATAACAGCAGCAAAAGTAAAAAATGCACTCGAAGAAATGAAAGACCGACGTGCTCTGGGAGAAGATGTAGTAATCATATAACTGATAAAAGAAAGAGGGGAGACGCTTTAGAAATTGATTTGCATATTATTTAACAAATGTATAGAAAAGAGAAATAAACATACCTAAAGGATGAAGAAAAGCAGTGATAGTCCTTATATACGAGGCGCATTCATAAAGTAAGGGCCGTTTGGTCACAGAAAAAAATGTACTCATAAGAAACAAATTTTATTGTCATATTTAGTTAGGTACAATCTTACTTTACTTCTCTACATAATCGCCGTTCACTTCTAAGCATTTTTCGTACCGCTGCACCAGCTTCTTTAACCCCTCTGCATAGAAGCTTGCCGCCTGAGAGTTGAACCAGTTGACAACGGCGTTTTTGAGTCCGTCTTCGGTTTCAAAACGTTGTCCACCCAGCCACCGTTTAAAATGCAAGAAGAGGAAGTAGTCGCTAGGTGCAAGGTCGGGACTGTACGGTGGGTGGTCAAAGTTCCCAACGAAAATTTTGAATTTTCTCAATGGTTTTGGCAGCAGTGTGAGGACGCGCGTTATCGTGGAGGAGGATTGTGCCAGATGACATTTCCGCGGCGTTTGTTTTGATCGCACGTCTCAAGTGTTTGAGCGTTTCGCAGTACACGTCAGCTGTAATTGTTGTCCCACGTTCCATGAAATCAACCAAAGAACACCGTCTTTGTCCCAAAAACTGTAGCCATCAATTTTCGACTTGTGTACTGAGTTTGTTTAAACTTTTCGGTTTTGGTGAGGATGAGTGTCGCCACTGCATCGATTGCAGTTTTGTTTCTGGGTTGGCGTAGGATACCCACGTCTCGTCCCCAGTAACAATGTGAGAAAACAAATCATCTCCATTTTGTTGATAACGGGCCAAAACTTTCGTCCACTAGACATTCTTTGCTCTTTGTGGTGGTCGGTGAGCATTTTGGTACCCACCTTGCACACAATTTGCTGTATGCGAGGTTTTCTGTGACAATATTGTAAACAGTAGTGCGTCCAAGTTGAGGAAATTTGTCAGCCAGGCCACTAATCGTCAATCGACGATCAGATCGCAGTGCTTGGTCCACTTGTGAAACGATTTCATCAGTCTGGATACTGGGCCTGCCACTCCGCTCTTCGTCATGGACATTTGTTCGGCCATTTGTAAAATAACGGCACCATTGTCTAACCTTTCCTTCACTCATAACTGTAGGTCCGTAAACCAGGCATAACTCCCGATGAATTTCAGCAGCCGACGATCCTTTTGCACATAAGAAACGAATCACAGAACGCACTTCACACTTGGCGGGATCAACGATTTTCGCGGCCATTGTTCTTTGCATTCACTGACAACAATACAATTTCAGAATCAAAACAAATGACGCTGTAGCTTCGCAATGAGTCAGTAGATGGCGCTGCAGTGGTAAAACTGTGCTTCGAAGCGCCACTATTTATATACATGCAAACGGCCCTTACTTTATGAATGCGCCTCGTACAAAAAATAAGACGCAAAAAAATTAATAAATGACAGACCGATAAACTTATTATCACAAAGATATAAGCTACTATTGAAAGTGATAACAGAGCGATTAACTAATAGACTTGACTTCTATCAGCCATCTGAACCAGCCGGATTTCGTAAGAATTTCTCAGAGTTCTAATAGAAAAAACCACAGAATATAACCTGCCTATACACTTAGCGTTGGTTGATTACAAAAAGGCGATTAGACTCCAGATACTTCATCTTAATCTAGGAAATATACAAGAACACAACATTTACCGTTAAATTACAAAAAGAGTCAAAGCAAGTAAAAATAGAAGAAGGACTAAGATCAAACAATAATAACACTAAATAATCTGAGATTTTCCGGCGACCTGGTGCTGATCACAGACAAAATTAAGGAGCTGCAAGAGATGCTGGAAGGATTAAATAAAAACTCGAAAAGAGTAGGATTGGGAATAAATAAAGAAAAAATACAAATACATGTCAAGTATAATAAAAAAACGAAGGAAGAATAACAATAAATAACGAGGAAATAGAGCAGGTAAAAACTACATCTACTGAAGACGAAGAATAACCAAAGGAAAGCTAAACCATACTGACAACAAGGATAGACTGCTTTCGAAAATTTAAGCTATGTGTTTAGAGGAGAGTTCGAAAACTACCAAAAATTCTAAGTCTATAACTACTGTACTAGTAATGATGTATGGCACAGAGACGTGGCCATTAAAAAGAGCAGTAGTAAACAAAATTAATTGCGTGACAGAAGAAACAATACATGGATAAAGTAGAGAACAGGTGCAGAAATAGTAACTAAGATGGTAAGACAGAAATAGACAGGACACATTGCTAGGATAGGCGAAAAAAGTGGGCAAAAAATCGTATAGTGGAAATCCTGGAAGAGAAAGAGAAATAGGGGACGACCAAACATGGGATGGATTGATGACATTAAGAAAATTACAGGCCCAAAATAAATAGAACTGGCACAGGATAGAAAACTATGGGGAGCAATGGGGGAGGACTACGTTCATAGATGGACGACAAAAACTGATTAAAGAAGAAGAAGAAGAACAGACGGTTAGTCAAGTTCATTACATGACATAATATTGAGGCTAAAAGCATGTGTGGCCAATCATTAAATATAGGTGAGTGTAGTCTAAGACTATATTAAAAAATTCCAGACATAATTGCTGGATATAAATTGAAGAATATTTTTAATGCTGACTAGAGTTTTTTACAGGTGAATGCCAAGAAAAGCTTTGGAATTGTAAATAAAAGTTGTAAGAGACGGACCAAAGAAAGGTACAGTGTTTTGTTTTGCCTGTTGAATGGTGGTTAAACTCCAAAGTTTGAAGGACCACCATTATATTCACGAAATGACTTATAAGTGTTAATACTCAAATGCAGAAGGCTGGACGGAATACGCTGCTGCTGTTAGATAAGCCATGCAGCAGCAAACTTAAGCTTTTCTTTTTTTTCTCGATACCACCAGTCACATGCAACTGCCGGCCTTTAGATGAGGGTATTATTAAGCAGGTAAAGAAGTCATACTGGAAGAATTTGCTAGAAAAAGTGGTAGAGAGAATCGACCACGCTGACAACGCAGACGAGGTCTGTAAAGATATAAACATATTGAATGCAGTGCAATAGATGTCAAAAGCTTGGAGCAAAGGCTAGGTGCGCATAATCCAAAACTGTTTTTCACACAGTAGTGACAATGGTGATAAACTTTACGTTATGTTGGAAAACAATTATTTAGTTGCAAAAACATTCACATTTAAATACCAAGATAACTGATTTGAAAGAAATGGCTTATAAATCAGAGGCAGACAGAGAGACTAAAAGTCTAAAAGAAACAATCATCAATTTGTTAAAAAATTGATAGTGTAGTTTTTCATTATTACACATTTTCATTACACATATAGCATTTAGAAGAAATGAGAAGATGTTTAATAACAAAATAGTGTAGGTATGTATATTTAACTTTTTTTGTTGTACGGTATTACTTTTTGTAACAATTAATTAAAGTAAATTTACATGGCAATTTAAAATCTTGTGATTCAAATAGCCTATAAAATAAAGAATGGCAATATTTAAAAGTGTATTTAGATTTGCATCTTTAACGTAAACTCCTTAAAAGCTTCAACATTTAGACGTTAAGTGACTACACCTTGTTGCTGATAAGTGCTGGAGGGAATCCGCTTTTGGGTCCCACTGTAACCTAATACGAGAAATTTGATCTTCTGCGGGCTACTGCGTACGTAATACACGCAAAAGCTGAGTCCATAAATTAAAGACATAATGGGTGGCCAGTTTTTGAGCTACATGTGATGAAAACCAAAAATCTACTCTTTCTAGCCCATAGTACAAATAACTAAACGTAGAAACATTATCGTTATGTACATAATATTATTCTACAAATTTATTACAAAAAATTTAGCTGCAGATGTGCTAATATAACATAATCATGAAAATAAGATAGAAGAGATACTTACTCGGGCTTTCCAGTCCAGAAAAGTCATTGTCCTGTCTCCTTTCTTGGAAAGGCACACAAAGGCTGCTAAGCTGCTGGACGTGCGAAGGCACCGGGTAGGTGTTCTCACAGACATAGTTTTTGTTCATACAGGAAGCGTTTTCACACTTAATGTTCATCTCCATGGAGTTGTAGAAGTTATAGTTGTAGTGGTCGTAGGAAGGCACGTAGCTGTTGTCCCAGCAGTGGGTCTGCTGCGAAAACCCGCAGTTGTAGTCGTCGTAGCCGGCGACGAACTCGCTCTTGATCGCGTTCAGGCCCTGGAAGCCCAGGCCGGTCCCGGGGAACTCCGTCTCGCTGGCCATGTTGAGGTTAAGGATGTCCTTCACCGAGAACGGCGTCGTGAGGCAGCCCGTGGTGGTGTCGCAGCCGTCGAAAGCGTCGCCGGAGCCGCCCGGAAACGACTGCTCCAGCATCTTCAGCAGCGCATTACCTCCGGCCTTCAGCTGGTGCACGCACTCCGGGAGCGCAACAATTTGTGCATCGGATTTCGGGACTAATAGCGCAGGAAAACGCACCGTCGCTCAAATTCCGGCTAATCTGGAGCAGTGACCGGCCCGAAAGCGCCCGAGAGCGGCCTTAAAGCTCCCGCGATAAAGCGCAGTTTCGGCGGGCAGCTTTGCGAGCCGCTGTGGGCGCATAATCGGCCCTAACGCGCGATGTTTAAGGCCTTCGGTGCGTTTGACGCAGCGGAAAGCACGCCTTTCGACCAATAACGCTGCCGCCTGTGTTAATATTGGGATACGAGATTGATTGTAATGTAATGCGCCCACTGATTTATTTACTACGGTCATAACACTAAACGAGGCTTAATTAGCATTCTGTTTGAATAATTTTGGATCAATTAGCAGGTTTTCTTTGGAATCGGTGTATAGCAGCGATAAAGAACTTTAATGCAGAATATCAAAAACAAGTTGGTTAATATTAAAAAAATTAGTAAAATCAATTGGTACCAAAAAATTAATATAAAATGATTTAAGTATCAACAACCAAATCGAATACGTTTCAGTGGTTGTGAAATTTTAGCATCATCTTTGGAATACTTGGATCGTAAGGAAAGCGCTCTTGATATTAAGACTTCACGGAATTTCAGTAAAGTATCATACAACTAAGTGTTTCTAAAATTGTTCTTCTTTTAAACATTAAATTTACGACTTATTTTATTCCAAATTGTCTTTCCTATGTGGCCTTCCTGGGTTAGGTTTCTTTGTAGAATGTTATCTCTTTCTCGATATGTGTTTTCCTGTAATATCTCCTCATATCTATTTTTTTATTTGAGATTGTTTTCTTACGTCATCACTTCAATGTTTTCTTGTAATGTTCCTCGGTGTCTACATTTTTTCTGTTTCAAGTATTTGTTGAGTCTTTATTTTCTGAAAGCAAACGTTTAGACATCCCGATACTTTAAAGACTCTACTCGCCTGTCTTCATACTTTATCGTTTATCTTTTGCAATGGTTATTTCAATTCCCAAATAATTAATATTGTCTCGCTCAGTCATTTGTGATTTGACGTTCTTTTATATCATCATTTCAAGTATGGTTTCTCAATGCTTTTCCTGCCATTTTCTCAGTGGTTCTTGTCGTTTCAAGTATTTTTTAGATCTTCAATGTTTGTAGGTATAGGTCCCACCAATGTTTTATAAATTCATACTTTCGTTTCTGTTTTTAAATACTTATTTTTCCAAATACAGTCGTTAAAAATTCCGATACTTTCAAACTTTTATTTCCGTTGTAGAACTTCTTCATTTAGTATTTTTCCACTAGCTATTTCATCCCTAAAAAATTAAGTGTACAACACGGGCGTTTCTTACTAACTGTAAGACATTTCGTTTTTGACGTGGAACCTTTCAGGCCAAATAAAACAAATCTTTTTGAATTGTCTTTATTATTCGCGACTAATGACGCATGACCCCGTCTCTTACTGTTTAGCGGTATCCGTTGCCAATTCATGTGGAATTGAGTAATTCCACTAGCAGTTTTACGATTTACACGTGCCACGGGATAAGGTGCACTACCCATTCGTGTCGGTGGTAATCATAGATTATGTTCAATATTTTGTTGTAACATCACACAGCATCCTTCAATTTTTTAATACCCCACGACCTGCGTTATAGACTTCAACCTTCAGATGTCCTCACAAAAAGCAATTTCAAGGGGATAGGTCTATGTATTAAGATGAGTACCAGCCACATTCATCAGTTTGTATGAATAGAACATGAGATTGCTGTGTAGAATTCTCCTCGCGCTCTGGTCAGATAAATTAGCGACAACACTTTGTGGTGATGTGGCAACAGCCTACTTTGCTGCTGCGATATTCTCGGGTGTCCGAACACTACAAGGTCTACCGAGTGCTATTTTAATGCTAAATTAGCCTGTCCAAAATTATGTTTTTCTTGGTCAGAACTCTTTCGTGACGATCTACTCCAAAATAACCGTTGTGTTACAATCACAGAATCGCCATTTTTAAAATCAACGCACAAACACTACTCCACGCCATAATAGGCACTAAAATGACATTTTTTGTGCTGCTCAAGCGTCGTCTCCAAATACATTGCGCGGTCAATTCAAAAAGAAAAGAATATTCTGCCAGACCTTGTATTTGTCTTATTATTTTTATAATTTCTACAGTTTCTTCCATATTTCAATATTTCGTTGGTAATACCGTTTTCGCTAGAGGAATTTCTGTTTTTTAACTGTTTTTGTACCACTTACTTCTTGAACTATCTCTAATTTAGTTTGTTCCCCTTGATTTGTTAATACTATTTTTTATCGGTTCTCTGCACATAAATATCTAAAATATTTTGACCAGATTTTTTCTTAAATTGTAATGTTTTCTATATGTTTTTACCTTTTTTTTAATTTTGTATTATTCTCTAAATATGTTTTTGTTGATCGTAGAAGTCTTGTTGTAGGTTGTTGATGTACCAGGGAATTTCCTGTATGTTTATAATTTACGTGTTAAAGCTGTTTTTAATTCTTTTATACTTCTTATATGTTTGAAAAATAGGTGTAAGTCATAAATGTTATTTTAAGCTCTTTGGCTTATTATTTTAATTCTTCAGAAAACCAAAGTGTTTTGGTCTTGCTACTACTGGGATTAAGAATGTTTATTTTTAATTTTGTTTAAGCTTTGTCTATTTTATCTCCTTCATCTATTGCATTTTGTCCAATATGTCGTTTTAAGCGGCACCGGTATTTGCTCTGTATACTCAAAAATTCTAGAAGTTGCTTTTTTATCTTATTTCCCATGTACTAGCGAAGTCTACCTTCTATATTATTGGGCGCATCTTTCCCAATAAGATTTTGTGATCACTGTCTATTTCTGGCGAGATTAGAGGTTGGATATCCAAAATTATGTAATCGATAATGAATTTACTTTCTGTATTATAATTCTGTGTACTTGTACTAGATGTTATGATTAAAGTTTTGTTGATTCTTAGATTATTGTTTATGCGGAAGTATATTACTATTTCTTCATTGGTGTTTATTGATTTTTTTATTCTGTATTCCGCGTCTCCTTTGGATTCGAATACTTTTAGTGAATAAGCACTTATTATGTGTTATATATGGCTATCTACTCCTAAGTTTTTAATATTTGTTTCATATTTAAAAGGAATAATGATATCTACACCTTTTTTCCTCGTTCCATAACACTGCTGAAGATAAAAGTGTAAACTTCATACAGTACTGTATCTAAGCTATTATACGGCACAAGTTATTTATTTTTTGTTCTTTTTAGTTTCAAGAACTTATGTTCTATTTACTAATTTTTATAACTTGTTTCCTCCATATTTGTTTTTTCTGTTGCCTTGTCATGATCGACAACATACCATTAGTCTACTTCCGAAGCATATTATTTTTATAGATTTCCTGTGGTCTAGATTTGTCGTATTCTACGATGACAGAGTTACATACCTCAACGGTCTTAGATAGGAGCAGAAGCTCTGATCTTTACAACATTATAGTAATGCTGTACCTACCTCTGGGACAATTTTTCGGCTCTTATAAAATTGTTAATTTTTAATAAAATAACAAACATTACAAAATATGTAAAACAATAACTTTATGTAGAGACCACAACAATGCTAATCGCTCCCAAGTGTAGTGGTATTTATACATAATATTTTAAATATTACAATTACACCGCATTAAAATAGAAATAGAGAAACACAAAATAAGAAATAAAGAACTTTTAAATTTATTTTTACTGCAAACATTTTTTTTATAAAGTAGTAATTGTGAAAATCATGACAGCACATAATATCATGCCATCTAGGGAAATAATAGACATAAAAGTGCCGCTTGACTTATATATATTTTCTTCTCCCTATCGGCAACTTATATTTGTTTCTTTTAATTTAGTCTTTTTATATTTTTACAAATGCTTTCTTCCAAAAGCAGGCGGCTAATATATCTAAGTTTTGTAAAAATTGAGGAGAAAAATAAGGAGAACAAAGGCAAAACAAGCCAAACAAATTAAATTATCTAATAATAAAAACATTAAGATGACTGTACTTGAGGGGAAGTGAGTGGCTTTATAATTTTGAAATGTAAGTGAACGATAGCTACCGCTAGTGGTAACACGTTAAGCAATTTTAGGAAAGTTACTCTTCATCTATTTTTTTTCAAGGCTGTTTTATTAAAATTAACTTATGTAATTGAAAACAAGGTAAGATAATTATTATGGGAAATACATATATTTAATTATATTTTTACTTATCAATTTTTTATATAAGTTTCTAAAATTATTTAATTTTTTTTAATCTAAATATTTAGTTGGGCTTTATAAGTAGAACTGAATTCTAGTCATCCCACTCTCTTTGAGAAGGATATTTGATTGTGACGTGTTATCAGTAAAGTTAACAAACTAATTTGGTTTCGTTTAATTTTAGTGTCAATGTTTTGTCCAATCACTAATTTGATTGACAACTATTTGTAATTCTTCTGTAGTTTCTACACTAAATTTCTCCACTACCCCTCTATAAACAATAAGGACAGCACATAAAATCCCCTCACCGCCAGGTTCCTTCTGGAAAAAACAAAAGGAACAGCAAAATTTGACGTTGAATCCGAATCCGCGGTCAGAAATTTAATAAAACCAGTGCAAGTGGCCTAAAAATAGCTCCTTTCATTTTAAAATATCTATATACAGTTGAGAAAAACCTCCATAAATCCCTTATAATACATAACCACAGATCCCTTAGCTGCCAGTTCTCTCTGGAGAAAATAAAAGGGGCAGCCAAATTTGATGTAGAATACGACTTCAAGATCAAAAATTTAAGACAACAAGTGCAAGTAGGCTAAAAATAGGCCCTTTTATGTTTATATGCCGGTGGCTACATTTAAGTGGGGGAGAAGGTAGGGCTTGCACTTCTTACAAGACGCAAAGCGCCCCACCGCACACCGCTCGAAAGCTTTACCATCTCATGCATAGAAGTACACTTTAATATAATATATATATATATATATATATATATATATATATATATATATATATATATATATATATATATATATATTATATATTTTGGACTATTTTTAGTATTCTTTAGTTAATCTTCAACCTGTAAATTTCAATTCGTTTATTGTCTGTGCTAATAAGAACTATGTCATCTGCGAAGTGTAGGTGACTTAAATAGGTACCGTCAATGTTTCTGCCTTTTGTTGCCCGTGAAAGCTTCTTAAATGCATCTTTCATTACTAAAGTAAACAGTTTCGGTGAGATTGTACCTCTTTGGAATATCGCAAATCGATTCTTGCTCCATCCATTGCTATTCGTGATATCTGTATTATTATAATGTATATTTGTTTCAGTTCTGAATAAGCTTCTTTTTATTTAACTTTGAAGAATGTGGCAGAGATGTATAATTTCAGTTTATATTTTAACCTTTTGTACTACATTTTGTTAAAAACTTTTGCTACCTCTAAAAATGTTGTAGAATAAACTTGTTTCTCTTCTAGAGACCTTTATATTATGTTTGTTATTAAAATGGCACCAAATTTATTCGCTTAAATTTATTGATTTTGTGCTTTTGAGTAAAGTCTTTTCAAATAGTTTGACCTTACATGTAGGAGTTATACAGGTTTAGGTATCATAATCACTTCTGCAACTTTTCACATACTTACTACACATTTCCATCTAAAACCAGCATATGTTAAGGCGATTAATTTAACTATAACTTCCTTTGGAAGCAGTTTTAATTATAAGGATTTCTTTAGATTGGCGTTGTATTTAATCTCGGTGAGAAACATTATTTGAGGGGGAATAAAGCAAATAATTTCTTCCCCCGGCATTCATTTTTCCGCAATTGGTTCACGTCTTCATCTTGCATTTGGTTGGAATGCCTTTTCTAAATGGTCTGCAAGTTTTTTGGATTTTTGTTTTTTTTGCCATCTTCAATTTTCTTATCTTATTGAGGCTATATAAATTATTATTATTTTTAATACTCTAGTAGTTTTTTTAAAGAGAATAATTGGCGTTACTGTAATTGTGTTCGTGCACATGCGCGTGTGTATTGCTAATAAAACTAACAAAGGGGGTTGCTGAGATTTCTGCAAGTTTAAATCTGTAGCATTTTACTATTTTTATAAATATTTGTATTCCAAGAAAAATAACTTAAAGTACAACTACATATTTGTCTGAATAGTAATTAAAATTACTTCTACGTCTGCAACAATAATTTTTATAGATGTGGGTTTTTTAACAATATTGTCGATAATTTCAGAGTTGTGCGTAACGGAAATCTAAAACTTTTAATATTCCGCTTCATTGGTTATAGTCGCGTTAAAAAGAATCAGAGCTTTTTGGTATATTTTAACAACTTTTGGTACCCACATCCCTTATTTTTCTCATTTATTTAAATCTAGCCTTTTTTCGTAAAAATCTGTATCTATTGTAGCTGATTCATTAAATTCTTTGTCGCTTTTCCGTTTTTCAATAATAAATATTCTATTCTAAACCCACATTTAATGATTTTTTGAAAAAAATTTGGTTCACTGGTAGCAATCGGTAATTTGTTCTGAAAATGCAATGCAAACAATTTCAATTATAATTGCCAAAGTAAAAATGATACAAGATGCAAGAACTATTGTGTATAGCCTCGGTCCCCTTCAAATTAAGCACTTTGGGGCGACTAGGCGTTTGTTTTTAAATCAGAGCCATACATTTTATGATTCTTGAAAAAACTCTGGTTCACCGCCAACAACTAGATACAAGTCATTAGAAGCTGAAGCTCTAGTAACAGCAGCCGTGGGAAAAATTTTGCCGCAATACGTTTTAGTTGAATATTTCCCGTAAAACTTATTTGTTGCAGCCTGTACAAGTTTAATATTTCTTGGGTAGTAATCCAGCACCCAGAAAACTTTCAACAGTCATGTCTGAATCATTTTTACTACGTCTTTATTTACGCCCCACTCAATGAATCGTTTTTAAAACCCTTTAGAATCATTGGAATAATCTATTTATTGAATATTTCAGTTCCACGCAAAATTTGATACAGGTTTACTACTTTTTATTTATCTCAGTTATCACCCTATATATGCGCTCATGTACTATACGCTTGCACATTATAGTCCACTTTCATCGGTTGAAATATACCATGTATGTTACTATAAATATTTTATTATCCTCCTGATAAATGAGCAAGGTTATTTTAGGTTTTTGGGGACCACTTATTTGCATTTCCTTTTTTTTTAAATGTTTGATATTATCTACAAGGTAATAATATAATTGATTATACGTATCAAACAGTCTTTTTAGCTCATTTTTGAAAATTAACTTAAAGGCAAGATTGCATTCTTTCTTATCTCTCCCATTGCTATTATTTCTTTCTCCTGGGAGTTAAAATTAAAAATTTAGTAGCTGTAGACTACTTTAGTCTCAAGGAAATAGGCCTTTATCATAAATAAATAAAATTTGATAAAGCCGTTATAACTAACGAAATACACATTTCTACTTCTAAAAAAATTTACGTTAATTTTAATAGCATTGCGCTTATATAGACGTATATTTTTAACTAAGCTAATACTATATAAAATATACCAGTGAATCTAGATCAATGTTAATATACAGAATAAAGCTACTGACAAAATACTCTTAAGTTATACCCAGAAGAGCGAAGTCTTGCAATATCCACGCACTCCAAGTTTGTAAAATAGAATCTTCACTGAAGATTATGTTTTAAGATTTTTTTTATTGCGTTTTTATAGTAAGTTAATATTTCATTATTGGATTTTCTCCCATAACTTATTTTTAAGATTTATCTTGGGTTTCTCTACTTTCATAAAATTATGACTTTTACAATTTTTTTCTTTATTTACTTTATTATTATGATTTTCTAGTTTAGATTAATTTGTTTTATATTTATTTAAATATGTTGTTATTATGATTATAAGTCATTTTATTCCTACGTTTAAGACCTCTGTGTGTTTATATAATTGTATTTATAATTTTGCTATTGTCTATATAAATTTGAATAAGAAATCTTACCAAGTATGAACCAAAAAGGCAACAAAAAAGTATAGTAAATACAGAAATGGAGAACGTAGGTGTTAGAAAAAAATTAAAATTTAATATTAATATCATAACTGGGTATCAAAAAGATAGACGACTTTACACTTTTCTGTATTAGCGTTAATAATTAAAAAGGAATACAAAAGGGCATTTCTAACTTCGAAATAGGAAAACGACGAACTAACTTTAGTTAAAGAAAAATTCTGTGGTAGTATTCAAGCTCCACTAGACGTCGGAAACAATAGGAAAATAATTATAATGGGCAATTAATGCAAGACTAGGAAGTAAAATAAAAAAGAAAGCGAATAGACTTCTGTAGGCAAAGCAATCTAAAAATTACAAAAGGATTTTTAAAGATAAAAACATTCACAGACACTCTTGGACCAAATGTACAATAAATCTTAAATCAATTATCGACTGCATTGTAATACAGGAAACATCGTCGACAAAACTAAGGGTTATTTGAGTATGTAGAGGGGCTCAAACCACCACTTATTTAAAACGAAAATGTATTTTCCATATATACATAAAAAGCACAACATCGAAAAGAACATGGAAAATGTTGAAATTAGGAAGTACAATTTAGAAAAGTTAAAAGGGGACAGTATCAAATACGTATATTAACAAAGACTAAACAAAAAAATGAGGAGCTCTACATGAACAATTAAAAAAGCAGTTCAAGAAGAATAGGCAACAAAAGAATTAGCAGACATAAGTAGTAGACTAACAAAACAGAACAAAAATGTAAGGAAGAAGAAGGAATCATACCTAAAACGGAAAAAACAAGTAAAAAGTAAATCGACGTAGATTTATAAGAAAAAGAGCGAAAGTGAAAAAACAGTGTAAGAAAAATTGTAATGTATATAGAATACAATAGAGGTAAAGGAACATGGAGATTAGTTAATGTAAAATTAGAAATGTGATAGCAGAATTAGTTAAGAGTGGACCAGAAAAATTAAAGCAAATGATAACGCATAATGGAAAAATACTTTACTCTAATATAAAAAAAGGGACAGAAAAAACTGCGACAACTACTATACTATACTATAATTGAAAAAGTGATAAGAAAATTCATAAAACAAGACCATGATTACCAGAAAAAAGAAAAACCAAGCGAATTTTCATTAGTCGCTTCTGCTTAAATAACTTATTTTCTTTGAAATAAATAATGGAAAAGAAAATTAGCACCAAAATAAGTCTTTGTTTACTATTCATTGACTTAACTAAAGTCTGATAACTTTCCAGTAGAAAATCTATAGGATATTACAGACTTTATAGTAAATAATGGACAAATAATAAACAGGGATGTCGTTTGTTTCCTACATTACACGTGAGATATGTCTTAACCCTCCGAGGTTATTTTTTCGATCAAATAGGTCACTCTGGGTCAAATTGACCCGAGGCAAACTTTGATCGTTTATCAATTGATCATTTACTGATTAAAAATTGTGAAAATATTCTGAAATATATTTTTATTATTAAATAATGAAATCATATAGAGAAACCGATAATTTAGTCATTTCTAGTATGCTAAAAAAATTTGCCAAAAACATTTTTGTTTTGTTTTAACAGATTCTACAAAAAATTTGTCTCTGTCCCAATTTTTGAAATTTTTTATTGAAAATTTAGGATTCTATTCTTGAATATATGCTGAATGAAGGAAAAATATTTGTTTTATGGTACAATTAAAAAAGTATAATTATTTCGCTAGGTGATGTAGGTTTTCAAGTTAGGAAAAATAACAAATTTCGCAAAAATCCCAAAAAAATTTGTTCCTTGCTTAAATCGAAAAAAAAAAGTAAAAATTATTGAAGTACAAGTTTGTTCATTCATCTCCAGCACAATCGGTACACATATAGGCGCGATGATTGTCACACAAAGGACGCAAGCAGCTGGGACACTGCATTTTTGTTTTTTTTTTGTCTTTTTGGCTAGGGCAGATTGCGCATCCGAGTCTTTTGTCGAATTGCGGCCTATTTTCTTCTGGTGCTACTGCATTTTCATTGAGAATAAATTGAATATTCCGCCTAATTTGTCCTCGTAGACATACGTTTTTCAACTTTTCTCGCAAAAACGGAGTAATCAAGTGCAATGAAAGTTGCTTTAGAGCAGAAGATGCAGATAACTTTTTTTCTCGATGTTCGGCATACTTGCGAGTATATAAAATTCTTGCATTAACTTGAGCTTGATCAAGTATACCGAAAAAAACCCGCATCGACCGACGATTTGTTGCCCTAGCAGTCGTGTAAGCATGGCACAGCTTGTCAAATACATCTGTGCCTCCTTTTGTTTTATTGTAAAATAAAACCATCTCTGGCTTACCATTCGCACCGACATTTGTATTAGTAATTTTTGTACTGACAAGCAGTACAATTTTATGTTTTTTTTTGGAGTATAACTTGCCAAAGTGATGTCTCCATTGTGACAAAACTTCGAGTCGGGTACTGTCTTACTAGCTAATTTCATTTCATTGGGTATGTCTGGTTTATTTTTACAAATTGTCCCAGTTACTTTCAATACATACGGCACTAGTAACATCATTTTTAGCAAGGGAATGGTCGTGAACCAATTATCGCACGTAACAAAACGATTTGTGCCGTGTATGGTGTTGTCACCTTCCCAGATATGGAATACCGCGAATCTAAAATTTGTTTTATTTTTCGTTATAATTTTTACGTATGAAATATACATGAAAATAATAGCTTACCAAATAAAAAGTTTCGGCGTCATTCAAAGAAATGATTTTCAAGCCATATCTGTCTGGTTTTGATTTTATGTATACACGAAACTTGCAGCGCCCACGGAAAGATAATAATTGTTCACGACGGTACAATTATTGCTTGGATTGTAATAGTGCTCGCAATTTCTAGTAAATTTTTCCCATAATTCTCTTATCGGCGCAAGTCTATCATCTCACGTTTCATCAAAACGTAAACAAGAAGATAAAAACATAAATCGTATTCTAGACATAACACAGCGATACATGTTATACCCATTGGTATTATCCCACAGTTCATGTGTGTCCACGTGATTAGATTTCCACAAGCCTGAGTAATACAACAGCCCAAAAAAAGCGTTAATTTCCAACAAATCAGTGGTGTGATGATACGTTTGCATTAGTTTTTCTTCTGCCATCATATGTGCGCAAACATCTTCAATTTGCTTATTCGTACATTCTACAATTTTATTTACCATCTCTGCATCAAAAAGAAGATTCCATAATTCAGTTACTTCTTGGAAATTTTCTGCACCATTTCTTGGCCCTGAATTTGATTCACATTCATTTGTTCGATCTAGAAAATACAGAGTAAAGTATCGTATTATTATAACGTCATCAATGTGGTGCTGTATTAGAAAGAAAAAGAAAGAACGAGAGAATAAGAAAGTAAAAAGTAAACAGCAGCTACGACGACATAAAGCCAAGTAAGCAACAGCTGCGACAAAATTATGGGGAGGTCAGATCTGTAGGTATATTCAGTTATAAGCAGTCCGATCGCTCCGACTCAATGTAAATTGTATATATATATCGACCGCTCCAACCGCCCGAAACTGTTCCAAAGTAGAGGAAGGCAAGAAAAGAAAAAGAAAGAAATATGTTCTCACCAGATGTTCTCAAGCGTGCACTCATACTCCAATTCGTATTATTTTTACTACGAAGTGTGGTAGCCGGTCTCCCTCGAGTTTGGTTATGCTGTTCCAACATCCGTTGGTTCAGAGACGTATCTTCTGCATCCTCAACTGTAATCCGAACGAAGAATTTGTATCCGAATGCTCAGATACGTGATCTTCATCCGATGAATCCAAATTTCTCTTGCTCTTCATGCATGAGGACGCGTTGAACACGTGTTCTTAAATTATACGCCGTTTCTTAAGTTTAAGCACCCCAAAACAATAAGGGACCTCAAAACAATAAAAATACGCGAACTATTAAGCCGAAAAGTTTTTTTGTTTCAATTTTTTTTTATTAGAATCGACGCGGAGGTCACCATATGGGTCAAAATGACCCGGCACTGATTTCTATCGATGCTCAACTGCTACTGAACGTCGTGTAGTATACGGAAAACTTATGTTATAATTGAGACCCTAATTCACCGCCAGAGAGCCTAGGAAGCGCCAATTTTTGAAATGTCTTTATGGTATAGACGAGCAAGTTTAGGCTCGGGTCAAATTGACCCAGTTTGATCTCGGAGGATTAAGGAACTAAAAAAGAAAATGTGCAAGCATGGGCATATCGTTAAATAATCAAACTTCTTACACTTTTTAATTCGCACAAAATGAAGATTTAGAATATGTGACACGGAAAATAAAAGATAAGTCCAAAAAGTAAGCCTAAATATAAACTAAATTAAAAAAACAATATTAGTGTATATAAGCAACAGCTGTGGATTAGAAAATGGTGGAATAATAACATGTGAGAACTATAAATACTTGCGTAAAAATAGAAACGTGTGATCCAAAAAGGAGGTTAGAGACAGAAGAGTGCAAGAAAGGAAAGCAGTAAAAAGGCTAAACGGGATATGCTGGCATAAAGATATGTTTAGGAAGAAAATATAATATTTACAATACAATAATAAAACAAAAATGTTGAAAAGGATTAAGGCAGAAAAATAAAGACTAGCAGTGATGTAAACGGATGCACTACGACAATTTTGTAAAATATCAAGATTAGGAAGTGTAAGGAACGAAATAATCAGCAACTCATTGGAGAAAAAGTAGAAAATCGGCAACTTACCTGTTACGGGTACGTTATAAGAATAGGGCAAGAGAGGTTACCAAAAGCAATATGTAAATAGACACCCCTAAATAAATTAAAGCCTAAAATAACTTGGAACACCAACGTCAATAAGGAAATGAGTTCTAGAAATCTATAAGAAGAGTAATCTTAAATTCAAGCAAGATGGAAGAGGAGTCTGGAAATCAGAAAACGTGTACAGCTTTTATAGTATTTAATTCAAATATAAAATATTACAATTAATCACGATTATCAAAATAGAAGAGAGTAAACACAGTCAAAACAGAAAACTATTTTAATTTCAAAATAAATGTTGACAAGATCCTTATAAACGACGGAGATGAGGAATCGTTCAAATACATTGATTATTTTTGCTATAACATAGTGAAAATAAAAATTTCTCATTTAAAAAAAATAAAAGTTTATGTCCCAATTTAAACATAAAAGAAATTTTAAATGACTAGGTCGTTGCATTTTATCGGGAAAGTGCCTGAAGTATGTGAAAGCTATTTTTCTCTATTTTGCAAATAGGCGAGATATGATATAAAACAAAATCGGATTTTTGTCAACTCCAAAGCAAAGAGAATGACAGTCTATTTTAGCCTCCACCCTTGCCTTTTTTTAAAGGAGAATGGTAGTTTATTCTTTTATATCTCTTGAGTTGCTCACTCTGTACAGTGACAGATTATAGTTGCATTTACATTATTAAATTACTTAAGCAGTTGCTTAGCTTATTTTTTTGATTTACAAAAAATGTTACAGAATTCCTGAATATATTTTCAGAGATAAATTTTTCAATAATAATTAGGTTTGTTAGCTGTTACAGAAATAAGTATTTTTTAATATCGCATGCTTAAAGCGGCAGTATTGTTCCAATTTCTTCAATTTTATGCAACGTGCATTCCAGAGGCGCGAAGCCCGTTTGATTTACGGCTGAAAATTTTCTGGCGGCCGCTTTCTCACGGGACAAAAATTTCGAATCCGTAGCGCGTTCATCATCGGGGTTCGCTCATAGATGCAGTGAAATGTTTAAATTAACAAACAAGCAAACAAACGAGAATTGAACGTAAGAAATCCTTCGGCACCTCCGCCAAGGGCTTGGGAAGAATTTTTATTAAGCTCGACCTACCGTGTGCGCCGCAAGTGCCATCGCTTAGTCACCTTAGGGCCGCGTTTGAAGGGAATAATTGAACAAATTCGGAAATGGGAGGAAGCGGCTGCATAAAGGCCTGGAAGCCTGGCCCAGCGCAATGTTCTAATCGCCCGGGGCGTTTAACCTAAAACGGAAAATAAGACATTCTTTGTGCTCATATGCAGCTCGGAATAATGCCTGTCGGACTGAAACCATGTTAAGGTGGCGCCAACGCTCCGTTCCCAGCGTGTGAGGCGCTGCACTTTACATAAACCAGATGACCACCACCGTCCCGACACGGTGGTACCCCGAAAGAAAGCACTGTATGCGTAATAAGGTGACATTAAACGACTACGACTATATAAAACTTTGACATTAAGATTACCGACTCAATCAAAAGAGCCGAAGCGGAGACTGCTACCAGATAAGCGACGAATGCAGTGTAAATACACTTAATTTATTGCTAATAACAGTCACAAAAGTAGATTAATTAGTTAAAATTAATTTAAACAAGTTTTCAGTGGGTCCAGATATATTTTTATTAATCGAAATTGGAAAAATAAACTAAAATGAAAGTTTTTAAATTATTATATCACACGTTTTTGGTTACACAGTAAGCATAATGTTTTAAAAATCGTGTAATATCCAAATTGTTTATTTTTAAATCCAAATAAATAACAAAATTTGTTCAAACACAACATTCGAGAAATTTTGTTCTAATGGATGGCTTGAGCGAATAATTTTTTCGGATGTTCTACTTCTATGGTCATTTATATTTGCCTTTTAATGTTTTACTTGAAATAGTAGTTCCATTTGATATGGTGCATTAAGATATTCACGTATCATTTGCTCTTGTTCTAGTTCATCTATACTGTTTGGTTGGAAGACTGCCGTTAGGTGGTTTGCAAATGCTGTAGCTTTCTCTTTGTTAGTCCGAGCCCATTTATTATTATCATGTTTGATTGGTAGAACATGAACCTGGGACCTCTTAAGTTTCCTTGTGGCTTTCCACAGAGAATAGTCTGATGCTTCTAGTGGTGATAACTCGCTAAGATAGTCTTGAATGGATTGATTTTTAATTTGTTGGAGTAGCTGTTTCAATTCTTTTGCTGCTTTATTAAATTTCCTTTTGTCATCTTCGTTTCTTGTGATCTGCCATTTTTTTCTAAGTTTTCTTTTCTCAGAAATTTTTTCTTTAACTATTATAGGACATTTTTCCTTAATGGTATCACAGTTATAGTCGGGTGTTGTTGTCCATGCTGCATTCTGAATCGCTTAAGTTAGGACTGCTACTGTGATATCCACTTCTTCTGGGGTCCTTAACGTTATGTTTAAGTTAATTAGCTGGTCTAGAGTTGTTCTATACGTATCCCAATTTGTTTTCTTGCTGTATAGTGTGAGCTGTTTTTGTCTTTCTAAGATCTGTGAGTACAATGTTATTATAACGGGTGAATGGTCGGATGATAAATCAAAACAGGTTTCTGCTTTGATTTGTTTTTCATTTATTCCTTTTATAATTCCAAAATCTAGTAAATCAGGTATTTTTCTCCTATCGATAGGCCAGTATGTGGGTTCCCTTGTCGATACTGGTGTTAGGTTGTTTGCTCTTAAGGCAGCGTATAATTGTCTGCCTTTTGGTGTTGTTGTTCGTGCACCCCACATTTCGTGTTTGGCGTTCCAGTCTCCTCCAGTGATAAATTTATTCCCTAAAGTGTTGAAAAAGTGTTCGTAGTCTTCCTTTTTATTATTGAACTTTGCCGGCCAGTATACAGCTGATATATTGATTTGTCCCATATGATCGTTTATTGCCAGTGTTGTTGCTTGTAAATGCTCTGTGCTATAACTTGGTGTTTGATGCCATCCCTTATAATGATTGCTATTCCCCCATAAGCATCACCGTCTGGATGTCCAGTGCTATATATTCTATATCTTGGGATTTGTAAGTGACTTTTTTGGGTGAAGCCTTACAACTTAAAAACTACAAATTATCCAAATTAAAGTTAAAAATTTAAGAAATGTTCTTAAAATAATAAATTCAAATTTTCTTCTCAAAGTTTCTTATCAAAACATAAATACTCTAATTTTATTATAAAAATCTTATATGTGAGTAATCATTCACATGCTTTTAAACAATCAGATAATTAGTAATTGCAAATTACAATTTAAAGCTGTGGTTTTTGATACTCCGCCTCTCAATTCCAAAGAAAAACTTTTTTACTTTTCTTTGTTTTTACCAAAACCATAAGATATATGCTATAAACTAATACACATTATTTAGGATACTTCACCCTTACTTTTTATTATAATTATCTCCAAAACAATAATAAACATAGCTGACAACAAAGGATCATCTTCGCATAGTACTTTTTGCGAATATGTCTCTTCAAAGAACATCTTTTGTATGCTCATTTTATTATTTGTCTATAAAAACTGTATGGGTTTGTATTATATTTCTTCTCGTTTTTCTATTGACTGTTATCTATCACTGGAACTTAAAACTGCCTAGTATTCACGCTACTGTCCTATTATGCTTTCAAAATCTCATTTACTAAAATAAATAATATTTTACATGCAGTATTTAATAATGATTTGTATAGTTGTGCTAAATAGGCAACTTAAAAATAGAAGGAAATTACAATAAAGAACGAGAAAAAAATAGACAAGGAGAGTTAGTGAGTAAGGTAGCACAGAGAAATACAGAGTAATTTGAAGAAGTTATAGAAGATGGAAACTTAAAATCTGAATGCATAAATATTTAACAAGTAGATGAAACCTACAAGAACATAGCAACCTTACTGGAAAATGCACAAAGACTCGGTAGACACTTAAAAAATAATAAAAAGCTAGTAGCTTTATCATCAAATTAGAAACGGAGAAGTCACATTAAAAAGAGGATTCACAAACTGATAGCTATCATTTAGCAACTTATAACAGCTCCGAATTTTTTTCTCAGGACTGGAAACATATAGAAACATGTGGTTTGATTCAAAATACGCGCCCTCTCTATATGAATGCGTGGCAGAGGTGGCAGCACTGCCATAAAACTTATGCATACTCTAATCAGAATTACGAGTTTAATTTAGTTGTTTCGACTAAAGTGATAATCAAATAGATGCGAAGGCTTTCACGACCGGTGTTATGGTGCATCGTGTGGTTGGTTCTCGGATTATAAGGCCTTGGTCGGAGTTCAGAAACTCTCGACGTTTCGTCCACAACTGCGGCGGACATCTTCAAAAGAAAATCTAAAAATTAAGTGACTGTCCCGTGCATTTTCGCTTTTATACTCTGCAAGTATGATAGGGGTGGTGTTGGGGCTGTTGTTGACGTCAATCATGCCCTACACGTAGCAGTCAAGGGGCAGTCAAGGCTGAACGGTAGATACAAGTCAAGGGACTAGTTGTAAAGCAAATGGTTGTATATCCATACCCAGGCCTCTCTTGTCTTTGTAGGCTGGAACGACCCAGCGACCACTTCCTCTACCCAGAGCTTCACAATTATCTTCAGCATGTTGATATGCCTGTAGATAGTCACCTTCAGACTTTCCTTAAATAATTGGGGTCTCATGACATTCTCTTTGTTGCTCACAAGAAGAAGTGGAAAACTTTGTATGCGTGACGGTAGGTAATTCAAAGATATCTTGGCAGATCCAACGACCTTTTGGCGATTCATCTTTCTGCCCTGGATAAAATTTTATTTGTTCGAAAAGAATCTCAAGAAACCAACGCTGTTATTGTTTAATGTCGTTTAAAAGCTTAGGGCTTGAACTTCCTGTCCAGCTTCTTTTTCAGCCAACAGATGGCGGTTCTTAAGGACTAAAGTAGTAAAGGTCCCTGGTGCACTGTTAAGACTACCAGATCAGTCATGCTTTGTCCAAGATTTTGTTCGATCTTCTCTTCTCTTGTGATTAGATCACTCTGTGAGTTACTCTGTCATCAGTTACCTGCTGGTGGTACTTTTGGTTATGTTGTGAGCTTCGGCGATTTTTCGCAGCGAAGGGTTTCAAATGAAGCAGCTTTGCGATCGTGTTCTCGTCTTATTTTGTCTGAAATCATAGGTTGTTGATTATGTGAAGCTAACTTGTTGTGTTATTCAATAGGAATTGCACATGCACATAGGATGACCTTTATGTTTTCCTATAATACAACCCTTACGACATTGTATATTGATGAAGCGGGCAATTCTTTACAAAAAAAATTTTTTAATTATTATGTTTATCGGGAAATCTGAAATAATTTCTTTAGAATTATAATATAAACAACATCTGATATTTTTTTTTTGTTAATTTAGCAATCATTATAATCAGCTAGATAAGAAATATCTCAATAAGATTTCTGAAACCCTTTGGCATTCTTTACAAGATTTTTGTTTTTTTTTAGATTCATTATGTTTATCGGGAAATCTGAAATGATTTTTTTAAAATTATAATATAAACAACGTCTGACATTTTTGTTTTTTATTGTTAATTTGTTAGCTTCACACCTTATAGTATAATTTCACATGATGATAAACTGTCCCATTATTCTTTAATAGAAATTAGGATTGCCATACAGCATTATAATGAGCTCGATAAGAAATATTTAAAAAATAACATATTTTTTATACACAATTGTTTGTTCCACAAGTGCTACAAAAAATTTTTTACAATTTAAAATACAAATGCGGGTTGTAATGTAAATATATGGTTTAAAACATTCCTACGTTAAATTTTCTACACTATTGCTCTCACTATATATTTATCTGTAAAGTGTCTACCGTACACGTTTGTAATTTGTATTCGTAATTTTTACATTAAGAAATTAAATCAGAGATTTTACTTGACTCTTAACAGTATCTCTCACTTTCTTGTTTATACTAAACGCATATATAAACGATAAAAATGTTACTAACACTAAAATTCATGTGGAATGCATATTATAAGAATGCAACTACGATACACTCACTTTGGATTGTTCAAATTTTTATTGCTAGCAGATTACTTTTGCTAAGACTAATTGTCTTTTTAATAACGTAATGTTTATCTATTGACGGTTACACATTTTGCTTTTAAAAATATTTAAAATCCAATATAACTCTGAAACACTTAAACTTAGGCACCAAAAAAAGGAGCACCAGATTATATTCCATTTTTATTGACGCAATAATTGCAAAAACAAATCAGCAAAAGAATTATAAAAGAACCTGCGATACACATCATTTGGTTCGACATAAAGTCGAACAGACGTCTGATGTTTTGCAGTCCTACACTTGTTCGGCGGTATGTTTAAAATCTAGGATATTGTAACATGGGATGCAACTAGCGTTTCAACTGATCTTACAGATATTCTATCATAAACGTGTCCGAGGAGAACAAGATCTGGAACAGTTTGGATGACGCAAGCAATCCTGGGAAATTCAGCCGGACATTATACTCCTGGAATATTATATCAAAGATACTGACTAGAAAGGAAACAAGAAAGGCCCATATGACGTCATTCACACACTTCTGCGTCGTTAATGTGATAAGTAATACTACTGGAGTAGATCGGCTATCGTAGATCATGGTTATTAAGAATGTAGTGTTTTCAATAAGGAAAACGTGTCTTTCGATAGTAATACTGAAATTGTGCCACTAACCAGGGAGTTCTACATCCAAACACGACAATTATTTGTTTCTAAAAAGAAGTAGCATTGGTGTGGTGTTTCAGTTGGCACTATTACAAACGGAGCTGCAATTGTCCTGGTGTTAAGAGTAGCACAGCACATTTATTTGTATAAAGAATCTGAAAATGATTTATAGACATATAGGAGCTACATGTGCTTGTATAGTAGACAAATTTGTCGTTGGATTTGTACTTGTTTGGTGCATGATATTTCAATCCTCTGTACTAGTGGTTTGCCTGGCTCGCCCAGAACCAGTTCGCCGTATATGAGTGCAGTCACGTTGTCACTGTGTCCAATATAGTTGACGATATGATTATAAAGACAAAAGCCTTTCTTGAAATCTATAAATTGCATAAATCAACTCATTAGTACTTACTCGGTATTATTCTTACTCTGTATTCGTGTTTCGGTCGGCTGGTGCGTTTTATATTTATGAGATGTCGATTATAAGCCAGTTTGTGAGGTTACCAGTTGATCGCAACAAACTTAGATATTTTGATATTGTGACATGTTTTCTTATGGATAAGAATATATTCTAAATTATTTTCCCATATATCAGATTCTTTATGATTCAAAGATCTGCCCATTCATATGCAAGGGACAATAATAAATCTAAAAACTCATTAGTAGCTCTTATTGCTATCTGGGGTGCGCAATGTCGGAAGTTCTACGACTATGATAATGAACTGAACCCACATTTAAGTTAGAATAATAATTGTTTAAGTAGTTTGATGATTTTTAAACTATATCCATATATTTTTCATTTACTGTTTTAGGAAATTTTATTAGTTTTACTATAGTTGCATTTTTATCTAGCTCTTAATGCATATTTTGTAAAACTGAAACCTCTAGACAATAGAAAAATATTTATGATATAAAATATCTAAATAATTATATATCAGATTGGAAAAGTGGATACATAACCCCAATATTCAAGAAAGGCAACCCTATGGACTGCAAAAACTATAGAAGCATCATGCTACTCAATACGGCATATAAAATACTAACGACAATTATACGAAACAGATTAAATAAATATACAGACTCGAACAATGCCAACAAGGTTTCAGAAAAAAAATCGACAATAGATGCAGTGCATATACTAACACAAATCATTGAAAAAGCATATGAGCATAACAAAGATCTGCATATATTGTTCATTGACTTCAGACAAGCCTTCGGTTCCATAAACAGGCCCCAACTTGTTAAGGAAATGCTAAAAATGGAAATACCAGCAAAACTGATCATATTAACTGAAATGACCATGAAACACTCAACAGCAGCTATTATAACAAGAGATGGGAAAACAGAAAATATCAATATAGAAACCGGTGTAAGACAAGGGGACAGCTTATCCACAACGCTATTCAACATTGCACTAGAAGGAGTTATAAGAGACATAGTTCAGTACAGGTAATTGGGTATGCCGACGATCTAGCATTAATTTGTAGAGACAGAAAAAGCTTAGAAGCAGCAGTGCTGAAGCTATCGAGAGAAGCAGAAAAAATAGGACTGTACATTAATCAAGAAAAAACTAAAAACCTGATAAGCTCCAGACAAAGATCCGTAAATATAACAGAAATTAAGATAAACAACTATACATTCCAACGAGTGGATACTTTCAAATATCTAGGGCAATGGTAGATGGAAGAAATGAAAGAACACTAGTAATAAATGAAAGAATAAAAGCAGGGAATAAGTTATACTGGAAATATCTAAAATTACTACGGGACAAAGTCCGAAGTATAACAACTAAGATAATATACAAAGTAGCAATTAGACCTGTTATAACTTAAGCTTCGGAGACAATGTGCCTCTCTAACAAAGATGAAGAAAAGCTCAGAATACTAGAAAGAAAAATACTCAGGAAAATACTAGGACCCCTGAAAACACAGGATGGAGAATAGAGACCTTTGATGAATCACGAAATAAAACACAAAATGGGAGAAGAAGACATCGTCAGATTCATAAAGTCACAAAGATTAAGATGGTTTGGGCACGTACAGAGAAAGGATGCAAAAACACTGATAAATGAAATGCTAAGATGGAAGCCAGAAGGAACAAGACCAAGAGGACGACCCAAAACCAGATGGGAAGACCAAGTAATAGAAGACATACAGAAAATAAAAACAGAACAATGGAAGAACAAAATAATGGAGAGAAGGGAATGTAGAAAAATTGCTGATGTAGCCAAAACACACAAAGACCTCTAAGGGAAAGAATCAGCAGCGAAATACGGAGTGATTCATCATGTAAAATGAATCTGAAGAGCTCAAGATTATGAGTGGCTCATACGCCACCTTCTGGCGTGAAGAGCGCTGTATATATATATATATATATATATATATATATATATATATATATATATATATATATATATATATATATATATATACAAAGATATATTGTACACAAAACTTTTAACTATAAAGGATTTGATATCTACGTAAATCTACAAAACATTAGATGGAAAACTAGCCACGTCACATTACGTCTTGTTTCAACCTAAACATACATGACAATAACTAATTTTCACTAATAAGCTTAAACCACTCACAAGCTCAATCTTCACTTTTAACTTCAAACATAGCAGAACCATTTGATGTCTTCTTAAGTGAATTCAAAACAATGTTTAAATAACTGATTAATCATAACAGGACAATATTAAATATTCTCAGTACAGAATTAAGTAAATTATCACAGTAATGGAGCATCTCTTACAAATAGTTTTATGTAACACCAATGGCATATTGAAACATATGTTACAGCTAGAAAATTCTTGCTTCCTATAAATAATAGATATTGCTCTAATTTCAGAATATTTAAAATATCACATTATAAGGTCTACCACATAACTCATTTAGGTGATAGAGCAGAAATAATCTGCAATATAATACCCTATTACGAGCTAATTCACCAACAGATGAATGAAATACAATCAGCTAATATCAAGGTCATGGCTCTTGACAATCCTATCTATCTATTTTCCACCTAGACCTAGACATACCGTATCCAAAGAAGAATATGTTGAGTTTCTTGCATTACTGGGGTCTAGATTTTTTAAAGGAAAAGATTGAAATACTAAATATGGCATTTAGGGAGCAAGATTTGTGACACTTAAAGAATGAAACTTATTGCAGGTTATAGACAAATTTAATTGCATTTATCTATCGACCAACTTAATGACCGACGAACCTTAATAAATTATTTAACTTATTATATTTTTTCCATACAAAGGTAATACTATTGGCTATCTATACATTCAATCCTATTATGAAGTATTCTCAGATTATACTCCAGTAATTAAGTGCAACAAGAACTGCCTATATTATAAATAAAGATCATATACCAACACTAATCGTTCTTGCAACGAAATGAGTATGTCGAAAAGACAAATTTAAAACTTATAATTAAAGAGATTGATGAATTGGATCACCTAAGCATACTAATTCAAGAGTTTGTGTGGTACTCAACTCCTAGACAACCACAAAAAGCTAGGGGATATTATAATAAACCTTTCTAAATTCGCAAATAGGTGTATAAAAATTAAAGAGCACGAATCAGATGGCAGAGGTCTCGAAACAATGAAGACAAACTAATATACTGCAGACTAAAATAGAGGTTACATACCTCCCCTCTACTCCAAAGCCAAAAACAAACTTATTCTTTAAAGATGATGGCATGAATAGAAAGTTACCAAACGTTTTAAAAGACTAAAGATAGCAGTATCTTCAATTAGAAAACTGGATAGAGATTGAACTAAAAGCAGTACAGAAGACGCAGAAACCTTTATCTAAGTCTTTACACCACTCGGACGCAACAAATATTATTGAGGATTTTCTTAACACATCTTGCCAAATATTATTCCCGAGCAAACCGTTTTGCCTATGAGAAACGCTAGAAAAAATTTAAAAAAAAATACATTTAAAGCACCTAGGCTAACCTCATTAAAAATAAGATTCTTAAATATCTATCGAGAAGAGCAGTAGTATTACTAGCAACAAAATTTTCCCACATTTAGATGGTATCTGAGCCAGAAAAACCTGTTTAAACAAGCTCATACCGTTCAATTACTCTTCTCCTTATTTTGACTAAGATTTTAAAACCCAAGAACCATTAAAACTGACAGAACTATCTACAATAATCACATACTAACAATTTAGTTTCCGAGAGCACCACTCAACTGTATACTAAATACACAGGATCGTCAGTGGTAGTCTCAAAGGAAAGAAATTGTATAGTGCCGTATTTTAGATGTTGGTCGGGTTTTTTGATAAAATTTGACACATTAGTTTTTTACATAAATTTTTCCTAGTCCGCATTATCATCTGATAAGATTGTATATGTCGGAATGATTTTTTCCTCTAATTACTCCAGCTGCCATCAAGTAAAATCAAGGGTTTTCAAGGGAGCACATCAGGTTCTCTGCTCTTCTTAATCTATACAGCAAGCAAACACAGTTACTATAGCAACATTTGTAGATGAGGCTAACGGTAGGTCCAAAAATCATCTACAACTTTAAAAATCAATAACTTTCGAATAAAAAAAGACATAAGTTGAAACCAAGTTTATTAATAAATGAGAATTAAGTAATAAATATTCAAATTTTCAAAGTTTTGCCTTCAGATACATCAACATGGCCCAGCCTATCGAAAAAAATCTGGTACACTCTAGCGATCATTTCTTCTGGTACTTTTGTAGACCTTTGAGAAGCCCCAGCAAAATAATTCATTGGATTAAGGTCCGCCGAAAAAGCAGACTAATTTATCCCAACTCTAAATTTCTCATGAATCAATAACTCGATCTCCGAAAGTGTCTTTAAGGAGGCCTAGGGCTGGGGCAGTACAACGTGGAGGTGCTTGATCTTTCAGTTCTAGCTTTATTATCATCAAGAACGCTGCCAATTCTCTCAAATTTTTCAATGAATCCGAAAAGAAAAAATTGGCCAAAAATCAAAAGTAAAAAAATGGGTACTTATGCAATAACGGCTTGTTTTGCTGGCTTATTTCTTGGTTTGAACTTTATTTTATATGCTCTAATAGCTCCAGTTTCGCTGTCTCCATTTTTGTAATGGTATTTAAAAAAAGAACGCTGTTCCTTTAAGTATTGACACAAATAAATATTAGTGAAATATTTAGAGAATATCTTAACACTTTGAAGAAACACGTTAAATTAAAAAGTCAGCAAGTTAACTTAAAATTCAGAGAGACTCATGGTTATTGGGAAAAATTCACATTATCAAAAGATAACAAGCTATATCTTTAAATCTATTTACACTTCTGGCATACAATAATAACGGTCTAATATTGAAAGGTTACAATTCAGTCTTATGTTTTCTATTTCCAATGCCTCTGATATGCACCGAAATTTATTTTACTTTATAATCTGACTTCCCATGTGTCACTTAGGAAATGAAAAGATTGTCGACACTACTCCGAACGAATAGAAGAAAATGAAAGTGATTTAATGTCAGAAATAGTTAACTGACCAAAGGCATAAAAGAGACTAAACTAAAAGATGTACAATATGAATTAGTCAAATAATAGACGATTACTCTACTCGTTATATTCTTGAATATAATTTACTTATTTTGTACTTATGAATAGATTGTGTATATGCAGATAAATAAATTTAAAAAATGCATCTTCACCTTGCGAAACCTTTTTTCAGCTCTTTGCCTCTTCAACGTTTTTTAGTTTTTATTGAATGTTCCAATATTCCATAATTAGCAGCAGCGATTCCTCCATGACAAGAATACAAAACAGATATGCAAGTTCTGTAAACATTATCTGGACGGACAGGAAAGGTGCAACGGTTTTTACAGTTTGAATGAAGCGCATGTTATTTTTAATTTAGTGGCTACCGTCATGGGCGCGAGATAGCGGCCGCCTGCGCAGCGTCAAGCGCCCGGACAGGATTAATCCGCCCGCAAGGAAGCGTGGCATCCCGCCGACGATTCCAACGGTGCCGGCGAATTTCAGCCGGCGCTCTCGCCTCATGCCCAGCCCGAAAGCCGCCCGCTTTGTCGCCATAAATTGTGGTAGCTGGAGGCCGGTCGCTTGGCGCCTAATCCATATAGCGGAGGCCGGCGGCAGCGTCGGCTGTGTTTTAATTTTTTCATCGCGAAAGTGTCATAATTTGGCAGATAATTGCCGAGGTGCCGACTCGGCTAGACTCCCCGCGACGGAGATAACAAATTGCCCACTTTTCGGTTCTCGTCACTTGGCAGCCGATGCGCCGAACTGGCCGGAGGGTGGGTTGCGCCACGGATGGCTTTGCGTTGTAAATGAAGGCGCCTGTAGAACAGGTGGCTTCAATACGATGTTCACGGTAATAGGAATGGACGCGAATGATGTCACTTAATGGGTGAAATAAATACAAGAAGGAAATTCCACACGTTAAAGGATAAAGAAGAAAAAAGAAAGTTGTGTTTTCTTGTGAATGCCATTTTTTGGCTTTTATGATATTATAGATTTATAATAATTAAAATTGTTTAAAGCATAAAATTACAAGAGCAAATGCGACTTGGTTTACTATAATACCTAATAACGGATACATTTAAATATTCCATCAAAGTAATAAAGAGAATCTAGCAAATTTTGTAGAATTTTATTCCAGATTATTTTTGAATGCAGTAGTCGACTCCCTTATATAAATGATATAAATTGAACTATTTTAATTACGCGCTATTTGTGGTACGTGCACGTAGGAAGTTTGTACTTGCACACTGACATCTAAACACATAGCAAAGTCCACCAAATACTCCATATACTTGTAATCTGGATTTTAGATAACATAGCAGTTGATGGTGATTTAAAAAAAAATTATATTGAGTGAAGAAGCTCGTTTTTAAGTGACTTGTGAATTGTTAAAATTGTGGCATCTGGTGTAATGGGCAACATCTCGACAGTAATATAAGTCTGGAAACCCTAAAAGACCTAGAGTATGCTACAAACCATTTCATAACTACGATATAATAGAATGCGGGCTGGACTGCCACACCCCAACGAACATTAAAATTTATAGTCCGAATACTCCTAACGTAAAGGAAAAAAGAAAAGCTAGTGCACAATGGCATCGCATACACAGTGTCGAAGATAAGAGAAGGTTCAATCAACTCAATAATAAACTCCAAATCAAATTACAAGCTGTACCGAACGAAACTTTCCAAACGTATTTGAAATCACTGATAATTCAATATAGAAAGCCACCAAAGGCACTAAAAAAAAAAACTCATATTCATCCGATACGTCATGAAGGAACTTTATGGTTACGATCTGACAGAGAAAATCGGATGCATTTGCACATTACTTGGAAGGCCTCTTCCAACGGAATTCTGATAAAATTTATGAGGAAGTGGAAGAAGAACTACAACTCAACTCCAACTCTCACCACCAATGCGCAAAGTACGATCAAAATTAATCAAGAGATAAAATGGGTAAAAAATAAAAAAGCTCCTCATAACGGCAATAGTACTCAAACAGTTACCTGATCACGGAATTCGTTTCCTACAAATCCTCTTTAACAGAATCCTTAGTCGTGCCTACTGGCCGCTACAATTAAAACTTGCACACATAATTCTTATCCTTAAATCTGGTAAACCTCCCAATAAATCATTTCCTATCGTCCTATTAGCCTCTTGTCACTGGTGTCAAAGTTGCTTGAGAAACTAATTCTACGGCGTATTAATGAAAATTAACTGCAAGGCATATGGATGCCTAACCATCAATTTGGCTTTAGACATCAGCACTAAACGATTCAACAATGCCATAGACTAATGAACATAATTCAAACTGCATTTTAACCTAAAAAATTCTGTACTGCTGTATTCCTGAATATACGATAAGCTTTCGACAGAGTGTGGCATAGAGGATTACTTTTCAAACTCAAGAAAACCTTGCACCACGAGTATTATCTACTGCTACGTTCATATCTTACTCAAGTCAAGCATAGTAAGGATGTATGCCAAATTAAAGACATAAATTTAAGTGCACTTCAAAGAAGTGAGCTGGAACCTCTATTATACCTCCTACATACCCATGACCTACCTGCAACAGAACAAACGGAAATTGGTACACACAGCGATAATTACATGCAATGAAGACCCTATATCAGCATCAGCTTCTTTACAGACCCACTTAAATAAAATAGAACAGTGTCTAACTAAATGGTGAATCGAAGTGAATGAAAACAAATCAATACACATTACATTTACGACCAGACACCAAACCTGCCCATCCGTTACTTTCCGTAATATACCCATCCCCCAGTCCAATGATGTCAAATACTTGGAACTCCATCTGGACAATAGACTGATGTGGAAAACCCATATTAGTAAAAAATGTAAAGAAATGGACTAGCCAACAAAGTACTGCTATACAAGTGCATAATTCGGCCCATATAGGCCCACGGTTGCCAACTATGGGGCTGTGCATGTCGATCAAACACTGATATCATTCAGCGCTTCCAATCAAAAACCATCCGCACTATGGTAGCCGCTCTTTAGTATGTATCCAAACAAATTCTCCATACGGACCTTGATATCCCTTACGTAACTGAGATAATCAACCAATACGCTGAAAAGCACCAAACCACATTGGATCTTCACCCCAACGAACTTATGACACCTCTCGTAGAAGACCCCCCTCTTAGACGCCTTAAGAAGAAGTGGCCAAAAGATCTCGCAGATCAACAGCGGACTGACTCCATTGGGAGCCCCTCCACTCGCGCTTGATATAACATACTAGAAGCTCACAGAATGTATATTATTCTGATTGCTTATCAAAATTTGTTAGTAAAAGAAAATCTGAGGTAATGAAAATTTGGGGAAGTGTTGTTATTGTCAGTGGTATCAGGAAATGTTAATCAATTTTTTTTCAATGACACCAACGATTTGAACTTGGATGACATGCGGTTTCAACGATATGGAGCTAGGTTTCATGCAGCGTGTAAAACATTAACTTTATTTCAAACTAAATGTCCCGGTCATGTGTTATATCGTAGAGGAGTGACATTGATTGGCCACCGCGGTCCTACCGTCTAATCCCATTAAACTTTTTCCTCTGGGGTATTTAAACCAACAAACCCGTTTCAATTTGGATTACGCTATATATTCGTATTATGTCCAATTTTTTTCTATAAATACAACCATACACACTTCGGTTATAGTCAAGTCAAATAAAAAATTGTTCTAAATAGTCTTTATTTGGTTAGTCAAATCAAAGTTTTACAAATTCAGTTGTTATGTTTTTCTGCATTTTGCTAAAAATTTGTAAATATACAGGTCTTTTAAAATAGATGGGTCACTATATTACTATAGAGCTTTTTCTGTTATGATTATAAAAGTAGTAATGAAATACACGGACCATTAAAATAACAATTTTTTTATTTGTAAAGTATTTCACTGCACATTTGTAGCATATAAATTCGAGCTACAGTTAATCTGATTTCTTTATCAATGATTCTTAGTATTCTTCTCATTTTTTTAAACATAACACATAACATAACTCTTTCTTAGTTGCTTTTTACTCTCTTTTTTTACATATCTTCTCTTAATATTTCCTATTTCTTACAAAATTGTCAACTACTCAAGCACTAACTCTATTTTTGCAATTCTTTCTTCTTCGCCTTTCTTCTTTTCCTGCTAATTTTATCCAGTACTCTTCTTAAATCTTCGCTGTGAGCAGTGAGGGTTAAGTTAATTTGATAGTATAGTTTACTTGCTTTGCTGATTCTGTTACTTAATTCTTCATTTATTCCTCCATAATGGTTTATTATTGTTCCTAGATACTCGTATTTTTTACATATTTAAGTGATGTTTCTTCTATCAGGACGGATGTCCTTTGGACTCTGTCTTTTTTGTTAATATGCATTATTTAATTTTCTTATATTAATCTTTATTCCATTTAATTCTAAATTTAATTTCCATATATTTCTATTATTTTGTAACTGGCTTGTATTCGTTACCATTATCAAAATATTGTCTGTATATATTAAAGTTTGGGTCATTATGAGGTTCATATTATATTATCCTATACTTGTTTTGGTTAATTTGTTTTTAGTTTTTCTGTTTATACTGATATACCATTTATATAGACTATGAACAATAATGGGATCAAAAGGTTGCCTTGTTTTACTCCTGTCTCTATATTTAAATTGTTTAGTTATTTGTCCATTTATGCTTTCCACTTCAACCATTGTATTATTCATAATTTTTATTATTCTTGTCAGTTTTGGGGCTATTTTAAGTAGAGCTTCCTTAAATTTTTTCCTTCTTTCATTAAGTCCCCATCTTGTTTCTTGTTGGTTTTCATTTTGTAGTGTAATTCATTTTCTAGTTAATTTTTGTTAATATTCATCGGTTGCTGTATTAATAGTTACTTGTCTTTTCGGTCTGGTAGCAGTTTATGATTTGTGAATAATTTTTTTCCTCTTAATACTTTTACGTCTTGTCGTAAGTATATCATTTCTTTGATTATGGTAGTATAACTTATTACACTTTTGCGCAGTAAAGTTTTAACTTCAAAAGGTATTTTATACAATTGTGTTTTTTCTAGATATTTCCAATTAGGAGATAATTTGTAATACAGAAGGCTATCATTTGTTTTGCATTATTGTTAATTTCACTTTCCATAATTATTGTCACATTTTTCCAAAACCTACATTCTTATCGTTGTTTATATGTGCATTCCAGTCTCTTATTATAATTATATGATGGTTTTTAGTTTGCATTTGTTCTATTATTTTTTTTTGTAGTTTATCATAAAATTGGCATTTACCATACATCAGATTTTTCTATATTTGAATGATGCATATTTCTTTCTTGTAATTGTAGATCCATGGTAATTCATAAATTTCCTGCTTTCTAGTTTACTATTTTTGTTTCCATTTTATTGTTGGTTATTATACTCTGTTGCTCTGTACTGTACCTAAATTTCAACATATTTTAGTGTGCACCCTTTGCCCAGTAATTTTATACAATTTCACTTCTTTTTTACTTCTGTTATTACTAATATATAAAGTTCATATTTCTGCATATTTTTTATTAGTTCTACTTATTTTGGTTTTAAGCAGAATACACCGCATGCAGGTAAGGTTGACATTTAGATTGGTTATGGTTTTCATGCGCCCTTATCCCTTGCACCCAATTTTTTAAAGAACCGCCTTAAAGCTGAATAATATAAGAAGGAGACAATTAAACGGCTACATAGTGAATTTTGCAATGTCGGAAATAAAAAAAACAATAAAGATTATGATAGTAAGAGTATAATCTTAGTAACGCCTATTTTGTTAAGAACAAGATATTTAACTTTTTTTTAGTGGGTGGAGCTTAAAAGAAGAACGGTTATTTATTTTTTCCTTAAATTGTAGGTACCTTGCCTTTATCATAAGTTATATTCCAAACTGCTTTGTTCTACAAATTTTACAGGAACAGAGCTTCTTAATGCATCATACAAATGCTCTCCTTAAACTGCCGGTGTTACATAATTTAAACTTTTGTCTTCTTATTCAGAGTTATCCACTGATCTGATAACTCTTGAAAATTAATTTCTGAAACTTGTATAAATTTAACTCCAAAAGTATTTTCTCCACGTTGATTCTGGTTCTCAAGTCAAATACTTTTTTTACAAGAATAGTGTACAACAAAGCATAAAGATACAACAATTTACGGGTAGCAAATGGTAAAGATGCATTGACACCACAGCAGCAGGCATTGTGTTCGGATAAGATTTTGATAAGCTCATTAGCAGGTATCAAAAATTTCTAACCTCATCTGAAATTTTACGGCTATTACAATTTATTCAATTTTTGAGGTGTGACAAGAATCAGCATCATAACTTTTAAATTCGGGTTGTAAAAGTCGTTTATGACTCCTTTAATTCAGTCAGTATTCAAACCAAACAAACAGAACGATTTATTGTTCTAATCACTTATTGAACTTTTCGACTAGCAATGACAGCTTTAATTGTTTAACTGGAGAACCATGCTAAACTTTAATTATTTCTGCACATGCATTCAATTTTTTACTTTCAAATATTTTGAAAATTGTTATCTCAGATTTAAAGTATTCACCTGCCAGTTGTAATGTCTTTCAATACTGCCATACGACAAGAAGTCCCATTACCGAAACTCATCAATGGTAAAGTGGATTGGCAAACCTTCCAAAACCTATTGAGCGACCACATCAAATGTCCTAGCCAAATCCACACAACACAACAAATTGATGAAGTAATAAACAACCTCCTACAAGCAACAAAAGAATCCATTAAGGCAGCGACAATCAGCACTAACACAAGAATACCAAATAACTACCAGCACCCACTGCTGGAAATTCTACAATTAATAAAAGAAAAGCATAGAATTCGAAGACTTTGGCAAAATACTCGACAGCAGCAATATAAAATGCAATTAAATAGACTAATACGCAGAGTAAAAAACAGAACTGGATGAATACAGATTTAACTCATACCAACGCTACATCCAGGAGTTACAACCTAATGACCCTACAATGTGGCAAGCTACAAAGAAAATTCTTCGACAGCCCCAGATAATTGGACCACTAAAATATGAAAACACAACCTTTACAACAGATGAAGAAATCCAGCACCAAATAACGATAATGCTTTTGATGAGGAAGTAAGATAATATCTCCAACAATACGAATCAAATACAAGTGGTGAATTCAAACCAACATCGCCCAGAGAGGTTAAAAGATTAGCTAAAAAAACTTAAAGTGAACAAAGCCCCAGGAAGCGACCTCATACCAAGCATAATAATTAAAAACTTCACAATTAAAATACATGCCTACTTAGCCACAGTTTTCAATGACTCCATGCGACTTGGTTACTCTCCTGCTGCCTGGAGGCATGCAACAATACTTGTATTTCACAAACCAGGAAAAAATCGGCACTCTCCAACGAGCTATTGACCAATTAGAAAAAATAATGAACAGGCGCCTACTTCAAAACTTACACTTGCTTAACATACTCTCTCCATTCCAATTTGGATTTAGATCCAAACACTCAACGACCCATCAGCTACAACGAATTGTGGAATACATAGAAAAAGGCTACGAAAATAAAGCTTATACTACAGCAGCATTCCTGGATATAGCTAAGACCTAGGATAGGTCTACTTTATAAACTACAGCACCTCCACATACCAGAATATTTGATACATATTATACGATCATTTCTCACACACCGCACCTTCTCCGTTAGAATCAATTCCACATACTCAACAGTTAGACCTATCAATGCAGACGTCCCACAGGGATCCATATTGGGACCAACACTATTTAATATCTACGTCCATGATGCAGCCATTGCTATATACGCAGATGATACTGCGCTACTTACCCAGAGCAAAGGACTATTAGAAGCATCAAACGAACTTCAATCCAGCCTAAATACAATATCAAGCTGGATGGGAAAATGGCACATAAACCTTAATTCAACCAAATGTCAAGTCCAAGTGTTTACCTTACGACGCCTCAGAGATATACCCAACATTGAAATAAATAATAAAGAAATTCCATGGAACACGCAAAATAGCCCAGTTAAGTATTAAGTGGTATACTTAGACCAACGACTAACCTGCGGTTTCCATATTAATCACAAATTGAATGAAAGCTATACTAGATTAGCCCTACTATACCCACTGATAAACAGAAAAATTTCTCTACACATAGACTTTACAATGCCAATCTATAAATCAATAATTAGACCACTGGTAATGTATGCATGCTGTATATGGGGATCTACTTCATCGACTCACATCCGCAAAATACAAACACTACAAAATAAGATTCTTCGAATAGCCACAAATTCTCCATGGTATATAAGGAACCATCAACTACACGCTGAACTAAATACCCCAACTATTAAAAAATTAACGACAACCTTCTTTAAAAATTTAAACAACTGTGCAGGAGCAGCCCATTACACATTAGGAATGAGACACATACATCAACGCTTGAAACGTAAACTGACGCAAGATCTCCTTTCAACCCATGATAGTAGTGATAATAAAGTGTAGAGTAGTGACAAAACCAAAATAATACAACAATAAAACTAAACAGTGAATGGGTAAGCCAATAGGCAATTTTTAAGCTATAATAGTGTTACATGTATTCAATAGTTAACAGAACCATGTATAGCACGACGTTGCTGATCTGGCTAAATAAATTTAAAAAAAAGTATTCTTTATAATCTTGCACTAAAAAGTATGTATTGGAGGTTGTATCATTTTTAGTGATAATAACATAGTTTTCAGTTTTAAAAGAATTAAAACCAAAATATAAAATTATATTGGGAATAACTGAACCCAGAATTGACCCAGAGAGACCTAATCAGAAAATGAAAACCAAAACAAAGAGGAAGTGACTCTATGTTCATTTTTGTCAATCGATTATAGATATATCATAAAGACAACCATAATCTTGCAAATTTGTGCTAAGTGCAAACTAACCCCGGAATAAGCGGAGCAGGTGCAACAGGGCATTAATAAGATAATTTTTGAGTATAAACCTGAAAAAGACTGAAGTTTACAAACAGCTACCCACTTACCATGTTACTGTTTATATTTTATGCAAATAAAGTGTTAAAAAATTTAATACAAGAGAAGACACTTTAGCTATGGAACCTTCTCTATATAGATATTAGTCAAATCTAATACAAAAGGAGTTGGCAAAGATATTTAATTATTATAGTTTTTAGTAGAACATTGACTTCTTCAAACTACAGAAAACAGTTGGCCTTCGTAGGATTATATGTTTACTGTTACACGTAGCCTTGCAGAATCTAAGAGCAAGTGCAGTAATAGAATATTTTTTACTAGTTTCTCAGAATTTATACAAAAGACTTTGTGGAAAAATAGTGTGTAGAGAAAAACCTAAGTGTGAATCCTGATAATACAGCAATTGTACCATTTATGAAAAAAAGTATTTGGGTAAATTGAAAACTACTATGTCACTTCCATAAACAACTACAAATAAGCCAAAAAACTAAACACTTGGACGTAATTCTGAATGTAAAGCTAACTTGGAACTTAAATATATAAAAAATTGCAAACAAAAGGAAAATAACATTGAAACCTAAGCTACATATGGAACATTGATTGTACAATGCTGTAGTAAAATCTATGGTCACCTACGAATTGCTAGTTTAGTAGTTTAAGGCAAAAAAGAGACAAACCAATATAAAGTGGCTAAACCTCAAAGGCCTGCCAATTTTTGTATCACAGATGCAACTAAGAGCACCGCAACGACAACTGTAGAAGCCCTACTAAGCCTACCTCCTCCAGACAGATTAAATAAAAAAATGGAATAAAAGCTGGTATGTTAATGCTGCTCCTAGTCATATCAATGTAGCTAAACAAAACTTTAACACATCTTTTAAAATCCATCTTTAGTAGAATAATAGGCTTGTACATAAACATTGTCTAGAAAAATATACACACTGGCTAACTAAAGCACAAAAAAATGTTTAGAACTTGATTGAAGGTAACATACCGTGAATAAATAGACAGCAACTTAGGCATATACATGGAATTGGTGTTTACAGAGAAGAGCCCATTTGTAAACCTTTGTAAGAAGAAGATGAAACAGCTTTACGCATTATATTCTAAATGTAAAACTCTTACTTGAAGAAAACATTTAGATGTAGGTCACGCGTGGCTCTAATTAGGGGAGAAGCTTCCGCTGAATTAGTAAACACATAACTAGTACAATAAAAATTAAGGCTGATGTGCTAATTATATTCAATTTCTTTTTATACCCCACTCCTCAAAAATGTTTTGACCGCTATCTAATAATCAAAATTTTAAAATATATTTGAACATATATTTATTTAATGCTTGAAAATAACATTTTTTAAATTTCTACAAATTATAAATGTCGATCCTTTTTGCTAATATTTTTTTTTTGTGTAACTGTAATCTTAAACTAAGAGTTCCTGGCGTAGTAACTTTATTTCTTCCCCAACAAAACAAAATTTAAAAAAAGATATGCAAATTAGTAAGAGTTTTAGATAAGGATTTGGAACGAGAAACTCTACAGAAAAAGAGAGATGTCTCCTCCATACTTGTAGAACATTATCGTTCGAATGCAAATGGCAGTATCGAAGCACAAATTGTGAAATAAAACCCAAGAACTAAAGAGTTAAGCAATTCTAGTAGAATGAACTGTGGTCCAAAAAACTCTTTAAAGCTCATAAAATAGGATTCAAATCCCGGAAAGATAAAGGCTGATACGTGCACTCGAGAAAATCTTTATTAAAAGATCAAGTAGAAAAAAAAAAAAAATGAGAAAAATGAGAGCGGGAATTCAAAAACTCGGCTCAGACTTTTCCACCACTAATAACAAACTAAAAATCAGAGCATCCAGAGAAAGACTGGGATTGTAAAGCTACAAATGTTTGAAAATAGCATGATAGACATTGTTTTCTATAAGGTGAAATCATGAAGACCTAATTCAAAATAAAGTAATAGAGGCCTCGACTAAAAATGTTCTCCGCAGTTTGAAAACATAAGATACACGGAGGCAATTTTATTGATGAAGTACAGTGAGATAGGCAGTAGACAGCTTTAAAATATATCGGGATTTGCTCAGTAATAACTTCAAAATAGTTGTAACATGAAGAATAAGGGTGCTCTAAATAAACAGCTACCACAGTAGAGCAGCTTGGGATGCTTTATACAAGTTAATGGAGGGCTGTGATATTACTCCTATTTAAGAAACCCGAGTAAGTGAGAGAAAATGCAGGGTTTGAGGATGTCTGATGGAGAATTGATTTGCAGTATAGCAGTCAAAGAAATTGTTAAAAACTACCACTAACAGACTTCATTTCGGAGGATTTGGTGGCAATTCATTCCACTTTAAATTAAGAAGGGCCAAGGAAACTATACATAGACTGGCTTACCTCCCAAATGAAACAGCTGGTGCGGATTGACAAAAACCATGAATTGAAATTAATCATCGGTTGTCATCCTAAGGTCCATCAAGTAGTCAAAGGTAAGCAGTAATTGATTAAACAGTATGTCCTCCATACGTAAGTAACTTTGTTAAAAATTAATGTGTTTAATGAAGAAAGTTGTTCAAACCACAAGGTTTAGTTGCGAAATATCATACCAAACATTATACGTTATTTTAGCGAAAATTAAAATGTAGATAGACAAAGTAATAAAGCAGTTGACAGATGTTATTGTTTTTGCTTATGTTATGCTCCTTAGTTACAAAAGCGTTGAATAGGAAGGTTTCCTGATACAGTAAAAAAAAAAGAATGTGGAAAAACACAAGAAAAATATTTAATAGGACAAAAGCTTTAAGAACGTAGAAGAAATATAAAATATCTCTGAGTTACTAAAACGAATCACTGAGAAGTACTTTAGTAACTAGCATACCACGAAAGGAATACATACAATAAACGGACTACTTCTGATATACTTCGACTGGGAAAATCTAGATCCCGATGCATCTAGATACAAAATAACAAAGAGAAACTGGTAAACGTTAAGAAAGTGATAACTCTAAGTTAAAATAACAATAAACTCATATGAACCATTTAAATCATCGTGAGTGAATGAGATTTTTTCTATTATGCTACAGAGGGTATCATAATTTTGCTCGAAAACATATGTTCGGTTGGAAGAGCTAATATGGCAAAGACTGATAAATCAGACCAGTTTCGAGTACAAAAGCTACTGATCTATTGGTTATATGCGGTTTATATTTAAGGCAATGGAAAAACTATTCAATAGACATAGACACCAGCATCGATAAACAATCATTTGCTTGTAGAGTAGGACAATTTACTAAAATAACTCTGCCTTGTCTTACTTTAGACTGAAAAACGCTAGATAATAAAAAGGTACTTTTAAGTGACCTTTTGAATATAAAATGGGTTTTAAAAATGTCTTTTTCTAGTTGCTTTACCATAGCTATTTAAAAGACTGGGGTGAATTAACTAAATATTAAAAGAATGATCACCTTTCCTGTAAAAGCTTGTCATAAATGGGCTGATAAAAATTCTTAATAACAAATGATTCTCACATCTGAACTATGTAGATTATTTAATCATCTTTGCAGAAGAAAGTTTATTAACACGGTTAGAAAACGTATGCAAAAGGTTTTGGACGCAGTAGTTGAGCTAAAAGAGATGGCTTGACAATCTAATAACTTATAAATGCTACTATAATTACCAGATAAGGTAAAGTCTTGATAGTTACCTTAGACTTTAAATTTAGTTGCAGCCAATACTTAAAAGAGAAATTATAAGAAAATCAGAAATTTCTTTAGCAGTCCTTAAACTAATTTGGGGCAAACCTAAGTATGGTATAAACATTAGGGTGGTCCAAACATCTATAACATAGACGGCCTTAGTATGATGGCTCAAGGTTAAACAAGATAGAGCACTAAAGTGAAACTAAGAAGGATTCAAAGCTTGTTTGGTAGTGTAGACTCTTTAGATCTTCCCACTCTTCATTTTGTGGTTAGATGAGAAGCTAAACTCATTTTAGATGGACAAAATTCTCTGTACAAAGTAAAAACAGAGCATACAACGATAATGGGTGGCATAAAGAGTCTTTTAAAATTTTAGAATTACTAAAATTATTGCAAAAACTTGTTAGTGGTTAATATCATAGAAGATTATCCTAAATGACATTGTTTTAATGTATGAGGGATTTTTTGTAGTAGCCATTAGGATAACTAGTGAAAAGAAAAAGGTATTAATACAAGCTCAACTTAATCATAAGAAATTGGACAAGAAGGGCAAAAATAAAATTTGTGATAATTATGCATGACTTGTTTAGAGTTGCAGAATTTTTCTTAAATTGTCAAACATTAAATTCATATAACAGTTTTTCTCGGTAAGGTAAATTGCTATTTAATGAAGAGTTGTACTTTTGTTTGTAATCACGTAATTGTTAAGTGAACGCTAAAAGTTAAAAATAAATCATATGTAATTTGCATTACATGCAAACTAATGATTCACATGATTCACAATGAGGTTGATAAGGATAAAAAAAACCTTCTCAATTTTTAAAGATTTAGATGTCATGGAGCATTTCATCAAAATGTGCGTTTTGTGTACGAGAGTTTTAGTGAAATTTTGCGCATATCGCGCGAAGAGTTTCAGCACATTATTATTTATACAATAAAAATTAAGTTCAAAGCATTCAGCTTCTTAAAATATTAGTGAAGAAGTTTGAGAAAACTAAGTAAGTCATTGGGTCGACCACAGACGTTACCATGTGATGTAAATATGGAACGAATTAGAGCATTAATTCGCGAGAATCCAACCAGCCAATTCGTAAAACGTCATGTAAGTCTTCCATAATAATCGATTTGTATTTTTTAAGATAAGGACAGGGGAACTTATGTTGGGATGATTAAAAACTTTTTTAAATTTGATTTTCAAGAGTTTGTTAATTGTAACTAGCAAACATGGTTTCAGCAGTTATATACTTCAAACATGTCTTTGACAGCTGTTCGAGTGATTTATCCCGTAACATTAATTGAGAATAAATGTCTCAAATTGATTTGCGCGAAGCTTCCACTTAATGCTCATAGAAATTTTTTTATGAAAAGTTTTTAACAGCAGAACATAAAGCAATAACCTCAGGTCTATTCAAGAGTTAAAAAAATATCATGTCGATAGTTCTAAATAATTTCAAAGCTTGTTTAAATTAGATCGCGAACCTAATGCTTCAACTTAGATGATATTATTTTTGAGGCATAATATTTAAAAAATTATTGTTTAATTTACAATAAATATTTGTTTCGTACAGTTTCGTATATTTAAAATTTTAAAAATTTAACTTTTGGGATATTTTGCATATTTATCCTCTGAACAATTGGAGGAATTTAATTTTTAGGATATAACCCTATTTTAGGCATCAGTTTACTAGTACAATATCAAAAACTATTCCAAAACTCCAATAGCCCATAGAGAAGATTTTTGATGTAATTTCTCGAAATTAATATAAAAATCACTAACAAAAATGCACTTAAAAAAATTTCAAATCGTAAAATTACACTGAGGGTAAAAGTGTATGAATATGGCACACGAAAAACATTAATATGTAATAAAAACATCAGACAACTGAAGGACTGCAGACGAAGTAGTAGTTCAAGTGCGAGAACATCAAGAGAGGATGACTACATTAAATTTGTGTCACTACGAAATCGCCGTCACACAGCATTTGAAATCGCCGCTGCGCTTAATCAACGTCATAAAACAATTAGTGATGCAATAGTTAATGCAGTTAGGTGACGCTGATGCCTAAGAAACGTATAGTAGCGTAGTTTAAAAATTTTATTTGAGCAGAATTCAACAACAATAATGACTGCTCTAAAAGAATGGGCGCAGGTGTTATAGTCAGATGAATTCAAGTTTGAGTTATTGATTAATAGACTATTTGTTCATCTTAGAAGAGAATACTTAAACAGTTCGTACCAAAAAAATTAAACGTAGTGAAGGTAAAATTGTTTGGAGACCTTTTTAATGCAAAGACGCGAGTCTACTTGTAAAAATTAAAAAAATTAAAAGAAGAATTCTATAAGCAAGCGATATAAAATGATTTTATGCTAACAAATTTAGACTTTGGTTAAAGCGAAACGATGGTCGGATATTAATAACCCGCAGGTGCAGATAAAGGGGCTGAATTATGGGAATAATGAATGGAATGCAGTCGATCTAAATACCATTTGTTCAGTATAGGGAATGGGGGTGGTTACAAAAGTCGTAGTTAGGATCATACATTATTGAACAAATTTATAATTCGTTTATTTATTTTAGCAGAGTAATTTAAAAAAACAAAATTATGCATATTAATTATATCAAAAATAAAGAAGAATGTTCTAGGGGGTGGTCGCTTATTAATATACAACACAATGTCTTAAAAAGAAGAACAACAGCCGGTGCACAATACGTAATTCCTAATAACTTAGTAAAGTGCATTCAGAAATGGAAAAAATGGCCAGAAAGAGTAGTATTTGTAACATTTAAAATAGGAAAATAACGGTAATATCAGCTTATCGACCTAAAGACTACAAGATAAAATATTTACTAGTAATAAAAGAGAAAAAATTTCTGGATTCTAATAGGAAACGTGGAAAAAAAGAATCTTATTGAGAAATTTAAAAAAAAATACGATGAATATAAAATAAATAATAATAAAAAAGACTAGTAGAGTATCGCGCAATAAATAACCTAATCATAACAAATGTATTTTGGAGATTGAATGCTTTATTGAAGTGAACTACATGTGTTTTGAGCGCTCCGATAAATTAAAGTGCAAATCGGGCCTAATCGAGCCTTCAGAATACAGAAGTTAGAGAAGTAGAGGAGGAAGCCTACACTTCAAAATAGGAGAGATACAGAAATAAGACAGGAAGTAGAATAGTGAGTAAAACAGATATAAATAAGAGCAAATTTATAGGTTAAGGAAAACAATAAGGAACAAAATTGCATGCTATAGAATAGATAAGAGGAAATAGCTAACTTCAACGGGCGGCTTGCCCTAGGATAGGCAACCCATCATACGTCGCAATCCGCAATCGTCGGGACACCAAGAAATGAATGAGTAGCTGAAGTAAACATTCACAGAAGAAGTGAAGGTGGGAAGAGCACAATAGCGGGTAAACCTACTAAGACAAAGGCAAAAAATGGAACCAGAGGAGATAGACAATAAACAAATGAAGAAAATAGAAGATATGTTTGGAGCTATAAGCGGAAAACTATTAAAGGTGAATGACAAACTGGAGCATCTAATAAAAGAAAACGAAGAAGTGGGACAAAAAAACGCTGTGCTAAAGAAACATGTACAGGTTCAAGACCGAAAGATAGAATGGCTGAGCGCAGGTAAGAAGGAAAAATATTATAATTAGAAGAGTAGAAGACAAGAAGAAACAAAACAGGCGCTAACAACAGTAACACAAAAATTAGGTATAGAAATCAACAAGGAAGATATAGACGAAATGAGGATAATAGGAAAGTACAAAGCAGATAGACAAAGACCAATATTAGTGAAGTTAACTACGGCAAACAAGAAAAGCGAAATACTTAGCAAGACCAACAAACTGAAAGGAACCAGCATATGGATAGATGAGGACTATACGAAGGAAACGATAGAAGAAAGAAAAAAGATGATTCCAACGATGAAAGATGCCAGAAAACAGGGACACAGAGCACATCTGAAATATAACAAACTGGTAATCAACAATGAAATATATGAGGTAAAAGAAGAAGGAGAAGATAAAATAGAGAGAGGGAAAGGAAGCTTGCAACTGGGGACCAGCAGCATTAGCAAATGAACGGTAAGTGAAAGGTCACCAAATGGCGGGCTGGAGGGGAAACTAAGTAAAATAATACGTACAACAAAAAACTACTAAAGGCAGACGTAACAAATAACACTAGTAAAGATGAAAATGGCAAAGATAATGGATATGAATTACTAAAACAACAAACGTAAATTAAATAAAAAAGTATAACATGGAAGATAGGGACATGGAATATACGAAGTATAGCAGGAAAGGAACAAGAACTAGATGAAGAATTTAACAAGGCAAAATTAGATATATTGGGAATAATGGAGACCAAAAAGAAAGGTAAAGGAGAAGAAATGCTACAAAGTGGAAACGTGCTAATATACGCAGGAGTGAAACAAGATCAGAGGGCAAGAGAGGGAGTGGGATGCCTAATAAAAAGAGAAAACTATAAATACCTTAAAAAATGGGTAGCTGTTACAGAAAGAATACTCAAGATAGAAATGCAACTACATAAGTCAACCAAAACAACCCTAGTAGTAGTCTACGGTCCAAGAAAAGATGACAGAAAGCAACTAAAAGATCAGTTTTGGGAACAATTAACAGAGATAATAGAAAATATAACAGGAAGAATAATAATGGGTGATCTGAACGGAAGAATAGGGAGGAAAGATGAATAAACAGGAGAAACAATAGGAGAACATGGGGAAGAAACACGGAACAACAACGGAAGAAGACTAATCGATTTCTGTATAATTAACAATTTAGTGATAACAAACTCGTTCTACAAACATAAAGATATACACAAGTATACCAGAGAAATAAAAAATATTAGAAAAGAGATACAAGATACACGAGTAAGAAGAGGAGCGGAATTGTACACCGACCACTATCTAGTAGTATCAATATTGAAAACTGAAATGGAAACAAAAAGGAAGCACAAATGGACATACAGAAGAAGATTACATTAAGAACTTACAAGCTGAGAGAAGAAGAAACTGCAAACAAATATACAGAAGAGATAGAGCAAGAAAACAGGAAAATAAATCGAAAGGTAAAAACCCACAAAATAGAAGAAATATGGACGCAATTTAAAAAAGCAATAGTCAGAACAGCCAAATCAACATGCGGAGTAACAAACAGCAGCAAAAACAAAAAGAATACACACTGGTGGAACGAGGATATAAAAACAGAAATAAAGATAAAGAAAATAAAATGGGAAAAATACCTAAGAAGTAGAACCAATGAACGCTATACAGAGTATAAAGAACAGAGAACAAGAGTCAAGGAGCTGGTGAAAAATGCAAAACAACAATCTTGGATAGAATTAAGTGAGAAAATTGAAAAAGATAGTGTGGGGAACCAGAAACTGTTCTACAAGATGTTGAAAATGTTGAGGGCAGGTAAAGAAAACAAACGTCAGCACATCACAACGAAGGAAGGTGAAATATTAACAGAGAAAGTTGACATAATGAAACGTTGGAAAGAATATTTCGAGAACTTACTAAACACTGAACTAAACGAAGACCAAGATAAGGTGGAGCGAAATATAGATGGAAAGGAGGAGGACAACGAATAAGAAGAAGAATATAGACCAGAGGAAGTAAGAGAAGCCATAAAAGAACTTAAAAGAGGCAAAGCGGCAGGACACGATGGCATAACCACTGAAATGCTAAAACTATTAGAGACTAATGGAATAGAGACGCTAACAATATTGTTGAGCAAAATCGCGAAGGAGTGTGTAATACCAACAGAGTGGGAACTGGGAGCGATATTAGCAATATTTAAGAAGGGCAACAAACAGGACTGCAACAATTATAGAGGGATCACACTTTTAAGTAACGTATATAAAGTTTATAAGAGGTTACTAAATAAAAGATTGCAAGCAAAAATAGAGACACAAATGGAGGAATCACAAAGCGGATTCAGGAAAGGGAGAGGAATACAAGATCACATATTCACAGTCAAACAAATGATATAGAAGTACCCCAATACGGATATATATGTGGCATTTATTGACCTACAGAAGGCTTTTGACGGTGTACCAAGACAATTACTATGGGATAGCCTAAATAAAGAGGAATAGAGGAAAAATTGAGGAAAAACATAATCAGATTGTACAAAAACACCAGGAACTATGTCAGGACAAATAACACAGAATCAGAAGAATTTGTGACAAAAGAAGGAGTGAGGCAGGGAGGAGTCCTAAGCCCTACACTCTTTAACATAATACTGGACGATGTGACAAAAGAAATTAAAGGGCGCAGCAAGAAGGTGTAAGTGGGGTATAGATATTTAGAGCCAATATATATAACAGAGTGTGCGTTTGCGGAAGACTTGATGATATATGCCAAAAACGAGAAGGATTTACAGGAAAACTTAGAAATATGGAATAGTGCTCTACAAACACGCAAACTAAAAGTAAATACAGATAAGACGAAAATAATGGTAATAGGATAAAACAATATACAAACAAATATACAACTAAATGATAAACGAATAGAACAAATAGACAGCTTTAAATACCTGGGGATCACGATACAGAAGGATGGGAGAAACGAAGCCGAAGTTAACAACAGAATAGTGAGTGCCAACAAATTATACTACGCCCTAAGTAATTCCTTCATTAGGAAAAAAGAAGTCACTAGAAAGACCAAGCTAACAGTATACAACTCAGTCTATAAACCAATACTAACGTTTGGGTGCGAAAGCTGAACGATTACTAAGCAGCAAGAAAATAAAATTCAAGCCAGCGAAATGAAATTTCTAAGAGGAATCCTGGGAGTAACGAAAATGGATAGGTTAAGAAATGAAGAAATACGGGAAATACTAGGGGTGGAGCCAATGAAGAACACCATAGAACGACAACAACTACGATGGTTCGGTCACCTGAATAGGATGGAAAACAACAGACAAACCAAAACTATATGGCAAGCTAGAACAATCGTAAAGAGAACAAGAGGAAGACCAAGGAAAAAATGGGATGAGGTAATAGCTGAAATCCTAAGAAAAAGAAACAGAAGCTGACAAGAAGCGAAAGCACTGAGGCAAAATAAAAAAGAGTGGGCAAAATTTGTGCACAGTGAGACATAAGACAAATAGTGAGGTGTGGAAAATTAGTGCTAGAGAAATTTCCGCTAAGCTAGGTTTAAGAACGCGTATTGTTTGAAGAAAATATTAAGAACAAATTAGTTTAAGTAGATAAAAATTAAACAAGACAATTAATAGCTTTAGTAGATAGGTTAATCACCCTACACCGAAAGGTATACAGGATTTACTCATTATTTATATTATTTATATATTTATATTATATATATATAACAAATATATTTTACTCTCACAAAGACATACAAAATTATAAAAAACAAGGATCCAATGAGGCGTAACGTTCTATAAACGATTATACATTAGATAAACAAACGGATTCTTAAAAAATATGTTAGAGGTATGCGAGGAATTGAAATACACATAGATAATTATCTGTTATTAACGATAATACAGTTGTACAAGTGAAAATAAAGCAATTGCAGTAAAGTATAAACTAAAGACAAGTGCAAAACAAAATAACATAAAAAAAAACTTAAAAAATGTTTCACAGTTTTGAAAATATAGTAAAAAAATCAGATATTGTCTTGCAAGATGTTAAGGAATTTAGATAAATTTTTATTTTGTTATACCAAAGACAAAAATGAAAACTTGTTTTTCCTTAACGGAAAGATAGGAGGTATATTTTCAAGAATTATTAACCACACCTCAAGAAGCTAAAAAAGCACTTAACAGATACAAATTAAAAGTGCAGCATACAAAATATATAACCCTTCGAGAGTTCTGAGAAGGCTATAAAAACGACGTAGAATAAAAAAGCACGCGGACAACATAAAATAACAATAGAAATAATAAAGCTATAGGAGAAGAGGAGAAAATTACTCTCAAATATCTGCAACAAAGATTGATGCCTAAAAACTAAAAAACAGGAATAATATTTTGTATATATAAAAAAGGAGATAATCTTATAAGCAAATATTAAAAAACTATTTTGCATTTTTAGATCTAAGAACAGCCTTTGACAGAGTCTCCAGAACAAATATTTGGAAAAGCTTAAAAGAAATAGAAGTAGAGCTAAAATTAATTCGGACCTTTAAAATTATATACCACAAAGCAGGGTTGAGACATGATAGAGTAATGAGCCTAGTAATTTTCATAGTTTTTATGAATTCAATAATTGAGCAATTTGGAAGAAATTGTTTATCGAATATATAGTATAATAAACTAACAGAAAATAGAAGTGTTGGAATGTACTTTTGTAGATGCTATAATTATAGCAGTAAATAAATTTAGAGAAATGATATGAAATGTTAACTTAAAATCGTAAAAATAAATCTAAAACAAAAGTAATGGTAACATAAAATGTAGCAAAAAACATTAACATAAAAATTGACGAAATAATAATAAAGCAATTTAAATGTTTTAATTATGTAGAAGTAACTATTGAAAATTTAGGACAAGAAGTGGATCTATTAATACTAATAGCATATTCTACCTAGTGTAACCGTAGATACTGTTATCCACTAATTACAACAACAAAATAAAACTGTTTTTCATAATAATTTCAGGATTTACTAAGTCTGGGCTACCAGGAAGCCAACTCTTTATTGTAAAAAAATAGGGCACATTGTTACTCTACTAAGTTTGAGTTGAGTGTGCATTATGGGCGTGTATTTAGTTTTGCTGGAAGATCCAAAGCCCACCTCGAAAACGCGTGTGATCCAGAGGTTTCATTAGGCCTTCCAAAATGTTTTCTTAATATACAGTGGCCTAAGATTTGACCCCCTTTTCACAAAAATGAATGTTAATCCATCATAGTGCACCCTATACCAAACTATTGCAATTACTGGATGATAGCTTTTTTGAACCCTTAGTACTAGCTGAGATGCTTTTTTGGACAAGTTAGTAAAGGACAATCCCATTTTGTTTGTTGAAAGATTCCTCCACTGTAAACATTTTCTAATCCACAAGCAAAATTTTTCTGTGGCGTCTTTAGTTAACAACCTCTTTGCTTTTGCTCTCTTACCTTCCTTTCTTAAAGCATCTGTCGGTAAATGTCTCGTGTGTTTTTTATAAGGTTTATAGGTTTTGCTTACTACGACGAGATATAAAAGTTTTGGTAATTTGCATTTCCCAAGACATAATCTTCTACTGATGGAGAAGATTTTGTTTAATTCGGGCAATTACGGCTATCTGAACAATCCGAACTGAAAGTGGAATTCCAGATGTTCGGCGATCCTTGGCACTTCCAGTCTCATTAAACAATTTTATAGCCCGATACACAAACATGCAGCTAATGCCAAGAGGATGCAGGGTCTTAAAGGTTACACTTTTTCAGTTCTATACTTATGCAGTGCTATTACAGGAATACGGTTTTCTTTGACAACTTGACAAGGAACACTATGTAACTTACATCTTTAAAACTAGACATGATTGTTTATGGGTATACTAGCTATACACCAAATAATTGATCCATGAGTAAGAAAAAGCATCATTACAAACAAAAATATACGTCTTTAAAACAATATACTAATCTATACTTTTATATGGTTGTGAATCATGGGTATTAACTTCAAGAATAACAGTGAAGTGCAAGGAAACGAAAATAAACATTTAGAAAAAGTAAAAATTATGCCAGGAATACGTAGGGAACTGCCGAACTCGGGAAAAGTTATAAATTGTATTGCAGTTAGAACAAAGGCAATTAAGTTGGTGGGAACAATAGGTTTACTTAGTTAATGTGAAAAGTTACGATTTATATAAGAAAGGAGAGGGAAAGAACAAAAAACCTGGAATAATTTAAAAATATTCTAAAGAAAAGAAGAATGACATATCAACGCAAAACTAATGACAAAAATTGTAGCAAAAAGTTATACGTGGGCTACAATAAAAGTACAAAGTGAAAAGGCATTCAAAAATTACTTTAGAACTTCTATTATTACTGGAACTATAATAAAGACAGTCTTTCAGTAAACAGTACTAAACAGGATTTTATATTTCCTGCATCGATAGTACAGGGACCACAACATCTACAAAGAGACTACGCCCTATGAAGTGAGCACTTTTATTGCAGTAATGATGGCGTACAATGAAACGGAGGAATGCGACATTATCCGGAGATAATAGAAATGGGTCGTGCAAAGTTGATGAACGATGCAAGAACAAGAAACTGCCAGTCTACAATTAGTTAATTCTAGCTGGTGTACATTTATAGTGTTAAGCTTTACAATCAGATGATTCACAGTATCACCCCGGTTATAGAGAAAGAACAATATTACACAACAGCATTGACCAATAACACAGACAAAGTCAATGCCCTAATCTCAGAGTCATACAGAAAACCTACGGCACACTTTAGAGACTACCACTATCGCCATTTATGGTTGATTTAGAGCTCAAACATAGTAACAAAAAGATATTAAACATTAAATACTTGAGTAATATAAATCACTTAAGAAAAATATAATGCACGCGTTTTCAAAGCTGCCCAAACATATGGTAACATGCCATTTAACTGTTAAATGTTTATAAGTAAGCAGCAACTACCAAAGCTAAATGTGCCTTATGCCAAGGAAGTCATCCGGTTAGTCCCAAAGCATGTACAGCATGCAAAGATCTTCATAGATGTAGAAATACATCACTTAGACCACCAACAGCTAAAAAACCGGCAACATAAATACTGCAACTATGTATCTCCCTCAAAAGTACAGTATTCTATCAGCAAGCACAACTGAACAACATCAACGAAATTTTTTCTAGTTTTCTTATGGGGTTTAAATCAATATTTGGCCAGTTAGTAAGCCAAAGCAGTATAGTATAATACAAGCTCTGCACAGTTATTAATAAAATAGCTTAAAATCGCTATTTGGATCGCCAGTTACATTACTTGACAGACCTAAGAAATATTCACCATTATACAACTTCAAAAAATTAACATTCTGTTAATTTGGAAAACCTATGCAATCACAAGAACAGCATTTTACAATTTACTTGCTAGTTATTCGGATGGCACGACATACATTGAATGGATCGTGCACCAACAAAATATAAAGTGCAAAATTAAAAATTGAAACACTATTTTATTCTTGATAATTGCATCCTACCACTACATCTCATATCCACTGAAGAATATAATTATTTTCTTTTAACGTTAGACTCAAAATTTATCGCTGCAGATTATTAGAACTCCAAGCACGTAGCTCGAGGCTCAAGGTTATCACTCCCAAAAAGACGCAATCTTCTAAAAGCAATTCAACGCCATAACTATAACTATCTCCCGATTGGTGGGTCAAACTGTTGACCTAGAGACTCAAATAAAATACCTGATTTACTCGACCATGCCGTTATCAGTGGTTAGCTAAATCAAACGTAGACCTACCCTTTGATCACACAGCAATCACTATAACTACCAGCTCGATAGTCATTAAAAACGAACCCTGCACCAAACATACTGGATTGGAACCATTTTCGAAACTAGAAATCGAAATTAATCTTGCTATCAGAATAAAAAAATGCCCAAGAACTTGATAAAGCAACACAGCATCTGATTACAACTATACAAGATGCTGTATGGCAAACCCCACCTAATTCAACATACACTCCAGCTGCATTAAACAACATTCCCTGTTGTACACAAAACCTCGTCGTCGCAAAACGAAGGGCGATGAAACAATAGCAGAAAACCAGAAGATAGACAAGACAAAATTTTTTCAAAAGACTTATTCATCAATTTCAAACTACACTACGCGAAGCCCGCAGTGAAACATTTAAACAGTATCACAATGTTTTTACCTGATAATAACTAGATAAAGGACAATAAAAAAATTAAATGTTCTATTATAATGACCTCTCCTATCAGAAAATCCGATGGTACCTGGTAGATGGACCAGTAATATTTGCCGAATACTTAGCTGACATCTTTAAAACATAGGAATTACAAAACCACTGGCACCAGATGAATTGAACCCTTCCTTGATGTTGCGTGCCAATTGTCACCAACATTCGTACCTCACAGACAGAACCTATGAAGTTAAATTAACAATGCAGTATCAAACTTTCACCAAATCACTTTTAGAGTTTTGCAGGGCAGAGTTATGGGCCCATTGCTATACCTGCCCTACATTTCTGATGCAGCAACTACACACCAAACTGCTTTAGCCACATTTGCGGACGACACGGATATCATATCAGTCAACCGGCCACCTAAAATAGCAATCAAACACCTGCAAAGGTATCTCAACTTATTAAAAGACTGATTTCACAAATGAAAAATGACGATTAACATGCACAAATCTGTACAAATTAATTTTACCTTGAGATATGCTGAATGGTTGCAAATCAGTGTTACGACGCTCCAAACCTGAAATATCTCGGGATGCATCTGGGCCAAAGGGTCATTTAGTGTTCGCACATTGAAGTTAAAAAAAATAAGTTGACTAGAATACAAAAAATGGCATAGTTACAACTATCCTTATCGAACAAAATCCAGCTTTACAAAATTTTCTTGAAGTCGATTTGGTCCTATGGGATTGAACTCTGAATATCGCATTCTAAAATCTTTTAGAGATTCCAACAAAAGAGCCTGCGAATGCTGGATAACGCTAACATAACCAACGATACCATCCTGTACGATCTATAAGTTCTATAAACTTTTAACTAGATGAAAGGATAATCTCCCATAATCTATCATATTATCGATGAAATTGCTAACCAACCAGCTGTTGCGAGTCAACTACAACGACATGGCCGCAAGACCTAGTGCTGCAACCCAATCACAACATTTACAATATATGATATTTATTTAATACTCGATTTTTGTTGAGAGTAATAAATTTGCAGCTTAAAGAACAAAATTAAATTAAATTATTAAACAAAGTACATTTAAAATAAGCAATAAATTATTAATTCTGTATAATTAATTCTGTAAAATTAATTCACTGTATATAATTAAAGGCAAAATTAAAAACATATTTGTCTGTAATTACCAATTAGTAATAATTAGATACTGGCTTTTAATGATTAGTATACAACAATAGACTTATCTTATTTGTTAATTGAAAGAACACTACAATGCTACTTTTTTCCAGTTAGAAGACTGTAACTATTTCACTTTACAGCTTACAATTCAAAAAGAGCTTTCTGTTATGCTGGCCGATGCAGACAGCTTTGAAACATTATCTTTCAGCCCGTGCCTGTTAGATGGCGCTTCCATTAATCGTTGGCAACTTCCCTGTTAAGATGTCGCAATAATACTGTCACCATCAATGCTATAGAAAAAATTGAAATTAAATAAAATATCGAGCAGCGCCTCTTAATCCAATTTTTAACGAAAAAACCTGAGTCATTTGTAACAACCGCAAAACTGTGGACTGCTCCTCTACTCCTTGTTCCACAGCACCGGGCAAATGCAGAACAATTAATTCTGCGCACTGCTTGAAAAATGGATTTGCATTGGCTCATTGTGAATGTGCATGCATTTGCATAATTTGAATAAGCGGCCAATGGTATGACGGCAAGCGGGCGTAGGTATATGAGAACGCGCGGCCGTGATCTCTTAAACGCCTGTCGCCTGCTTTTCTTTTTCGTAATTGCCTCTATCTGCGGCTGAGCTTCGCCACCCACAGTTATGTTTAACTAGAATTTAGGCCAGATCCTCCTTCCTGGACGTGCAGTATAAAAAACCAGCCATTTGCAGTATTCAGTTAAATGCAAGGAGCTCAGTGTGCCTGGCATTTATTTCTTATCAAAGATGTGAGTATTCGCCAATTTAAATTTCGTGCAGTGAAGTACTGAAGCAAAATTCATATAATTATTTTACTTTACATTTCAGTAGTATTAATTATTTATTTAAAATATGTTATATACGTAAAGCAGTTTTTAATAATTACAGTTTAATTAACTGTTATAAAAATTAACTTGCTTGCATTACTCACACTAACAGTAATTTTCAATATATAAAAATCCTTTAATTTAATAATTTTATATATAATTACAATTATAATTACTAATAAATTTAATTATACTAATAAATTGAGAGTTTTTATTAATTATAATTAAGCTTTCCAATTTTGGAAATTAGTTCTAGGAATCATAACATGAATTTAAACTACTAATTTAGTATTTTTTAAAATATTTGTAATTTACAAATTAGATTCAAACATCTCAATTATTTAACATTTGTGTTCATGGTCATCGCATTTTTTAAGGTTTAATCTGGGCCTCTTTCGTTTCATTAACGCTTTACACATTGTTCTGCACATCGTCGACCTTTAGGGTTGTATCTTCTTATTATCTTTGGAACTTTACTTTCACCTATCCTATAGAGATCTTCGTTTCATTTCTGTTTTGTACCGTTCTGATTTTTCTTATAATGATTCTACTCGTACTTTGTTTTGTATTTCTTCATTTCGTATTCTATTTTCTCTTGTTATTCTTTTCATCCTCCTTAGAAACCCCACTCGGATATTTTTATGTTTGTGTATATTTTGCTTCCATAATGCAACTGGAATTGCCAGAGTGCTACATAAAATGTAGTTAGGAATCTAGTCTTGTTTTGTTTTTGAAGAATTTGTCTATTGTTCCATATACTAATTTGTATTAATGGTAAGCACAATCTGCAAACTGAGAGGTTAAAGCTCTTATATGTTTGCGACTTTGCCCGATTGTCGCGCACTATCTCTGATGTGGGACGATACGGCAAGCACTGTGCCTTAGACGATCTTCATTATTACCTCTTGTTCGAAGTGAACGCAGGTACTCAATTGTTTTTAGTGGCTGAGTAGACTACCCGCCAGACATCAGAGAGCTTTAGGAGTAACCCAGGTCCGTCCGCACCACAGCCTGCGCCTCAACCGCAAAACCACGCTGGCGATTTCCACATACTAATTGATATTTATTAATTCTTTACTGTTATCAAAAGTTATATAGCGTCGAAGCCTGTGCTGTTTCTTTATCTTTTAAGATCTGGTTTGTATATACATTCAACAATTCTCGTGAGAGTCGATACTCCTATCACCATTCTCCATCTGTTATTTTATATTTAGTTTCTTTAACTAGTTTGATGATTATGTCTATGATAACAACTTTGTATTACTTTTATCAGATGGTATAAAAAGTTTTTTTCTAGATCGATCAAAACTATGGATTAAAATCTCTATTTTGCTATTATTTGTTGTGGAATAAATGTATTATCAATTGTAGAGCAACTGCTTCAAATTTCGTTTTGTCTATTATTATCTGTAGTCGTTTTTAAAATTATTTTTGGATAAATTTTTTGTCTTGCATTAAGTAAACTTATGCCTTTACAATTTGTTTATGTTTATTCTATTATCTTTTTTATTTATTGCTTGTACGATACTCACATATCAGCTTGCTAGTGTTCTTGCATTTTCCAAAGCAAAAAGAAACGAAGCAGTTGTTATTTTGGAAGTGTTCTATATATTTGTATAATTTTGTGTTTTTGTTTGTTTTTGCTATTTCTTTCAACACTTTTTTCATTTTTTTTCTACACATGGTGTATATGGTTCTGATGTGCTGCCGCTGTAGCTCACTGATCAAGATCATTGTTTTCTGTCCTCTAGCCGGCGCAAGCGAGTTCGAGTCTCGCTCGACCCATGGGTGTACGTGATGTCGTAGTATTAAGTTAACTGCATCTTAGTAGGCACAATGAGCCCTTGAGGCTGCAGTGCTAGGATATGCGCTCCAAAAAAAAGGTTCTGATATTGATTTTTCTATGTTAGTCTCAGTTGCGTCTGTTAATAGCTTCTTTTATCATTCCAGTCCTTTGTAAATATTATTTATATTAACTCTATCTTTTTCTTCCATATTTGCATGTTTTTATTACTGTATATACAGATTTTATGGATTGTCTAGATCTATGTGACGTTTGCGTCGCTATCCTTGTTAGATTTATTTTATTCTATATTTTGGACATTTTCTTCATTGTTTTTATTTGAGATCCATTTTAAGTCTTTATTTACTTATGTTCTTGAGCTCTTTTTCTTTGTCACTTTTAATTTTTTCCTTAAAACTACTTCTGCTTTTCAAAATCGCTTCTTCTGTATTTTTGTCATCTAATTCTATTTATTTATTTATTTGGTTTTTGTTGGAGTAAGTATCGTTTTAATCTATAGTCACATAACTGTCTAAAGCTTTAATGTTTTAGAAAATCTACCTTTGAGTGATATTCTTGTTCATTTGTATTTTTTTTCTTACATTTTATTTTACCAACGACAATTATTTGTGTTGAGTTTGTTCATCTATATAGTGTGCATCTTATATAAAGTTAGTTTGTAATAATTAACTATAGATTTGCTACCGTTTTCATTTTATTTAAAAAAGTAATGTGGTTTAAGCATCGATTCATTAACGTAATTCATTTATGTTTAATGTTTCTCTACTGTATTATCTGTAATTTTGTTGTTAACTCTAGAAACAAAGTTTCCTGCCATTATAAATTAAGCGTTGTTGTTTAGTTTATTGGGTGTTTTTGTAGCTCCTTACAAATGTGCGGCTTTTGCTATTTCTGGTGCTATTTTCGTATAAAAATTATTTTATTTGATAGCTAAAAGTAAATTGTTAAATAATAATTTCACACTATTATTGATATTAAAAAACAAATTTAAAATGGCAAGATTTTTTGACTGCAATAATTGTTAAACAATCATATCGCTTCTAGAGCAGTTAAATCTTTAGCTGTTTTGTGCTAGTCAACAAGTTTATTTGGTTAATTGTCCTAATTAACGCTGCCTTTACATGGTAAAAATTGACAGATGCATTAGCAACTATATCATAAATAATTTGATTAAGAAAAAATCTGTGTTTAATATACAAGCAAAGTAAAAAAATGATAATCGTAATTTATTATGCATTCTGTTTAACTACAAAGAGATTTTAGTGTATTGAAAAACTGTCAACATAGTCAAGATTATTAAAGAGTGTCATTTGCTTAAACAACAATTTTACATACACGTGAATATAAAAAATATAAATATATAAAAATATATTATATAAATGTATAAAATACCAAATGAATGAGACAATTTTGGATACTCTTTATCGGGTTTAGAGCGATAAAATTTTCAGAAGAATTTGGTACAAGTTCATTGAGCTTAAATAGACAATAGGCTAATACCATTACCGCTCTAACTTATTATATGGTAGTTCTGATTGCAGCCTTCAGGACCACAAATTGTAGGTTTTTAAAGAATGATCGACACACCCTACCCTCATGTTTGTAATATTTGCTGTAAGATGGTAATGATACTTATAACTTCCATAAAAGGCAGAGTAACCATTTTGAACCATCCGGTGTGTTTAGATTGTTAAAGTATCTCTCAGCATCTTTTTCGTGACAATATTTATGGCACGATTAATCATGAGATGTCAACAATAATTACTGTCAGAGTGTACTACTGAGCGTTTCTTTTGGTATTACTAAAAAAATATATATCATACAAGTCCGTACTTATTTGCATTTTAAATTTTTTTCAATTTGTTTTGTAGTATTTTCAAGCAGCCGACATCAACAGAGGCTTATTCTAATTTTATTAATCCCAAAAGTAGGAACAAACTAATATTGTTAAGGCTGGTTTAAAATTTGAAGATGACATTCAAGTTGTGAAAAAATCATCCACCAATAATTCATGATATTTGTAGTGTTGCCAGTAAGGGTTATTAGTAATGTTTGTATTCATTCATTTTGTCTGCAAACACAAATGCTATTTTTTGGCGGTTTAGCTTTCTGGACCTTTTGAGTTTTTTTGTAACTCAATAAAAGTAAAATTGGTTTAATAAAAAAAGTGTAAATAAATTTCATCGGAGTCTGCGAGTATTAAAATCTCTCTTTAGAATTAATTGAAGGCAGGTTTCTACACCTAAGTGACACCTTAGCCAGGTAATGTGCCTTGTGTCATATGCAAACCATACAGGTGATCCCGTTTTTAAACCGAAAAATTAAGATATGAAGAGAATATTGTTCGTATCAAACTATTGCAGTATTATGTTTGGGATATGTGCTAAAGTCTAGGAACAGCTTGTCTTGCGATTATGCTACTTTAGCACTATTAGACGCTATTGGATACCGAATTTATACCGAGCAAGCATAGTAAACCAATTGTTGCTACGACAAACCACATTATTTAGCCCCAGTTTAGTAATATGCCGCAGATGTATTAGAAAGACGAGATGTCATGTGTAAATTTTTCTTAATACGAAATGAAATTTACCGATAATCTTTTCACTCTCCAGTTTGCAAACAAATTTAATTATTTTTAAGAGAGAAATAATAAAATTGGCGTTTGTTGTTTAATGCGAAATAAAGGGACTGCATCCTTCTGAATTTTGTTGAGCTTGAATTTTAAAACGCCTTAGAGAGGAGCTGAAGTGCCTTGTAGTTCCCTAATTAAGAAATCTAAAGCTCCTTAGGTTTTGCATGACATTTACTATAGAGATGCATTTAAAAATTACAAAACATTAATTTCTGTAAAGAATGTAACTCTTTCAAACAAATGTGTTATTTTTAGTACATAAAAGCAACTCAAAAATTGTTTAAATTAGGGTTGCGTATGTTACAAAATTTGGGTTTTCTGTGATTAATTCGATTTACATAATTTTTTGATACTTATATGAATCGTATGACTACTGCCCCAATTGTGGTGCTAGCTAATTTAAAAACGTGGATTGTAGAAAAACTCTTGAGGTTTTGCTTTACAAGAGCATGCTTTATCAAATAAAGTTTTAGCATACATTATATTTTAAAACTTTATTTTCTAAACTTGACCTTTAAAGAATATTTATAAAAACATTGTGTCTGCAATGTAAAATCGTAATTTGGGTAATGTTCTAATTATCATAATTTATTAAGGTACAAGAAAGCTGCGACAGTTGTACTAATATGTTACGCCTATTCTTGCCGTCCCAAAAAATATTATTTGACATTTCTGCTACGTCAAAACATAAGTAGAGTAACAGAAAAATTAAAAGAAATAGCCGTTGCAGAACGATCTACAAGGATATGTCATATGAAATTATCTTAAATAAATAACTCCACACTTTACCATTCCGTGATGCTTTTAAAAGTGCTGGTAATCATTAGAATAAAAGATAGTGTAAAACTGCTGGCAAAAAGTGTTTCTATAAGCTTTCTAAAAGTTTGCACAAGAAAATTTCTCTTAAACAACAAAATAAGTTCAGAACTATAAGATGGGGTTTAAATTAACAAAATGTTAATGAAAGTAAAAACATATCTTCCACCATGCTAAGGATAAAGTATGGTGCACCTCCATTAAAGTATGGAAATCTTTCTTGACTTCTAGATTGTGTGATTTCATTCGAATTAATGAAATTGCGGGAAAAAAGCTTACAAATGAATTTTAAAAATTAACACAATATTTAGATATTGTTCTTTAAGCTTTGGCGTTAATTATAACGATTTTATACATTTTTAAATATTATATAAAGAGTATATTAAATAAAAAATCAAGGTAAAACTTTTATAAATATCAAGTTGATAAAAGTTTACCAATCGTTCAATCTGAATTTTAGCAAGTTTGATCGGCAGGCGGAAGAACAACGTCTTGCACTAAAAAATATGCTTGTAACGTTTTACAATAAAAATAAAAAAGTTAATGAATATTTAGACAACAAATTTAATCTGTTTACATATATGCAAACGTAACTAACAAACTATTACTTAGTTTTATTTCGGTAATATCAATTAGATACAAACTTCATAGAAGAAACGTTTTTAAAATTTATAAATGTTACTAACAAAAGAAATTGTCATACCCAGATAGCCGTTCGATTAGCTTTCATATTTGTTCTATTTTTTGCATATTGTTTTAGCCCCGGCTGTAAACACTTAAACAGTTTTTAGCAAGTTACTGACAATTATTTATTATTGACAACATAAAGTTGTCTAAATCAAGGTGAAACTAAGTGACTTAATCGCTAGAATAATTTTTTAAGCAACTTCATTGCTGCAAATGCTTACACCATATTTTCTCTAAACGCTACGCCCATGTATTTACATACAGCTTGCGACATGCTTTGAGAGCTTTTGAATTAAATTTAAATTTCAAACCAGACACGTTTTAATTGTACTGGACCCGTCTGACATCTTAAAACGGTTTTGAGTTATAATAATACTCATATGTAATTGACTTTAGGGGCGTCGAAAACTACTGTCTAATTTAGAATTTTTTACCGGGTCGCTAAAATATTATTTTACGTAATAAAATAATAAAATAGACTTTTTAAATTTTATAACTGATATGATTAACTAATTTATGATGCATCCAAATGCACAGGTTGTGAGTACAGGAGATCTGTCAGATCTCTCCAGCCGATGTTAATAACAATAAAAACAGTTTTGTGTGATGTAACATGGTAGCTAATGAGAGTAGATTGTAATGCGCATACGTAAATGAGGACGACTTTGCTAGCTCAGAGTGTGTAATCTTCGAATTTGTAATGATTGAGCAAGTAGAGCGACGAATTTGTACTAAATTTTGTACAAAGCTATCTAGCTAGTACAGCACGAATAAGGGTGTGGTGCAAACAATTTAAAGATGGTTGGGAATCAAATACATTCTGAAAGACCAGCAACGAGCAGAACACCGGAAAATGTTGAATGCATGCAGGCAACAGTCAATAAGGAGCAACGACCGGCAGTCCGAGAACTACAAGATGAGCTGGGGATTCCAAAAGTTTGCGTGTAAAATTTTGACCGCAAATTTTACCATAAAAAATGCTGCGGCATATTACTAGAGTAGAAGGTACATCCTGCTGCACTTGTAGATGTTTTATTACAGGTTAGTACCATTGAATACAATTTTTTTAAAAAGTCGTAACGGAAAATAAAACAGATTTGTGGCAATGATTTTGTCCCATTGGAAGTCGCTTAATTTGCTATTATCAACGAAGTGTGTAGCATTTGCTTAGAATTGAATTACGGACTCTTCAAGCGTTCTCAAAAAATAGAAATTTTAGTAATACGAAGAATAAATCATTAATATAAAGAACAGGAGCCTCTTCTCCCCTTCTTTTCGACGGGTTTAATTGACCCATAAGCATGTGATTTACATAGCAATAGGGTTGTATGACATACATAAAAAATTGGGCTTTACTTGTTGGTACAAGTCTGTATTATAGTCAGATATCAGATATGGCACACTTTACTTACATTAATGCAAACATTTAGTGGTCAAATTCTCTCCAAAGTTTATTATTGTGCATTTGCTTAATCTATCCTGCTACAATTTATGTTAAATTTATATTATTTTTGAGTCTTAGTAGGATATCAAATTTTCCTTATGGCCAAAAATCACCCATAGTTTAGTGTAATTTTTTGGGTTAGATTAAGTCTCATGTGAATAATAAAATGTGCGCAAAGCTCAACACTAACATATCCAATTATACAAATAAAATCATTAATTAAAATTTTTTTATAATTTAAGTCAGTAATTTTACCTTAATCCAGATTTTAATAATTGTGATTTTTAATTATATTCAATTTTGTTAATCGTATAATTTTTGTATTTTAGTGTACTTCAGTCTTTATCGTTACATAATGTCAGATCACGTTTTGATAAAAAAACACACACCTGCTTCAAAAATTTTTGGAAGTTGTTAGGTAAATCAAAAATTCAGTTGAATTAAAAAAAAAATTCCTTTTGGCATATTTAAGTGAGGCTTTTTGAAGAATTGCTTGCAGGATTCTAGTCACGACCAATTGAGAGGCTGGAATATTTAAGAAAGGGGGGGGGTTTAATCAAAATTTTCATTTTTGAGAGAGATAGTCCTATAAGGCGATAGGTGATCCAACACAGGCACATATTTTCTTGATAATAATCTTCAGGCTATGGTAGTACAGTGTCCTGTTGTAAATAATAAAATTTTGAAACTTACAATTTTTAGCAAACGTCTGCATAGTTACGTTAGAATTCAAAGTTAACTATTTTCGGACTTTTTTATCAGATCGTTTGTACAATTTAATTTTAAGAGTTTTGTCCGTTCGTTATTGCCCAAGTTTTCTCTGCTGTGCTTAAAACTTCGATACCATTCAAAATACGTGCGCACGATAAGAAGTCGCTATCATACATATTGGGTACATTCCGACGTGATTTTTCTGAATTCAAAATCACATAAACTTAGTATTTTTAGAAACTCAGACACAATAGAGATTTTCTAAAGAAAAGAAAAGGTTGCGTAGCACTATCCATCTAAAAGTGTAAATAAAAAAATTACAAAAATAATAAAGAAACACCCCATTTATTAAAAAAAATGATCGTCTAGGAAGAGAACAGTATCCTACGTATGTGAACGAGATAACCTCCTTACAGATCAAAAAGATGTCATGTGGTGATGTATCGTCAGAGTGCATTATCTCTCATGGTTTGGAGTGCGGCCTCTCTCACATATAAAACAGGCCTCCAAGTAAATCCAGCTATGCGTTACCGTAGATCTAGAAAGATTTTGATTTGGACATTATAGCAGAATATTGACCCCACTCAGAAGGAAAAATTGACGCACGCATGGTGCAGGGAAAGTTTTCTAATTTTATTAGCGCTAAAGATGAGAACTGAACTTGTTTGATCTAAACACTATGGACTACAGTGTCAAATCAGTTTTAGAGACTTGGGCTCTTGCAAGTCCTATAGGCTTGACAATGGATGAGGTGGTGTATGATCAATTTTTTCCATACATCGTTAGCGCTGTGTATTAAAATAGAAAGAGTTGCAATTAAAAATATTTGTCTCCGTAATTTATTGTCGCAATTATTTGTTAATTGAACAAAAAACTTATTTCTTTTGATTGTATATTAATGTCTTATTGTATTACTGACGATAAATTTGTTTGAATTTATATATAAATTATATAATAGGTGTATAAATAAGTTCTCAGCTTTAGATTTCACAGGACGCAAATCACCGTTTACATATATGTTAACGTATTAGTCCGCCCTCTTGCGGTTTTAAAGCAATGGCATTTGGTCTCTCGAAACATCATGCGATTTGGCGTTTGATGCACATAACCTCAATAATCAGCTGTGTTCACGATGGCAATCACGAAAGAGCATATTCGATTTTCTATCCACTTCGCGTTTCATCTTAAGAAAAACGCTGCTGAAGCCACCGAAATGATTTGTGCTGCATATGGTGAGAATGCTGTAAGTCACGCAACGTGCAAAAAGTGGTGTCAAAGATTTCGCGGAGGAGAGTTTAGTCTTGAAGATCAACCACGCGCTGGACGCCCTCAAACATTTGATGCGGATGAGCTGCAGACGCGTTAGGCTGGGAACTTCTCCCACATGCGGCGTATAGCCCAGACATGGCCCCTTCCGATTATCATTTATTCCGGTCGTTACAGCATCACTTGGCTGATACGCACTTCAAAACAGAAGAAGAAGTCCGAAAATGCATCTATAACTTTATTGTCTCGAAGCCGGTGAAAATACTTTGATACTTAAGCTTTTCTTGTTTGTTTTTAAATAAAACTTTAATTCTGCAGAAAAAAGCTGAGAACTTATTTATACACCTACTATAAAATTACTTCAATAAAAAAACTCCCCCGCCTGGGAATAAAGCCATCTTCTAACACCATCTTGTACAATTTCCTGCACAAGTCTGTACATACTTTACGTTTGGTCCGCGATTAATCAGAACTGTCGAAGGTTTTTCGCACACAAAAAGCGTACTTCTGCACGCACTTCACATTTGGCGGGGTTTTCTGTGGCAAAGTTTATTTTTAATTGATCTTGCAGACGAATACACTGCACACATCTTTTTATTTCACTTCATACTGCCTACCGAACTGCTGCATACATGGCAGGCGTCGTTATTCCCGCCTAATCCTCTTGCTTGCGCAAACGGATGTTTCTTTTAGATTTGCCTTTGTGTATAAAACTAAGTTGACGTTAATTAACATACAGTATATTGATGTGAGTAATTTTTTATTTATTAATGTCAGATTGAATTTTATTATTTTGATATAAAAACGTAAAGATCAAAACTAAAAATAAAAAATATTTGTAATAACATTTAGAATTATGGCATTTGGCAGCACGGCGTTTATCTAAATTGGCAATTTTAGAATTTTTATAACAACAAGCGAGATGTAAAATTTTGTTATTTAAATTTCCTTCGCATTCTTTTACGTACCTAAGAGATTCAAATTAACTGTTACGTTATCTAATGTACTTTTAATGTAAAATTAAACTGCTTTTTATTAGTGACATTTTGTATTACTACTGGTTCTATTTATTTTAATTATTTTGGTTTAGATGTTGTATAGTTAATGTGGAGTAGATGGTGTTGTAAACAAGATAACTGTTGTGTTTAATTCTTGAAATTAAGGACCATCACAATACGTGTGTGGTCCGAATGGTTTTAGATAAATTAGGAGCAATAATTAAACTGTTAATTGAGCATCAGAAAGAACAAAAACTCGTTTAGAGCTAAGCAGAACATCCTAAAAGCTCTACATTCTATTACAGTTGGTTTAGAACAACGTTGGACTTCCAAGGCTGCGGAAAACAATTTATATTGTAGATATTTATAAAATAGTATTAAGTCAAAAAATTTTATGCATATTTAGGGATTAACATATTTGTGCAGAAGCTCATGTTACCATTTCGACTATCAGAAGAACAAAATAAAACGTTGAAAATTTTTCTTCCTTTTTAGATTACAAATAACTTTATATATTTAGTTTTTCATGTATTAGCTGCCTGTTAACATGAGTGTTCTTGGTTTGATTCATTTGCTTCTCCGTAATATGCTGCTTCCGTTTTACAACAGAATTTACAAAACCATAATGTCTAGTTCTTATCTTGTTCCTAGTTACTGCAGTTTTTTGGCACTTTAAATAATATAATACAAGTAGTACGTCTGTCAGTTATCTAGATAATGTAACTTTATAATTATTTTATAATTTAGAATGTTCTATATTTATTTATATAAGCAAATTAAATATAAAAGAAAATTTGTTTTTACGCACAAAGAAGAGTGCGGCTTCTGAGGGTGCTAGGGAAGCTCGTATACCCTCGTAGAGTACCTTACAGTACCTCAGTATTACAATGTCAAAACAAGAATTACCTCTGTGTATTGAGCAACGCATTATTAAGTTTCTCACAGCCAAGGTAAAACTGCCTGGAAATTTAAAGAAGACTTAAGAAAGAGCCTTGGGACAACACTATTAAGAAGGCGGAAGAACAAGAATCAGTTGAAAATAAAAGTCACCGATGTTACCCAAAGATCAGCCTAACTGAGAAGAATATTTGCACAATTCGCCGCTCTTGTAGGATGCTGAAATTACTTTTGAGGTCCGAATAACCTGTAGCAGTGTTTAGGCAAACTAAAATTTTTAGTTTCAAAAGCACCAAGACCTATAACAGCTGCCCAAACTTGACAAAGAATTGAAGATTTGATGTGAGGTACACTAGAGTACCCTTTCTATGCCAAAGCGGTGCTGCGCAATTAGCTGGCGTCACTACTATTTTCATTTTATATTGGCGGTCTCAAAAACTGCCTTACGAAAATAGTAGTGCGGTTAATAAATTTGCAAGAGTTTTCTTATACAATTTTGAAGTTTATACTCCAAGATTTCTTTTTCTACTCGGAAAGTAAAGATTTTGTCACCAAGCTCTTAAAGAGATTGCAGTTTAATGAACCGAGTTTTAAATGAAAAGGCTTATAAGACATTTAGTCATATCCAAATGTTTATATTTATTTTTATTTAAGCCGTGTGTCTGTATAACTACCTTTAAGCTGTACAGTTGCTGAAAATATACTTTACCTATGGTCGTTTATTTTCTTTTCAGCGGCTCGAAACAAATAACACTATAAAAACTTTAAAAAACTCTAAATAAACGCTTTACTGGATAAAGTTCAGCTTTAGGATGAAATCAGGATTGATCTCCTGTATTTAGCCATTGTTGTCGGCGTTTATTAAACGTTGTTATGTTGTATTCATATTTCATTCCTAGTAACAATGACACACATCAAAGAAATGATGAAGTTGGGATAATGATGGGTCATGCGGTACTCCTTAATATCTTTAAATAATCATATGGCTTACATCCAACTTTTTTGCATGCTCGTAATTATATTCAACAAAAGCTTTTAAAACATCATTGTCAAAAGTTAAGATTTGCTGTCTTTTAAACTAGACATTTGTTTCTAAAATTTTCAGACCATATCCTACGTATTATTCAATTTACATCACTTTTATACTCACTTTAAATATTTCTAGAGAATTTTCTCGCGCTGCTTCCTTCTTTATATTCATCATCATCATCATCATCAGCCTGCAACCGTCCATCGTTGGACGTAGGCCTCTCTCATTTGTTTCCATGCATTTCTGTCTTGAGCCTTCTGGATCCAATCTCTTCCCGCAAAGTCTCGGATATCGTCGCTCCATCTTTTTGGTGGTCTTCCTACTCCTCTTTTCGTTAAACTGGGCCTCCATCTCAAGAGTTTTGAGGTCCAGCGGTTTGGTTCATGCCGTGCTATATGTCCCGCCCATTGCCACTTTGCTTGAGCTACTCTCTGCATTATATCGGGTATTTTCGTTCTACGCCTTATTTCCTCGTTTTTCAGTCTCTTAGACTTACTCCCAACATTCTGCGCTCCATCGCTCTTTGGCAAACTCTTGGCTGCTCGGCGCTCTTCTGGGTTAACATCACCGTCTCTAAACCATAGGTTGCCACGGGCAGTATACATGTTTCATACACCTTTCTTTTCAGGCTATTGGGAATATCGGAATTTTTGAGAATATGCTGTAGCCTCCCAAAGGCTGACCAGGTGGCTCTTATTCTTCTTCTAATTTCAGATGTTTGGTTTTCCTTTCCAATCCTAATTGAATGGCCCAGATAAATATATTCGTCCACTCTTTCCACCGGTTGATTATCAATAAAACAACTGCATCGCTGTTTGTCATTATTTTGGTTTTATTTATATTTATCTCCAGCCCTACGGTCTTGGATGCCTCATTCAATTGTATTAGCATAGCTTCAAGTTCGTCAATATTGCTAGAAATCAGTACGATGTCGTCCGCAAATCTCAGGTGGTTTAGCAGACATCCGTCAATGTTAATACCCATCCTTCCCAATTCATTTGCTTGAACACATCCTCCATCGCCGACGTGAACAATTTTGGAGACATTGTGTCTCCTTGGCGGACTCCTTTTCAACCTTTATTTTGTTAGTTTGAAGGTCTTCATCTACCTTTACGTGAAATGTAGCCTCTTCGTAGATGTGTTTAATTAGCTGCGAGTATCTGGAGTCAACTCTTGCGTTATTTAGTGCTTGGAGGACGGCGTGTATTTCAATTGAGTCAAACGCCTTTCGATAGTCCACGAACGCCAAGTGAATGGGGTGTTGTATTCCGTTGTCTTTTCAATTAATGTTCTGATGGTTTGAATGTGATCCATGGTACTGAACCCTTTTCTAAAGCCCGCCTGCTCTACTGGCTGGTAGAAGTCTAATTTTGAGTGAGGCGATTTGTGATGATTTTAGTCAATACTTTATATATGCACGAGAGTAAGCTTATGGGGCGGTAGTTTTCAATATTTGATGTGTCCCTTTTTGAAGAGAAGAATTACCTCAGCATTATTCCACGCCTTTGGTATCTTTCTCAATCAAACATTTGTTTAGTAGCACCGTGACAATATTTTCTACTTTTCACCCCATTTTCAGCATTTCGGCTGTTATCCGGTCTTCTCCTGGCGCTTTTCTATTTTTCAGTTGCTTGAGGTTTGTTTAACCTCAAGTCTAGTTATCTCGGTATTTCCTCGGAACCCACGTTAGAAATAGTTTTATTAACCGAGCTCTGTATAGATATGTTAGATGAATATAGCTTTGTGTAGAAGTTTTCTATTGTATGTACTATATCTCTTCAGTTTGCTACTACAGTACCTTCTTGATTCTTTATTTTTATTATTTTCTGTTTACTCTGTTATAGTTTCGATCTTAATACCTTTATATTTCTGTTGTTCTCTATTGCTTCTTCAATTTGCGTATTTCTATGTGCTCTTATGTCCTTCCTAATCATCACTTAGACCTTCTTGTTAATTTCTTGAAAATTTTGGGCTTCTCTATTTGTTCGTCTTTTTTCTTCTATTAAATTCAGGGTTTCTTGTTTTAGTTTGCTATCGCTAGGTTTCTTATTGGCACATATTTTTTTAACTGATTCGTGGATACTATTTTTAATTTTTTCATTTAGCGCATCTATGTATAGGTTCTTTAGCTTATCTGTAGGTTCTAGTTTTCGCTGTAGTTGTAATTGGTATTTTTCTTGATTGAGGCTCAATTCTTGTATGGTTGGAAAGTTTTGTTGGTGTTGTAACTTTTTCCTTTCCAGTTTCGGTTTTATTTCTAGCACCGACCTGACTAATCTATGGTCACTGCCTGTATTAAATCTATTTAGCACTGCTACGTCCGTATATAGTGTTTTGTCGTTCGACATGATGTAGTCTATTTCGTTTTTTGTTTTTTGGTCGGGATTTCTCCATATCCATTTTCTTTGTCTTTGTTTTGTTTAAACAGTATAGCTTTTCCTAATTCCTAAACCATATCTTCCAATGTATTGGTCGTCTTCAGACAGCTTGCCTCCTATTATTGAATTGAAGTCTCCTGTGATAACGGTGTAGTATGTTTTTTCTTGTCTCCTAGCGCGTGTAATATCTTCGTATAGCTGCTCCACTTCTTCATTGTCTGAGTTTGTCGTCGGTGCATATACGTGTATTATTTGCTTATTATATCGTTTGTTAATTTTTAGAGTAAGGTATATGACTCTTTTTGACACTGCTTGGAATTTCGTTACTAGGTGTTTTATCTTACGGTTGATGATAAAAGCTACCCCGCCATATTTATGGTCTGTGTCTGAGTTGTTCTGGTATAGGACGTGTCCTGATTTCAATATTGAGTTCCTTTCCCCGGGTAGACGTGTTTCGCATAATCCAACGATATCCCACTTTATTTTCGATAGTTCCAGTTCTAGCTCTTCTCTGTATTCTTCTGTTCGCATTGTTCTAATGTTGTATGTTGCTATTATAAATTTTTTCGTGTTTGTATGTCTTCTTTGCTGTGGTCTAGCTTTGAGGTTTGTCGAGTTCTTGCCCCCCCCCCAGAATCCTTGGGGCTGACTGATCGCTGATCAGTGTGGGATTGTGAGAGTGGATCTCTACCCACCTGGGGTATTCCTGTTTGTGAATTCGACGTTTTCATCATGGTTTAAAAGAGAGGGGTTTGGCATTTTCTCGCCGCGCTTGCCGAACGTGTTGGCGAGTTTATTTTCAGCCGCCCACTATGGGAACAGACGCTGTTTGCAGCCGCCCGCTCCGGGTCAGACGCTGCTTACTATGGGAACCATTAAATCTAGGATTTAGAAGTTGCCTCCCATAGCCTCTCATTTAGTTTGGCCTGTGTGCCGACACAGTTACCGGGATGTGGCCGCTTATGAAGCTTCTAGGAGCCATAAATGAGAGTGAGAATCTAACTGAGGACCAATATCTCAGAGTGACCCGAAGGTCCGGCAACCCTGAGTGTAGAGGTACTACCTCTAGTTAGACTCCCATACATCCCTCTTTATATTAGTAAAGGATAATAGCTAAAAAATACCAAGTATACTAACTAACGTATTAACTAGACAATTTCTATTGATTATGACCCATGTTGTAGTATATTTTATATTTATAGATACAAACTAAACAGTTTTTCTAAAAAGAACCGATTATTTGGTTATGCACACTTTAGTCAGGATTTAATTAAAAATCCAATCAAAACTGCACCATAATTTTCATTTTGGTTATAATTTTCAATAGCACGACCGCGAACCAATTTTGATTTCTGTCGCGAAGCACCGTCCATCAATTTCAAAAGCAATTTCACGTTCGGCGTATATCAAACTTTAATTGCCGCGTTCACAATATTTGTTTTGTTAATTTGGCTTTATAGATGCAAGAAATTAAACGCTTTAATTCGCTCCGGAGCAAACATAATTAGATCGGAGTTTTTCGGCAGCCAAAGAGAGGATAATTGCGAGGCCGATAAATTAGGGGCTTTCGAGAATTTTACAGCTCCGCTCCGTTATTACAAACTTTCCTCAAACGGCTCGGCCTCGGCGCCAATTAGACGCGAAATCAAAGCCAAATAAAATAATTCCCTTAATAAGATTATTAGGCTCTTTGGACAGGCGAGTGTTTAAGGCTTCCGGCCGCAATAAAGCGCATCATTTAGAAGCCCTAAAAGCGGAGTTAAACAACTTCTTTAGCCAGGAACTCCGGGTCCGCGTCCAACAAAAAACCTCTTGCCATGCTTAATTGACTGTTACTATTATTGCCAGTCATTAACATTTCCTAGCCGAATCCCTTGTAATTAACCGGGCGGCTGCGGCAGCGATGGCTGCGTGCTTAATTAGATAGTGCCATCCTGGGCTCCGCGCCGGATTTTTCCTCCGCAGACCACCGGTTCCGGAGCAAATAATGATCTGGTTCTAACAAAGTTGGAATGCTCCAATATAGTCCAAAATAAATTTTTAATTTTACTGTAGCTTATTTGGCATCGCAAATAATTTTTGAAACGGTTAATCTGCGTTCATCTTTAAGAAAGCGGCGAATAATGCGAATATTCTATTTAGTTACGATGATTCTTATACGACGTCGACGATTTTCATTTATAATTATTTATTATCTTTTTAAAAAAATTTATGTAACGTATACACTAAAGTCTTCATAACAGTGGTGTCTCCTAACTGTGCCTTAAGTTTTTTTAAAGTTCCGGATCGGTTTATACCGTCTATCGTAAGCAATTTATTAATCCGTTTTGCAATAGAAGATAGTATAAGGTACCCTCAATTTACCTTATGGTGAGTATTTAAGTTGATATTTGGTTCACCCTTTTAAGTAGATTTTTGCAATACTTTTTTTCTGGCAAACGCAGCTGATCAACGCGCAGTGTTATATAGTAACAAAACTCGATGGTCTGTATAAAAACTCGCTCATTCAAGTAGCGAGTCAGCTCCCTCTGTGCTTATTTATTATTTTTAATTAACAACCTAGCTGATTACACTGTTACTGGCGACTTATTTGTAAAAAACAACATTAGGGATCAACTACTACTAAGTGAAGCGTTATATTAGTTTTTATAGATTATAGGTCTGAAAGCTACAGGTGCAAAGAAAGCTTCCATCTGAGTACTAAATATGCGCCGGAAGTTATTTTGTTTATAGAAGATAAACATGATTATTGTTTATTTACAACAATTATGCAAAAAACAGCACGGCAATTACAGTGACTCTTTATATCCCTAAAATAACTTATAAGCATGCCTCTATATATTTTTAATTAATTGTTTTATTAATGTGTTTTTATTTACAAAATTTGGGCTTTAACAAAACATGGATACTGTAATGGTTTTGAATAGTGACATTTATTGTAATAGTTAATTTTTGTCAAAACTTCTCACCTATTATTAAGGTAACAACAACAAATAAACAAACAGTTAATTTTAATGTAAAAGAAATTTAAATAGATGTAATATTCACAAAAAATTAAATAATTTTTTATCTAGAAAGCCGTTGTTATGAGGGTGGGGGCGTTATAAGTAGCATAGATATTAGTAACGTAGTAAATTGGTTCTTAAGTAAATATCCGAATGAAAAGATACATAGTTGTTACTAGTAATAAATAAAGCAATACACAATATATGTATTTATGCGAAGATTTTCTGGTATTTGCAATAAAATTGCTTTATACTATTTTTGTACTTCTATTAGATCTCTTAACATTTGGTGAAGTAAAGAATTTTACAATAATAATATGATCTTTTAAAATGAAATGTTAATCATGTTTAAAATGTTATAACTGCCACTAATTGTCATTTGAGTTTAGCATATTCTGACAATTTATTACAGCTAAATACACGCTTTAAGGACGTTTCGTTGGGGTCCCAAAATTTTATGGTTAAATGGATATGTTGACACACAAAATTGTTGTTTTTGGTGTGAGAACCATCCACAAGCGATTCACGAGAAGCTCTTGCATCAGCAAAAGTCATTGTATGGTGTGGTTTATAGCATGATGGCATTATCGAATCGTCCTGTTTACAAAACAATGTAGAAAATGCAGTTACAGTGACTGGTGAGCGGTCCCATTGATGTTAACAAATTTTTGTGGTTAAATTTAGATAATTTTGATTTGGAAGACATCACACTACTAATACCACTATTGACATATTGCAAAAAAGTTTGGTAAAAAGATAATTTAAAAAAATGCAACTGTCAGTTGGCCCTCAAGCGATTTAACTTCTTTAGATTATTTTTTGCATGTGGGGTTATTTGAAACATTTAGTCTGTGAAAACAAATAACGGACTCTTGATGCATTAAGATTGAACATCGAACACTGCATCCGCGACATTACACCTGAGTTATTGCACAAAGTCATCGAAAATTGGGTTAATCGAATTTGCTTGTGTTCATGAAGTTGAGGTGACACTTAAATGGTGTGTTATTCAAAACATAATGTAGTAGACTACGCTTAAAAAATTATTTGTGTCTGAAATAGTTTTTATTTTATTTCATTTTAAAATCATATCGTTCTTTATTGGAAACCCTTTATCTAAGTTATTCCTTCTACTTTTTTTATTTAATCGGTAGAAATATTTTTTATTCGCGTTTGACATTCCCATATTTTAAGTTGGTGACTATTTAGATATCAGATTTGTTTTTTCTGTTATATTACTAGTTTTTGATTTATTTAACTAATAGTAATTCGTTCATTAGTTCACCTAAGCGTAGTTATCTTCTACAATAGCTTTAATGATTAATTTGGGTCTTTAAATTTGTGTTGACTTGGACATATAGCTATTTTTAATTCTTTTGTATTTTTATACTTATATATAAATAATTTTTCAAGCCATAAATTTAAAGCAACTGGTTTTAACAATTTTTTTTATTTATGTAAAGACACCTTTTACATGTTTGATCTTTATAGCTCTTGTGTGAGAACTTGAAAAGATATTTTTAATTAATTTGAAAGGTTTATTTGAATGTTTTTGTCTTTTATTCTATTTTCTAAGAAGCAGAAATAAAGTCTTAAAACAAAGTTTGCTGGTATAGAATATTAATTTTCTCTTTTCCATGGTTCTCTTATAAGATACAGGATTATGTTTATAAATGAATACCTTTTTTACTTTCTTATAATATATTCGTGAACATTTCAATTGTTTAAAATATAAGAAATTAAGTGTAAAACTAATCTTATTTTTTTTAGAATTTCAGTTTTAATTTATAAAAATATTGTTTTCAGGATAAAACTTCTTGAAATATGTTTTGTGGTTTGTGCAAATTTCATATTTTGAAAAACTAAACTGTTTTGATAAATTTGATAGGTGTTTAATAATTTAAAAAAGTTACAAGAAGTACATAACACGCTAAACTTACAACATGAAGTTGGAACTCTATGAATCTCAACGAAAGTCACTTGCAATCAGCTCCTACATTTTAAAATCAGTAGTATAGAAAATATGGTACCTAAACCATTTCTCACTCAGCTCAATGACAGCCCAAACCACTAACAACACAACCGATTGCTTGGGAGCAAAGTCGCCCTTTTGTGCTATAATTTGTTCTTTAATGTCAACCGGTTCGGTGTTTATTCGGTTCCACAATTATTTTAAAGGAAATGTAATATCGAGTTTCAAGGTTTTGTCCCGGTTTCAGTGCGATTAAGATCATTTTCGTGCAGGGGTGTCAAACGCTAACGCCGGGTCCGAGAAAACGATGCTTACCAGGTTCTCAATTTTTTTTTTTGTCTTTGACTATGTTACTAATACTAAAACAATTGTTAAATAATATTGTGCCCTAAATAATCTCAGGAGATGAACATACTAGTTTTATCTCAAAAATAACGCTATGTAGCCTGGCAGCAAATGGGAGCGGATTAGAATGCGTATGCGTGAATAGAGCAACTTATTTAGTGAATCTGTAGTAAATTTTGTAGAACGATGAATAAAATCATAATAAAAATAATTTAAAGATAGATAAGAATCTTGTATTTGAATAATTTTGAGAGATCAGTAACATGGAGACGCCATTATGGTCTAAGCTGTTGAGGGCGGATTGCAATGCGGACGGACCCGGGTTTCATTCATGGAGCTTTTCTGATGGCCTACTTAGTCACTAAAAATAATCGGGTACCCTCAAACAAAGGGCAAAAATATAGGTCGTCTTAGGCACTGCGCTTTCCACATCCCCCCGCACCAGAGATGATGCGCGACGACCGGGCAGAGAAGGCGAACATATGAGAGCCTTAACATCTTAGCTCGCAGGCCGTGCTTAAACACAGTGAGTTGGAGCCGTAGAAAGTAACAAGGGGGTTACAAAAAAAAAACTTGTACGGGCTAACAATCACTAACGATCAAGGACTAACAGTTCGAGAACTGAAAGATAAACTAGAGATTCCAAAACTTAACCCAAGTACAATTGCTCTATATTATATACCTAGCTGCTTTCGGAACATACCACGTATTTCGAATGAGACATTTTTTAAAGTAGTAAAAATTTTATTAATATAAAGAACAATATATTGAAAGTTTTTTGAGCTCCTAAAAACCATGATGTCCAGGGAATTCTACCTTGCCTTTTCCTCTCTCTTGGCGGCTTGGTTTGCGCGCGTATGTTTTTCTTTGCTAAATTTAATACGATTTTGTTCTAATACAGTTAATACTAATAAAGCTTTTGTCTTTTTTGAATTTCGACATTAACATTGACTTCACTGAGGATACTGGCGGTCCCTGATTTTCAGCTACTAATTTCTTTCTTTTACGGTGAGTTAGCGTGGGCCTTAGCCGCTTTAATACTGAAAATTAAAATATTCGGGCACTTCTGACGACCGCTTCTGCCCAGATCATAAGTATAAAGGACACGGTGTATGGATTTCCGTATCTTTCTATACTAAGACCCTTTAGTAAGTATGATGATGTCAGAAGAAAGTACCTTCGTCCAAATTATTATGTCACGATAGGAGGCACAAAACCACCTGAAATATTAAGACAACTTAAGTCCAGTTCAGGAACGGCACCCTAAGAAGATTCAAGTGTATGCTTGACACAAGCAACTTTTTGGAGAATGAGAAGCAGCTAAAAATAAAGGTCATCGACATCGTCCTAGACTCAGCGTGACCGAGAAGTATATTCGCATTGTTCGACGGTTTCTTGGAAAATATCGGAATGGGCTACGCCAGTACTTGGATAGTTATAACTAATGCTTTTAAGTGTCGAAAGGGCCCAGAAAACGCCCGGACCTATAGAGCGTTCCAAATATGACAAAAATTGAGTGTTTACTTTATAAGAAGCTGCTACTTAAATAGTTTTTGTAATTATTTATTGTTTTGTTTTAACAGCAATGAACGAAAATCATTTGAGATATACTAAAAATAACACAAGTAAAAGACAGGGTAAATTACCTTGTTACAACAGTTCTAAAAGTGGTAAAATATTTTATTACAAAAGAAGTATACAGAAAAACAAAATATTGTTAATAAAAAACGAAGCTTATTCTGGTATCAAACTTAAGTTTCCATTATACTACCTTCTTTTCTTTTCTGTTACTAATAGACTTTCCTTATGAATATGTCTATAACTTAATTTGTCTAGGGTGTTTACAGTAAACATTTGAAACTTAATAGTGGTGGGAGAGACACATAAATAATGGATAGCGTCTGAAGCATTCAAAAAATATTACCATTGATATAGTATATTACGTAAATACAAAATACGAAGAATTATGGGGGTGTAAATTCTCAACCCAAAGCAAAACTATTTAGAACATCCAAAAAGTATCAGTGGAGAATTTATAACCACGAATGAGACGTGGACTTACCATTGCACATGAAAGTTAAAAATATAATCAAAACGATGAAGTTTATAAAATAAATGAGTTTCTAAGTAGGCAAAGACCATTTAATAGGATGATAAGATAATGATATCGATTCCCTTTAATTTTAAAGAAATTCGAAAGAACTCGTAAAGCTCAAGTTCTAAATTTTTTATTAGGGTAGATAACTGCTAAAATTGAAGGTAATTTCGGCTGGTATGTGGTTTCGGAGAATTAAAAAAATTAGGATTTAAATAAATCATTCAAAAAGTTTGATTCTTAAATGCTACGAAGAAAACTTCAAAAATATCATACTAAAAGATTAATTAAAATTTACAATGTTCCAAAGAGTGACAGAAAATTACGAGGATTAGGATTTTTAATTGTAATTTAAGCATCGCACAATGCCAAACGATGGAAAGAATTGATTGTGCACCGCACCTCATCCATTATGAAGTTGTCCCACTTTCATAGAAAAACTTTTTGTAGGCTCCACTTTCAAAAATTATAATAAAATAATATAATAAAAATAAAGTTAAAAAAGCCTTCTCTGTGCCATACTTTCGTCATCTTGTCTTGCAAGAAAGAGCGAAATCTTACAAAAATGTTTAAAATCTGACCACCAAAATATTTCTGGGCCACAGTAACACAGCAGCATTTAAAATATTACGGTACATATTTTGGTGATACAAAAATAAAGAGAAGAGGTTCCACCAACACTATGACAATATAATTCGCGCTGACCATGCATTGTATGGTCTGACATGTTCACTTCTTATAGTTTTGGTTATTATGGGCTTGCTTAATTGTAAACATTTCTTGTCTTTCAGAAAAATATCCACCAGTTTTGTCAGCAGCAACGTGGCGCTTCAATTGCAAACATTATTTCAGGCCTATTCGTTTGTTTGATTCTGTATGGTGCTGTTCTTTTCGCAAATCTTACTTATTTAAATTGTGTATTAAGCTGAATTGACCTTTAGAGAATATTGCAAAACCTATAGGTCCTGGCGGCTTTCTTTCTTTCTCTCTTTGGGAAATTATTATTATGTCAAAGTATCTGGAACTACCTCAAAATCTTAAAAGAGGTTTGGTAAAGTACACCGAAATGCAAACAACAAAATGTCAACAAGTGGGGATCCACATAAAACAAATAAAGTTAAAGACTATTTGCATATTCTTCTTCTTTTTCAGGAATCAAATGTCTACTCCTGAACGTATGCCCCCTCTCTTCTTTTCCACTGCGTTTTTTCTGTGCTGCTTTCAGTCAGTTGTCCCAAATTTCTAGTTTATGTTGTCTACCCAATTCTAGGTGAATATTTTTGTGCCGTTTTGGTCTCTATTTAAGAATTTGGTTTTTCCGTTTTGTTTCTTTCTATATTGCTGCATGTCCTTTCCGTTTTTACTTTGATATTGCAGTTTGTTTTCTTTTTATTTTTTCACTGATTTTTTAGTTAGCAACATAGTTTCGACGCCATACGTCAACACCAGAACTATAAACATGTCAGATACTTTTCTCATTATGGTAATTGGTATTTTCCAGTTTTGAAGTATAAATCTTACTTTAGTTGTCATCAAATTACCTACATTAATAATACAACTCGTATAAATTATTTTAAATTTGTACTTAAATTATAAAAACGAAGTATAACAACTAACGCTGTTTTAATATTTAAAGTAGTTTCGAGTCTCTTAATTTACATTTTAAAATAATTTTGTTTAAACCATGGTAAGTACTTTTAATTTACATAAAAACTTCGATATTAAAAACCAACAAATTTTTGAAAATTTTCTTACAATGTTATTCAAAGAGTCTTAGTCTTATTCTTCTTTTGCTTTTATATAGGCTACTAGTGTGCTTTTAACAGTCGGTACTGTGAGCCACCTAGGGTAGATGGCTGGCTTAACCCGTTAATTTAGAAAAAGAAGGAATGTACTTTATAAGAACAAAAGGCGTTTTTATGACGACCGGAGAGCATCTGGTATTCGCTGTTGCTTTTGACACAGGTGTTGAACCCAGCACCGTCATGCTCCTGTGTATCTGACGTTTTTCCTTTTCAAAGTGTTGGACGCAAATTAAAATAATGTAACAATTGAAAAATAAAAACAAATAATTATTTTTCTCCAATTAAAAACAATATGTATGATTTGTTTACTTTTTCCATGGCATGGGTTCAAAAGTATCCAGTAAATTTTAAAGTTTTAAATATACTAACAAAAGCTGCAACGTGGGGAGCCGTTGGAAAACTATTTACAATTAACTATGCCATTTTGGATTCGCTATTCACAGTATACTAAACAATTACGTTATCCTGAATCTACGCTTGTTGTTTGTGGGAGTCCTTCGGATTCTCACGTTGCTAGTAATGAGACGTTAGATTCAAAAAAAGGTTATTTCTTAAAATGTATACGCCGCATAGTTTACATTACCATTTCATTAGCCGTTTCCTTAGTAATAAATTGTTTAAATCGTTATTAATATTCGGATCGAAGCTAAAATTTGAAGTATTTTTTAATCTTAGCGATAAGGCGCTTTTAAAAATCACAATAAATAATCGATTCTTGCTTGCTGTTTTAATATTTATCGAAAATCGTTATAGGCTCTTACCATGGAAAGTCGTTCGTTCGGAATTACTGTTTGACCCAAAATTAAAAGAAATTAATTATTCTATCTATTTTATCGGAACTTTATTGCAATGTTTCGTCTAGTGATCCTATCGGTAATTTAACATAAAACTATAACAACGCCCCTCAGAAGCCCCACTTGCGAACTAAAAGCACTACAAACGAGAGAGAGAGTAAAATTACGTGATAGCAGGTATGTGTCATTTCAAGGAATGTAAATAATTAAATTACTATTTAGTTTGTATTTATAATTTAAAAAAAATTGGCTAAAGGTACTAGAAAATCTCTTAATTTAAAACGTTACATTAAATTTCTTTAGCTTAGGGTAAAAAGCTCACGATGTGCACCACAAGGTTAAATAATTAAATATATAACATTTTTGCTTGACACTCATGAAGAAAAGAAAAGGAATATACTGGTTGACCCTCCGCGCAAATAAGGAATCAAAAGAGCGGCCTATAATACTAATATACTAGGGCAATTTAAAAAGAAACATTCGTTTAGTTATCTATTAAACACACACGTACATACAGAACTTCTTTATTGTACATATTACAAACCTACAAAATTATCTACATTACTTTTCGACATAATTACCATGTACATTGAGACATTTGTCATAGCACTTTGAAATTTCTTTTACAAAGAATTCTCCCGCCTCAGAATAAAGCTAGTCTATAACAGTATCTTGAAGCACTATTTCATTTGGTTTGGTTCGTAAACGTTATACAGTTCGCAATGAACCGCAGCTGTCGAAAGTTTTTTGACAGACAAAATTGTATTACTGCACGTACTTCACATTTGGCGAGACTTTATATAGTAGTGTTCATTTTTAATTGTTCTAGCAGACAAGTAAACTTCCTCTACTCCGCACTGGCTATTGAACCAATACCTACAGCGCCACAAGACGGGCCATCCTCGCGTATTTTTGGCGAATGCGCAAATGGAGGTTTCTTTACAAATTGTCCTCGTATTTTTAACATATGAAAAACTGTCTATCGTTCTGATGAATTTCTTTAAAGCAAAGTTAATAGTTTATTTAAATATTATTTCATAAATTGAGTTAGCTTGGAACCATAAGCCATAAATCACGTCATCACTCAATACAAAGATTTCCTATTGGCTGTTTATAGATCGTTAGTCCTTGTTTAGAGTTTGGAAAGTCTGCAGTGAAAATTTTAAATAGATATATTTTCAAAATTAAGCTGCTATTTCTAGGACGCTGGTATTACAGACGTAATGCGACTTCATGCTAATGCAACATGACTGTTGTAGATAAAATAGTTCCAACAAATATGATTACTATAATTAATATAATTATAAGCTTCAAACTAGGTCTTTACATAAAAAGTTCCTGGCCAACAATAATTTATATAAAATATTATATATGATTCAGTGTTCAGCAGTATTTTTAGACAATTTTATATTACTCGATTTAAATGCCACTCATGTTAAGAGTTTCAATTTGAAAAGATCGCCATATTATAGTGTTTAGAAGAACATACACAATATGATATAGTGGTTTTGGATTAATTGTCTAAACTACGCGAATAAGACTATTGTAAAATCTATTAATTTGTTATATATAATAATGTAACTATCACAAATTAACATTTGTATTGAAGAAGAAAGTCAGGTGATATGGATACCTTCAATTTTCAAAAAACTAGTGTAATTGGTATATGAGAAAAAGCAACAGTTTGTGATTTAAAATAAATTTTAATATTTTACTGAAACTTTCATAACAGTAGTATCTAAATATCAAAATAAAACAAATTTTGTTTTCTTACAGTTATAAATTTTAAAAAATTAATTTGTCTAATTAATTCTACGTATAATTATCATATTGATAAAATATCGTATTTCTCTATAATGTGAATCCGGTACTGGGCATAATTATACTATCTGATAATATTCAAGGGACGCATAAAAATGTCATTCTAATAGACCGCTTTATAATCAATTGATCATAGAACTTGGCAATTAAATAGCTGTATAGTTTAAAATAAAATTAACTTATCTTTATTTTCGATAAAAGTCAGTATATATACATTCAGATGAGTACTAATAAGACAAGTTGTATAATTATTTATAAAGGTTGGTATTTGAGAAATTGATTTTATATAATAATCTTATAAGACCGCAAAAATTGTAAGTTATTGCATCATTTCTGGCACATCCTCAAAAATCTTTCGATTTTCTATCTGTTGTGTGAGTATTAGATTACGTACACATTAAGAGAAGTTGTTTGTTGTTGTAAGTTTTTGTTTTCCATACTTTATAATCGGATGTTGTAAAGTAGAGTATGAGCTTTTAGATGACCGAAAAGATAAAGGCAGCAAAATTTATGATAACAATTTTATATCGAATAATAACTACACAATAACATAGCATTAAGAAGTGTATTCAAGTTCTAAGGCTTCCAAATTTTTTTCTTAGGAGTGAGAGTAAGTAGAAAGATGCGGTCTATTATAAAATACATGGGAAATATTTCTTAATTTGTAATATAGATTGCATGACCATACTATGTTATGTCGAATTACCACTATTGTAGTGAGTCTTGTTTTGTATTCTTTAAATAACGTGTATGTTCAAGAACAAATATTATCTGTTTTCTCCTCTTAGGTGGTAAAACGCACATCAAAATTTATCGTCAATTGAGTAGAACATGCGGTGAAGACGTTATGGATGTTAAAAATGTACGTGTATGGGTGCGTTTAAATAAGGTTGAGAGTTGTGTGATAATGAACCGAAGCAGCTTCGGCCACGATCCAGCTGGACCGAAACCATGATTGCGCGAATGGAGCAAGTTGTTATAGAAGACCGTCGTAATATCGCCTTTAACAATAAGCTTAGCAGTTTTCTAAAATCTGTAGAGTCAATTTTGCATGATGGCCTAAAAATGCGGAAAGTTTCTTCAAGGCGGGTGCTCCGAATGCTGAACGACAGACGTAACACTACGCGAGTGGCAATGCTTCAGGACATTTCCGACCATGAAAGACACTCTTCGTAGCCGCTCATGTTTCAACAGAGCCGCTGCTGCATCATCGATTATTCAGTGGGCAAAGTACACCCCTAAAAAGTGTTGTCAGCAGCCATGGAGTCATGGCGACGATGTTGTGAAACATGTGTACGTCTGGACGGAGATCACGTTGAGAAGTAACAAAAGTTTCAACTTTCTTGAAAAATACTTTTTCAACAATCAATCAAGTTGTTGCATAATATATAACGTGTAATGCATGATCTAAAAGCATTTATTTTAAAACCAATCATTTTTTATTGAGAAATTGATGGATGGCATCAAATAAATCTGTAAAGCATTCTAATGGTTTATCCCATATTCTATGAGTTTGCAATTAACCATCATATTGAAGTACACTTATTGCAGACGGGCCCTCATAAGTTTTGATGATAAAAAACAATTTTGTTTTTTTTCGTTTAGAAAATGTTTGCACACCATGTTTTTTCCTGAAAATAATTAAAACTAAAGCTCGGGTTTGCGATTTACTTTGATTTACCATAAATTTCTTCTTCTCTTCCTTATGCTTTATAAAATATTTGCATATTTGTTGCTTTGCATTACTAATTGTAGCAGCAATTTTCCCTTTTGTTTGTATCTCAAATACTAGAGAACTTTGGTTTTATTATTGTTGGCAAATCTGCTTTTACTAGACTCACCAATTACCAACAGTTTAAGTTTTCAAATATAAATGAATACAAACAAATTGTGTTGCATTGAAGATGTTTAAGCAAAGCTTACTTTTAAAAATTTGCCAATTTATTTTTTAATTTATAATAAAAATAAGATTTAAACTGTATCAAATTTTGTATTGTGCTTTTCAATACTGTAGTGAATACAAAATGTGTTTAGGCTTGTGTAATTATTTTACCACATATTATTTATACAACTTTGTAATGCATTTATTTTGATAGTAAATTTGTAAAATGCTCTTAAAAAAAGTAAGATGATAAAGAAATGAAATTACGAGAGGTATTTCTTATATATTGGTAATTTTTTTGTTACTTTAGCATACATGGCAAAGCTTAAATACGTTTTTAATAATGATCAGTTGACAAATATATTCTGACACATGGCATTAATGCTAAATGCAAGGTTTGTTCTATCATTCATTCTGAAAGCACCGATGCAGAAAAAAATAATCAAAAAAGAAAAGAAAAATAATGTTTGTTAATTATTATTTGTTTTAATGATACGGAAATTAATTTGTAATTTTCGGCGTGGCATCAAGATATATTCAAACAAGAAACCAACGGTTCCAGATTAATGGAAGATTGAGAATTGGCGTGAAGAATTAATTGGTTGCAATCTTTTTTATTTTGTGCAATTTCTATGGTCTAGCCAGGGGACTAAATTGTGAAATCATAGCACTTAATTTGCTAGTTTTTGAGACTATATTTTATTAGAGTCTTGCAGAACACATAATTGTGACAGTATCTGTGAATTTTGAGTACATTATTTTAACGCCCTAAATAGTATATAAATCTGGGGTACTTAGCAACACCCAGTCGAAGCAAACGCTATTGTTTTGAAGCCTCCAAGTTCCAAATAACGCTAGCTCGATACCTTAGGACACCATTAGAACTATTCCCAAGCCCACAAGGCCTGCAGCCCACGTGCGATCAACTACCGTCAAAACCGATCAGCCACATGATTCTGACTAACTGCCGGGTCATCTGAACCATTTTCACCTCTCAAACGAGGAGCTCGCGGTTGCACCAACAAAGTGTACCTTCCAAATGTCCCCTAGTTTGAGCCACCGTTAAACATTACATAATTTCAATTTGACGATAAACATTAGTTAAATGTGCGTTTTTTACTCAATGTATCATTAACTCTATGAGAGCTCTACTTTTAGAAATGTAGTGAGACACTAATATAATGTTGGCAAATTAAAAAAATAAGAATCTCTACCATACTAAAGAGCGAGAATAATAATTAAATTAATAATAATTTATTTCATTATTTTTCTAAAATGATTTCCGTTTTTTACAGTTATATTAGATACAGTTCCCAAAATCAATTAGTTGGCACAATTACTCAATAAGTTTCTACACGATACAACTAGGGACAATTTGACGGATTTGCTGATTTTGGTATCGCTTGGAATTAATTATCTTTGTGTTATTTTAATATAAATTTAGCATCTATTTTTACATTTGAACAGAAAGTAAACAAAAAAATGTGACGTAGCCTGAGCTCTTCATTTACACAAGGAGGTCCGTGCGTTCGTGAACGCACGTCACGGACGCTCTATGGTATATCTAGAGCCGGGCGCTACCGGTTGAGTTATCGAGTGGCTGCTTTTGATCGTTTTCCATTAGATAAAAAACGCGTGTTAAATATTTGAGGGGCTTAGCTGGGTACACATTTTTTTGGTTCTCACATAATTGCAAGTTCTGCAAATTGGGAACGCACTCGCAATCATCTCCGAACGCAAAAGGCGCATCTGCCACGGCCACTTGGTTCGCTTCCACCGACCGGAGCTTCGATTATAAGTTAAATTGTTTCACGTTCCCGATCCAAAGAAAAGGCCAATCCAATTACAAGTTTATACGTTCCCACCTTGCAAAAATTTGAGCGAAGGCGGGTGAAAAATTAGCAGCCTAGGACGCCAAAACCACCTTTTTGCGGGCAACCCCTTGTAGTGGTATAAAGCAAGATGCACCTAAAAAGCACCAGAAATTTGACCATGTCTCTTAAAAGGCAAACTACGTTTATGTAGACATTTTTAACATTTATGGACACTTGAATTTTGATTTTCTTTTAACCTTCTTTGGTATACTTTTCTTGGTTACAGCTTTATTAAACTCTTGCTGAACGTTTCTAACTGCATTTCTAATGTTTTATTGTCAATTATAATACATTTAGAGTTTGATCATAGAGCCTGCAAGCACACATTTTAGCTGTCGAATTTGAACTTTTACTGAGGCTAGAGACATTCTAGCCTTTCACTTAGGTTTGATAAATTTTTCCTTCTTGAACATAAGATGATAAAATGTTATCCTTTTTTGTCACATCCGGAATAGGAAAATTGGAATTTTATTCTTCTTCTTCTTTTACTCTTATATATAGGCTATTATCATATTACTGATTATCTTTTGTGCGGTACTATGAGCCATGTTGAGCGTATTTCGAGCACATAATCTATTAGAAGAAGGAGGAATGTACTTTACGACCACCAAAGATGTTTGAATGAAAGGATTCTTTTTAAATGTATTAATTACCATTATATATTTTTGACCATTAAGTGACAAGTTGTATTAGTATCTTGTTTCTTTCTGTTGATATAATTTCTATACACAAGCCTACAACATTTTACATCGTCGATTTAGAAAATATTTATTATAAAGTTTTTATATGTAAAATCTCAGATCTACGTGTATAGTTTTAATAAATTCTAGATAAAATTATAGGGGATTTTGTCATTATCATTAATACCATATTTTGTTAAAATTCTGCAATTATACAACATACCTAACAAATTAAAAAAAAACCAAACAAAAATTTTGCATATACATTTATAAAAAAAATGTCAAAATTTGCATGCACACAAAAATATGCTTTTTGCATATATTCTAAGCTCTAGTTATGATATGCATAAGATGTAGTTAAAATATGTCTAGCGTCTAGTGAAATTTACATCCACAAATAAGTAAAGAATGTTTCTTATTGAAAAAATTTAGGCTGTATCTTGTGCCAGGATATTTAATTTCTTAACTTCCAAGTGAAATATTCATAAATTCCGATTCCACACCTTCCACATAGTGTCTCTTGTACATCGAGTATTGGAAGATCTTTTGATTTGTTGCCCACACACAAAAGCTTACATCGATGCTGACGATTTGAAAATAGCGAATTTGCATTAGAGAACACCCAAATAATTTATGCCGCAGTTAATTGTTCACAACAAGCGATATTCCTGTGATGCCCAAGAGCATAAATTATTCGACGAAACGCGGAGTTTGTAAATCCGGTATTTATTGCGCCGAGAAAGGTCACGACTTTTGAGGATTATGAAAGGATTATGAAAGTGGCCGTGCCCGCTCGTCGATAAATTTTAATTAGTTTTATGGAAGCTGCAGTCCTCATTACGGGCGGGTCGCGCAAGCAGAAATTCATTAGTTTTCGTTTATTAGCCGGCGTAGGCTTTTACGGCCCGGCCGCCGGTAGCGCCGATCCCACGATTCCCTCAAAAAATCGAGAGGCGCACTCCAATAAAACATGGGCAACAGCCTCTGATTAACAAAACGCTCGCGGAAAGTTAAGCAACGCGCAATTAAGATGTTATCACGGCCAACCCGATGCGGCTAGCTGTCAACAATTAACGTAATTTATTATGAGACAACAATGGTAATGTTGTGATGTTGTGATTGGGTGGTCTGGGCCGCTTCGCCAGTCATCATCATTAGTTGCTATTATGAAAAGTACACTCCGAGACGTGCGGCCTCTATGATCGCCGCCGCGCGATCATCCGACGGATGACCCCATGATCAATGGAATTCGAGGCGCGCGATCTGGCGCAGTTTATTCAATAGCGAATTGTACGAAGTCCCTAGTAATTGCACGAATTGAGCACAGTTACTCTGCTTTTGTTGCCACGTTCGATGAACCCGCTCCGAGGGTACCACTCTCTTTAAAATGGTTCAGTACACATTTTGAACTAACCAAATCTGGCGAATACGGAGGATGTCCCGTACCTTAAGGGCTGTTGGTACTTTGACACGATGTTTATGGTAAAATTTTTATTCTTTGTTATCTTGACATTGATGAAAGCAATAATATCACATTTAAAATACATATTAAACAATTAATGGTCTTTAAACAAAATTTATAATACAAAAATATAAAAATCATTAAATATGTTACAATAAAGTCTAGCTAAATGTTGCAAATAGTTTCAAAAAATACAATACTAAACAACTGATGTTACCAATTATGAAAATTATTGTTGTCTTTTGTGAAAAACTCTGAGGTTACATCTTTTAAAGAAATTATCCATAGGCTTATGAACGGCATATTTTGAAGAAGGGCGTATCTTGAAAGAGTTCGTGAAAGATAAGAAATTGTAATATATAAGTAATTTAGTTTTTTGCTATAAGGGTGGTATCGTCTGCATAGCAAAATATTTTGATTAATCGATTATCCATAGTACATTCAACATTGCTCTCGTTTACACTTTTGATAATTTGAATATTAGAGTCAAACTTATGCTGTCCCCTACTTAGTACCACCCCCTATTTTCACTTATTGGGCAAGTCCCTTATCAGTCTGTATCTTGGACTTGTTGTTGCTATTTAGCTTTTTGATTATTTTGAAGTACTTTGTGGTAACATTGTTTTGTCTTAAAATTATTATTACATCACTTAATCACACTTGGTCAAACGTTTACTTTAGGTCTACGAAACATATAAGCAACAATTTATTGAACTCTATTGATTTTCAGTTAGATGTTCTAAAATGAATATTGCATTTACTGTCTCTCTGTTTGGTCTGAATCCTTGTTGTTCTCGCATGTACTTACCTTATCGTTAATTGTTTGCTTTAAGAATTTAGTTAGTAGTTTAAGCATGGAACTCAACAACTCTATTCCTCGATAGTTAGTTGGGTCATTTTTTTAACTTTTCTTATGTATAAGTATGGTTATACTAGTTTTCGATATTGTTTGATTTCTTTTTCATTTTCTGTGCCATCGTATTTTATCATTTAATTCGTGATATTGTCAATACCCGATGATTTTGTGCTTTTCAGTCTGGGTATGGCTCTCTGTACGTTGTCTAATATGATGATTTCATGGTCAGTATTTTCGTTGTTGTTCAGTTCCTTTTCTTCTTTGTTGTTTATTTCGGTGTTATGGTAGAGGCTTTCAAAATGTGCTAACCAGGTGTTTATTTCCACTTCTTTACTAATTGGTTTCTCCTATTTTGTGATATATTTTATACTTTCTTTCAGCCTCTAAGTAGATCATGCTCCATGTCTACCGACAACTTTTCCTAATAGTCTTTCTTGAGTTGCTTATGGTATTGTTTACTTAGTTTCTTGTTGTTCTTTATTTTTGTGTTCTTTTATTAATGTAGCTTACATAAGCATCTCTCTCTTAGTTTTAACCTCGGGAATAAACTGAGGTTTGTGTTTTCCCCAATTTTTGTTGATTCTCCTTATTCCTTTGTTCCATGCTTCTTCGACGTAGTGCGATGTTATTTTGATCAATTTTTTCTTCAAATCTTTGTTGGTAAATAATTCTTGTGGGTAAACGGGAGACCCCACACCGTTTACCCGTAAAACTGCTGGTGGAGCTTACCCAATCCCACATTTGTGGGTAACGGATGCCGCTTTCAGTAACAGAGGGGTAGAGGTATCACGTGAGTGACCTCGACGGGTACTCGTCAAACGTGGTAAGGAGAGCCTTACCGACACTATTAAGGGAGGGGGAAGCCAACCGAGGCAGGCTTCTCGGTTCCCCCTCGATGGTGTTGGACCCTTAGGGGTGGTGGCACCTCTTTTAGGGACAGGAGGGCCTGGTTAGCTTTATGTGAGCGCATGCCCTTAAGTGAGGGGGGGGGGCTTCTGCCTACCCCCAACACCCGTCAAAAGCCTGTTCGGTCCATGTCGGACATTGGCGAGTAGCGCCGTGCCATCTCCGGCCCACTGGTTGATGTAATTTAGTGGTCATGGTTCGGTGCCTGAGCTTTCTAGCCTCGACTTGCACGATTGTCCGGGTGCATGCGTTTGTGAGTGTGCTGAACTTCGGTCATACTGTAAGGAGGGCTAACCTCCCGGTTCGTGTTTGGAGACTCGGCAATAAGGGTACTGGGTACTGCATCCGGCACCAACAGGACAACATCAGGACTACATCACGTAGTCAAAAAATAAACTTTTGTCTTCTTTCTATTGTCAAGTATATATTTGTCTTGTTTTTCGTTATTAAAGTATGTGTTGTTGACGTGTAATTAATTGTGGGAGCATAACAATATTAGCATATCTCTATTGTCGTTTCTGGTTTCTTTACTAAACTCTTGCATGACTCCAGGTATTGTACTAGTACTGATTTTAGAGTTAAAGTCGCCCACCACAAAGATTTTTTCATGACTTCGGAGTTGGTTAATCGTAGCTGGTTATCGTAGGATAATTCTCTTTCTGCTTTAGGTTTGTTTATGTCCGGTGCTTATAAAATGAACTTTCTCATTTGTGAATTTTAGCGTTATATACGTGCTGTGCTGATCTAGATATTTTACTTCTATTAGATGTTCGAATCTGTATCAATATTTCCACGTCCGCTTGAGCTCTGGCATCCTTATCGACGCCGCTGTAGAATAATATATAATTTAGGTATCTTGTGTTCCCTCTACCTGCTTTCTTCGTCCCCGATAACATATAAATGTCTATGTTGTGTTTGGTGTTTTGTAAGATAATGTTTTGGTCGTTATTGTTTCCAGCACATAGATTATTTCTTCACCAGGTTTGCCTTTTCCTTTTCTCGCAATTTCTTAAGATCCGTCCTGAATCCGAATGCGGTTCTGTTCCTTTGAGCAGGTGCTATTTTTTACGAAGCACAGGTTGCTAAGTTCATGTTTCAACCCTTTTTTATGCGGGTTTGGGACCATTATGCTACTCGATGCACCCAGCTACAACTGAAGGTCGAGTCCTTTAAAGCGGTGGCAGCAACAACTGCAAATTTTCGTTAAGTTGTTATATTTATATTGTAAGTTTAAACCTTACTTGATTGTATACGGGTATTATTTATTGCAATCTGTAAATAAAAGAGTGAAAAATTTAAATAAAACCACAAATTTTAGGATCTCTTTATAGTTTTTTATTTCATTAAAGCCTCAACTTCCAAGAGGATATAATGAACAAAATTCAATAAAATATGAAGTTAAAAGACAACTATGTGCATTCTCATTTTGAATTCAACTCATCTATGATTTATATTACTTCATTGAGGAGGAAGATCTGTTATGCTTAGAAAAATTTTAGTTTTGTGGTCAAATTTATTCAAAATAAAAATCATTATTCTCTACGACCTTTTGCACCAAAAAAATGGAAGAGGTTTTGAAATCTCCCTTGGTCTTTTTGGCGGTATGCAGTTTGGCATCTTCCTGTTGAAACAAAGAGCGATTTCATCAAACCAATGTCGGGTATTTTTCCTTCAGCTTGTCTTCAACACGGTCCAACTATTAACAGTGAAGTTCGATATAGATAGTGCAACCATTCGGTACAGTTTAATTATAACAATAATAAAAAAATTATAGTATCTTGAATATATAATGAAACATCAACGTTACCGCCTTCTGCAATTGATAATGAAGAGAAGATAATTGGAAAGAGATCGATTGGAAGGAAGATAAAAGTCCTGAATAAAAAATCTACCTCAATGGTACAATAGAAGTACTACCTCACAAATGTCTTTTTAAGTCTCTTTCGATGAAGATTGTCACTTCTAACAATAACATATTAGGATTTGAAGTTTAGTTTTGTCCATCTAGAATCAAAGAATAAACTAAATGAAATATTATAAACACAAAACAATAACAAAAATTGGACAAAAAAAGTGGTCAAATCCGACAAAAATGTAAAGGTAGAACTCCCTTGCCCACTGTTCTTAGGGAATTCAGGTACGTTTTAATATATTATTTTTTATAATAATTAAATTTTTGAAAGTGAGCACCGTGAAATCTCACTGCTGTTTTGAAATCTAGCCTTTCTGAAGAAATCGTCAGTAGCAGTTTGAAGTGTGCAGCACTACAATCTTTATGCTTTGATAGTAGTAACCTTTAAGAAGTAATTTTTTGGCACACATTAATTTTTGAAATCACTAGTTTATCTTCTACTTCTTAAACCATCAGTTGCTAATCCTTGTTAATTGCAGCCCATATACATTTTAGAATTTCCGTTATTCTGCTTATTGTTAGTTTTACAGAACATGGCTCACTTTCAATAGGTTTCCGTCCATCTAAAAATTGTTTGTGCCATTTCTTTATTTATGCTCTACTTATTACATCGTTTCCGAAAGCCTTCTAAATCAATGAAATAATTTTTTGTAAGTGAATGTTGCAGCTTCACCAACAAAAATCAATGTACTCTTAACAGTCACTGTGCTCGACAAACTATTCTTTAATGGTATATGATTGTAGAAGTATCTGATTTATTTTAATTTCTTACATATACCTTAAATGGATGTCGCAATTGTAATATAAAAGCGCTTTTATATGTTCGTTGATAAGAGGATTAGAATTAGTTGGCTGTTATCAAGATATAATTGAGTGTGAAAAAATACTGCATTAATATTATAAAAAAGCGAATATGTACTAGCTAATAAAATTTGATCAATCACTAGAACTACTGCAAACTTGTGGTCCACACATAATTACTTTTTATTTCAACGAACAAAACGTTATATAACAAAAAGTCTGTACTACAGGAAATAAAGAAACAGGAGATAATACTACGGATATTTACAAAGTAAAATGTGACATATAAAGTAGGCTATAAAATCATCAAATAATGTATGTGTGAGTATACGTGTATACAGTAGCGGTCAATTATTAACATCTGCCATTTTCTTCGCATCTCGCTTTAATTTCAACAAATTTACATGAAATTTCTGGATTTTTTGGGGTGTCTTATATAGTACTCTGACATAATCTCAGTGTGATCTCGTAAATCTCAAACGCCTGGGTACATCATGATAATAAACCTGCAAAGCTTGCAACGCATAGCGAAGTGGCGAACCAGTCTCCCAAATTCGGGAACCCGCTAGTTAACCTTTGACCAATCAGTTTCAAAATCACTAGCAAACAAGCTTTTTCGGTCACCTGTCGATTGGTGAAAACAGAATTTGGAAATTCCCAGCCGTTCTCGAGTTATTGCTCGGACGGACGGACGGACAGATGGACGGACAACATGAAGTTAGTAAGTGATTCCGCTTCGCTTCGCCACTTAATAATTTCCAATTTTGTTTTTTTTTTACTATATTGAGTTGTATATATTTTTTTATCTGGACAAAGTCTTGGAAGCTGTAAGCTAACAGTGCACGAGCAAAAGCTATGATAAAATGCAAGTGGGGTGTCGTTAACTAAACTAAAGCAGATTAACGTCTCTACGCAAACTGTTTCGCAGTTTGACGAGTGCGAGTGAATAGAGCAATCAGCGTCCCTAAGAGATTCAAAATTAGACTTTCTCACCAAAACATCGACAGCCGACATTTAACGAGAAATCGATCCCGAACCCCCTTTTGTTGATCCGCATTATTACCAGGACAGTTTGTCTGCCGAATTGCATCCCCGCCATTCTCAAAAAACCATGAGTTTTTTCCAAAAATAGAGTCGATCGATTAGAATGGGCAAAACGCCATTTGGGATGGACGAATCAAAATTTCTCGTTTGACATGGATGAAGTCAAGTGTGTAAGATCCCGAGGGCACTCGTTGGTATCTGAGGTACACTGTTCGAACGTTTATGCTTGGAGAAGACTCAGTGGTTGCGTGGGAGTGCTTATGATCTCCTGAGATAGTCCCCTTTACCCGTAGATAGGATCTCATAATCCTGTCAAGTGTACGAAGAAATTTTGGAGAACCACATGCTGCCGTGAGTATGCCAGATTCACGACCGGGCCTTCAAATAGCAGCAAAATAATTATTTGAATCATCGAAGTAAAAGTGTCACTGAATAAGGTCTCAATTTCAACATCATGGAGAACTTATGGGGTAAGTTGGAGAGGCGTCTGGGTAGAGTAATCAATAAGAATGTCACAGATATCAACAGCAAAATACAGTTCTGCTACTCGATGCTGCACTCCTACACGCAGCTACTAACCTTTCACGGCCCTCCTGACCCTAAAAGACAATTGTAATTTGTTTTGCAATAAACAATTCCGGTCGTGGTTGGGACGAGCCCTCCTCTTAATGTGCTGCCATATGCTGGATAATGTCCGGTGCGTCTTCCTTTCTTAGCACAATCCTTGCATTATTTAAATTCCGATAACCAAAGAAATACAAGCTATTCATCTCTTATAAATGTCCAAAGTAGCCACTTTCCCATCCAAAGAAAGCGTGTCGTCTATTAGTGCCCATGTGTTTAAGAATATCTGATTTGTCCACATTTACAATCGTAGTACAGCATAAATTCTCACTTCGCTTCTGTAAACGTTTCAACAACGCCATATGGTGGCACCATGTGTTACTAGTCGATCTTCATACACGAACTGAGTGTGTACCTTAATCTGAGATATAATAGGAGTTGCGATGGAAAGTATCGATTTTTTAAATGCCTTAATTATTTGTCTCTTATTTTTTTTATATTTATGTACTTATTTATTAGAACTACTCTGTAGATATATGTATAATATAAGTATAACTGGGAAACTCTATTACTTTTTGCAAAAACTTTAGTAATAGGAAATAAATAAAAAATGAGCCAAAATCAGAGAAAAAGAGATTTATGTATTCTCATGTATTACAAATGGGCATTAAGAATATAAATAATCAAATATATTTATCGAAACCATTAGAATAGAAATTAGATACCTAGATAAACTTCATTAAATTTTATTGTGTAGAAAAATTTATTACAAAAGCTGTTAAGAGTGTAGAACGTATCAGTAGGAAGTCAACATTAATAGTTACCACACACGTTGAAATAGCATATCAAAAAAAAAAAAATAATAATTAACCAAATGTCTCCTTATAAATGTAGCTCTTATAATATTTCCTGGGCTATTTTTACAAGCAATTGGCTACGGAACCAGCCTACAATAAAAACAATAATTCCCATGTCCTTGGATAGCAAAATTCTAAAGAACTGCAGCAGATGCTGTTGACGTTTTAAATTTTGTAATCAAGTTGGAAACTAATTCAACTAAATCTAAATTTTTACGATAACAAATGTAACCAGAGATATATTTTTATTGTATTCTTGTTTGTAGAATTTTAATTTAACTATGCCATTCTCAAAATCCTACTATGGTCGCATAAACCTAACTCATTTCAAAAATTTTACAGCGTGGTTCTACAGTTACAAAATGACTAACTTGAAATACGGATTTTCGAATTGATTATGATTGTATTTTTATTGAGTGTTAAATTAAGATGGTTTTTGGGATTTGAATTTAACAATAGTTTCTTTAAAAAAATTAGTTAACTCACAAAAATATTACAGATTATAAATTCACAGAAAAGACCAAATGTAGCTAGAGCATCTAAAATTATCTTTAAGTTTTAACTTTTGCTATTTTAAATTTTACATGGGCGTACATTTAATTTAAACAAAATTACTTTTCTAAAATTAGCAAATTCTATTTGTATATTTAAGAACAAAAGTATTCTTCTGTGGTAGCGGGTAGATACTTCTCTATGATTCCGATAGAGTATAAATTTACTTCAAAGAAGCGACCTTGCATACGCTTACCGTCTATATCACCGGCCCGGCAAGCGTGGCGTTTAATTGCCAAATTCCCAGTGAAGTGCAAAATTGCAAAAGTTTCAAGGAAGGCCTACGTCTTGCAGTGGACTCCAATGGCTGTGTGATGATTCTTCTCTATTACTAAAGGTAATCTGATGTACATTGCAAAAATTTTACCCATAAATTCGTAGCATTAGCATATAGGTTACCTCACTCCGTTCCTCTAGTCAGTATTACAATGTCAAGATTTGCATTTATCCGTTGTGCAACAACGATAAAAGGGAAACAATGGGGAAAACTGTTTGAAACTTTGAGAGAACTTAAGGTACAGCCATTTATTTAGACCACCAAAATAATCACTTACAGAACAAAGATTTGACAACGATATTGTTATCACAGCGTTCATGTACGATTTGCTGATGTCACAATCACTTTTATTTTACGATAGCAGTATCAAAAAACGAAATGTATTTATTGGTTAGGAAATTATCCAAAATTAATTTTGTATGTTTGTGTTTTTATAATCTATTTTATATTTGTTTTATCCAAGTATCGGGAAGGATATGCATTTTTTCATATAAGTTTAAAGTATTTAAACTTTCAAATTTGGGAGATCTTAAGATCACTCATTATAAATCTAGAACACTGAGATAACAAGTAAAATAGTGTAAGTTTGAGTGACCTTCCGATATCAAATTTTGGATAGAGCTTGACAAATCCGCCATTATAACATATTAAACGATACATCTAGTGTTTAGATGACATCAGTCATCAGTTTTTAACGTAGGATTTAACCATGATAAAAGTTGTCGCTAACATAGTTCTAAGAAAAAACAAAAAACGGTTGGTTTTGATCTTTTATAAATCTTTGCAAGAAAATCAAAGTTAATTAGGTGTGAATTATGAAATTTTAAAGGCGACCCCGAAACAAAATACAAAAATCAAGATTGGCACATTACAATCTTTCCCCGTCCCAAAAACGAGAATAGCAAATTAAAAATTAAATTCATACCTATTTATTTATTTCTGGTAGTCAAGAGATTCTCCACAAGAATGTGTGCCATGAGGACAAAGTGTCAATTACATTTTTTATCGAAAAGTGTTCGAAAAGCTCAGAAAGCGAGTAAAATGTAAGGAAGTAGCATAATTTTAAGACGGGTTTTCTGCATCGTCACAATGCCGAGAGATCAATAAATCTTGTCAGTTATATCGCCGTTGCTGCTTATTTCAGTACAATACTCTACAATTCTGACTGATACATTATGGAAAGAGATAGTTGAAAAAAGCAGTAGATCGAGAGCTGAAAAATAATAAAACAATTAAAAGCAAAGAAACGCGTAGAATAAGAAAAAAATCTGAAAGCATTCAAGATCAAAACAATAACAAATGTCCCATCAAAAGCAGGACGCAAAAAAACTTTTTCCTGAAACCAGAGTGTGAGTCTAAAAAGGAGGTAAATTTATCTAATTTCAGTGGTGAACTGTGTTTTTGTTTAGTATCAATAAAACATAAAATTTGATTTGCAACTTTTGATTCTAACATTATTGTTCATTTGAAGATATTTTCAACTGTGTTTTGGGTAAATAAATTTTAATTGTCCTAAAGCACAGGCAGTATTTTTTTATTGTGACATTCACAAACAGGAAAATTCAGTTTAGCACCACTACTGTTACCACTGCGACCCATTACTTGTATAGGTGGCATAGGACATATTGACAACTTTTGCAAATTTTGCTGCAAAACCTGAATTTGTAATGTTCAAAGCGTCAGCACGCGAAAGACAATTAGTAAACCTGAAGTCTAACGTATACGCAGTGATAATTATCTGAAAAATGTGATTACCACTGAAGCTCAAAGTACGTACCGTTCTCCCTCTCTTCTTTATATTGTTTATACATTTCTATATAATTACTAACACCATTTTCTTTTATAAATTTGTTATACAATACATAGCTATGAAAAATAATTGTTTTTATTAATGTTAAATGTCTTTTTTTATTTACTTAGCTCTATTGTTTCAGAGTAAAATGGCATGTTTAATTGTATAGTCCCAAATTTCAACCGCCTTTTTGTTAATTTTGTATTTTTTTTTATTGGTTTTGCAGCTTATTTAAAATCTACTCTTTATACAATTTAGAGCAATAAGTAAATTTGATATGTGTTTAGGCATGAGTAGAGTGTTCAACCACTGTTTATTCTCTTAGGTTCTATAGATGAGTGATGGCTGCTTCTCTTGTGTTATGGTTACTGTGCTAAGTCGGTTGGCCATTGTCTTTTCAGTCTTCTTCTGACATTGAGTGGAGTGCTTATGTTTTCAATTAGTCTGTTTTCGTGTCCTTGGAGTCTTTGGTTATAGAGTGTGGCTAGTCGTTGTATTTCATCATTAACACATGGTATTTGCAGGTCATTGTGCAGAGTCTGATTGGAGACGTACCACGGTGCATTGGTTATTGTACGCAGTACTTTTGAGTGAAGTCGCTGTACTATCTTCGTATAGGTTGGCTTAGCGCAACCCCAGAGTTGAACACCATATGTCCATATTGGTTTTATTATAGTTTTATATAGCAATAGTTTGTTACTTAGTGTTAACTTGGACTTACGACCCATTAGCCAGTGCATTTCTCTTAGTTTAAAATTCATTTGTTGTCGTTTACTTTTGATGTGCTTTTGCCATGTTAATTTTTGATCGAGGTGTAATCCCAAGTATTTAGCTTCCGTTTTAGCTAGTATTTGTGTGTTGTTGATTGTAACGAGTGGACAGGTTGATCTTCTTGTGGTGAAAGTAACTTTTATTGATTTTCCCTGGTTGACCTTGATCTTCCATGCACTGCACCATTCTTCAAAAAGGTCTAGGTGGCGTTGTAGGCATCGTGTAGCTAAAAGTGGGTCTGCATTCGTTGCAAGTAAGGCCGTGTCGTCAGCAAATGTTGCGATGGTGGTATCGTTTGTGGTTGGTGCATCGGCAGTGTGTACTAGGTATAGTAGTGGGCCGAGAACACTTCTTGTGGCACCCGGCTTGCACTGATGATATTGTGAGTAAGAGTTGTTGAATCTAACTTGGAAGTATCTTTCAGAGATGTATGATTTTAGTAGCAAGTAGTATGGACTGGGTAATGTGGTTTTAATTTTATATAATAGTCCGGTGTGCTACACTTTATCAAAGGCTTGTGTTATATCTAGGTATGCCGCTGTACAATATGTTTTCTCCTCTAGGCTAGTTGCAATTGTATTTACTATTCTATGTGTTTGTTGAATAGTGGAGTGGCGTTCCTGAATCCAAATTGGTAGTCAGGTATTATAGTTGATAAGTCTATGTCAGCTCTAATTCTGGCGAGTAGCAGTTTTCAAATAGTTTTGCTAGCGTAGGTAACATGCTAAGTGGTCGGTGCGAGCTGATTTCATTGACTGGTTTTCCAGGTTTGGGTATCATGATGATATGAGCAAATTTCCATATCACTAGGATATACGATAATCTCAGCATATTATTGAAGATTGTTGTCAGATGAACTACTGCTTTTCGTGGGAGGTGCTTTAGTGTTGCTCCTGTTATTAAATCATAACCTGGTGCTTTGCGTGGGTTTAAGTTTTTGATCTCCTGTTTTATCTCTGTAGGAGAAAATGGTTTTATAGGTAATGACATTTGGCAAGGTATGTTCAGAAAATCTTCGACTTCTTCGTCAGAGTTTCTGTATGGAGGTAGAGTGAATACTTTTTCGAGGTGTTCAGCGAATGCTGTGGCTTTTTCGATAGCTTTTTGCCCAGCTTCTGTCTGGTTTCCTTATTGGCGGTATTGTTACTTGCGGCCTTTTGAATTTTTTTGTGGCCTTCCAAATAGTATGATCGTCTTTGGACAGTGAGGTGACGTAGTGTTCAAACGTAGTGTTTCTTACTTTGTTGAGGGTATTATGTAATTTCCTCCTTAGTCTGTTGTAAATCAATCTGTCTTCGTTATTTCTTGTCCTGTGCCGTCTAGCCCTTGCTCTTCGTTTTTCTGTTACTAATTCTCTAATATGGAGCGGTATGTTTTCCGTTTTTGTGGGTGTTTCTATTGGCGTTGGTATTGAGTGCCAAGCAGCTTGTTGTATTAGGCTAACGAGAGTTTGTGCTGCTTTTATCTAGTTGGTCGGTATTTTTTATTCTTATTTCCAGACTTATGTTTTCTTCTATGAAAGCTTTGAATTCTTCCCAATTTGTTTTTTTTTTGTAAGGTTAGGAGTAGGTGAGATGTTGATTATGTGCGAGCTTAGTGTTGCAATGACTGGTGTGTGGTCCGACGAAAGTTCAAAGTTTGATTCAATTTGCATATAGTTTGGCGATACACCCCCCAGAATAAAGAAATCTAAGAGGTCTGGTAACTTGTTGGGGTCAGTTGGCCAATATGTCGGTTCGCCAGTGCTAAGATAATTACAGTTCTGTATAGTTAAGGCATTTAGGAGGTTTCTTCCCTTTGGTGTAGTCAGTCTCGCGCCCCATACTGTGTTTTTGCATTCTAGTCGCCGCCAATTATAAATCTATTGCCTTCAGATTGAAAGAATTCTTTGTACTCTTCAGGAGATATGGCATGTCTTGGAGGGCAGTAGATCGCAGTAATTCTGAAGGACCACGAGCTTGCATCAACTTGGATACTAGCAGCTTGTATTGTTGCAGTTTGGTGATGTACTAGCTCATGATGCGGTATTGTACTTCTAATTATGACAGCAGCCACACCGTGTGCAGTGTTGTCAGGGTGGGAGGTGTGGTAGATTTTGTACGAGGGAATTTTAAACATTGTTCTTGTAGTGAAGTGTGTTTCTGATATCAGTGCTATATCTATCTTATGTATTTTTAGGAAGTTTTCTAGTTCTAATTTGTGGTTTAGTAGCCCATTGGCATTCCAAAGGGCGATACGCAATGATTGTAGTTTGAATTTAATTAATTTTTTGGATGACTACTCAGCATGTTTAATATCATGCTGTTTTGGTTGATTAACTGACTAAAAATAGCTTTTAACTCGTTCAAAAACGTTATTAGTTGTTCTGTAATATTGGTATTTGCTGATTGTTGATTTTGTGGTAGCGCTTGCAAGTATGGCATTTGTTGATTGGGGAGCGCCTATATCGAAGGATGGTTATGGTTTAGTTGAGAGAATTGTTTGTTATCATTTATGTTAATATTTGTGTTTTGTTGGAACTGAGCATTATTTCGACGTTGTGGTTGTCCATTTTTGTTTCTAATATTTTGTAAATTTAAGTATAGATCGCATCCCTTATAGTTGGCCGGGTGTGCACCCCCGCAAAGTCCACATCTCGCTGGGGTGTTAGAACTCTTCTTGCAAAGTGCTGTGTTATGCTTGCTTCCGCATTTTACGCACATGAACGGTCTAGTGAAATAAGTCTTAGTATGTCCGTAGCTGTGACATCTGGTACATTGGGCAATCATGTTCTTTTTCCTTGGGGCTTCTACTGCTATTATAGTGTTGCATATAAATTCAAGGTTGTAAATGTTTTTATTATTTTCTTTTGGTTCTAAATCCACGAAATGCAGGGGAAGTGGCTCTTTGGTGGCACGATGTCTTATATTTATCACATTGCGTACTGTATATTCGTATTTTTTTATTTCAAGTTTTATATCTTCTGTTGGTATTGAGGGATGCAGGTTTCGAATCACCACTCTGCAGGCTCTTTTTTCTTTCAGCTGGTAAGTGTGATGTACGATGTTATCTTGTTTGAGGAGTCTGATTAGTCTTCGATAAGAGTCTGCTGTGGTTACATTGATTTTTATTGTACCATTTGATTGTGTTTTGCAGTAGTACTGTTCTTCCTCTACTGCTGCTGTTAAGTAGTTTACCATTTGTTTATAGTTAGTAACCCCGTAGATAAAAATGGGTGGTGGTTTGTGGTTTCTTGTTTTATCTTCATAATTTGTCACTGTTTTATCGGTTTCATTGGTTAGTGAATCATTTTCTGGGTGCTGTGGTAGTTTTTCAAATCTGTTTTGGATCTTAAATGTAAAAGGGTTTCTTACCTGTGTTAAGTCCGTTGAGCGCTTATTACTTTTCCTTTTCTTTGTAACCTGCCAAGCCTGCCTGTTTGCTATTTCCGGTTTATTTTCAGTTGTTTCTACAGAATTTTCTTCGGTGTCGATTTCAATGTTGTTACTTAAGTAGGCTGTACTAGTTGTTTGTTGTGCTAGCTGCTGTTTTGTTTGTTGGTGTATTTGATGGATGTTAGTTGAACATGCTGGGTAGCTGTATTGTTGCATTGGCATCATGTGGTGGTTAATTTGCTGTGCTTGCTGCATGGGGATTGGATTTGCGAATGGTTGTTGCGTTGTTTGTTGTAGCGGTTGTTGCATCAGTTGCGGTGGAGTCATGTTATAGTTAATACCGTACGTGGGTTGTGGTGTCGGTAACATTGTTTTATCTTAATCACTAAGTTTTGTTCCCAAACTCCTGCTGTTTTTGTTTCATAACGGTTATCAATTGAGCTTCCGGGCTAATGCTTAATATATTGTTTTGTTATATTTTATTCTACGCACTCAAGATAAATTTTCGTTGTATTGAATTAAATTTAAATTTATTAACTTTATAAATAAATGAATGGAAATCACTTTAGTTTATTTATTTATCGCCTTCGTTTATTGCGCGCGATAATGTTAGCACTTGAACTTTCTAGCGGTCAGAGCGGTGACCCAAACATCTTTACGCTGCGAAAGCCAAATGGGAAATAACTTTGTATTTAAATTATTATTATGATTCTGTAAGAAACTAAAATAAGAAATTATAACAATAGCTATCAAATCATGTTATAATAAGCAATTTCCTCCCAATTGGACATTTCTTATTCTTTTTGTAATTTTGATATTCTAGTTATGTTAAGTTGTAGGTGCAATTACAGCTCATCCACCATATAATTAAGGTAACATCACTTCTTCATTATTTTTTTTTGATTATAACAGTATACAAAAGATCTACGTATTTCTTCTATGCTGCAGATGATTTATCCGTCAAAGTCCGCAATTTTGTTAACACATTTTAACTACAATATGTTCAAATCGTATCATGCTCCGGTGCTGTTTTATAAATTTAGTAATTTGTGTAGCTGTAAAATCTAATAATACTTTATAAATTTTATTTTCCTATAAAATGCTGAAAATAGTAAATGGTCAAGTTTCAACCAACTACGTTTCATATAATAAATTTACTATTAAATCTGTACAATACTGAAGAGAATATGTTACTTTTAATCCCTTAATTGTATATTAGATGACTATAACAGTAACCTAACAAACATAGTGTGACCTATCAAAATTAAATAAAAATAGCCACAAATCAGGGTTAACTAGCTTTTTTATCCTACTCTTAGTCGTCGTTATTTTTAAAACACTCTTTTTCTAATAATCCTAAAAATTATTAAGTAATTAATCGACATTGTAGTTTTTATCACAATTTATTGTTATGATACATATGTATGTGAGCTCTGATTGTGCTTGCTTTGGATTTTGTGAGTACATAGATGCGCGCTGAATTATCTGGTTCTTATAAGACATGCACCCGCTTCCTGTAAGTTGCGATTTCTTAAATGTAAAAATTAAAAATTGAAAACATTAATATTTAATTTCTAAAATTATAAATTTAAAAACGCATTTAAAGAAATGAATCAGGCATCTCATAACTTGTGGAGAAAGGGAAAATCTGTAGAAACATTTTATCTACTCTATTGCTAAAATTTTTTCAAGACGGGAATATTTAAACAATTGTATATATGTGGTTTTTGCCAGCCGCTATCATTCCTTCTTATGACAAGTGTCCTAATAATTATTATTAGTATTTTTATAATTTGCTGTAGAAGAGAAGTTAAAAATGTTACTTGAATTAAACATAACAATATTAAAATAAACAGATCATTAACAATAATAAATTTATTTAATATCAGAATTATTTTTTATATCTTAATTGGTATAAACTTTATAATTCACAACATGTTTGTAATAAATTACAAGACAGATCAGCCAAACGCATGTATTTATGATACATTACTATTTACTGACAGTGATGTACTAACCTCCTAAGTTTGGTTCTTCTATTGGCTATTTGACATTTGAGATTGTACATAAAAAAACTGAGTTTGCGTTTTTTACACAATCCAAGAACCGTAATTAATCTTAAACTTTCATGGATGAAAATGTCAACAGCAAGTGATTTAAAAGCATGACCTATGAAATTTAAATGAAAATTTTAATGAACAGAAAAGTCTACAAAATGAAACACATAAATACCAAAATGTAATATTTTGTGTATTTGGTGAGATTAAAATTGGTTTAGCGTTTATACAGTCACAAAAGTGATACAATAAATAATTAAAAGAGCTAAAATAAAAATCAATTAAAAGTCTCCTTGAATAAAAAAGATTGCATGTACAATAAAATATCTTATAAATTTTTAACTTATTAACACGTGCTTTGCAAAAAAAAAATTTTAAATTGTTTTGATTCAGATTTGAGTCACCAACAAGTTGGAATTACTGGGACTGTTTTTGGATATAAATATTTGAAAATTTGGATATAATTAAATAGTCATTCCATTGAAATCAGATTATATATTGCTAATTCATAACAAAAATATTTTTATTATCCTTTTTAATCTGAGTTTCCACGGAAAGAATATAATATCGGTTTTATTTAGCATTGAATGAATAAAGTGTAGCCAATTTGGAAAATGTATGGATAAGATCATACTTTTGTTGGCCATTTGCTTTTTGGGGGTATGCAGGTCCAAAAACAATTACTTGGGTCATTTTTGATAAAGTTTTTCTACGAATTGCAACGCATTTGTTTACTATTTGCTACAACTTTTAGAAATTGTTTAGATGTATAATAAACAACTGACTTTGAATATTCCTATAGAAAAAATCCGTAAGATGCGATATGGGAAACAAATAGGCTAAAGCCAATAGTCCCTCTACCTCCGATGTCATAGATCTGGAAATGTTAAATTCAAAAAATTTCTAACTTGTCCGTTACAGTGTTAGTTGATTTGGTATTAGGTGAAACTAAGAACTTTAAAAAAGACAATAATTTTCTTGAAAAGCAGAAACAATAAAATCGTTTAAAGGTTTAAAATAATTTTTTTAGATTAATGCGCATCCAATAAAAAAATCTACCAGTGAAACTATCTCATCATTCTAGCCTATACATTCAAATTTGTGTATGCGCATCTGTCAACTAGTAAAGATTATTTGCAAATCAATATATTAATTATAATTACTGATGAAACCGTTTAATCAGACAGTTGTGTTATCAAAGAATACCAAATTGGTTGTAAAATGCTAGTCAAAAGTGCAGATTTCAATTATATTTTCTTCTGATAAACCTAGAATCAGCTGTATTTTGTAAAGATAACTTTTTTTACGTTTTAATTTTCTATCATTAGAACAGTGACTTATAAAGGGTTCCGCCAATTTAGGTGCAGGAACGTAAACGCTTATTGAAACTACAGTAATGATTGTACAATCAAGTAAAGTATTTCACTGTAAACATTCATGTAGGTCATTTATGTGCGAAAAATGATATCACTCTAATGTTCACCACGACTAGGCTTTACAAACTCGATACGATGGTCGAAATTTTCTATGACGTTTTGACATAGTGTCGCTTTAATAGCATTTATCTCAGCATTTACGTTGTTTTTTTAGGTCTTGGGTAGTGGCTGGTTTATTAACGTAAACTTTACTTTCCAGATATTTTCACAAAAGTAGTCTAAAAGCGTCAAATCGCACTAACGAGCAAGCCAATTGACATTCCTATTTCTCAAAATTAAACGTTCACCGAACTTCGACTGCAATAACCTGATATTCGCACGTATTGTGTGGCATGTTGCGCTGGCTTGTTAAAAATAAACAACTTTTATGTCAGTTTATGTTTCGGGAAGAAATAGACGTTAGTCGAGCAGCGCTATCGCACAGAATTCGCAGTAATTGCATTTCCAGCCTCATTTTCAGAAAAAAAATGTTTGTTTAATATTCTCTTGGATTCTCGTTAGACCAAATGCGACAGTTTTGTTTGTTCACCTTCCCATTCAATGCGAAATGCGCCTAATAGCAGAAGATGATTTTTGAAGATAAATTCGGATCAAGTGCACGATGTTGGTGGAGTCAATTGGCTTGAGTTTTTGAGTCAAACGGATCTTGTAAGCATATAAATTCAAATCTCTGTGCATAAGGCTGCGTAAATTGATCTCCGAAATGCCCAATTCTTGCGATCGATGAGTTATTGAGAATTTTGGGTTATCTTTCAAATTCTCCTTCACCTCAGCGATATTTGCCAGTGTGGGAACACTTTTGGGTCGGCCACTCTTTGGCATATCAACAACAGAACCAGTGGCCTTAAATTTTTGCATTAAACGACCGATGGTGGCCTCACTTCTACGGTTATGACGACCGAAATAATCGCGGAAAGCTCGATAGGTGTTTTTTATTTTTTTGCCACTTTTGTAGTGTTCTTTAATCACTTTAACGCGGTTTTCAATCAAATATGACCCCATAGCAAAAAAAGTCAAACCTTAAACTAAAAAAATGAGGCTGTGTTGACAGAAAAGGAACTTGGCATCTGTGACAAATTGACGTTTACTTTTCTACGTTCCTATTGGCGGACCTTGATCTAATGCAAGAGAAGTTATAGATAGTTTAATATATTATTTTGATTCTATAGAAATATTATTGACCAATAATGCGGTTTTTGATTTTTACTCTTACACTTTCCGTGTTTGAAAATTAAAGTTTTAAAAAATTGGTTTTCTTTTAGGCAATTAAAGATAAAAGTATTATATGTGATGTTGGTGTGTGCAACATAAAAATCTACTAAATTATATAAAGTAATAGAGGCTATTCTGAATAAAAAAAGTTGGTAGAACTTTCACTACTAATTTAGAGATATTTCTCTAGATATATACTTGTACGTTATCAATGATAGTAAAACTTGAATAAAATAAAAAATTGTTTTTAACATTTTTTGTTTATCATTAAATACTTGTTTATTACATTTTTAATAGTTCTAAAAACTTACTAAAAATTTGATATTCTAGAACTAGCCTGCAGTTGTCATAACTCAACGCAATTATCTGATCAAAATTGTTGGGTTTTTCATGTTTTTGCTTTTATATATCAGTTGTGATGGCACAATGATAATGCTAGTAACTTCCAATTTTTAAAAATTTTATTTTTATTTTTATTATTTTGGTTGTAGGGGTCTTTTGTAAGCAATGCATTGTTCTCTGTCTTGTAGATGGGCGCCAGTGATATGCCTATGATTTACCACCGTTGTCATCAGCTAAAACGGCCAAATTTATTTACCAAATTATCTTTTATGCTTTTGCTGTTACGCAAACAATTTCAGAATCAAGAACTGATATTTTGTTTCTGAATCTTTGTGTAAGATATTTAATAGTCTTTCTAATATTTGTAATTTATTTTTTTACGCTTCTCTTCGTCAGTTTTATGACGATTCATATTTTTAATACAAAAATGCTTCTGGTTGCTTTGAAATAAGCATCTAAATCTTTAAAACTACGTAGATCAAAATTTGTTTAAATTGTGGTGTCTTTTCTGTATCATTGTTTAAGAATCTTGCGGAATTTCTGAGTTTAAGTTTCATTTTACTTTCTTTTATTGCGTTTAAACAAATTTGAACAATTTTTAGTAGATGAGTGGACTAGTGTCACAGTAAATTAATAATGGGGAATGGTAATACTTATCGACACTCAAGATATTTCTTTGGTATAAAAAATATATAAAAATAAATGCAAGAAACGCAAAATAAATCACAATTTCTCAATACATGGTATTAAACAATGAATACTAAAGTACTTGCAATTCATCAAATTGCCTTTTGTATTAAGTTATTTGAAAAAATGGTTAGATCGGAGTTTTTTAATTTTCTTTTCGTCTCCAAATGCAGATTATGTCAAAGTTTATTGTAGATTACGTTTATATTTCTGAATATCTATTTTATTAACTGCTTTTAAAAATTCTGATCTCACTAAGTGCAGCAGCATTAAAAGGATTTTATAGGTGTATAAATAAGTTCTCAGCTTTTTTCTGCAAAATTAAAGTTTTATTTAAAGCAAACAAGAAAAGCTTAAGTATCAAAGTATTCACCGTTGCCATCTTTCGGGTAGCTTGCGAATTCCCTGGTGATAGAAGCTCACCGGCTTCGAGACGATAAAGTTATCGATGCATTTTCGGACTTCCTCTTCTATTTTGAAGTGCGTATTAGCCAAGTGATGCTGTAACGACCGGAATAAATGATAATCGGAAGGGGCCATGTCTGGGCTATACGCCGCATGTGGGATAAGTTCCCAGCCTAACGCGAAGATGTGTTCTTGCGTCGTCTTCGCAACATGTGGTAGGGGATTATCATGGAGCAGGATGACCTTACGACTTCCTTGTCCAGTAAATGGCCTCTTTTCTTCGATTGCGTCGCTCAAATTGATGAGTTGCTGTTGGTAGCGATCCGCCGTAACTGTTTCACCTGGTTTCAAGAGTTCACAGTACAGCACACATTTTCAATCCCACCAGATACAGAGCAAATTCTTTTTGGCGTAGATATTGGGCTTGGGAGTCAATGTCGAAGGTTTTGCTCTTGGGATTGTCGTACAAGATCCATTTTTCATCGCCCGTAATAATTTTATGCAGAAAATCCTTTTTTCGATTCCTTGGAAGCAAATGTAGTGCGGTGTCACGCCATCGATTTTTGTTGTCTTCGGACAGTTTATGCGGAACCCATCTGCCTTCCTTTTGTATCTTACCCATTGCATGCAAACGTATGGAAATGGCTGGCTGAGTGAGGCTAAGCTGTTCCGCAAGCTCTTTTTCAGTTTGCGCATTGTTTTGATCCAGAAATGTCTGCAGCTCATCCGTGTCAAATGTTTGAGGGCGTCTAGCGCGTGGTTGATCTTCAAGACTAAATTCTCTTCCGCGAAATCTTTGGTACCACTTTTTGCACGTTGCATGACTTATATCATTCTCACCATATGCAGCATAAGTGAATAGAAAATTGAATATGCTCTTTTATGATTGCCATCGTGAACACAGCTGATTATTGAGGTTATGTGCATCAAACGCCAAATCGCATGATGTTTCGAAGGACTAAATGTCATTGCTTTAAAACCGCAAGAGGGCGGACTAATACGTTACATGTAAACGGTGATTTGCGTCCTGTGAAATCTAAAGCTGAGAACTTATTTATACACCTAATACAACTTTAACATTTTTATTAATAATTTTATAGATTACATTTCAGATTTTTTAATGAATATTGCTAGCAAAGAAGATCTAAGAACTGTTTTTCGTAGACACAAATAGGATAAATTATGTGGTAAACCTGCAAGATATTACAATGTGCCAAAAAAATTAAAAATAACGGATATGCAGAACAAGTAGCAGGGAGGCTGTGGCAAATAATTTTAAAAGTGCACCTTTCCATAAGTTGTTGGTCTAAAAAAAATCCTCGGCGTAGTGCGGCTGATCTTAACCGTGAACTTCATGAATATTAGTGGTCAGAGATGGCTATATTTACCGTCGAACGTCGTCCTAGACATGCAAGACTACATAGTCGTCACCCCCTTATAAAAACCGCTTGTATTAAAAAAGAATAGAAAGTTTAGGGTCAAATTTTTATTATTTGGTGATACTTATACTCGTCATTGTAAAGGTAATTTTTTAAATTCCAAATACCAGCCGTGGAAAAGCATACAGAAGGATATATAATTGTATAGGGTTTTTTACAGGTAGCAGATAGGTACTCCTATGCGATCCCGGCATGGAACAGACCTATTACAGGGACGCGACCCTGCCTTATGCGAGCAATGATTTGCCCCTACCTCCACTTCTGGGGAAAATCATTTCTACTTACACCTACCCATCTCCTACCCCATCCTTACAAACTCGCCAACACGCAATGGCAAGCGTTGCGTTTTTAATGACAAATAACCCTCATTCTCTTTATTTGAGGGAGACCTATGCCCAATACTGGGCGCAATGAGGGTTAAAGAAGAAGAAGAAGAAGAAGAAGAAGATAGGGTTTTTTGATTAAATAAGATGGTCCATTCGACAAAATAGAAGATGCTGTGGATCAGCACTTTTTAACAATTATACTTCAGCAACGCTACAACAGTGGTCATAAAATGGCTCTTCTCATGTATCTGAGTCAATCCTAACACCTAAAATAAATTGAACACCTATGAGAACAAGAAGCGTGTCGATTGGGAAATAGGAGCTACAAGAAAAATGTTAATGCAGTCTGTTATTCAGGTGCTTTTAGTGCATGGCCTACCATTTTCAAACAATAATAGACGCTAAAGAGCTTTCTATCAGGTATTAGGTTTGTTAACATCATACTAATTTTATAGTCTTAAAAATCCTAATTTACAATTTTGAGTTAATTTTATTTAGTCTTCTGAGGTGATTCTAGGAAAATAAATTTAACTTTTATATAAAACCGTGTAATTGCTATAAAAATTACGTTTGATTGATTACTTACATAACAAAAAAAATCGCAAGTTATGTCAAGTATGGTAGAGTGTAAAGACTTTGTAGCCGCCACTATCAATCTATGGGTCTGTTTCGAAAATATCAAGTCAAGGTTAATATAATGAAATGCATTATTCGGCACAATACCACGTGAATGATACTTTGATTTTTTTAGTGTCAGATTTGGAGTTCTTTTATCTAGAACAATAAGCCAGTTGTCTTATACTTGGTTTATGTAGGAGGATATGACATATTGCCTTTTTGATGATTTGTTTATGTGAGTGCACCTAGGATGCATTGGATTTTATTTATTAAAGCTTACTCACGTGTCAATGTTAAAGCTCAAGTTTAAATTCTAGTCGTAAGGATTGTCATAAAGTAGTTTCAGTGTCAATATTTTGTTTGCGCTTTAATAATAAATTTGAGAATTTTTGAAGTTTTAGGTATTTTTTATTATATTTTCTGATCAGTTAACATCACCACACAATTTATCAGTACTAGAACGATTGTACATTATACGGAAAAAACAGCAACGTTTTGTTTCTTAAAAATATAAAATACTATAATAGTGTTGCTACTAAATCGAAACTTGGATAAATAAAATCCTCACTTTTATTTGCAGCTCCGTTTGCGCAAAAACAGGCGGGGATAGCGAGATCTATTTTATGGGACTGTAAGCAGCAATTTTGGAGCCAGTGTGGAATGAAAGAAGAAGGCTGTGTTGCTGTTCACTCGTCTGCTAAATCAGTTGAAAATAAAAGTTGTCATAGAAGGTTTACTATATCTAAACTTTCTGTACACTTTCTTTAACATTCTGGGAGTTTCATGTCCGAGGTAGTGACAAAAAGTTGGAATACCCCAAATTATGTGCCAGATGGGTACCAAAACTCTTGTCTGGTTAGCATAACACAGTCTCCCATTATAACAAGCCATTTCTGAACAGAATTGCATCTGGCGATGAGACGTGGATGTCGCACAAGATGTTTCATTTCCAGACGAGAGACATTTTGTAGAAAAAAGTTCAATTCTTGTAAGACATGACAAGTGCCCCAATTTACATGATGATTATGTCAAAAAATAATGTACTGTTGTAGGTTTCTAATGTATACAATAAAAGTTCTATCTACGCGTGTCTCTTGACAACCAAACGGATGTTTCTTTTCGAATTATTTTTATACAAACCCCTGAAGTAGCTTTTGTTTATATTTTCTTAATATGTTAATGTAAATTCGCTTGTATTTGTGCGGTCAGAGCAATACTAGTACATCGATTCTTCTACTTTTTGTTTGGTCATTGGTAGATCTTTTGAGATACTTTACGATGAATACTTTGTACTTGTCCTTCAGTTGGTCAGCCGAAGGTCTTAATATAGTCGTTTAGAAACTTTAAAATGTATTAATATGTATTATGGTGCCTTTTTTATCTGATGTAGTATGGGTATCTTCAAATACCAATGAGGATAAAGGAAAGCTGAATAGTTTAAAACTCTTAAGGGCAGAAAACATTTTTGCTTGTGCTATTATAAGACCAACATCTTTAGATACTTATTTTGTCAAAATTGTTAAGTCCAAACTAAAAACTAATGCATTTATAATACCTAATGCACTATTAAGTTCCCACGCAAACAACATGTGTGGTACTATTTCTTTTGTTGGACAAACAAGTTTGTAGTACAAATACATTCTTTTGCACTTACATATTATTTGTAACATAGGCACTACTCAAAAATTTCCTGTAATCTGTTGGGACATTCCTCTATTGCGATGAGAATGCTCTTCATTGGAAAATTACGCAATTCTTTCTCAAGGGGCTTTTTCAAGTCAGCCACATTTGCATGAGACGCTGCACGCACGTTAATTTCAGGTTTATGTAACGCGTCCGACGACGTAGACGATCATTCCTTGGTTGACCACCATTAACCACTGCTGGACGACTTTCGTTTTGTGCGACGGGAGAAAGCACAGTCCTGGTGTAAGAAGAAGATCATAAAAAGACGCTTAACAGTGATTTCTAACACATTATTAATGTAGCTTCTGGCTCAAACTTTGACTCCTTGACGTTTAGCTGACACCACATCAGACTATAATATACTCAGATTTCGGCACTTTAGCTACCTTGGAATTTTTTAGGCATTTTTTACGCGATTCTACCGTAAAGAATTTTTTGTCAGAAAATAAGATGTTTTTCAAGCTTCCTCCTGCCTACTTTTTCAGGATTTCTTTTTTGCTGTGCGTTTAGAAAAATGTATCTATCACGTCTGAAAGCTTTTAGTCTAAGGTCGTCCTTTAGCACTTCTAATTACGGTGCGGATTTTGTAAATTCTCTCTCACAGAGCTTTAATTGCTTGCGGTCTTTGGTTACTTCTTGATATGTCGCTATACTTGCCGTCTATAGTACCCCTTTTAACTTTTAATCATATCATGGACAGTTCTCTTTTAAACGCCTGTATCTTTAAGCAACCGAAAGATATAACCAGGTTTCTTCCCACCATACAACTCTACAATTGTAGAATTGTATGTGAATTGGTTGCAGTGCAGTAAAAAGTCCAATTTACAGGTATTGACATGAGTCAATATTAAGCTGCTCAGAGTTTCTCACTATGTAGGAAATTTTTCTTTAGTGAATGTAAAACAGGGTTGTATTATTTTTATTTGTGAAATTTAAAGTTGTTACCATTATTTAACTGGACCGGTTGTTTTTTTGCAAAGCAGCAGTGGTCTCAGGAGGAGCGGTTAATGAATGCTAGTTTATATTTATTTTATTTATTATTTTCTTCCTCATTGGGCTACAATTGGTAATCGTTTTAAACTGAATAAAGTTAATTTCTTTTAATTTGATAATTTATTTCTATCGTATAATAATAGAGTGACTCACAACCCCGCGTTGAGGCTCTCGTATGTTTGCCTTCTCTGCCTGGTCATCGTCAGAAAGCTCCGGAAATGAACAAGTCCGCACCGCCGCCCGCCCCTCAACCACAGGACCACACTGGTGATGATTTATTTTTATTATTTTGTTTTTATTTTTATAAACTAACAAAATCATCTGATCTTTTATAATTTTTTTATCCATGGATATACCAATAAAGTAAATGCTTTATTTAAGCCTTAGATTAAAATTACAGAACAGTAAAATAATGTTTAAAATAAATATCATGATAATGTTACACATTATTGGTTGGTACTCTTAAAAACAAAAAGAGGAAGAAAAATATAATTCTAAAAGTTTTGTTAGTAGTTAGATATTATTGATATTATCATTTATCCATTACAATTAAAATTCCCACATAAAAAGAAAAATGTTAAAATTTATAAGAACATTTTAAATTATTTTACGATCGAAACACTTCTAAGCAATCATTAAAAACTGTTTTGGTTAGCATAAATGGCAAAATTTAGATAGTGTACTAGTCTAATTTTCTTAATTAGATAAAAAAAAAACCTTTACCATCTACTTACAATGCAATGAAATTGGTTAAAAAAGTTAGGCCACGTCCATGACATATATTGTCCAATTTTTATATTATTTTTGAATATAAATCAAGAAACTAAATAAACAATGAAAGTAACAGTAGAATACAAGAGCAAATACTTCTATTTACATAAAACAGTACAATTAAAGTAAATACTATTTCATTTTTTGTATTATTCAATGTAGCCCCCATCACAAACGGGAACCTAAATCTGCTGCAGGCCAACGCAACTTCCTCCTTGTTCATATGTGTCATTACCCTCATTATAAAGGTTTTTAAGCTATTGTTGGTGTTATGTTGTCTCTTATTAAACTACGTGTTGACCACGCACCACACGTACTATGTGTTGGGCATTGCAGTCGAGGTTAAGGGTGGTTGCAAATCGAGGAATCAGTGTGGGTCTTCCTTGCCTTGTAGGCTAAAGCAGAGTTTTGCTAGAAAACTATTCCCGCACAGTGGCTATCTTCTCTATCCAAGGTTTGAAAACTGTTTCTAGTACGTTGATGTACCTGGTGACGATCACCTTCAGGCTTTCCTCAAAGAAGTAGACCGCTGTTCCTAAGCACCTTTACAGAGGCGGGAAATCTTGTATGTATGACGATAGGTAATTCAAAAGCATCTTGGTAAATGTAATGATCATTTTGGTGATTTACTTTCCTGTACTGGATAAAGTTGTTTTCATCCGGAGAAAATTTCAGGAAGTTAGCTCTGTCAACAGTGCTTAAGACTTTGACTTCTTGTCCACCTTGTTTTTCTCAGTCAATAATTGATGGTTTTTCAGGACGAAAGCTGCAGGTCTGGTGCAATATTAAACTGGCCGTCGACTTTGCCACGCCTATTTTTTTCCAGGCCAGTCATGCCCTGAATCTGATAATTTGATTCATTGCTTTTTTGTGATCAGGGTGCTTGCTGTCAGTTAGGTTGTCATTATTTATCTCCTTCTGATGGCCAGTTTCCTTGTACATCATGGCTTTTTGTAGCTAAATTATGCAATAAATTCTGTCCTGAATTTTCCGGCGCAAAAGGATACGAGTATACCAGCTCTACAGTCGACTATCGTAGGTTGTTGATTATGTGAAACTAACTTGTTGTATTACCTAAAGGGAACTGCGAACGCGCATAAGACGGTCTTTTGGCTTTATCCCAGTGACCCTGTATATGAACATGGTTTTCCAAGAAATATACTCGCTCTTTAAATAACAATAAAGACAGTGCTTATTAACTTACAAATATTAATTTAACAGTTTATATTGACAAAATATTAAATTAAACTAAAAGCACATTGCAAATACTTAAACTAATGACCACCTTTTTGCAAACAGCCGATAGTAGGAATCAAAGATTTGAAAGAGTTACGAAGCATTTCATTTGAAATTAAAAGATATTATCTTTCAATGTTTTTTTTATCTGTTGCTGCTGGCTTTGTGGGGTAAACCTTATATTTGAGATATCTTCATAAAACGAAAATAATTAAAGTGAGTGGATTCCTTAACAGTTCTTTATCCATCCCATTTGTTTGGAAATTCGAGATAGACTTTTACATGATGATAGTGTCTCTGAAAGGTACTCTATCATGTTAAAAGCACAAAAAAAAATAGATTGATGGATTTTTGTTTTATGTTTAGATAAACATTAACTGCTACAGTTTGAATAAAAAATAATGATCTTAAAATATCTAATGTTGATATCCCACACTACTTCTGGTAATTGTAAATGGTGTTTTACAGCAGTATATATCAAAAGTCTTAGAGCGGCTATTACTCCAAAAACCAAATCAAAACCACTAGATTCCCCTTCATCAATTTAGATTTAAATTGGCCATTCGACTGTGCATCGGATTATTCACGCCCTTAATAAAGCATTTTAAAGTAATGAATTCTGCACAGCGACCTTTTTAGACGTTAGTCAGATCGTTGACAAGGTTTCGCATGAATGCTTATTATCCGAAATTAATAGTTACGTGCCTCCAGGCTTCTTCAAAATTCTTGAATCGTATTTAAGCGGCTGCGTATTTGAAACCAGAGCAAATTAAAAGGTATCAAATATATGCGAAATAAATGTGGGAGATCTACATGATCTATGAACTACTGTTAACACAACAATCGGAACACTTGCAGACGATACAGTAATTCTTGCCAAGGACTAAGACTTACAAAATTTTACTAAATTACAAAATCATCTACACTTGAGAACAAAACAATCTACTCACTACCTTCACGCGCATTTTAGTTTCCTGTTTCCGTCTAAAGAAAATATAAATAAAACATTAACGTGCAAGGGGTATCTTTATTTTTGAGCTTTAAAAAACTGTTGCTATTACATTAATCGGATGACGCATTAAAAAAAATATGCGTCACGAACGGGTTTTTGCGAATTTTGCTAATTGGAACGTAGGTGCGCGACGACTGTGATTGGCCTACAGTACGCTTGCAATATGGTAAGAGATAAGTGAGAAGAAGATTAAAGGCAGCCAACCTAAACCTAAAAAAGGCAGCAACGGGTCCGAAGCTCACTGTAGTCCAAAACCAAAGGCGAGTGGAATTTTCCCACAAATATCTCGCTTGGGACCTCGCCTATTGGAGTCAGATATTATTCACTGACGAGTCCAGGATGTGCCTATATGGCAACGGCAGGAGACGTCGGGTCTTTAGAAGGCTAGGGGAGCTGTATTCAAGAAACTGTCGCATATGGAGGTGGCTCTTGCATGTTGTTGGTGGGCATTTGCATGCAAGAAAAAATTGAGTTGGTTTTCGTGCCTAATGGAGGACGCGGAGGAGGTTTAACAGTGGACCGCCACATCAAAGGCAATCTGAAGGAACATGTTCCGTTTGCGAAATTTGTTGGTGAGGTCTTCATACTAATGCACGACAATGCGTGATACCACACCACTACCTACTCGTCTGACGTCGGTATACTGAAAATAGACTGGCCGCTGTGTAGCCTAGATTTGAATCCAATTGAGCATGTTTGGGATAAGAAAAAGTTTAGGTCAAAAATCTTGCACCAAGGAGCGTGATGTAACTAAGAAAGGCGTTGATTGTGGAGTGGGAAGCAATCCCTCAAGACAGCATAGAAAAGTCATCGGATGCATGTGTAATCTCTTGGAAGTCCAATTAGAAGTAAAGGTGACAACACCATGTACTGAAAAAAATCATTAAATTAATTTCAACACAATTTTTTCCATAATCATCTTTTTTCTTTCTTCTCTTTTGTGTTACACATATTCTTAGGCCCATAACTTTGTCAGAACAGGTCTGATTCTAATAAAAGTGGTATCATTTAAAACCACAATTTGTAAGTTTTCAAATGGTATACTAAGCTTTACTTGGAAGGCTATCGGAGTGGATACACATTCTCTCAAAACTCGAGCATGTTGCTGAGTCGATTGTTTAGCTTGTAGATGATCTACAAATTTAGCTAGAAAAATTTAAAATCAAAATACAGGAAAACAAGCGTGTGCAAGTCATTTGTACGCTGATAAAAAACCAGTGTCCATCAGTCGACTTTAATGGCATAGACATATCACAGTCTAACACAGAAAAGTACTTAAATTTGTATTTAGACAGTAAACTAAACTGAAAATAACATATAATCAAAGAGAGAAAACATCTGGATTAAAAAATGCTGTAAAGCTACAACAACATTCTGCTCCATTCACTCTTAGAAGAATGTAATGACAGACATCTGAGATGAAAATGGCCAATAGACCTATTAGATATTTGAAGAAGATACTTAACTGGAAGGATCGTCAATCATGTCATAGTACTTAACCGAACAGATTAGCTTATAGGATTGTATACTCTGACTGCTAATTAACCACTTAAAAAATCTATGCAGACTTTCTAAGTCAATAAACATCATTTATCACCATTTAAATATTTAATACATTATTTTGGGACACCCTATACGTGACAATTGTATGCATGCACGAGGATTTTCTTAACACCAAATACGTTCATAGTGAAGCTGGCTCGGTAACACGCTAATGGGGACTATTCTGCCTTCTGGAGTCTAATTAGACGACTACCAATAAGTCTAATCATGCTGCGCCAAACGTGGCGAAGCGGGAAGACCTTGCCGCCTTTTCCCGCGATCCTATTTACAACGCCCGAGCCGCATTAAATACAAATTTATTTGCCGATTACGTCGAAGCGGGGTCAGGACGCAGTCTGGGTCCTGCTGGGTGCCAGCGCGCTCCGGTAAATGATTCCTGCTAACCGCGCTCGACATCTCTGTTACAAAGCAGAGCCTCTGTCCCCCGGCCTCCGAGGAGTCGCCCCCCACGGACTCGGACCCCGTCGCTGCCCTATCTGTTACTGTCCATAATTCCACCTATTATTAACTGTGAACATATCTCTTATTGCAACTCTCGACACATGTGAGCATGCCGCTGATATAATGAATTGGCCACTTATGAAATATATAAAAAGGCCCAGAATTAATACCGCGCCCGCGAGCTCGCGATGGCGCTATCCTTTTCGGGGACTCGCCTGGCAGCGTTATAAATATGGGGAATCGAACGCCCGTACACCCAATTGATTATTCCCGTTTAGGTGTAAGGCAGCGGCCTCGGCGCGGCTCTAGCTTTCGTTCGGCTCATTAGTTTCGGCGCAGAGCGTAAAGATTTCTATAATTTAAAATAAATATGCCTATTCGCCTTTTTGGTGGAGCGCGGACACGTCGCGTCCCGGCCATAACGTATGGCCGAGATTCTCCCGGTATTTATAACAGCCTGCTCTGGTGACAGCTGGCATAATCTGGTCTTTAAAATTTTATATAAAAACTTAACAACTTCGGGGAACAGAATTAAGTAAGAATATGTTCGTTTAATATCAGCTTCAGACGTTTAGGCAGCCGTGGATTGTCTTTACGATAGGAGCTGCGCAGAATGACGTACTATATAAAGTTTAATTTTTTCTGCACCTGAACATTCGCGGCATATTTTTTAACTTAAGTTATTTACCTCCACTTATTAGGTATGCATAATATTTTATGACAGTGAGAACTTTAACAACTTCTTTAAGAGATGTTTTGCATGAATACCTAACTAATAAAAGATTGAACTTTTTTTGGTAAGACATTAATTAATTGATATGATATGTTATTTCTGCTTTTCAAATAAATATTAATTAAATATGCCTTAGTTTTGTTAATTATATTCTTCTAATTCAATACTTTCTGCGACTTTACGCGACGTTTTATGGGCTTACAAAGTTTTTATATGTGGAAATATCAGATATCAAGGTAAATTCGGGTTTCATTTGGATGGTTTTGCAGGAAAGTTAAAAGACTATCTTATGTGCATGCGCAGTTCCCTATTAGGCAACAAAATTTACATAATTAACAACCTGGAATAATAGATAAATAAACAGAAAATAGGACAACAGAGATGCTATGCTCGAAATCCTTTGCGTCAGAAAATCGCCGACAGAAATAGTTGAATGAATTGGCTATGAAAAGACATGTTTAAGACAACTAAAAAGTACAAGCAATCTAACCATCAGTCGGAGGTAACTGCTGACAGGGCAACTCATATCAAGCAATGTCATCGCAAAAGAAGTGATTAATTCATTCCCGAATTGAAAGATGAGATTGATCAGGATCCTGAACGGAACATAACTGACCCGGTAAAAGAAATCGGCGTAGCGAGGTCATTCTAGCAGTACCCCAAGCCCGGCATTACAAGAATCGCCAATTGTTGATTAAAAAGCAGTATGAGAAGGTAAAGGCCCAAATACTACTAAACTACATTAAGCACGCGCATTAAGCGTTGGATTTCTAAGATTATTTGCGGAAAAAGAAGTTCATTCAGGACAGGAAGGTAAATCGCCAGAATTGCGTTGGATCTGCCATGATGAGCCTAAAATTTCTACGATCATGCATATAAAGTTTTCCACCTTTATGATGATCCTGGGGCTTGAGTTGAGAGAATGTTATGGTGCCTTCACTTTTTTAAGGAAGGTCTAAAGGTAATCGCCAACAGCTGTTTCATCTTGCTGAAGATAGCTATTAAACCCTGGGCAAAAAAGGATATGTTTGGGATTGAAGCGAAGAGCAATCAAGGTATGTTAACACCAAGAATAGCTTAAGTGCCCATCATGGAAATAATAACGCATATGCACAAGGTGTAGGTCCCAGTTCGAGAAGGTCGTGACCGCTGATGGGTTTACTTTAATTGTGTAAGTTTATATACATAAATTTAATTGTTCTTCTATATTTAATTTTGGTATTTACCTCTATGGCTCTGTACAATGGAGAAAACGTGCCCATTTTGAACAATATAAGTCCAACATTAACAAATACTTATAAAAGTAATTCACTAATGACGATAGCATTCATCTAGCTAAACAAACCAATAAAAATAAACCTGCAAAGCTTGCAACGCATAGCGAAGTGGCGATGCAGTCTCCCAAATTTGAGAACTCTCTAGTCTAGCTGACCGTTTGACCAATCAGTATCAAAATCACTAGCAAACAAGTCACCTGTCGATTGGTAGAAACAGAATTTGGAAATTCCCAGCCGTTCTCGAGTTTTTGCTCGGACGGACGGACAGACAGACAGACGGACAACATGAAGTTAGCAAGTGACTCCGCTTCGCTTCGCCACTTAATAATACGTATTCTATACTTGAGAGTAAAACCATCAACTCAGCAACATGCTAGAGTTTTGAGAAATGTGTATCCATTGCGACATCATCCCAAGTAAAGCTCAAAAGCTGTGGTTTTATATGATACTACTTTGATTGTAATCGGATCTGTTCTGAGAAAGTTATGGACCTAAGAATATGTGTAACACAAAAGAGCTAAAAGGGAAAATATGATTATGAAAGGAAAAAATAAAATTCTTAGTTGAAATTAATTTAATGATTTTTTCAATATATGGTGTTGCCACCTTTACTTTTAATTGTACTTTCCAAGCGATTACACGTGAATCGGATGACTTTTTCTAGCTGTCTTGAGAGATTACTTCCCACTCTTCAATCAAGGCCGCTCCCAGGCCCCGGACTCTTCGTTTAAGCTCATCCCAAACATGCTCAATTGGATTCAAGTCTGGGTTACACGAAGTCGGTCTATTTTTGGTATACGACATCAGCCAGGTAGGTAGTAGTCACTTGCGTGGTGTTGCATCACGCATTGTTGTGCATTAGCATAAAGTTCTCACCAACAAATCCCGCAAACGGAACAGCATGTTCCTTCAGAATGTCTCTGATGTAGCGATCTGCTGTTAAACCTCCTCTGCGTCCTTCAATAGGCACGAAAACCAACTAAGTTTTTCCATGGGTGGAAATGCCCCCCCCCCTCCAGAACAAGCAAGAAGCTCTCCATAAGCGACAGTTTCTTGAATACATCAATGAGAAAATCGCTGACCTTATACAGACCCGACGTCTTCTGTCGTTGCCAGGTAGGCACATCAGTGAATAATATCTTACTCCAATGACCTAGGTCTTAATCGATATATTCGCGAACAAATTCCAGTCGACTTTGCTTTTGAACTGCAGTAAGTTTGAGACTTGTAGCTTTTTTGGGGTCAGGTTGACTGCCTTCAGCCTTCTTCTCACTGTCCAAGTGCTGGCGACCACACTGTCTAACCGCATTCAGTTTTTGCTTGAGGTCAACGCCAATCATATATCGATTTCTGAGAGATGTTAAGAAGAGAAATCTTGGTCCACTTCCTTGCCGGCAGACCTAGCCACCGGTTTCCCGTACCGACACCACTACTCTCGACACACTTGATTGATTCAGATTTAGTCGATTTGCCACGGCTCTCTGACTAAGACCCTTTCTCAACAACGCAACTGCTTGGGCTGTTTCGGCGGCTGTGGTGTCCATATTCTTGTAAATAACTCAAGAACTTACGTAACTTATGTCAATTTCGGATAAGTGACAGATAAATTACCAGATTTGCCAGCGTACAGTAGCCCAATGATAGTCGTCGCGCACGTGCGTTCCAATAGCAGGACTCGTAAAACTCCATTCGTGATGCATTCTATTAACGCAATAGCAACAGTTTTAAAAGCTCAATAAAAAAGACACTCCTTGCAGGTTAATGTTTTATTTTCATTTTCCTTAGACTGAAATAGGAGATGAAAATGAGCGCCCAGCTAGTGAGTCGACGGTTTCGCTCTCAAGTGCAGATTCAACGTTTTTATCTGCGCGAGTGCAATATGATATTAACAATGGAGGTGTCGCGACAATTTGTTACATCCTCTCGTTTCATATCATCGGTAAGTCTCAGAAGCGTTATAAAGCCAAAGTATAATTTAGTTTTTCACGTCCAAGACATAATAGCCGTGGGCAATTCGTGACATCCTGGTGATATGTATTATTCGAAGCTAAAACTGCGGAATAACCAGTTGTGGTCCATCAGCATTACTATTTAAAAAATGGTGGCCATAAAGCGCTGGATGATTACATCTGGATTGCCCAACTTTCACTTTGGCATTTCGCTGACAGACTTGGTCAGCATAAATATTGTAACAGTACAAATATTAACACTAGGAATAGAAACTGTGGGATTTATAGTTGGCAGATCAGATTCCTCTTAGGAAGGTATGACTGCAACTTAAAATCCCAACTAGTAAAGCAACCTGTAAACTAACATAAAATGTAAACCACTTAAACCGATGGTCAATTCTGTTGACAACCCTGATTACGTAGACTCTATCATCACTCTTGATAATAAAGGATTTGCTCGGATTGACTTGTCGTAATATAGGGTGGGCGATAAAACATTGCTTTAGAGTATCGTATACTTTGCTCTGAACGGGACCCAATTGCAAGTAACACCCTTCTTCATTAATTAATTAATAGTTTAGACACACGACCATAATCTGTTACAACTACTACACAAAATCTGTTTATTTACAAAAATCTAAGTAATTTTTTAGAATGGTAGAAGCAGACATGTCAAAAATATCCTAAACCTTCTTCAGATCTGGAAGTAATAAAACATCCGAGATACTTTACACTATCACAACAAAAGTTACATTTCGAACGACTAACCATTATCTAAGATAACTTACAAATTAAGCAAATATTCTTTAAATTTAAAAATGATCACCACCAACTCATCAAGATACGTGATTCTAACGCAAATTTATTAATTAAGACGTTTCGCAAACCAACCGATAATAACAAAAACGAGTAATAAATCTAGTCTTACTAATCACATTTTTTTACACTAACCACATAATAATTGAAAAGCAATTTAAGAGTACTCCTGAATGTTGATTTCTTTCTTTCTTTCTAGAACAGAGTAAGTCATCCACTTTCAAAAGAAGATAACGATTGGGTACTGCAATAGTGTTAAGTTTGCGAAAATCAACATACACGCAAATTTATGTAGACTTTTTGGAGACCACGACGACAAGGGTAAAGTATGTTAATTTTCTTTCTTAAATTATTACTTCTTTAAACAAATGTCTATCATCGGAACATCTCTTTAGAGGTGAAAGCCTATATGGAGAAATAACAACTGATCTCATCAGTTAGGGTGACTACGTGCTTGGTAAGTAGATTAGTATTTGCTTTAAACAAAAGCGTTTGAGATTTTTTCTACGAATTAATTTACATTATTACGTTTTATTTTATCTAAAAGTGTTTTTGATTGCATATATTAAAATGTTAACGCATATATTTGTTCTATGTTAGTCCAAATTTATTTTGAGAAAAATCTATAGAATTATATAACGTCCCCTAGGTATCTAATATTATGAAAGAACTTTTGATGAAGTGAATACCCAAAATATCAGCAGCACTACCTTTATAATTACTAAAGAAAATTTTGACAGGAAAAGCAGTAGCACTTTTCTTGCATTTTGCGTATTAGGTACGTATGACACCAGTGGTACTACATCCATGGTGTGCAATTCCATTCAACCGGAGCACTTGGTATAGGATTAGGAAAATTGGTTTTGCAAACAACAGCCTTGTGCTAAAGCCAATCAACAAATAAATCTTTCTCTAACCACTCATTATTTGAGTATGTAGATACTGTCCTCATATTGAATTTGTAGAGGGTTCTCAATATTGGAAAAATAAAAATATGACAAATAACACACAAGTGCAAGGTTCTTAATATTGTCATACCAACTTGTTTCTGTCTTGTTGCTCCAAGAGCAGAATTTTGCACGCCGGTTTAATGTTTATAAGATTATTGAAAGCATTTTTGCAATTCTTTATTGAACGCATTTATCCGATTGACGCTGGTTTTATTGGGTTTATTGAGGCTTCCATTTATAAAATACTGCTAATCAATTTTTTCGAAATAAATGAGTTGTTTTGCTAAAATCATGTCAGGTTCTGTTTTTTGCAAATTAATAAGCATTTCTAATAGGTTCCAAATGAGTCGGGACAACTTTTTAATATTTAATCGGTTATTTCTTCCTCTTTTTTTGTGAATGTCGGTTTACAACCGAAAATAGAACGGTTTAAATTTTCAATTTCCGTACGTCTACAAATTTGCAAGTTCAATAATGTTGAACTCACAATCTGGAGCTCTTATCGCTATTTCAAACTCTATTACGTGAATCACATTCCTCGTAGATAATCAAGTCCGGTTCTTGAGTATCTAGAACAAAAGCGCATTTAATTATACTTTTTCAAATAATTCCACCATTGTAGTTATAGAATAATTCTGAGCATCACGCAGAATACAAGGAATACAAATGCGCAAAATTATCTTTCTGTGTAGAGTTGCACATTATTCCTCTACTTGACAAAACGTTACAACTAATAACAAATATATAATAAACATGTAAAATATAAAACCATTACTAGCACACCGATCAGGCCAAAGTTGAAAATTAATATTTTAACCCTATATTACAGTTTTGTAATAAATGTAAATATATTAAATAATACAAGGTGTCTCAAAAGAAAGTTTTCTTGTAAGGCAGTTATAAAAAGGGACGTCTATTAAAAAAAAACTTTTGTTTTACAGATTTTGGAAAATTATTTTTTAAAAATAATGTTATCTACATGTGATCTTGTATAGTCGTGACACTTAACAAGAAGCAAAATTTCTGAACACTCTGCGACACGTGTTTCCGTAATGGCTGCCATTTTTTGACGGATATTTTATTTCAAGTGAACGAGAAAGTCCGAGTTGTTGCTGTATGCCCTTGATTTAAGATATCCCTATAAGAAAAAATTTATAGGAGTGAAATCAGGGCTATGCGGAGGCTAGTTTATATCACCTCTTCTGGAAATCAATTTTTGGGGGAAATTTCACGAATTCGTAGCAGAAAATGATGTTAGAAGTGTACGATGTTGCTCCATCCTGCTGCAATCGTGTTTTTTTATTATATCCAGCAAAATTTTGCAGTTCAGTAACAAGAAATTGTTTGACATCTCCAAATAACGCGTTGAAGTCACTGTTAACGCACAGACATTTTCATCAGAGAAGCACGGGCCGATACAGTTAGTTTGGTGAATAAAGGGGTTTTTTAAGCTTGCATTATGGGTTTGTAACACTCCAGTATCTGCAGTTCTGTTTGGTAACGTGGCCAATGAAGTGAAGTTTTGCCTCATCCTAAAGCAAAATATTGTTGAATGAACTGAAATGTTCAGTTACACATTTAACGAATTGAAGCCTTTGACTGGCATCGTTGGGCTTTAATTCTTGCACCGGTTAAATTTTATAGGGGTGCAAACACATTTTCTTGCGGTTTAATGATTATCTAGGCACATTCAAAATACTTGTCTGTTTTCGAGCAGATAGGTCAGGAGTCTCATGAACGGACTGTTGTACACTCTCTACGTTTTCATGATTATTACTGAACTTTCACCGCGCAGTAGTCGCCGAATCATTGTTTTTGTAAAATTCTGGTACACAAAACACACAGTTTTCTCCCAAGAAACGCTTCATAACGACTACATTCCAGAAAGCGGCACTACTGATTGATATGCGTCCGCACCCCTCTGGTGTGTTGCAGTCACGCAGCGAGCAAAGCAAAACGAACATTTCTTTTGGGACACTCATTATAACTATTATACTAAATGGGAGGAAAATTACACATTACAACATTTAATTTACAAAATGCAAGTAATACAATGGAACCTTCAAATCAGTGTAACTCATAGGTAGATGAAGTAATCTACAAAAATTGTCCTTTATATTACGTTAAAGAACAATACTTTTGACACTTTTCATTCAATGACTAAAAGCTTTATAAATATTAATATAATTAAAAATCGTAGAGAATTTCTCTACATTAACATAGTTTTAATATATGTCATATAAGACATAGCCATATTGCAATAGTTTTGCTTATTTGAAACTGTATAGTAATGATATATACTTGGATCTAATGTAAAATAATGAGAATCACACTGAAAATTAGGCTGTAGAATTTTGAAAATAATCAGGTAAATATAAAACACGTTTATATATTATTTAACAATTTTTTAGCATAACATAGGTAATGAGATTTTGGTATCCTGTCGTTTCACATGCAATAATCACGAATATTCTTTATGCTATTATGTAGCCAGCTTTTGGAAGACGACTAATTTGAGTTATTGCAGGTAACGGCGCTTTGGTACTGCGTATTAGAATTTTGTTAAAACTGATCTTGCAATAATTCTGATTCTCCAAAGAGTTGCTCCTAAATTAAAGATAAATTACAAACTTATTAAAAAGGGCTGCACAAGGCAATGCTGCTGTCGTTTTGATACCAACTTAAAATTTTTTCTTTAGTATGATGCTTTAATTTTTTTAGGTATTTAAATAATTTTTATATAACAATAAAATATTAAAATGAGATATCAAGATTTTCTTTTAATAGCACTTTTGTGCCTGTAATTAAAACTAGTTTTTAAAGATTAACCATTAATTTTACTCTAATAAATCTTAAACTATATACTTAACGACAAGAGTCCATCCAATGATGTCTTCTAGGTTTCTTCTAAATTATTTACACTTCACTCGCGCACTGTGCTCTGCTTTTGTACACAACACATTACACAAGATCAGCAGGTTTTTCCTCTTCAATCTTCGGACTTGGTGTTGGTTGTCCAGCAGCTGAAGAGCCTCTGCGTTGATATGTAGGTGAAGCCTGGCTTCATGCTTTCTAGCAAACCTTTTAATCTCTTCCTTGACAGTTGGAATCCGGAGATCTCTGTGGATATCTGAGTTGCGTACATACTAGAGAGCGTCTATTATGATACTCAACACTTTGTTCTGAAATGTTTGTATGCTCTTTATGTTGGAGTCACTAGCGCAGCCCCAAAGCTAAATACCATATAACCACACTGGTTTTAGAATCTGGTTGTAGATTAGTACTTTGTTGGAGATTGAAAGTTTTGAGTTTCTTCCTATCAACCAATAATGCTGTTTGTATTTTAAGTTTAATTGAGTTCTTTTCTTCTTTACATGCTCCTTCCATCTAAGTTTGACGTCCAGATTAATGCCGAGGTATTTTGCAGTAGTTGAATATGATATAATTGTTCCATTAATATCTGGCAGATGTGGGTCGGCTATTTTCTTGTTAGTGTAGTTTACCTGCACTGATTTAAGCTTGTTAAGTTTGATCCTCCATTGCCTTGTTCAATCAACTATCGCATTGCTTGCTGTCTGGAGCTTACTAACTGATCTTTCCTGGTCTTGATCCACTGCGAGAAGAGCAGTGTCATCAGCAAATGTAGCAATGACTGCTTCTTCTAACACTGGCAAGTCTCTGGTATACAGTAGGTATAGAATGGGCCCAAGCACACTGCCTTGTGGCACCCCTGCTTTGATCTCCTTTAGGTCAGAGTATCCGTCCTCTTGTTTGATTCTGAATAGTCTCTCTGATATGTACAATGCTAATATGTCAGCATGTTGTTTTGGTAACATTTTGTTTAATTTGTGTATTAGTCCTTCGTGCCATACCTTATCGAAGGCTTGTGCCACATCTAGGAATATTGCCGAACAGACTTGTTTTTCTTCTAGCGCACGTTCAATGACGTCAGTTATTCTATGTACTTGGTCTATTGTAGAGTGCTTTTGCCTGAATCCAAATTGGTAATCTGGGATTAGGTTATTTTCTATTATTGGCCTCAACCTCTTGAGCAGTAGCTTATCAAAGAGTTTTGAGACTACGGGCAGGAGGAAGATTGGTCTATATGATTTGACATCATTAGGTTGCTTTCCTGGTTTTGGTAACATAATTACTTCTGCAACTTTCCAGCATGCAGGCACATGTTTTAATTTAAAAGCTGCGTTGAATAGGTAGGTTAACATAACTATACCCTTTCTGGGCAGGTGCTTTAAAATTCCTCCAGTTATGAGGTCGTATCCTGGAGCTTTCTTTGGGTTCAGGTTAGTTTTTATCTCCTCTGCTACTTCTTTTGGAGTAACCGGTGTGATATTTTTAGTTCTTTGATTTTCAATATTAGTGATGTCTTGATTTACTTGCCCTGGATTAGAAGTAAATATCTCAGCCAAATGATCTGCAAATAACTCTGCTTTTTGCTTATTGTCTCTGGCCCATGGTCCATTATTGTTTCTAATCGGAGGAGCAGAGGTAATCTTTTTGGTTGCCTTCCACAGCGAGTAGTCAGTTTCTTCGTATGCTGATAACTCTTGTAGATAGGTGCCTATAGATTCTTCTTTAAGTTTTTGGATTTCTCTTCTGAGTTGCTGAGTCTTGTCATTGAGTATGGTTTTATCTGCGGGATCCCTTGACTGTTGCAATCTTCTTCTAGCTCTTCGTTTTTCTTTGATCAATTCTCTGATCTCAGCTGGATAATTTACACCTTTGGTTATATGTGTAATCTCTTTAGTGTTGTTGTATGCCGTTGTTTGGATAAGGCTCGTGAATTTTTCAGCTTCTTCTTCTAGCTGGTCAGTTGTTCTCAGACTGATGTTCAGGTTGATGTTCTGAAGGTCAATCTGAAAGCTCTCCCAATCGGTAGCTTTTTTGTGACGTAACTCTAATTGCTCTTTTTATTATCTTTTCGCGTAGTATTAGTATAATAGCCGAATGATCAGAATCCATATCGAAGCTCTCCTCCACTTCTGTGTAGTTGGGGGAAATTTTTCTAGTGATGTAGAAGTCTAGTAAATCGGGGATTTTATCGGTATCAGTAGGCCAGTAGGTCGGCTGTCCTGTGGAGTGGTAGTTGCAATTCATCTCTTTAATTGCTTTACGTAGTTCTCTTCCTTTCGTCATGGTTAGTCTGGAGTCCCAATCTACATGTTTGGAGTTGGTGTCCACCAACAATGAATCTTTCTCCTAAGTGTCTCAGAAGAGTAAGATAATCGTCTTTTTTGTGGTTATATCTTGGTGGGTAGTATATGGCGCCAATTTTTATTGTTTGTTTTGTTAATTTAATTCCAACCACTGTTAGTTGAATATCCACTTTTTGCAGATGGCGTTCTTCATAGTGATTGAGTACTTCCTTTATTATGATTGCACTACCACCCCTGGCTTGATTATCTGGATGGATGGTATGATATGTTTTGTATCCTCTTATTTTGAGGCATGATTGATTTGTCATGTGTGTCTCTGATATGAGGCAGACATCAATGTGTTGGGTATTTAGAAAGGCTTCGAGGTTATGTTTTTTGTTTAGAATGCCATTGGCATTCCAGGTAGCAATACGTAGATCTTTTGGTACATAGTTTATTTTGTCTATGGCATAGCACCATTGCTCCTGGCTTCTAATCTATCGAGTCTTGCATTGACTCGATTTAATGTATTCATCATATTCTGCATAAGCTGCATCACAGATGGTTCAGTTGTCGACTGGACATACGATATCCCAGGCTTTACTGTGTTTGAGACAATTTGTCTTGGTTGAGGAGTGGCCTTTTTTTTCTGATCGCGTCCCTTCTTTTCTGTAGTTCAATGGCTATTGTACATCCTCTATAATTAGCAGGGTGTGCTTCAGAGCAGTTGATGCACTTGGCAGGATTGCTTCTTTCCTTAGTACATTTTGCAGTTAGGTGCTCTCCTGCGCATTTCACGCAGGCTGGTGTTCTTCTGCGGTACTTCTGTGTGTGACCATGTCTTTGACATCTTTTACATTGCGGAATAAGCTTACTATTCCTTACTGCTTCTATTTTGACTTTCATGTGGTTAATGTATTGAATATCATAGATTTTTTTGATATCTTCTGATCTATCAAACTCCAACATATACAATGGTAAGCGAATGTGTTTCACCTTATTGTTGTCGGTAGTTCTCTTGAGTTTTTGGGTTACCCCTAATATTTTAAACTTCCTTTCTTCAAGTTCATTGGAGATCTCTTCTGCTAATGTTGAAGGATGTAAATTTCTAACCATTACTTTAATGGACCTTTCTGCTTTATTTTCGTAAGAGTGCCATTCTATATTCGATTTGCTTATTGAGGCTGTCAGAGCTCTGTACTCTTTATTAGAGCTGACATTTGCTTTAATTTGGTTGTTACTCATCATACTTGTCTTATATTCAAATTTTCCCGTATTTAAGCTATCTTTGAGGGCTTGGTAATCCTTTACGTTACTTAATATTACCAGCGTTATTTTAATGACATTGTGCGTTTCGTCTGTTTGTTTTTTAGGGCTCTCATCTACTTTTTCGGGAGATTCGACGGCCTTTCGTTTTTTCTTATTCTTGCTTTTGGTTTTTTTTTTATTCATTTAAAATCCACTCCGTTTCTCTAGCTACAATATTCTCTTCCTCCTCTGAATTTGCTGGACTGTATGATTTCTTTTCTGGCAATATTTCTTTTACCTTTAATTGTGATAAATACTCGTTCCGCTCCTGTAAAGTACATATCTGAATTTTCAGTTGATTAATCTCATTTACAGTCTGTTGTAGCTTTATTTGCAGGTTGCAAATGATAATCTCTGGTGTCTGTGGCATTGGTGCTAAAATCTTTTCATTTGGCAGGATCTGTTCCCACAGGAACAGGAGTAAGGGGAAGTAAAGCTTCACGAACGATTGGTCCTAGGGGCTTTTCTTTGGCTGTTTTAACTCCCGATAATTTTATAGTTTTATCTTTAGATGACATGCTGCATGCGTCTATATTGACAGTTGTCAATTTATGTATATCAAGATGAAATTTAAAATAAGATTGTTAAAGCACCAAATACAAAATACACAAAAATTATTTAATAAAGCTTAATGTGCACCACAAAGGCAGATTTTGTTAGAATAATATTGAGATTATTAAAAATTATATAAGGAATTAGACTAAAGTTAATAAGAGTTCATATTATTAAAATTTCTAAATAGTTTAAAACTAATCAAAACTTTTAAACTTAGACAAATCAGTCTATCATAAACAAAGACAACATTATCAACAATTCCTGTTGTACATTGGTCTTCAAAGTGCAAACATTTTCACATACATTGTTAATAAAACACTTGCCAAAATGGCATAATATTTAAAAACTGTGAATCACAACTATTGCATACAGACAAAAGCAAACGTAAAGAGTCATACATAAACTCTTTATTATAGTAACAATATAAATACCAATAGCATTATTATAATTATACACTAATAATAAAATTCTTCAAAAATACTACTGATAACAAATTTTGCTATTATCTGGAAATGTTCGTAGCAGTAGCATACCATATGTGTTCAGTTAGGGTTATATATAGGGTACATGTTAATTCCCACATGTGCTATATACTTTCTTCTTTAAAAATATTATTTATCGAATCTGGTATGTAAATGTGTGCACTTATAAATTATAGATATACTGCACTTGCAAAAAACTTATATTTTTCTATAATATTTTTTACATAATTTTATATTTTTACCTATGTTCAGTAAATGTATTTTTAAAAAAGAAATCTATTGTTATTTATAATTATTTCCGCGATTAAAATGTAGTGAGTATTCTTGTTTTAAAACAAAAATTAATATGTTAACCATATAGAATTTATCTGAAAAGATTATGATGCTTATTGCAATAATTTTGATATGACCATTAATAAACTCTTTTGTATACTTAGGCGAGTAGAATTTATATTACAATACGTTTAACTGATAGACCGATTGTCTGCTATTATAATCTGCATGAAATAATTTTTGCCTAATACACATTGTGTAGGAAGACTGCTGGGAAACATTTTAAAGAAATTGTAAAGTAATTTTTATAGCACTCAAAAGCAGATATGGAAAGTGATAAGGGCAAAATGAATGAATATGTAGCAATAAATAATATTGACTCGTATGGGTGAATTTCTTCAAGAAATTATATAAAGAACCAGGCATGATAAATATTCAGAACGAAGAAGAAGAACTAATTACTGTAAATAGAGAAAATAAGATATGAGCTTAGAAGAAATAAAATTAAAAATAAAAAAGTTAAAGAAATAGAAAATCTTTAAAACACAACGAAATATACAATAAACTTCTAACACATGAAGATAAGGCTCTTGAAAATAAATTATTGCAGCTCTTACAAAAGATAGTCATAAACACAAAATACCTAAAACGGAAAAATAGCATAATTATACCAATATTCAAAAAGGGCAATCGGTAGATACCGGGTAACGACCGTAGAATTACACTATTAGACACTTCACTTAAGCTAACAACAATAATTATAAAAGAAAGAAATAGATAACACTATAACTCACACAGACGAACAAGATTTTGGTAAAAAGAAGATTCCGTACTTATATTTATAATATTACAATTAATAGAAAAATCATTGGAGTACAATAGACCAGTGTATGATAGATCTGTAGAAGGCTTTTGACCTAATAGTATTAAAATACATGTTACAAATATTGAAACAAAGGCAAGTGGCAAATGAAATTAAAAAATTAGTTAAAAACATACACACCGACAACAAAGTAACAATTAAGGTAAATAGAAAATTTTTGGCGCCTAGAAGCCACAGTTGGAATTCCCACTATGGTTTAACATGGTGATGGACAAGGTAATAAAAGAGGTGAAAGCATTAAAAGGATACAAGACTCAGGACAAAGACAATAGTATGCTATGATGCTGTCCTGGTGATAGAAAACGAAGACCAGCTCTAACGATTACTAATGAAGACTGCGGAGATAAGTATATACTATGAAGGTATCAGCGAGAAAAACTAAATATAAGACGATAAAGAGCCTATAAAATTCAAATTACAAATTCAAGATAAAATTGTAGAAAAAAGTATCCTTTTTAGGCTTCTATACATTAAAATGAGAACCCTTATGTAGATAGTAATGTTGTCTGTCTGTCCGTTCTTTTATTCTTCAAATTTTGATTAAGGCAGCTTCCAAGCTGGAGACAAGTTTCTATTTCTGTCATTTTTGACATCTGCCAAGCCTTATAATTTTTGATCTGTGATAGATAGATGCATAACATTTTCAGTATTCAACTAAGGACCATAAGTCAAGCCCAAACACCAAAAATCAGCCTGATCGGAAAATCTCGAGACCGGTTTGACCGGAAGTGGCCGCAATTTTTTTGTTTATGTGTAGAAGCCCCGGACATCTGTGGAACCGGAGTTCCACGTCCGTACTTGTTTAATTATTTAGGACTTAATATAATCAACTATGGAAACCTCAAACAGCAAGTAATACCACAAGTTGTAAAGGCAGCTAAAACATCTGACGAATTAAATTAAATAATATGGCGTGGGGACGGTATAACAAATATTCTTCACATATAGTTTTTATTTGCAGACGCTTTTTTACATTGTTTACAACAAAAGCTTATGGCGTCGGCGTACGCTAAAGGTTGGTTCTTGCGATCCGATAGTGTTCGCAGAACGCGCTGCAAACGTTCTTCAGTCCGTGACGCATCTGTCGTTTTCACGGGGGTTGGAGATTCACCGAACAGCTTTTTCAGGAGCCGTGCCCGGCGTCCTTCGGCGGGTCTCTTCTGGGATGTCGGTGGTAGCGGGGACAGCGGTTCTGGTACCGGCGTTCTTCGAAGGTAGGCTCAGCACTGGTTCCGATATTGCTTTTTCGGGAGTGTCGATCGGACGATGTCGGTGCTGGTCCTTCTGAGGGCCGTCGGCCACGGTCATGTAGTTGGCGGAGGTGGCTCGCGATTCGACAAGATCCTATGTTTAGCGGCAAGCATTGTTTGATGAGGACCAAGGCTTTTAGATAGCGGCAAGGCCAGCTCGAAGGCTTTCGAGTAGCGGCAGCGAACTGTCTTTGACTGGCGTGATGCACGCTTTTATCCTCCAAGGATTATGAGTGGGGGTGGCTTCTCCTAGAACAAACAGCTGAGATGAAGATTGTTATTGTTCACAATCTTTCGAATTTTGCAAAATATAATGGTAATTAAAATTTGAAACAAAATATAAAATCATTTAAGAGTATTTTAAACAAAGTGGGGTATTTAGTAATATAAATCAGTAAGATAAATAAAATAAAACTCATAATAACCTATATACCAATTCTAACTCACAAAGCTGAAGAAACCAAGGTTATCGATGGTGACGTTACAAAAACGATAGAAGAAAACATTATAGAAACTATTATCATCATAGAGGACAAATTTAAAGAGATTTGACAAAATCGGCAACAAACTTGGCAACTATGGATATGTTATAAGAAATAAAAAAGAAAAACAATTAAAAGCTAAGCGTAAAGTCCTAGAGAGGTGAATATGACCAAAAAGATTGGAATTGTTTGTATACGAATCGGTCCCTGTGCTAGCGAAATTTGTTCAACATTATGGACAAACCATTTCTAAATTTATTCTTTGACCCTTTATGACTCATTATGTTATTCCACTAATATCTCATTAATTGTAAATGAAGGGTTTTTAGAGCTTAAATAGGCCGAAACTGTTTATACATAAATCGAAAATATTTATATGTTATTATTCTGAAAGAAAAATTTTCAAAAAAGTGAAACTGAAAGATTGTTTTTTAATATTGAACAAAACGACACAAGCATTTATATGGAGTAGTTGAAACCTGCTTATATCAATTTAAAGGTTACTCTATGAATGAGTGGTTTGTCTTTTTGCACTTAAAAATGTTTACTAGACAGTGACTGTATGCATGACCTCTATTTTTGTCTAGAACTAATTCCATTTTTCACCAATTGGTATTTTCAAATACCACATTAGTTTTGTATATCAAAATTAAGTCCTAAGTTTAGTAACTTAGTGCTGACCAACATGTTACTCTCACCTCAATAATAAAATATCGATTTTGATACACAAACAATAAATGTGATCGAACGTTTACAGATTTTTTAAGTTTTCATCAAAATATTAATACATTCTATGAGCTGATGATTTGTATTATAACTAGACGTAATTGGTAGACTCTCACTGGAGTTACCCCTTATTCAAACAGTTAAGTCTTTTGGCCATGTCTTCTGAAGCGTCTGAGTTGGAGATTTTTTGTAGTGATGCAAGAGCTTCATTTGGATGAAGCCTCAGTACTGTTTGGTGCTTAATAGCATACTTTTTGATTAAGACTTTCACATAAGGGATGTTGAGATCTACATCTAGTCTAGTCTAGTTTGATATAGAATTAAGGTCTGTTTTTGATATGTTATTTTATTGTTAATTAATCTTGCATTTCTATATTTTCTTTAATAATTTATGTGGTTTTCTTACTTTTTTCCTATGTTAAAGTAACAAAGTTGCATTAAACTTTAAATTAACTTTGACAACTTGTATATAATATAAAATAAGCCGTTACAAAATCCTTTGTCTACGTATAATCGTGAGCGAAAAGATAATTGCACCTACATGGGTGATGGATGGTTATATCAGCAACAGGAAAAGGTAAAATTTAATAAGCTGCCCTTATTTTAGTTGTCTACAGTTTTTCTATCTAACAAGTAGAAAAAAGCTAAAATTAAATTTTCTGAAACCGATCCTAATTATTTTCTTCTTACAATTGAATTTCCTTTACCACATTTACAATTTTTTTTGATTAAAATTATTTTTTCTTTATTATTGTTTACGATAGAGTAATTTTAGTCAACTTTGATTTTTATTTAGATCTACCACGGTCAAATAACAGAAGAGAGAAAAAAATGTCATGGACAATTTGTTTCAAGAACGGAAGCAGATGCGAGCGGCGATCTTCATTTTGTAATGATGACGTGTAATTTAAGGCCAGGAACTTAAAAAGGTACATAAAGGCATAATACATGACAACTCAAAAAATTACAAAACGAAACCATTAAAAATAAATGGAAGCAAGGATTGTAGGAAAATTGTTATAACAACCTATAATACCAGAAGAAGCAAAAAGTATGACAAACACTAAAAAATATAACGCAGCAATAGGCTGAATAAAAATTATTATTAAATAAGAGAGAAGACTTTCTAAAAATAACGCAATGGTACGAGCAAAGAGTGGTTTATAGAAAAAAGTTACAAAGAGAGGGAATTGTATATTGTCAAAGAAAATGTAATTCTGTCTAAAAGAATATAAAAGCATTTCATAGAGAACTGAAAAAGAGACAACAATCAATAAAAAAGGAGAACCCAAGAACATAACCAACTGGCACTATAACAATAAAGGAAGAAGCGATAACAAGGAAGATATGAGTCATGAAAATAGAAAAGCGACCGGTGTGGACTACATACCAGAGAAAGTAATTAAGAACATCAGATACACAAATATACGAACTAGTCTTCGTAATGAATAGAACAGGAATTCTATTAAAAGACTGTAAAAGAGAACATTAACTTATCCCAAAAAAGAGAAAAAATGAAAAATCTTAAAACTACAATATTTAATACAGCAAACATTTTTGGTAGACGCATTTATAAAATAAAATATAATAGCTTGCAGAACATCAGTTCAAATTTAGGAAAAAACTTAGGAACTTGGGTATTAATACTAACACTAAGTTTACTAATAGAAAAAAGACGGAGAAAAGAAAAAAAGAGTTATATAGCATTTATAGATGTGGAAAAGACCTTGAATAATGTCTTTCACATGAAACAGGCGACTGCAATGAAGGAAAAAAGTAAAAATTAGAAAGATTGGAAGAATATACGTACACGGGAAGTGATCACAGGATGGTGAGAGGAACCCTTAAAATCGATATCAAAGTCGAAAGGAAAAAACTAATTCAAAACTATACCTATTTCCTACAACACAATATCTAGACAAACATCAACATGAATATGCAGAACTTATCAAATACAAAATGCCGCCCACCCAAGAACTAAACAATTTAGAAATAAACGAATTAACAAAAACAATCACATCTACTGTTCAAACAGCGGCAAAAAAGATATGCACACAAAAAAGACAAAAAACATGTAAACTCAAAGAAGAAACACTGCAAATGATAGAACACAGAAAGGAGTTCAATCGAGAAACTGAAGAATATAAACAACTAAATAAGGACATAAACAAACATATACGTAAAGACCTAAGAAAATACAATACAAAAATGATTCAATCAGTGAAGATAATGCAAACATGAAAGTCCTGAGATCGAAAATGGCCAGAGGAAGAGCGAAAATATATAAAATGAAAAACTCCGAAGGAACAGTGGTGAGAAATAAACAAGATATAATCGAGTCCGTCGAAAACTTCTAAAAATCCTTATACAACACTTATTCACAAGAAAAATACCAACAACAACATATTATGAACGTAGGATCTGAAGAAATTCCCGAAATTAACAACGGGGAACTCAAAGCAGCCTTGCGGCAAATGAAAAATGGGAAATCACCAGGGGAAGACCGCATTACCATCGAAATGCTGAAAAAGGGCGGCGAGCCTTTACTATAATCAGTCCGCACTCTGTTAAACAAATGTCTCTATGAAGCAAAGATTCCAACTGCTTGGCAATGTGCGGAAGTCATCTTACTATTTAAGAAGGGCGATAGCGGAGACTTGGAGAACTACCGCCCCATTAGCCTCCTATCACATCTCTACAAACTGCTGACCAAGATCGTTACAAACCGCCTAACAACTAAATTGGATTTTTACCAGCCGGTAGAGCAGGCGGGCTTCTGATGAAACTATGGCACTAATAATCACCTACAAATGCTCAGATCCCTCATCGAAAAACCACAGAATACAACATGCCCATCTATCTTGCATTTATAGACTTCCATAAGGCATTTGATTCCATTGAAATTCCGGCAATCTTAAAATCACTGGACAACGCCCGAATAGACACAAGGTATTCAGACCTACTGAAATATATATACGAAAATTCCACCATAAAAGTAAAAATTAATGATGAACTAACAACCAATCAAATTAAAGTCAAGAGAGGCGTGCGCCAGGACGATACTATTTCGTCAAAACTGTTTACTCTCGCCTTGGAGGATATATTCAAAAACCTTGAATGGAAGCGAAAGGGACTAAATGTAGATGGAACATACCTAAGCAATCTTCGATTTGCGGACGATCTTGTCCTAATTAGCGATGACCTAGAACAACTCAAAGACATGCTAAATGAGCTCCTCAAAACATCAGAACACGTAGGCCTGAAAATGAATGTCCAAAAAACGAAAGTAATGGGCCCAGTCGAAGAGAGTATCAATGTAGGTAACAACAATCTTGAGGTAGTCAAGGAATACATATACTTGAGGCACAAATTCAGGATCGGGAAAGAAAATCAGACCGCAGAAATCTCACGCCGGATAAGCCAGAGTTGGGCTGCCTTTGGAAAACTCAGTCATATAATGAAAAACACCGATATACCAAACTAACCTGAAGAGAAAGGTTTACGACACCTGTGTGCTTCCAGTTGCAACATATGGCCTGGAGACAATGACATTGACGAGAAAAAGTATGGTAAGACTTAGAACTACTCAAAGGGCTACGGAGAGAGCTATGATCGGCGTCAGTCTCAGAGAAAGAATCAATCACGAAGAGATGAGAAGGAGAACCAAGGTGACGGATATAATCTCAAGAATACTAAAAATGAAATGGAAATGGGCTGGACACGTGGCACGGCAGGAGCCAAACCGATGGGACACAAAGATAATCCAATGGAGACCAAGACATACAACGCGGAGCAGGGGAAGGCCACAGAAAAGATGGACGGATGACATCAAACAAACGGCGGGTAAAAACTGGATTCAAACCGCAAGAGACAGAGACGCATGGAACAAACTTGAAGAGGCCTTTATTCAACAGTGGATAATAAGAGGCTGATGATGATGATGATGATGACTAGAAACATTGTGAAAAAACAGTCTGATATTGCAGAGTATATTTTTCGGGAGTTGAAGTTGCCTGATTTTGGTACATGCTTATTAAATCCAAAAAGCTCAATTTTTGTATTATTAAATGTTCCACAAAATAAAAACTACTTCAGATACAAATAAACTTTTTATATTATTCTGAAGCGTAGTCTATAACATTATGTTTTGAATAACAGATCATTTAAGTGTCTACCTCGACTTCATGCACACGAGCAAATTCGATGAACCCAATTTTCAATGACTTTGGATCTAATATCACGAATGCAGTTCGATGTTCAATCTTAATGCATCAAGAGTTTGTTCTTTGTTTTTATAGGCTATAGATTTTAAATAACCCCACAAAGAGTAATGTAAAGGAGGTAAACCACAACTTCTAGGAGGTCAACTAACAGTTGCATTTCTTGAAATTACCCTTTCGTCAAACGCTTCTTGCAATACGTCAATAGTGGCAATAGCAGTGTGAAACTGCATGTCATCCAAATTAATTTTATCTAAATTTGGCCATCAATGGGTTCCCTTTACTTGTAACTGTAACTGCATCTCCTATCTCGTTTTGGAAAAAGAATGGTCCGATGATGCCATCATGCTATAAATCACACCATACAGAGACCTTTTGCGGATGCAAGGGCTTCTCGTGAATCTCTTGTGGATTGTTTTCACGCCAAAAGCGGCCAGAAATGAGCTTTATCTGAGAAGATAATTTTGTGCCCAAAAAGTTGCTCTAAAGTCCAAGCAGCAAAATCACGGCGCTTACGATGGTTCAGTGGCTTCAGTTGTTGGGTCAACACACTCTCATATAGGTGTAAACCAAGTATTTTTGCAAAATACGCCAAGTTGCCGTTCTTCTAAATCCTAATTATTGCGCGCGAAGAGGAATCGATAAATTTGGATCCTCTGCAACGCTATCTCTTACAGCAACAAGGTCCTCTACTTTCTTGCATTTCTACGTCTTGTTGGTATTTTCATATCGTAAAAAGTCCCTCTCAAATTTTTCATCTATACGATGAATAGCAAGCATGGAAGGGCGATTACGTGGACCACAGGTTTCGCGAAGAGCACGTTAAGTGTTCACAAAATACCGTCTATTTTCAAAAACTTTTGGACAATAATCAACCTTGAAGGGTATATTTAGCCATGATGAATTGTTAGAGCATACTAGTTTAGTGGCAGTTATAACATTTTAAGTATGGTTAACATTTCATTATAAATTGTAAAATCATATCATTCTTTTGCATAAGTATTATGATGATCTATTTGCGACTGGTTTTTTTCCATTAGAATCTTCCGATGCGCTATTCACGTTAACGAAGATGGTGCTCTAAGTAATTATAAGATGAATGAAAACCAACCATTAATCAGTTAAGCTCTGTAATGATGGCCACGAAGGAAAAGGGGTTTTGCTTATACTCATTTGTTTAATGATTTGTTCTTCGATCACAATCTTGGCATGTTGGCGCAACAAAAAAGCTTTATGCGTTTTAGCAAACTGAAGCCATAAAAGTGGAGTAACAGCCCGGCGGTCGCTGTTAACACCAATTACCGGTTGAAAATCGCATACCATCGAGCCGAACGGAAACGTGTCGCAACCATTGCAGCTTTACGACCCCGCTAAATGCCAAATTGTCTCACTTGGCGCAATTAACATCCGCATTGCGAAACCGCGTCCCACATATAAATCGGCGCTTAATTAATTGGAGGCTTTCGCAATGGTCGCGGGCAGTCGGCCGACGGTCGCGGCGACGGGGGCGGTGCGGCGCGGCGTTGCCGCGGGCGTCCATCAGCTGCTGGTGTAACGAACTAATAAACGCGCCAGGCCGGGAAGGTCTTAATTTGGCGAGCGCCGCGCGCTCCTCCATTTGTCAGCGCGCCGGTATATTAAACTATTCACTTAAGATATTATAAACTGCCGGGGCTCTCGTAATAAGTTATTATTGTCGGGAATTGTGGCTCTCTGGTTTATTACGCTCTTTACAAACTGGGCGCGGCTTTATAGAGATTAGTTGCGCGATTGCCGCGATATGAAGGCGCTCTTTATTGAATAATTTATTGCGAGACGCGATGAAGGTGGTGCTCCGCAACAAGACTCTTCTACATAGTTGTTTGCTTCAACAAGCCTTGTTTCAGGTGCTTAAACAAAAAAATATGCGAAGCATATACTAATGAATTTACCAAAAATCTTTGAAATCAAATGGATTAAATTCTTCTTTTTTTTTATCTCATAAATAGGCAGAACTTCCTTTCTTTCTTCGGTCATAGTCTAATTTAAATCATCGCACCATTATTCTCTGGAGCGTCCTATCGCTCTTCTGCCGACTGACGACTTGCCTCTTGCTACTTTTACTATTCTGTCGCTTGCCATTCTTTCTATATGTTCGTTTCATCTTGTTTTTCTTTCTTTTATTCAATTATTAACCCTGTCTATCTCACACATACGCATTATATCTTCATGTTCTTACTCTATTTCTTAACATCTTATTTATGATTCTCATCTCATTTAAAAAAGCACAAAGTCAAAAGTTGGCAAACAGCCTGTGTTGTTTACAAACAGACAGAAAAAAGCAACTACAAGTACAACACAGCTCCACCTAAGATTTTATGTACAGCAGACGTACGCACCACGCCATGCAATAACAGTACCGTGTACCTTAGATAGTTTTCAATATTGATAATGGGAAAGCGTAGCTATATTTAGGCTATTTCAATATTAGGCATTGCCACATCAAAAATTCGATGTTTTGTGTCAGCAGTCTCCCCTCGCAAGCGTTAGTGGCTTAGGGGCAGCAAATCATTAGACGGGTATGTATTTGACCCAATATTATCATTTGCCAAATACGCAGATACAGTCGAATGTGATCATCATAAATAGACAAATGTTATTCCCCCAATAGGCAGCTACAACAAAATTCCCTTTTAGTTCATAAAAATATTCTTCTTATAACTCTCAACCTGATCTCTTACATATTAACACCCCAAACGCACAAGCAGAAATAAACTCACCGGAATTTTATTCAGATATGAAAGAATTATCTATGACTACTAATAACAGCTGGCAAAAAATTAAAAAAATAAAAAAAGATAGACAAGCTTAACACTTCAAAAAAATTTCAGGCAACAGAAGCAAACCTAATTAGATTCTAAAACCGATTTTTACTATTAAATAATAGAAATAAAATTATTCTTAATAAAATTGTTCTTGAGGAGACTCCAGCAGCCTAAAACGAGAAAATACTAAGGCTGTCCCCAACCTTTGTACAAAATGTCATAAATTATCTAAATATGATAAAAGATTTCGAAAACTTTGTATAAGTTGAGAAATACCGAACTGGATGTGTGGTAGCCGGAATAGATAATTTATCATACGTACAAAATGACGACCAAGGGAGTTTACCGTGTAATACTGAAGCACCTATAGTCTTAATTGAAAAAATAAAAAAAAATTTAAGACGTTAGAACATAAAGTAAGAAACATAATAAATAAAAGAGAGAAATAAAAAAAAACTTCTTACAACTTCTTCTTCTTATGGTGCCAATCCGTTCCGGACGTTGCCGATCATTACGGCAATTTGTACTTTGTCCACCGTAGCTCTGAAGACTCCGACCGTTGTTGTATTAAACCACGTTCTTCAGCCACGATATTCTTCTTCTCCCAAGGCCTCTCTTTTTTTTCACATCTTTCCCTGAAGGATCAGTTGAAGAAGCTCGTATCGCTGTCCATTTCTCATAATGTGACCTAGATATTCCAGTTTACGGATTTTTATCTTTAATAGGAGTTTTCTTTCTTTACCTATTTTTTCGAGAACAGTTTGATTGGTTATACGGTCTGTCCACGGGATTTTTAAAATATGTCGGTATAGCCACATTTCAAATGCTTCAAGTTTCTTACAGAAAGCCTGCGTCAAGGTCCAAGACTCTAATCTATATAGCAATACCGAAAAGACGTAGCATCTCAACAGTCTGATTTTGGTTGGTAAAGATAATTCGTGACGTTTGAATACTTTTGACATCTTCAGAAATGCGGCTCTGGATTTTTCTAGCCTGCTTTTTATTTCTAATGAGTGGTCCCAGATTTCATTAATTGTCGTTCCCAAATATATGTACTTTGTCACTATTCTATTGGTTGGTTATTCATTATAAGTAAGCCAGGATAAAAATTATTTTTGGAGATTACCATATATTTTGTTCTCTTTAAATTAAGTGAAAGTCCGTTTGTCTGGCTGGATTCTACTATTCTGTTCATTAGTTCTTGTAAATTCTCTAGGCAAACAATACTGTGTCGTTCGCATATCTTACGTTATTTAGGTACTCGCTATTGATCTTGATTCGTTGTCTTCTAACACCTCTTGAAAACTTCTTTCTGAGTGTACATTAAAAAGTATTGGTGATAACATACACCCTTGTCGGACACCTCGTTTGATTTCAATATCTTCGGAGCTCTCTTCTTGAATGTGTGGAAGCTGTTTGGTTCCAGCATTCCAAATCGATTTCTTTTAGTATCTTGATAAGTTTATTATGTCGTACATTATCAAAACCTTTTTTGTAACCGATAAAGCAGGCATGAATATCGCAATCAACGTCCCTACATATTTGAAAAAGTACTTGGATACTATATAGGGCTTTCCTTGTTCCCATCGCATTTCTGAAGCCGAACTGCGTGCGACTGATTTGTTCTTCACACACTTTGAGGATTCTCTAATGTATTATTTTTAAGAGTTTTATGAGGTGACTCATTAAACTGATAGTTCGGAAATCACTACAGTGCTTGCCGTTTAATTTTTTGGGTAGCAGGATAAATGTAGATTTTATCCATACTTTTGGTATTTTTCCGTTAGAATATATCTTGCTAAATATTTCTGTTAACCACTGAAAGTCTTTTGCGTCAAATAACTTGAGGAATTCAGTATGACTATTGTATGGCTTCAGAGATTTACCGTCTTTAAGTTGTGTTATTGCCTTTGTGACTTCACTTATTGTTATTCTCAGGGTATCTACATTTTTGAACTCTGGGGGTTGTTCTGATGTATCGTCGTCAAAAAGTTCGGAAATGCATATTTTTCTTGTGTCCATTTTTTCTTTTTTGTCAGTAATAATTTTTCCATTCTTATTATGTAATTTTCCGGTTCTATTGGATTACATATTTCAGCTGTTTCTCTGATTTTCTTATGCATATTAAATAGGTCGTGTTTTTGTTCTAGAGTCTCTATTTCTTCACATTGTATTTTAGGCCAATCTTTCTTTGCTGTTCTTATTTCCCTTCTTATTTGTCTTTGAATTCTTCTGTATCTTCTTTTGTTGTTTTTTACTTTTCTTCTTTCTTCTATAAGTTCTACTATCTTGTCTGTCATCCAGCTTTTACTTTTCTCATATTTATCCACCAAGTGTTTATTCCCAATATTGTTAAAATATTTGGATAATTTTTCCAAAAATGTTTCTGTTGTTTGTTTTTTGTATGTCTTTGTGCTTCTCATTTGTTAATTTGGATACAGTTTCGCTTATTCCTTGTTCAAACTACTAACATTCCACCATTTTCTATTTATTTTTTTCTTAACTTTCTTGAGTTTGGTTTTAAGTCTCCCAACTATAGGACAATGATTCGAAGATATGTCGGCGCCAGGGTAAGTCTTTACTGACAAGCAGCTATTGCGAAATTTTTAGTTCACTAGTATATAGACGATTTGGTTTTTAACTATAGTACCAGGTCGGTCTTGTGGTGAGATCCATATATATATATATTTCCCCTCGCTCATTTCTTGTGCCTAAATCATAGTCACCGATAAGTTCGCCTTTTTTTCCTTTTCCGATCTTTTAAGTCTCCCATGATTATTATCACGTCATGTTTATTAATTGTTTGAGTATATCTGACAGTGTCCTATAGAATTCTTCGATTTCCTCATTTGGTTTATCGGCGGTAGGGCATATACTCGAACAATATTTAGTTTCACTGGGTTGCTGTCCAATTGAATAACTAGCATTCTTTCTGAAATTGGTGTAAAATTTGTAACATATTGTCGCATTTTCTTAGATAATATTATACAAACTCCGCGTATGCGTTGGTCGCTCCTGTTTTCAGAATAGTAAACTTTATGTTCTTTGATTGTACATAGGCTTGTACCGGGCTACCGCATTTCACTGATGCCCATTTTATCAATTCCGAGTCTGGTCATTTCTCGGGTGGCATTATTTATTTTCCCCGCTTGGAACACTGTTCTAATATTCCATAAACAGATTTTAGTGGTCTTCCGGTTTATTTTTAAAATAGCTTCCTTATTTATTGTACAGGGATTTTGCTGGTTGATGACCTGGGAAGTTCTGCGCTCTTCCTCTGTCGGATATTAATTTCTTAGTCCATGATCACACATTTTCTCACTATCATTTCTTGCAATTTTGATTTCTCTTTGGGAGTATAATGAGGTAGTTTTCCGTTGCTTTTCTCATTGCAGTGCTACGCCTGTAAGTATATGATGGCAAGCCTGTTGGGAAGTATCCTTATGCAGCCTTGACTTATTAATGACATAGCTGCTTCTCTATGCCATGCTAGTTTTGGTCCATCTCTTATTTCATTTCCCAGGTACTACCCATATCTAGAAAACTTTTCCCTATCCACTATCTGAGGAGGCACCCGATGGGGGACTAGCAACCCCTCACGGAGGGTGAACTTGCTACTAACAAAAAAAAGTCTAACATTAGATATCTACAGAATAAAAATGTCACCGTAGAACCATCTCGACATAGCCAAATACCGCAGTAGACGCGATACCAGAATTACAACCATATAAAAATTTATTGTAATCATCCGTCGCATGCGTTAAATAGAAAGGACCACATGATTAAAAAATGTACAAAACCTAGAAAAACTGCTCGAATCCTGAGAATTACAAGAATACGCAGTATACTAAAATTTTTAGAAAACAACCAAAGAAAAAAAGCAGTTTCGACTGCAAGTAGCTCCGACTATTAATTTTGACCGCAAAGAAATCATTCTATTTTCTCTGTAAGCCAAACGTTATCGTATAATCAAAGAGCTCAAGAAAATATTAACCAAACATACAATAGCAAAAATGCACAAACAGCAGGAAATATAATGTTAACATACTTTTTTAACTTATTGAAAACAATATTTACGTATACCAAGAATCTTAGTAGAACAGCGTAGAGAAGACAGCTATTATAATAAGGAGCAACATAATACACTACAGTTTTTTGCAAGCTACAACGATTTAAGTTAAAAAAATTACCTACACCGATAAACATGTCTGCAGTGTGTTGCCCTTCAGAATATAAAATCACAAAAAATTTGTTGAAACTGTATTTGGCAGTACATGGGGGTCACCTTCAATGCTGGAGGAGACTTTAACTCTAAATATACTATGCGGCGGTTAAGGTAAACAACTACTAAAAGCGGGAAATTATCTAATATAAGAGAAAGAGTATAGAAATTTGTTAATTGGAGTACCCAGCTACTGGTCGTCAGATTTAAAAATGGTTACAGATCTTTTGGAATTCTACATTTGTTATTGCAAGAAAATATATTTCATTAAATATTTCTAAACTATACAAAAGTTACGTCGAATTACGATCTTTCTTCTGACCACACGCCTGTAATAGTAATGGTCAGCACAACAATAATTACAAGAATGTCCCAGCCCAGATTATCCAAAAGAAAGACAAACTAGGATTCATATCGGGACGACATAAATAAAAATGTATCGCTTAAGATTCCTATGCATAAATTCAAACTGCTGCTTGGCCACTCTGTCTCTTTATGTACCCAAAGTTCCCATAGAAATAAAAAAAAATGTTGCAGAGAAACAAAGGGCGAAAAAACAATAGCAAAAACTCGCAGTCCAATTTTTTTAATAGGCTAATGAATAAACTAAAAACTAAAATCAAGAAAATAAAAAACAAGATATGCAGACAATTTGAATAAACAAGATTATTCTGAAACACCTAATTCACCATTACGTAATAGGGCAGGACTATAGATGAAAACCTATGAGAAAGCAGAACCGTTTGCAAGACGCCTTAAGTAATTATTTCAACCACACCGAGATGAACATGGTTGAAAACTTTCTTCAGATTTTTTACAACCATCACTACCCATCGAAGCATTTGCCCGAGAAACGTGCAGAGAAATTAGACATCTACGTAATAGAAAACCACCAGAATACTACTTTGTAACGGTCGAGATGTTGAAGAAATTGTCCAAAAAGGGAATAATACTTCTTATTGTGATATTTAATTCAGTTCTGCGATTAAGGTAATGATTTAAACTATTAAAATTTGCAAAAATAATTTTGATCCCACGTCAGCTGAATCCCTTGCAGAAATAACCTCCTTCAGACCTAGCAATATTTTACCTATAACCTCTAAATTCTTGGGAAAGCTAGCGTATAAACAAATAAAGCAAAATCTATTACAGGATAGTTGGCAATCGTGTAAAGAACGACATTCCACAGTACAACAAACCTGGGACAGAAGAGATGCTTTACGCTAGCCGCGTCTTTGATAAAGTTTGACTTAGCAAAACTACCACATCATTACCATAATCTTCTTCAACCTCATATAACAGATCGTTATTTTCAAGTCAAATATAATAGCAAAAAATCAAAAATTTAACCCATAACCTCACGATTGTTACGGAGGTGTATACTTGAACTAATATTAAACCTATTTTATACGTATGATTTCGCTACTACTTAACATACTCAAATAGCAACTTTTGCTGATGACATAGTAATCCCGACCGTCGATACAAATCCAGCGATAGCAAGTTGTTGCCTGCAAGACCATTTGAGCATAATTGAAGAATGGTTGTATCAATGGACAATTAGAGTAAATGAACAGAAGTCAGTTCATTTAACATTTAGGCTAAAACATTTATGACGTATTGTAATTTCATAAAACTAATGATGTGAAATATCTAGACATGTAATTTAAACTCCATACAAACATAAAACAAACACATGCAGAAGAAGCGTAAGAAATGGACTTCAAATTTGAGAAAATTTGATGGCTGGTAGGAAGCGAATTGTTATTTTCCTTAGAAAATAGGATTTTGATCTTATAAAGTAATAATTAACCCAATCTAGACGTATGATATAAAACTAAGGGGGTATTTATGCAAATCAAACGTCGATATCATCCAGAGGCTCCAATCAAAAATCTTAGGGGCACCGATGCCCCCTGGTATGTATCCAACAGAACCTTACATAATGGTCTTCTTATATAAAGTTATAGCTAAAAATCTGGTATTATTGGAGCCTCCTATAGCACGAAATTTAGATATAAGATAAAGTTAGAAGACCTTGTGTATTCTAACTGCTAATAAAACATACAAAAAAGTATCACATATTAAAGCAAAGAGCACATGGCAGTCTCTACCACTTTTATTTTAACAGTAAATATTTTCTTCTGCAATCCTAGCCACTCTTATCATAAATAGCATTTTGGCTGGTACTGCTTGATGATTCTCGTTAGCTGTCAAATTTTCAAATACACATTCCTTATATTTCAACCCCTACCCCGTTCAACTCATATCTTTTCCCATTTTTTCCAACTCTATAAAATCTGAGAAAAAAATCCTAAGACACCATCACCAATATCCAGACCAGAAAAAATCTTAAGACCAGCCATCTGCCCATTGCAACTATGGTGATTCATGCGCAATAAACAGCAAGGCTGCAAATGGTGTGTTTATTTTTAGAACTTGTTGATTCACAAACACAGGTGTAAACGTATTGCGGAAAGTATGAAGAAGAATAAGAAAAATAAAAAGATATAATATTACTGAAAAAGTAGTCACTAAAAATAATAACTCGGCAACACTAAAACTGAAAAACCATTTAAAGTGATAAAATTAATGTTCCAAAAAGTAAGCAGTGGTAGAAAAATTTCACATTAAAAATCTTTGAATGAATTATGACCTATAAGCAATTCAGTAGGCAAGTGCTATTCACATAAATACCATATTAAATAAATTGTTTTTTACTTACTCAAAATGTTGCTCGTCTTTAACAAAAATGATACAGAGTAGGGGAGTCAAACCGCATTATTTGTAGGTATTAAAACCAAACGATTTTTTTCCTTCTCATTTATTGCAACAAATGTTAAGAGCAAAAATGGAAATTGGTATAAAATCACATTTTAAATTCACGTTTTTTCTTTAATTCGCACTTTTAAGTCCAGTACAGTTGTTGGGAAAATCTCAAAAAATTTCGACTTGAGATATTCCCATAAAAAAATCACAGGAGCTTAGATCTGGCGATCTTGGAAGTTACTGAACATCCCCGTTCCTACTGATGAGGTGGTTCGAGAAAAGATCTTCCAGAAAGTTCAGTGACACTCTGGCTGTGTGACTGTTGCTCCATCTTGTTGGAAATAAGTGTTCTCATTCACAGGAAACCGTTGAAGTTTTGGGATAAGGGAGGTTACTAGAATTTGAGCATAGCGCGCTAATGTTACAGTAACTGGATGGCCATCATCATCCTCGAAAAAATACGAGCCAATTGTTCCATTCGAAGATATTACGCACAAGGCTGTAATTTTGGCAGAAAAGAGAGGCCGTTCGTAAAGTTGTTGAGGGTTGGCGACACCCCCAATAGCAAAATTTGTGTTTATTGACATATTCACCAAGGTGGAAATAAGCTTCATCGCTCATCCACTGATTATTTATCAATAAGTTGTGGGTCGTCTTCAAGCAGTTGTAACATAAGCTCACAAAAACTAACGCGGATAGTTTTCGGGGTTTAAAGCATGGACTATTAGCATTTTATACGGGTGTAGGTATAAGTCATCATGCAAAATTTTTCTTACTCTTTGAGTTGACAGATTTTCGAGGGCTTCTTGTAATCGCTACTTGTACAGCCTCCACATTTTTTGTGGTCCTAACAGTTCTTGCACTACCACCTCCTCTTCTTATTGTTTGACCCGTTGTTAGCCCTCCAAAAAAAATAACTTTCCTCTTGGAAAAAGAACACGGAGCCAAAGTTAAAAATATGAATAAAATGCGCGTTGTATTTGTACACAACTCCGATCATTTTTTAAATACGCTGTACTAGCGAAATCTTGTTGTCCAACGCTGTACTAAACTTCCAACTGCGTAAAATGTGAAGGTCACTGTACTTTCCCTCCCACACACACACTCCTACCATACAAGCTTCTTAGGAGCATATAGTTTGACTGTCCCACTAGTTACAAGAATTAACCAGGTAATGATACAGAGATCTGAAGAGGTAATAATTTGAAGGGGCAAAGTCTAGCAAATGCACTGGGCGTAATACAGTCTTCGAACTAGGGCCCGTGATTGTTAGCAACTTAATAACATCTACTCTTGTTTCTAGGTGTGAGCTTGTGAAAACCAACGCCTTTTCTTTTAAATCTTTCGTAGTTTGCGTAGACGGTTATAAATATATTGATGCATTTATACGTTACTTTGAGTTTCATTGCTAAAATTTGCCACGATTTTCCATATTGGACTTTATAACAGATAATGACCTTTTAGGTCTCATCCAGGTGACTAGAAGTTTACTTTTTAAATAATAAGTATAATAATGTTGCAGGAAGTATCAGTATTTTAGAGATGCTTAGGTGGGACATAACCAAAAAACTAATGCTCTACATACTTTTTTTTTAGTATTTATTAGTCACTGATTGTGCACTAGGGTGTCATGCAAACAAATATTTTTTTAGGTAACTATACCAATTAGAATTCACTTTTTCTTGTTAAAAAACAAAAAATTTAAATATACCGTAGGGAGTTACAGCTATATTTTGTTTCGTTGTAATGGTCTACAGTTGTGTCGGTATTAGTAACAAATTTTTTCTCATGGTGAAGAGTGCTCACAATATGAATTTATTATTATTAAAATAAAGATTATTCAAGATAAAAGCAAATGCAAACAATTTGTATTAGAAAATAATAGAAAAGTTTTGTGACCACTTGTAGAGTAACAATAAGCGTGATTTTTGTTTCAAAGGGTTATTTGTAAGATTGGGAGATCTAAAACACATTTCATATAATACTATGGCCTTTCAAGAATTATCTAAATCTTAAAGGATTTTTTTGCATATATTTGTAGGTCCTAGGCAAACTTTGGTTTAGTGTGGTCTAATATTCATAAATATATGGCGCCTTCAGCCATAGATTAGAAATGCAGCCAGTTAGTCGTTAACTGTGACATTTTGTATGGGGTGTACAACAACAGCATGTTGTAAAATCGCATAGCTCATACATTACTCATTGATACTAATATGTTGATCGGATTTATTGCAACAAAAAAATTGAGTGATTATTGTAAGCCCTTTTTTTAAGCATTGTAGTTTAAAAATTATTTGACATTTTTCTGTCGTCCTACAAATTATCAATAGACTAAAAATCATCTAAGATCAAACTACAAAGTAAGCGTTGTTATCAACGATACCCTACATTTTTCCATTTACCGCCGTATGCCTGGCTTTCTAAAATGTTTCAAAATTTAAACATTAAAAAATAACTAAGAGTAGTTATAAATTATTTTGCTGGAAAATGTTGGGTATTATATTATCCAAGATGACTTTGAACTACTTTAAATAGCAAACACAAAAACATGTAAATAAATATAGAAATACACAAACTTATGTATACACAACTGACAAAATTCAATACTGAATTATCTTAAAATAATACAAAGATAAAACTCTCAAAATTTTTAAACAAATTTAAGGGAATGTTTAATCAATTAATTAAGCAAAACAATATGATATTCAACATGTTATTCATTGTCGATACGAAATTAATATGTAATAGCTGAGTTCTTAATATGAGCAATATAGAACGCAAAAATAATTCATCTAAAAAGGAATTAAGTTAAAATATTTTAAAACTACATAATACAGAAATTTTTTATGTCAGAACTTCATTTCAGTACCAGGTTATATTTAAAAATACCTGGTGTGGCGGTCTTTTCGCCCTTGAACCGCTTGTAAATCGCGGCGGCATGCTGGGGGGCTTTGATATCTGCCGCTACGTTTTGCCATCGCACACAGAACGGCATATGGGCTTTGTTCAGCCGGCAAGTCTGCATACGCCGTCGGCGGCACCCTTTGAGACGAAAGGTGCTGTCGAGTGAAAATTTTCCCGCAAAAGACCTACCGCTAAGCCAGGCGCGAAGCCCGGCGACATACGCACTCCGCAACGCGGCCAATTCGGTCGTGTTTAACAACCCGCTTATACTCACACCGCATCGCGTCCAGTACGGCCGCATTTAACATCCCGCAACATACACGAAGACAGCGCATCAAGGTGGCCACCGTGAAACCATCGCCGACGAAGCCGAAGCCGAAGCCGATTCAGGTGAGCGATTTGGCTTTACTTTCGGTTGATATCGGTAGCCGCCCTCATCCGCTTTCGCGCCGGCCGTTTAAGGGACGATTTGGGCCTTATCGTTTTACGTTTCAAAACGGGCCGTACTTAGTTTCCCACACCGCACCACAAGGGCACGGCTATTTACACGTCTGCCTCTCCAATACCCGACTAAAGAATATAATATCACATTCACCATCCTAACGGGATTCGCACATAAAAGCCATCATCGTTCGTAAGACCACCATCCATTACAAATTACCCAAGTATAAAACAGACTTCTTCCAGACACCAAAGATTAAAGTCAACATAAAAAATATATAACAAAAGTAACTACCATCTACTGTCCTCCTCAGCACAATGTTGCTAAGAATCAACTTTAATCTTTTTTTGAATCTCTGTATCAAAAATTTAGTGTTATAATGCCAAACAGATTAATTGATAATCTCGGCTGTCAACAACAAAAAATAGAGAATTAGCAAAATTATTAAGGAAAAAGGACACCAGACATCATCTATTGGTGAACCTACTTGTTGGCATCAGACCTGAAGAAAATATTTAATCTACTAGCATTTTAAATTACAAATGGTATTTCAGCCAATTTTGTAGAAGTGAAATCAAATTTTAACCTACCAACCATCGGTGTATTAAAGTTATTTAATCATAAATCTAAAAAATACTAGTAGAAACAAAAACTGACATAGAGAATGCACTCAATTTTCTCATTATTACTATTCAAGAAGTTCATCGGAATGCAATTTCTTTATATAAAATAGGAGAACGTTAGACGTAAAATATTTCTATGAAAATGATGGAATTAGCAATAGAAAAGAAGAGCGCGGTCGCGATAGTAAAGAGTTTACATTTAGTAGGTCTGTAATAGAGTTACTAACAAATTAAAGTCTAAGATACGCGAGATAAAATAAAACATTTACTACGTACGTGGCAAACTAATTTAATAAAAGTCATTCGACCTGAAAAGCCATTAAAGTTTAAAAACGATTCACTCTCACTGGTTTTCTAGTTCATAAACCTGGTCATAGCTGGGCAAAGTCTGATAGTGCAAAGGCTGATATATCGAACAAAATTTTTTTTATAACTAAAAAGAATAAATTAAGACAATCTGCTAACAGAATTAACACTGGATCAATCACCACTATATGTGTAGACAATTATTTTACTATCCAATAATTTTATCTTTTGATGAACCTTATATACGTAACTTTAGAAGAAAAGAAAAACTGCTCGGGGTTTTCCTCGTATGTCAAATAGATGTTCGACAAAATATGGCATGATGCGGTTTCTAATTTACACCCCAAGCATCTTGTTTCATGTAACTACTACAAAGTGCTGAAATTGTGTTTACTATACCGTACTTACCAAGTCAAACATGAAGATCTATCACAAACATACAGTATATATATAACAAGAAAGTGGATTTGAATCTTGATTCTGATGCGCAAATCTGTTGCAAAATATATGCAGACATCGGAGGCATTTCTTAAGAAGCGGAGCTTTGAAGCTGTGAATATAGGCAATATGCCTGAAAAGAGAGTCGCTCGCATCACAACTTTAGAGAAGATTAAAGCAATTTTGAATTTCTTTGAAAACAAGTCATGCCTTTCGATGCGCTGTACCCAAATGAAACTCTGCAGAAAGGGAATTCAGATCTATCTAAGATTTTAAGTCACCTGAATAAAAGAGCATTTCTTTTAGATCAACTCTAAAGACGTTTTTATTACCAGAAAAGCACATAGAAAAACTACTAGCGCGGCAAAACAATGTTATCTTCACGGAATGGTTCTTCTTTCTGGGCATGGTCTTTCTTATCGGAACGCGCGATTAGCGTAGAGTAGGAGCTCTTCAGCGCACATTGCAACACGCTGTAAAAGTTGCTGTTTAGGTATGCTATTGTAAACGCGGTTTTGGTTGCCTCTTTCCGTTTACGGAAAATTTAAGTGCCAAAAGAATATTCACTATCTACCAGACATTCTTACTGAAAATACAGAACAAATTGGGTGCTGCAAGAAGATAATAACCCTAAACATCACGCCAAACTGTGCAGTGCGTGAAAATAACAAAATAACGTCATTGCAATGAAATAGCCGTCAATGTCCTCAGATGTTAATTCCACTGAAAATATGTAGTCGCACATAAAAGTGAAGCTAAAAAGTTAACTAGTGTACATAAAAAAGAACCTGTCACTTAAAATCGAGCTTTGTCAAATGATTATGCAGAAAACCTCCCGAAAGCGTAAAAAAGTGCGAAGCTATAATAAGTAATGGAAATGATTCCATCAAATATCAAGTAATTTTGCAATATCTTGTAATGTGTATTGCAAGAAATAAAAAATATATCTATATTTTTATTTTTTCAAAATTACAGCGGTCACTTCATCCTCGAACAAACTACTTTATCTACTGGGATATAGCTCAGGGTAATGTAATGGGTCAAATTCAGCACCTATTCTGTGGGACATTAGAACTTTTGTGGCAGACCCAGCAAATTTTAACAATGCACGAAGGATCAGCCCTTTGTTACAGCAGAATTACTTAAGTACCTTCATAGTTGAGCTAAGGCACTAAAGAATTAAGGCTAACTAAAGCAAGTCCACGCATATGACTTTTATATTATTTTAAATTGTTTACATAAATAATATAAAAGTGGCACAGACAAGCTAGACTCGATAGTTAAGAGTACATCTAGATTAAATATTAACGAGGAAAACATACATAATGAAGAAAAGAACAGAAATGGACTTAGAAATAAAAATGTATTTTTTAATTTGAAGTAAATCTCCTCTTTTATTTGACCATAAGTGTCTTATCTATAAGGCAGTAGTCAAGCCAATATGGACTAATGGTCTAAGACTATGGAGATGTTCTAGAATGCCCAAACTAAATATAAAATATAAAGGTTTTGGTCCAATGTTTGCAGGCAGATGCACCTTGGTAACACAAAGATTAGAAAAAAATTAAAGAACATATTCAGCTTCGTACAGAAAAACATTGTAATTGTCTGCTAATACATCCTAATTTGTTGTATAAAATCTTATTAGAGAAGATCCAAACAATTACAAAAGAAATGGTCCTGACGACTGTTAAATAAAAAATTAGCTGACTCTCTCAAGTTCAGTTATCACCGAATCAGTTCATAGAAATAATACATGTTACATATGTTTTTTTAATGTAATTTATTAATAAATTAGTATAATCAAGATACTATTAACCCATCGGAAGAACGTTGTGATCAAGAAAATGCCAAAATAAAACACTTTTTTTCCACGTAGTATGCAAAAATCACAGTAGTCGCCATAGACTTCAAACCGAAGTTGTAGTGCATCACATGTACAGCTGCAAGAAGCTTGAAGCTCGCAGAGCTTTAAAAATATTCCGAATCAGGTAGACACAATTACGTCATTTTATGGCCCAACAGTATGGTGCGTAAATGACGAACTTCATGAGTTGACGGACTACAATGACATTTTACAAAACGATGGCTTTAAAAAATCTGAAAGACATTGCATATGCCACACAAAAAAGCTTTTATACCAATCAGTCGTTTTATAAAAAATTAATAATTAGGGAAAGAATTAAGGTTGGCTTATTCAAAATCAACCAAAGGAGTATTTTGTACGACCTGCAACTAAGGGGTTTGACAATAGGAAACGTAACTATATAAAAAAGATCATGATAACTCTGAACACTGAGAGTGCATTATTAGTGGAAGTCGAGTTCCACAAAGAGTAGATTGTACAAGGAAAAAGCTTTGTATCGGCAAAATCTTCTCTTCAGAATTGTTAAGGTGGTAATATTTTTAGTATCCCGTGGACTGTCAATTTATGGTAGAAAAGGACTTTTATGACCGCACATTTAGAAATAAAGGAAAAAGCGTCTCCTTATACTTGTCAAGTACAACTATCAATGAATTTAATATACAATTAGCGGATCATGTTCAGGCAGATGTATTATTCCACAATTATGGACTCAAAGAGCAACTAGCTTTTGTTATACGTTATGTGCTACCTGCGGCTACGGGAACCCCCTTGGACGATTATTAACATTTATTTTTAACTGTAGCTGTAAGCTGTAATGTCGAGCATAGATTTTCTAAGTCTTGGTCTAAATAGCTATAAAGGACAGAGCTACGATAGTGCCAGAAACACGTCTGAATGTTACAAAGGATAAAGCAGTCAATCTCTGGTCACATATATCTCTTGCGCGGATCACTATACCACTAGTTGCCTCTGCAGCTGCAGAAGCGGCAAACACTCTGTAACTTCTTAATTCTTTAAATAAAAGATAAATTGCAGCCTAGCTTTAAAAAGGCTCCTTATCTTTAAAAACGTTTTCGATAGAGTGATGTGCTGATGCCAATTAAGAATTATACAAATCGCACCAGAAAATTCTTAGAGCTCTAACACACGTTATCTATGATAGAGATCAGACTAAGCATTTTAGAAGCTTTTATAAGCACTACGAAAATGAGTTTTCAAGGCTAGAAAACAAATCAAAATTGATATTAGGAACTGACGTCTACAAAGCACACATTATAAGAAAGGGGAAGCTAAAAGTTCCTTTTGAACCACAGTCTTTCGCGATAGGAATATATTATGCTAAAATAATTCTCCGAAGTTTAATTTAGTACGAAGAAGAACAGTCTATACAGAAATACATGAGGATTTTAGATTTCTATTAAAAATTACTCAAATTAAATATGACATTACGAGAGGGGGCAAATCGACTAAGAAAAGTATGCTTCTTATTTAGATAAAATCGTCACTGAGAAATGTATTTAGCAGCATTTTTAGGAATCAAAAAGTATTGACAAAGAAGACACTAATACAAAACCAAAAACATAATTAAAACGACAACGACTCCTAATATTATTTAAGTTATAGGTCTTAAGGCGGTAAATTGTAAGTACAAACACAAGCGATGTGCAAAACGAATATTTTAATGTACGCGACACCGTGGCAGACAAGCCAAAAATAGCTAGCAACAAAATTTCAGTAGGCAGCCATGCACCTGGCTACGGCTCGCCGCGATCTACCCTAAAGCAGGCAGAAGTGCATGTTGCAATGGCTGAATGCTAACTGCCCCAATGAAGGAAAATATTTTCTATAATTTTGGCATATAAAAGAAACCAAATGCCCAATTAATTTGGCACCCGATAATTGCGGCCTACGCCGACCGATCTTAAAGCCATTAAAAATATGTCTGTTATATAAAATATTTTCGAGTATTCGCTTCGCACTTTTGAGTTCCTAGGAGAGTGTAAAATTCTTTGAGATCAATGTTAAAAAACAAGGTAAATGATTTATTAAGAGTGAGTTTTGACAGTCTTCCTTTTGATGACGTAGGCTAGAGGTTTGCTAATGTTAAAGTCAAAAATAAATAAAAATAATAAATAAAAATTTTTAGATTAAATTACAATTTGTTTTCAGTTTTCCTCAATTATGTGTGAATGTATGTAAACATTGTATAGAAGTGTATGTAAAATGCCAGCCTATGGCGCCTAGATCAGCCCTTAATTATAACTTTAAGAGCTAAAAGTCCAAAATGGCTTTGTTATTAAGTCTAAAAAAAAGAGTTTGCCATCTACATTTTCTGTCATCTCTATGCTTACAAAATTCCGAACAACACTTTGAGAGGCACACGCAACAAAAAAGCAAATCGGTGTGGGGAATGGATGGCAGCAATTCATTGCAATTTAGCGCTGTGGTTGTTTGAACCCATCGCAATTTTTCCCAATTATTCCTTTCGCGCAAATTCTAATATCCAACAAGGAGCGAAGAAAAACTTTAATTGCAGGCTAATTAATTTACTCGTTGGTAATTCCAGCGCAATTACTCCGGCCGTAATCCCGGCGCTTTGCGCCGTTTTCCATTCTCGGAGCTCGTTCGTTTCATACCGAGGCCGGTAGGAAATTTCTGAATAACCGTTTAATTTCCTACATTATAGTTACGGGCGCAGCGCAGGGCGTTTAATTATCACTACCGGTTCTTCGGCCCATTCCGCACGGCTCTAGCGAGCGCTCCTAATTTATTAGCAATAAAAGATTTCGAAGTAAAAGTCCGACTGCTAATTATAGGACCGTTAATTATGGAGCTCCGTGTCAACTACAGCCGGCTAAATAAGCAGAAACTATTCCCCGACTGAATTGCTCTAGTCGTATATTAGCAGCGCTAAAAGCGGCTTTGTTTTTATGGTCATTATCTTGTTTCCATTATTGGACGTGTTAGTTACCTGGATCACAGTAGGCTCTGATGAGATCCGTTGCCTTTACCTGGACAGGTAGCTATGGTCAACCAGGGAATACAGCGTTCATCGGATGCTTCGCCTTGCCTTCTACTCGAAACATCCCCAAGCGACCTGTTACTTTTGCCTGTAGCTTTACAAACTTGCTTGATTACAGCCACACCTCGATAATTATCTGGCGTGTCAGTAAACGCAGTTATTACCACGTAAGTGAGGCCGGCAACAGATGAAGTGACAACATCCACGAGAGCCCGGGCAGCCCTGTCCGAGGCACCCGAAGACGGTTTAAAAGTCTCCACAATATATCATAATAAAAGCGGTCATTTTTCACGAAATCCTATTTTAACAAATTGGGGCTGCATTCAGAAGGACCGCCTGTTATGTTAACGATTGTCGTTAAATCGGAGAGGTCAAGTGGCCGCTCCGAAGCAATTTCGGCTCGGATCTGGGCTGCGGCGATTCGTCACGGCGCTTAAAATTCGCTTTTCAGAAAAGGCGCCCAACGGCCTATGAAAATTGGGCGGTGCACGTGGAATTTATGGAACAGGTGAGGCGGCCGCGCCGGTTCCCACACTTCGGAGGCGCGCTGAAATCTGGCCATCGTCGCAAGCTCACCTCGTCATTACGAGCGTTTAGGAGCAGCCTGGCAATAAAACCGCGCTTCTTCCTATATAATTTCAAGCTGTTTAGCTGCGAGGTATTTATCACTTATTGCATATTAGCCAGCGAACTTCATTGCCTCTTTTTACAAGAAAGACGTTGGTTATTTTTGCTATAATATTCATGCCGCATGCCACTTCCTAATTCTTGGAATAAATCTGCAGAATCTTATCAGTCTTTTCTGTTATCTTTCTCTGAAATCTAACACAATCTCCATCATTCTACAAGGTAGTTAGGAATATTTGTTTTTTACACACTTGTAGATTAATTATTTGCTAAATTCAGCTATAAATAAACATACCTCAAATGCTTATGAAAGTATGTGCTGTCTGAGACTAAGAATTTATATTAATGTCCCACAGCTTCCTCTTTTTGTAGTGCTCTATCGGCTTAATGAATGATGAATATCTTCATCGCTATGGTTATTTTGTTCGACTGAAATTAGCCAAAACCATTCTTTCAAAATTTGAGCAATGAAATACGCCTCTTGTTTGTCTTTACCCTTTGATCTTTTCTTGTAAAATTGTCTGAAAATATATTTATATTTTTCTTAAGAAGGTTTAAAAGTTTTCTAATTTTTATAGATTTTCATATTTTTCTTTTGGTTTTTTTAATCTATGATCTATTTTATTTGTCAAAATATCCACATTTCAAAGATTTTATTTTAGTGTCCAGACTTCAATACCATACAATAAAGCGAGGAGGACGTACCACTTCATCATTCTTGAACGTAGTTGTAGGTTTAGATTATTATTGCTGAAGTCTTTCTCATTTCCAAAAAGAACAGCTCTGGTTTTCTCTTGTAGTGATCTCAGCTTTCATGTAACACAGCCTACATATGAAATATATTCTACTCTTTCTATTGCTAAACCATCTATACATAGTATGCTCAAAACACTTTTGCACTCTGATTAAAACACAAATAAAACTGACTGTTTTGGCATAATATTTTCAGAATTTATTAAATGGTTATTATATTATTTAAAGAAACAAGCTTTAAGCGTAATCTTTGCAATTTTCATTATTTTAAATATATTTCGGTAACAATTAGCGTAATTAAGACCATACCTAGTAGTGTGAAAAGTCAAAAAGTGATTGAATACTGAACAAAATGGATGTAAAATCCGAGAAGGCAATTTTTGAAAGCGAAGCAAGTCAGGCATATAAACTTGTGATCCCTGTATCTCGGGTGGAATGAGAACTACAGATCTGAAATAAATACTGAGATACCGATTTAAAGTATCTACTGGCCAAATATTAAGTCAGCTCGCGTTTTAGATATCGCGTTGACAGACAGTCAGACAGGCAGACAAGATTGTAATCGCATTAACTTTCGCCTACGCCTTACAGGCTTTCGAAAGTTAATAAGAGTGCTGTGGTAAACAGGAAATATAGAAAAGCAGGATTACCAAAAATATAGTAAGTAAATTGGCTAAATAGTAATTTATCTTTAGAGGTTAGAAATGCAGCAATAAGGTTGAAAAGCGCATACACTTTAGCTGATAAGAAAAAAGAAAGTGGCTGTAGACCACCAACTTGACGATCACAGGATAGGCAACACATTATATGCTGGAGATAGACGGAACGGCAGAATATAGGAGCACTAGTAACGGGTAGAGGAAATTCATTCGAAGGGTTGACATGTAATTAAATCTGGCGCCAAAAACTAGCTGTTAAAAGAAATTAAATTGAAATAGAAATGTAACAGAGATGTGGAAAACGAAAACCACAAATGCGTGGACTTGTGATGACCGTCCAACGGATGACAGTGGAAGGAAAAGAAGGACGGAAAATAAAATAAAAATGCTTTTGAAAGAAGCAAATAACCACAAAATATCCGATTACATCAAAAGCACAATGCAGTTACAGGAAGAAAATTAAAAAGTAAAGAAACAAAATAAGGAAGTAAGAGAGAATTTGCAAATAATTAAAAATAGTATAAACAGGAATTTTGTTATAAAAGAGTTGTAACCAAAAATTTTATTATGGATCACCTAAACAGTAAAGTCGAGATAAAGACATTGAAAAAGCTAAAGGAAAAAGGAGAACTATTAGAATTAGAAAAATATAGATAATGACCTCACAATAAGATGGAAGAACAAAGATAAATTAGATTAGTGACAAAAAAAAAGGAAAAGAGAAAATGTAAAGATAGTATATAACAGAATATAAATAGATGTGAAGTGAATAGAAGTGAAACAAAACAAAAAAAATTTCGAAGAAGCACATATAAAAAACGGAATAAACAAGAACATGATAGAGAAATGGAGATGAATCAAGCAAAGAACAAGAATAGGAGATTTAAAAATCCGATCTTGTTCTCATATTAGAGAGAGTAGAGACTATAATGTGCAAGGAATAACAAAAAATACAGCAAAAGAAAAAGATGTAGAATAGAAACCTGGAACATCAGGGACCTAAACGGAAAATAAAGTAAACTAACAGAATTTGAAAATTTCAGTCTAAAAATTTTAGCAATTACAGGGACAAAAATCAAAGGCAAAATAAGAATAATTAAAAATAGACATGATGATAAATAGTGGATTAAAGCAAGAATGAAAAATACTATAACACAATACATAAAAAGCTACAAATATATTTCTGAGAGTATCCTAAAAATTAAATTAGAGATTAGTAAGAACAAAAATGTGAATATTTTAACTTTCTATGGGCTAGATGACAAGCTAACTAAAGTAAAAAACAAATTCTGTAAAGAACTAATGGGGTTCGTCGAAAGTTTGAGAAGTAAACTAATCAGACTGGGCGATTTAAATAGAAAAGTGGGCAAGAAGAAAAGAGAAGCAGATGAAGCAATAGGTATGTATACACAGCGAAGATACTGGAAACATCAATAGAAAAAAAACTTCTGTATCTAAAACATCATAGTTATGAATATCTCCTTCAAACAGAGGGAGGGACATTCATAATCTGAGTATAGAAAAAATGTGGGTAATATTTAAAACAATATTAATTTAGTCTGCAAAGTTAACATGTGAAACTACACGAATAAATAAAAACGTAAAACAAACATCTTGGTGGAATGAAGAAATCAAAGAAGCAAAGAACAAAATAATAAAGTCAAGAAACTAGTAAAAGAAGCTAAAACAGAGCTTGGAAGCAATTTGGTACGAAGATGGAATAAGACTATCAACAGAATCAAAAATTGTTCTAAGGAGTGTTAAAAAATAAAAGAACAGAAAAACAACAGCTAACAAACACCATTAAAAGTAAAAACGGAAAAATAATATATGGAAATATGAAGGGAGCACTCTCAAGAACTACTCAATACAGACAGAATAAGACGACAGGGACAAGAGCAAAAAGGCGAGATAAAAAAGGACAGCAAATAAACAAAGAAGAACTTAAAAAAGCTACTAAGAAAATGAAGAAAGTGAAGGCAGCAGGTTACGATTAAATAACTGAAGACATTTGGGAGAAAAGCCATCAACATCTTAACCCATACGCATAACATGATATGGAATACAGGAAAAATACCACATGATAGGAAATAAGTATTGTCATACCACTCTTCAAAAGAGGTGACAAAACAGACTGTTTAGACTACAAAAGTATTATTATTTTTATTCTAAATATTGTTTATGTACTTCTTCTTTCGTTATAGTTGGTCTAATATACACCGGACCTGTATCCTAGCATGACGAAAGAGTTTCATATTATAATTTTCCCACAATTTTAATTTGTCTTTTGTGGCGTGTATTATGTTTTCTGCGCCATCAGTTACTATATGTGTACTCCTGTTACGGCAAACAGGTCATGTGTCTTTTGTAACTCTTTGATTTCTATATATTTCTTTTTATAGCGTTTTTTCACTTTTCTGTGTTTTGTGTTTTTCTTTATATTTCTGTTCATTTATTTTCTATAAAAAAACGGCTTCCATAATTTTTATTATATTATCCGTTTAAATGCGTTTTTATTATTTCAGATGTTATTTTTTAATGTTTTCCCAAATTTCATTGGTATCAGAGGAATTTTCATCTTTTGGTTGTTATAAAGTAACTTCTTTAATTTTAGGGTCGTTTGATTTTCAGATATTCCATCGTTGTCTTTTAATATAGAGTCATGGCAACTATTTGTTTTTCAAAAGTATCACAAAATGTCTGTCACAAAGAAGCCGTGTATTCATAGTGTATGTCCACGGCACAAGATGGCTCTGAAATGTTTTGTAATTGCACAGAGAGCAATGTTAAATCAGCTGTCAGTCAAGAAATAACAGCCATGACTTATGGCCTAACCCTTGGATGTTCTAAAGATTTTGCGACGCAAACGTTTATTAGCGACCAGGGGGTTGTGGTTTTATACCAATAAGCTGTTACAAAATCTGTTATTTATGGTAATGAAATCTATTTAATTACGGATAATTCTGGCTGGGATATTTCCTGGAGCTTTCCACGTATATAGTCTTCCTGTAGGTAGTTGCGATTCCTCTTCTGAATAATATACAGTATACTCTTTAATTTGGCATTTTCTATAGCTTGGCTATTTCATTCCACTAATTTTGGGCAGGTCTATACCAATCTTTCGTATTTTGTGGATAACGTTAAAGATTTTCCAGCTTCATATAAATTTCACACATTTCACTTATCAATGTTCACCTTTATAAGTAGCCAGGTGATTCTTCTCGGCCCTTTCTTATCTAAGAGAGGCACGAGATTAGCGGCCACAATGATGATAAGCATTTTCTGGGAAATATAGTATGTAGTATTCCGTTGCTTTCCATTCTGTAATATCACAACCGCTTCATTCAGTATGTGGATGTCTATTGTGACTACCCCATATCAAACCTCGAAGAAAGTCAACCTTCGATAATTTTGTTTTGTATAACATTACTGCTGCTCTATGTTGTGCCAGTGTTGATTTGCTCCGAGTATTCCAATTTTTCCATATCAGGGAGTTACAACCAAGGATAAAATAGATAAAGTAGCGCGTCTTAATGGAAAATTCCTAGAACAGTTTTACATTAGTCAAAGCATTATTAAAAGCAAATACAAGACGGGACAGAAAAGACAATCCAAATGAAGAGATTAAAGCAAAACTTTTGAAAGAAGAGGCGATATCTAGATAATCATCTAAAGATGTGTAATAATAGAAAAATGCAAAGATAAGCGAGATGTAACTTATCTTCTGACAAAGTTTGAAAACAAGATCGTCCAGCTTTCAAATAAGAAATGAGAAACAATATTTACACCTTTTCCACCACTAGAGTGGGATTGACCGTCATAATTAGATGATGTCCTATTATCCCCTCAGAAACACAAAACGATTAAATGGTATAAAAAGTTTGCAAATAATGTATTTAAAATTACCTTGATAAATTCTTTTCATTTATTTATTAAGTACTCTGGTAAAAGGTTAAACCTCTACGATTATAGACATACGGCAATAAAAAGTTTACTTCCAGAAAATACACTAACTTGTCCTACTCCAAGGATTAAGCAAGATGAACATTTTCCTACTAAAACAGATGCGAAAAATGCAACTGGAATAGTGATAAGAGAGAGATGTGAAATGCGCCACCAACAAAATATGAGAAAAAAACACTCTATCATTGCGAGAGATGTTCAGATATACATGGATTAGGTATAAGTAAACGTATTGTTTCCTACCATAACATCAAGGAGTACAAATTAAACATTACCTACAATATTTTATGTTTTACAGTTTTTCTATCTTTCTTTTATAATTAACTTTAGTTTGTTTCTACAGATGTCCTACGAAAATGTACCAAGACTTCGTGTATAAGGTGTTTTAAACATTTTAGGCAAAAAGTTCCAATAAATGTGGATCGCCGTTTTTGATATACTGATGAAGCAAGTTGGTGGTCTTTGGAGGCGCTTGGCCATTCTAAAATTTTGTTCTTCCTCCAAGTATTATTATTTTAACTTTCATTGCCAAGGAAACAATATGGAGACAAGAATGATATGTAATTAAAATTACTTCTTAGCGACATTGGTATTACCGGTCTAAAATAATGAATTTATGGCAAACCAAATTCGCCCTTATTATTTAAAATAATATAAAAATTATTAATGAGCATAAATTAAAATTAAAATAAACTAAAGTTGTTCAAAACGGCCTTCTCCAATTTCTGAACATAAAATAATGCGACTCTAATGTATACGTAAAATTGTTTAGTAAATATGTTGGTCGTAGTGACATAAGAGTCCTCATCTAGCGATGATTTTATTGGGATGGTTGGAATTGTATTCTTAATTAATTCAGGTCAATGGATCATTGTTTATTTACCCTTCGAGTTAGTAAAGAGTCCAGGGGTTGTTGATAAGATTGTTTCTAAGATCGAGTAGTCTTGTAAAGTAGGACCTCGTTGACTTCTCTATTAAATCCGCGACGAAGGGTATATTAAGGTTGTTGTGTAAGGTTCGGTTTCTGATAAACCAAGGTGCATTTACGCGACCTCGAAGAATTGATCGAAGGATTGAGCGCGTTGCATGATGTTTATTCTACATTTTTGACGCACTCCCAGAGTTGGACTTACTACGTCCAGACTAGGATTGTATTATATAGTAGTACTTTGTTTTCGGTTGATAATTTATATTTAGGTCGAAGAAGCCAGTACATTTGCTTGTATTTTGACCCATCTGTGTTCTTTTTGATTTGAGGTAACGGTATTAAGTTACCTAGATACTTGGTTTTAGTTCTAACCGGCTGTGAAGTGGTAATAAATATTACAAATTTGACTTCGTTTACCTTGATTCGCCATAGGTCAACCCATTCACTTAGATTCTTTAAGTGAGTTGTGGATGTCGTAAAGCTTCTGTTTCGTCGTTTTGTATAGAGAGTATTGCGGCATCATCAACAAATATAGCGATTCTGGTATTTCTCGATTCAGAAATATCAGAGGTTTAAAGGATATAGAGGAAAGGTTCCAAAACTCTACCTTGTGGAACACTTGCTTTTATTGTATGTTGGTATTCAGAAAGTTGTACAATAAAGCAACAATTCCTCATATATGAAATTAAAAGATAATAGGTGTTTGGCATAAGTTGCTTTAATTTATATGACAAACCAATGTGCCACATTCTACCAAAGCTTGTTGAACGTCTACAAAAGCCACAGTCCAAACTTCTTCTCTTCAAGTCTTTTAGCTATCAAATTAACGATGCGGTGGGCTTGTTGTACTGTCAAGTGGTGCTTTCTAAATCTGAATTGGTGGCTTGGAATTAGAGTAGTCGTGAAGCTTCTTGAAGCTTTTCTCACAGTTTTCCCAGCAGGACAACAGCCGAATGGATCTAAAGAGTTAGGTAAATGCGATGGTTTGCCTGGCTTAAGTATTATAAGGACATGGACATATTTTTATTGTACAGAAAAGTATGATAAGCTGAATATTCAGTTCAAGATGCTTTAGTATTTGTGCTGCGATTATAGCGACCCTAACGCTTTTCTGACTTTTTAAAGCTTTAGCTGTTTACTTCAGTAGGAGTAGTGCAGAGCGGGGCTACTCTGTATTAGGGGTAAATCTGTACACCACTGATTTTTTGTTATGTACGAGATGCGTAAAGTAATAAGACTGATAGTATAGCGTGCGATCTGGGAACACTGAAGAAAAGGCGGCTTTACACGACGCTAGTAACTCGTACGAGTCACTAAAACCGAGTACTCACTTTTAATACTCTCCTTGTGTAAATTGGCTTAGTGAAATACAAAACACCAATTTACACAAGGAGAGTTCTAAAAGAGAGTACTCGGTTTTAGTGACTCGTACGAGTTACTAGCCGCCTGAAAGGCGGGTTGGAATTTAAGCAGACCTATAAAGACACTGTTTCGTTAAAGGCGCATGTGTTTAAGGCATTTTCAGAAGGAAGAGAGACGATTGAAGATGAAGCACGCAGCGGACGGCCTGCAACTGCACGGAATGACATCACTGTCGACAGAATCCGACAGCGTGTGCGTTCTGATCGTCGGCTGACAGTCAGAATGATCGGGGAAGAGTTTCATTTGATAAAACCACCATTCTGCGCGAAACCTTTCGCTGGAACAAAAGGACAACCGCAGGAACACGTGCCTTGACTTTTTAGAGCAAATTGAAAGGGACTCTCGTTTTCTGGACCGTGTCGTTACTGGTGGCTAGACTTGGGTGTTTTAATGCGACCACGAAACGAAGCTCCTCAGTCCCCTTATTCAACCGACTTGAGTCCGTGTGATTTTTTTTCACGTCTAAAAGTGCCCCTCAAAGGACGTCATTTTGGGACAGTATGGAACATTGAAAAGGCCGCAACCGATCAGCTGAATGCGACATATTTAATACCTATCGAATGTCAATAACTATTTTTTCTTGAAAAAGACACTTTCTGGTGCAAAAGTAAATTTTAGCCATATTACGAAGTTTTCATTTCTGTGCTTATGTTTACATTATTTATTCATTGATAAAATGTCTTATTAGTTTTTTTGTATTTTATGATGTTTAATCTTAATATTTTCATTAATATGGTTACACATATTTTTTTTTGTAAAAACACGTGTTTGGGCAAATCCGTACAAAAAAAGCAGGGGGCAATTTCGTACATGTACATGTATGCTCTCAATTGTTATGAGTTCTAACTAGTTTATCATATTTCTGTTAGGTTCCATTTCTTAAGTTTTCTGTAATAAGGAGGAAAAGAACTTGACAGATTATTTACTTAAGTGCTCGAACATTTATTTTGGTTTGACACCGAAGGCGTTTTGCTCACTAGCCTAAGAGTACGAAAGTGCACCCAAAGTAAAATACTCGGAAGCTGGAATGTTAATTAACTTTGTTGTATAAACTGGTTTACTGTCTTTATGAAGAGGCATCCTAGATTATCAATTACAAAGCTACCAGCGACGAGCTTGGCAGAGCTACTGCGTCTAATGAAGAGAACGTGGATTTATCTTTTAACAACCTCCAAATCCACAACGTCATATGTTTGGGCCTGGCGACATCTATAATACGGATGAAACGGGTATTGCCACTCTTCAGAAACCTAACAGAATTGTTACGTTGGAAGAGTGACTTCTGCAGAACGTGGATGTCTTATCGCAATGGCGTTATCAGTATCAACTGTCGGAAATAGTATCGCTCCTTTCTTCGTTTTTCTGAGAGTTAATTTTTAAAATGATTTCTTAACAGGCAGACCACCTGGTTACTCTGGAGCAGCGAATCCGTCAAGATGGATGAAGGCAGAACAATTTTCAGAACATCCTGTGCTGCTATATACATTTTCATTTATCTGTTTGCGGCATTGGATTACAGCAAAGATAATGGCATCACATTCTTATCCTTTCTGCACATTGCTCTAACAAATTATAGCCAACCAATCCGTATATGTACCGTTCAAGAGGAACTTTCATTTTACATGTGACAGTTGGATGACTGCATATCTCGGGAAAACTATTATAATTTATGATATTGCATATATAGCTGCAACAGTATCAAATATTGTGGCAGGATTAAAAAAAACTAGAATAAGCCCATTTAACAAAGACATTTTTACCAAAGCCGATTTCTTGCCGAACTATGTAACGGACAGGCCTAATCCAGCCAAAGAAAGTGCTTCTATTCCAGAAGATAGTTCCCGTGTTACTGGTTCACCTACTTTGAATCCTGAAGTTGATGGTCTTATTCCTCTTATAGCCTCAACACCGAACGCTTCGGCAGAAATGTCGTCCGCAAACATTTTTTTAAAAGCAATAAGACCGTTCTCATAAGGTGCTGCTCATGTCACAACATGTAGAGGAAGAAAAAAGAGAAAACAAATTCATCTGTAAGAAATGAGTTAGCGGCAGGAGCCAATGCAAAAAATATACGATAAAATCAGGCATTCCAAAACGCAAAAGTAGACCACTATTAAATCAGACAACAAAACCACACCGGAAAATTTCAAAAGTAGCAGCGGGGAAAATCGCTTCACCGGAACCAAGTCCATCAACATCGACAAGTCGCGTTTCGTAGTCACTTAGGCAGTTCTAATGACGATGATTCTGACATATGTTGCATTTGCTTTTCTGGAAAATTTGCAGTCAAGTTAACTGGAAATGTTTAAAATGCATTTATTTTTTCTAATACCTAATAAAAATATATTTTATTTGCTTACTTACATCACCGGATTTGCCCCGTATATGAGGCTATTCTGTACGCATGATAAACTTGCATATTGGATCGTACACCATTCTTATGTCTGCATTAATCAACTCTAAAACGTTAATTTAACATAGCAAAAGTCCCATATTTTCATAAAAAAATATTTCTTAAAAATCAAAATAACAAATATGTACGGAATAGCGCGGCTCTACCCTAACTGACATTGGATGTCCAAGTAGTTAACTATTTTCTTTGTGTTTATTGCTAGCTTTGCTTCGAAGGACGAAAGAATATCTGACAAGTAATGCGAAAATGTATGGGCTTTTCGTTTATCCGATTGTTCCTAGGTGCTATTTCTTTTTTGTATGGGTGGTATACTGATTTGTGGAGATTTGATTTTTTTGTAAGCCTCCCAGATGTTTCGAAGTTTTTTTAGTGCTTTGCTAAATCTTTTGGTCAATACATTGTGTGCGTTTGTTTTTAGGATTATGTGACCGATTTCGCCTGCCTGTGACCCGTCTTTAGTTTTCTGATTTGAAGTGGCACATTATTAGTTTTATCACATATTGCACTGAATTTTGATCTATAGAGTAACGTCAATTTTTTAAAAAGTTTTGTAAGATAATGGACCACGTTATTTAATTCTTGAGCTTCTTTGATGCGATGTTTTAAATTAATATTTTCTGGACTATAGCTTTGGAATTACTCCCAGTTTTTTAAATAACTGACTAATATGAAATATAATAGTTTGAGTTGTATATTATAACAGGCGAGTAATCTTAAGGAAAGTTATAGTTGCCTTCAACAAGGAAATAGTTTAAGAAGATACTTGCAGCTATAAAAATTCTAAAAAGTCAAGAATTTTTGGATATCGGTGGGCCACTAGGTAGGTTTACCAGTTAAAAGCTGTATATAGTTGTTGTAGTTGCTTACTTAGAATAGGTCATGCTTTTTGGTAGTAATTAATCGAGACTCCCAGTGAGTATGCTTTGCGTTCCAGTCACCACCAGCAATAAATTTTTGACTCATGGTCTAGGAAGAAAGTTTTGTATTGCTCTGTCGATGTTGTGTGCCTAGGAGGGCTGTTACTGTAAATGATTAAGGTGGAGCAGTAATTTGCACATTTCTACAAAGACGTGCTGATTGATACTTAGGTAACTCAGAGTGTCAGTTGATGTTTTTCATCGATTCTCGAATCGTATCAAAAGCTTGCCAAATTCTTCCAATAAGTATTTTCCTTGAGTCAGGCTTGCCATGCACAAATGATTTCATATGATTCCAAAAAAATCCAAAAGACTGAGATTAGGGAACCTTGAGGCCCAATTTTTTTTTGTTATAAATTTATTGTATTGGGTCGGTAATAGTAATATCACTAAGAACTAATCTTTTAAGAATATATCATCCTTGTCTAAATTATGATGATACTTGGGGAAGAATAAACCCCTAAGTTGCTTTATCAATTTCTAAAAATGTTTCAAATAACTTATAGGTGAATTCTTGGAAACATCCTCGTCCCTTATATAGTCCATTTTTCGATTCACATGAATGGAAAATAAGATATCATCTATAGGCGACATCAGTACCGCAGTCTGTCGAATGGTAAATAATGCTGGTGTCGCCTATAAAACAAATAGGTAAAAAAAAATTGGTGCATTTCTTATACAGAAAACATTAAAAATTACTGTTGATTGTGTCAGTACTATTAAAAAGTAAGCAAATTATTATACGCAGCTAATGTGTTAATTACCTCATGTGAGAACATAGATTAATTATCAAACACATGCAATTTCGCTTCGGCAGGTTCATTATAATATTACGTGCCTATAATGGCACATATGGCGTATCGAATAATTGTTTGAGGCCATTTCGGCGGCGAAACCGCCGACATTCGCCCGGCCAAGGTTAGGTGGAACAATAAAGAGATATATCAAATCGAAGAGGGCCCAATACAAAGCCTTACCGAATAAGCGACGTATTTATCATGTCTGTGTTCTGCTCGGCACTCCAGATTCAAGAATATAAAACCCATGTACCCCGCTTGTGTTTAACTGCGATGTAATATAGAGTTATGTTCCCGATGTATATAGACGTCTTAATCTTCGGCTCTGACCACCTAGGTAACACGCGGGAATGCGATATCGATGGCCGCCCGGGCCCGCCAGGTGACCGGAGCCGGCCGCACTGTCGAAATTGGCTTCCACGGGCCTTTTGTTTCAACGAGCGATTTGTTCATTTGCTCGATGAAAAAACGTCGTTTTGTTCGGAACGCGGCGCGGTGATTATTTATATCGGAATTATCTAAGCCTGTTGTGAAAATTATGGGCAGCGATTTTTGAGGTTTGTGAGGCCGCAGCGCTCGATTTATCAAGCCTGAGCTTTGTTCGAGCGGGGATTCCCAGTATTTATTGCTAATCAATTTGTTAATGTTGAAGGTTCTTTTTTTATGAAGCAAAAATTAATTATATAAAAGAGACTTCAACGGTAGATCAGTACACGAACCTAAATAACACAATCAAATTATCAATTATTTAATAAAAAAATATGTTTTTGAATGTTTCGATGTATACATCACTTGGTACCTAGTATTCTCATAAATACTGTTATAAAATCAAATATATCCTCTGATACTGATGTACATTCAAATTGTGTTTCTTGTCAAGTTTGATTATTTACCAATGTAAATGTGATAAAAAAACCTATTTGCTATAAAAACATTATATAAGTGTGGAACTGAAAAAAGTGTAATGGTTAAATCGAGAATCGTCCAAGATCTAGAATACCACGTTCAGTTTGGACTGTTCAGGCAGTCAAAACCGTAAATACCTAATTAAACAAAATCTTCTTCATAAGCAGGAGACTGTGTCTCGGGAGATGCGAATTTCCAAAACATTGTTGTCTCGTATTATTAAAGAAGACCTAGGACTAGATTTTTATAAAAGCTACACGGGATATTTGCTGACAAGATGATTTAAAAAAAGGTAGAGAGAAAAAGAGGTTGTTGACTGAGTACGTGCAGGATAGCCACAGAAGATCTCTGTTCACGGATGAAGAAAAAAATTACAGGAGAGAAATCTTTTAGCAAATAAAACAACAAAGTATAGGCTAAGTCGTCCAAAAAGCATCTCAGCTAGTGCTAAGTGTTCAGAAAGGCTATCATCCAGCAGCTGTAATAGTTTTAGTGAGAGTGTGTTATGATGGAGTGACCGATATTCATTTTTGTGAAAAGAAAGTCAAAACTGCGGCCCCTGTGCATAAACAGAATGTTTTGAAAAATATAGTGAAAACCTCTGAACCACACGCCTTTTCAAAGTGAGTCTTGGATCTTTCATAAAGAGTCTACACTTTCCCACAAAGCACGATCAACTCAAACTTGGCTGAGCAACAGTGTACCTAAGTTTCTAACAATAGAGAGCACAAGTGGCTCAAAAGGACACTCTAATGTTGATTTGTTGAAATGAGCCCTGATAATTGCAGTTAATACTTTTCCAATGAATGTAGTGGGTACTTCCATAGACAAGTGGCCATTTTGAATGAATCCGTTGTAATTATACTTATCAATAAATTTTAAAAAAGGGTAAATCCTTTATTTTGTCGTTCTAATCATTTTGTAACATTATTTATGGACAAACTATGTATATATGATGACGACCTGTCGATTCTACGATCATTATTATTTGTCTAACGTGCAGCGCCCGTGCCAATACGGGCGGTATTTAAAAAATCGCCCGTCATTGTTCGAAAAATCCAGAGTATATCATATCGGTAACGAAATAAGGCATATAAAGGTGCAGTGAAGTGGAGAGAGATGGCCGGGCAATCAATCACGGTGACAGCTAGCGCCAGGACTAATGAACGGCGGCGTCTCTAAGTTCACAAAGGAGCAAAAAAACGGTTCATAAATTTTATTTGTCTAAAATAAATCACCACTCCGATTGAACAATGCTGCGCCGCGTATTAATAACGGCCAGCGCTGCCTTGCCCCGTCACAAGTGCGTCATTGTTAGGCAGATCAGAATGCGTAGCCTAATTGCGCAATTAATGGCCGGCCCGCGCCCGCGGGACGCTAATTAAATTCGTACAAATCATCCCGCGGCTGGGAAGTTGCTCAAGACGTTAACGCTGCGTTAACGTCGATGAGCGCTAACGAACGCGTCAAACGTCGGGCGCCGGCAAAGACGCTCCCATAATGCTTGCCAATATAATGCAAATTTGCATTATGCCTGGCGGTTTGCGCTCAGCCGCTGACAATGTAAATGATCATTTGTAAGTTACACGCTTGCAGTATAAAAGTCGCTGCATTTACATTCTCGTTACGAACAATGGCTTTTATATAACCTTCTAGCACAGTTCTTTTTTCGCCAGAATGGAATAAATTATTTTGTTATATACAAGGAACATCTGAAGTCAAATTTAATAATGTTAGCCAAAAAGGTCCCGTTTAAGATCTAAAGTGACATTTTTTATGCACGAATTTATTCAAAAGCAATAATAACTAATTTTCAAAATAAAGCCCACTATCTTCCACGACCTTTTATTACTAATTTTTCGGACTTGGTCCCATTCTGGCTCTTTCAAATCAAAGAATTCTTCATCTTTATCAGAAGACTTAAATCAGCGACCATGCAAGAAATGCTCCACTGGTCGGAAGAGACCTTAGTTGGATAAAGTAGCGCCTGTGTTGTAGAAGAATCTCTACACCGTCCAGTTCCTCAAACTTCTACCTAATTGACGATAAACCTTGACTCATTTATTGGTCTTCAATTTGGTGAGGATCTTATCTGGACTTGTGAAAGTTGATACAACTGGTAGAGTACAGTTTGTGGGGACGAAACTCTAAGAACCGATGCTAAATCATGAATGTTCGATGAAGGCTTATCTTTCAACGCTGTCAGCAAATTTTTGTTGTTCAAGTTTTATGGCCGACCAGAGCTAAGCTTGTCTTCGAGATTAAAATCTTGATTTGGTCGCTGTACGTCGAGTAACTGTTCTCTCGCCTTTAACTTCGGCAGCATTTTTTGTGCTCAGACCTTTCTTCCAATAATGTTGTAACAAAACCAGAAGTTTACTGTTTGTAATCTCGTAACTAGTGTCAACTACACTGAAAAGTGACTGAAATATGTTGAAACAAAAATATCATTTTTAATATTTAGAACATTCAGTATATTTTAGCAAAAATTATTAAAATAATTAAAAAATAAATATTGAAACAATATTTTAGTACATCTTTTACAAAGGTTGAACTTTCTCATAAGAAAGAATTATTGAATGCATTAGTTACCTGACTATAGATACGCTAGGTCATGTGGTACTAGACAATACATGTGTGGTTCAAGAATTTGCACCGAACTAAATGTAAAGACTATACTACCAATGATAGGAATTGTTTAGTCTATCAAAATGTAATAAACGCAATAAGTAAAAAATTATTGTATGTCAGAAGAAAATTGAAATTTACTCCAAATATCATTCCTATTACCAATAAATTCCGATAACTTTAATTTACAATACGGTATTCAAAGCTATGTTGACGTAATGCAACGAGCAAATAAACAATTATAAAATCATGTTTCCACAAATAATAAATTACAATAATAGCATACTTACATTATTGCCAAATACACAATTACCAAAATGAACCCATAATGATTAACACATTACGTACAGCTATTTAGAACGTAAGAAACATTTGGAATAAATCATAAATAAGAATAAATAATTTTTTTAAATATAAATAAAATATATAATTCAAATATTATATACCCACTTCACATGCAGGTCTATATACGTATTCTAATTAATATACTACTAATAAAGACATTTCAGTAATCATCAAAAATTATATTTTTTATTATCTATATCCATACCTCACTGAAGCAATATAAGCTACAAATATTAAAATAAATGCGTTTCTTTGATCCTTCGTAGCTTCTGCAAGCATAAAATTTCTTCTGGCAACTACAATAAATTATTTCATACTTTAAGGAACAGATTCACTGATGGTGACCAATGAAACTCTAAACACACTCATTGCAGCTCACGAATCACAACAATAAAAATAATGTTTCCATAGGATTGCCTTAAAATAAACAATATCTAAAAGAAAAGGTAGATTTCAAATAGTGCATAAAAATAGAAGCCTTCTAACCCACACACAAGAAGGTATGTGGGAAGCTACACCTAATCAAAGCGAACGAGTGCACCGTGCCAGTAAAATACTTATAGGTATAGAGATTAATTGCCAAAAAGAGACGAGTTAGACCGTTGTGGAAAATATTTTCAAAGGTTACGGTTAAACTCAACTACAAGGTGTGTTCAAGCTCTAATGTCTCCAATTTTTTTTGACAGTGCGAATAAGTAGAAATATACGGTTAATTTTAAAAGACGCGGAAAGATTCCTGAATTTGTAATATAGATGACAGCACTATACAATGTGTACAGGTCGAATTACCGCCATTGCAGTGAGTGTTGTTTTATGTACTTTAAACGGCGACGTTTAGTATTAAGAACAACGTGTCATCATACGTTTTCTCCTCTTTCGTGGTGAAGCGCCCACCGATTTTATGCGGTTACGGATGTTAAAAATATGCGTTTGTGTGACAATGAACCGAAGAAGCCTCGACCATAAACCAGCCAGACCCAAACCATGATTGAACGAGTGGAGCTGTTGTGGCATACTGTCTATTAGGTATATGTGAGATCGCCTTTAAACTTGGCATTTCCTTAAGATCTGCATAGTCCATTTTGCATAAGGGCATAAAATGCGAAAAGTTCTTCAGGGCGGGTCTCACGGATCCTGACCGACGAACACAAGGTTACATGGTGCCTTCATAAATTTCCGACCATGAAGGACGAAGTTGTGAAAAATATGAACGTCTGGATAGATATTACGTTGAGAAGTAACACAAGTTTTAATGTTTTTGAGAAAGTAATTTTTCATAAAAAAATTTGGAGGTCTTAGAACTTGAACGCACCTCATATAATTAACTAAATCAAAATTTTCCTTGAAGGCTGCCGAAAATTTGAAACAAGTTATAGTACCATAGTATCATCTGCAGAACGACTAAAACGTTGTACAATCTGCTACGAAAAAATGTTAACGTTTACTTAACGTCTATCTTTCTGTATCAAATGCAAGTTTCTTGAAAATGTGCATCCTTATTTTCTTTTGTATTTTCTTTTTTTTACAAAAAAGGCCGTCTTAATTCTGCTGAAAAGCTTTTTCCCAATTGTGATTCTTTCTTTTACTTTCTCATTTATTTTTCTTTATTTATTTATCCTAAATAAATTATTAATTAAATTTCTGTTCTTGGTCTAGTTTTTTATTTCCTAAGTACAACGTGCATTCTTGTAGTTCTTCTTATATTTCCATAGTTTTGTCTTTTCCTTGTTTATTTTTATATAAAATTCTTCTGATGCTTTTCTGCATACTACTAAGTTCTATGATATCCTATCGTCTATGCGTCTATGCGTAGCACAGTTCGCTGATTGTAATTTGTCTCACTACTCTCGCCATTCTTATTTGTTTTTCTGTACTGCTAATTTTATTCTTTCCGTCTACCAATTTGCTCTTTTTACATTTCCATTAACTAATTTAGTTTTATCACAACTGGCTCTGCTAATGCTAAAAATTTTTCCTAGAAAATTTTCCATTGCCTTCTGTACTTTTTGTTTGTTTTCGTTTTTTGCTCTCTTGCTTAGTCTATCTTGAAATTTGTCTCTTATTCCTTTTTTCTCAGCTTATAGTATTTAATTTTTTTATTAGTACTATTTTGTTTGTTTTCTTGTTCATTTCGTTTAGTGGTTATTGTTATTTTTATTTCTAACAAAAAGTGATCACTATTTTTGATTCCCCATTGACTCTTATATTTTTAACTTTTTTTCGTAGCTTTATTATTCAGAAAATAATCAATTGTTGATTTTTAATTTTTACTATTAATTGCCTTGTTATTTTTTTTGTCCTTTTTTAAAAAGTGCGTGTTGTGAATTTTAAGTTCGTTTTTTAGGCCAAGCTCGATAATTCTCTCTACGCCATTTTTTATTTTATCCGTTTTTTCCTGGCAGCATTCGATTTTCCATTGAAACCTCTTAGAACTATTACTTTATTGTTAATTCTACCAATTTCGCCATTTTTTCTGAAAATCTTTTTATTCTTTCTTTGTGTCTTTGTTCAGCCCGTATTCCAGTATTAGTGTTAGTTCACCACTTTTTCCCCTTCTTTCATATCTATTGACATTTATTTTTTATGTATTTTATCTTCTTACGTCTGATTATAAATACTATTCCCACTTCAGCAGTATCTTTTACTTCTACTCCTAACCAATACATCCAATTTAGTAGCTTTTTAATTTCCCTACCCTTTCTTTTCCTTTCTGTGATTCTTATGTTGCATGTGTATTTTTTTTGTTAGTTTTCCTGCTAACTCATCTATTTTATCATAAAATTTCTTCTATTTCATGTTCCTAATTTAATTAATTGTTGTTTTTTATTATTCTAATGTCCTTATTATCATTACAAATATATTTTCTCTTCCTACTTTTACAACCGCATGTCTATTATACTGTAATTTGTATCATGTCCCAGTAGAAACTTAAAAACAGCAAAAGTTAAAATGGCTGATTAATAAAATTAATTAGCAAAGTTTTTATAATATTTTCTGGAAGATTTTCAATAGAAAGTGGTCGTGGACTTAGTCTGTCCAGTTAAGTTCTCTATTATGTTAAACAACATTTTCATTTCTGAATAGCAATGCTGTGCAATCAAGTTGTAAAATAATGCAACAAAACTTATATTTACAATTTTCCATTCTACTATATTTGGAGTAAAATAGGAGCACAGTTGAATCTATATTCTGTTCATGTTTGTGGATTAAGAACTGCAATATATGGTCGTCGAGTTTGTTGATAAGCTCTGGCTCTCAGCAACATTTTGCAATCATTTGCACATTTAAGAACATCCACATTTTTCTATTAAGGTATACTTGAGCGTTTAAGTCATCAGAACTTCTTATTTTAACGTGAGTACTATCTATGCATCCTGCAACTCCAGGAAATCCTTTCATCTTAAAAAGCAATCGTCTGTTGGTTGCTAATTGCACATTTCTATTTGGGAAATGAACATATCTTGCAATTGCTAACATTTTTGGAACTTCTGTAACTTAAAACTTGAGTTACTTACTTACTAACAAACGTAATTTTAGAACAAATAATTTATTTGTTTATTAGTTAGCAAAGTTATGACACCCTTTTAAAGTAAACATTGCCACTGAAAGTGGAATATGTTACTTGAAATTGTTTTTAATTTGAAAGCTTCAAATTTTCACATAACTGGGGCTCAATTTCATTGATAATTCTTTGCACTTTTGCTTTAGGAATTGTTGTTTTTCTAGCATAAACTTTGGTCTTTACGAATTCCCAGAGGAAAAAATTGCACGTTGGGGAATCGCAAACTATTGGTAGCTAGTTCACTTCGTTGTTTGAGGAGATAAGTCATGCATTTAATTTTTCTTCGCCAATTTGAATGTTTTATGCGTCGTATGATAGATGGCGTTATCCTGCTGGAGCCACAAGTCATCCAAATCCATGCCGTCCAAATAAGGCCACAAAAACTCAATATCGTCTTACGGCAACTTTCACCATCTACTCTTTTGTAAAAAAGAACTTAACCACTTCACCAGCCTAAAATCCACACCAAACTATTACTCTTTTTTTTCAATAACCCAAAGACTTTCTATACTCCAAATGCGACAACTTTGCTTATTGATTTCTCTAAACTGGAAATACCTTACATGTCTACAGATTTTTTTTTTAGTAAAATTGCCATTAGCTTTGTAATCCTCTAGTATTCAGTTGGCAACTACCCGGCGTTTGAAACAGTCATTTAGTTTTAATTGCTAGGTTAGCTAAATTTTGAGTATGATGCAGATTTATTGTTAAAAATCACTTATATGGTGCTTTTTGAAATGTTTAGTGATGACTGACGGCACAGTGAGGTGTCACATCGTTCGCAGCGGCAACCTTTTAAGCTGAACTGCCGGTATGAAATCTTTTTTTCTTTAACTGAATTTGTTTTTTTTTTAAATTTTATAATTATATTTTTTACATTGTCTTATTTGGTGCATTTTCCTTCTGAAAATGCTATGTAATTTTCTTACAACCTCGACGAAACATTCTCAGTGCTTGTAATGAATTTTAACAATCATCACTTACTCCTCCGTCGAGTAGCACTCCATGCTAACCTCAATATCATCTACCAGAACGCTGCCAACCTTACTGGAACTCTCAGGACATCCCTTAGAAAAATTATGATTTTAAATGTAAAATCTTGCAATCCCAAATGTACTTAAAAATATATGTGCAAGCTTCTCTGTTTACGTTCAAAATGCACTAAAAGAGTGGGATATGAAATTCTCTGATAAAATTCAGCATTCAGCTCGATGGATGATTGATAGCTGGCCGACGAGTTCATAACGGCTCGCGAAGGCGCGGCCAAATGGAGAACAGAATTCCGTAAAATTAAGCGAGCGCAGTAAATTTGTTGCTGGGTTAACAAGTACTAAACGCAATGCTAACTGCCTGTAACAAGAGGCTGCGGACGGCGGCCATTAACATATAAATAGAAGACGTTCGCGGCGGCGGCCGCGGCGAGATAATGCGCCCGATCGGTATATTCCGTTTTTTATGGGGGCCCCGCTGAATTAAAATAACACAGAAAACAATAAAATCCCGAACATTTAAAGTGTTCTATTGTTGCAAAACCACAAATCGGTTTATGCCGGGAATGCGCACTTGGTAGACCAATAAATATACTAAACGGTTTTGTATTCGCGCGGAAAATAAAATGCGCCGAGTTTTGCTCAACGCGCGGCCGAATTCACACTGCAACACGTTTTCTGCCCCTGCCAAACTCTAGAAAACGACCCCCAAGTCTGCTTACATTGACACCTTCTATTAGAACACAAATTCACCCTAGTAAATCACTTTTTAGTTTTGACTCGCAATTTCTATTGAAAGCAGCTAAAAACGAACAATAAATACATTTTGCTGCAGTTATTCTTTCTACTAGTCAACTTATGATAAGAAAATCATACACGGTATTTTTAAACGTATGCTTGGTGCTTCGAGTGGTTCCAGCCTTTCTGTTCCAGTGTAAACCACGTTCGGGCCGCGCTCGCGAGAAGCAGTGGATATTTTCAAATTTAAATTTCAGGCTGCAGATAGCGACATCTCTATTTGAGACCACACTAGCGTACACGGAGCAGCGAAAGCTGGGAAAAAGGAAGAATGTGAATAACTTTATAACAACCGGCGATTTGAATAGCGCGACGCGAAAAACCGCGTCGCGTTTGCTCACTGCTGCTGCACGCCTCCTTAATTGAGGAGGAAGTGCAGGCCGCTCTGCTGTGTGCGGCGAAGTGGATCGGCGATTGGAAAATCGTGTTGGAAAGCGGCCGAGGCTGTCATAAGCAGGCATTCTCGCAGAGGAGAAACCGGAAGCGTACCAGTGCAAATGCATTTACTTTGAGCATTTGCATAACGATTTTTGTGCCAGTTTTGATTACTGAACCATTCTGCTTTCAGAAAGTGACTTAAATGACATCTAAAGTATTTGCATTTGATATCATCATTCGATATGACGGGTTGATTTTTTTAATTTCCTTTACAGTGGATGATTGCAAAAAATGTTCCCTTCTTTTTTTTTATTTGCTACAATGCGAAAAATTCCTGTTGGTGGTGTAGAGAACCATTTTATAAGATATTCTAAGGTCCACGACTTCCTGGGATCTTTCCTTGTTGCAGTAAGCCATGTTTCCTTTTATTTTTTATTGTGTCCTACATATTCGAACTTTGTATCTATCTTTTTTGGTAGTTTTCTTCAACTTCCAAAGAACTTTTTCATTAGTCACATGAGTCCATTTATAAAATTCTTAACATTATTTGATAAAATCAAATTTAAACGGCTGCTAACTTCATGATAATTATTTCTGTTAGAGTTCAGGACTCAACACGATAAAGTAAAACTGAGAAAATATAGCATGATTCATATTGTGAGCGAATGACTTTAAAAGCATGATGTTACTCTTGCTTTTTTAATACACATCATATGTCCTATAAATGAATTCACTGGTCATTAAGTTTCGTAGCTTTAAACTTTCTTTATCTCTTTGTTATTCAGTATTCTCCATTTGGAATCTGGTTTTGGAAATTCTTAACATTGAGATCTAGACCGTATTCTAGGCTGATTTTTGTCAATCTATTCATAAGATTTTGCAAATCTTCTAAGCTGCTTGTAATAATAGCAGTATCATCAGTATACCTGAGGCTATTTACACGTTGTCTGCTAACAAGAAATTAAATTAATTATTATTCTCGAGTGCTTTTTTAAATATGCGCGTCTAAAGAATTTCTACTACTTCAGATAAGCAGATTGACTCTGATATAACTGTAAAATTATTTGTCCTTCACATCTATACCTACATAGGTAAATATATATATATATCATTTTAGCATTATGCACTTTATCAAAAATCTTGAGATAATTGATGAAGCATATATATATAAACCAATATTAACATTCCTATATCTCTAAAAGCAGCACCTGTATACTAAATGGAGATTCTATTGTTTACAATGGACCTCCAAAGACAAACTTTGCATATTTTTTTAAGGATGGTTGTTAAGAATATCTTTAACAAATAGCTAATAAGGGCGACAGTTCTATATTCTTCATATTTCTTTGCTTCTAGTACTTTGGGTTTTGTTATAATTCATATTTAAGCTTTAATCTTGAGGAACAATACCTGTTTGATTTATACGGTTATGTATATACTTGAGAGCAAAACAATCGACTCACTAGCTGCACACGCATTTTCGTCTTCTGTTTCAGTCTAAAGAAAATAAAAATAAAAACATTAAAGTAAAAGGACTATTTTTATTATTGAGCTATAAAAAACTCTTTAATTAATAGAATGGTGCATTCAGAAAAATATGCATCGCGAACGGGATTTTACGAATTTTGCTAATTAGAAGCTGCTCAGGCAGTTGCATTGTTGAAAGAGGGCCTCAGTCAGAGAGCCGCGGCAAATCGACTAAATCTGAGTCAATCAACTGTGTCGAGAGTGTAGTGTCGGTACCGGAAAACCGGTAGCTACGTCCATCGGCAAGGAGGCGGACTCGTCTCAATATTCCTCAAAAATAGACATATAACTGGCGTTGACCTCAAGCAAGAGGTGAGTGTGGTCAGAGGTGCGGTCACTAGGTCTTGGACAGTGAGAACCAGATTGAAGGCAGCCAACCTGGCCCCAACAAAAGGCAATCTGACTGTAGTCCAAAAGCAAAGACGACTGGAATTTGCTCGCGAACATCTCAATTGAGATCTCAGACATTGGAGTCAAATATTATTTACCGACGAGTCCAGGATGTGCCTAACCGGCAACGATCGGAAACGTTTGGTCTATAGAAGACCAGGAAGTGATTAGTTTATTGCTGTATTAAAAAAGTGTTGCATATAAAGATGACTCTTGCATGTTCTGGGCAGGCATTTCTATGCACGGAAAAAGTAAGTTGCTTTTCGTGCCCAGTGGAGGACGCGGGAGATGTTCAACAGCAGATTGCTACATCAGGAACATTCTAGAGAAACATGTTGTTCTGTTTGCGGGATGTGTTGGTGAGGACTTTATGCTAATGCACGATAATACGCGATACCACACCGCGCGAGTAACCACTACTTATTTGGTTGACTTCGATATACCGAAAATGGACTGGCCTCCGTGTAGCCCAGATTTGAATTCAATTGAGCATGGTTGGGATGAGCTTAATCGAAGAGTCCCGGCTAGATATCTTGTACCAGGGAGCGTGATAGAATTGAGAGCGGTGCTGATTGAAGAATGAGAAGTAATCCCTCAAGACAGCATAGGAAAAGTCCTCTGATACATGCGTTATCGTTTGGAAAGTGCAATTAGAAGTAAAGGTGGCAACAACAACACGTATTAAAAAAGTTATTAAATTAAGTTCAACTAAGTATTTTATTTTTTTCCTTTCATAATTACATTTTCCCTTTCAACTTTTTTGTGTTCCATGTATTCTTAGGTCTATAATTTTGTCAGAACAGGTCCGATTCCAATCAAAGTGGTATCATTTGAAATCACAGTTTTTAAGTTTTTAAACAGTACACTGAACTTTACTTGGAGTGCTATCAGAGTGGGCACACATTTTTTCAAAATTTGAGCGAGGTGCTGAGTCGATTGTTTTGCTCTCAAGTATAGATTGATCAACTGTTTGACACCATATCCATATAATAGTTTGAAGTATTTTCAAGGGATGTTGTCTAATTCAAAGGTTTTTTCTTATTTTATCTTACTAGCGGCTGCTCTGACTTTATTTGTGGTAATGAAGGGGAGGGGCTGATTCGTCTCTTATGTGTGGTTTAAACTTGCACCATAAAACTATTCTGTTAACTAATTCCTACACTTTTATCTTGTCGTTCTTTTTGTTTTATAAGATTGACTTCTTCGTCAACTAATTTAGTCGTTGTTCTAGTTTTGCAAAGACCAACTGCATTTTTAATATTCTTGTATATATTGAATCTATCATATGTTTCTTATAGGGATTCAACTTCGTTTCAATCTTCTTCTAACTTTTTCTCTATGGCTTCTCTAATTTATATTTATATGTGTTTGTAGATTATAAAATACTTATAAGCAGCTTTATTTATTGCTTATTTCTATAGCCTGCATAATTTTACAACGTCTCCTATCGCTTCTTTAAAAAAAAACCGTGATATAGATGTCGACAGTATTCGCAGAATCACACTATTCTTCCAAGGCTATAAATGCAAGTGCTAAATGAATTTTAATTTAACGCCTTTAGTTTGGCGAGCTTGTTAATTTACTCACACTTGTATGTCATGATTGTTTATTCGAGTGGAAGAAACTCGGAAAAAATTAATTTCCTGCAAATTTCGTCAAACAACTCCATTGCTGAATCTTATTCAATTTTTACCACAAGCTTTGCACTGTTGTTTGCTTGTTTGTAGCTCTACTTTTATTGTGCGTTGTTGTAAAGAACCCTTTTTTTACAACTTGCTAGGACATGAGTTAAGAAACGCGGTTCAACTTCATGCTGTTCGAAAAAAAATATGACATATTTGCTTGTGTCTGACTTGGAAGTAAATCTAAGTTCCTTTAAATAGAGAAATGTAGCATTCTGTTTTGTTGTGAATATTTAATTATTACCCACTAAAGCACGTATAATATCATGGTCAATACCGAAAGACCATTCAGAGCAAAGTTGACCATCTAGGAAACCTGTTAAATCACTTTTTTAATGTTTATAGGTTTGAATGAGTGCCGCGGAACTCTCGAGTAAAGCAAAAGCGTTATAGGCTCTGACAGATAGTGCGGTAATTGCGAGAGTGTCGCTATTCAATCATTATGCAGCTAGTTGGTTGTGGCTCCAACTATGGAAACGCCATGGTGCTCAATTGCAGTTTCACTGTTAGTTTAATGCTAATTTACGTGGAAAACTATATTTGCTATAGGCAACAGCAAAAAATCCACTAAAACAACAATAACAAAGCCTACACGGCATACTTTTATTCCAAAATCCTGTTTTGCCTGGTTCTGATACCGTGCAATACAACACGCTACAAATACATACTTTTACATATATTCGTGCCCTCGACAAGAGTCTAATAATTGTTTTCTTGTAACATTTATCGTGCACATTTTTAATGCAAACAGTAATAATACATAATATACCTTTATAATTACTGTATAATTACATCACTCAGAATAGGTGTTTTTAAGTCATTGTCGATGTCTTTGTTGGTCACAAACCAGGGGCATCAACTGTGGCATGTAGGACTTTTGGTACTGTCTACTTGGGGAAGTTGTTTATTGTTTAAACCAACTGTCAACAAAGTCTCCTTGCTGATTTAACTTCGTTGGTCTTTATTTGTCAAGTGTTTAACCATGTTTGGAGTTTATCTAGGTTGCGTTGAAGGTGTTGTGATGCTGTTCATAAATCTTCATGTGAAGCTAGCAATGCTGTATTGTCCGCCTAATTCGCAATATTGGTTTGCCTGTTAGGTGGAATATCTACTGAATAAAGAAAATAAAGTGTGAGCTTCCTTTTGAAACGCTCTAGTGGATAGGATAGAGAGATGCTAATTTGTCTTTTTTTCACTTGGAAGTACCTGTTGTTTAAATACGACTTGATTATATTAAAATAGCCCGATAGTAAAAGGCTTTTGATTTTGTACAGCAAGCCATTTAACCAGACTTCATCAAATACCTACATAATGTCTAGAAATGCTGCAGAACAATATTTTTCTTAAATGTAAGTCATGGTTTATTTTAGTCACTACTCTGTGTATCTGCTTGATAGTATCCATAACCTTTACGAAAACCGAATTGATGTTTTGGCAAAAGTTGGCGTTCTTCAAGGATTGCTTTTAGTCTGAACAAGATGAGCTTTTCGAACACTTTCAACAGTATGGGGAGCAGACTGATTGACTTATATAATATAATTTCTGTCGGATCTTTAAAATTATTCGTATTTTAGCAACTTTTCATCGCTCTGGGAAGATTTATAGTCGAAAAAAAGCGTTGATAAAAACTTATAAGACTTTGAAGTTTTTTTCGAGTAGTTATTTTAGGGTTTTGGTAGTTATCAGGACGTAACCAGCAGACTTGTTTGGATTTAGGTTCCCAATTATTTATTTTATGTCTGCAAGTTTAACATGTTTTAATTTTTCGGTAGCTTGAGTGGGTTTTTCAACTGCTTGTTAAAGTAGTCGTTTCGCTTCAGCTGAGGAGGTTGAGGGGTAAGGTTGAAAAACTGCTCGCAAGTGGTTGGCAAAAGCATTCACTTCCTCTTTAAGGCTTCGTGTCCAGGGCCCGTTGGGAGTCCGTACAGATGGAAAATTCAGTTAAGGTCTTTTATACTTTTTTTTGTGTCCTCAGCAAGTATTAGCTTTGTCAAGTAATTTTAAATCTCTGATTCTTTAATTCATACGGTAATTTTTTTAGTTCGCGTGTTGCTGTGTTAAGTGCAGTTTTGTCTCTAAGGAATTTCGTATTTTGCCAGATTCTTCGGAGTTTTCTATTTTCTGCTATTTTTTGCTTAACAATTATTGGGATCAATTTATGATCTTCTAGATCTGGAGACAGATGTGGAGTCCCATACTGATTGTTGTATAATAAAATTGAAATGTTCTATGAGCTCAAGTATATATCTGGCTGTTTTCAACTGAATATTTAAATTTAATCTCTCATCCGCCAGTTCTCTCAAGTAGCTGCAGTTTGTTATTTACTGTGAATTTTATGAGTCTTGGGAAGTTTTATTACTTGAGTACAGTATGTGACTAAGATGGATGAATGATCAGAGAACAAGTTCAAGCATGATCCTGCTTTTATTTCATTTACCACACAGAAAACTAACAAGTCAGGGATATTTAGAGGGTCCTATGGCCAGTATGTGGGTTTTTTAGTCGACAAATGCAGTAATTTACTACTTCTCATTATTTAAGTAATTCTTTGCTACATGTTAGAGTGACTCGAGATCTCTACTCTTAATGTTTTGAGTTATAGTTTCCTCCTGCTATAAATCTAGACCCAATGGTGTTGAAAAAAGATTGAAACTGGTCACTTTTAATGGTGTGTTTGGGGGGGCTTTAGTAATTGTGTAATTTATTAGTGAGTGTTATAAAAATAAGGATAACTATTAGATCTAATAAATTTTTTATGATTCCTTTTAACTATATTAACGGTTGAGCTGCTATGAATGAATTAAATAGGTTGTATTATATTATTATCTGTTACAGTAAGTTCTATATGCATTCTCAATAGTTATTTGGGCGATTTTTCTTTTATTAATGATTTAGAAACCTATTTCTATTAATGATTTAATGTTTTTTAGCACACCGTAGGAAAATGGACGATGGCGTTTCGTCGTTTGTTTTTTTATATTTTCGTCTTTCAGTTTGTAGCATCTGTTAATAAAGAGGAACGTATTTTCTGACCAATAATGAAATAATTTTTTTTTTGTATTTTTTGTAGTTTTAAATTCTTTTGTTGTTATTCTAGGTTATAAAAAAGTTCTTTAACACTTACAGAAAATTTAATTGTTGTGCGCGAATTAGAGTAAAAACGACAACTGTTCTTCAAAATACAGCCCATCATTGTCAATGACCATTTGTTAAAGATTTGCAAGTCTTGTCTACTTAGAAAGAAAGACTTCTTGGCGTACTTTGGTCATTTCTTTGTACCATTTGATAACAGTCACATGGCTCACTGTTCTTTGTTTTTCGATATCTCAAATATATTTTGCACCATCTTTTGATTACAGCCCCCACAGCAAATCCAAGCTAGAAATTCTATTTGGTTATATTACAACGAGAAACCAAAGAAATGAAATTGAATAAAAATCATTTTTACTAGTTTCCATTATAAGGAAGGATGATTTAGTAGCAAAAAAAATTATTAATCTATGTATTGCTTTAAGGTTCATTGTAATCTGTATGTTACAAAATGATGCGGATGTGGTTAGTAGAGTATTGAGTTGCGTTAGTGTTATAATTGTAAATTATTGCGCATCCTGAGTTGCATTTTGCTTTCTGTATACGGGCAGCGAAGGTGTTGATAGCCCATATTGACTATAAATAGGAGTGTAGGGCATTATTAGTCACGCAGGTGCTACTGATGGTTTAATATCAGGGCTGTACTACTGTTTATTGTTTACTATTCAAATAATGAAAAAGTAACTGACGTTGCTTCGCAATTTACAATTAACTTAAATATTCAAAATATTTTTTCTACATCAGTTATTGTTATTGCCAATTATTTACTATAATAGAAAAATATATTTGCACATTATTTTTGTCATCTTAACAACAAACAAACATATTTATGAATGACTTTGAATATACAAATAATCACGAGGTGTAAAAAATTTCTGCTGTTGAACAAACTGAATAGTTACTGGTAGAGTAATAGAATTACAATATTGCTTGAAGACGCCTTGGCGGTTTACAACAACTAAATGTTACTAACTATTATTTAGATTGTCTACTTAAAAAAATAAAATATTAGATTTTGTATTCAAATTTATTCGGAACTAGCGTATAAAAAATTGAAAAAAGGGATAAAAATAAACCTCCATGTTTACACAAAATTAAATATCTTTTTTGTACAGTTAAATATTATCGCAATAGATTAAATTAAATACACACATGACAAGGCTATAACCAGAGATAACTGTTAAACCTAGTTGGGGAATTTTAATTCTGTAATTTATTTCTGCTTAGAATATATAAGAAGTCAATTAGCTCATTGAAGGTTTTTGGCAACTATAAAAACTTAAAATATGTTTTTATATTTTGTAGTAGTGCAAATAAGGCGGCAACCGCTAATAAACTTTTATAACTATCTCAATAGTGGAGTCAAATTAGTAAGAAAAACGCTTAAAGCTCGAAATTTTTAGCGGGTACACGTATCGAGACGTTCCAAGGCGCATTCAATCCGTAAGAGGATCAGAAAAAAATGTTACCACATATTTTTTTGTTATAATGCGAAAGTGCATTTGTGCACTCAAAAAATGCATTTATTTGATGAGCTTTTTGCAGACCCAAAAAATATTTTATTTCTCGCTTAATATTGCCCCAAATAAGCTCATTCCCGTTAATCAGGGGTGTTTGGGGTCGCTGATCACGAATACGATGCTTAGAAAGCGCCTTGATGCATTTGGTGTCATAATTTTGGGGATGGGGGCGATTTTAAAGAATTACCTGTAGATCAAAGAGACCAGCAAATGTCTAGTCAATTATATAAGCACTCTCTGATTGTACGAAAACGCGATAATTTTCAATACATGCCAAACATCGTAAAGAGATAGACTACACAATTAATTCTCCCATGCAAAAGGCATTGCTCTAATTTACTACCGTACCAGTAGAATTATTCGTAAGACAATTAAAATATAAAAAAGTCCTCAATGCCCCAATATAACAAACAATAGTCAACGTTTACCCGTCAAATAAAAACTTGTTAAAATGCACCATCAGTTAGGTACCGCTATATAAACTCTCTCTCCAAAGATGATCATACGATATGGAAAGCGACAAAAAAATTGAAGAGACCTAAGATCGCAATACCCCCAATCAAAAAACCGGACCGGAGTTTCGCCAAAACCGACGCAGAAAAGGCGGAAACGTTTCCAACACATCTTGCCCAAGTCTTTACACCACCACTCACAGCCAACATTAACAACGATGATAATGATATTGAAGAGTTCCTCAACATACCTTACCAAATGTCACTCCCAATTAAAGCACCCCGAGAAACACTTGAGGAAATAAAAAAAATAAATGCACATAAAGCACCCGGGCACGATATCATCATGGGTAAAATTATTAAACACCTACCAAGAAAGGCGGTAGTACTACTAACAATGATATACAATAGTATGCTAAGACTAACATATTATCCCATAAGCTGGAAATTTGCCCAAATCATAATGGTGCCCAAACCAGAATAGCCTGCTAATGAAACCAACTCATATCGGCCAATTAGCCGACTCCTTGTTTATCTAAGATTTTTGAAAAACTGCTGATAAAAAGAATTAAATCTGATTTAGACCTATCAACAATTATTCCAGACTACCAATTTGGCTTCCGCGAAAGTCACTCTGCGGTACAGCAAACACATAGGATTGTAAATAATATAATCAAAAGCCTCGAGGAAAAGACGTTATGCACTGCTGTTTTTCTAGACGTTGCCCAGGCTTTTGACAAAGTCTGGCACATCGACCTCTTACATAAAATCGAAAGAGTATTTCCTACCTCGTATTATCATTTGTTAAAGTTCTACATATCAGAAAGATACTTTCAAATAAAATACAACTCCAGTTACTCCAGCTATCAACAAGTTCAATCGGGAGTGCCTCAGGGCAGCGTATTGAGACCACTGCTTTTCTTGATCTATACTTCAGACTTACCAACAACATCCAACACTATCATAGCCGTATTCGCGGATGATACCGCCTTGCTGTCAGTTAACACGGAACCTTCAAAATCACTTGGATCTATTACAAAACTGGATTGTTAACTGGAAAATTAAGATAAATGGGACAAAATCAGCGCAAGTCACATTTACTACAAGAAGAATTATATGCCCGCCAGTTTTCTTACACAATACTCAAATTCCTGTAACAAATGAAGTTAAATAATTAGGGTTATATCTAGACCAAAAACTTACTTGGAAAAAACATGTCAAAACAAAACGTCAACAAATCCGTTTAAAATTTAAAACGATGTCATGGTTAATGGAAAGTAGGTCCAAACTATCACTAAATAATAAATTATTATTATATAAATGTATGCTTAAACCCATATGGACTTATGGGATCCAATTATGGGGATGCACTAAACCTTCAAACCAAAAAATATTTCAAAGGATCCAGCCTAAAATTCTACGTTGTATTACCAATGCACCATGGTGCGTATCGAACTTTACCCTGCACAATGACTTGAACATACCATTTATCACTGAGGAAATCAAGAGACTTTCGACGATATACTTTGAAAGAACTGAAGGACACAAAAATGACCTAGTAGTACAAATAATAAATACTCCAACGATACAAAGAAGGCTCAGAAGAACATGGCCAACAGAACTGAGCCAAGAAATGCATGACGTCAATTAGTCAAACCTAACCTATTCAAGGTATTTTAGAGAATGGTCAGTGGACGATTACTCTACCCATGATATATTCTCGTATCAAATTTACTTATTACAATGTTGACAGTTGTAAATTGTAAATAAGCAATAAATTTATATTAAAAAAATTATTAATTATGGTAAGAGTATCACGTATCAAATTGTAGGTAAATATATTATTAACAATAAGAAGTAGAAGAGGTACATTACATTTCGATAATTTTAAAAATGTCAATTTTCTCTCCAATAGTAGAATTTGCTGTTAGTCTTCTTCCCGTGGTATCTTCTTATCAGAAGAGTCGTGATTATCATGGTCTATTATTCATTATACCTTTGACGATGTTTTTCCATTTTGGTCGGTTCTGAGCTTTGCGGTTAATTTGTTGTGTTGGCTTTCCTATTCCCGTTTTGTCTTAGTCTAGCTATCTTTTCGGCAATCTTGCTCGTAGTCTGGTGCCTTTAGGCAGACATCTTCAGAAGGAAATCTTCTAAAAATTGAAGATTTTCTTGTAAAGATGTTTTCCGCAGTTGTGGGCGAAACGTTAAGAGTTTCTGAATTCCGACCATGGCCTTATAACCCGAAAACCAACCACACGATGCACCAATGGTTGACCACTTCAAAACCGCCAACTTCTTTTAAATCAGGCCTGTTGTTGTTTGCTCTATCGACTAAGAGGACCTTTGTCGTTGCTTTATTTAAGTTCAAGCTAAATGTTTTGCACTGTCGCGTTGTAATTTCAAAAGGGATACCCTTATCTCATCTTCGGTGGAAGCCAAAATAGCAGTGTCATTGACATATCGGAGGTTGGTTATTGTTTTGCCATTGATCTTAAATCCTCCATAAGTGTTTTGTAGTACTTCTCTCATTACATATTTGCTGTATATATTAAATAGTTGCGGAGACAGGATGCATCCCTGTCGAACACCCTGACTGGTTGTCAATTTTTATCATACCATGTCTATTGTTATATAGCCCGTGGATCAGTGTGATAATATGCTGTTACCCCCTTTTTTTGAGAATGTCCCATTGCGTTGACATTCTACAAAACCAACAAACAGACTTAGGTCGTATTCCCTTGCTTTCTCTATTATTTATCTAAGGTTAAGGATGTATTCTCGGGTGCTCTTGCCTTTTACGAATCTAGTCTATTCTCTTGCGATATGGTATTCTAGATACGCTTTTAATATTTCAATTACTATATGTAGTAAGATTTTACTGATATGCGGTATCAGCATAATTATTCTGTGGTTGTCACATTTGTCTTTTGGTCCTTTTTTGGGTATGGGTATAAAGACTGAATTGCACTAATCTTTTAGCCAAATTTCCGTGTTCCAGATGACTTGGCATAGCATATGTATTATATCAACTCCCAGGTCGCCCATAGCTTTAATCACTCCTGCACTAATTACTAAATGATTCCTAATCATTGTTATTCCCATTTTTAAGTTTCAGATTTTGACCATTGCTATACACACAAAAGTTACGGAAAAAAAGCCACCACTGACTGCTAGTCACGACTGAGCTAAAATAGTCTGATCTGAAAATTATTAACATATGAGTTTTCTCTAAAAACTGTGAAATATTGTCTACTCAATTGAGATTTTAAAAGCTTTAAAAGAATAAACGACTAGACTCAGTATTGGCTCATAAAACTACTTTGCAAAACTAAGTTCACATTTAAAAAGTTTCTTTGCAGTGGATGTTCATCAATTGCGTTGTAAGATATAGTTGTTTGTATAAAAGAATCGAAGACATTTTAATGTTAGTAATGACTTATTTGTTTTTCTTTCTTATTAAATACTTATGCATTCTTGAATTCCGCGCTGCCCTAAGACGTCGCATAGTGTCAACCTATCTCAGCTCGCGGCCATCAGCATAATTTGTCGAAGACCAAATTGTCGAGCAAGAATGCGGCCGGCAGGAGCGGGAGTCGCGCGGCTGCAATTCAAATAAGTCATTTTAGAGAACCGCCGGACGCAAAATGCAGTTTGCATCTGAATTATGCAAAACAATAGGCCGTCAGCTAACAGACACAAAAGAGCCGAGCCCGAATTTATTCGTTTTGGATCAAACGTCAATCATCCGGATATCTTTTTGATTTACTCTCGGCCGCTGCCGACGTACGCTTGCGTCGATTGCGCCAGTCACTTTTGATGAATTTATGGCCGGCTCTCGTTGTTTTTGTTGCTGCACGCTAAATTAATCGATTAGGTGTGCGAGCAATTAATAACCTCGCGAGCAGCGACGGCTGCACTATAATTTGGTCGGAGCCCGGCGCTCGTTTATGCAATGAGATGAGACTTCGTTTTTTTTTTAATATCTCTAACATTTCTATCGACTATTAGGATATTTTTTGAAATATTGCCAAAGAATAGATTTTTAACTACAAACAAGGACAGTAGCAATCGTAAAGAATACCCAATTTTATTTTTTTGCATTTCTTATGTTTTTTCAATTTTTTAGGTTTTTTAAGTTTTTCCTTTTTAACCTGATTTGTACTGTCATGGTGTAAATTTTTACTTTCCTTATCCTATAATAAGGAAAGTAATGTAATCAAATTTGACCTATAGTTTTTACATTTCTGGACGAAATATACCTCAGGACTCAAAAGTTGGTTTTAGCCATTGGTTCGTGTGTGTGTGTATTGTCTGTCGGTCTGTCAGTAAACAGGATATCTCGAGAACCGTAAGAGCTAGAGACTTGAAATTTGGTATGCAAGTTACTTGTAGTGGTACGCACTGCGTCCAAAACCGTTTGGTGCAAGGTTACAAAATCGGTCGCAAAGCGGTCGAATCTAAACGTTGAAGATACAAAAATTTATGAGAATAAAAATGATTTGTTATCACGAGATAAACATAAATTTAAAGTAAAGTTAGTAAAATAGGAACTCTAAAAAATTGAAGCTCAATTTTTAATATACCTGTATTCATAAAATTTTTGGGAAATTTATATTATCGGATAAACCAAACCGAGAAGAACAAAAAGTGCAATGAAATTTTTGATCGAGGTCAAATAAATAAGTTATAGCCGATTAAAATTAATTAAACGGACCAATCACAGCGCGCTCGAAGAGCTACCGCCATTTGACGTGACACTTGGCCGCAATGGAAAGCAGGCGATAATGGCGAAGCCGTGCGGCCGAGCTCGCCGACCTTCAGTGACGTAGCAAAATTTTAAGTACTGTCAATTATTGTCTTGTACTGTTTATTTTAATCGGCTTTCAAGTGTTGGAACTCGCCTCGTCCTTTTTAAATAACAAGTTCCGGACTAGAGAGCAGGGCCAGACGATGGACCCGGTATAATATAAATAATAGGATAAGGAAAGTCGTGTGATGTTCATACCAGATTTTTTAATGTGTAACAATACTATAGTACAAAATACAAATGGTACTAATTAATAGTGTATGTAATTTTTACTTATAAGATTATAATTAGGGTACTAGAAGATAACCAGTCCGAAATAATTCTTGCATATTTTCTAGGGGCTCTGGGTACACTTGTCATCCTAAGGAGGTGCGCCAAAAGAGTAGGGGAGAGAGGACTGTGGATTTTAAGGGCCCAGACTCCGAATATTTAGTCAAATAAATTGTTTTAAACACTACTCCAAAAGTGCGTTTTAAATTAAAGAGCTAGTTGGTGTCTATATATACATCTCGATTATTTATCTTTTCGTTTGCACAGAAGCAAAACCCGTATTTGAGATAAAACGTATTCGTCCTCTATCTATGAGTTGTAAAACCTGGGTAGTAATGTTGCAATCCTTTATTTTATTGAATATTATATTTTTTAATAATCGATTATACTAGTGATTTAAAATTAAGGGTAATTATTGGGGCTTAGAATTAATTCACAACAGATGGCGTTACTAGCATTTTTTTGACATCAGTACATACTTCAATCAACTTTATAGCAAAGCAGAATCGTTAGGCTTGAATTTTTAGTGCATGTAATTTTGTCAAGTGTAAAGCATATAATTTTTTGAACTTTGAATATGTCGAGTCTAATGTCAACCAAAGCCAATTTGCGGGAAGCGTTACTTCTTTTAAAGAAAATCTGCAGCCGAAAGGGCCAGCCAAAAAAGATTGAAGATGCAGAATGGGATGCATTACTCGATTAAAATCAATATCAAACCCATAAAGAATTTGAAAATTTTGTTAATGTTGATTTACTGGTCGTTGGTAAACCTTTAAAGGCAACAGAAATGATCCGAATGCAAGACGAACTGAGGCCGAGAAACGTCGAAAGACGTTTTTCCATCTGCGAACAGTTTTGCATCGTGACTAGTGATGAAAAATGGATTCACTACGAAAACCCTAAGCACAGACAAGTTGGATGTACTACTGGTCAAGCGTTGCTGTCAATTTCAACATCGACGCAAAAGCGAAACATCCATGGTTCGAAGGTAATGCTCTGTATTTGGTGAGGTCAGAAGGATGTGGTGTTTTATGAGCTTCTAAAATATGGCGAAACTATCACTAGCGATCGCTACCGACAACTGATCAAATTGAATAGAGCCTTGACAGAAAAAGGACCGGAATACGCCAAAAGACACGATAAAGTTATTTTCCAGCATGCCAACGCTCAGCCAATTGCTGCAGGACAAGGCAAAAACTATTTGTAAACAAATTGGATTGGATGTGCTACCCACCCGCCGTATTCAACAGGCATTGCCCCTTCTGATTATAATTTGTTTCGATCCATGACGCTTGGTGCGGGCGGAAGAATGGACTGTATAGGTAATTAAATTTTGAATGAAGGGAACTTGAAACAAAGCTAAAGCTAAAAACACTAACCTATGCAAACGGCGCTTTCCCGCAGATATCGGTTTCCTGCTGGTGGTCCTGGGGCTTCCAGGAAAATGATATAGGAGTATGGGTAAAAGATAGGACAAGTCACCCCAATCTTCACAGCGGAGCCGAACGACAGCGTCTTTCCGGATGCAAAAGGTTCCTTTGTCGTTCCTTGCCGAGTCAGACCAAAGAAAATTACCGGCAAAAATTTCAACACCGAAAATTAGCTTTTAACAAAAGCCTCAAAGAAAATGAAAACTTCTGCTGTCAATTAAACCCACCCGCAAGCTCTCAGTTAAAAATGCTCTCGTCTTCCGGAAAGTTTCTGTCACAAACTGAATTCAAAAGAACGACGCCTGCGAGAACATAGCAAAAGGCCAAGCCCGAACAAAAGCGCGTGTAAAAGGCAAAGCGCAAACGAAAAAGGCCCTTTCCGCGGCCTATATATCAGTACAACGCGTGCTCGGACAAATTCGGCCGATACCTCAAATTCAAAATACATACAAGAGGAAACCAAAATACAGCCGGCCCTAATTTAAAAATTCAAAATGAAAGATAATTTTGAGACTGGCGAGAACAACGGTTGTCTGAGCATCGTTTCGAATTCTTTAAAATCTAAGCGCTAATACATATTTGTAGTTTATGTTATATTCATCACAAATATTACCCAAAAGATTTTGAAAGATTTTCCGATTAGTGGATCCCGATGTATTTAATTTTTTTCTTTGCTGATAATATATACAAATAGGAAAAGCGTTTGCCAACTTTATTTTAAGTACCACCAAGAACACAAAATTTCTGTCAGTGCCGTGGCTAAAGATATGACAATGAGGTCAATATGAAGGGGCCTTATAAAAGTCTTTAAGGTTTTAATTTAACAAACATTTTTGCTAATATGTTCTTTCTTGTCGCTTCCTTAATCTTTGTTGCGTGCACACTATGGAAGCTTGTATTGAAGCAGTCACGTTTTTGGTATCGTTCGGAAATTATATAATATTTGTAGTACTTTGTACTTCAATTCCACAAAAAACGATTTTTTCTGCCCTATCACCTCTTTTCCGTACGTCTAATTTGTTTTTGACTTTAACATGCATATTTTTTGGCCAATGAAAACGCGATTTGGCCAAGTAGATATTTCTATTAAACTTAAAAAACCACTCAAATTTCGTGTTAAATTTGGTCTACTTATTACAGTATATGATAGCTAGTAACATAAAGTCTGGAGATTATGTTCCAAGATCTCTTTCTCTTTGACTTTTTCTAGTCTAGTGTACACTATAATAAATATTCTATCAATTTTCTAACGTCCCTTGCCAAGCTGAAAACTATAGTAACTCCTTCCTAAGAATGAATGTTTTTTGAACTTATTATTCTTCGTGGCACATTTCTTATTTTTGTGATACCAATTTATTTCTATTGCAATATAACTTATTCTGATGCGCTATAATTTCTTTTACTATCGTCTATTTCTAAGAGAACAAATGTTTTTTGTAGTAGTAGTAGTAGCAGTGTAGAAGATTTTTGCCTTCTGCTAATTGAAAATTTTTCTTTACAATTTGGAAATTGCCGGTGCACAATCACAATTAGTTAAGATTAATGTTTTATCTACTCTTCATGTTTTACTTACACCATGGATATTAGTGAAGATGCATTAAATTTCTTTTAATTGTCTAAACTGACTACTAATATGGTATATAGAGTGTTTAATGCGTTTGTATGATAGCCAGGCATTTAAACAGCTTCATGGACTATTCTAAAAGAGTCCATATATCAAAACAGTATATTTTGTTTATTCCAGGAAGCCTATATAAAACTATGGCTATGGTTTTATTTATTTCAAAACACAAAAGCATTGTTAAATTTAATTAGGAATGGTAATTAGAAAACTGAGGTCATGTAAATAGAAAAAATTTGAATAAAAGTTAGATAATTGAGTAATCTGAAAGTAATCTGCAAAAGTTAAAACACAAGAAGGCAAAATAAAAGAAATTGAAAAAGAATGGTAAAAACACATAAAGTAAATACTCACTAGCTTTTAAGAAATAAATAATGAAAAAGTAAACAGACAATGTGCGTATAGGTTAAGCTGGTCTGTTCTCTAAACTTTTCGAATTATTATGCAACTGCTGGATCAAATAACTGTTATTTTAATCTTAAACTTTTGTTGTAAAAAATAAAATAATTCAAAATGAAACAAAATAAGATTATAAATAAAAAAATATTAACTTTTATAAGAAAACGAATAAGTATTTATAAACAATTCTAAATAACTTGTAAATGACAAGACCACGATTATAAAATAAAAAAAACACCATTATATGTAATTTATAGTTTTCTGCATAGCTTCGTCCATTTTGTCTTTCCAGGATCTTAGAGGTTTTCCTCTCTTTCTTTTCCCAACGGGACTCCATTTTGTTGCTTTATTTAACCATTTGTTTTTTGATCTTCTCGCGTGATCATACCATAATAGTTTTTTATCTTTTATAAATTTGACTACGTCTGTTTAGGCTTGCATTCTTCTTCTAATTTCCTCATTTGTTATTTCCTCTATTATGGTTAAACCACAGCACCTCTTCCAGTGTTTCATTTCAGTTGCTTGTATTTTTTCTTTATTTTTCTTGTCAATCATCCATATTTCTGCTTTTAGCTATAGTCTCATATATAATTTTCTTTGTTTCTGTCCTATATTACCGGGGGTAGTTGCCTGATAGGTGTTCTTGTCAGACCAACTTTGTCCTTGAACTCTTTCTCTGTTGTTGTGTTCTCTTAGATAGTGAATTAGATATTTAAATGTAGGGGTCCATTTTATTTTAAAGTAATCTTCGATTTCGAGGTCCTTTACTTCTTCTATAGTTGTTAAGATTTCAGTTTATTTAAATTGTTTTCTATTCCAGTTTTTCGTATTCTTTCCAGCTTCCTTATCATGTAGCTAAGATTTTCTTTGTCTTGCGCCTCCATCACCTGGTTATCCACGAGACACAAAAGTGTATTAATATTTATTTCTCAGGGGCATTTTGTTTCCAAATTCTTAAAGTATTTACTAAAAATAGTTTAAATAGCGATGGCGATGTTGGACAACCTTGTAATAATACTTCGTTGTCAGTATTTCCATCTTTGTTAGAGCTTTTCTAGGTATTATGTCATAATATTTTTTGAAGTCGATGAAGGCCAAATGAATGTTTCTAATTTCTCTTTCTTTTTTAGTGTAGATGTGGTCTATACAGGATTTATCTGCTGTAAACTCAGCTTTTTCTTCTCCTATTTCTTCTTGTAAATTTTTTCCGGACTTGTCCCTTGCAATTACACTCATTCTTCTATAGTTCTCATATTTATTTTTTTTCTTCTTTTTAAAAATAGATGTCGAATATTCTTCTTTCCATTTGAGACAATTCTTTTAGTTAATCCACCAAAATATTTATAATACAATTTTTAGTAGAAAAATTCCGGGGCTAATTTTCTTCACTTGTAATATCCTTCTGCCTTGAGTGCCTTTCTAAGTTAAAATTTGCTTATTACCATTCCACGTTGTCTCTATTTCTTGTAATATAAAATATTATTTATTTTTTTCTATCGCGGATGCTTCTTAACCATGACTTTTTCTTCCTACAACTTTTGCCTCTTACACTCCTATTCTGGCTGTTACTTTTTAGTTTGATACTCTTGTTGTCTACATCGTTTTCTGTATGTTCACATCTCTATAGTCTCTAGTCTTTTTTTTTGTTACTGCTGGTTTAATTGTCTACATTTTAACTTCGTGTCGTAATTAAGACCAGACGTATCTATACTTAGTTTCATGTTGCAAAATACAGAGCTGATGTAGGTGGTTCTTACAAGTTCTATTCTTATTATAATCTCTTTACTAGTATTTAAATCTAAGTTCAGCATTCTTGTTAGATAATTGAAATAATTTACTCTTTCGATTGTTGTGCATCTACAAGCAATTGGTTATTATTTACTATCGTACATTTTGCTTTTTTCAGATCTATTGTGAATCTCATTGCCTTGTTTTTATGTTTTATTTAGTCAACAAGAGTTTCAAGTCCTTTAACCTTTAGACTAGAATCGCCGTCCTACCGTTTATTGTATATTGTTAATAGTTTCTCCACCAGTTTAAAACCTTGCTTTATCTTAAACTAACTGTTTCCATACGATCTATTCTGACAATTGCATTTTAGTTCTAATGGATATGTATCAAAAGCCTTTTGATAATCCACAAAACATGTGCACTCTTTAAATTTTTGCAGTAATCTGTTCCTCTCGAATAAAGCTTCTTTACTACGTATGTCACTTCTGGATCCAAACTGTGAGTTGTCCAATATTTTTTGTACTTATTATAAAGTTAATTTTGAAATTATTCTCAACAGTACTTTCATCATATGGCTCACCAGATTAATTAATCCGCAAAAGTCACATATCTTAAAGTTGTTCTTTTTAGATAGAGAAATGTATATTGAATTTAACCATTCTTGGCATACTCGTCCTTAGTATATTTTATTTAAAAGACTTTCTTCATTAAGCAGTTTAATCAGTCTAATAAAAACTTTGTGGGGTCTACTGTTTTTTTATTTTTGGTTTGTTTTACTGCGTATTTAAATTTAGATTTTAACATCGCTAGGCTATTATTTCTCGTTTCAGTATCTTTATTTCCGCTCCGTCGTCGATAATAAATTTATATCGTGCTGTTCTTAGTTTTTAGGCTTTTTCTTTATATCCAAAATTATATTGCATTGTTCGTATAGGGTATTTTTTCTTGCATATGCTGTTACTCTTATCTTCTTTTTTAATTAATTTTTCGTTTGTGTGTTACATGTTCCAATCTTTATTAGTTAGTGCTCTTTGTTTTTCTATCTAGATCTAGAGTTGTAGTTGTCATGCAGTCTTACTTAATTTTTTTCAGACTTATATAGTTGTCTTAATGGCGAAGTTCAATCTTTTAATTTTTCATGTTTGTTTATGTCGGTTTCCCTTCTTCTTTTTCTTTTTTTAAGTTCTTTTGGTTGTTTTCTGCTTATATTTGACTATTTTATTAGTTTTAGTTTATATTATTTTTATCCATAAGGATGTAGTCAGAATTTATGTCGGTTATTTATTATCTTGCGGGGACATCCAATTCTATGTATAACTGTTTCTCCAGGTAATTTAAAAAAACCGTATAACCGAACTGCCTAAGCAGTTTTTTTTTATCAATTTTTGCATTAAAAGTTTTTATTAATAAATTTACTTTATGTTTCTTCACTTATTTTTTTATTAATTTTTAATTTTGTTATAATTAAACGGTCATCATACGATATGAAGGTTAGTAGGTGCTTATTTTTTTTAATATTTATTTATTTCTATCTAATTTTAATGCTCTCTATTACTTGTTCCAGAATAGCACCATGCAGAGCCGACAGAACGGTAAGTTCTTGTGTTTAAATATCTTACCTCACGAAGAACAAGAATTTCTACTTTATTACTCTTTATTTGATCTATAACTGTTTGTTACTTTCTATTTTATATAAAGTTTTCTCATTTCATGTTCCTATATTTTGTAATTTGGCTTTTTGAACTTGATAATTATTAGCAACCTAACCCTATTTAAAAAACGCTGGGAACTTCGGGTTTTATATGTATTTATTGATTTATAATTTTCCCTTTCTTTTTACACCTTAGTGTTCCAGCCTCTCTTTTATTGTAACTCTGTACCGACGTTTTATTTCCGCATTAATTGCACTATTGGTAGTTATGTCTGCTCTTTACACCCTTTACTTTCCTTCTATTTGGTATATTTATTGAAAATTCCCCAATTCCGACGTTTGGAGATGCACCATTCAAGGGCTAAACAACAATGGATGTTATCCGCAGTTACCTAATATTCTAAATAAACATGATGTTCGAAGTGTTTCCACGTAAACTCTCTCAATGGTAGGGTGTTTAGTTGGAAGTTACGAAAGAAAATCTCTAGTGACACATGCAACATAATACAGTAAGCATATGGTCACGAGACAATATCGAGAAACCGTGTCTTTGAATGACATAAAAGAGATAGCAGAGATTGCAAGACAGTACCAGAGTAATCCACGTCAGCATCACTATTGCTGCAAGTGTGAAATGTGTGAGGCAGTTATTGCAAGAAGAACTTCGTGATACTAGGAGAACTGACGTTAAACGAAAAATCAGTGTAAAAGTAGTGTCCCCCACACACTGATAGAGAAACAGAAAAGAATCAGACAAACAATTGTTGCTTATCTGTGAGGAACTGACCAAAAAATGCTACTGAAAGAAAAACTTTATAAATATTTTGTAACGATTTAAAAGGCTGTGAAACATCCCGGATGGAGCTTTCTCTGTTTGCTTTCATGATTTCAAAAAAAAAAAAACTGGCAGCTTTGCATAGATAGCCGAGAATATTACCTTGACTTGACCTAGTGCAATTAATTAGTAAGTTGAATTCATTTCGAAATCATTTGTACAAATCCCATCTTGAAACTTTTATGACAAATGTTGTACATTTTTGTACAATTTTAAAATTATAAAAAAATATATTACCTTTTTGGAGGTTGACACATATGGTTAACCTTATTGCACTTTATCTCTATTTATTTTCTAATTAAGTTTGCTTAGTTACCACTTTCATCTTGTTTTGATTGCTTTATGTTATATGTACTTGGAGGTTACTTACGGATGGAACTGTTGTTTCTTGCTAATCTTCTATTTTTTATGTGTAAAAAAACTCTGATTTTGTATGCTAAGCATTTTAAAATGCCATTCTAACTTGATTTTTTAATTTGTTTTAATTGTAGTTATATAATTACAATTATTTCTTATCTATTTTAATCTTGACTTCTCTCTTTTGCTAATTTTTTTGTGAACATTTTTTATTTGTGTTTTTTAAATAATATAACAACAAAGAATTAGCATAAAAAATAAAATTTATTATAATTCATTTCTTATAAGAAAATAACTCTAAATAAATATAATATATTTCACAAGTCATTATTGATTACCAAAAATAATTTAATTACCATAAAACAACTATTGCTGTCGATTTAATTATAGGAAATAAATGCCTCTGTACATTGTTGGAAGCTAATAATGAGATCGTGTGCATAAAGAGCAATGGTTCGGCATAAACACTTGATATTGTGCATAGGCCATTGTTCGCCGTTTTCCCATAGCTTAAACCCAACATTTACAATTTAGCTGTACTTCACCAAAATTGAAACATAAAGCATTATAGCAATTACAGATAAGTAAGTGTAGAGCTATATTATTTTTGTTGCAAGTTAAATAAAATGTGCTTTGTCACTTAACATAGTTAAAATGTAAATTTTAAGCGGAGTCGTTTACTGAATTTAAAAATTAATTCAAAGGAATTTAGAAAAATTGAGGCAATACAAAATTTCAAAAATATTAATTTTACCTTATTAAATTTTTTTGAAGTTTTATAAAATCTTTTGCATTTTACTTTGTACTTCACACACACCAAATTGTGGTCACTATTTATATCTGCTTCTGGGTATACCTTACTGTGTGTTACTTGGGGCTGTTGTGTTCTCCTTACAATAATAGTGAGTTTGGTATCTTTTTGTGTCTCCGGGTTTAACCCACGAGTACCTTCTTCTTAATAATTGTTTTAACAGTGTATTTTTGATAACTAACTCTATTTCTATATAAAACTTTATTAGTCTTCTCCCTCTTTTGTTTATTTACCAAGCCCATATTTTTCAGTTGCGCTGTTTTTTATTTCCTCTCTTACTACTGCATTCCAATTACTTAGTATAATTAAATTATCTCTTTTGTTTACGTATTTTACTTCATCAAAATATCTCGATGTTGGTATATATATATATATATATATATATATATATATATATATATATATATATATATATATATATCTGTATAATTACTAAATCTTCATTATTTAGTTGCATTTTCGTTAACACTATTCTATCACTGTATAGCCATTAACTTTTTACTCTTCTGCCCCAGTCCTTCCCTACAATTCCTACTTCTGTTATTCCATCTCAGTGCTTTGAATAAATTATTCTATAGTTTCCACTCCAAAAGTCACCTTTACCCAGCCATTTAATTTTGCTCATTCCTAGTATATCAGTATCTAGTCCTTTTATTTCAAGTTTTGCATTTTCTAATTTACATAAGTTTCTAGGGAGCTTATATTTCATTTTGCACTCTTTAGTAGTTGCTTTTTATTATTATTGGGTATTTGACGTGCCTTGTGGAAATAATTCTCTTCTACAAACCCTTCTAATATATCCGGAGATCCAATTGTGGGAATATTTTACATTCGGAGAATTTTGTTTCCATTAAATTAGCTGCGGTTGAGAAAATAATTTGATCATTTCTCCGTTTCTTCTATAAAGCAGTACCGCAGCCTTATTAATGGTTGCCATAAGCGCCTGTTGGTATCTGATATGTAGCTGCATCAACATAACCTTGTTTCCACCTACATCCAGTACTACCATAGCTGCTGCCCTTTGATAGAAGTTGTTCTTCTGTCCTTAAAGTCGTTGGAGCTATACTTTTACCCGCGCCATTGATCTTGTTTCACTTGTAACCCTAGACAGGGACCCTTACAGGATACTATCAACCGGGCCAGTCAAACTCTTTTTTTTAAACAAGATTGTTGCTCTTTTCCTTCTCCTTTCTCATCCTGACATGGGACAGGCAATGGTGGAGTGCACTGAATATTAATTTGTAAATTGCTTTATGCATACTTATAATTTGGTGAACTAATAGTTGAAATGCAAACGAAGAATTATATAGCATTGAATGTAATAAAGTTGAACCCACGTATCATATTACAAAACCAATAGAAGACTTTTTATAAAATAGTGTAAAAGCGTTAGAAAATATTGAAGTAAGGTTTTTTTGCAACCCAAAGTAAAGTATAAGTATATAAAGTATAAGTATATAAAGACAGCTTCACTACAAAATTAAATTTTATATGTTGCTCTAGAACGCACACTTTGTAATATTAAAGGAGGGTGTTTATTACACACACACATAATAATAATGTTCTAAGGAGACTATACTTCGCAAAAAAGTACTGTCTGCAAACTGAAAAGTCAAAGCTCTAATGTGTTTGCCTTTACTGCCTGGGTATGGCGCATTATATCTGCATACAATAATAATTGTTAGTGATTGAACCCATAATAGAACCTCACTCCATCCACACTAAAACCAAACGTCTTAATCGCTCGCTCATGTTAACACTACATAACACCACTTAAAAATATTGTGTGAGTCACTTAAATATTTGAAGAATCCAATCACCGTTATTGTTATGTATCGCGTAGCAACGTCGAGGCATACTATCCACCAATGTTCTGCCTTAATTTTTAGGTAGCATCGCTATAACATTCGTACTTTTGAAGATAGTAGCTTTAAATTTGACACTTAATTTTCTCTATATAGTATATGCTTTATGAAACACCATATATTCTTGATAAAATTGGTGATAATAAATTATGATAGGAGGTTCAAAGTCTAGATACCGTTTTGTACCTTCTACTTACTGCAACATTTACTTTGATGTTTCATATCATTATCTTCTTTCAGATTTTTACTGAATTGTTTCTTAATATAGTTGTAGCATCCTTTCAACGTTAAGGGTATGAAAGCACATAAAGTATAACATTTATGTGTACTGAAGTAGTCACAGACGTAGTCAACAATAGGTTACTTTGTAGTTAATTGCGGACTATATTTTCCGTTTGTGAAGTTTTTCTTGAGAGAAGAGGTTTTATCACTGCGCTGTTGTATTTGATCCTGTGTTCGTTTAAGTTTTATTTAACTCTTAAGCGGTACACAAGAATATTATTTCTGGTAAGCTTTTTTAAGGTCGTTAATGAACGGTTGTGTTATAGAGAATTCTAGCTTTTCCAAATGCTTTTTTATAATGCCTCATCTACTTTTTTGTGGTGCTTATGTTACTTTATCATAGTTGTTCACGTTTATTCACAAAGCTTTTTGAACTCTGCGCACATTTTTGGTTTTTTAAATACGTGCATAAAAAATTAACTTAAAGTTTATTTTAATGCGCTTTAATTCTAATTTATAACGATTTATATTATTCTTGTTTTTAGTATTTTAAAAAAATTTTAATCATGTGATTTGCAAGTCTTATTTTCTGAATGTATTTCTAAATTTTTACATCACTTATTGAGGGCTTCTGACAAGTATTCACATTTAATTAATCCATTACTACCAAACTGGACTCTGTTTCTTTTATCTGAATCATCCAGGACGTATTAAGTAAATCCTAAACATCTGGCCTAAATTTATATTAATTTATTCAAATTTATTAGTAGATTAATATTTTTTTGGTTAATATTCATAATCTGCATATATGTCTTAAACGGGGTGTGATTTTAGATTTGGGGGGTGTGGAACAAAAACTGCAGAACATTTTTATAGAATAGGTGGATATTTCTACAAAATCTACCTAAAAACAGAATAGTTTCCAAAGTATTTGCACTTTTAAATTTTGTAGGCCATGACGCTATTGATTGAAACCGGAATCAAAATTTCTAAAGCCAATATGGTAGAGAACTTTTTAGAAAATCCAGTAAATAATACTAAATTTGGTATACGGAAGTTTAAGTGTCCTTAATTTTAAATAATCTATTAAAGTTTTTAAATTTCGAATATCAGCTTTAATACAGTAAATTATTTTAAAAATAGAGTTTATAACATCAAGTTTGTTATATAACTTTGCTTGGAATAAATACTAGGTTTAATGGTTTAGTAACTGCTACTGCCAGTCCATAGCTCGGATAAAAAATAAAAGTTGGTGGAACAACAAAATCAAACATCATTTAATACACCATACATGTCCTTTAATTAGGACAACCAATAAGAAAAAGAGATGCAATAAAGAGCCGAGTCCTAATGTAAGGCGAATAAAACAAAAATTTTGTTTTAGTGGTTGATTTTATATACACAATAAAAATTATCAGATTAAAAATTACAGAAAGCTTTATAGAACTCATTTAGATGTTATAAAATCTAATATATGGAGTTTTCAGAGTCGTTAGTTTAAACTTAAATTTAAAATACCGTAAAATGGGATTATATTGGGTCAAATACCACGTTTTTTCACATATTTAGTATAATTTTAGGGAGACTATTATGGATTAGTACGTCTAGTATTTTTTTTACATATAAAGCATATATAAAGGAGCAATTCGAGTAGAAAATTTAATTAACTATTCAAATCCTCGATACAAATTTTTAAAATTTAGTGACAAAGTTATCTGGCGTTGGAATGATTTTGATCCACACCTGATTTTCTTACTAAATTACAAGTAAAACATGTCTTGGACCAATAACACGCCAAAACATGTACTGAAAATTAAAAACTAGTAAAAATTCCTTCAAAATTAGTAATTTTGCTATAATGTTTTGAGATTAGAAAAGGCCAATAAAGTACAAATACAATAGACCTATTTCCATGCAATCAACAGTGGGTTTTCTCTCCGAGATGCTGGCAATTCTTCCGGAGTACTTTCTATCATTAAACGTAACGACAACAAAATCATCAAAAGTTTGTAGTTCTTGTGGTGGTTTTTCACCTTCCTGGTCAGACTCTAATGACACATCAACATTTTTTTTGTCGGACTCTTCGTTTGAGGAAAGAAATGTAAGCCTTCTTTCTGATGGGGAATGACCAACAGTGTCTTCAAGAACTTAAATATCCTGACGATTAATACATTTACCGGCTGTTATCTGCGATTTCTTCCTCCTCTTTGTAACACTTTCTGTGTTTAAGAAATCTGATCGTTTTTTCTCCAACTGTTTCAAAACGGCTTCTCTGTTAACAAACTTTTATCCAACTCATTTAATTCCACAGTTTTTTGAACCTAAGATGTGTAGCGCTGGGTGGTAAACACACAAATCTTATATTATACTGCTCGCATAGTTCCAAGACTTGGATGTTAATATGTGATAATAAATTGTCTCCCTTCAATACCACTGGTCTTTGCTTATTTTTGAGAGTATGTAAAAAGAGCATTTTAAACCAGTTTTCAAAAAACGTTATTGCATCGAACAATCCACTTTTAGTGCGATTGTAATGAGAAACTTATGGGCCGTTTTTAGTCCACGTCGTCCACACATGATCGGCCTATAGGCAACGTACAGCGAAAGACAGTCGCCATCAGCGTTCCCGCTGAACATCAATAAAGTAGAGCTCGTACTGAAGTTGCAAATTTTGTCGACATACTTTGTGTCTTGCTTGCAAATTACCTTCCGATTGCCAGGGTTATCGTTAAGACTGGTTCTACATAGTTCCAAATACAGGACTGTGTAAGATCTCTTAGAATGACATTTAAATTGTTCATGTACCCGTTAAGTTAAACTTCACCAACATTTACACGCACTTTCTCAATATTAGCACCGGTTCTGATTGAAAGAACTGGATACCTTTTCAAGAAACTCTACAACCACTCGTAACCAGGATAATTTTCCTTAAACTTGGTAATTGCAGTTTTGCTTTTGTCTAGATAATGCTTAACCACTATTTGAAAATCTGAAGTGACAACTAGAAATCCAAAGTCCGACATTTTGATCAGATGTTGAACAAACGTAGCTTCTTCTTTGACACTAAACACGAGGGAGCCACCCATCGGCTTGTGCAAATTGTTAATCTCGCGATTTTGTATTTTATTTCAGTAGCTTGTTGAGTTAGTTTTCCCAGGCCTAATACCTTCCAAGCACCCTTGCAACGCCTGCGAATTATAGTTCTTGTAAGAACACAAGCCCGACTTTTTTTGGTGGCCCCGTGGCATGATTGCAAAGGAATCACACAAATTTTGCTAGAATTTTCAAAAAGGGCATCTAGAAACCAGACGAGAATTATTACAAAATAAAATAAAGAAAATGAGATTGGACCAATGTCACCCCAAATCGTGGGCTAAAGTAAGTAAATCTAAGTAAAAAAATTTACTTACCGTAATTATAAAAATTCAGAGGTACCGGTGCACACAAAGTTTTCCGCTTAAGTGGCGCTGTAGGTGGTAGTTGAAATACGAACTAAACTAAATACCGATCACTGGTAAATATTGCTGCTACCTACCGTTTGCCATTAAGATTGTTTAAGTAAAGGTATCTGCGAAACAGCACCACCGGAAACGATCATTTTCAGGACTTGCGCCAGTCACCAAGTTGGGCCACCTCACCTCAGTTTACGGTACCAAAAGTAAGTTGGTTGAGCTTATAATGGGCGATTAGGTAAAAACTTCATAAATAATGTCAAAAATTTATTACAAAATATTTAATATACATATTTACTACTTTAAAAATTACTTATCATATTAGAGCCATTTTAAATTTGGAAATTGTAATTCCAGATTCAAATAAACCCATCTATAACATATTTAGAAATCTAAGTATGCAAACGAAGATTGTTAGTTGTTTATTTAGTTTTTATATTTGGCTGGGATTCGTATTTAATTTAACTATTGAAACTACTTGAATATTCGAATATTTATATAATTATTCCAATTGCAAAATTTCCAAAAATAGAACTGAAATTTATAGCCTATATATTTTTTATAAATGGTTACAATTATTTAAAACTGAGCCCACTAAAATGACTTTGGCTAACTTTCTTGCAAAACGAACCGTTGCAGAGCGCGTAGATGCAAGTAGATAAATTATAGTTATATTTTATAGCATTTAATAACTGTACATACTGTAATATTACGACATTAATTAAGCCTCTTGGTATGTTCTTTCGGGGCAACCTTTTAACTGCGACAGATAGATATACTAAGAAGAGTCCCTTAACAAGATATAAAAAGCTAATAAATATTTTAGCTACTCTGTTGGAAGCAACTCTTTCTTAACATAATACTCGCACTTAAAATAAATAAATATAATAATATTATTTTGTGCTAAATACAAGTGTAAGTAACAGAAGAACTTGTATTTTAAAGAATATTTCAGATATCTGTAATGATAAATACTCTGGTCTCTTAAAATCTCATATCTATTTGCTCTCACTTACTTCTTTATTGTAGTCTCGTAATGGTCTTGTCTTTCTCGACGCAGCTGATTTAAATAGAATTTCAGGGAGAACTATCTATATGCGTTATAAAGCTGCACGAAATTTCTATTTTTTAGAAGAAGAAACCTCTTAAAAACGTAATGGTTTGTTCCACTCAAAAAAGAACATTCTGGTTATTATTCTTAGTAACGTAAAAATGTTAAATAAATTGTTTGTGTACTACATTTGAGAAGAGTAGCTAAGTTATTAACGGATCTTTAGTTAATGTCGGGTGTTCATCTTATTCCACATGACTCCGTCTAGATGATTTGTGATAACTCTTCTTGTACTAGTAAAACATCTAATTTTGGACTCTTGCAATGTTTTTGGGTTTTGTGGCTTTGCGAATCGGTATAGATAACCTACATATGTCCCAGATTACTCTTACTTATAGATTTATACTCAAGTTTGTTTCTGTTCTCAGTTTGGACGTACCTAAGGAGCCAATTCCTTTGCTTTAGTTTTATTTTAATTTAACTTCGTTATAGGTAGTTTTCATGTTTTTCCCAATCTCACTTCTAAGTTGTAACTTGTAACTAGTATGCAAACCATTGATTTATCCGAAAATTTAGGCTGATTTGGCTTTCACTCATCAGTTGCGAGCCGAGCCTTGAAAGTAATTAAGGTAACATTGATGGTAATAATGCGGCAAAGAAGAGAAATTCAATATTATAGTCAAGATTACAGTTTTTCTAGGCAATTTTTCAAATACTTGTCCGGTAAGTGTTATATAGCTATAAAGCAGAGGCGGGTTAGAATTGTGGTCGGGTATGAAATATTAAGATAGCTTGCTATCAAAACCTACTTGTTGTTCATTTCTAATAGTAACGGCGTATTAAAAACAACGTGTTGAGCAAAGACATTAGCTTTTGCCTTTTCTGTTTTCACATAATTATTGTTTTCTTTTCTTACAAAGAAAATGTAGGTAATTAGACTGTTGAACTGTTTGGCAGTTTTTTAAATGGAATGATCTTGCTTTTAGTTATTTTGGTCTTGTAAATCTATTATATCGCTTGGATTTTTTGCCATCTGCATTTGGTTTTACTTTTTTCATCTATTAGTTCTCTGTTGAATTCTTGAGAATTCAGGAGATGTAAATTTGTTTTGTGTTTTTTGTATTAGTCTAGTAAAATGACTGATTTAGTAGGCATTTGACTACCACTTTGCCAATATAATGAAACTCTTTAAATTTAATACTACTTAGATATAGATTTTCAACATTCAGAAATCTAAAATATCGGCGGTTATTGTTCTGTCCGAAGACCAATAAACCGGCCCGCCAGTTCGCAATACTACTAAATTGTTAATTTGCATCGCAGGCTAAATCACCTTTTTGTGATGGTAAATTTGAATTAAAGCCCTACTAGAGATGCTTGGCGTTATAATCGCCGACAGCGATAAATCTGCTTCTAACGTTTTAAAAAACTTTGTACTCGGCTCTATTTTACGAATTTTTTAGGGGGTAGGTAGATAGCTAATAATTTTATGGGCTTAACGCGATCCCTATAGTAATTATAATTGTTTAAATTTTTTCTTTAGAATAGTTTATGGGAATTTTTGTTATTATTGTAGTACTCGAAAAGGCCAAATTATCAAAATGTTGAGTGTCATATACAGAATATTCTGCTATTCTCAAGTTCTTTTTGTAAAATGCGCTTTAAAAATAAAAATACAAATATTGTTTTAATATAAATAATTCTAATTATAGACTTCTTTAGTCAAAGTCTTAAAATTTAATATAATAAAGATTGAATGTAATTTTTCCGATAACTTACTTGTCAGTTTTTTTTTAATTTCGAAATATTATCATCCTAGTGAACAGATTGGGAATTGGCTGTGATACTGGTAAAGATAATTAGTCGCCGGATTTTGTAAATTTGCTTTAATTACTTGGGCGCAGACATTTGAGTATGTGACAGTGTCTTTTAATTTAGATGCTGGCTTTGCTAGGTAGTCTTGTTGGTCTATTATATTGTTTTGGCTCTTAGAGAAGGGTATATATCTTTTCGTTTTTCTGTCCTTGTATAGTTTCTCGTGAGATGGTTATCCAAATAATTAACACACTATGAAAAAACCCGTAGGGGTTACGTAACACTTGATATATAAAACCTTAAATACAAATTTAAAACGTTTAAATCCAATGACCTTTGATTGTGACAGATATATATGAATGCAAACAGTCGTCCTAAATATATATAATGATTGCAGTTAACATGATTCTTTATAAACTCATAAAACGAAATCCAGTCGGCTTTTTGTGAACTTATCCTGGAAGGTTTGTATCAACTAACCATATTTATTAAGAGTTGCTATAACAGGTGTGAAATCAGTTATAACTCCCTGTTTACTTCGATTTATAGTAATCTTCTTTCTGGCCATTGTCTTGAGAACAAAGGAGATGATCAAACAAGATGTTTGTGTTCATAAGCTCTTATGGTAGCTTTTCTGTAAATAAGCAGTACATTTGCGGTTTACGATAGCTTGATCTAAATTTCTGCCTTTAATAATGGTTAGGCTCGATTCTCAGTTGGTATTTTTACCATTCCAGTCTTTTTTGTTTAAGAATTTTCGCTTAATTGTCAAGAAAGTTTTATATTCAATCATCTCGATTATGTGTCTTGTTGGGCCATGCATTTCAGCTATGTCAAAGGGTCACAATTATGCGTTAATTTGAATTGTTGCTGCTTGTATCTTGTTTGTTTAATATTGGCATTATTCATAATGTGTTAAAAGTTGAATTTGCGTGGCCATTCTATTGGGATAGCTAATATGTTAATCTAAGCAGCAAAAGATTTTGAAGAAAGTTTTTTTAGTGAACTGTGTTTCTGATAGAGCATAATATCCATTTTTCGAACATTGAATTGTCGCTAAACAATACGTATAGATTCAATGTTTATTATTAAGTATATTTGTTGAGTATCATGCGGTTGCTTAATATTTCTTTGAACTTATTTAAAGATCTATAGGTTGATACATTGCATATATATGTCATCTGAAAGTGGGAATCCATGTTTAGTTGGTAGATTTCTTATTATCAACAGTCCGTTGTGAATGTCATTGTATTTTCTCGTGGAATATGATTTAAAATCTACGTACAGTTAGTATGTAATACGCTGGATAGTAGTCTTGCTTATGTAAGGTCAATGGTTCTTTCCATATTTCTTATGTACTTAATTTTGTACACTTCTTTTATGTTTATCAAAGTTAGCTGTAGAAATGGAAGAATCAGTCCCTGAACAAATACAAAAAAAAGTTTTGTAAACCTAAATTGGCAAAAGGACAAAATCATCTAGTTTTTTAACTTTTTAAATACCATTAAACAATTCAATCAATCAGAATGTGATACAAATTGAAAACATTTAAAATTTTAAATTTAAAAAATGAACTGTTAGGGTTTTATATGAGCGAATAACTCCAAAGGTTTAAATAAATCATGCGAGTTAACTTAATCTTAATTTTTTTTGTTTGTAATTCGACAGTTTTTAATTTAGCAAAAAAGCGCATTCACACAATTTTAGGGGGTTTCAGAGTAGAATTTACAAAACTTTTCAGGTAAGTTGTTAGGGTTGTATATTTTAAGTTTACCTGAATTTTACATACCTAAATAGCCTTAACGTATATTTAATTTCAAGAAAGTTATGAGCGCTCGATAAAAGTCTCCTCATATTTAAATTTTCCAAATGAACAAAAATTACGTAAGGTTACAAACTGAAATAAGTTTACTACGACTCGTAGAAAACCAAAAAACTCCTAATTTCTTATTAAATGGTTAGACGTCTCAAAATAAAATAAAATTCTATGTAAATTATTAATAAAATCCTATAAGTATTTTACTTTACATCATCTGAATGAGTTCATATTGGTTTCTTATATATTTTGTTTAATTATAGCAAAAGCAAATTAATTGGAGATTTATTTTGCGAATTGACGTTGAACCAAGTTACCAAGGAAGAGTATACTTTTTGAGCTCAATCAAGTGCATCCGTGTCGACTTTAGCCTACATTATATGGCGCGTTTTAATAAAATATCTGTCGGTATTTACTATTTTTGCCATTTCTGCTGAGATACCAAATGTCCTCTTAACCGATTTGGCATAATTTGAAGTATCACTTCCGCAGGATATTGCTGGACTTCCAATCAATAAGTTTTGTCTAGTGTGTTTGGGAATTTAGTTGCTTACATCTCTTGAAAACAAACAGAAACTAAAAAGTGTGTTATGTATTATTATTTATTAATTACATATACTTAGTTATTTATTAAAAAATTAAGGCAAAACGCTCTAGGTATATTATTTAACATTTTTGCAAGACAATCATTTACTTCAAAAGAAATACGATTATTTAAAATTGCTAAATAACTTTTGAAATCTTCGTTTAGCAGAATAAAATAACAAAAGTACAAAATTTTGAATAAAACCATGTTATAAAATGCTTTCGAATTAGAAACACAGAAAATTAAAGTTTAAAGTACAAAATTGTGTTTGCGTTTTAGATTATTTTAAACCACTACGTACTATTGTTTCTATTTATTAAGATCCTTAAAGGTTTATGTTTTAAATAAAAGATCTCAATATCTATGTTACCTTTCTAGTTACGAAAATGCAGTTCGGCCCGCGCATTAAAACTTAGTGGACGTGTGCAAGCGAGCTAATTTTACCTGCCATATCGCCGTAGCCGAGCCGCAGCCTAAAGGTCAGGCGTACTTATTTATTTAACATTTAAATATTCAATTACCAACTTATCCTGTAAATAGTTATTTTTATACAACAAAATAACTGAAAAAATAAAAAATGCCACACCTACGGAAATTCAAACGCAAAATAAGCGTAAATTCGACTCATTAACACCTCCAATTAATGAAGTGCAAAAACGTTATGCATAGATTTCAAATATAACAACACAAAATAAATTCAGCGTTCTAACCAATCTTGAGAGCACTAAAACTGATAACCTATATGATAATGATAATCAACACGTACTCTCAAACGACAAAACTAAAGCTCCGACAACAAAATCAAAAATACCTCCTATTTATCTACATAACGCCATAAACCACATGGAATGAACCGAAGATATCAAAAAATTAACAAACGGTGAATTTTCAACTTTCTATAATACGAACACGGTTAAAATAAATTTATCCAACGAAGACGACCTTAGAAATTTATCTAAACATTTTAACAACAACGCAATTAAATATCACACTTTTCAAAATGCAAATGGAAAGCCACTTAACGTCGTGATTAAAAACGTTCCTTTATCTTTAACCGAATAAGAAATCTTCGACGAACTCTGCAAAACGGTGCCAATTATCAAAGTTACACGTCTCCTGACTAAAAATAAACAGCCACTATCAGTTTGTACAGTGGATCTCACCGATAACGAAGATGCTAAAAAGATTTGTGCTCTAAAAAGTCTCTTCAATTTTATAGTTATAGTTGAAATCCGTAAAAAAACAGCAAACACCCCACAGTGCTATCGTTGTCAAAACTACAGCCACACCAAAAATTATTGTACTTTAGATTTTTGTACTTTAGATCATCGTTGTGTGAAATGCGGTGACGATCACCAACGTCACCAATGTACAAAAAACCCGAAGATCCACCAAAGTGCGCCAACTGCGGAGGCCCTCACCCAGCAAGTTATCGCGGATACCAGCACCACTTACAACTAATGAATAAACGAATGACATCCAACAATAGCAACAGCCACTCTTATTCAAGAATTAATAGAGACAACCAAACCATTTCTAATCGTACATATACTGACCAAGTACGAAATTCTACAACACCTACGACCAATCCTAACACACCCAATCAACCAACCACTTCGACAGACTCCTCTAACATAAATAACTTGATCAAATCTTTTTTGCACCTGCTTACTCCATTCCTTCCCCAAATTAAAAACTTCATCACCAACACAATTCTCCCCCTACTCTTCAATGGACCATTACACTGAAACTCATAGAAAAATTATCAATCCTTAACTGCAACGCTAATGCAATCTTAAGCCAGAGATCAATATTTATAGCATTCCTAGCCAGATATAACATCGATATTGCTTGCGTAACGGAAACTCCGAAACAGACACGTTAAAAATACCCGGATATCGTGTGTATCGCAACGATAGAGTATCTCGTAAAGTAGCCGGAGGAGTGACAATTTTTATTAATAAGAAAATTATCCATAACCCTCCCAATCAAACCCTTGAAGCAATAGGAATCAAAAGTTGTATCTTACAATAATAAGTGCTTATCTTCAACCCAGTAAAAAGTTAAATGAAGAACCACTACTGATGATAGGAGACTTAAATTACAAAAATCAACTATGGGGCTATCGAGCAAACAACCCCGAATGAATCAAAATGGAAGGCTACGCAACAATATATTCCTTTGAAATAATAGCTCCTGAGAGATACACATACTACCCTTACCGCTTATTAGACATAATGCTACAAAAGAACTTTGACAAGCAAATACATCAGAATGTAATAGATGAACTTGGCTCTGACCATCTATCGGTTGTCATATCATTCACTTGCATCTCCCAAATAGTACAGCCTCCACCACAACTTAGAACTGGGATAATCAAATGGGAGAACTTTCAAAACATCCTCAACAACCAACTAAAGTGCCCACTCAGTCTGAATAACAAAGAAGATATAGACAACGCAATAGACAAATTAACATCTACAATTTCAGCCAGCGCTCGTCAAGCAACGTAAGCTAACAAACGCAACCACAAACCCAATCACCATTACCTTCCCACAGAAATAACTGACTTAATTAAGAAGAAAAGTCAAGCTAGGCGTGATTGACAAAGAAATCGTAAACAGGACTCAAAACGTTTATTAAATCAACTTACCTATAGATTAAAATAAGTCTTGGACGAACTGCAAATCTCCAACTACCAAAAGGACATTAAGAACTTAGAACCAAAGAACCATGGAATGTTAAGAGCCACAAAACGTATATTAAAACAACGCGAGGAATTACCAATAATAACAGCAGTATTATATACCTTACGCCACAGATGCTGAAAAATCGGACTATTACGAAAAAGTTTTCACTCCCAAATCCACTAGTCTCCCAAACCACTTTGTTTATATAATTAACCACATTGAATCCAATCAACCCGTAATAACTGAAACGATATCCTCCACCACCCCTCATGAAATCAAAACCCCAATTGACAATCTTCCAATTAAAAAATCCCCTGGGCCAGATTTCATTACAAATTTAGTGCTTAAACACCTTACCTCAAAAACCCTAGCCTATCTTGCAACCGTATATAACGCATGCCTTCGACTAGCCTATTCCCCCCAGACTTGGAAGCATGCACACATCTCAGTATTCCCTAAGCCGGGAAAAGACAAAAAGAAAATTGACAGTTACAGACCAATAAGCTTGTTGCGAACGTTATCCAAAATACTAGAGAAAATCATATATTCTCTCTTAATGAAAGAACTAACTCCTCTCAACCTAATACCACCGTTCCAGTTTGGCTTTAGAAAAACTTATTCGACTCTACATCAGCTACAGCGCATCTCTGAAACAATAGAAGAAGGGTTTGAAAACAAAAATTATATAGTTGCAGTTTTCCTTAACATCGCTCAGGCCTTTCATAAGGTCTGAAAAGCAAAATCATTAATCTCCGAATAATCAACTACATTAAAAAAATAATCTTCTCTTTTCTTGAAGAAGGGACTTTTGCTGTACGCATCAATTCCGCAATTTTTGAATCGAAAACAATCAAAGCTGGTGTTCCGCAAAAAAGCGTGCTAGGACCGCTACTATTTTCCATCTTCTCTTCTGGCATTCCGCCTACTAAAGCAACATTAGCAACCTTCGCTGACGACACAGCTGTCTTAACCCAGCACACCGATCTTACTCTAGCTATCAGTCAACTACCGAATACGATTCACCAACTATGCTCGTGCTATAACAAATGGAACATACAAATCAATCCAAGCAAAAGCCAAGCAAAAATCGTCTTGCTAAGACGCATCATAAACCCTCCTAACCTCACAATCAACCAAAACATAATTTCATGGAACCCCACTGATGCTGCACTTAATTACCTAGGAATACTTCTTGATACACGACTCACATGGAAACTTCATATAAACCTCAAACTAAACCAACCATACGCGAGACTAGCCCAACTGTATCGTATCATAAATAGGAAATCTTAACTTAAGCCAAAATGTGTAACCCTGATATACTAATCTATAAGGCCGTTGATTCTCTACGTCTCGCTGATTTGGAGCAACACAGCAAAATCCAACATTCAAAAAATTCAACGCCTTCAAAACAAAATTTCCAGAATAGCAGTGAACGCACCATGGCACATCAAGAACGAACAACTCCATTATGAACTTGAAATGCCTACAGTTCAAGAGTTTATTAGTGAAAGTTCAAGCAAACTCTTTAAAAACATCCGCAAGTGCGATGGCGCAATCTACTACAATATCGGTAGATAAAACATACACCACGGGCTCAAGCGCAAACTTCCCCGAGACTTGTGCATTTCCGAACCCGATAGTGAATAACGAACAAAGCAAGATCAGATAAACATGCAAATCTTATTAACATTATAATCATTGTCCTAGCAATAAGTTTCTGTTATTGTTTAATTAGCTATAAATATCGATGTCATGAATAACATGTATTTGTTGAACGTGCCAATTGTATTTATTAAAAAAAAGTTACGAAAATATTTAAATATTATTATTACAGACCATGTGCTTTAGTTTCAAAATAATTAATAGTTACAGTGGTGTAAAAAGTCTTGCATTATTTTTGATACCAAGGAAAAGTAAAAAAATAAATCATTTAGTTAGGTAATCCATAAACATATATATGGGCATGGAACGATACTTTATTAATATACAGTGTGTTATTACTATTACTAATATTTTATTGGACAGTTCTTGTTTCTGATGATTATTTTTGATTAATTTTTCTAACTCAAGCTTAAACTAAAAAATCGATTGGTTTTGCCTTTGTTGTAGGTTTCTGTTCAAATATAATAGTTAATATTCTTTGTCATAAGTTTTCTATGGGATTGAGATCAGAAAATTGCGCTGGCTAGGCTATTCTGTTCTGTGTTCATCCAAGATTGACCTAGTTTCATCTTATAATAAGGTACATTGTAGTCCTAAAACATGAACTTCCATTTCGAAATGAAACCTTTTCCAACTAGGCAACATCGTACTCTGTGGTATTTTAACATATATCGTATCATCTCAGATATGATAGCTAATCGATTAACTACGTAGGCAAACATGCATCTCTATACCATGACAGAGGTTGAGCGTTTTAATTGCGAGCAGTATGAATTTTGGTATATTCTCTTCTCTAGGTCATCTTGTAATATACGTATTTCCGGGATGATTGTTGATATTAAAAATTGATTCAGCACTGACTAGCACTTTCTGCCACTGCGCTATTGTCCAGCTTTATGTTCTTTAACCCATTTTAGAATAAAATTTTTGGTTTTAGGAAGCAAGTACAGTAGATATACATATAATAACACCAGCAGCTTTATTATACTTTAGTTAATTCCGTGGAATTAAGGTTGAAGTTTTCCTATGCCGCCCACTACGCGGTTCATCGCCATTTTTTCTCAAATTAGCATTATTGATAATTCGCTTAACTGAAGACTGATGACATTCAAATTTAGCGACTTCTTTATGACGAACTATTATTTTCTGCACCTTTTTACTTGATAATTTAATTTGTCTCTTCCGGGACACCATTTTGTAAGTTTTTTACACCACTGCATTTAAAAATCTCTTTAACTATTACCAGTGGTATTTGTAGATGCTCATTTAAAGGTCTTCTATTTTTTTTATAAAATCCTTCTGATGAGTATTTTTGGACACATATGTTGTATTTATAAATGGCTTTTCAAGTTTGATTAAAATAAACGTTTAAATTTTGCTTTATACAGTTTTTGAAGTATTTATTTTTACTAGAAAAACTTAATCGGTAAAATTTTTAAGGCATGTGTTAGGAGTCTGATGATATATTATTTGTAATATTTTGTTTAATAATTCAAATATTAAATATACCCATGCATATATAGTGTCCAGTGGTTAAACTTAAATAAAAATTGTTTTCACTAATCCAATTGCTTTTTGAATGCCTATAGTAATTTATATCAAACAATCACAGAGTATCCACCTCAACAAAATACTAAATACTCATTACTAATTTAATTCTATATTCCAACTTCAAAAGCTCCTTATATTTCAAGAAAAATCCTAAAGGATTCTAAAGTTACCCGTCTACTCAACAACAAATAAATGCCAATGCCCCTTATAGCGGCTGAACTGAGCAGCACAGATAAAGCCAAAGAAATATTTAACCTCAACAGACTCCTATATTCAGTCATATCGGTCGAGCCAAGACGTAAGAAAAATGAGACCCCACAATATACCAACTGCCAACTGATAGGTCACACCAAGAATTATTGCCACATGCCACCGCGATGCGTGAAATGCCCTCACCAACACCATTTTTCCAAATGCAATAAAACTAACGAAGTTAAGCCTAACTGTGTAAACTGTGGAGGTGAGCACACCGCCAACTACAAAGGATGTCCATACATAAGAAACTTTAACAAAAAAACACCCCCATCCACAATCCAGCCCATCAATCCCAACTATACCATAACTGGAAGCATCACTGCCAACCCAAACTATCTCCAAGCAGTAAAAAGTAACCTTCATTCCTCCCATCCCATCACGAACATCAACAACAACGCAAATACTACTGATTCGCCTTTATCAAAAATCCTCCAGTCCATTTCACATTAATCACTCCCTACTATGACCAAATCAAAAACTTCCTCTTGTCCCTTATCCCAATGCTGCTCACAAATGGCGGCAAAAAAATCAACCACTCTACAAAAGTTAACCCTAATGAATTGGAACGCTAACGGTATAAAGACTCAGAGATCTACCTTCATATCATTCCTCGCAAGACATGGCATAGACATTGCGTGTATTACCGAAACCCACCTCATACAAAACGAGACATTTCACAATTCCGGGCTATCGCATTATTCGGAAGGACAGAGAGGCAGCAATAGGATGGGGCGGTTCTGCAATAATCATAAAGCAAAACATCGTAGCCACCCCTATTGAACTAACAGGCATTCATCAACTTGAAGCTACCGCCACAAAATTAACCTTTAAGACTCTTTAATTAACATAATTTCGGCTTACAAACCACCCACAAATAGTCATCTTAGAAGAACTGGTAAAAATATTTGACAACCAGCAGCCCACAATACTGGCCGGAGATTTAAATTGCAAAAACACAATGTGGGGATGCAGGACCAACGACCCCAACGGAATAAAACTGAACACACTAGCGTCCCAACTGGCTTTACAAATTTCAGCCCCTAGAGATTACACTTATTTCCCCTACCGCATAAACCACTTGCCGGACATCCTAGATATAATAATACATAAAAACCTGCAACTGCCAATAAACCAAACCGTAATAACTGAACTTGACTCTGATCATCTGCCGGTAATATTCACTCTTAACTGTACTCCTTATTATTACCCGGAAATTCCAAGACTAATCAACGGACCAGTTAACTGGGAACTTTTCCGTAATATCATGGACGAACAAATCAAGTGCCCTCTTACCATATCTACCACAGCTGAAATTGATGGAACCATTGAATTCTTCAAAGAAACAATAAATGAGGCTAACAATCTACTCTAGTCTCTCAAACACGCAAACCTGTCAATAACCAAACACTCCCACTCTGAATTTTAAAATTAATAAAAGGAAAAAACTCCACCCGAAGGAAGTGCCAACGTCTTAGGAACCCTGCAGATAAACACCATCTAAATGTGCTGATCCGACAGGTTAAAAACGAACTCGATCAGTTCAGAATAAACTCATAAACAATATCTAGAATCGTTCGAACCTGGAGACGCCAACATGTGGAAAGCCACCAAACGGACCCTGAAGCAATTCACGGTTACCCCCACACTAAAATACAATCGCCAAACAATATCGGAAGATAAGGACAAACCTGAAATATTCGCACATCTCGAAGCAACCGCATATTTTAACAATGATCCCAATCATATCAGACAGATTGAAATGGAATCTCAAAATATTACACCCCAAGAACAAATGCTAGATAACCCTATCTCCCCAACAGAAATTAAAGAATGCATAAAAAAACTTAAAACCAAAAAAGCACCAGGAATCGACATGATCCCCAACATAATTCTGAAAAATCTACCGCAAAAAAGTATATGTTTACTAACAGCCATATTTAATTCCTGCTTAAGATTGGGTTACTTCCCTACCGAATGGAAGCGAGCACTAATTCAAATGATTCCCAAAACCAAATAAACCCATGACAACCTAACAACTACCGACCCATCAGCCTGTTGTCCACAATTTCTAAAGTTTTTGAACGAACCATTCAAAGCCGATTAAACCAGTTTTAGAAGATAATGCAATCCTGCCCAAATTCCAATTTGGTTTTAGAAGCGCACTCTACTGGTCATCAAATCTTACGACTCACTGAGATAATTGAAAAGGGTTACGAAAACAAAATGCACACGATAATGGCACTTGTAGATACGGCGCAAGCCTTTGATCGTGTATGGATAAACGGCTTATTATACAAAATGAAAGATTTGGCAATCCCTGTTTACCTATTAAACATAGTTAAATCATTTTTAACTGACAGAACGTTCCAGACAAGAATAAAAGGATAAACCTCATCAGTACGTAAAATTAATGCAGGAGTACCGCAGGGATCCATACTGAGTCCCTTGTTATTCAATATTTTCATGCACGATGCTCCTACAACACCAAACTCTGACATCGCAATGTATGCCGACGATACAGCAATCATAACTCAAGACTACGACATTAACCTAGCCGCAAACAATCTGCAACAAAGTCTGAATCATCTTAACTCATGGTTTAACAAATGGTTTATACGAATTAATCCTAACAAATGTGATGCCAAAATCTTTACCTTGCGTCACCCACAAGACCCACCTAACATCGTTATCAATAATGTATCTATCCCTTGGAATCCGAAAGATAGCGCGGTGAAATATCTAGGGGTCTTTCTCGACCGTAGATTAACATGGTGTTTCCACACCAATAAAAAACTGACTAAATCATACGCAAGACTGACCATGCTCTATCCCATCATAAACAAGAAGTCAACATTGAAAATAAAATGTGGGGTTCTCATTATTCGACCAATTTTTACATACGGGTGCAGTGTCTGGTGCGCGACATCAAAAACTAATCTTAGCAAACTCCAAGTGTTACAAAATAAAATTATCCGTATAATAACAAATGCACAGTGGTACGCAAGAAACTCGCAGCTCCACCGAGAAACAGGAATCCCGACAGTGGAAGAATTGATAAAGAAAACAGCCCAAAAATTTTATGATAACATAAATCAATGCAGTGGTGCGGTTCACTACCACTTGGGCACTGAAAACTTACACACCAGACTTAAAAGGAAATTACCTATTGATGTCCTAAATAGTGAAAGTAACTAATTTAATTGTCAAAACCACAATGAACTATCGATTTTAGTGATATAAATGTTAAAAATCTTTTAACCTTGCCATGTAATAGCAAATGTAATGCTGATCTGGCATAACCCCTATTAAAAAAAAGTTACACTTTTTTTACATTTCTTAAAGAAACCACTATGGCTGGAACTTCCTTTCACAACCTAATTAGTTCGTTGCAAAATCTCTTAAAACTTCCGTAGAAAAAGTTTAATCTACATTCTAAACTCCTATCAATTTCTAGATGTTCTCAAAATTTTACATTTGCGTTGTCGTCAGTTTTGGTGTTTTTTCCTTATTAACTAACAATCAAATTTTTAGAATACTGCAATTACTTTTACTGTCAAATAAATGCTGGTTTCTATAAGTTCTTTACCTCACCTGTTCTAGCAAACCTTTCGTATAAATAAAATGTATATCAACATTAATGTACAATAAAAATGGACAAAATAAATCCCTTTAATTTTTAGACACACTTGAAAGCAAACGTTCTTCAAATTATAGTTTACAAAATGCTGAACTATATCAACCGACTACTTAAATGTGGAATTCGTTTATCCTGCATTACTAGATCTATTAGACTTTTTGATACAAAAATACGACCATTACCATAGCATAAGTATTGTCTTTAGGACCAACTATTCAACTAAGGGTCACTAAATATCAAACCAAATATACAATCATTCTTTGGTCATAAGAAAAGACTATTCAGCAAATATTAAATAGGCCACAATTTAGAAAGATTGCTTTCATTTTCTATTCCACTAGCAGAAATAAAATGAAGGAAGGGCTTTAGCGCATGTCATTGAGAAATACTAATTGTCCGGCGCCTTCACTTATGCAATATTTCTAAAACAAAAAACTTTTTCAGCCCACTGCATCTCCTGTCAAGCAATATTTTGTGGAGCTTTGACTTAAATACCAATAAATATTTAAAGAATACATACAAGATGTGTATTCTTGAAAAAAGTGTAGATACCTACTTTTCTAAAAATACCTGCATTGTTAATAAATAATAAATGCATACCTAAGTTTCTTAAAAAGTATATAGAATGTTTAGTATATAACTAATTTTCTAGTACATAGCGTATCTTCTCCTGAAATCCAGATAAAGAAGATTATTGTCAATGTACCTTACCCAAAGCATAAGTTTTAAGGGTGTTTATTTCAAAATTGCCCATTAAAAGGTTTGCTACGACAGGTGAAATTCAAAAATTTATTTTATAAATACTCCAGTATATAGCTGCTACTCGTAATTTTGTGACTTTAATTAAATTTTAATTTAAAATAAACGCAGGAACCCTAGGATGCACCTCGTTAATTTATTTTTGCTTAAAAAATCTACTTATCTTTCTAACCTATTTACCTATGATATTATCATTTGGATTTATAAAGCAAAACAGGCTATCGGAAAGAAAAAAATGTTACTAAAAACGAACAATATCATGTAGTCATTTTTGCATGTACATTTCAGAGGTAAAATCTGCACAATGGATTCTTTGAATACCAATGGTTCAAGCTATTTTTTATATTATTTAACTAACTTAAATATAAGAAAGACGAAGTACATTTGTTTAAAAAATTTAAAATGCTTAGATTGGGACTTTTAAAATACGAATGTAAGAAAAATGTAGTTACGAACAGAAGTTTCAACTTCTGGACATGGCCTATGATAAACAATAGACCATTTCAAATTGCAATAACACATTTTACGTACCATGGACTTAAAATCATTTGTATTGTCCAATTAAATAATTTTCCTATGATGTCGATTCATTCTTCGTTTTGATCTCAGTATGTAAATTTGCATTAATAAATAATTTTGGTTTAAATAAAGTGAATCTAAACAACAGAACATAATCTAAAATTTCAAAAAAATTAAATAATTAGTTGAATGAGTATGTATGTAGAGCAATGCGTAAAAAAATAGTTTAATTAGGTAACAGTAAACAGGTAATTATATAAAACCGGAACATACAAAAAGGTTTTGGCATGTGAAAAATACAATAATAACTGTTATTAAAAAGAAAATATATAAATAAGTTTATCCACAATAGGAAATCAGCTAGCTCAACAAAGTTACATTCAGTTAAATATTTATACCAAAGCAAACTAAACCAAATCATAAGATTATTCTTTGTTTATAAATAATAAACAAGCACACAAAACAAAATTATAACATCTAGCTCAAAAATGTCAAAAAATTAATCACCATTTCCCACAAAGAAAACCTAACAACTGAAGATCAAACGAAGCTTCGAAATGGACGTAATGTAAGAAGGTTTAGGCGAGATATGGGCATTATAAAAAACCTTAAATAAAATTCGATCAATCTAACAACTAATACCAATACTAGAAAAGTACAAAAAACTAAATATGGCCTTCATAGTAAGCAACGTGGTAAAGAACGTTATCATTTATTTCAAAACAACCAATGAAAGAATTTGCATTCCACTGTTACAAATTAATTAATTCTTTAATGCATTGGTAGTAAACATGCATTCTAAAACGAACGATAAATATGACATGTTGCTTTCTATCAAATGCTGGAAAGAACCTACAGCGCATCCTTCAAACGACATAAAGATCTTGTTGGATACCTAATCGCACAGCTAGGAAAAGAAAATCGCTACCGGTCAACTATAGAGCAACCCAGGCTACACCAAGAATCCAACAACAATGGCATAACTATCAGCTCAACACATTTTCATACACACACGTACAGATCACCAAATAAAAACTTCCAATCAAATGGACCACCTGCTTATCGAAAGAAAGTACACGTCAAATATAATACTTAGGTCTCAGATCGTATCATGGAGGTAATATAGACTCCGACTACTACTTAGTATTAACAGCAGAAAGGCAACAAGGAGTCATTTTAGAGACAAACATAATATAAAAAGCCTAGAAGATAGCGACGCACTAACAGCAAGACAAAGGAGAATATGGAAAAACGTAAGTCAAAGACAACTAACACAAACAGAAAATAATCATGCGACGTTGGAAGAAGAGTTGACGTGTGTTATGGGAAGTAACAGATACCACAATAGGATATACGTAATATCAAAGAAATATATATACAACTCGAAAATTCTAAAGTAATGAGCATCCTAGAAGTTAAATAGAACAAAACCATGCACTCATGCAGACCAAGAGGTCAAGAAATAATAGGAGAACAAAATTTCCCAACAAACCGAATAGATTGTGGAAGATCCCACTTCCGCAATGTAATGGAGGCAAAACATAGATATTATCATAAAGAACGGAAGTGATTATAAATGCGTTCAACTGTATCAGGCTACTAAAAGGTAATTTCTGCTTTCAATTTTCTTCAAAGATGAAACAATCTTTGGTGCATGGCAACGTTAATCCACCCAACAGTCATATATAAAGTAGGCAAAATCTTCTTGGAATGGTTAAAGTTTATCAGCGATGATACAGCATTAGTACCCAAATAGCCCAGGGTATCTGAAATTATTGCTTTTATTTGTTTTTATTTGATTTTATTGCTTAAAAATGAGCTACTAGTAGTACAACAGGTTACGTGGTTGGTGCATGATAAAGCTTTAGTGTTTACGTTCACTAGTATCGAAGTAACAATTTGCGTGACGGATGAATCGGACGACGAAACTTTATTGCATGGTCTATATGATCATCGAACTTTCTTTATCTGACTTACTCCCTAATGTGTAAACATTTAAATATGCCATTACAGCGTGTGGTGCTATTCGAATACAGGCCAGTAGATTTAAATGAGTGTGTAAACCAACGTGATCCGTTGGCACTTGAATTAAGACACGGGAAAGGAGGTGGTGGTAAAGTCATTTCAAATATCTAATCTAAATTTTTCAGAAATAAATAGAGTATTTTGTTTCGTTTCCTGACATGAATCATCTCATACAGTTTGCCATTTCATGTACTTAGTACTAATTCTGTAAACATTTCACTTTATAGCTTTACTTTGTGCGTACATAGAGCATCGGTGTATATTACGATTAAAAATAATTCAAAACCAGTTCAAGCATCCGGACATACCCAAAAACGGCTTGAAACCTTACGACTTGCGCCACAACCTCACAGCACTGCCTCGCATTTCTCCTCCGTCATCTTCCGGGGCGAAGTTGCCCTATCACGCTGCCGGCAATTTGTGTTGAATTTTAATTACATTGTACGCGAAAGGTAATTAAGTTATACTCTATTAATATGGCACAATAAAAGCAGCACAGAATAATCATCGTACGAGGGGCGTCATTATGATCAAGTTTATTAAAATAATTTATCATCGTCACCGCTGCCAGGAATTACAGCCCGGAGCTTGCCATCAGAGCCTGATTAAGGAAAAACAAATCATCAGTTTTGTTGCCATAGATGAGCGACAGCTGCTGGGTCTATTACCATGTAAAGCGGTTTTCCAAAATATTAACGACTATAAATAAATAAAATTTTTAATTGGGAAAAGTTCAGTTACTCTTAATGATTTTTCTATCCCATAAAATAATACTCTGTTCGGTGTTTTATAGATTTTTTATTTAGTATCCAAGTTTATCTTCTCTAACTCAGTCGCATGCATTGTAAAGGGAAGAACTTTAAGTTCATTTGTTAATCTTTGAACGAACAACCTACGTTTGGATCTCAGTTTGTTAAATTCAGATTTAACAAGACCGAATTCTACTTAGGCCTGTTTAGTTCACGAAGCGAAACCTCTAAATCCAACAGCATTCAGCCGATTTTTGTCGTTATTTACATTAATTGAATTTATACGACTTTCGTTGATTTATTTGGCGTAGCAGATAATGTAAAACAACGTAATTTCCTTTTTTTTACCACGAGGTTAAGGATGCAGTTCTGTCACACTTCCGAAGGATTTCATTTCTGTGAACAAATTTATTTAATAACAATAACAACTGTTTTTTAAAATAAAGACCATCATTGTGTACGGTGTTTTGCCACCGATCTGCAAGTATCCGAATCTGGTTGAAGTACCAGTCGGCCAACTTTGCATCGAAGTACTCCTGACACGCTTCTTCAACTGTATCAAAAGTTTCGAACAGGCAACCGCGCAAGAAGTGTTCCAGTGGGTGAAAGGGGTCGTAATCGGATGGAGCAGCATCTGGACTGCAGGGTGAGTGTGGTAGGACTTTGACGCCGTCCAGCTTTTCGAATTTCTAATTGGTCTTCTAGCCGGTATGCGGCTTGGCATTTTATTGTTGAAACAAATTCAGCTTGTCGTAGACGCGGTCCAGCTGTTGACAATAGAGCTCGGCATCGATAGCACGACCATTTTACCAAACGCACAACATAACCTTCTTGCCGAAACGGTTCTTAGCTCTTCTAGAACCAACTTCTTTTGCCGATGGTGGTTAACCAGCTAGACCCACTTTTCGTCCTACGTCACAGTTCAGGCAAATTTTAGGTCACTTATCGATCTGCGTTTCAATTAGCTCCTGTGGATCTGGTCGAGGCTTCTTCTAATGTTTTCTTCAAGATCTTCAGGCATCAAAAACTATCAAAAGAGACTTGCAAATCTCAGTCATCCCAAACAGATGGTTAGCTAGAACGTGGCTAATCTTCAAGAAGTGGGGATCACCCGATCGCCCAATGGAGATCGGTACTGTTGTTCTCTTGGGTCAAGATAATGTGCCTCCTTTAACTTGGCGTTATAACAGAGACTTTTCCCGGATCGGATGGTGTAATCCACGTAGCTTCAGTAAAAACCGGGTCAGGTACATACAGACGTCCTGTCACCAAGCTATATACTTTGCCAACCCAACATACAATATTCTAAGCTGACTCATGTATATATAGATAGTGTATTAATAGGGCATTTATATATAGTTTGTTACGATATAAATCTAACCGCAAGTTAACGCACCTGAAATATAATAGTTAATTTCAGGAATTTCATGACAATATTGTTTCAAACCGCTGTTAATAGCTCCTTGATAAAGTAGTAATTTTTTTGAAAGCTCAAGACCTTTCAAGGCGGGAAGTATGGTGTGGCGGCCTTTTCGCCCTTGAACCGTTTTATATCGCGGCGGCATGCGGGCCTTTGATATCTGCCACGTTTTGCCATCGCACACAGAACGGCATGGGCTTTTGCTCAGCCGACATATTCACGCTCCGCAACTCGGCCAATTTCGTCGTGTCTCAACACCCCGCAAATATTCACGCACCGCAGCTCGGCTAATTCGGTCGTGTCTTAATACCCCGCATATATACGTTCCGCAGCACGGCCAATTTGGTCGTGCTTATCATCCCGCAAATACCAGATCCGCAGCGCGGCAAGGTGGCCACCGAGGAACCATCGCCTACGAAGCAGAAGCCGATTCAGGTGAGCGATTTGGCATTACTCGTTGGTTGATATCGGTAGCCGCCCCCATCCGCTTACGCGACGGCCGTTTAAGGGACGATTTTGGCCTTATCGGCTGACCTTCCAATACGGGCCGTACTACGTTTCCACACCGCACCACGAGAGCGGCTATTTACACGCCATACCTCTCCACTTTTTTGGTCCTTACGAGCCGGATTGGTATCAGCTACAATACTTATAGAAACCGCTTGATAACTTGGCGTCGTCACAGACTTACGTAGGTTTTTGGTAAGGTGACCGCCATAAATTACATACATATTTATTACGCTTTATTCAAGTAAAGTTCCCTTATAATGGATAAGCTTGAATTAAAATTAGTTCAGTTAACTGCCAAAAAGAGGCGATTTTCGAACGATTTAATCGTTTATACAATACGTCAAAAAATATTTCAAATTATGAATTACGCTCAAACGAATTATTTTTATCTCAAACAGAAGCTATTAGTGAATTATACAGCAGGCTTGAAACAATAATTGAGGAAATTAACAATTTGCAGTTTGAAATTGATCAGACTCCTCCAGACTACTCATGTTTAAATTCTATTGAAGATTTATATTCGAGTATTAAATATAAACGCAACCTTATATTGTCAAACAGCAAAACATTTACATTAGATCAAAAAAGAGGTATCGTAAAATTACCGCCAATTGAACTGCCTTCTTTCGATGGCAAGACTGAGAGCTGGCCAATATTTTACGAAATATTTCGTAGCAATGTGCATTTAAATACAAATTAACTCATGACGCTTTAAAATTAACCGCAGGTATTATTCCTACAGGGGATACTTATAATATTATATGGGATAGTCTTGTTAAAAAGTATCAAGATAAACGTAGTTTAGGCAGTCATTATCTAAATAACATTCTGGACATCAAAGGATGCGTCGGTAATGCTGTTAGTTTGAATACATATATAGAAAAATATTCCGCGTCCATCGCTGCATTAAAACAGTTCGACATTCCCGACCTATTAGATTTTGTCTACATTGTGGTTTAAGAAAACTTGATCCCCAAACGCTTCAACAATTCGAAAATAGGGTGAGCGGAATAGAATTACCCTCCTGTAAACAATTTATTTCATTTACGCAAGATGATGTCAAAGTACTCGAGCGCTCGCATGTTAATAATTCGCAGACCAAGCCGCGCGCAAATTCCAGTTTACCTTATCACAGCCTTGGCCGTGGCGCACAAGGTGCCTGCAAGTCGTTTGTGTCGAGTGAACAGATTTTTAATACGCGTTGCCCGCTATGCGATAGAGAACACCAGCTATTTCGCTGCATTGAATTTAAAAATATGAAATCACCGCAAGCGCGTTTCGAGTTAATTAAAGCGAAACGCGGCTGTATAAACTGTTTAAGTCTATCTCACTCGTTAACTAAATGTAAATCACGGAACGTTTGTAAAATTTGTAAAAAACTGCATCATTCTTTACTGCATTTTTCGAACTTAAAGGATGATCGCCCTATTAAGCCGTCTGTGGCGGTTGGACCGCAAGCAGGTGACCGTGCGCCCATATCAACGCATTCAGTATCGCAACCTCACCACACGTCTTCCGTATCGCTTAGTGCGGCTTCGAGTTCGGTTATATTGTTATCGACCGCACAGATCTATGCACATGGTAAAAACGGAAATACGCTTGTCGTCAGGTGTTTAATAGACAACGGGTCGCAAAATAAGTTAATTACTATGGATTGTTGTAAACGCTTGAACATTCCCATAATTAAATTACGCAATTCATCTTTACAAGGTGTTGGTATGACCTCGCGACCTGTACACGGTTTTATTGATTTCGTAATAGAATCACGAATTAATCCTAACAACAAATATTACATTCGTGCTTTAGTTGACTGTATTACAGACAAACTTCACGCAAATTTCATTACATTAAATGAAGATATGTCATATTTAAATAATTTACCGCTTGCCGATTTATCCTGGAATGTACCAGGAGAAATTGACGTTGTTCTTGGTGCTCAACTGTTTCCTTATATTTATTTAGGAGATAGGGTCGATTCTGGTAACCGCGCACCACCCGCTATATTAACCAGCTTTGGTTACGTACTTATGGGAGATATTGCATGTCATTATGATGCAACCTGCCTACATAGTACTACATCTTCGTTTACCGCGCTTGCTAACGTTGACATTGAGTCAAGTTTACGGAAGTTCTTTGAGTTAGAGGAAATTCCATCTCAACGTTTTATTAGTCCAGATGAATTAGATTGCGAAAATAACTTTAACTCTTCGATTTTATTTAAAGACGGCAGATATTTTGTTGATTTACCCTTTTCTCGGAGTTGGGTAATTCACGCGGTCTGGCTCACCGTCGTCTACTTGCGCTCGAGCGTAAATTCGATTGCGTGCCAACCCTACGAGAAAATTATAATAAAACTATCGCCGATTATATAACGCAGGGTATTTGTCCCAGGTGCCTGACTCTGAATTGACAGAGGAGGGTTACTACATACCGCATCACGCCGTTGTCAGACCAGATAAGGACAGCATCCGTATCGTTTTAGACGCTAGTGCTAAAACGCACTCAGGGCTGTCACTTAATGACATTTTGCATGTCGGACCTAATTTGCAGGCCGACTTGTTCTCGTTGTTACTCGACTTTCGTACATTCCCAATAGCAATGACCGCTGATATAAAACAAATGTTTTTGCGCATCGGAGTAAACGAGCACCATCGTAAATACTTACGAATTTTATTTCGTTTCAGTAGGAACGAACCTATTCGCACTTACAATTTTGACCGCGTACCCTTCGGGCTAAAGCCTAGCCCTTACCTAGCTATGCGTACGTTACGCAACTTAGCGTGCGAGCATAGTGACCGCTTCCTGAGGCTTCTAAACTGGTAGAAACTCAGTTTTACATGGATGATTATGTCGATTCGGTTCCCGATGAACAGACTGCCATGCGATTGTCTCGCGAATTAATCGATTTATTTAAATTAGGCTCTTTCGACCTTGTCAAATGGGCCACTAATTCACCCTGTTTATTGGAGGTTCTTCCGAGTCTCACCGCTCACCAGTAAATTTTTCTGGCATGGGTAACGATATTTACAATTTTAAAATCCTTGGTTTAACCTGGGATCCTGCTGACGATTACTTTTCTTTAACAACAATCGCTGTAGAAGATAAATGCACAAAGCGCACGATTCTATCGCTAGTTGCCCGCTTATTCGACGTACTTGGCGTTGTAGCTCCAGTTGTGCTGTACGCCAAAATTCTTATTAAGGAACTATGGCTAGCTAAAATAGACTGGGATGAGGTTCCTCCGAATCCATCATCAGTCGCTTTTCAGCTTTTGCACGCGATTTTTCCGCACTCTCTTCTCTAAAAATTCCGCGCCATATTGGCATTGCGGGAAAAGCCGTAGTGAACATCGTAGCCTTTTGTGACGCGAGCTTCAGTGGTTACGGTTGTTGTGTTTATTTACACATCACTGATCCTGAAGGTAATATCACCGTCCGGCTTTTATGTGCAAAGTCAAAGGTTTCTCCAGTTAAAATAACAACGCTAGCTCGATTAGAACTTGTCGCCGCTTTGCTGCTGTCCAAGCTTGTTCGCGTGGTCCGCGATAAACTTTCCGCTCGTCTACCTATTACAGGTGTTTACGCCTTCTCGGATTCTACAATAGCGCTTTGTGGATCCCTCATCGCCACATAGGTGGTCTATTTTTGTCAGCAATCGTATTGCTAAAATACACGTTAATTTACCTGTCGCTTATATACCTACTCGCCGTAGGGTCAACGCTCTCAGAAAGTTTACATCTGTTTGTTTGTCTGTATGGTTACTAAAGCCATACATATCGAACTTGTATCGGAACTTACATCCGATGCGTTTCTTTCCGCCTTCAAAGGTTTATTTCCGCCGCGGTCCAGTGTCTGTTATATACTCAGACAATGGCACCAATTTTGTCGGAGCTAAGGCACAGCTCGGCGAAATTTATTCTTTTGTTAAACTCCACTGTCCAATCTGATATCAAAGGAGCTTCTTAAAACACGCATTGAGTGGACAATGATTCCGCCACGCGCCCCGCACTTCGGAGGCATTTGGGAATCTAACATTAAAACCGTTAAGACACACTTGTATCGAGTCATGGGCAAGCAGTTGCTCACTTATGAGGAACTTTTGACCGTGCTAGTGCAAGTGGAAGGTATTGTAAATTCTCGACCACTTAGTGTTTTATCATCAGATCCGCATCCGGATGTGCTCACTCCGGCGCATTTCTTAATGTCCAGTCCCCTCAAGTATTTACCTTCTTCTGAATTGACAGAAGAAAGCTTGAACTTAACAAACCGCAAAAGGCTTTTAGATCAGCTTGTATTGTCTTATTGGAAAAAATGGCGAGTTGAATACTTGCACACGCTGCAAGTTCGGCAGAAGTGGGGATCACCCGATCGCCCAATGGAGATCGGTACTGTTGTTCTCTTGGGTCAAGATAATGTGCCTCCTTTAACTTGGCGTTATAACAGAGACTTTTCCCGGATCGGATGGTGTAATCCACGTAGCTTCAGTAAAACCGGGTCAGGTACATACAACGTCCTGTCACCAAGCTATATCCTTTGCCAACCCAATAAACAATATTCTAAGCTGACTCATGTATATATAGATAGTGTATTAATAGGGCATTTATATATAGTTTGTTACGATATAAATCTAACCGCAATTTAACGCACCTGAAATATAATAGTTAATTTCAGGAATTTAATGACAATATTGTTTCAAACCGCTGTTAATAGCTCCTTGATAAAGTAGTAATTTTTTGAAAGCTCAGGACCTTTCAAGGCGGGAGTATGGTGTGGCGGCCTTTTCGCCCTTGAACCGTTTTATATCGCGGCGGCATGCGGGCCTTTGATATCTGCCACGTTTTGCCATCGCACACAGAACGGCATGGGCTTTGCTCAGCCGAATATTCACGCTCCGCAACTCGGCCAATTTCGTCGTGTCTCAACACCCCGCAAATATTCACGCACCGCAGCTCGGCTAATTCGGTCGTGTCTTAATACCCCGCATATATACGTTCCGCAGCACGGCCAATTTGGTCGTGCTTATCATCCCGCAAAACCAGATCCGCAGCGCGGCAAGGTGGCCACCGAGGAACCATCGCCTACGAAACAGAAGCCGATTCAGGTGAGCGATTTGGCATTACTCGTTGGTTGATATCGGTAGCCGCCCCCATCCGCTTACGCGACGGCCGTTTAAGGGACGATTTTGGCCTTATCGGCTGACCTTCCAATACGGGCCGTACTACGTTTCCACACCGCACCACGAGAGCGGCTATTTACACGCCTGCCTCTCCAACCACAATTAAACTTTTTGTATCATTTTGCCACGGTTCTGTAACTCACTGTTACTTCACATTCAGCATTACAAATCTTTTTTTTCAGTTTCTCTCGATGTAAGTTGTCGCTTCCATCAATAACGTTTCAGGATCCTAAGCTCAGATTTGTCCATCTAAAATCAAATAAGAAGCTAATTGGGATGTTATAAACACAAAACTATAACAAAAATTGCACCAAAGCCGAATTTTTTGTAAGTGCGGCAAAAATTTCTCCTCTACTATATTATATAAACATTTTTTCGAATAATAGCAGTTTGTGGTCTGCCACTTTCTTTTATATTAGTGCAAACCTATGCATCTTTCGTTTGTTCAAAAATTCCAATATCACCATTTGAAAAATAGATTTTTATTTATAAGAGTAATTTAGTATGTTTTACAATTTTACAATTGTTTTTAAGATTTGCAATTGTCACATTACACTTCAAGTGTGTCATCACAATACGTTAAAGAGTTTTTAGTGCCTTCGAACTTGAATATATGTTTTTTTGTTACTTGGTAGTGGAAATTAGTAGAGATTATGTATTAGTAATTTCACAGTATAAATCGGAGACTTGAATCAACGATTGAATTGTATCTGTCCTGTATTTCGTCTGCAAATGATCTACTATCACACAACAGAAAGTATATGTGTTGTAAATGAATTGAAAACATTTTTGTTATAAATAGATAGTTTGACGAAAGTGCAGAAAAATGTTAATGCGTTTTTTGTTTTTTAAATAATTCCTCTTAAGTGTAACTTTAAGTAAATCTAAAAGTTTATAATTAACACTGGTGAGTAATTGCTAACGTGTATCTAAATGTAGATATCATTTTCTTTCATATTTTCAATTATTTTCTTAGTCTGGGCTATTACAGAAATTATTACGCAGGTACAGACTTCAGAGATATAAACTACGTGGTCTCCTGCTGCATAGTATTTTTATATATTCCACACATCTCCAGAGGAACTTTTGATTGTCCCTAAGAACTCAGTCTTTTGAAAAGTTATACTCGTTTATCTCGCATTAATGAGTCGTTTTCTCACTTTCAGTAAAGCTCAGTAGCATGTTTGTTGAAAGTAGTACTAGAAAAATTTAAAATGAAATTATATGTACAACGCAGCAACGAGGTCGCAAAATTTAGGCTACTTTGAAAACCTATTCACCAAAAACGCATAAATAGGTTAATGCTAGTGATCATTGCTTGGCTGTATCCATTGTAAAAGGTGTTTTTTAAGCCCGATAGAACTTACGAAAGGGTTAACTGTCAAACGAACTGTTATACTGCGCTCACGTTTTGACATTTATAATCAGTATACTTTGGCAAATCATCGTGACTAGATTGACGCTTGAACAACGCTACCAAATTATCCAGATTTACTTTGAAAATCAGTCATCGATTCGCGCATTTTACAGATTTCTATGGCGCACACAATCGTCCATCTGAGCAAGCCATACGTCGAACTGTGGATAGATTTAATACCACATAGTCTCTAAATGATGCAATAACACCAACACGTCGAAGAAATGTGCGTACTGAAGAGAATATCGCCGCTGTAAACGAAAGTGTGGAAGAAGATCCAAATTTATCGATTCGTCGTCGGTCGCAGGAATTGGGGATCTGTCCATTCACCACGTGGAAAATTTTGCGCAAGGATCATGGCCTACACCCATATAAGATCCAGGTGATGCAGGAATTAAAGCCACGAGACCATCATATGCATCGTTCTTTCGCCGATTGGGCTCTGGAGCAGTTGGAAACTGACCCGATGTTCTATCGCAAAATTATGTTCAGCGATGAGGCTCATTTTTGGCTTAACGGGTTTGTTAATAAACAATATAGAATGAAACCAATCCACAACAGACCCTACAGACTCCAGTACATCCAGGAAAATGCACCGTGCCATACGGCGACTGCAACCACCGACTTATTGAAATCAAAATTTGGCGATAAGTAGATTTCGAGAAATGGACCTGTCAATTGGCCTCCAAGGTCGTGTGATTTGACACCTCTCGATTATTTCCTGTGCGGCCACGTAAAATCACTGGTTTATGCTGATAAACCAGCAACAATTGACGCCTTGGAGGCCAACATTGTTCGTGTTATTCGTGACATACGGCCAGCAATGCTCGAAAAAGTGGCCCATAATTGGACGTCCAGAATGCGCTTCGTCAAGTTGCTATATGCCCGAAATTGGGACTCAGAAGTCATTAAGTTTCCTATACTATTCCTTTACAGTTAGTAAACCTTAACACTAATAATAAATCAGGGAAAATTTGATAAGCAACCAACACCATGTACACCCCAACAAATATTAAATGGCAATCAACATATAATTAATCCAATTCCAACAAAAGATCAATCCTGTTTCCACACAATTTTAAAATGCATCATTCATGCCTGTACCCACTCTAATATTTAACCAAAGAATATCAATCATCTGATAATGAAGCCTTACAAAGTGAAACATCAGATAGTATTCGTAACTGACACAGTCAAAAAAAAAAAAAATAATCCAAGTAAGTACACAAATAAATGTAAAATTCTAGCCAAGAAATTTGCAAAATGCAATATCTAACAGACATGCAAATAGTAATGCAAGTTTATTTTGTAATACCAAGATTTTAAAAACTCTTAAGCCACCGACGATTATTATTCTAACAAAACTACAAACATTAGCCACATAAAAAACTTTAAACTTGTTTTTTTTGAACAAATACACTGGTCGCCATTATACTGTAAACTTAGTGTTAGTATAAACTTTGTTTAGTAGTTTATTAGCAAAAACAATAGCACGGTTGAAAACTAAAGTAGCAGAAAAAAAATAGTATTGCAGTAAGAGTTAGGCCAACAACACTGTTAAAATTAATTCTTTAACTACACATATACACAGTAAATGAAAAAATATGTTAGAGTTATCTACCACAAAATGAACGAGCATGTAAGGTTGTCCTAAGATATCTACATAATACAGTACCAAAGCAAGATAAAAAATGTAAACCTAGAAAGCAAATTTCACAAAGTTAGGAATATTATAAACATTCCACATAGTGAAACCAACAATCTACTACTTTTTTTTCGTGGATTTAAAATTATTGTTAATAAAAAAATATATTTAAACTTCTATTCTTACTTCCTCCGAAAATACAAATTGGATCATCAGATAAAAGAAAAGACATTTACAAAGCACAAGTTGCCAATCACACGGCCATTCAAAAGCATACTGCACCAGATTTTGTAACTGATAAAATGTGGTAAAAGTTGCGGCTTAAAGATATATGTTCAAGTCAGGAACATTCTAACACAATGTTCTTTATGTGGAAGCGCTCACACTGTCAATTGCAAAGGCTGCTACACGCACAAAGACTTGACAAACGCCAGAAATCCAAATATTGCACAGCACTAAGACGCGTTTCTAAAATATACTTAAATATAGTATCATCATAAGTTTCTATCAAAATTAACAATAATCCATAGACTTAGCATATCAGATAACTATCCTTCTCGCTGTATTTAAGACTGTTGACTCAACTGATAAATTAGAATAAAGTAATCGTAAGCTTGCTTTAGCGGGGCGTTAATAAAATAAAATCAGAATAGATTTGCTACCTAGAACTCAAAAGGGTTACAAATCATAAAAACAAATCTAATTTCTGGACATTAATAAAATGCCTATTGTTCTCATTTCAAAAACATATTTTGCACAATGAAGACTCCTTTATATACCAAGTTATGCATCCCTTTCTGATATGATGGGTCAGCTGATATAATTAAAAATCGTATTTCTTATCGTAAATTACCCAAGTTTTAAACCGAATGTGAAAATAAATTCTTTGCCTTGCCCAGTTGTAATATCATCCAAGACACCAATTTACTTCTAATCAGTATTGTACACTTTTCGGGTTTTTAGTATATAAATGTATTGTCTAAGGTGATTGCAATTCTAAACATACGCATTGGAGTTAAAGGCTTACCAAGACAAAGGGTAAAAACTTCCTAAGAACTACGATCAACAATAATTACGGTTTTTGTTTTACAGACAAACCAACGTATTGGCCAACAGTTGTAGATAAAGTTTCAAGTCTATTTGACCTCTTCCTAACGCGTGATATATCTACCACCTACACTAGAGTCACGTCAAATTGTATGCTATCTGACTATTAGTCAATTATAATAATATTAAGTAGCTACATAATTAAGAAAGAGCAAGGCAACTAATTAGAATACATTCCAAAATTTTATTAAAGAAAAAGTTTAAGTTGCATATGCAGTTACTACCTAATCAATCTAATCTAATCAATATTAACCAGAAAGTTCATAAAGATCTGAAGGTAACAATATTCGCGTTATACATAAGAGAATTAGAAAAGTAAAAAAAATACTAGAAAAGATTGTAAAATGTATCTGGCAAAACAATCGACAACAAATTAACTCTTAAACTAAGGACAACTCTCCAAGAATACAAAAATGATACGTTTTAAAAATACATTACCAACTTAAGTAATGAGGATCACTTCATCTGTAGAGCAACTGAAAAACTAAAAGGACCTTTGGTTTACAATTAGAAGCGTAGATGGTATGAAGAAAATCTTGATACATTATCAAATGTTTTTAAACTAAACATCGACAATCAAGAAACCGAAGCACATTTAAATGTGGCATGTTAAATGTCCTTTACTATAAAATCATTCTCTTCAACTTAAAATAAAAAATTGAAGCTGTTTAAAGCCCCAGGACATGTTTAATAATAAGGAAAATACAGAAGATGATGGCTAAACACTTCATCGTACTAGTCACTACAATATTTAATCTCATACTTTACTCCATTATTTGGAAGTATGCTCACAGTTCGATGGTGTTAAAACTTAGTAAACCATCTGAACAAAAAAAAGCGTCTCATAGACTGATTACCTTGCTTCTCATATTGCTTCTTGTATTTGAAAAGCAGTTACTAAACAGAATGAAAGGAGAGGTAGAACTTTCGGCATCAATTCAAATTTCTCGTAAATCATTTAACCCTTCATCATATTGCTAAGAACATAGAACAGAAGAAATTCTATGAACTCTGGTGTTCCGTAGAACAGTGTATTGGGGCCAATCAATTTCGTTTTGTTCATGTTTAACATATTTGAGGCAAATAGCATCCTAATTGTGACCTTCAATAACAATAATGCTGTTTTATCGCTTCATCAAAATCCAAACACAACCACCGAATGCCTCCAAGTACACTTACATACAACAATTTTCAACAAAAGTGAATTAAAGTCAGTAAAACTGATCCATGCGTTACTTTCACAACGAAAACCATTATTTGCGTGCTGGTGTACATCGACGGTATTCCCATCCCTGTGAAGAATGGGCTAAAATATTTAAACCTTTACTGGGATCAGAGATAAACATGACAAGACACTTCTCCTCCTCTTCTTCTTCTTTTATGCAGGCCACTAGCCTGTTTCTAACCTCACAGATGTATACTATTATGAGCCATGTTGAGCATACCCGGGCAGATCGCTAACCTAACTCGTTAATTTCGACGAAGAAGGATGTACTTGCACTACCACCAAAGGCGTTTGTATGGCGGCTAGAGAGAATGTAAAGTTTGATTTTGTTATTGACCCGGGAGTCGAACCCAGGACTGTCGCATGCCAGTGTAATAGGTCGAGATCCTTAACTCACGGCTACCGTATTCTTATGGTATGACACATACAACAAAAAATACAGCAATTAAACATAATTAGACAGATAGACAGTTGGATAACAGAATATCATCATTATCAACTGATAACAAAATGCTCTTATACAAAATCACATTAAAACCACTGTGGACATTTGATCTTTAACTGTGGGGTCACAAAATCTAATATAGCATTATCCAGCGGTTTCAGTCTAAGATGAAATATTCAATAATTAACGCGGCCTGGTATGTTGCTAACCAAACCAACCACGAAAACTTAAAAATACCCCTCCAACTACCATACAAAAATTCACGAACGTTAGAATGAGCTAGTAGACCAGCTCTCAACTCAAGAAATTTCAGCCGATTTATTATTGCAATAAATTAAACAAACTCTTTAAACATAAATAAAGTACATTATGCAAAGTAATTTACATATATATTTATTTTCAACATCTTATGTTCGGAAAACGCATTTATTAATTGTTTCCTTAGAGTAGACGTAAATTTCTATTGATGTCAATGAGGAAAAATTAAATACAAATTACGTTATTTTGGCAATTTGCTAAAAGAAGGTATTTTTGTCAGATTTAAATTTGTAAAAATATTCTCATGTATTTATGAAAGACATCAGTAAAACAATAAAATGAATAAACTCCTTGTGTATCAAGAACCGCCCTGTTCTTTTTTGGGCAAGAATTTTTTTGAATTCATATGGCGCTGAAAATATTTAAATTACATTTAAAACAATAATTTACCCAAAACATATTAAAGCATTTTTAAAAAAGTTCATTGGAGTAAAAAACTTTAACACCAGATCTTTTTCAAAAATGTATTATATAACGACGATAGTGGGGAAGTTCTCCATCTTGCTGAAAATAAATCTCTATGTACAGGTGGTGTTGAATTCCCAGCGCGTTCTTCAAACCTCACTTCCGTGGACTTGTTTTTGTGGGGGTACCACAAAAAAAGCAGCAACAATCAACGATCCGAAAAAGAAAATTAAAAGATAATGTCTTGCAGTTTAAAATAAAAAACTTTGCAGCGCCGACGAATCTATTGGTACTAATTATCAGCTGTGTTTAGAAAGAGATGGTCATTAGATTGCATATTTCTAAATATGTCTTTAATTTAATTTTATATATCGCAATTGCAATTATTAAACTTGGTTCTTAGAAGATAAATACTGCATTTATGGTTATTTGAAAAATGAGTACATGTTTTGGGACACTGTGTATTAAGTAGAATGTAAATTAAATTATAATTGCATAACTTTTAAATTAGAACAAGTTAGCTATACAAAAAAAATAACCAAGGAATTATATTGTATTGGCTGCCTTTGCGTCAGAGCAGATAAATATCTCCATCTCCACTAGTCTTTCTCTATCCTGTTTTGGGTATAAGCCTCCCCTGTAGTTTTCTATTTTTTCCTATTTTGTGCCTCTTTGTATTGGCACAGTTCAACCGCCTTTTTAAGATCATCTGACCACCTCATCATGGGTCTACTCCTGCTTCGACTCTCTGCCCATGGTCTCCATCTTATAATCTTGTTTTCTCATTGCATTACCATCTTCCTCAGTTCCACTTCAAGCGTGCTTCATTTGTCATTACTTTTGCCTTGTCTAAGTTCATTTCAGTTTTGTAATATTTGGCTTTCCTTTTATTTTTGTTTTTATTATTCTTTCTCTTTCGAGTTTCTCTTTGGGTATGACAACTATTCACAGTACTTACATTTGTTACTACATTCTTATTGTTTGTTAATATGTAGTCTATTTCTTTTTTTAGTTTGTCCATCCGGGCTTACCCATGCCCATTGTCGTTTTCGTTTCTTTGTGAAACATGTATTTATGCAATTTAGTTGTTTTTCTTCTAAAAACTTTACTGGTCTTTTTCCTCACCTACTTCTTTTCCCTAACCCGTATTTCACTACTCTGAATCACCACTCTTTCTACCTATCTTAGCATTGAAATTGCCTAGTATAAATATATATTGCGTTCTTTTTTCTCGACAGCCTTTTTAGTATCTCATAGAACTCTTCAGTATCTTATTCTTTATGGAGGTGGTTCTATTTATTTTAAGAATAGCATACATGACTCTATCTGCCATGGACTTAATCTCGGTAACAAATGGCATTATATCTTTATGTATTATTAGTCCTACTCCCCCTGTTACTTTCATCTTATTTTTCTTTATAAAAGAGTTTACGTTTTGTTTGTATCTTAATTAATTTTTCTCATCTTAGTCTGGTTTCTGAAATACCAATTACATCCCATCCGATTTGTGTTAACTCATATTCCAGTTCCTCTAATTTTTCTTCTGTAGCTTTGATCGCACGTTGTATGTTCCTATTCTTAAAATCAATCTATTATTTTTTGTTTTCTTGTTGGCCGAGATCTTACCTCCCCCAGAATCCTTGAAGCTGCCTGCTGTTGAAGTTAGGGATTGTAGATTGTGAATCCTACCCACCTGGAGTAAATTTGTTTGATCCTTTGACTTCATATTTATATGGAGGGTGTTGGCTTTGAAACGTCACACTAGCCCTGCGAGTTACCGAGTAATTAATAATACTAAGACCTTGTATGTCTTTAGACATATTATATTGCCATACATCCAAACGTAACCCCACATTCAACCACGTCGTTGAAATCCAGCCTTTGTTTGCTGCGTCAACGAACTACTACCTGAAATTCATCCTGTTAAACGTGGAGAGTATTTTATTTCCGCCTTACCCTCTATATCTGAAGGGTATTTTTTGATCCGCCCTTTAGAGGTTACAAACTCCTCCGAGGGCAATGCAGAAATACTGTTCAATATAAAGTGAAGCATGCATTGTACCTCTATTACGGATTATAATTTCACATCTTTTTTTCCACACTTTGGATAAAGTTTTCTGGATAATTAGTTAGCAAAAATCGCTTTATTTTTGTGTACAACCATACATTTTCAATAAGATTAACATCTGTAGACATTTCCATGCACTGCACAGTGTGTTATGATGTTTATAGTCATTATTTTCTTGCAGCACCAAACTCGTTCTAACAAAATCAAAAAACCTTTCAGCAGACATCAGCAAGCGTTTCCGTAAACAGAAAGAGGCCACCAAATGCAAAGTATTTCCAGACATATCCCTTTTACAGTATATTTTAGTCTTCGTTGAGCACGCTTTCGATAGAAGAAGACCGTGACCAGAAAGAAGATCTCATAAAGAAAACTTTGTTCCAATATCGATTCTAATTTTTCTTTGTCCACATCGATCGTTTTTCCAAGTGCCTTTCTAATAATAAAGATTTCTTCAAGTTGTTCGAAAAAAACTTTTTAATTTTCCATCGAATCGAATTTAGAGACCTGAATTTCTTGCGGAGTTTTATTTGGAAACAGCGTAGAGAAAGGTCTGGCTTGCGCAGAGGCTCTTTATTCTTTTTCATTGTTCTCTTCGGTAGATCGTCTACATTCTCAACCTCTCAATACCGCTTTATCCACGTCTTAACGAATGCTTCCGACCTCTTCATATATTTAGCAGCCACTTTATACTTCAGTTTCAGTCCTTTAGTATGATTCACTAAAAACACTCATTTTACTCTAATCCTAAAGATAACAATATTCATTTATTTCAACAACACAAAAGTCGGTAAAAGAGCATAAAATACACATAACGAAGGTCATTTTCTTGTCATACAGACTGTAAGTAAGTAATACAGCAAACTGGAATCTATAACAGAAGTAAAGAATGAGGTCTAAAGACAACACGTAAAATAGAAATTGAAAGAAGAATGTAGGAGTTATGTAATAATTAATATATCTCTAATGTATTTAAATATACCATAACAAAAGTGCAAATTAATTTAGATTTGTAGCTTTAAAAATATTTTCATTTATAAACTTTTTTGCGTATTGCGTTAATTTAAAGAACCAAAACTTAATTACGACTCGCCATGCCCAACAAAGTCGTAAAACACACGAACGTGAACGCATCTTCGGCGGAAATTTTATAAACGATTAACTTTGGCACGAAGTGCGGAGCATTAAGTTGCTTCTAAGGCATTAAGTTTATGATGAACAGCCCTGTATCGCAGTCACTTTCCGCCTGTCCGAGCGCTAATTAATCTTAACAGCTTAACTCTAAATAATTACGGTTCCCGCACGCGATTAGCTAATATAATGGCAGCGTCGGGGCGGCACGTCAGGGGGCCATTGTTTATAATGGGAGTTTAACGTTTTTGCCGCGCCGCAAAAAGCGCCCGCCGTCCCGATTTTTGTAATTGCGCTCGCCGGCGGTAATTATTCCCCCGAATTAGATACTAATTGCGAACGGTTCGCGACTCTTCGGCGAGGCAAAAAGATGCGGCGCAGCTCACGAGCGAAGACGGATGCGTCTTAATTAGCGGCCAATGGAGGTAATTAACTTTGTATTAATTAAGCCGTAGCCATGGCAACCTCTCGGCGGCGCTTCTAAGTAATCAGCTTTGTTTTATGCTCCCTCAATTAACCGAGATCTTAGTCGCCGCCTGCAAAAAACCGAGCGACAAAGCCGGGAAATCATAAGCCGGCCGGGGGCGGGCGAGATTCCAAATTAGATTGCATGCAGCTTAATCCGGCCGCGGCCGAGGCAAGGCTCCAGCAGAAGGTCGATTTCCATTCTTGCGCGGGAAATGGCTCCGAAAACGCCTCCGCCGCCGCTCCATAAAGATGCCCGAGAGCAACGAGGTTCAAAAATAGACCTTCCTGTATTGAAATCCGGATAATCGGGAACGGATCCATTACTCCCGAATGCATTTCTCGGCCTTTCTTCTACTCCTTATATCGGATTGAATTAAACCGAATCTAAATTCAGACAATCCATTTTGTAATCTGCATTCGCCAATAGATTTCCGGCGTTTCGATAGCATCTTCAGGGAGATTGCCTCATAGGCAATCACTTATACGTCACATCCTCCATGCAAATCAAATGGGGTTGAGATTTATATTGCCGCGCCAGAATGTGGAGCTGTCGCTGGAGAAACATCGGGGAAAGCTCACAGTCTCCCGCGCTGAGCTAAGCGAACCTTTAAAATCTGTTTATTTGAATTTTCTCGCTTGGGACGGCGAGGCGTGCGAGTTGCGTCCGAATTCGGTTCCTTCGCAACCACTTTGGCACACATTTTTCGTTTCAAATATACCTCTATTTCCTTATTTATATTTTAACTGTTATAATATTTAGTAAAACAACTTGAGAGTATGGCAAAAAGAAAAATAACAAAGCAACTTAAACTTTCTATTTATTATAATTAATTATTTATAAATATATCAGGCATTTCAGGAATTTTATCGGATCCCTAACTACATTTACATTTAATACGGTAAGTGTTCAAATTTTCTTCCATCAAGAATGCATTATTTCTTTAAATTGTCTAGAACATTATGACCCACAGAACATTACAAGTTCTGTTCATGAATGCTTTTAAGATAAACAACTCTTCTAATTAGCTCTCAGTCTAAAACTTTCCTTTAAAAACCATTTTATTTATTGTAATAACAATAATGGTAAGGCTCTACGCCCCGCGTGGGAGCACGGCCTGCGAACTGAGGGGTTAAGGCTCTCATACGTTCGCCCTCTTTGTCCGGTCGTCGCGCACCATCTCTGATGCGGGGCGATGTAGCTAGCACCGCGCCTAAGACGACCGCCATTATTACCAATTGTTCGAATGAACGCAGGTACTCAATTATTTTTAGTGACTGAGTAGGTCACCCGCCAGGCATCAGAGGGCACCGGGAATTGAACCCGGGTCCGTCAGCATCGCAGCCCGTCCCTCAACCACGGGACCACGCTGGAACTTTTATTTATTGTACCCCAATAAAAAAAATATGGTATTTATTCAATGCTACCACATCTTTGGTGTGTTATTAAGCATTATAGAGAAGCGTCCCATCTGCTTGGAAAAGCAATTCAACAAAATCAGTCATAGTTTTAAGTTCAGGTACTATCACACGTTCCAACATACTCAGGTAATTCTTGGTTTTATAGATGTACCAAAGACACAAAGTTGTTTCATTTGAGATGTAGGGATCGAAGAAAGGTTTTCACAGGGGCTTCAAAAATACTAATTTGACCAAATGACTATCACAAACACTTCGTTTGTAAGAGATTTTACAATTTTTACAAATTTTACAATTTTACAAATTTAAGTTATTCTTCAGAAGACTATGTAATTTAATAGTCTTGAATGATATGACGTAATATAAATGTATGCATTAAAAACTGCAAGTAGGGATAGATAGCTATCGAGAGGAAACACTTTCGTGTCGTTTTTATAAATCATAGACTTTCTAGGACATCTATACTTTGTGCAACTGTACTTTAACGAACTTTCCTATGTAAGGCTGTTTTCAAACGATTTAGTTGCTAATAAAAACTTCAGCTGTGATTGTTTGACATATTCTAAAAAACTTCAAATAAATAATGTCTTAAAACCCTCCCCTAAACATTAGGTCACATCCTGCATTGAATAATATTGCTTTATCCTGCGCAGATAAATAATACTTTGTTCCCTAAAGCTTTGAAATTAAGGAAGCGCGATAACAGCAATGCAAACTGAAATGCTGGCGACGTGTTGTACGGCACCAATTTTTTTAGTTGCTACAAAGGTTTTTGAACTTCTATCTCTTGTAAGCTACGTAACTGTAATTGACGGATTATTTTCTGCCAAAGTTTTCAAATTATTAGTAGCCAACTGAGAAGAACACCTGGGACGCTTCTTTTTCAATTTATTATTTCTACAATTCTTGGGCACATTCTTTCATCTAAAATATGAGTTGCATGTTTGGCACGTCTGCTACTTCAATTTTTTGCAAAAGATAACGCGAATTTTGTTGCAAACAGACAATATTTTTGCTATTTATGATTTATATTAGTTCTTTTTTATTTGTCGTGGTAGTTGGCATGATATTTGCTTTGATATCTAAAGCAAGTGTTTATTTTTTTAATTATTTTGTTTAACTGACTTGTTATCCTTTCTGCTATTTTATATCTATTTATTATGTTCTCATTAATATAGTTTGTGTTTGCCACTTCTTCAAACAATTTATAATTTGCTGTAACTTCTTTAGATTGTACTATTTTATTTATTTTTATTAATATAGTGCAGTGCTTACATAATTAATGGAATTAACTTTTATTAATATTTATAATTTTTTTCACTAATATTTTTGCTATTATTGAACTGATTTCATATTTACACTATTTTTATTTATATTATAATACTAATTCACATCCTACAATAAATGGTACTAATATCTCTTACTAGTTTTTATGTTTATTGTCATTATAAATACTTTTTTAAGATTCTGAGAAGTATGAGATAAATTTATTACATTTAAAAGTTAACACCGATGCAGTGTTGACGTCGAAGTCATTTTTTGTTTATAATACTAAAATGATAACATTAAAAGTTTTTTTTAACAAGTAAAATAAAATTGGGCACATATGCTGTGCAATTGAAAGTTAGAGCTTTCTTTACTACCCTTCTTGTATTGGTATCTGTGATTCCGGAGGAGAACAAACTTACACTACAACCGTCGTTGATTACCTGATTTGAACTTAAGCCATCTTTATTCTGTCTATTTTTGCATTCTAAAACTTGTAACTTTAACATTTTTAGAATAAGAAAACAAATAGTCAAAATACAGTTTTAAAATTTATTACCATTTTATAAATATGAAAGGGTTGGTCGAACAAACATTCAAAGTTCTTCAAAAAAGTTAAAAATCAAGAATTTCACTATTGCTTATAAGCTTCAAATTCACACTTTTTCTAATTTCTTCAGAGTATTGTTGTGTCCATTTTGCAATACAGATCTTAGCTCTATCGTAATGAATTCTTCCTCTCTTTCAGGATAAATTTCTAGAATTATTTCTTCATTCAAAGGCTTCAACACAACCTGAACATAAAGTCTGGTATAAACCTTCACTTTTGATCGCGTGGGGATGAGTTTTGAAGGCCATTTCTTCAAATTATATCAACCACCATAAGTTATAAATCGAATTTCTCGTGAGTTTTGCAAATCTAAATTTTGGGCGTGGTTTCTTCATCTTTAGCTCAACAAATATTAAATTTGTAATTGCAATAGTCTACTTTAAACCAAGCTTCCAATGGTATCACTTTGCAAAATGCTATGCTTCTAGCATATAAACTGTACTTTTCTTAACTTCCTCAACTGCTTTGCTCATGTGATGTTGAAAATAACGATTTTTGCTACGTAATTTCTTTGACTTCTATAGCTATCTTTTTAGGTTTCTAAAGGCTGACAAATGTTTTTAGTCTGAAATTCATGGTGTACACCTTCACATCGGATTACCCACATTGATATCGATTCAATCAGATTTTAATTAAGCTTGATAATATTTTACTAATTATTAGTGAAACTATCGATTTCTTAACCTTCTACTTTATGTAGTTAATAGAGTATTCGTAACAAAAGTCAAATAACAATGTTTCTGCTTCAATGTATATAAAACACAGATTTTACTGACTATGTGGTTACTCACGAATAAACACAACTATACAGAATAATAAAATAAACGTTTTTTCAACCATAAATATTATTCTTTTTAGAAAGTAAAGTTACTGCCTTAAAGTAGCGTCTTTGGACAATCACACACCGATGGAAAGTTTTTAAGCATCCCTGAAAGGCTCCTGCTAGAATTCGTTTCAACTGATCAGTTATACTTCTTCACTGTTATCTATAACATAAAAGTTATGCTTTTTCAAATTGTTTAATGGAAGAATAAAAAAAGTCACAGGAACTGAGTTCGGGAACGACAAGTATTCTTTTCTGTCAAACAGTCGTTGGTATGCCTAAATCTTGAGGTAAACTATGATGTATGTAAACCAATTCTAATTTAATTCAACGTAAATTGAGAAGCAAAATTTGATAGCATAACTTACTTCAAGTTTTTGCCGGTCCATTTTCGTAACCTACCTTGTAAAGAGGTCTTTACTTCAGACTCTCTCAACAATCCTGTAATAACTATAACAAATTCAGACTTTTAATGAGTACATCGCAGGGGTTATTCTAACTGTCTTATGAAAGAAGAAATATCAACGTTGTTTATTCGCAAACAATGCTACCAAATGTCATTTTACTGCAAAACATCAAAAAGTAGTGTTTATTAAAGTGCATATACAATATATTGTAAATCTAACCATACAAAACTAATATTAAAGCTACAGGTACAATTTCTATTACTTGTAGTATAAGTGCGATAACTCGAATATTATGCAAAAAGTAGCATTTTATATTTTCAGGTTAATTTCAATATCAATGATTAACTACACCCTGAACAACCTACATATTAACTTTGAAATTTGAAATCATACCACAGCTTTGTATTATCTTAGTATCTGTAATTTTTAAACATACAGAAAAGAGGGACGTGGATTTTTGTATAAAACTGACAAAAAAACAGAAAAAAACAATATTTTAAATTTCAATGTAAAAATAAAAATTTCTTGCAGTTATTATAGACAACATTAAGTTAACTTACTGCAATCCAAAGCGCAAATTAAATATTTAATGGTTGATTATATTCCATACAAATCATAGATGGCACGAAAGAGCATATTCACGTTGTGATGAAAACTTCTTTCCTATAAATTATCAGGCTAGGATCTTAGAATTGTTATCTATTTGAAGTAATACCTAGATGATCAATTATTTGAAAACAAAGAATAGGTCTAAAATAAATTAAAAAATAAAAGCTTATTCTAGAAATGTCAATATAATAAAAACAATTTGCGTGATTTCAACGTAATCTGGCAAACGATAAAAGTGGATTGTAATGAGGATGCGTGAATGAGGACGACTGCACTGGCTGAATCAATTGGCAGTTAGACACCGTTTTAGAAAAGCAACAACAAGTAGAATAGCGAAAAATGTTGAACATATACGAGCTACAATCAACAAAGATCGACGACTGTAGAGAAAAAGTAAAAGATGAGCTGGAGATTTTAAATACTAAAGTATATATTTTAAATAAATATATTTTAGCCTAAAACTTTTGGCAAAATTCTTTCAAAACCAGTTATGAAATTTATGCCAGTATGTCAAGGCAGTTATCTACGATTGCAACGCAGGATTGCAGAATTTTTTGACCAATCCAAACAACGTTAAAAGAAGTGCATGAGCTCTCAAGTTATTTACATTGAAGAAGATTGAAGTTATGTACTATATTATTTTAATGTTAATCATTTAGTCTAAATATACATCTTGTTATTTTAATAATATTTTTTATATAATATGGATCGATATTTTAGACATTATCTTTAAATTATATACTACAAACTATTTCATGCCTAATGCACCACATATATTCAATTAAGAACATAAAAGATGTGGCTGCTCTTAATATGCATTTAAATTGTTTATTAAGTACAGTGTCTTACTCGGCAATTATATGTCGTTATCTAGTTGTGCTAATGCTTAAATTAAACATGGCCGATATGCTACTAATTATATCATCTTCTCAAATTTTAGCAACACGTGATATACTTTTTTTTCAAATAAACTTAGAAATAGTCAGGTATGTAAAATAAAATGTTATACAAGAAGAAATAACTCTTTGACGTTATATTTTATTAATGGATTGTGTTGCTTCTATTAGTTTTTCTTATTGGAGTATCTAAGATCCATTAGCCTTTCAAAGCTCTGGAAAGGTTAGGAAACGCCGTTTGGTCCTAACCTCGATGAAAGAAAAAAACGCAATCTGCACCTCCTTGCGGTGGAAGGCGGGGATCTGTAAGGATTGAGGTGGCTAACGTAGGTGGGAAGTAAGTATTACCGAGATAAGCATAACTTACCAACAATAATTTATGACAGGGCACTCTCTTGTGCTGGGGATAAGAAATCGTCCCCGAAGGCGAAAGAATTAACTAATTAGAGTAGGTCAACAGCATAGCATATGGGAAGCGAAAGGAAAACTACTACATTATCAATATTATTCCAAGAAAGTTATTATGCTAATCAACATAGATGTGGTCTCCAGGCCCCGGAGTCTTTGAGTAGACAGGGGGTGCTAAGAATCACCAGGAGGAAAATTAAATTAGATACATGGAACATTACAAGTTTATTAAAAAGCGAAAAATTAGCAAAAAAAATGAAAAAACTGTAAATGGACATATTAAGATTAAGCGAAATAAGATGAAAGGGCAACGGAACAATTCTTTGGGGATGACCTAGATAACTAGTATAGTGTTGCTGTTATAATAAGCTAAAAGTTAACAAAATATGTAACCATTGTTATACGATGATCAGACAGAATTATGTTAATTCAATTGAATTCTAAATTAAATTTAATTCAAATATATGCTCCTACTAGTGACAAACCTGAAGAGATAATAGAAGAATTTACGAACAGGTGAAAACTGCGCGAAAAAAGAGGAACTCGTGAAATTTGAATATTTACATGGGAGATTTTAACGCAAAAATGAGAAAGGGCAGAGTTAACGATACTGTAGGAGAAAGAAACGAAAGAAGAACGCAACTAAGTTAGTTTTATGAAGAAGCAAATCTTACTATAGTAAACACATCGTTTCAATTACCAATACAAAGAATATATAAACGGACTACACCGTAACATGGTGCAGAGTACATAGTCAGAAACGAAATTAACTTTGTTTTGATAAATAAGACGTTCTGAAACCGCGTGTTACGTGCAAAAACATATCCAGGAACGGATGTGACATCTGACCACAATCCAATAGTAGCTGTTATATACTTACAAGACATGGACGTTAAAGAAAAATGATATAAAGCTATTACAAAGTTTTGAAATGCATCAATACAGAAGGATCCATAATATAAGCTGGATACAGAGAATCCGCAACGAAGACGTACCTAACCGATTAGAACCCCAAGCACAATTAATGAGTTTAGTAAAAACAAGAAGAACATCATACTTTGGACACCTAATGAGACATAAAGAATACGAACATTTGTAAGTAATCCTGCAAGACAAAATTGAAGAAAAAGGGAGTATAGGAAGAGAAAGTCATGGTTGAGAAACATAAGAGAATGAACAAAACAGAATGCAGCGACATTATTTCATGTAGTTCAAGGCAGAGAACAATTCAGCAAAAACAAAATTATACCAAAAACTTATGCATTAGAACACATGACTATTTTGAGATGCATGATCATTATGAGCTACATTATTCTTGTGGTCTTCCTATAAATTCTTAGAAAAGAAAACAAACTGACCATTTTAAGAAATAGCTTTTAATGTCAATACTTACTTTATTTTATTACCTTACAGAAACCTCAAGAAGCAAGCAGAACTTCTTACATAGCCTAATATGTATTTACCAATAAATAGATGAGTCCATGTCTAAATTTATAGGGCGATCTGCCAAGTTGTACAAAAGTTTCTTAACATTTGCAAATAATTTTATTTTTATACGCAAATGTAAGTAAAAACAAATGTTTTTTCTAAAAAGCAGCTTAACACAAACAATGACTTTTTACCAGTCCTCCGCAAGTAGTCGAATCAGTTTACAGTATAAATATGCCTTCTTCAGAACAAAGAATTCTTGATATGCTTCCAAATACTACTATCTAAGAGATTAACTTGCTAGTCGACCAGTTGCTGAAGATCTTGCCTTCGCTTTTTGTGCATAAAGTCGGTTGAGACGTATGATTCCAGTCATATACTAGATGTAAATAGTTAATAGAAGGTTGGACATCCAAAACAACACTAGAATCGAACCGCTTTTATTATATTGCAACTGTCACATGCTTTACAGTCCCCTGTCCTGTGGCTCCACAAATATCTTTTACATTTCTTATTGGCAGCTTACAGCAATAGCAAATTTGACATTTAAATTTCACTTTTAGCAACTGCCATCAAAATCCATAGATAAAAACGGTTAATACACCATAAACACAAAGAAGCATAAAAAAATGTTTCAGGTATTAGAAGCTTTTTTAAAAACGTAATACATTGAAGTATACTTATATCTCAAGCCTATAAAAGAACATTCCAATTTGGCAACGATATGAAACATTGAACTTTAACATTTCTTCTGGTAAACGAGGTAGGATGACTAAAAAAACTTTGAAAGTAGGAGAAGACACTAGGTTTATATTAACAATCATAGATTAAAATACTACCTTGTGCTTTAATAACTATTTTACATCTGTTCAATTACTAAATTGTCTATTATATTCTGATGTCGTCACATGTATGACAAACAGAAAAAAAAGATTTATAAGAAAAGAAAAATAGAAGAAATTTAATATCACAGTAAAAATACTGAGAGTGTTGTGGTAATGTCTAACTATAACAAAACAGAAAATAGGAAAAATATTGTATACAAACTGCTTATTTTGAGTCCATTATTGTATAATTAGAGGAGTATATTTTTTAACCAGTTGATAAAAATATAAGGAAATCTGGAAAGTGGTAGGAGAAAGGAGAAAAATTGTTGCAATTGTACATTTGTATATTCTGTATAGAAAAAAATATAGAACGTAAAATTTAAAACGCCAAAAATTGTAACTGCACTACACGTAGCAGTGGAGGGAAAAAAATGTAAAAAATGTAAGGAAAAACGACAGGATATTATCAAGGTCATCGAGAAAACAAGTTTCTGGAAACCACATACCCGTTGTGAGAAATATCAAAACCAAAAAGCAAAGCTATTACAAAAATAAAGAAAGTATAAAAATATCTTGTGCACATTATAAAACTGTCTTATGTATTAACTAATTTTGCTGTTTTTGTAAGTCATCAGCATCATTATAATCTGCCTATATCTACCCTTTGTTGGATGTAGGCCTTACCAGGTGTTCGCCATTGCTCTCTATTTTGCGCTTTTTGCAACCAATTATAATTAGCTGTTCTTTTTGTCATATGCTTACCTGAATAGGGCCTTTCTGTGTTTTTCCCCGTTTTCTGTGGCACTGCACTATTTTCTTGGTCTCCCCATCTTCGGTCTTCGGACTTAGTTTGACTGTCTAATTCTTGTGTAATAAGTTTTTTTTAGGAGGCTATTGGATTTGCGTTTTTGTTGATGACTGCTTCCGTAGCTTTGCCATGTGGTAGGTCATCAGCTTTACTTCTTCTGTGCTCGCTCAGCTCGTTCGGTCCACTGTATGTGTCTGCTGCTATCTGTCTATCTTCGTTTTCGTTGGTTATCCTATCTTTGTTTCCAGTATTGCTTTTGTATCTAATTTGATTATCCATGGTGTTCCCAAGAGTTGGGTCGATTAAGTCGGTCTCCCCCAGGGTGATGCCCTTTCATAGGGAAAGGCATTTATACCGTGGGGTGCGCCAGGTGCCCCACGGGGTTTTAGAGGTGTTCTCCTCCTTTTTAGAGAGGTGTCGTCCTCGCAGGCCGGCCGATTAAGGCAAGCCTCCCGGTCACGGGTCCCCAAGCAGCGTATCACAAGTATGCCCTCCTGTAGTTATTGAACGCGGTTACGGTGTTAAATGGGAGCCTGGCGTTCAGGCTCCCGTAGCTGGTATCCCTCCGGGTGCGCCAATTTTTGTTGCTCATAGTGCCTCCTGAAGAGTGAGCTGCCCTTAGCTTCCCCACTCGGCCTCGTCCTTGCTGGCATGGGTGACCCTACCAGGAGACCGAAGTCTCCCGCCAGCATCCCTCTTGGGGCCATCGAAGGTACTATGCCCCCCTACCAACGTCAAGGTCTCACAGCTCCTTGGTGGGGTTGTGTAATAAGTTGTCCAAGGTAAATATAACTGCCAACTATTTCTATAGTTTTGTCCTTTTACTGTATATGGCCGTGTGTTTTTGCTAGTCCTCTTCAGGTGGCGTATACGGAAGTTCCCATTTTATATGACGGGTATCACGTAAATACATGTAATGTCTAACCAAGAGAGAGCGAATATACACAAGTGGGCTATACTCTACGGAGCGTCGATTTTAATTTTGTTGGAAGGTATAAAATTCATACACCAAGATGTTTCGTTAACGCCGTGTACTAGGCAAAATATCTTTAAGGTTATCATGACAATATGCAAAAGAGTTTCTTAAGAAATGATCTTAAAATAATTTTAAAGATTTTTTATTTATCTTAACACTAATACATTTCTATTGGCCCCTATTAAATTTATAATGAGATATATGTTTGTTTAGCACAAAATTTCAGAAAATGCAAAATTTATTAATTTAAGATTTTGTTGGTATGTCTGTAGTAGTTTACACTTGTGGTATACATTAATAAATGTATGTTGAAATTAACTGTAAAAAGTCAGGAAAAAGGCAAAACTACTGTTGATAACAATATAAAATATAAAATGACAATACCTTAAATCACTTTATAAATACACTTCCTCTTTCTAACTCAAGCAGCGTCTATCTTCTGTCGATCTCCATCAGGTAATCGATTACTGTACGTGACACTTCGGTCCATACACCTTCAGATCGTTCTGCCCGTTACCGAGCGTTGGTTGCTTCGCGTCCCCACTAAAACTCTAATACCTACCTCAAGACTGTTTAATATAGAAGAGCATTATTCCCGACATTTTCTAACAATCTTCTGTGACATTCTCTGGCATTTCTGCGACGGAAAACGGTTATTTTGATATACGAACACTGTTCCCAAACACTCGGGTCACCTGCACGGTGTTGACAACTTATTTAACATTGCTATCTGTGTAATTACAGAATATCACGGTACAATTTTGTGTTGTAGACATACACTATGAATGCAGTTTCTTTAAAAAATAAAACATTTTGTTGATACCATCCCTTACCTTTTGCCATGATTTACACCCCAACCATCGCGCAAAAGACAAAGAATTAATCATAATTAATTTATAATAATTATAAAATTAAAGTAAATGCAAATAGTACTTATCATTCAATCATTATTTCTCTATACAGTTTTATTCCCTAGTTATAAGTAAACTGTTAAATAACCTTTAGGACAATTAAAATAACGTACATTAAAAAAATAATTGGTTCTTTAACAAGTTGGAAAATATATTATTTCTTTTAATTTAAGTTGTTAGTTGAGTAGAAAACACTTAAACAAGCTACATCTGTTCCAGAAAAACTTAAAAATATTGCAAAATTTGCCGTACTTTACTTAACAGCAATTTTTTATATTTTTAAGTTAACTGTAAGTAAACTAAAACCTTCATCGCATCAAGAGTATCTTCAATTAAAAACATTTAATTTGAGATATTAAAGATTTAATTATATTGTTTTATACACAATATGTTTTCTAGTTTATTTTCTAACATAATGAATAACTCAAAACGTCGTAAAGGTCCCATCTTTATTAAATAAAAAGTGGTGTGCCAATTGTATTTTAAAAAACATTTAGAAAGAATAAAGCGCAGTTGTAAAATAGAAAAAAAAATGCTAAAGCGCCGAGGAAGAGGCTAAAAGGGTTTCGCTCACACGCTCTCCAACCAAAATGTTTAATAGCAACCTTTGGCAATCTAAGAATTCAAATGAGGCGACCTCGGCCCGCGCGTTTGAATAAAAAACTACTTATATACTGCTAAAACGGGCGTGTGAATACATTTCCATTGCTCCGGAGCAATTTTCCCCACTTTTCATCCACTTTCCTCGCCTTCCAGATGAGCTCCAGTTCACCTCCGCGCCGTTATAGCGCCATAAGGCGGGCTCTCCGTCCCGGCCGTGTTTGTTAGAGCGCGAGAAATGAAATTGCAGGAATATTGGATTGCCGAATTTAAATATAAAGTGGCTGCCGTAATAAAATGGCCGCCACGCGCGGTTCAAATGGGGCCGATCCCATTCGAGCCGTTATCGGGCGCCGCGAGCTCTCGCGCCGCGGAGCTGGCGCGGCGCCCTGAGCAATAATCAATTACGGCGGCGAAAAGTCAAACAGGGGCGAAAAACTGATTAGCCAGGATTGCCGGCACTTAGCCGCATCCGCAGGAGCTTTTTGGGCGCGATAAACACCATTAGAGCCTTAAAGTCGGCCCGCGGCGCAGCCACTTAGCGATGGCCCCCGGCGCCGCAATTAACTCAATTTTTTGTCACTTAAGACGTGTTGATCTCTCGATTACTTTTTGCCGCAATTAAAACACTTGGGCTGAGTGCCATTTTCGGGCGACAGCTGCCGCCCCTACACCTGTGTTTGCGATCGCCGCGTTTCCACCGGAAACACGAAATGCCGCTGCTTAGCGTCCTCTGTTCTCGAAAATATGACGAGGCTTCATCTTTAGCGCTTCATTTTAATTGCGTCCGCACAAACAGAATGCAATGAAAATGCTGAGCGTGCAAACACTGAAAGCAGCACCTGTCCTGTCACTGTATATCATTGTAAACAGGGATTAATATTCAATCTGAAAGTAATTAACATAGTAAGTGTTGCCTTAAGCGATATTTAAAGGTAAATTACTTAATTATAATGGTAATTTTGTTGGATAACAAGTAAAATATCTTAATAAAATTTAAATTCTTTACTTAAATTGATATGTGATGTAAAGCAATTATATTATTATAGTTTGTTACAATTTTATTAATTTTTCAATCTACAATTATGCAGTTAATTCTTTTAGTAACATATTTAGCTATAAAAAGAATACCTACAAGTATTTGAGGCGCTAAAAAATGATTGGCACTACCCATTAAAAATTCTGGTTGTTTTGCAAGTTCAAATGCGTACCCAGCGCGTGTGCGAAAACAGACCATAGTGCCGTGTGTTGCCGGCAGATGGAACTGCTAGAACGTACAGAAGGCTATCCTTCCGGGAGGTCATATATGCAACTCTGCAAGTGCAGTCATGGACAAAGTAAAGATCATGAAAATAAGCAATCATGGGGAGCGATAGACGCTGTGGTTTCTCTGGGTGGAGATAGTAAATGCTTTGAAGAAACGGACCGTCTAAATTCAGCTGTTTTCTTAAATATCAGAGGAAATCAAAAGCCCGCAAACCACATATTATCCGGCTTATGTCAAACTTGATAAAGGCAAACAGGCTAATTACTTTTAATGTACTTGCAAAACTTTATATGCTATCATCCACAACAATTTCAGATGACAAAGGTCTATATGTCCACAACTCCGCAACTCCGTCGACTTTAACATACAATGCGTGATTACCTATCAATTGTCACTCCGTTGCCACTCTAAAAGCTTTTGTGTGCACCATGATATCTCATGCCCCATATTAGTGGGATTTTGCACTAAGCAACTACACTCTATTTGGCCCAACAAAGAAGATAATGCACACTAAGGAGGTTTTTTTAACAAGTTTTGTAGGCTGTTTATACGTGGTGCCATGGTTTGCAGCAGCTATACGCCAGAGTAAAGGCATTAGAGGAAAATCCATAATAAAGCAATTAATTATGTTACGTCTCAGGTGAAATAAATATTTTTTCACATAACTTCTTTTAATTTCTAACTACTTGGAAAGACAGTAGTCACAAAATGTGATTTTAAAACTAACGTTTCCCTTAAAACCCTTTTTTAACGTTTTTGGGCGAAGAAAAGTTCGGTGCGGTTAAGTTTGAGTTATAAAGTAGATATCTGAGATTTATAAATACCCACTCCTGAATATTTAGCTAAACCGCAACTTGAACATGATGAATTATTATGTAAAAGCATTTTTATGTCTGCAACATTATGGCTGTTTCTCAAAATGTTTGTTTAGGAGTTTGTAATATCTTTCATAACTTTAGTTTTGTACCAAGTGTTCAATTAATAAAATATTTTTGTTTCCATTAATTATATATATATATATATATAATCAAAAGCCATTTACCTTATTGGTGTTGGCTTATATGTACATTATACAATACTTATCTACATTCTTAACTTAATTAAACTGAATTAAACTGGATTGTCTGTGTTATGAACAAATTTATTCCATTCTTTTCTGTTGTTTGTCATTGCTTTCGCCTCCTCCACTGTTTTTCCTTTCCTTGTTAGTATTTTTCCTATAGTGTTATCCCATGTTTCCTGTGGTCTTCCCTTTTCTTTTGCCTACTTTCTCGTTTCCCATATTCGTTTGACTTGTCTATCTTGATCCATCCGCTGTAAATGGCCCCACCACGCTAATTGTCTTTGTTCAATGAAGCTTGTTACTGGGTTAATTTCTAATTCTGCTCTAATCTGACTGCTTCTGATTTTATCCCTCAAGGAGACGCCTTTCACTCTTCTTAAGTATTTCATTTCTGTGGCTTCTAATCTTAGTTTCATTTTTGTGTCAATACCCATGATTCGCATCCATAAGTCATAATAGGCCTGAAGATTGTTTTATACACCGTAAGTTTGGTTTTTTGTGTCACCTCTCTTTTGTTTATAAAATTTGCGTTCATTGCGTAATATAGTTTATTACATTTCTCTATCCTTTCGGATATGTCTATTTCCTGTCTTCCGTTATTATCTATAGTGACCCCTAGATACTTGAACTGTTTTATCTGTTTAATTTCCTCTCCATTTATTTGCATCTTTATCTTCTGGTGATCTTTCCCAATAAGCATCACTTGTGTTTTATTGGCGTTTATCTTCATACCGTTATTTGTTAGTTCTTCGTTCCATATCAGTAGGTTTCGTTGTAGTTCTTCTTCGCTTCCTGCCATTACTATAATATCGTCTGCAAATGCACAGTTTCGTATATATATAGGTTGTAATTTTCTATATCCTACATTTAACCCTCTGATCCTCTGGTGACATGTTCGTATTATTTCATCCATAAAGATGATAAATAATGCCGGACTCAATACCCTCCTTGCCTTAAACCTTCATTTGTAGTAAACTCCTCTGATGTTCTGTTATTGTTTATCACATAGTTCCTTGTCTTTTGGTACAGACTTTTAATTACTCTCGTTACTTTTGGGCTTATTCCTCTGTTGCTTAAATTTTGCCATACTCTCTCTCTGGGTGTTCTATCGAAAGCTTTCTCGAGGTCGATAAATGCAAAGGCGGCTTTCTCGTTGTATTGAAGTATTTTGTAATTATTTGTTTCACTGTAAATATATGGTCTTGTACGCTTCTACCCTTACGGAAACCACTCTGTTCTTCTGTTAGTGTTGGTTCTATGACAGTTCGGAGTTTACCTTCAATTATTTGTTCGAACAGCTTTAAAGGTATGCTCAGCAGCGTTATGCCTCTATAGTTGTTACATATTTTCCTATCTCCCTTCTTAAATATTGGTACTATCTGTCCTACTTCCCAATCTTTTGGTATACTCTCTTCTTTCCATATTTTGTTAAACATTTTTAAAAGCGCCTTTGTTCCTTGTTTTCCCATTTTTTTCAACATTTCGCCAGTGATTCTGTCATGTCCTAGTGACTTTCCATTTTTAATTTTCTTTAGTGCTGTTGTCAATTCTTCTTCTGTTATACCTTCTTCTTCGTTTTCTCTATGCTGTTGTTTGTCTTCTGTCTGTGTATTTTCTTCATTAATCGTGCCTTGGGTCTGTAGGAGTTCTTGGAAGTATTGCCTCCATCTGTTCATTATATCTATTGGGTTTGACAGTACCTTTCCATTATTATCCTTTATTACTGTGTTATCTGGTGTTTTCCTTTCCTTAAGTTTTTAAAACTTTATAGAATAGTTTTGGTTCTCTCTGCTGTTTTTTCTAACTTTTTCCCAAAGTCTTGCCACGTTTTTCTTTCGCATCTGTCACCATATGTTTTACTATTATACGCTGTTCTTTGTATGTTTTATATGCCTCTTCTGTCTTTTTCATTAAATATTCTGCCCACCTCTTCTTCTTTAATTTAACTTGGTCTTTTATTTCTTCACTCCACCAGGCGGTTCTCTTCATATGCTTATTTGTCTTAATTACACCACATGCGTATCTGGCTGCGTTTATTAGAGTGTTCTTTATCTTCTTCCACATCTCTTCCACATTCATCTGTTCTAGCTTTTCTTCATCTGTTAGTAGTTCTCTTCTTATTATGTTCTCGTATTTCTTTGCTATTTCTGTTTCTTGTAGTTTATAAATACGTATTGTTTCTTTCTGAACTGCATATTCTTCTCTTATTGCTTGTTTTTGATTTTCAGGTCTCTTTATCTTTCCGTTAATAGGTAGTGGTCGCTGTATATCTCCGCTCCTCTTTTGACTCTAACATCTTTCACCATCTGCCTGTTATTTTTTCTACTAGTATGTATTCTAATATAGATCTCTCATTTCTGCTTTTAACCTCTCTTGTAATTGTGTGTATCTTTTGTGCTGGAAGAATGAGTTTGTTATGATTAGGTTATTACGGGAGCAGTATTCTATTAATCTGTTTCCGTTGTTATTTCTTTTATCTTCGCCGAATTTTCCTATCACCGTTTCTGTGTTATTTTCTCTCTTCCCCACTCTACTGTTGAAGTCACCTGCTACAAATATTTTCCCTTTGCTTCTTTCTGTTTTAATGCTAAATCCTCCCAAAATTTATCTTTTATTTCCTTTTTCTCGTTTTCGTCAGGTCCGTAGACTGCAATTAACGTTATTTTTCTTTTCTTGCATTCTAATTCCACCGTGAGGATTCTTTCCGACCACCCTGTCCAGTTTGTGATCTTATCTTCCCAATTCTTGTTTATAATGCATCCCACGCCTTCTGCCGCTCTTGCATTTTCTTTCACTCCGGAGTGTATTAGTCTGTGTCCGTCCGTTAATATCTTTTCTCCTTTCCCTTTTTTCTTTGTCTCTGCAAGTACCAGTATTTCTGTTCCTATTCTGTTAAACTCATATATAACTTCTTCTTCTTTATTCGTTAAACTTCTTATATTCCATACTCCAAGTTTCCAATCCTTTATGTCGTTTCCTTGTCCATTGCCAGTTTCGTTACCGTCATCCCCTGCTTATCTGCACATACTAGTTTTTCGACCTGTTCGGGTTATTTTTCTTAATTGTTCCTCGAAATTTGTTCCTCTGGTGATCTCTCTGTTGCAGTCCTTTTATTGATGTGCTTTCAGTCCTATCTTCCTTTATCAGTTCTTCTTTATTTGCAAGATCATTTGCTCTGTATATTTCATCATTGATTATCAATTTATTATATTTTAGCTGTGCTCTATATCCTTTACTCCTTGCTTCTTTCATATGTGGGATTAACATTTTTCTTTCCTCTACTACCTCCTTGGTATAATCTTCATCAATCCATATATCTGTTCCTTTGAGCTTTCTCGCGTTTTGTAGGATTTGTATTTTTTTATTACCTCTAATTAACTTAACCAAGATTGGTCTTTTCTTGTCTGTCATATATTTTCCAATTCTTCTTATTTATTCTAAATCCTCTTTTAAGTTTATGTCAATTCCTATCTTTTGCATTATATTAGCTACTTTTACCTCTGTCCTGTTCGTGTTTTCATTTTCTTCGTCTATCACTCCTTTAATTATGATATTATTTTTCCTGGTTTCTCTTTCTAGGTAAGTAATTCTTCCCTCATGTTGTGCCACCTTCTCTTTTAGTTTCTTATTTTCGTCCTTAACTTGTTTCATTTCCAGCGCAAAAGCATCAAATTTATCATTCATTTGCTTCATGTTCATCTCTATTTGTTGGAACATCTTCTCAATTCTCTCCATTTCGCTCGTGTTTGGGTCTGCTGTTGGTTGCGTAAAGTGTCAAACCCCAGTCTGCCCGTCGTAAGTCTGTCACTTATCCACCAACAGCCCCCTTCACGTTCCTTGATCTTACAATTCAATTTTATTTACACTACTCCTTGTATATTGCAATACTTCGGCGTTTAATGTGTTGCCTATCCAAAAAATTTTGATGTGGAGGTCATTCCCGTTTTATTTACTTCTCTTATCTATACTAGTTTCATGCGATTTTTAGCTGTATTCACACAGTCCTTAACCTTACTTATCTATTATTTTCTTTAATTTACTCACTGTTTCGTCGTTATTTTTGTTTTCCTGTTCTCCTACACCTTCCTCTATTTCCCTCTACTAGGTTCACTGCTTTACTCTGCCTCAGTTTTCTCAATACGGCCCTTTTGGACTTTAAATATTGGAGAACACGTGCGGCATGTCACACTCAAACAATATTTAGCAATGAATTCATTCCATTAATTTTTTCGCCAAATATTACGTTTCGGAAACTCTTTATGTATTTAGCACACGAAATCTAATCTTCAGTAACAATTTGGAAAATGCAGCTTATTTTGCTTCGACATGGCCAAAGCATCTTCAGAAATAGTTTGTGTTTCGTTGTAAGTAGTCACGCAATTTAACGTTCTTAAATCTTGGGGTATTTTGAAAATAGTCGTTTTGATTTTGGTTGCAATTACAGACGGTTTTATTCATCGATCTGCTCTACTTTTCGCACAACTTCGTATGTTATCGACTTCACTGATCTTCCAGTTGTTGGCTTATCCCTAGTCAATCTTCTGACTCACTGAAACTTATTATAGCAACATTTCGCTTGATAATAAAACGATGAATTTACTCCATATACAACATTCATCTGTCCATGAATTTCTGTGGCGCTTTTTTTTCTTTGATGAGAAACTTTATTCCATCTCCGTGCTTTAATTTCACTTTACTAATTATAAAATCTTTTGTAGTTTAGAAAGTTGATGAAATTAGAATGTAACTTTAAATAATTGTTTGAGCTGCTTACAAACAAAAATTATAATAAAAAAATAAAAAGGAGCTGACGAATAGCGCACAACAAAAAATAGCAACAAAATAAACTAGAAAATAAAAGAAGAAGATCAAATTGGATTGTCTAAAACGATTATATAAAAATTAAAATAGTATCTAACATAGAAATTACCCTACAACAAAATCAGTTCTCAAAAATGAATAAAAAATCCAAGTGACTGATTCATTTACTATTAAAATTATTTTAAAGATTGTACCGTGTTACTTCCATAGCAAAACGGCCTTTCCCAATAATTCTGTATGCGAGGGACCAAATTCCAACTTTTTCGACGTAATTTCTTTTTGATGAAACTATCTAAGGCTCTTCTGGCACTTCTTTTCTTAATTTTGTGATAAAATACTTTAAAATGCTCCTGCAGCACCTTCATTAAGACTTTCCGGTCACTTCTTGCTTCTATTTTATTTTTCCTTTTTTGTTCTTTCTCATGTGCAATTTCTTTATTAAATATGCAAGATTTTTTATGAGTTTAACTATTTTATATATTTTTTATTTTATTATCTTATTATTTTCTTTAATTTCAAATATTGAATAATAACCTTTTGGTGCTTTTGTGTCATTCATATGTTAAGAAATCATTTGGTTTAAAATTATAGTAATACAATAATTTTTAGAATAGAGTAAAAATTTAAATAATTTCTTAAACGACAGAAAAGATTAAAGAATTCTGTGGATAGTGGTATTTATATATTACAATATCTCCTTAATTTAAAGATTATATCATAAAAGGTAAGGAATGTAAATCAAGGGTGGAAAAGAGTTTAATACATTTAAAATTATATATATTCCGAGTTTCCAATTTACTTTTTTTGCAATACCTTAAAAGTTTTAAAATCAAAGAATAGGTTTTTTTCTTTACCTTTTATAAGCATATACAGTTTGGTGTGGCGGCCTTTTCGCCCTTGAACCGCTTGTGTATCGTGGCGGCGCATGCTGGTGGCTTTGATATCTGCCGCCACGTTTTGCTATCGCACACAAAACGGCATATGGGCTTTTGCTCAGTCGGCGAGTCTGCATACGGCGTCGGCGGCACGTTTTGAGACGAGAAGTGCTGTCGAATTAAGATTTCCCGCAAATGACCGCTAAGCCAGGCGAAGCCCGGCGACAGACTCGAACCGCATCGCGGCCAGTGCGGCCGCATTTAGCCATCCCGCAATACATACTCGCATCGCAACGCGGCCAGTGCGGTCGCATTAAACCAACCCGCAGAGAACTACCCCGCAAGACATACTCGATCCGCATCGCATCTCGGCCAGTGCGGTCGTGTTCCAGGCACGAAGACATCGCAACAAGGTGGCCACCGCGAAACCATCGCCGCCGAAGCCGATTACAGGTGAGCGATTTGGCAATTACTTATCGGTTGATATCGGTAGCCGCCCCCATCCGCTTTCGCGCTGGCCGTTTAAGGGGCGATTTGGGCCTCAGCGTTTTACATTTCAAAACGGGCCGTACTTAGTTCCCCACACCGCACCACGAGGGCACGGCTATTTACAGGCCTGCCTCTCCACAGTTTATACCTACTGTAAAATAATATTCTAGTAGCCAATAATAATTTGTTGGTAATATGAAAGATGATAATTATTCCTTGACAACCGTCCTATTTGATAAAATTTTTGAAAATACGATAGTTTGGAAGAATTTTAGATTTCCCCATAATACTTATAACTTAAAATTTTATTAAAAAAGTGGGAGTTTATGAAGACCCCGAGCAGTCTTGAAAATGTAGGCAATAATGTTATAGGTATCATTACTAACTTGAATACGCTTGTGCCTAAGTTACAAACATAACATCCTATCATTATTGTATTAAAAAAAACGTTATTATAATACAACCTTCCCTGACTACGTACCATTAAAAAGCTTTACAATTATTTTTTTTAATGTACTATTAGATCGAATATTCACATATAGAATCGCAGCTTCTTCTGGAACGAAAGTGATCCTAACAAATAGCAACACTATTTATGGTAAATAACTACAGATCGGCATTATAACATTATTAATTGTAATTTTAAGATATATAATTCAAATTTATAAAGCAAAAAGTAACTATAAATTATAAATTATACCAAATTATACGTATTATTTTATTATATATCACATATGGTGTATTGATTTATTTAAAAACATAAAGTAAACTTTAAATAAAAAGATAAAATTCAGAAAGTAATTTTTATTAGAAAAAAGAAGAAAAAGTTCATATGAGCATATTTGAAAATGCACAGTGAGTCGACAATAGTGGATTGTTACGTTGTATAATGCACCACGTCATGACATTTATTAATGACAAGTTTAAAGTAAGTATTCAAAGAGTTCTCCATGAACCCCTATGTAAACGTGGATGGATTGTATCTTAATATAACGCATCCATTTAAATCTTCCGGGATATATTCGAATAGCGTCATAGGCTGCAATAACGCCTTGTTCAAATTCCTACATATTAGTAACCTGATAAGCATATGCTATAATTTTCAAGTATCCCTATGGGAAATTGTTAAAAAAAGTGTAAGCTCAGGGGGCACGAGAACTATGCAACAGAACCACATTATCGGATTTATCTATTGGGAGTTATGTTTGTGAGATACTGACAAACGTTAATACTGAAGTGATCTGAAGCTCTGCCGTGCATTAGCCACATAATCCGTTATACTAACAATAATTAAACACTAAAGCAAGTTGTGTCTCAGTAATTAGAAATGCATTGTATATTCAAAGCGTTGTACAAGAATAAATGGTGTATTTAAGTGATCACCAATAATCCCGGTTTAAACATCGGTATTAAACCGTTGATGGTGATAAACTTTAACCATTTTATGGAAATTCTGTTTAGCTCATCGATGGCTGTTGTGTAAGGTGGTGATGTCATTCGCACTAAAACTTGCTTTATATAATTTTATAGCAGTAGCTGCAAAAACAGCAATAAAATTGTTCTGATGTAGGATACTCAACACAACCGCTTGAAACACCTGTGTGGACGAACGGACTAATCCCTTAGGGTTTTGCTAATACTTCTAAGATATAAATTATACAAAAATAAAATAAAATACGCAAAACAATAAACAATTGCATGCACAATACGTGAAGAAATCACCAAAATCAGTGTTAAACACAAAGATAAAATCCTGGTATACCCGATGAAGAATAAGAATCCAGAAGACTTAAAGATTTAAGCCAGATGACTTAACAATTCGTTTCACATAAATATTGTTTAGCAAAACTGCAAAACCGATGTATATAGTTACTAGAGAATGCTCATTGGAGTATTATTCTTCATGACATGTTAATATATAATATTAAGCACTAGGTTAAGCACACATTATATGTACTTATAAACCACACTTATAGGCTACAAATCAAGGAGAAAATAAAAAAAAACCGCTTGACATACCTCAGGCTAGCGTAATATTATGTAGAACAAATTTTTCCTACTCAGATATAGAAACATGAGGTACCGGGTGTGCAGAAACTTGTTCTCATTGATTTTTGCTGCCATCTGAAAATCGATTTGATCAATTAATTGTGTGCAAACAAAATACGATTCCCATTTTCGGATAAATGTCTTCAACAAGAATTATATTTGATCGCCGAAAGAGTGCAAATGATCGAATTGTGATACAGGAGTGGAAAAGATCTCAATAAAACCGCCCGATTGTGAAAAAAAGAGTCAATAGTTGATCGGAATATAATAAAAAGACAAACAAAAAATAATTTACAAATTTATAAAAATCATCAAATTTATCATCATCGAATTTTCAATTTAATTAATCATTTTATTTTCAAATAATGGCAGGTTGACTGAAAAATGGCCGACAACTTGCAATGTTCTTAATGATGATCAAAGAACTGGTTGCTCCCGTATAGTGCGCACAGAAGAGGTCATCGAAAATGTTGACAAACATTTCACGAAAACCTTCTTCGGTTAGAAATGCATCGAAAGAGTTGCTTATCAGTAGATCATCACTCCATGTGATATTACAAAAATATTTAAAAATGTTTCCCTACAAAATCTAAATTCATCAGTCATTGAGTGATAAAGCCGTCAAAGATCGATTTGAATTTGCTGCCCTTTCAGTCAAATGGTCGAATCGAACCAAATCTATCACTTAAAGATGTGATTTTCAGATGAGTGTCACTTTGAGCCAGAAGGTTGGTTAACACTCACAACTGCTAGATATGGGACACACAAATGTGCTCTCTATATTCAAAGAGGATAACTGTTTGGTGTGTTATTAGTTTCTACGGCACCGTTGGACCATACTTCTTAAATGAAATGATCACTGGCCAAGTCTACAAAGACCAAATTTTTTCGCCACATCAGTGGCTCCTCAATAAAATGATATTTCTGGTTTATGCAAGATGACTCCAGTCCACCTTCCCAAGAAAACATGGAAGCGATATCAGTAGTCTGCCAATTCAGTATCATCGCTCTGGATGCAAAGATTAAAATAGAAAGTGGCATTGATTGGCTACTTATTATGGGGTTTAGCTAAGGATATTATATACCTTCTAAGTCAAGGAAATCCGCAGTACCTTAAAGTACTAAAAGAAAGTATTTCAGATCAATTTTATTTCAGAAGAAAAAAGAAACAAAATTAAATACAACTTTTTAAAACGCTTGAGTGTCATAAAGAGCGAAAAAAAAACATTTTGAGAATTACATGATCTAGTCCCTAGTTCAAATAAATAATTGTATTTTATTTCACATTAAGGTTTTCGCAAATAAATATTTTTGTGTTGGAAACATTTTTTTGGACACGGTATAATTACCTTTTATGTTTATCTCCATCATCAAACAACCATCTCAAACAAACGACAAGTAATTGCTCTAAAAATTTTGCAATTACTACAGCTTGTGAGAATAGCTTTTTAATAAATCCGTGTATTACCTACTTGTTCCTGATGTGTATAATAGGTCATCTGCGCAGCAGATCAACATATCAACATAACGTAAGTAAAATGTGTGTTCTTACGAGTGAAATACAGTGCTGCCTTCTATCATGTAATATATTCATTTTTGAGCTCAAATTCTTAACATTTTTGGCTTCTATTCAAATCAGATACATTCTTCTAAACTTTGCCCCTGTAACTAACATTCGCTGTGTATATTACGAGGGTTATTTTTTTTTCAAGGTCCGATTGGTCGCTAAATGAAAATCACAGTCAGAATCAAGAAAATTTTATATGGAACAATCTGATACAACATTAAGCTACTTTTCGACGTAATCGCCATTCCGATTCATACATTTGTCGTAGCGTGGTACCAATTTTCCAATACTTTCATCATAGAATTCTGTACGCTGGTCTACAGCTCGTTGTCTGTGGCGAAAGTTTATCCTTCTAACCAGAGTTTCATGTAGGCAAAGAGATGAAAATCTGAGGGAGCCAAGTCAGGACTGTATGGCGGGCGATCAAAAACTTCCCATCCAAAACGCTGCAGGAGGATTGTTGTTGCAACTGCATTGTGCGGCCGCGCATTGTCATGAAGAAGGACAATGCCTGACGACAACATTCCTCTTCTTTTGTTCTGAATTGCCCTTCTAAGATGTTGAAGAGTCTTGCTGTACGAAGCTGCAGTGATGGATGTGCCACGTGGCATGAATTCCACCAAGAGAACATCTTTACGGTCCCAAAACACTGTAGATTTACACTTTTTGGTGGAGAACGTGCGCTTGAACTTCACTGGTTTACGATTCGGGGTGTTTGGATTGCTCTTTCGTTTCTTCAGTTTCGTAATGGACTCATGTCTCATCTTCTGTGACAATTTTATCCAAAGACTCATCTCCGTCGTAATGGTAGCACTGAAGGAAGGTTAATGCGGCGCCCATTCGCTGAGTTTTGTGATGGTCAGGCAACATTTTGGGAACCCATCTCGCGCAGAGTTTGCGGTACTCGAGTCTTTCACTCACAATGGTATAGAGAGCTGACCGTGAAATTTCCGGAAACAAATCACTCAACCCAGAACATCTATGCGTCCAGCATCAAAGTTTCTGTGCCATTTCCGCACTCATTAACGTTTCTCCGCACACTTTACTCATTTGTCTATGAATTTCAGCTGCGTTGCTTCCTTCAGCATGCAGAAATCGACTGAACGCAATTCACATTTGGCGGAAGACTCTATTTTTTAAAGCATGTTTATGTGCTCCCTACGTACTCAGAAATTACAACTGCGAATCGACGCGTTCCCCGGGCCAACTACAGACACAGCGCAAGACGTTTGCGCACAGACTTAGCGGATTTTCCCCGAAGCTTTTCTTTAGCGACCAATCGAACCTTGAAAAAAATAGCCCTCGTATAATTGAAAATGATTAACATGCTTCAATAAAGCCTGAAAAGCCTTATATAACTAACATAACTGCTTTAATGTTTATATTAATACAAATGACACTAAATGTGCTTACAGAAAACTCATCTCATCTTCAAAAAATTCAACGTATTAGTCACAGTAACTAGCATTTAACTTCAAACGTTATTACAATTTAGTTTGCGATTTATAATTCTTTTATAATGTGCAGTGTATATCTAGGGTATTCATCCTAGATTGCAAAAAATCTTCGTAAACTTGTAGATCAACGTCTTCAATCTTTTAGAAAAACTTCATTTTAATATATAGCCTAAAAAGAAAACAATAATAAACTATTTATCTATTTCTTTGTCACCATTAGTTTCTGAATGTGTGTGTATTTCATCAAACATTTACATTATTTTTTTTATTACAATTATATTATTATATATATATTGAGATGAATATCACACTTTCATTTCCTTTCCTATACAGGGTGTCCCCAATAGGAACGAATCTTTTAGGTTCATCATTTAAGTACTACATCTAGTTTCCTTGGCAATAACAGTTACAATGATAATATTTGAAGGAAGAATAAAATGTTAGTATTCCCAAAAGACCTCTAGCTTGCTTCATCGGTATCTCAAAAATCGTTGAAACTTGACTCATATTTATTGAAACTTTTTGCTTAAAATTTTTCAAATTATCTATACAAGGAGTTTTAGAACATCCTCATGGGACACTTTGTATAGAAACGCCACTAAGGAAATTTTAATTTTAATTCGTTTCTATTTTAACTTACAAATCGAAAAAATGGAGAAGTCAGAAAACTATAAAATAAAAGAAATATTTAAAACTTAGAAAAACACCCCACCTGTAAAGACCTATATAAATTAAAAAAAATTGTTAAGTAATATATTTTAACAAACAAAATAAAAACTTTACCTGTTTATACAATTATCGTTCGAACATATATTCTAATTACAGGTTTTAGAAAAATATTTTCAGCAATACTGAAAAACTGAAACTTCAAGAATTGTTTGGTCTGAATATTAACAATCACATGGTATCAAACTTTGATTAAACTACCAGCGCTTTTTCCAGATAGTTTAGAGATGTGTGTAGTTCAAAAAATTTTATGTTCTTGAAGAAGAGCTATAGTTAAATGTTTATTAGATATGGAAATCAACGCCAGGTGTCACTAGTATGTTGCGTCGGCAAAAAGTGATTAATGAACACCTAGTTTGATTTTTAAAAAAAATAAACTACTAATCACTCTCTAAATTAGTTCTTACAAAGATTAATTTGGTAAAGATACATCGTTGTATTATATGACCTTAGATTATAATTGTTGGTAATGAACTTCCACAAAAACTTCTTAAATTTATTCGCAAACTCTAGTCTTTTCGCTTTTTTAAAATAAGAATAACTGATAAATAATAAAAATAACTTTATGTTTGAATTGTACTACAACTGTGATAACAGGCCAATAGCTAAACTTAGATTAATTCATTATTTTTGTAGTTGATAAAAAGCATATCTACAATGTGAAAGACATTGAATTCCTGCAATCATCACGTGATTCATTGTTCTTGAGAGCAGATAGGAATCCACCCAGCTGAACCCAGCTGGTAAAGAGCGATTAATAATTGATACATAAATCAAAATTTATCTCCCGATAATTTCGTTTCATTTTCTTCAGTTGTTGGTCAAGCAGGAAGAAAATCAAAGGAAAAAAAGAGGAACAAATCGGAAATTTGGGATCTATACTGCAAGTCTTCGAAATACCTTTCTACTTTTCATAATCTTTGTTTTGGTGGAACATACTTTTCCAGGGGGTTTAAGAGCTTGTATAACAAACAAACTATAAACCGACATCGGACATTCAAATGATTTTATGCACGCGTATCAACACTTACCACCCATTCAAGAAATATGCAGTAGCGACTAAGAAAACCCCCTTCAAAATTTAAGGACCTACCCGCTTCCGAATTTATTTTAGGATTTGAAAACTCTCCGTTTCCAAGAAAACGCCTAAACAGCAAACATAAAATACTCCCGGCAGTACATGGCAGAACAGATTTACAAACTCTCACCAATTCGAGAATTTATTAAACTTATATAAACGCTTTAAATGTTTACAAAATAATAACCTATGTATCTTAAATTTTTTCACTACATATTTACTAATTTCAAAAACAACGCAGGCGAGTGTCTAGTGATGCGTAGAACTTAAATTGTAATAAACAACTACCCTAAAAACTTTCAGCTACTTTAAAGAGCATCTGTATATTATTTTGTATATTTAATTTAACTCTGAAAATAGGAGGATGGTAAAGTTAAGAACATCAACATTAAACTTTAAAATATCAGAGTAAGATCCAAATAAGTTAATAATTAGTTTACAGGATAATTTTGTTATATAACAAACTGTAATTTTAATATGGAACAGTCTTTTGTTGTGGTATAATGGTATGGGTAGGAATCAGGTTTAATATTAGTACAGAGTTATATATTTTTACTAAAAATTTATAAATGCTCACAGGTATAATAATGCTGAAAGCAATTAATAAAAATCTGCTTTTACAGAAGACAATCCGTGTCCTCCAAAAAGTAAAGGACCATTATAATATAACACAATACGAAAGTATCTTGGGTATTCCAAGTTTCTTTAGTGATGGACAGCCAACAACTATTATATATGCAATTAATGATAATTCTGGGTACAAGAAGGATGCTTACTTTGACAGATTGGCAAATATTATAAAAGATACACCAGACTATACTGAAGCAAATCATAATATGCGGCCTAAATAATAGAGTACGAAGAAAAAGTGGTGAGATCTTTTGGAGAAGAGCCAAGTAACATTCATAAAAAGTGCTTTAATGATTTTTGCAAAGAACACAAGTATATGGTTGCAAACACATTGTGTCCACATACGGACATTCACTTATGAATGTTCTTATGTAGATCTATGGCAGATTTTAGATCTTTAATGGGTTTATACACATCTAAGTGTAAGGATTTAAAATCTGATATAGATCTCATAATGATGAAAAAAGCACGGAAAGTACAAATACGGCAGATAAGGATCTGTAGCCAACAAGACTGTCTAAACAATCGTTATATGGTAGTACCTTACATACAGAAAATTGAAAAATAATACAGAACATAATCTTAAAACAGACCTAATTCTTGCTAGTGCCTTCAAGCAGACCGAACGTGCGTGACGAGCTATACCTGAGTTATCACAACGACGGAGCCGCAGCCGTAGCCTTGCTTAAGGTCAGGCAAATTTATATATTTATTAATTTAATTTCAACGTTTGGCTTGTGCGCCGCACGCTGATAAGTGAACCTGAGGTCAACAATTGATAATAACAGTCGCATATTATTGCAATCCGTTAAACTGTACGTATAAACATACATATTCTAATATACGTAAGCTGTTAACTCATGTTTCCAATTATTGGAAACGGGTGCGGTCCCGGTCCTCCCGGTCCACCCGGTACAACATTCAATGCTCAAACCCCTCGAGAAAATTATGGCTACACATATGACTTTCCCAACATGCAAAATTTTCCGCATGTACAACAGCAAAACCTATACAGACTTCAAACAACCCCGCAATTTGTAAACGCACCTCAAAATCAAACCTTACTGCCGCCCCCCTCCCACACAATAAATCCGTACACAAATACATTCCCCCAGGAGATGCAAACGATTACAAGCCAACAAACATATAATTCTGAAAATACCGGCAATACCGACGAACAAGACGACAAAACAGATTACGAAGACGATGCAAGTTTAACCGACTGCCCTAATTATGACGATCAGAATAACCCAACCCCAAAACACAGCTGGCAAACGACTGCAAAGAAAAGGAGAAGAAATTCACAGACAACACTTAACTCACAACAAGCTAGTGAAACCTTGACTTCTAACAGATTTGATATATTCTCGCAAATAAGAAGTGATAACAACCCTGAAACAATTCCCAGTAACTCACCCCCAAAAATCCCCAAACTTCCACCGATATACATTTATGGAGTTAATAATTATGACGAGATGATTAACGAATTCACGAACGTTATCGAGAAAGAGCAATACTATACAGTAGCACTGGCCAACAATGTGGTCAAAGTCAATGCCCTAACTATAGATGCTTATCGGAAACTTACGACACACCTTAGAAACGAGAATATAGTGCACCATACTTATCAAATTAAGGAAGAAAGGGCATACAGAATTGCTAAAAGTACGTAACATCATAAATATAAGACACAGAACAACTAAACTGCCACTGCCGCTATTTATGGTAGATTTGGAGCCAAACGAGAATAATAAAAAGATATTTGATGTAGAGTATCTAAGTAACATAAAAGTTATCATTGAACCAGAACTAAAAATACTATATCGCAATGTATGCGCTGTCAGAATTATGGCCATACTAAAACGTACTGCAATAGATCATATAATTGTGTTAAATGCGGTGCAACACATAACACTTCTGTATGCAAGAAATCTCCAGACACTCCAGCAAAATGCGCTCTATGCCAAGGAAGCCACCCGGCCAACTATAAAGGGTGTACTGTATATAAAAATGTCCAGAGATCTAGAAATACAACATATAGAGCAGTAACAAATAACCCACGTCAAACCCACCAGGTGCCCCCCACCATGGATAACCTGAACTTCCCACCCCTTAGAAATAGGACCGGCAACGCAAACAACGCAGCTAGCACATATACTCCTCAAAACACACTAACGTATCAACAAGCAGTTACAGGACAAAACAACATCTACTTTCCAACTTCCTTGCAGAATTTAAAGCAATGTTTGCGCAACTTATAAGCCAGAACAGCATGGTGCTCAACATGCTCTCCACAGTAATTAACAAAATAGCATAAAATGGCTAATTACCTACGTATTAGTACCTGGAATGCCAATGGCATTACCCGACACATCCCGGAAATAATTACCTTCCTACAAATGCAACAAATCGATATCCTATTAATTTCCGAAACCCATGCAACAGAAAGAACAATAGTTAAAATCCCGAAATATACTACTTACCTTGCCAATCATCCAGACGGCACAGCTCACGCTGGATCAGCTATAATTGTCAAAAACACAATTTCCCACTACGAGATGGAGCCTTTTATAACTAACAAAATACAAAGTGCAAAATTAAAATAGAAGTTCTCCTGTACCCCTGGTCATTGCGTCCATCTACAGCCCACCACGTCACCCCATCACAATTGAAGAATACGAGGAATTCCTACTAACCCTGGGGCCAAAATTTATTGCAGCGGGTGATTGGAACTCCAAGCATACTGCTTGGGGCTCAAGGATTGCCACCCCGAAAGGACGGAGGCTGCTAGCTGCAATCCAACGAAACAACTACAACTACCTATCAACTGGTGAACCAACATACTGACCCAGTGACCCACATAAACTGTCAGACTTACTTGACCATGCAGTTACCAATGGCATAGCGAATACTTATCAACAAACGGAATCCAACTTCGATCTATTCTCTGACCATACGCCAATCATTATAAGTATCAGCACGCCTGTCATTAAGAAAGACCCTCCTTTAAAATTATGCAGCAAGCATGCCGACTGGGAATATTTTAGAAACTACCTAGAAAATGAAATTAAACTCGAGATCAGAATAAAAAACGCTTAAGACATTGATGAGGCAACCCAGTACTTAATTACCATTATACAAGAAGCTGCATGGCAAGCCACCCCCGTTCCAAAACCATCACCTGAAACAAACAACATTCCTCTGAACGTACGGAACCTCATTTCTGAGAAACGAATGGCACGGAAAAAATGGCAGAGAACCAAAGATAGACGAGACAAAACCCACTATAATAGACTAACGCATCAACTGCAAAAGGCGCTAGCGGAAGCTCGCAATGAAACATTCAGTCAATACATCACCCATCTCTCTCCTGATGACAACTCTATATGGAAGGCAACAAAGAAATTCAAGCGGCCAATAGCAACTAACAAACGTGCGTAAAGCACCAGGATATGACCTAATGGTTGGAGAAGTACTTAAAAACCTCACCAGAAAAGCGATTGTACTAATTACCACAATATTTAACAGAATACTACAACTCTGCTACTTCCCTATGTTATGGAAACATGCCCAGATAATAACGATTGCGAAACCTGGCAAACCGCCCACCCAAGCACAATCCTACAGACCAATAAGTCTCCTGCCTCTCCTTTCCAAACTTCTTGAACGGCTACTACTCAAGCGCATTAAGAAATCTGTAGACCTAGACCAGCTTATCCCACTGCACCAGTTTGGATTCCGTGAAAGCCATTCCACCATTTACCAAAGCCACCGAATCATCACTCATATAATGGAAAGCATGGAGAAGAATGTATGCCCAGCGGTGTTCCTAGACATTAAGCAAGCGTTCGACAAAGTGTGGCATACTGGCTTGTTATACAAACTCAAATTACACCTCCCCAGTCAGCTATACGTACTACTCAAGTCATACCTCACAGATCGAACCTCATCATCATCATCATCATCAGCCTGCAACCGTCCATCGTTGGACGTAGGCCTCTCTCATTTGTTTCCATGCATTTCTGTCTTGAGCCTTCTGGATCCAATCTCTTCCCGCAAAGTCTCGGATATCGTCGCTCCATCTTTTTGGTGGTCTTTCTACACCTCTTTTCGTTAAACGGGGCCTCCATCTCAAGAGTTTTGAGGTCCAGCGGTTTGGTTCATGCCGTGCTATATGTCCCGCCCATTGCCACTTTGCTTGAGCTACTCTCTGCATTATATCGGGTATTTTCGTTCTACGCCTTATTTCCTCGTTTTTCAGTCTATCTCTTAGACTCACTCCCAACATTTTGCGCTCCATCGCTCTTTGGCAAACTCTTAGCTGCTCGGCGCTCTTCTGGGTTAACGTCACCGTCTCTAAACCATAGGTTGCCACGGGCAGTATACATGTTTCATACACCTTTCTTTTCAGGCTATTGGGAATATCGGAATTTTTGAGAATATGCTGTAGCCTCCCAAAGGCTGACCAGGTGGCTCTTATTCTTCTTCTAATTTCAGATGTTTGGTTTTCCTTTCCAATCCTAATTGAATGACCCAGATAAATATATTCGTCCACTCTTTCCACCGGTTGATTATCAATAAAAACAACTGCATCGCTGTTTGTCATTATTTTGGTTTTATTTATATTTATCTCCAGCCCTATGGTCTTAGATGCCTCATTCAATTGTATTAGCATAGCTTCAAGTTCGTCAATATTGCTAGAAATCAGTACGATGTCGTCCGCAAATCTCAGGAGACATTGTGTCTCCTTGGCGGACTCCCTTTTCAACCCTTATTTTGTTAGTTTGAAGGTCTTCATCTACCTTTACGAGAAATGTAGCCTCTTCGTAGATGTGTTTAATTAGCTGCGAGTATCTGGAGTCAACTCTTGCGTTATTTAGTGCTTGGAGGACGGCGTGTATTTCAATTGAGTCAAACGCCTTTCGATAGTCCACGAACGCCAAGTGAATGGGGGTGTTGTATTCCGTTGTCTTTTCAATTAATGTTCTGATGGTTTGAATGTGATCCATGGTACTGAACCCTTTTCTAAAGCCCGCCTGCTCTACTGGCTGGTAGAAGTCTAATTTTTGAGTGAGGCGATTTGTGATGATTTTAGTCAATACTTTATATATGCACGAGAGTAAGCTTATGGGGCGGTAGTTTTCAATATTTGATGTGTCCCCTTTTTTTGAAGAGAAGAATTACCTCAGCATTATTCCACGCCTTTGGTATCTTTCCCTCAATCAAACATTTGTTTAGTAGCACCGTGACAATATTTTCTACTATTTCACCCCCCATTTTCAGCATTTCGGCTGTTATCCGGTCTTCTCCTGGCGCTTTTCTATTTTTCAGTTGCTTGAGGGTTTGTTTAACCTCAAGTCTAGTTATCTCGGGTATTTTCTCGGAACCCACGTTAGAAATAGTTTTATTAACCGAGCTCTGTATAGATATGTTAGATGAATATAGCTTTGTGTAGAAATTTTCTATTGTATGTACTATATCTCTTCTGTTTGCTACTACAGTACCTTCTTGATTCTTTATTTTTATTATTTTCTGTTTACTCTGTGATAGTTTCGATCTTAATACCTTCATATTTCTGTTGTCCTCTATTGCTTCTTCAATTTGCTTATTTCTATGTGCTCTTATGTCCTTCCTAATCATCACTTAGACCTTCTTGTTAATTTCTTGAAAATTTTGGGCTTCTCTATTTGTTCGTCTTCTTTCTTCTATTAAATTCAGGGTTTCTTGTTTTAGTTTGCTATCGCTAGGTTTCTTATTGGCACATATTTTTTTAACTGATTCGTGGATACTATTTTTAATTTTTTCATTTAGCGCATCTATGTATAGGTTCTTTAGCTTATCTGTAGGTTCTAATTTTCGCTGTAGTTGTAATTGGTATTTTTCTTGATTGAGGCTCAATTCTTGTATGGTTGGAAAGTTTTGTTGGTGTTGTAACTTTTCCTTTCCAGTTTCGGTTTTATTTCTAGCACCGACCTGACTAATCTATGGTCACTGCCTGTATTAAATCTATTTAGCACTGCTACGTCCGTACATAGTGTTTTGTCGTTCGACATGATGTAGTCTATTTCGTTTTTTGTTTTTTGGTCGGGACTTCTCCATGTCCATTTTCTTTGTCTTTGTTTTTTGAAGAATGTGTTTAAACAGTATAGCTTTTCGCTACTGAGGAAGTTTGCTAACATTTCGCCTCTGGGATTCCTAATTCCCAAACCATATCTTCCAATGTATTGGTCGTCTTCAGACAGCTTGCCTCCTATTATTGAATTAAAGTCTCCTGTGATAACGGTGTAGTATGTTTTTTCTTGTCTCCTGGCGCGTGTAATATCTTCGTATAGTTGCTCCACTTCTTCATCGTCTGAGTTTGTCGTCGGTGCATATACGTGTATGAGTTGCATATTATATCGTTTGTTAATTTTCAGAGTAAGGTATATGACTTTTTGACACTGCTTGGAATTTCGTTACTAGGTGTTTTATCTTACGGTTGATGATAAAAGCTACCCCGCCATATTTATGGTCTGTGTCTAAGTTGTTCTGGTATAGGACGTGTCCTGATTTCAATATTGAGTTCCTTTCCCCGGGTAGACGTGTTTCGCATAATCCAACGATATCCCACTTTATTTTCGATAGTTCCAGTTCTAGCTCTTGTCTGTATTCTTCTGTTCGCATTGTTCTAATGTTGTATGTTGCTATTATAAATTTTTTCGTGTTTGTATGTCTTCTTTGCTGTGGTCTAGCTTTGAGGTTTGTCGAGTTCTTGCCCCCAGAATCCTTGGGGCTGACTGATCGTTGATCAGTGTGGGATTGTGAGAGTGCATCTCTACCCACCTGGGGTATTCCTGTTTGTGAATTAGATGTTTTCATCATGGTTTAAAAGAGAGGAGTTTGGCATTTTCTCGCCGCGCTTGCCGAACGTGTTGGCGAGTTTATTTTCAGCCGCCCACTATGGGAACAGACGCTGTTTGCAGCCGCCCGCTCCGGGTCAGACGCTGCTTACTATGGGAGCCATTAAATCTAAGATTTAGAAGTTGCCTCCCATAGCCTCTCATTTAGTTTAGCCTGTGTGCCGACACAGTTACCGGGATGTGGCCGCTTATGAAGCTTCTAGGAGCCATAAATGAGAGTGAGAATCTAACTGAGGACCAATATCTCAGAGTGACCCGAAGGTCCGGCAACCCTGAGTATAGAGGTACTACCTCTAGTTAGACTCCCATACATCCCTGACCGAACCTACCAAGTCAAAATGAACAGTGCAGCCTCAGATATCCATCCAATCAAGTCCAGAGTCCTGCAGGGCAGCGTCTTCGGACCACTGCTATATCTAATTTATACATCAGATGCACCAACCACAGACAACACTATACTTGCGACATTTGCTGACGACACGGCCATCCTTTCAGTCAACCAATCTCCTGAACTTGCTGTGGAACATCTTCAACAGCATCTAGACTCACTGCAAGCCTGGTTCCATAAGTGGAGAATTACAGTCAATACTGATAAATCGGCTCAAATAACCTTCACTATAAGACGTATCGAATGCGCTCAAACCAGCATAAATAACACCCCAATTCCAATCCATAGGGACGTAAAATACCTCGGCTTGCACCTCGACCAAAAACTCAATTGGAGCTCGCATATCAAAGCCAAAAGGAAGCAATTAGATCTCAAAATCAAACAAATGGCATGGTTACTTGGAAAACATTCCCAACTCTCTCTATCAAACAAGGTTTTGCTGTATAAAGTCATCCTGAAGCCCATATGATCCTACGGGATTGAACTCTGGGGATGCGCCAAAACGACACACACTAAAATCCTTCATTGATTCCAGTCCAAAATCCTCCGTATGCTGGCCAATGCACCATGGTACATAAAGAACGATACCCTTCATAACGACCTAGGAGTTCCCTACGTAGATAGTGAAATCAAAAGGCTCTCAACTAACTATAGCAGTAACTTGGCACGACACCCTAACCAACTCATTGAACAATTCTCCAATCAACCGGACATCGCAAGAAGGCTCAAACGACAATGGTCGCCGGACCTCGCACAACCTAATCAAAACTGATGTAATCATTAGGGAGACTAGCACTGGCTAGAGCTCCCCGCATGACATTGTATTGTTATATAATTTAACTTAATACTCAAATTAGGAGTAGATTGTAAATACGCTGGTTAAATTGATAAAAAAAAACAGACCTATTGAGACAATATGATACAATGCTATATAGCAAAATAGCTATACAAAACAAATTAGATATAAATAAAGAGGAGCCACCAGATGAAATGTATTAAAATTTAAAAAAAAAATTTGTTGACGTAGCGAATGAGGCTTTAGTATCGAAACTAGGAAAGCTAAATATATAGAGAAGTTTTCAGTAGATCTAGAGATATAACTAAAAAAAGAATACGTATTTAAAACGTATGTCAGAAGCCACTTCATAACTTGTACAATATGTCCAACTACGAAAGTAAGAGAAAAAAGGAAGGGTATTGGAACAGTCTGTGCATAGATGTTGACACACTATTAGATACATTAGATACAAAAGTCTGTAAAATATAAAAAATTTTAATATAATACAAGTAATCGAGAATGAAATGATCTTAATAGACCTGGAAAAAGCGTGCCATAGGGTACACAGATGTGAACTATGGGAAATGGCGATAAAATAGATTATATGCAAAAAGTGGATACAGATAGTCGAAAAGTTCTATTACTAAACAGAAGCACATATAAAAATAGCCAATAAAATACCCCTAATTCTAAATATAACAATAGGTCTAAAACAGAAGTTTTATTACCATTAATCTTTAACCAAATACTGGACGTGGTACAGAAAATTCTCAGAAATAAAAATAAAAATAAATAACCCAACCGTACAATCTCCAGTATTGACGGATGATCGGAATGTGCTTGAAACCTAATTACTAAAAAACGTAAAATATGTTGTGGTCACTTAAAAAGAGCATTAGAAATAAAATTAGACCAGTAAAATTAAATTTTATGAAAGGGTGTTTAAAAGCCTTCCAATACCAAAAGCCATACCAAAGAAATTAATTCAATGTTCTTCAAGGGGGAAGAGAAAAAGAAACAGACAGATTCTTTCTTAAGAAATCTATATAAAAACGACTATGGGAGAAAGAACTTGATAAGATGGAGTTGGGAGCAACCCATAGCTGCTTGTATCTTTTTATTATTAATATAATATTGTACCTTCGTGGCTTTTCAACTTTGGGAAAAAATTGCAAAATGCAAAATTTCAAATACTATAATGCTCCTACATCATGTTGAATAATTGTTTTGGTCCCAGATCTAACTCACTACAATTGAACTTTGAGCTTTTCATTCTTCACATATTCGATTAAGTTGCTAGTGTCCTCTTATTAATAAAAACCTATTTGGTGCTTCTCGAAGAAATATGTTATTAGCAATAGGAAACAAGAGTATTCAAAATGGTTTCTTATTAATGCGCACATTAGTAATACGTAAACCATAATTTTGGAAAAATTTGGAAACCCACAATAGTAGATCGTATTCAGTGTAGACAATCCATATGTGAGCTTTTCAAAACTTCAGAAAAGTGCCTAGAAAAAACAGCAACTGTTAAACCAAAGCCCAACAGGAACCTTCCCTCCCATAATTAAAAATCAAACACACCGGCCGAAGCTAAACACAGGCGATTAAGCCACCCTGCGCCCTTATCCAAACACGCCGCTTGAGGGTGCTCACCACCTTTGCTCCAAATATTGTGTTACAAAAGCTACCGATTTGGCCCTATTCCCTGGACGCTTAGGGGCAAATTTCCGCGCGGCCGCGGGCGGCTTTTAGTGCCCTGTTTAGCGAGCGCTTAATTTAATATTTGCACCTTCAAGGGTTGCTTGCTTTAGCCTAGGTGTGCTAATAAAAATCGGGGCTAATATTTTCTTTACAGATTATGCATTTAGCCGCGTACCTGGGGCGGCCGAGGGCTGGATCCTGTCCGGAGCCGGGCTGCGCGGAGTGGCGTTAGGAAAATCAAAATATGGAATATAAATGTTCTCATTTGACTGTCTGGCTCTTCGCCGGCCGCCATCTTGGCTCAAGAGCTTTCCATTATGGCCTTCTGATGTCCAATACGGCCGTGTATAAAAATTTTGCGTCCACTTCATGAAATAAACATCCGCGAGGTTAAATGCAAAGCGCGGCCTTGTCTTGCGAGATGGCGGGATGCGTTTAATGACGGCGCGGACTTTCCCGGGAGGAATTCTGGGGGCGCGGACAACGGCGTTCGATGGGATTAGGTGATTTTTCATCGGCGCACAAAAAGGTGAAGCCAGCAGGCGGCGGCGTTTACAATTATAATGTGATATGCGTTATTGACGCGCGGTGGAGGGCTGTGATAAAGGGGGTGTCAAAAAGATAATAGAACAGTTGAACGTCTTTGTTGTCGCTAAATGAGTGTTCTTAAATCAAATTCCAATATGGCGGTTAGTGTTGGCGCCTAATCGAGCGGAAGCTCGAGATTAGAGCCGAACTTCCTTCTACCCCTTCTTATTTTATTTCACACATGTTAGAACCTCTAAAGGGAGCTTCAATGTATATACAGAATACAGCAAAATAGACTTATTGTCCTTTTTGGGCAGACAATGCGCGTCTAGACTTAGCGCGAGAAGCAGAAACTGAAAATTTTATTCATATGAAATCACATGTTACAGTTAATGGCGTGATTAAAAGCAAAATTTAAATAAATACTTTAAAATAAGTTTATAAATGTATCAGTAATGCAAATAATTGCTAAATATGTTTCATATTAAAAAATATCTTCTGTATATATGTATTTTGCAACCTTATCCTCGCTGTATTTGAATAGTTATATTCTTCAGTTTTCTGATCCTGCTGTCCTGTTGTTTATATACTTTCAAAATATTTTCTTTGGCTATTTTACTAGTAGTGGAGAGAAAGATTAGTATAATGGAGCCATTTACTGTTTGGTGGTATAACTCGTACAATTTCTCAATTATTAATGTTGTTTCTCATTTTTTATTGTTCTCCAAATATTATCGATTTATTGTATCTAATAGTGTTATCAATATCTATATATAATATTCCAATAAATAGATGCAAAAGTAAAAAATATGTAATGGCTTAATGGAAGAAAGTTTTCCACGTCACTTTAAAAAAAATTTAATTTATAAAACGCCATAAAGCCCATATGGACGTACCGAGTTAAGCTATATAACGTGAATATTATTCAGACCTTTTAATCCAAAATACTGTGAAATAAAAATATGCATGCGGGCCTTAGTATTTGGCTTGTAAGTGAAGTACTCGCAGAAAGAGCTGCAAAACATAAAGAAAGATTGGCAACCCATCCTAATCCGGTGCAATCCCTGTAAAAAGTTTACAAGAACACTGCAGGATTTAGTCTAAAACCAAATTCGACTGTCCTCAACTTCTAATCTACAGACGCAGCTGCAGCAGTTTTATTAGAAGCTTTTGTATTATACCTACATACGAGGTGCATTTAAGTTCTAAAGTCCTCAAATTTTTTTCTCAGCAGTGAGAGTAAGAAGAAAGATTCGGTTAATGTTTTAAAGATGCGGGAAGTCTTTCAAAATTTGTAATATAGCTGGCAACACCAGTAAGTGTTGTTTTGTATGCTTAAAATGGCGACGTTTAGTTTTCAAGAACAAGGTGTGTTATCTGTTTTCTATTCTTGCGTAGTGAAACGCTCACTGAAATTTATCGCCAATTAAGTGAGACACGCAGTAGAGGTGTTATGAATGTTAAAAATATACGTTTGTGGATACAAAAGTTTAAAAAAGACCAAGAATTGTGTAATAATGGCCCTGAACCAGGCAGATCAAAACCATGATTGCGCGAGTGGAGCAAATTGTTATAGAAGATCGTCAATTAGGTGTGCGTAACAAGCCTCTAAACTTGGCATTTTCGTAGAATCTGTAGAGTCAATTCTGAATGATGATCTAAAAATTCGAAAAGTTTCTTCGAAGTGGGTCCCACGAATGCTGCCCAACGAACACAAGATTGCGCGAATGGCAATATCTTAAAACATGTTGATACCTAATACCGCCATAAATTTCCAACCATGAAGGACACTTTTCGTAGCTGCTTCTTTCCCAGTCGAGTCGCTATTGCATCAGCGATTTTCCAGTAGGTAAAGCACACTCCTAAAGAAGTGTTCTTAGCAGCCATGGAATCATGACGACGACGCTGTTAAAAAATGTGTACGTCTAGACGGAGGTTACATTGAGAAGTAACAGATGCTTTAACTTGATGGGGTAAATACTGTTTCAGAAAAAAATTTGGAGACCTTAAAACTTGAAGGCACCTCATTTGACGACATACAGTTAGCTCGCATGATGTTCTATGTAATTCTAATTTCTGACAAAGTTATCAGAAAGATAATATAATAGTAGTTTCTATTGAGTTGTTAAATATTTAACCAATCAATATTAGCTAAGCACAAGCGAAAAAAACCAAAAAGATTTTATAATCAGTAAAATGCAATCAGAACATAGGAATGTTATAAAGTTCTTCACTAAAGAAGACGGAAATTGAAAAGAAATGTTATGGAAAGATAAATGTTGTTATGGAGCAAATTTACCATCTTATTATTAAGCAAAACATTGATGTAATAATTTTCTTGGGGTGCAATAAATTGTTTGAAGATAAACCAAGAACAGGAAGACCAGTGACATTAAGAGCTAAAGGGGTTGTGCAAAAGGTAGAGCAGATATGTCTGATCCATCGACGAAGAAAAATGTCTTTGGTTGCAATCCTTTTACCATTAATTAAATCTCTACCAAGCTGTAGCAGTTTAAGTTACAATTTATAATCTTTATAATCTCATTCGTTTGTTACTTCTTGTAATGAATTCTTCTATACACTAAACTTGCTTTGAACAGCTTCGGAGGTTTCTTACCGGCCCTAATAAGATTGCTGACTTCCTCAACATTACATATGACATGGAATAGGTATCAATACAATAAATAGAACAATGACTTACCTTGAGACCACGTGCCAATTATACTAAACTTAAGCACTAAAACTATTAATAAAAAACTTATCCCTCGCATTACAATGGAGAACTGAGTGGGATCAATGTCAAATACATTTTGAGATCAAAGTAGATCTTCAACTACGAATAAAGAAACCTGAACCTATAGAATGAATGGTCCAGTATCTTATAGCTCTTATTCAAAAAGCAGAATGAGAGCTTTCCGTGCATATTTAGTTTGGCAACGAGTTACTTCTCGCACCAACTGTGCATAACAAACCACCTATATTCTCTTTTACATAAAAGAAAAAGCTCGCTGATAAATGAAAACAAAATGGCCATGAACTCGTAATGCTTCTAATACATGCAATTATAACTGCCTTCACAAATGTTTCCGTGCAGCCTCCAATGACATTTAGATTATTAACTTTAATTATTACTCCACCAATCTTAAGCAGGAAAATCGTATACCCTGAAAAGCAACAGAAAACTTTAAAAAACCCCGAGTTACCAACTTTCCCGTATGAAAACTCAACGGCATTTGGGCAAGATTTAACATAGAAGAAGCCGGCAACTTTATCGATCATTTGGCCACTGTATTTTAATCTTGCAATTTACTCATATCAGATGAAGCTATTGAAACATTCCTAGGAAGATGTCTCTTCCTATCAAATATTTTTCATCTGCCAAGGTACGATCAGAACTATTAAACAAACATAGAACCCCAGGTTATAATCTTATAGCTGACAAACTATTAAAAATGCTACCAAAAAAAGTCCATTGCTTTCCTCACAACAATTTATAAAACCCGCGAGAGTACTAGAACAAATAACTTTATATTGACCGATAAGTCTTTTGCCCCTACTTGAATGGGCGTTTAAACATATTTTCTTGAAGGGTTACTTGATGACCCACATACTTGCCAAATTAGCAATTTGGGTTTAGAGAGCACTATTTCACAACATAATAAAGATACAGAATAGTAACCCCAATAGAACGAAGCTGTAATTAAGAGCGGTATTGCACAGCCATGTTCCTTGATATTGCTCAAGCATTCGGCAAAGTTTAGCATGATTGGACTACTATATAAGCATAAAAATCTTTTTCAAGCGTCTTTTACCAATCACAGTTTCGCGCGACTAGCAATAAAGTTATTACAGCTAATATAATAGCCAACGTTCGATAACTGACAAGGTACAAGAAGAAGAAGAAGATTACTTTCTGTTTAAGTTTTATCTGACCGACATATATTTTTTAGTAAAATGTGATTTCAAACTACAATCCTGCTCTATCCGGCATCCCGCAAAGTAGCGTCTTTGTGCAGCTTCTATACCTAATCTACGTCTCTGATTTACCTGAAACCAAAAACACCGTCACCGCTGTATTTGCAGAGCAATACTGTTATCACTTCACGACGAACCTTATCACAGCATCTGAATACCTCCAATGTATTATGTAAATTCATTTTTGAGTATCCTGTTTCAGCACAGTTTCCCCAAATTGCTAAATATATTCTGCTTTTTATAACAGTAGTTCAATTAAATCTGGGGTGTAATAATTAAAAATTGATTTTTTGGAAATTATACAAAATAAAAAGATAAAATTTTCACAGCGCTACCCATAATTTTAGTTAATTTGATAACACTTGTAGGTCAACAGGACCAACTTTTTATATATTATTTTTGCAAATCTTTGTATCAAACCAATTTGGTAGCATTTTAGATTTTACCATTACTGCAACTGAGACACTTTTTAGAAATTTTGATACAGCCACAATCACAAGGGTGACAGTTGGTTTTGGCGTTTGCTACCCTTGAAATTAGAATGATACCTCTAAATAGTTTTTGTAGATCTTCGGTGTAACGATTACATTTTCTTTATAATGTCCCAAAATGTAATATCTTGATGCAAAAATTACATTTTCCGTCATTTTATTTGCAAACATAACACTTCAAAAGAATTTTTATCAATGTTTTGAAAACATATTATTATTTAAATATATATTTTTTAACAATTACATCGGTTTATTTATTCCCGGAAAATATTCTGATAATTATTACTATCAAGTAATGCATTCACTTTTGTCTTGATAGGTATGCTTTACTCGTTTATTTTTAAAATTAAATATTTCGTTATTTTATTAGTTGCAATAATTTATTCCTTAACGTTGTTTTTTGGGTGTTTACTAAATTTGTTAAACATTACCAAATGTTTGTTATGGTGGTTTTTATCAAATTAATTTATTTTTTAATTGCCACCGAACAATTTCGCTCACTTTTCACAAACCCGATAACCAAAGGTTATAGGATACAAATTTCGTAGAGCTAAGTCAAGTAATTCATACACCAGGTTAAAGGGCGACCTAATAGATTAAAGCTATCTATAATATTGTGACAAATTTATGTGGTTGAGTTATGTAATATGTAATCATCATATGTTTAGTTGTAATTATCTGTAGTGCCAGTCCTTATACCAATAATTTCTTATGTATAGATTGCGCTTGTTCTTAAACCGATACGTAATATGCATTCTATTTAGCCAACTCGTTTCGTGGTTTTCCTGTATTCTTAAATTATTAGACGCCATAGAATTGTTTTGCTCTTATTAGGGGCTTCTTGTCCCCGTTTGATTGATACTCATCAGGCTGATGTCATTTGATTCTCCTCGCATCTTATAGATGTGGTAAACAATCCGCAAATAAATAGAGTTTAAGTGTTAGTGCTATATATAACAAAGATATATTTAAAATAAAATTCTGGTGTAACCCAAAAGCTAATGTAGTGAAAAGAGACATTGTGCAATGCATAAGATGTCAATATTACGAAAATCTATTGTATGTACGAAGCCATACATATGTGTTTAATATAAGGCGGACACAATCCAAACTTTTAGACAATAACCAAAAGTAAATATGTCAATAAAAACAAATTTTCCCGATAAATTTTAATGAATTTCTTATACAGGCTTAGTCCTCCCAAAATACGTTCTATGCGCTAACAAGAAATCACAAAACAAATAAAATGTTTAACCAATTAATTAATCAAAACAACAAAACATTCAACAGGCTGAGCGTATTTAGGAAGATAGTGGAATTCAAAACACAAAACTGTAGACTCATTACAACAAAGAAAAGAAACCTTTTAGAGACTATCACTAGCAACAGCTGCAGACACCTCTTAATTGGAGAACCGTCATATTAACCTACCGACTCTAACTAAACACCAAATTTATTGAATTTCTTTATATTTTGTGGTACATCCTCTAACTGCACGAAAATAGAATCTAACCATAAATTGTCGTCAGATCATACACCAGTCGTTGCAATCTTAAGCATTTACGTAATAAGTAAACCGTTGCCACGCTTAACACTAAAAAGGCAGATTGGTAAAGCAACCTATTAAATTAGATGACGCAACCCAATGATACAACACTAGATATGACACTTAGCCCTCTTTGAACTAAGAATCAAAATAAATCCACTTTATATACGAGAATTGGTAATAGGAAAACCACAGTCAGAAACAGATAACAGAAATTCGTAACTATAAGGATAAACCTATTTATAATAGATTAAGAGGACAGTTACAAAAAGCTCTAAGAAGCGCGAAAAATTCACCATTCGAATTCAAGACTGTTGCCTTCTCTATCTAGAAGCAATAATAAATTTAAACGATCCCAAACATAAGTACAGCCTATTTAAAAACCAGTCAGAAGAAAAGGAAGCAAAGGTATTTGTCGAACATTTTTCAAAAATTTTCATACCTTTCAGAGCAGACGGAAATAATGATAATAACGAGATTAAAGCTCTTCTAGACCTACTTTGCCAAATGTGCTTGCCTATAATGCAATCTTCCTAATCAATTAATACAAATCACTTGAATGTGACCTAGTCACAAGACGAATACTAAAGGAACTATCAAAAAAAAGCAATTGTGATTTTTAAAACAAGTCATCTATACATTTGTACAAAAAGTAAACAAGGAAATGTAGCGTTGTTTTCGGTTCTTAATTCACCCGAGAATGTCCGTGCGTAGTAAACAAAGACAGACTATATAATTTAAACGGAAATTAAACAAAGACGGCTGGCATTAAATTTAGCGTGCCGCGCTCTGATCGCTTAATTTAAGTGAGGAAGTCCGTGCGTTCGTGCACGCACGTCGAGGCCGCTCTTGCTCCTTGCCGAATGACTGAACGACCGGGGCTATCGGGTTGCTGCATTGCCGAACGCAAATAACGCGTCTGTCACGACCACTTGGTTTGCTTCCGTCGAGTGGAGCTTCGATTGTAAGTTAAATTGTTCCACGTTTCAGAAACAGGGAAAAGCTGATGTAGTTAAAATTTTATACGTTTCCACTTTGAAAAAATTAGACGGATGAAAAATTGTCAGCCTAGAACGCCAAAAATACCTTGTGGCGTTAGTTTATAACAGGCTACAATTAAGGGTTAAGACTAGTGCATCCATGAATGCAGCAATTCTCTTAAATAATTATAATTTCTAAATTTAGAATATAAACAAACCAAATAGTAAATAAGATTACTTCCAATTATGTCAAAAATATTTGAAAAACTATTATTAAAAAAAGCCTGGGTTGGAAAATAATAGATGGAGTCTATTCCAAACTCAGAATTGTTAACCAAATTGTAATAAACCTTGAAGAAAAAAAAACTATGCGCAACTGGATGTGAAATAAGCTTTTGGTAAAGTCTGGTCGACTGAATTTATATAAAATCAAAAAGTTCCATACTATTTACTACTAAAATCACATTTTTTTTGAAAGATACTACTAGATTAAAATTAATACTACTTTTTAGTTTCTATCAAGAGTTTTCAAGTGTGCTCTAAGGGAGCATTCCGAGTACCTTACTGTGCCTCATTTATATTGTAGATTTTTCCAACAGCAAACACTATCGCTCTCAACAGTCAATGAAGATCCTATAATAGCATCCTAGCATCTCCAGCACCATCTTAACTTTGTTAGACAATGGTTCTCAAAATAGAGAATAAAAATAAATGATACTTAATCAACACAAGCCACCTTTACTACAAAACGCATTATTTTCCTCCATAACACCCCAATGTTAAATCGAAACCAAATACCTTTGCTTTACAACTCGGCCAAGAACTTACCGGGGAGAAACATTCAAAGACTAAACGTCAATAGCTTAATTTAAAAATGGTTGTTGAGGAAAAATTCTCAGATTTATAGAAAATCAAATCCTCATTTACAAAGCCAACACATTTCAAAATCATCTAGCGATTCTAATTGAAAGTATTACAAATAATAATTAAAAATGCATACTGGTATGTTTTGAAGCATACACTTTATACAGACTTAAGGATTCCTCTTATATCAAAAGAAATATAGCAATTACAACAAGATTACTAGATCATGAGAACGAACACGTCTCTGAATTAGTAATTGCTTCAAAGGTATTAAGAATATATTGAGCAGACAGTCATGAGACAACTTATCACAGTTAGGCAACGATAACTGAAACTCACCCCAAGACCAAAATATATATAAATGAGTAGATTGTAAATTAGTAACTAGCAACTACTAACTACATTAAATACCAAAACCATCTCAAAATAATTTTTAATGTCGTAGCATTATTGTAATTGTTCACCATAAAGGTACATGGCCAGCCTTCAAAAAATAATAAGGAAAATGGTTACACAATTTAAAAAAATTAAGGAAGACATTGGTAGCACAAAAGAAGAGGTAAAGAGTATCAATCTGCAAATGAAAAACTATGGAAAAGAAATAATATTACTCGAGAAACAACTAATAAAGAAAGAAGTGTAATGGGATAAAGAGAAAAATAAACCACGCAAATTAAAGCAATAAAAAGTAAATTGGAGAACCACGAAGGAAGCCGTAAGAAAAACAACTTAGTTACCAAGGGAACAAATCTTAATGGCAAAAACCAAATGCAAGAAATCTCTGAATTCTTCCAGAGAAAGATGAACGTGTTGACTGACATAAAAGTAGCTTATTAGAGAGGAAAAGCAAGAACCGAGGATTACCGTAGTAAAATTTAAAACATTTGAGCAAAAAATCGAAGTACTGAAACAAAAATAGATGCTGAAGAGAAAGAAATTATACATTGTTAACGATCTAACTACAGAAAAGCAAAGGGTCCAAGCCGCGATAAGGAAAGTTGCAAGAGAAGAGAGAAGTAACTGCAAAAATACTAAAGTAGGCTACCAAGAAATGGACATAGATGGAGTTGAGTATGAATGGTTGGATGGAAATAGAGGGAGTTTAAAGCAAATACTAAAAAACTAAAAGTAAATAAATAAAAAGTAAGCAAAAAAATAAAAAAGGCGCGAAAACGGATTTGATTCTAAATAATAGAAGGAAAAAGAACCAAAAACTTATTTTTACTAGCTGGAATGTAAGAAGTCTAAATAGTGAAAGTCTTGAAACAAATAGTAATAAAACCAAGAAGATATAAAATACATCTCATTGGAGTTTAAGAAACAAATATAAAAGGAACGGATCTAGCAGAAATAGAAGAGTATACCTTTCTAAACAGTGGCGGAGCACAAAATAGATTAGGAAATAGGAAACCATTTCCTAATAAAAAAATCTCTAAAGAGGTACTTAATAGAGATTAAAGCTATTAGTGACAGATTATTTTATCTAAGGCTGACAGTTAAATATAGAAATATTAGCGTAACTAATGTACACGCACCAACAGAGAACGCGAAGAATGAGGAAAAAGAGGAATACTATAAAGCACTAGGTGAAGAATATGATAAAGTACCGAAATACAATATACAAATGATATCAGGAGATTTTAAAGCCAAATTAGGGTGTGAGGAGAGGAACCACCCAATGGTCGGTAAATATAGCAATCACAAAACAACAATTAAAACGGAAAAGAATTAATTAATTTTACGACTGAAAAAGGATGCTGGTGAGAGCTACATATCTAAAACATAAATATATACAAAAAGAAACATGGAGAATTCTCGATAGCAAAACAATTAACCAAATTGATCACGTGCTCATTAAACAAAGACACACTGATGGTGTGGATGACGTGAAGAGCTACAGGAGAGCCGACGTAGGATCGGACCACTTCCTGGTTAGTGTTAAATGCGCACTACAATTATCAAAAGCAGACGGAAAGAAAACAGTAAAAGCAAAACAGAAAAGATGGGACAGGGAAGCACTAAGAAGCGAATTGGCAAATAATAAAGAAGGCAGTAACACAAGCTGCTAATAAAAATTTGAAACAAATACAAACGAAAAAAAACGGCTGGTTTGATAAAGAATGCGAGGAAATTCTCAAGAAAAGAAAAAAACTTGAGCAAAGATGCTAGAAAACGAAACACCCGAATTAAAACACGAAACATGAAGTAAGAAATAAGGAAAAGGAGCTCAAACGAAATGCTGGAAGAGATCGAAGAAGCTAACAATAGACAACACACAAGAACCATTTATAAAAGCATCAGATTAATGACCAACAATGTACCGAGACCATGAAGGGGACCTAATAGGAGACGAAGCTAAGGTAGGACAAAGATGGCGTCAACACTATGAACATTTGCTTACAAACATAGAACAGGAGCAAGCAAAGAACGATCAAGCGGTAGTTGTTACACCCAATAGAGAAACGTGCCCATCACCAACGGTAGAGAAAATCTAAAAGGTTATAAAAAAATTAAAGCACAACAAGATTAGCGGAGAAGGAGAACAAACAAAAAGCTGTACGAAAAGTACGGTAAACCTGATATCGTAAATGTAACAAAACAAAATCGCTTGAATTGGTTAGGACACATAGTAAGAATGCTTTACCAAAAGACCAAAGGAATAAACAGAAGAGGAATTTGCTAACAATTTCTGAAAAGTTTCCTAGCTGTTTTTGAGCTTTGTGAACTTATTACAAGCAAATCGCAAACAATTACACTTAGAATTAACCGGGTTAACTATCTGAGTGACTTAAAAGTCAGGTAACGACATTATAATGACTCCGATTGCTAACTAGGGCAAGCTAAAGATAGTCCGCGAGATCTTATCACCCCGGCGTGATTAGCATAAATTGCAGCTGCGTTTCGTTGTCGATTCCGGCGTCCATCATCACGGCCGCGATCTGGGCAGAGCGCTGCACGCCAGTGGGAGGTTTAATTTCAGCCGTCCAAAGCCCCTCGTGCTTGTTAATGCGATGTAAATCAATTGTAATGCAAATAAATTCCAAGAAGCATAAAACTGCGCCTGTAAATTTCTTTAATTGACTAGAGCGCCGCCCTCGGCCGTTATCACGAGAACGCCACACCCGCGCAGATTTGCGCGCTGCATGTAAATTCGACTGCATCGCGATATTAAGCGGCCGTTATTGCCATTCGTCTCATCTGCACTTTTATTAAGGCCGGGTTGCAGGAGGCGATCGCGCGAGCTTAATAAAGCGCGCGGTTTTCGCCGCCGGTGTGAGAACGCCAAACAGCGTGATTCCTTCGCAAACAGCTTAATGGCGGGCACGCGCTTTATAAATCAAATCGCTTAATGTCTTTTACAGATTCAATATGCCACGGTAAAAAGCCAGCGGCTAATCCCGTGTAAACCACATAAGCCTGTCGAAGGGTGCGCGTTCCCACATCGTCAGGGGTGCGTACGCATTGTTATTATTATTCATACTGCTATTATAGTTTTTGAAGGGTGTAATGTAATATCTTGCGAAAAGTATCGCACCCAGCTATTTCCGCCGCCTATCCCATTCGCCGCAGCTGACGCTGTTATCTGCAGCGAAGTGAAAATTTGCGCGGACTAAGACTAGCCCGCTGCCCAAAACTGTTTTATTCAATTTCAATTTAAACGTAGATGTTGCTGGTCTTATTCTGGTGGTTATTCGGTCAACGTAAATCTACTCAAACGACGTAGTACGCAGTATACCCCCGGTGTATCTTATGGGTATGTTCTGTCTTTAATAGTCGCAGCAAATCACGTATTCTTCTTGTAGTGATGTAAATGGGTTTCACCTTGTGCTTGTCGAGTACCTTCCCTAGCTGATCCATAATTTTGCTAATGTACGCTAGAAAAGCTTTACTATGCCCTATTTTAACCGTGGTTTACATTTTATTATACTTATCTCTGTTTTTATTTACTAGTAAGGCTTGCCTGAGATATTTTAACTTTCTGGGTAAAAATTGAGTTTGCTAAATTCGCATTAAAATTTCAAGTTTATTTTCCGTGTCTGAGTTTTTTTTTTATTCAATCTGTTGTTTGATTCTATTTTTATGTTACATTGAACTTATCATCACCATATCTAAGCCGTTATCTTCTCTAGTAATTGGTCTGTGGTCTGGTTTGGTGCACATTTTCATTTCTCTCTGTAGGCTGTTAGACATTTTAATTCTGCATAGTTACTGCAGTCTATGTTTTTAATTTCTTCTTTTCATTGCCGTTCGTATCCCTACATCGCAGCTCTTTCTCGGCCTTTCCCTTTTCTCCTTTCCGGAAGTATCTGTTCCATAGCCACTTTTGGTATTTGTCCCTCGACCATTTTTTGAACATGTCCATGCCAAATCAGTTGCCTCCTTTCTGTTTCTCCTACTATCGCTGTTGATTCTCATAATTTTTTTATCCTTTCTTTTCTCACTCTGCTCATTCTTGATATCCCTCCTGGTTTCTTCAGAAAGTCAATTTCTAATACTCTCAGTTTACTTTCGTTTTGTGTTGTCATTTGCTATACATCCTCTCTATATAATGCTACGATTTTTACCATTGTATTATATATTTGTATTTTTGTTTTTCTTGATAGATCCTTATCCCACAGTATGCTGTTTATTGCTCCAATTACTTTTTTACACTTTTTAATCATTCCATTTATTTCGCTTTCATTACAACTTTCTTTTCCTGGCGTCGTTCGTGTATTCTTGACGTATCGATTGGTCAAAAAAAATGCTTAAGATATTTCTTAAGCACAATGCTTCAAAAACCGTTTACAACATGGTCATAGCTGATGAACTTTGTATTCATGCGCATGAATCCCAAAGTAAACAGCAGTCGACTGTATGCGTCTTTCAAGATGAGCCAAACCCAACAAAAGTCGTTCGCGCTCGAAGCACTTCGAAGCAAATGATCGCCTGTTTTTTCGGAAAAACATGTCGCAACCGTGATTTTGACGTCAAACTTACAATTAAGGAGCTTCGAACGGGACAATTGTTAAATAATAAAAAGAACCAGGGTTTGACCTAATTACGGGTCTCAGACTAAAACAGTTACCAAGACAAGGGAAACGATTTTTACTATTGCTACTGAGCACAGTGTTACGCTTGACATATTAGCTTTTGCAACTAAAGTTTGGGAAATTTATCTTAATTTAAAAACCTGGAAAGTCACCAAACGAGCCCTAATCTTCCCAACTAATCATCTTAATGCGCATTGTCTCTAAACTTTTTGAAAAGCTATTATTAAAGCTAATCTGTTAAGTGAATAAATTCCCTAACATAAATTTGTATCTCGGAGAGGGCACTCCACTATACAACGTCAGTAATGACTGCACTTATTCAGCAATCACTACATCAAAAGTTACATTGTTCAGCAATACTTCTAGATGTTAGACAATGTTTCGACCGTGAGTGGCAAAATGGACTGCTGTTTAAAATAAAACATATCTTTCTACATCAATATTATCTTCTGTTTGAATCGTATTTGTCAAGTCGATGCTTCGAAACCAAACTTTGAAATTAAATCTCACAATTATGTTAATGTTAAACGTCCTTATTCCGCAATCAAATGAAGTTAAATACTTGGACCTTTATATGGACAAAAGGCTAACGTGGAAATGTATATCCTAAAAAAGTGCAAAGAAGTGGACATAAAATTCAAAAAAAAAAACACTATTTTGTAGAACGAAGTTCACTAGAAAACAAACTACCCATTATTATATGGACCTGCAGCAATAAATTATAGGGTTGCGCTAGCTACTTGAACTTTAATGTAGTACATTCTAATCCAAGACACTAAGAAACATGTTCAGTATGCCTTGGCACGTAACAAGCCATACACTTCACTCCGACTCCAACATACAATATATGTGGGACACAATTGGACAGTAAGCTACACAGCAGTACAGCAGACTGCTAAAACACCCTAACGACTTCCTACAATACTAACGTGTTGCTAATACAACCAGTGCTACGAAGCCTAAAGCACAAATGGCTATAAAACCTGACAGACTAACGTAAAGCAACTACATCCACCCTCCCAACTTTAAGGTTGTGGAAGGTGAGATGGCACCATTGGGCATTTGTCTCTACAGACTATGTTAAATTCCATGAAATTAGTTCATAAAATTTATTGTACCAATTCTAATTGATGATGTCATTATAATAATAATGAAAAAATATTAACAGTACTCTTCGCTTTCTGATTTGCGCAACCTTCTTTTTTGTTTCACTCTTCTCAATATTCAACGAACTTAAAAAGTTCGTTACTGAATTCTATATGTCTGTCGGTCTGTCTGTCGCTGTCACAAAATTATGGATTTTTTAAAATTTTAAAATGGATTCTTATAGGAAATTTTACGCTGATTTCAATAATGAAATCGAAAAAATTCTATGTCGAATAGTTTTCGAGATATTCGACTTCGAATTTCGGGAAAATTTTCGACAGTACGATTTTAAATGTGATTCTTATAGGAAATTTTACGCTGAATTCGAAAATGAAGAAAAAATTTTATGTCGAATAATTTTCCAGATATTCGATTTCAAATTTTCCTGAAATTGGAAATCGAAATCGAAAGCTTTTTTTAAGTTCGTTCTGGGATTGCTTACAGAGCAATCTCTTCGCCGGCTCCATGTTTATATTTCTACGCTGTCTGTAAATTTTATTTTTAGCATTTTCTACATTTGTAATTCTTTCAAATTTTGTTTTTTACCAGCACCTGTTGTCTACCTTGCACAATATAAAGTAGTGCTTCATATGTATATCTTTATTACTTTTTTTTAGCGTTACTTTATTTTATAGAAGATTCTTCAAGCTTTATTTTTTGTTTTGATCTTTATTTTAATTCTCTTGTTTTCATATTCATGTTTATAACAGATCATTAGTTCTGTCTTTCTGTGTTTACCTTTATACTGTTGTTATTAAGAGTTCTTACGCAACATTTAATGCTTTTACTAATTTTTCTTATTATTGATAGAATAATGTAAAACCATTTAACTACCATGACATGTTAATTATTTTCCTTGGGTGAATGAAGGTAGCTATTGTGTTATTGATTGTTAAGACCATAATTTTGCCTTATTAATATGAGACTTATTTTATCGATGATTCCTCTAAAGTAAGACAAAAATGCTTTTTGTCGGTCGGGAAGCATCGAGATTAGAGTATTTATTAATATTTGTAATTATACAGGATGAGGATTTATGAAAATACTCATTTTGCAGTAGGGTGGTGGAAATAGTTCTGAATTCTATTTGTCGGTTTTTTATGTTGAAAACTTATAGGTTAGGTGATGAGAAAGTTTGCAACCGAATGGGTTTGGGCAGAGTAATGATGGAATTTAATACTTAAGTAGTAGTTAGTACGAGTTATATTTCTATAAACAGTGTAATTAAAGCGGCCATTTAAAGGATTTATTTTTGTAGGAGTATCTAGTCAGAAAAGGAAATTACTTTATTCAGTTTTTATGGTAAATTTGATATTGGTGTGGGTTTGATTTAAATGGAAAAGAAATTCCAAAAGCGTATTTTGTTCTTGAGGCAGATAATAAAGGTACGTATAATGTGAAGAAGTTAAGCACCTTTATTTCCAAATTGATCTTATCCCAGGCAAAACCATTTTTCCTATTTTTCACATCACCAACAGGATAAATCGCGAAGTAATCAAAATAAAATAACTCTCTTAATGCCTAAACACAAAAGAGGTTAGCCAACTCTTATTGGTCATATAGAAACTCCCATTACTCTGCACGATCGATTTTGAAACACCTCCAAAACCCCCATCGCCGTGACTGGCAACCCCAATTAACTGCAGTAGTTGCAACTCGCAGACTAGAATGTAAACTCCATCGCGTTCCTGGAATCGTTTCAGCGGAACGTGGAGGCTATTCAGGTTGCCCCAAACTTCTTAGAGGTGAATACAGAGTTAATTTTATGCAGTTCAAAACTCTATGAACATCTAGATCCTCAATAAACTTCCACCATTCTGGAGGTGCCTGAAGGACAAACAACTTCCAACGCCAGGGCTTTCCAAAGAAGAAAAGTTAGGAGCGATTAAGAGAGTCATAGTTAGGACCGCAACAGGGGGGTCTGGGGGGGGGCTGTTGAGCCCCCTCAGTACACCCATGTCCTGCTGGTGCCGGATGCAGTACCAAGTACCCTTATTGCCGAGTCTCCAAACACGAACCGGGAGGTTCTACCCTCCTTACAGTAGGACCAAATTAAGGTCCACACACCAACAAGCATGTACCCGGACAAACGTGCAAGTCGAGGCTGGGAAGCTCAGATACTGAACCATGCTCTTTATTTCACCAGGTCAGAGTACCGGAGGTTCCGCCCGCCAGACCGACATTGGGCCGGTATAATTGACGGGCGGTGGGGACAGGCCGAAGCCTCCCCCGCATAAGGACATGCTCACACAAAGGTCAACAAGTCCCACCTGTTCCTAAAGCGGTGCCACCACCCCTAAGAGTCCAACACCAACGAGGGGGAACCGGGATGCCGGCCCGGGTGGCTACCCCCCTCCCCTTAGTCCTCGTGTCAGTAAGGTTCCCCTTACCACGTTTGACGAGTACCCGTCGAGGTCACTCTCGTGATACCTCTACCCCTCTGTTACTAACTAGCGGCATCCGTTGCCCACAGTTGTGGGATTGGGTAGCTCCATTAGCAGTTTTACGGGTATCACGCGCCACGGGGTAAGACGCACTACCCACTCGTGTCGGTAAAGTTTCCTTTACCACGTTGGACGAGCGGCCGTCGAGGTCACTTGCGTGAGCCTCTACTCTACATCTGTTAATACTTGTTGCGCCCGTTACCCACACTATTGTGGGATAGGGTGACTCGAAGCACCTTTACGAGTCTGCGTCGTAGAGTGAAACGCAGCCCCACTCGTGTCAGTAGAGTTTCTTCTACCACGTTGGACGAGCAGCCGTCGAGGTCGCTTGGGCGAACCTCTACCACATATCGCTACTGCTACCGGCGTCCTTTGCCCACAAGTGTGGGATCGGATGGCCTGCATAACAGTTTTAACGGGATAACGTCATGTGGTCTAACGTCTCCGTAGTAATCGATGCAGCAAATACTCCAGTCGATAGTACTCGTGTTGGCAGGATTTCTCCTGCCTCGTTTGACGAGTTGCCGGCGAGGTCACTTGCGTGAACCTCTACCCCACGTCATTACTACAGGCGGCATCTGTTGCCCACGAATGCAGATTGCCACCCGCAGTTTTATGGGTAAACGGTGTGGGTCTCCGTTTACCGGTTTATATATATATATATATATATATATATATATATATATATATATAAATATATATCATAATCGCTTAAGTTTCTTTAGTATCTCTGTATTTCTTTTTCCTATAATGTGTATATAAGTTTAATATACATACATAACACATTTTCTATTCTATAGACTAAAATTGAATGATCTTATTATGTTTTTGTTCATAATCCGATTGAAAGTGTATCAGATTTACCACACTTGCCAAATTATTAAAATTACGTTACCACAATTTGCCAAAAAAATGTAAAAATAAATAGGTACCAATTAAAAGAAAAAAAAAGAAATGTAAAATAATTGTGCCACTGGGTATTACAAAAATCTGCAGCATATTTTTAGCTTGTAGTTTTAACCATTGTTTGCGGCGTGTATGCGGTGCATATTTATATATTGTTGTCTTTTCAATAACATGTTAGCCGTTTTCTTCTAAAATTATAAGCGTATTCTGCAAGCGCTATCTTAATTTGGCAATAAAATCTCTATATACAAGTGGCCTTTCTGAATGTCGTTTTCTTTCCTTGTGAGATTACCTTTTCGGCTCTCTTTATGTAAATAAGATGGTCTTTCCCTTCCATTAATTTTTGTTGTAATCAACTGTCAACTAGATCATTGATTAACTGTGTTTAACTATAATTTCAGTATTTATTTTGACGACTTGTTACTTCGAGTAATTGTACTACATGCAAGAAAAACGTAAATATTAATATAGAAATACGTTAAAAAGCAAAATAATTAAAGTAATTTTACTTTGTATATATAAAAACAGTTGTTGGCAAAGAAAATCAAATAAAGAACAAATATTATAACTATGAAAACACAACTGTTAAACGAACAGAAGAAAGAACAAAAAAATTTGTAAAAGCAGAGGTACAGTGACGTGAAAGTCACCTTCACTCAGTAATATTTAATTTGTCATATATATATACTTATCCATTCCAACCATATTTTATTATTCAGCAGTTATTATTACATGAGTAATGACTGTGTCCATTAAATTTTTAAAAAAGTTTCTTCCAAACTACAAAGCGGACTTACTAATATTAGTGTCTCAAGATCCACGATACGGTAAAAATTGTTTGCTTATGGCTTAAGAGAATGTAGTCCACAAAAGACGCTTCTTGTTTGTTATATGGAAAGATACTTTGTTTTTTTACAGTAGAACATAAAAACTAGATTATGACCTAAGTAATAGAAGGCGCCATTTAGAATAGCAGTGGTAGAAAAAAATGATTATCAAAATATACACTCTTTATAATGCTATCATGGTCTACCCAAGGAGTTGGTTGGTAACATATAAAATAATAAATGTTACAAGTACTATAAAACATTCCAAAACAACATGTGTAGTAGAAAACACTTTTCTCCTAGGGTAAAATTAGATGATCACTAACAAAATGAACTGGTCAGTGTAATCTCCAGATCTCAAAGCATTAAAAACTATGGCAAAGTATAGCAAATATCATATTTAAAAAAAATCTACAATAAAACGGAAATATTGGAATGTCTAGTTCAATAATTAAATTATTTATTTTCCATTCCAATATTGTTTCTATAGTATTGTAATTTGCTCATTATTGTATTCAAAAAACTGTCTCGTATGGAGGTGGCCCTTACTTGTTTTGGGCGGGCATTTCCATGCATGGAAAAACTGGCACATTCTGGAGGAATATGTTGTTTCGTTTGCGGGATTTTTTGCTGAAGACTTCATGCCAATGCACAACAATGTGCGATGCCACGCCGCACAAGACTTGAATCCAAGTGAGCATTTTTGGAACGAGCTTAAGCTAAGAATCCGGGCCACAAATTTTGCACGAGGAAGCGTGATGGAACTGAGATGATTGAGCGTTGATTGAAGAGTGTCAAGCAGTCCCTCAAAACAACATAGGAAAGGTCATCCGATCCATGCCTAATCGCTTGGAAACTGCAATTAGGAGTAGAGGTGGCAACACCATGTATTGAGAGAATCATTAAATTAATTTTAACTGAGGATTTTATTTTTTCTTCATCTTATAATCGCCGTTTTTCTTTCAATTATTTTGTGTTACACATATTGTTAGGCTCATAACTTTGTCAGAGCAGGTCCGATTCCATTCAAAATGGTATCACATGAAACCACAGTTTTTAGTTTTCAAACAGCATACTGAACTTTACACTTGGAATCCTATCATAGTGGATACACATTCCCTTAAAACTGGAGCATGTTGCTGAGTCGAGTGTTAATAAAAACAAATGACCAAAAAATTGTTTTAAGGTTTGAATTGACGTAAGATCTTTTTACACCACAAAAAATTGTGTAAAAATGTATAAAAAGCGCACAAATATAAAAAATAGCTGGAATAAAAATAATAATCTTACTATTACTATGGAAAATGCGATATTAATCGTTGCCAATAAAAGAACGATTGCTACAGTAAGTCATTGTAGATAAAAATTAATTAAGACATTCTGCTTTAAATTTCTCCGAGTTTAGTATTATATAACATACCTAAAATAAATCAAAGCGTAAACCAACAAACTTTTGGACGGCTCTCGTAACCGCGTTTTTGCAACTTTCCTTGTAATTATAATGGGGGGCGCGATTAATAACCCTGAATATTATTAGCTGAAGGCGCGGATTTATAACGGACAATACGGGGCGTTCGCGTTATAAATTAAGTCGCCGTGGGCGTTTCCAGCATTCTACAACACGTGCCCTTTGTCCGACATGATTGATCGTGATTCATTACCGAAATAATAAAGATTACATGCAGTCGTAGCTTGTAGCCGTATGCAAATACTTTTGTAATCTCATTTGCAGGGGTGAGGCCTATATTGAGGACGCTGCAGCTTTTCGCTGCGGGCCGGGCACGTACAGCGTACCTTTGCTGCGAAGACGAGATCTTATCAGGTCAATGGCGCGATGGCAGAGTAAGAGGATTATGCTTATTGGCAACTGTGTCACCAGCGCTGCGCTTTATGTCTGGGAGTCCGCATGGAGCTTTCTGTTTAACATTGATCAAATTGGCAATAAAAACTATCTCATAATTTAAAGGTCAAAATAGCTCTATACAGAAACTACTTTTGTCTTATTTTGGAAACTACACGATCTTCAAAGAATTATTCGCCTTTTTGTTAGCGGACTTTTTACATTTATTGCCAGCTTCCTGTACAATTTTTTTAAATACATGCAAATTAATGGCATTCACGTCTGGCACTACTGCAATCCTTGTATTAGCAAGCGTCAGCTTTAAAATAAAGGTTGCGTGACTAGATATATATTTTTTAAATTGACTCGAACGGTTTGTATACAAGTCGTCTATAACAGTTTTTTCATGCTTCTAAAATAAGAACTATATAACATATCAGGGCACATTGGGGTGATTAATAGATTGTAGATTAGAGCAACTGCTTCTATCGCATGAAGGTACGAGAGTAAATAATATAAACTATTTTTTAATTCATTGATGCATGATGAGTATTCAAGTATACAAAGTTATTTTTCTACAAAATCTAATGAATTAGAAACATATTCTTCTGATGCTGCTAGCGTAAAATTAAGGTGGTTGACACCAACCAATCAAGCAGAAACGTCCTCAACACCAATGACGTTTTTAAATCTTTGACTTCCAAATGCTTCTTTTAGTGTTCCAAACAAGTGATAAGAGCAGGGTAGTAAGACCGAACTGCAATTAGAGTATTTTAGTTTAGTTCAGAAGCAATACTCAATGCTTTGTTGACGCAACCAAGTGCTGCCTTAAACCAGAATAACTTTTCTCGTCTTTTTAGGCTATAACTAAGTTTCTTTTCGTTTACAAATTAATAGTGGTATCTACCGTTTACAGTACGACGTTATTAGAGAAAATCAGTGTAAAAGAACTTATCTCTTCTATAAAGCTGCAAAAATGTAACTATGTGTGTTTGTAACTTCTTCTACAGTTATATACCGATTTAAAAAATCAATACCTCATTCGAAGCGTTTTTTGCCAAACCTTGCATAAAGATTTTAGATTTTCGATTTAGGTCGAGATTTACCAATTTTACCAATACCAAATTCACCATAAGTCAAAACATAAATTATTATGAAGACATTTGACCTATCGGTGTTTCATGCACTACGTTGTTATCTTTAAGAAGGCGGCAAACAATGCAAATATTCTTCTCAGTTGAACTGGTCCTCGAACAATGTCGGTCACCTTCATTTTTAACTACTTCTCGTCTTGTCAAAAATTGTTTATGTTGCGCGTGCACTTGAATTTTTTTAATCTTCTCAAAACTTTGGGCGGCTTTACGCCCTTTGCTTTAAAAGACAGACGAGGGTATCCTTTGCTCTCGCTGGAAATGCGGTCTTGCAAGGTACCTTGTGAGAGAATCGTTTTTTAGGCTCTGAAGCCGTATCTCCTTCGTGCAGTACACGGTGTATAAATAAAAAATTTAATTTTATATTTGATTCATGCTTGTATGCTGAAGACTGAAACTTAGAGGCAGCATAACATCAATATTTGCATAATTTTGTAATTATTAAGAAACACTTATCTCGAGATAATCTCTTAAACAACCTATTTTCAGGTCTGTCAATGGGGCGGGGAGAAAGAATTCTCGAGGCCTGTGGTTCCTTAGGACCTAGGTAAGTCCCAATATACTATTTTTGTGTTAATATTTTTTTAATGTCTCAGAAGCCTACAGTTTGATACTGTGCAAATTCAAAGATCTGATTGGTATTGATAAATAGTTGTATCCATTTTTTACCTTCACGAAAGTAGAGACATATAGTATTAAAAAAAATATATAATTACAATAAAAATTTTACGCAGTTAGTAAAAATGGTGGAGGATATAAAAACCTTGTACGCGAACTCAACCACCATCAAGGTAAGCACTTCGTGCACGTGGCGAACCGAAAGTCTTCCATTGGGCGACCAAGCCTTTGTTTCCGGATCGTAGCCATAAACTGACGTTTAATCTTCTGATATGGCAAAATTTGACTTATCTTTAGCAATCTGAAACAGTTTATTAGCATGATGTTTCTTTGACTTTGGTAACAATGGCTGAGAAACAAATTGCACCCATTTTATTTTTAAGAACCTCCAACTCGTCTGATTTTTGGATTGTTAATTGCTGATCCTTACTAACTGAAGTTTAACATTTGTTGGTGCTTACTTCATTTTCAAATGTGGATGACTTTTAAAACTCCCGTCCACCTCTGTACCGTTTATGCCTTTATTCCATTCCATTATTTGCAAATAAATGTTTCAGCAAATCGGCATTCAGTTTTGTGCAAAATGTTATGCATATTTGCTTATCTAATTTGTTCTCAATCACGCATGCGCATTAAAATTATCAATGACTTGTTATTTTCAAAATGGAACTCATATATTTGACACATGCCTTAAATTACACTTTAAATTGGTTTATCATGTGGGTTGTAAAATTTAGAAAAAGTGAATTTAATTTGACAATTGCTTTAATATTGATAACAGGTAAAGATATAAAAAATATTTTAAGTCTTCCTATGTCATCTAAGCAAATTGTGTAAATGTTACTTAAAATGTTTACAAAATAACAACGTAATTTTTATCCTAAGCTTTGCTAACCTCAAGTAACTATAACTTAAGTAAATTTGTTTTATTACATTCATAATTTATTTTAAATTAAAACAAAGCTGTAGGACAAACTAGTAGCTTCTAATTAAGTGAGTATCAAAGGAGCAGTGAAGAAACTTCTCTATAATCAGGTTATGAATATTCTACTGGATATTTCGTCATTTCGCCAAGTTTCTGAAGAAATCTAAATAACTTTTTGATTACAACAAACTAATATGCTAACTATTAAGCTCTTATACGCATATCAAAAATATATTTGCATTAATTTGACAAAATCATAGCTAAATATTTGCTCCTTTTGTGCTAAAGACGTTATCTAAAAAAACTATTAAAATCTATTTTTGATCTAGCTATATTAATCTAGTTTTATATGCATACATATATTTTTTATACCTGATTTAGATCGAACATTTATATACCTTAGCAAAGTACGTCTCGTCTTTATTAACAAAATACTGTTGATTGGAAAAACAAAGTTCTAGTACTTCGATCACCTTTATTCACTTTCATTGCAAGCATTATTCTTTCGCATTCCTGCAATTTCCAATAAAATTATTTTAGAACTTTTTTTATTGTAATAATAATGCTAAGCAATGCTTACGTTTTTCTTGTAGAAAATTAAATTCAGACGTTGCAAACGGTGCACAAGAATGTATGCTTATCACTTCCATCCTAATAATTATTTTGAAGACTTTACACTTATCAAGAGTTGTCATTTAATACTGTTTTAGAACTTCTTTTAACTATTTAGATATATTGTAAGTATATTGATATATTAAATAGCGGAGATAGTTTACACTTGCAAGAAATTCATTATACTTTTATTGTTTTGTGTTTATAATATTCCAAATAGCTTCTTTTTAGACAAAGCTGAACTTCTAACCCTAACAAGTTATTGCTGGAAGTGATAACTTTCGTTGAGGAAAGTTAAAAAAGAAATTTGGGATGCTCAAGCCGAAGAAACGGTGGGTTACAGAATTGTGGTGATACAAAAAGTTTGATTCTGGTGATCTCAGTCTTGAAGATTAACCACGTTCTGGTCAACCATCTGTTCTGATGATGAAGACTTGTAAGCCGCTTTAAATGCCAGATCGTTAGAGTATTCAGAACTTAGAGTGGACCAAAAGACAGCATGAAGTCATCTTTAGCAGCTCGACTTAATCTAAAAGAAGCCTCGACAAAATCCACATAAGCTGACGGAAGCACAAACAAGTAAGTCAAAATGTACCGCCAGTGTCTCAACAATCCATCAAACAATTGTATGTAGAACCTAATTATGAAAAAAAAGTGAGTCTGTGACCATCGGCAAAAGAAGTAGGTTCAGCAAGGTCAAGATCCGCTATTAGTTCTGCGCTAAACGGTTTCGGCCGTAAGATTATGTTGTGTGTTTGGTGCAATTTTGAAGGCGTCCTTTACTTTAAACTTGAGCTTAATTGCCGCGTTATCAATGCCGAACTCTAGTATCACGAGCTGAACCGTGTATACAGTAAGCTAAAAGAGAAGTGCCCGACATTGGGTCGGCAAAAACGAGTTTTGTTCCAACAGGACAATGCCAAGAAGGTGAAAGAAAAATTCAAAAATCCGGACGGCACACTCAGACTACAGTGCTCCAGCCAATTACGATCTTTTTCGCTTCCTGAAACATTCCTTGCGCGGTCGTCGGTTTGAAACTTTCGATTCGGATACTTACAGAAGATGGTAGAGAATGATGACCTTTATTTTGCAGAATAATTGTTTTTAAATAAATTTGTCTACAAAAGTGAAAGTGTGATAAAACTTTCTCCTCAACTTATAACTGAACATCCTGTGAACTTGGCAGATGTTTCTTTTATCTTTATTATTTACTTAAAAAACTGATCAAAATTCTTTAACCAATTTTGACTTTTTTATGCTATATTTTATTAATAATTTTCAAAGAATTAATAAGACCACATAGTTGTAAAATACATGTAAAATTATGAGACATATTGGTAGTGTGGTATTTATTATTATATTTATTGGTATGGTTCACGAATAAAGAATTGTTTGTCAGATCTTTAGTTCCAATTACAAGACCATTATAATTCTCTAAAATTATATTAAAAACTTTATTAATTTCTCTAAGCCATTTTGCTATACTTATTTAGAATCTAGACCAACACTGGAAGTCAATTATTGTTACTATTAGTTTTTATACAGATAAAAACAGAAACTACTACTTTCTATGGAGGCTTGTCGAGAAAATATTGGGCCAATGTTAATATAATAAAAACAGTTTGCACGGTCGCAATGCAATCTGTCAGACAACAAGAGTAGACTGTAATATCCATGCTTAAATGAAGACCAAGTTAGTTAGGAATAAGACAACAGTAAGTGAGTACATATGAGTAAATATAGTGTAACTTAGCGAGTAGAATAACAAGTCTGATTCAAAGTTGGAACATTCGTCCACAGACGATTTAGGAGGCTTTTCAAAATATGATACAAACGACTCAGGAACGTCCAGATATCTATCGAAAATTATTCATGTCCTGAAAGACCAGCAGTGAGCAGAACACCGGAAAATATTAAATATATGTGAGCTGCAATTAACAATAATTGGTGACAACACAAAACTTTTAAAACTATTTAAACAGTAGAAGTAACGGGAGGTGTGTGAGATCCCAAGTTACTTATTTTAAAGGAAATTTACATTGTTTATTATAATTGACCTTATTTTGGCTAAATATATAGATTCTTCTTATTGTAATTTGTTATGTTGTATGACTTGATACTTCCGGACAAACCATGTGTAAGATATTGCAAATAGTTTTTTAACACTATTTCACTCTTACTGTGTAGTGTTGCTAAAATTAGCAATAATTTTTTTGTCATTTATTCCCTTATATAGTTTTAAAAGTATTTTAACCACGCAAAAAATAATTCTTTCATTATCCAACCAGATCTTGAACAAGCAGATATTGTTTCTGTAGAGCTTTTCTTTGATCCCAAATGCAAGTAGTAAATACTAAATTGTCCAATTATTTTTTCAAATCTCGAGACTATATCTTATTGATGTTAAATATTTTAGAATTACAGAAACAGCATTTACTGTGAAAAGCAGTAAAGGAATTAAACATCCTTAAATTTCTCTATTTTAAAGCCTACAGTTCGCATTTTAAGAGTAGATTTAATTTGTTAAAGTGATAATTATTTATAAGGAGACAAACTAGATATAAAATTTTTTCAGCTCGTCTATTTTTAAATCTGCACATTTCCATTAGACTCTAGGCAAGTTTTTATAAGTCAGTTGAAATACTGCCTAATAAACTTCTTTCCATCCTGAGAATATAGTGTATTGTCTCTCTTAGTCCTGAAAAAAGATCTGTACCACTGTCAATATTTTTATGATACTATAAACATTTCTATTTTCGTTGTTCGTTTGCCATTTTAATGTTGGTTTTGGTACATTATTTCAGATAAACAGCTAAAGCAAGTTTACTATTTTCTTTATTACATTTTCATTAACGTTAAAGACAGAAATTGTATTTAATTTATATCGGTTCAATTTAGAAATTATTTGGCGGCCCAGTTGCAGGAATGATCCCTACTATTACTTCCTAGTAGTACAAACAACAAAAATAAAAATATAAAACTTCTATTAGAATATAAAAAGCAATGAATATCTTAAAATACATTATAAAAGATAATCAAAATATACTTAACATACCTATTTTATAATTTAAAGCGAATTTACCACTGCATTTCCGCCCCAACAATCAAAATGGAAAGTATTGATTGCTGCTTCTTCTAAATAATTTATTTAAACACAAGATCCACAGGAAAAGATACATTAAAAATCCAAAAAAATATTTAATACAGGCGGAAATATAACGAGACCCCAGGAAAAACCAAAGCGACAACATAAAATCGTAGATTTGATTAAAATTTACAAAAAAAAATTTAAAAGACATACAGAAGATGGAAAAATGTAGGCAATAAGGAAAGCTCAATCTAGGACGTCTCAATAAGAGATGCAAAGGTAATCTGGAATAAACCCAATTTTTTTTAAAAGAAGAAGAACAAGAAGAAGAAAAAGAATTTTAAAATATTTTTTCCAGCATATAAAAATACTTATGCCATATGATTTATTTGTATCACTATAGATATTGCATTTTAGATATTTATAAAACTAAAATGCATTATAGTAATAAGTTTATTATATTGTAGTAATAATATTTGTATTTTGATTTTTTAAAACACATAGATACTGATGATATATTCTTTCGTTTTTTATACCTTCAGAATAGTAGAGCAATTTATTAAAAAGCATTTATTTATTATATATTTGCTTATAATTCTTCCTATTATTGTTTACATATATTTTTAGGTACTTTAAAGTACTGCGTGTGTGCTACACTTCTACTGTTTAATTGGTGTTAATTGTTGTTTCGTCACTATTTCTACTTTATTTAACTTGGATAATTTTGTTTTTGAAAGACTAATGTAGCTCGATTTCCAACAAATTCAAAGAATATACTCCGAATCTTTCGATGTTATAACTTCGTAGGGCTACGTTGTTTTGTAAATTCCTTAAATCTAAGTAACTTTTAAAAAGTTAAATTAGCTTTTTGCCATTTGCCACTCTCTGCAGCGCCAAATGCAAATTGGAACAAAGATGTCGCCGCCCGGGCTCTCCAAAGACGGGTCAAAAATGAACGACGAGCGACCCGACATGTAACGAAGGGTGTAAGGATAATAAGCTCGCTCCAAACCGCGTTGCCATGGGGACGAAAGCAGGGGAAAAGGGAATTATTATTTTTTGATGGTTATGAGATTTTTCCAAGGAAGAAGTGCTCCTCGGAGAAGTGCGTAAAACTGTAAATTATAGGCCCTCGAGGCGCAATTTCAATTTTTACCTCTTTGCGGAGCTTTATTAAAAGGAAGAGCAGTTGGCGAGGAGGGTGCTGCACCCACTACGCGCGAATATCGGGAGGACCTGTAGGAAAATTGCGTTTGTATGAAATGCTTCTGCAACACGAAACTGTGCGGGATAGTTACGCTTTGAATTCTGACATTAACCGATTTATATTTAAGCTGAATAATTGTATGCAGTTTCATTATAATCTCACATTTATATTACAGTATTTATCACATTACATAATTTTTATATAGCCTATATGTTGTAAATGCTCAACTTAGGTTTCTTAGTACTTTAATTTAATTTATTACACAGAATTATGCAAACAATTGTTATATATTTCATTTCTTTCTGCACTGCAGAGATTAGGCATTTGCCTGTTTCGTTTCCCTGAGCTACATCTCTTTGGCCTTTAGGGTTGTAGTTGAAATTTTTGGATATTCTATCGTTTTTCATTCTACTTATGTGTCGTCTCCACTTTTCTTTGTAGCAGATTATTTATCGTTTATAAGGTAGATATTTATTTCATTTCGTGTTAAATCTTTGCTAGTGCACCCTTTCACTCTTTTTAAAAACATTATTCCTATTGCCTTTATTTTGCTGTAGTTTTGTTTTAGTGTTTACCCAACTTTTGCCTAGTGCTACTTCTATAAAATTTTATCTTCGTGTCTTTTTGGGTTTTTATTATTTAGTATTCTATTTATTGTACCATAGATAGACTGATATTTGTCTTCTATGTCATTGCTGTAGTGGTAACTTATGTCACAGCCTATGTTTAATGCTATACTTGCTCTATCGATTTGTTATCAAGGACTATGATTGATCGAACAATATTTCTACCTTTGAAGGCCATAACTTTCACCTTGTTCGAAGATATCTTGAGGTTGTATTTTTTACACTTTCGATTTAGTTTATTGATTGCTTATTGAACTGTGTCTTCATTTTTTGTATTATTACTTTTTGTCGTGGTCATGTAGTATCATGTTCAGGTAAATATTTCAATTTAATTGTATGAATGTTATGAATGTAAAAATTAAAACATATAGAAGGTAGAAGATAGAAGATAGGCTGCAATTTGATCTCGCTCTCTGGTTAATTTCTATTTCTTTCGTGATTTTTGTACCTACATTTAATACTATTTTTATCTCGTGATACAAGCTATAAATTGCCTTTATAAGATGTGATGAGTATCCACTATGTTTTTCCACACGATCGAAAACCTTTTTAAAATAAATGAAAGTTATATGGGTTTTAAGATTAAACTAGTTGTGTTTTTGTGTCAGATGCTTCACTACAAATATAATGTAAAGAATCCCCGAACGCTCCCGTATCCATCGTCGCGGACACATGCGCGGCCGCAGTTTTCATTGCGTCACGTCAAAATGGCTTTTAGCCGTACCATTTTGTGCACGTATGAGGACAATGCAAACATTCTAGGTGTTTCTAGGCATTACCAGACCCCCCTAGCAGACTTCAAATAGGCATAAATATCACGCAGTAAGGTCTTTATCAAAATCCGTTTTGTTCTTCTTATAAAGGTGCTTTTGTTGCCACTTTCAGTTGCTTGTTAGGGATTTGTAAGTATATTTTGTATGCGGTATACAGCAGGCTAATAGCTTTAGCTTTGGCAGTGATTTCTGTTGTCTTTTTTGAAGAGGAAGATAACCTTTACCGCTCTCCTTAATTTTGCATCTTTGCCAACACAGGCTTATTTAATTTTTTTATATTTTGTTACTTTTTTGCAATCTGTATACAACAATATGCAAAATATGTGTATGTTAGTAATTATTGGACATGAACAATGACATTATTGAAATCCAACGATTTACAACTTACAGTTTACTAGGAACTACATTATATTGGTTTAATCGAAGTTATTCGATAGGTCTAGCGGTTTGTGACTCTTTAGTCTGTGTAGGGTTTCACTATTATCGAGTAGGTTAATAGCCAAGGCATTTGGGTGAAGTTCTAGTTTACTTAGGTATTTGATACTGAACTTAACTATCACTTCTTTTACATTGTCAACTTTCAGGTCGCACAGAATGTCTATATTTCTCACAAAGTGTGGTGCATCACACATTGACCGTAGCACTTAGATTGAAATATTTCAAGTATTTAAATGTTAAAGTTTGCTGTTGTTCCTCAAAGTTGAATGCCGTATATCCATACGGGTTTAAAGATCGCGTTGTATATTAAAAATTTGCTTGTTACGCATAGTTTTGATTTCCTGCCTAGTAACCAGTAATGGTTACTAAAGAATATGCCAAGCTATTTAACTTCATTAACTTGATTTAATGGGATGTTATCTATCTATCTATCTATATATATATATATATATATATATATATATATATATATATATATATATATATATATATATATATATATATATATATACTGGTGGTGTATATCCTCTGCACTTGGTAAATGAGATATGAAACGATTTAGCTTCATTGATACACCATCGTTTGGTCCACTGAATCAGTTGATCTAAGCTCTATTGAAGGAGCTAAGCAGGTATTGTTGGATCTTATCGTCGGCAAAGGTGGCAGCGAGCGATTGCGGATTTGTTGGTATAACTGCTGTGTACACAAGATATAGAATCGGACTAAGGACGCTTCCCTGAGTAACCCCTAAGTTGATTGTATAGAGCGCCGATTGGTGTTTACGTGAAAATAACGTTCTTCCAAGTACCATTTGAGAATAAGATATAGTGAGCGAGGTAATAGTTTCTTGAGTTTATACGTGAGGTCTGCATGCCACACTTTATCGAAAGCCGGACTTTCATCAAAAAGAGCAGCTGTGCAGTATTACTTCTCTTCAAAAGCTTGATTTATGTTATTGACTATTCGGTGGACCTGTTGTACGGTAGAGTAAACCCTCCTAAACCAGAATTGATAGTCTGGAATTATGTTACTACCTTCTAAGATGGAAGTTAGACTTCCAACTAAGAGTTTTTCCAATGCTTTGCCTGCCACTGACAGCAAGCTAATGGGTCTGCAGGAGATAACTTTATATGCTGATTTCCGGGTTTGAGTATCTGAATTACCGACGCTACTTTCCACTGGACCGGAAAATACCCCAGTCTCAGAACTGCATTGTAAGGTATGGTTAGTAACACTAGGCCCTTGCGCGGTAGTTCTTTGAGTAGTTTGCCAGTAAGTAAGTCAATGCCTGGAGCTTTCCTGGAATTGAGATTGTATCTACTCATTCTTTTTACTTCCTTAACTGTGAAGCAGTTCAACAGCAATGCTAATTGATATGGCATATCTAAGAAAATTTGTATTTGTGCTTTTTCTTTGATGGAAATTTGTGAAGCGATTGGTTGAAAAACACTCTCAAGGTATTGTGCGAAGAGGTCTGCTTTGTCTTGATCTGATCGTTGTTGCTTGATTTAAGCATCTCTTGTCAGATGGGTATCTTGTATTCTACCAGATACGTCGTAACCGTCTTTTTTCAGCTATTGCTCTTTTTACTATAGTGGGACACTATTTTGTTGTCATATGCTATCAATTTTTGTTGTTGCTTCGATGGCAGCTTCTTGAAATATTTTTGTGAAATCTTGTGTGGCTAATTAGAGTTCATTGTTAGTTTGAAGCGGGATTTTTAGGTCTAAGCGATTGTTAATGATATCTTTGTAGAAATTCCAGTCAGTTTTTCTGCTATGCATTTTTGGGTCACTTTCACTAGCAGTGATCGTCCTACTCACAGATGCTATAATGGCGCTATAAGCGCTATAAGACTTAATGTAATTTTAAGATAGCTTAAGGTAGTTTACTTGGGTCGGTAAGCCATTAGGTGGGTTCGTATGCTGAGAGGAAGCCCAGTGGCCAGGTGGAGAGATTCGCAAAACTCTTTTTTTTTGGCGCACTTACAGGAACTGCAGCCTCAAGGGCTTATTGTGCCGACTAACATGCACTTAATTGCTAGGACATTCACACACACCCATGGGTTGAGCGAGACTCGAACTCGCGCGCGCCGGCTAGAGGACAGAGCCAACTAGTTGAACCATCTGAGTCACTGCGTCCCCTTGGATACTTCATAGGGCGTGTTTTGTGTTGAAGTCGCTACCCGATAAGAACCTGCTACCTAGTGTTTCGAAGTATTCGATGAAGCCTTGTTTGTTGACAGCATAATTTGGGGGAGCAGTATAAAGCTGTTATGACTAGTGGGCTATTCCAGTCTTCTATCTCTAGGGACCTAGCTTGAAGAAATTTTTCTTGATAAAGAGGTAACATGTGGTGTTTAATGTGGTTTTTGAATGGTCGTGCCTCTTCTGGAAGAATGTCTGCTTTGAATGATTTGTGAAGTAAAGTTGATAATTGTGTATTTTAAAGTGAGTTCTGCTATTAAAATGTGTTTCTGAGACAAGTCGGATGTCTATTTTGTTGTGGACGAGAAAGGTTTCTAGTTCATATTTATGATTTGGAAGGCCGTTAGAGTTTCATTCAGCTATTTTATATATTGAAGTCATTTTTATTTTTTTAGTTCTTCCCGGAGGAGTCTAATTTGAGTAAGTTCATTGTGTGTTTGGATGGTTTGTTGAAGAGTGATTATTAACGAAGTAAATTTGTAATTTTGTGGATTGGTGTCTCTTGGAATTTGAGGAGTTGGCTGTGGTTGCGTCTGAGGCGATGGTTGAGATAGATATTGCTGTCTATTGCTTGTTGATTGTTGTTGTGCTGGTACCGTTGCTTATGTTCTTGTTTGTCTTCATGTTGCTGTTAACTTTATTGTTGCAAATGTCTTTGTTGAAAGAACTGTTGCTGCTGTTACTGTTGCGTCTTAAGTCTCTGTTGTTGTTGGTTTTGGAGACGTAAGGCATGACTTGAATTTGCTGAGTTTGAGTGTCTTCTGTTTAAAATTTCAAAATACACCTTGCACCCATTGTAATTAGCAGGGTGTTGACCAAGACACAGGATGCATTTGGGCTGTTTTTCGTCTTTGCGATTTTTTTACACGTGCTGATCTAGTGCATCTATTGCGTGTATGTTCGTAGCGTTGACAATTCTTGCATTGTGGTATCTGTGCTTTTTTTATTGGTTAACACAGATTTATGATATGTAATAGCTTAAGGTGGCAGAAAGTGTTTACATATTTAGCTAGCTCCATGTTTATCCCGTCTAATCCTGCAATTTTTTTGTTTTGTCATATACTGTAATATGTTTTGTAATTCTTCCATCGTAATCTCATCACATGTCATCATAAGAATCTATTTAGTTACTTTCAATTTCCATATCTTTGAATCGCAGCTCTTTATAGTGCTTTTTTTACTGTTTCTCTTTTATTATGTTTAATATTGCTACATTTTACTATATTTCATTTAAGTAACTCATAACTTTCTATGTGAGTCTTAGATATATAATAATGGTAATGATCTAACTCCCCTCTTAAAAGCACGGCCTGCGAACTGAGAGATTAAGGCTCTTATATGTTTGCTCTCTCCGCCCGGTAGTCGCGCACCATCTCTAGTGCGGGGCGATGTGGCAATCACCGCGACTTAAACGACTGCCATTATTACCTCTTGTTAGAGTGAACGCAGGTATTCAATTATTTTTAGTGACTGAGTAGGCCACCCGCCAGGCGTCAGAAAGCACCGAGGAATAAACCCGAGTCCGTCAGCATCGCAGCCTGCTTCTCAACCAAGGTACCACGCTGGCACAGTGTTCTATATACACTTTTTGTTTTTTGTTTATAGCTGACTGTAACTGATAATTTTATATTCTCAGATCTTCTTAGCTGCATATTTTCTTCTTCTTTCGTATCGCTTCATTTGCGGTTTTTTATATGCTGCTTCCATTCTTTGTAGATGTCGTTACTTGTTGGTATTTATGCCAAGTGTTCTGTTTCTGTATAAATTGCTGACACTTTCTTTTCGAAATAAATATCCTTTAAATAATTCTTTTAATAATATGATAGACATCAATGAGTAGTGATCTGAACAGATGTCGCTACCTCGATAAACCGTTACATCTTAAACCAAGCTTTTCATTTTGCCATTGGAATCATATAATCTATAACAGACCTTTGACCTCCCACGCTCTATGTATATATTTATAGATCTCATTAGAAAGAAATATAGTAATAATTTACAAATTGTTAAATACCGCACATTATCTCAGTTCTTGTTTGTTATCATTTATTCCGTCTTCTCTAAAGGTTCCTACTACTATAAGTATTGGCAAATGTCGTCCTGTTTGGATGTTTAAATCTCCACATGCTGAGGCATATCATGTTCTGTTGCTTTTAATATTTTTTGCAGTTGATCGCAAAATCTTTGCATATCTTCTTTTCTTTCATTTTCTAAAGCACACACTCCTAGGATATTTATGTGACCTGTCCATTTTGAAGCGTTTTGTCATTATTCCTTCACTTATACACTTTGCTATTTTATTTGACCACTTAATGTATTTATTCACATGTGCCATCAATCCACAACATCCGCGATAAATTAAAGTATAATCGTTTAAATATTAAACACCTTTCAACATTTTCTTTGTTTCCGTTATGAACACAATATCAGTATTTCATTTCTCAAGCGATCTTGAGACCGGATACGAGGGCTGCCACAAGTTTGTGTTTCTGGAGTCCCACAATAATTATTATTTTATGTTTCTTATAACATTAATGATTCTATAAACATACTTCAAATATTTTGAACTCTTTACATTTGGGCTTGATTTTTGTTTAAAATATTGCACAGCCGTGCAATAGCTATAGCTATAGAAATAGAAAACTTAAATTCTTTACTTTTTGTTTGTTGTAAATCTGAAAAATTAAAAAACTGCTTTTTTATGGTATGATTTTTAATCTTCACTATAATTGTCTAACAAAAAAACATTTAATCAAACAAGATACAAGTTACTTACATATGTAATTTTCTACTTAAACAGTAAATATTAGTAAAAAAGAGACTTTAAATATATACTTAGTCTTTTAGACATAGATGAATTTATAGTTAAATGGAATAAAAAGCTATATAACAGTTATAAAATATGTGTATAGTTTAATATTTATCTCGTGCCATACGTTATTCTAAATGACTACCTGTGACTTATGTACTACCGCTTTATCAATTTGGCACTGAAGTATGAATAAAATAGACACTAAGTGAAAGTTAGTCATTGGTAAAGTAAATTCAGTGAAAACTACCTGCAGCTAAATAACATTTTCAAACATTTGTATACAGTTTACTGTTGTTTAAAAATTATCGCGTTTATTTGGATGCAAAGATCAAGATAATTTCAATCGCAGCCGTACGCTACGTCACGTTGATTGTGATGCCTCGCAACAAGAAATATTCAACAGTGAATTGGATTATTCATCAATTTAAAAGAGGGGACAAACGATCAGCACTGCTAAGATTCGGCCTTCCAGGACCCTACAAGAAGAGGGCCAGTGGAAAGAAAACCTGTTAGAAATCTTTAAAAAACGTTGCATGAAAATAAGCAAATGCGTCTTTAAGAACAACTCTTTCTGAAAAATGATTTTTTTTTATTTAACACGCACTAAGCGTATACGTTGCAACTAGTAAATACTATCTAGCAATTTGTTCTTAATAAATTCACACTTAAATTCAAGTTTAAAGTCTTAAATCTAGGTAAGTCTTAGCAGTTGGTGGATATACTCCCATTGGCGTACTCCACATATGTTAAAAACACTTCGTTCACATGTTTTAATTGCTCATAATTCACTTAACTTAACTTACACTAGTTCAAAAGGTTTTTGCCTTTTTAGCCTACGTATAAGTCCACTGTTGTCGAGTAATTGTAGCACTTCGACATTCACATGTTCATGTAGTCTTGTTTCGTGTTTTTTTGCAAACCGTTTAATTTCCTCACTGACCATAGGCACTTTTAGGTCCCTGTGGATGTCTTCATTTCTAATGTACCATGGAGCGTTGACGATGCTGCGCAGTATTTTGTTTTGAAAGGTTTGAATAATTTCTACATTAGATTTCTTTGTGCATCCCCACAGCTGCACACCGTAAGTCCAAATTGGTTTTAGAATTTGTTTATACAACAATAGTTTGTTATGCAGAGACAGCTCGGAATGTCGTCCAAGCAACCACCACATTTTTCTGAATCTAATGCAAAGTTCTTCGCGTTTTTTCTTTATATGTGCTTTCCACCTGAGCTTGGCATCTAGTGTCATACCCAGGTATTTAGCTGTGTTAGCGTAAGGAATTGTTTGCTGATTGATCACTACAGGCAAGTAATCAATTCTTTTATTGCTGAAGTTTATATGGGTAGACTTCGCCTCGTTTAGTTTAATTCGCCAATTCTTGGCCCACCTGGTGACGTTGTTGACGGCTAATTGTAGTTTATTAGTAGCTACTTCTATTTCGTTGCTTGTGGCCAGTAATGCAGTGTCGTCAGCAAATGTGGCTGTCGTCACTCCATCACTCATGGGGATGTCACTAGTATAAAGCAAGTATAGAACTGGACCAAGGACGCTTCCTTGCGGTACACCTGCGGCAATAGCTTTTAGTTCGGAGTATTCTTCGCCATATCTCACTCTGAACTATCGGCCAGAGATGTATGATATCAGAATGTGGCTCATCTGCCTAGGCAGATTTTAGTTATTTTGTATTCGAGGCCCTCGTGCCATACTTTGTCAAAAGCTTGGGCCACGTCAAGAAATATCGCTGCGCATATTTCCTTTTCTTCTAGGGTTCTTTCAATTACATCAGTGATTCGGTGCACTTGATCAATGGTCGAATGTTTGTTCCGAAACCAAACTGGTGAGTTGGAATGAGCTGCTTTTCTTCAATAATTGGCTTGAGGCGTTTCAGAAGCAGTTTTTCGAACAGTTTGGATATGTTTGGTAGTAGTGAAATCGGGCGGTAAGATGCTTTCTCATTGGGTGGCTGCCCTGGTTTGGGGATCATAATAACTTCCCCAGTTCTGAAAAATGAGTCGTCAAAATCAATCGAATGACATGTGGCACTTTGTTATTTTTTCTAACAAAAGCTGATGCTGATGTTTAATTAAACCTGGGTATAAAAGCGTTTGTCCCATAAATTAGAAAATAGGTTCCTTCACAGCACTACAAAATATGGAGGAGTTAGCATAATGGTCTGGGGTACTATTTGGTATGGTAGCAATTCATGCTAAATTTGCCATGAAATACATTGAAATTCTAAGTTACGGATTTTTACCCTAACAATAAGATCATACTAACAACATTCTCGTTAAGAAAAAATCTTGTTTTCATGGAGAATAGTGCTCGTAGTTATCGAGCACATACATTTACTGCGTGGAAAGAGAAGCAACAAATTTAATGTTTGCCATACAAGAGTACTCGATTAAGAATCTGCGATACAACAAAGCAAGGTCAAAAGACTAGAAAAGACTAATACTAAAGTAAAAAATTGAGCACGTTCTTCAATAGTTTATGAGCTAAGTATCAATTGTAGGTTTTAATTAAACATTTGAGTACAACTTATGTTAGTAAAATTTATTTTTTAAGTTTTTCTACTTGTCCATTTATTCTAACATTTTAGTGTATTTATATAAGGCACGTGGTTTTCTTATAAAGTGCACTTCAATCTGGTGATATTAAATCTTAAAAGCATGTCTTAAAACACAAATATAAGTAATGCAAATAGTTATGGTTAATATAATGTATATACAACTAGGGGAGCATACAAATTCTAAAGGAATAATTTTAAATCATTACTTAAACTTTAGAATCGGTGTTGTACCTGATTAAAACATCCATGTAGTTTCCATTGTGATTTTTCACTGAAATTCTTAGCTACGCTTAGTTTGGGCAGGTCAATAAATATTTTTGTTTCTTTATCGTAGTAACTGAACTCTTCAAGACTTTTTTAATATGCGAAAAGTAAATGTTATAGACATTTTGAATCTGGTCTCGTACAACCGCGGCACTTTTAGTTTTCCCAATTTAAAATCTTAGCTCTTCTGAAAGCAGTTATTGAAATTATTCAATTATGTAGTGGTAGCTTATTTGCTAAACAGCTGATTGCTTTGTCATGAAATCTTTTTTTAGTCAATAAATACGTAGCTCATGAATCTCTAATGAGTTATCGGCGGAGCCGCAGCCGTAGCCTTGCTTAAGGTCAGGCAAATTTATATATTTATTAATTTAATTTCGAAAACTCGTGTATATTTTTAAACGTTTTCATAATATTTAAAAGTGCGCATTATTAAGAATCCTATTACACTGCATGCGAACGATAAACACTCGAGATCGGGAACATGTTGCTTTCCACGAATAACGCAGGACCTGGGACCCCACAATTTAACACTCAAGCCAATAATGGATTCGGACAAAATGGTAATTACTATAATCAGCCTATTGTGCAGTCATCAAACATACCAGGACAATCGTTTGTAAATGCACAAATGCCTCTAATGTACCCCAACCGATCCCCAGCGAATCAAGCACCTTTACAAGTATTCAATCAACAGCCAAGTCAAATAGCACCTTCATTCACACCAACTTATAATCAATTTCCACCTGTACTATCAGCACAGCAGGTTAGTGCAAATTATGATAATTCTGTTAGCAGCAATATAAACTATAAAACCACAGAATATAACTTAGCATGTGATGATGAAACAATGAACTATAATGAAACACAAAATCAAACCAAACACGCCTAGCAAATAGTAACCAAAAGAAAAAGAGCAAAACGACAAAATTGTTCTGAAATTTATGCCCAAATAGAAATTGCTAATCAGTTCTCACTTCCCTCTGAAAGCAATAACAACACGTCTAATACTTCAATTCCTCCAAAAAGAGAACCGAACCTCCACCAATCTTTATATACGGGGTCTCAAATTACAAAGACATGATCGATAACTTAGCACAAGTAGTTGAAGAAGAAACTTACACTACCAAAATGTTAGCAAACAATACTGTTAAAATAGACCCCAACACTCCCGAAACCTATAGAAAACTCATCCGTCACGTTTGTGAAGAAGAAATTGCGCACCATTCATATCAGTTAAAACAAGATAGAGCATACTGTGTAGTCATAAGAGGCATCCACCCTTCTATTCCCCTAACAGAAATTACACAAGAACTCGAGAAAAAGAACACAAAGTTCGTAATATTACAAATGTCAGGCATCGGGTTACTAAAGAGCCCTTACCTCTATTCTTTGTAGATCTCGAGCCACAAAACAATAATAAAGACATCTTTAAATTAGAATTTCTGTATCATTCTAAAATTCGAGTAGAAGCGCCAAGAAATAAAGGTGGGATCGTACAATGCACAAGATACCAAGACTATGGACACACTAAAACCTATTGTAGGAAACCGTTTAAGTGTGTTAAATGCGGAGACCACATAACGCTTCTAGGTGCAGCAAATCTAAAAATACATCAGCAACATGTGCTCTATGCCAGAAAAATCATCCAGCGAACTACAAAGGCTGTAAAGTTTATCAAGACTTAATAAACAGAAACCATCACCTAAGACCAACCAGGTCCGGTCCTTTATCACAAAATATTACAACTAATACTCCATTACATCCAACAACTCCAACCCCTACTTATGCCCAAATGACCGCAGTACAACCTAACATCCCATCTAACAACACCGAAACAGACCTAACTAGCAAATTTACTATATTCCTTAATGATTTTAAGAATATGTTCAATCAATTACTCAACCAGAACAGTATGATTCTAACCCTGCTGACAATAGTTATCAATAAATTAACTCAATAATGCACTTAGAATTGCGGAATGGAACCCAAATGGCTTATCAAACCATATTCAGGAACTTACGCTATTTCTTAACATAAATAAAATTGATATCCTCCTAATCGCTGAAAGTCATTCAACACAAAGGACAACTCTTAAAATACCATACTATTTCATTTACTATGCTAACCATCCTGATGATGCGGCTCATGCAGGGTCTGCAATCATAATCAGATCTTCAATAAAACATCACGTACTTCAACCATACATAACACACAAAATTCAAAGTGCCATCATAAAAGTAGATACTTTCCCCCGACCTATTACAGTTGTTTCAATATATTGTCCACCACGTTATTCTATAACATGCGATGTATACCTCGAGTTCTTCCAACGACTCGGCTCACACTTTTTAGTTGCCGGAGACTGGAATGCTAAAAATACAGCCTGGGGATCTAGGCTGATTACTCCTAAAGGCAGAACATTATTGAGAGTTTTAGAACTAAATAATTTCAACTATTTTTCGACTGGAGAGCCAACTTATTGGCCGACCGATCGAAATAAAATCCCCGACCTGTTAGACTTTACCATAACTAAGGGAATCTCAGACCTACATAGTGATATTGAATCCAATATAGATATGCACTCTGACTACAGTCCTGTAATAATAAATCTAAGCACCAGCATTATATGGAAAAAGCTACAACAGAGACTGTCTTCTAAAAAGACTGATTGGAACCTATTCCGTCAAAATATCAACGATAATATATCGATAAATATCCGCTTAAAAGATAAGGAGGACATAGATGAAGCTGTGCAGTACTTAACTACGTTAATACAAAGCGCTTCCTGTACCTCTACTCCAGAACCCCATGGTCTCATCCGCAACAATCAGAACATTCCGCTTCATATTAGAGAATTGCAAACGTAACACATATAGATGCCTTAATCCCTAACCACCAATTTGGCTTCAGACCCAATCATTCCACTATCCAACAGTGCCATAGAATCGTTAATAAAATCAAAGAAAGCTTAGAAGCAAAACAAATGTGTACATCAGCATTTTTAGACGTAAGACAGGTGTTTGACAGGGTGTGGCATGCAGGCTTACTTTTAAAACTTAAACAACACTTATCAAATCAATTGTTCCTTATCCTTAAGTCATACATGTCCAACCCTTACTTCCAAGTTAAATTCGAAGACTCATTATCTAACTACCAGACTATCAACTCTGGTGTACCCCAAGGAAGTGTTCTGGGACCTTTCTTGTACTTACTGTTTACCGCTGATATACCAGCCAGCCAGGATACACTACTAGCAACGTTCGCTGATGATACAGCCATCCTTTCTACAGATCTCGATTCGATACGAGCTTCTGCAAAATTGCAAGCTTATCTTGATCAACTCCAAATTTGGCTTACGCACTGGAAATTTAATCTAAACGTTGATAAGTCGTGTCAAGTCACGTTCACAACACGAAGAGCCGAATTTCCTCCTCTTAGCTTCAATAACACTTCCATTCCTGTCAAAGGAGAAGTTAAATACCTCGGCCTTCATCTTGACGCAAAACTAACTTGGAGAACACACATTAAGGCAAAAAGACGTCAATTAGATTTAAAAGTGAGGAACATGTCTTGGTTACTAAACCGTAGATCTCAGCTCTCACTACAGAACAAACTCCTCATATACAAAACCATTCTTAGGCCTATTTGGACATATGGTGTTGAATTATGGGGCTGCAGCAAACCGTCTAATACAAAAATTTTACAAACCTTTCAATCTAAAACCCTCAGAATGTTACTAAATGCACCTTGGTATGTCTCCAACAACACCATACACGACGACCTCAAAATACCGTTTATACACGACGTCATCAGTGCTTACTCTGTTAAACATAAAAATCGAAGCATAACCCACAGCAACGAGCTAATCAGTGAACTGTTCAGACAACCAATGGAAAATAGAAGACTTAACAGAACATGGACAGAAGACCTAGCTAGGTGAATCCAGAGAGCCGTCAATGGATGGCCTCTGACTCAAGTGAACTTCTTTCAATCCATTTACTTATTACTTTATCAAGTAAATTGTAAATTTGCATTAATCCAAAAAAAAAAATGAATCTCTAATGAAACTAATTGAGCACTTCTAGATTAGTGGACAAAATCTAGTCTTTTTCACTCAAACTAGTCAATTGTAGTGTTATTACCAAGAAATTACTGCATAGTGTATCACTTAAACTAATCTTATAAAGTTTAAATCAATAAACTATTTTTATAAAGCATCGTTTTTAATAATTGAATTAAAAAATAAAATCACTAGATATACACAAAACAGTATGTGGTTTATAATGTTGATCTAAATATTTGCCTTGTATTTTTAATATGCAAGGTGGGGAAAAATAAAGCCTCTTTTTAAACTACGTGTAACTTACCTACATTTCTTCTGGCATAGTTGCAATTTTTTAGCAAATGTCGCCTTTTTATCTCATCTACTGTACAAGAATTTCAAATGTAAACTTTCTATTTGAGGTAACTTCAAAGAAAAAATCTCGGACAGACAAATTGGTGAGCATGGAGGCCAAGGCATATCGCTGAAACGTAAGATTTCGTATTGAAAAATAATTTTGTATGCTTTTTCTAATATTATGTAGCATATCAATGTGATGCTTCGGATTCATTGTTACTGTAGCCCCTTCTTATTCTTAAAAACGGTAAAACGAGCCTTACCTTCGAAACACCACAGCAAACCGTAACCTTTGGAGAAGTTAAGTATAATTCGAGTGGGTTCTCTGGTGTTCAAAACAGGCAGTTTTGCTTATTCTCCTAATTATCCAAATATAAATATGCCTTGCAATAAAATCATCACAATTAATTGCAAGCATTTTTTCTATAAAACAGTTATGGGTTGGACAACATGATCTTGAAGCAGCTTTTGAACTATTAGACTTTTGTAGGGAAAAAATTTAACTAGCCGTATAAATGACTTCTAAACGAGTGACGTAAGAAGACTCGAAGAATCGACCTCACTTATAATATTTTCTGGAATGCAAATCGTTTGAAACGATTCAACTAATAGGAGTATTGTGTTATGATCAGGAATCACCCTACTACATGCAACATTGAACTGTTGCGCAAAGAGACGTTAAACAGTAACAACAAAATCGCTATTTGTAAAAAATTATTCGACGGCAATAACGTGATACTCTACGTTCCACTGCCCAGTGACTACTAAAACTGAACCCTCTAAACTTTTTACAAGCGGCATTCGGTGGTTGCCGAGTTCCCTTTTCCTAACTACTGCTCATTTCAAGAACATGCATTTTTTGCGCCGGTTAGTTCTTTTTTAAATCTATAACAAAGTATTATTTGTTATATTTGTTAAATATTTTTTACAATTGAACGGGCTGTAATAACTAATATGAAAAAAGTAATTTAGACGTTAAGTTAACTAGAAGTTAAGATAAAAATTGGTAAAAAAAATAACTTGATAATTGCAATAATTCCCTAAAATTTACCTCCTTACACACTTTCAGTTTGTGCTTTCCATCACTGTGTTGGTAAAAATGTACATAGAAAAATATTCATATGTTGTACAAATTTTGATTCGTCTATTACATGTCCATATGACTAGCTTTCTCTTAACACACAAGAAGTAAGAAAAATAAACAAGAAGTAGACTTACAGAAATTGGCAAAGCGGCAAATACAATTATTTTTTCCGTTACTGCAGCTCGACTGGGGCGACCCTGATCGCAGTATCAAAAATACAAATGTGCTTTGCCAAAGTGCGTTGCTAAGTCGCCTACTTACCGCCGTTAAAACTGTCTTTCAGCTGCGTAAAGCCATTAATCTACAAAACGTTCAATTTCGGTGTCAAGTGTAGGATTTCCAATACAGGAATGACAGATTTAGGCCGGAAGTGTATAAATAAGAATTACGTGGGCTTTTCACTGCTCACCGCCAACTTTTTGCGATTGTGCTATAAATAATTTATGAAACCGTAATTAAAGAGTTGTACACTACTGGTTATTGGATTTGGATTAAATGTTTTACTTTAAATTGAGCAGACTAAGGGTGTTCTATAAAGGGCGCCAAATTTAAATCTCATTTTTTGTTTTGAAGTGTGTAAGCCTGTTATGTCATTTCGTTCAGCGGTTTCCTATGGTTTGGCGACTTAACTCTTGCGATTTTTACTACCCTATTCTTTGCCATTCTCATTACATTCTATTTTTCTAGTTTTGGTCCACTGATTTATGTTATCTGCTTTATACATGTGTCTTTTATTTTCACTTTTTGTTCTTTCGCTTAGACTCTTGTTTGTGATTCTTCCTAGTACTTTAATTTCAGATGCTTCCAATAGTTTTTGCGTTATGCTTGTGTCTGGTCTCGGCGAGATTAGATTAGATTGATTAGTAGATAAATAACTGTTCTTCTATATTGTATTATTCAGGCACCCGCTACCATATTTGCCTTGTTGTCTGACCTTATCTCCAATTTTACCGCTACGGTGTGATCTCCATCACTTGCTCTATTATCTTTTCTTGGACCACTAATTTGCATCTAATGGGTTCTTTTTCTGTTACTATGGTTTTTGTTTTTTTTTAATAGAAATCATCATACTGAAGGGCAGTACCGTTGAAATGGAAAACGAACCAGTATAAATCATCCTTGCTTTTCGCCATTATTATAACAGTATCTGCTTAACATATAATCTTTAGTTCTTTTGTGTTCATCCTATATCCTATTTGCATTATTATCCTTTTTATAATCTCTGTCCATTACAATGTTGAACAAAAAGGTGTCCTTGCCTAATTCCTGTATCGCATTTTATTGGTTCAAATAATCTACCATCTAGTTTTGCAATTACTTTGTTATCCTTGTATACGTTCTCAATTGTTTGCATCAAATCTAGGGAGATGTTTCATACAGCGAATGGATGACATCTTTTACTTGAACTCTATGGAAGGCTTTTTTCAGACATTAGGCTTGAATATTGTACTCTAATGATTTTTTCTTTAATTACCTGATAATAAATACTGTGTTTGTGCATGATCGGTCCGTTCTGAATCTTTGTTGTTCTTTTTCTAGTTTTATTTTTTAATTTATTTTTATGTTGATATCCTTTAATGTTGTGTTTAATAGATTCATTTTTTGATAATTACTAGGATTTTTAAGTTAATCCTAAAACATCAGTGTAATTATCGCTCTCCTTCATTCATCTAGGATCCTGTTGGAGTCTATACTTCTCTATATTAGCGTTTTCAGTTGTTAATTTTCATACTTAAGGAGTTAATTCATTATTTGATCTTCTATGGGTGATTTCCTATATTTAAGTTTTACCAGTGCTTCAGTCACATATTATTTCTGTTTTTCCATTCGTTGTAATATTTGCTGTTTCTGGCATTACGTTTTGATTCCCATTTTTCTTATACAATTCTGTAAGGTGATAAATCCATGTTTTATCTTCAATGTGTGAATACTCTATTATTTCATTCATTTTATTTTTTCTTTTCTTATTCATCTCCAAATTTGCTTTTGCTGACCATAAAATTTTGTTTCATTCTATTTCAGTCTCTTTTAATGCTTTTTTTGCTTTTCTTACCAATTCAACGTCTCTAATTTTATTGCCTTGTATTCTTGATATGTTTCATTATTATTGAATGACAAGTACTTCAAATAGGCAGATTCCTTTTTGCAGCATTTCTGTTAAACGTTGAATTAAACCATGGCGTCTTTGTTTTCTATTGCTTTTCTCTGTCTATATCCTGTATTCCTAATGCCTTATACTCTATTTATAATATTTTTGTTTTTCTTTCCCAGCTCTTTTTTATATTATCTTTTTCCAAAATTAGATATGATCTTTTGTTCTAGTCTCCGTTGGTATTGTTCTATATTTCAAACTTTATTTTCATGTTTACTATCATCTTCATTCGAATTTTACAAAGAACTAGATAGTAGTCGTTTTCTACATTTGCTGATGTGAGGTTTCTGACGTACATTATTTTTTTGCGTGAATCTTCCTATTTGTCAGTACATAATAGATCACTGATCTGTTACCTCTCATGTTCTTAAAATTATATTTATATTGTTCTTTATGATCGAAGAAAGTATCATTTATGCGAAGTTCGTTAGTTAGTGGAGTAGAAATCTAGCATGAGGTCACTTATTCTCGTTACTTATACTTTTATTAAATCTTAGCTTCACACCTGCTACTACTGTGTTACCAATTCTAGTGTTACAATCGCCTAAGATTATTGCTGATTTATTGATTGGGATTTTGTTAATAAGGTCTTCAATTTCTTTATAGTATTCTTTCCTGCCGGTCTCCGGCACTATGCTTATTTTCTTTTTATTCACCCTTAGCTTAACTATTATTATGCTGTGCAATCTATATCTACATTTTTCTGTTTGGTTTCTGTAGTCTTCTTTTTATCATCAAAGTTACTCTTTTTCTTACTCTATCATTTTGTGCTACACTACAGTAAATCAAGATATGTTCTTCTATCAGTGTATATGTTCTTTTTCTATAGACGATCTATTTTGTTTAGGGATTTTAAGTTCCAAGTAATATATTTTGCTTATTCCAATTCGTGGGCTCTTTTCTCGCCGGGGTCGCATACACTTCATCAATCCGATTCCGATCGGCTTATCCGATAGAAACTAAGATATGTGAGGAATAAAATTTGAAATTTGGTAGAAGTATGGGTCGAGACATAGTTTTCCTTGGAAAAATGATGAGAGCAATCAAAAGCTCACCAAGGCAAAGTCGCTATGCCTGAATAGGTCTATCTTCAATCTGTATATATATATATATACCTTATATTAATATTATGTTATATAACTCCGATGTATTATAACTTTTGGGTTAAACGGCGAGTCTTAATAAATAATTTTTTTATACTTCTTATAATGCAGATATCACCAATAAGTTTGCACTAATAAGGTAAAATAAATACAGTTCAAACGAAAGGCTCACTAATTACCAAAAATAGGATATTTAGGAGAAAGTTATTGTTTAAACACCTCCATCACACCCGACCAGAAAAATTACTAGTTAGGCGGTTTCCAAGATCGTTTGATTTTCTGAGGCTGTATTAAATTACAAATCGTTTATTTCTTATTTACCCATATAGTAAATGAGAAGGCATAAAGTGAGGCTAAAAAAAAGTTAAATGAGCTATCTAAAATTTTCCTTACCTAGCAGAGTAATAAATTCTATCAAAGCTCTCCAGGAATCTAAATCAAATGGAATTATGTGATAGCAGCATGTTTGTTGTGTAACCTTCCTGGTGACGTGAGTCAACAATGCACGGTTCTCTAGCGAGCCCAGTTGCTTAGGCACTTTTAGAATATATACTACAGTGTTTTAAAGATCCAATCTTTCTTAACAATTATAAAGCATTTTCTTTTTTCTTAAAAGACCTTGCAGTTCTGTGCTTTCTAAAAAAGTTAACAAGAATGTGCTCCCTCTTAATTAGCCGATTTATGTGTTTTGAACAAGGCAATAATGCAAGTATATCTTATCTTGCAAATATTCTACATTATGCCACGCCGATATTAACATAAGGCTATTATGCGCATAATGGCTATCTATTTGAATAATAAATAAACTCTGATACGGCTTAAATTGGATTTCAATTATAGTTCAACAGATGCTAGCTTGACTGCAGTCATTTCTTTAGTTGTAAATGCGCTCGTTTTCTTATTTTTAACGAATGGACAAGTTGTTATTTTCTATCAAAAAGCTTCTGCTGGGCTTTCTAAGTTTGCTTTTATTACAACCAACAAAGAAAAAACTAAAATTTAAACTTTAATAATGCCATCTGATATACAACATTTAATTAAGGGCTGTGCTGTTCTCATCAAAAAATTCAAATGCATTGCTGCTTTTATTAATTTTTTTGAAGAAAATATGCACCTTTGGTCAAATATTGATCTGAATGTTTAACACACCATTTATGTAGTAAATTTTCAACTATTTTAAATATAATAATAATAATAATAAGACTTTGCATCGGGTGAGGGACTGTTGCCTGCGAACTGAAAGTCAAGGCTAATTCGAGGCGATAAGACAAGCTTATTAAATCTTATTTATTAAATATATAATTTCGGTAAAATTAATTATTATACCACTTGGAGTAATAATAATAGGGTAATATATACTTTAGAGCAAAACAATCGACTCCCATAGCATTCCAAGTAAAGTTCAGTATACTGTTTGAAAGCTTAAAAATTGTGGTATCAAATGATGCCACTATAATTGGAATCGGACCAGTTCTGACAAAGTTATAGACCTAAGAATATATGTAACACAAGAGAGTTAAAAGGGAAAAGGTGATTATAAAAGAAAAAAATGAAATCCTCAGTTGAAATTAATTTAATAATTTTTTTAATGCATGGTGTTGTCACTTCTACTCCTAATTGCACTTTTCAAGCGATTACGCATGGATCGGATGACTTTTCCTATGCTGTCTTGAGGAATGCTTCCCACTCTTCAATCAATGCCGCTCTCAGTTCGATCATGCTCCATTGTGCAAGATTTCTGTCCCTGACTTCTCACTTAACCTCATCCCAAACATGCTCAATTAGATTCAAGTCTGAGCTACACTGAAGCCAGTCCATTTTCGGTATACCGTCGTCAGCCTGGTAGGTAGTAGTCACTCGCGCGGTGTGGTATTGCGCATTATCGTATATTAGCATGAAGTCCCTGATGTAATGGTCCTCTCTTAAACCTTCTCCGCGTCCTTCACTAAGCACAACAACCAACTCAGTTTTTCGTGCATGGAAATGTTGCAGAACATGCAACAGCCACCTCCCTATGCGACAATTTCTTAAATACAGCAATAAACAAATTGCTCTCCTGATCTTCTATAGACAGATCCTGGACTCATTGGTGAATAATATCTGAGTCCAATGGCCGAGGTCCCATCGAGATGTTCACGATCAAATTTCAGTCGCCTTTGTTTTTGGACTGCAATCAGCTTTGGACCTGTAGTTATCTTTTTAGGGTCAGGTTGGCTGCCTTCCGTTTTCTTTTCACTGTCCAAGTGCTGGTGACTACACCTCTGACGGCACTCAGCTCTTTCTTGAGGTCAACGTTCGTCTTGTCGATTTTTGAGGAATATTGAGAAAAGAAATCGATCGTTTCTCTACGTTGTCACGGACCTACGGACGCCTCCTTAACGGCGGACGTAGCCACCGGTTTTCCGGTACTGACGCCACACTCTCAACACAGCTGATTAACTTACATTTAGTCGATTTGCTACGGCCCTCTGACTGAGGTCCTATCTCAACAATGCAACTGTCTGGGCTGCTTTGGTATGGCATCCATTTTCTTGTGAATCACTCGAACACTGATATTACTTTTTGGGGGGGGCGCACTTACAGGCACTGCAGCCTCAAGGGCTTATTGTACCCACTGACATGCACTTATTCTAGGACATTCACACACCCCCATGGGTTAAGCGAGAATCGGACTCGCGCCTGCCGGCTAGACAGAGCTGGTTGAACTATCTGAGCCACCGGGTTCCCTACTTACTTACGTCAACTTCGGATATATGACTGAGATGAATTACCGGATTGCAAGCGTACAATAATAAAGACACTTTTTGCACGACGTTTTTATTTTCATTTTTCTTAAACTGAATCAGGAGTCAAATATGCGCGTGTAACTGGTGAGTCGATTATTTTGCTCTCAAATGTAAGTAAATGTCACATCATAAGCACTCTGAATTATTCTGTTAGACACAAAATACTTTATTTGTCTTAAATATAGCAAAAAAAATAGTAAGATTCTATATAGCGTGTTTATATACGACATTAATAAATGTAATAAAAAGAACAAATACATGTGACAGTTATAAAAGAATATATAATAGGTATAAATATCCGCAATCACAGATATTCGTTTTTTACTATTTTCTGCTTTTGGCCTCCAATGTTTTTAATTTTTTAATAAATAGAATTTTTTAGTATATTTAAACACCAATCGGAAACTATATGCCTCCAAATTACTTTGCTGTCACTGGAGAACCTTTGTTTGGAATGTTGAATAATAGCTTTACTGGATTTACTGACACAACTTTATAGTTTTATCCTATATGTCCATATAAAAACAATTATGGTTTTACATATCAAAGATTTATTTACTAAAAACAATACTGAACTTCTAGTTCGTTTTTATTTAGATCTGTTTTCGATTTCGCGCCCTAAGTACTTCATACTTAATATTTTTGGAATTTTAGCATTATTAAAAAAATGGCGAACATTGTTGTTTTCTTATATTGTACTCGGTAATTAGATCAGATGTATAGATCAAGTTTAGCATTGACCCTAAAACACTTTTCTCTGAGATTCCTGATTTGATAAGTTATAATTCATATGTTGCAGCATTTACTCTTGTTCTGGAGTGTCTATTCTCTAGATAAATATTTAATAAATTATAATACAAAATTGATAGGAACAATTTAAGTGTGTACTTATTGCTTTGCGTGAAACAATATTAACCAATGCTTTTCCAGGCTTTAGAATAAACATATTTTTAGACTTTTTCAACTTTTTATGTCTATAATGTAGGTTTAGTATAGGATTATAAATACAAATTTTTGGCAGCGCTTTCAACAATTTTGTTTTTTTCTGATTTATCCCGTTGCCTTCTGATTATTGAGGATTCAAATATTTTTTTAATTTTCTTGGGAATTAAGTGTTACATCTGTTGCTTATATATTATTTAATTTATTGTTATTTATGTTGTCTGACAGGTATTGATCTAGAACATCATTCAAAGTGGTGAAAGCAGCTAAATGTTGAGCAAGTTGGTCTGCTATTTTTGGTTACTTCTGGTTCAAGGTCCTAGGCTTAGTGATTCTGTACACATTTGATTTGTTGTGAATCTTCTAAGAGATTTAATTGGTCTCTAAATTGTTAATAAAAAATAAAAGCTGAATCAATTTGTAATAACGATATTGTTTCTAAAAGCATTTATGCAATGTTTAGATAAGCAAACTATCGTTCACAGAACGTGTAAAATATTATTAAGTAAATTGGGGATTGCTCCTTCCAATTAATCAAGATTGAGTGGGATGTTGTGGTGTATTTACAAAGCAAAAAATTATGGAGGGTAAGATCTGGCTGCATATAGACCATTCATATACAAAACACATAATAAAACGACTTCTTATAATTATACTTTCTAACACATGCATGTAGGTTATTATCCACCCGACAACTACAGTAGTGCCCAATAATTTACCCTTAATTTGATAAGGACCACCTAACCTGAAAGAAAATGTCAAACAATTTTAACTGGTCAGCATATCACAAGTAAACGATTCTACAAATTTCATTCTTCTATTGCGCTTACTGGGAGAAGAATTACGAAGAGGTGAACAACACGGTAAATTTATTAAAGCTGCTTACTTATTTTACTTACAGGCAATATAATTAATTAATAGTATTTATGTACACCGCACAAAAAATTACTAAAGTACAATTACACTCTAGAACTGTATTTATGTATAACGTTTTGCTTCCGGTGCTTGACTTTCCATAGCTGCCGCATGATATTTAAACAATTCTGTGCCACTTCTATATTTTATGCGAAGCATCTAGTAAATATTTACAAACTTCCCCATTGTTCGCGTCCTTGGTGCGTGGCTGCATTCCTAGAACAAAGGTTTGGCGGCAGCTATGGAGGCATTCGAAAATTTGTTACAATATTTATATAACAATATCTATAAAACAAAAATTTTCTTGAGAAAAACACGAGATGAGTATGTAACTATAACAGGAGAAGAGGTAAAAAAATATTTCAAAAGAGTTAATAAAACAAGACACAAATAAATTGTTTAAATTAATAGCAAAACTAATAACTAAAATAATATAAGGAAATCTACCATCAACCTCATGAAAAAAAGCACATATAACATAGATAAATAAATAAAAGAAAAATCCAAAAATTATAAAAAATAGTAATAACAAGTGCACTTAAAATCTGTGAAAGTATATTAAAGAATAAAATAAAAAATAACATGCAACACATAAATTAGAATAACAAAGTGGATTTAAAGAAGAAATATTATCTATCTCAAATCATGCAGAAAAAGATTGACACAAGAAGAGGACTATATTTTGTATTCGTCGACCTCACAAAAGCGTATAATACGGTATCACAACAAAGACTTTAGGAGATGTTAAAAGATGCAAACCTTAAAACAATATTAATTAGAATAGTACAAAAGTTATAAAAGAAAAACAAATATAAAAATGGAAATAGTAATAAGCCTTCGGAAGACTTTAAAATACGTAAGGTGTTACGAGAAAAGTGTGCATTAGCACCTACTCTCTTTAAACTGTATATGGACAAAGCATTAGAAGAGAGATAGAAGAATTTGTGGAAAACCAGAGAACAATAGACGCTTCCTATTTGTCAAAAAATGTGGTTTATTTTTTAAAAAGGTTTTTAGAGGAAAAAACTGTAGGGCCTAATGTATGGATGCAGAAATTCCATTGATATGCATTATGCTTGTTAAACTAGCAACTTGAAAGCTTGAACACATATTAGGGTACCTTATCGGTATCTTTTCAACACATTCGCGCGGGTTGTATCCGTCAAGATGATAAATATTACACATAACCCAACCATAGAGTGTCAAACAATTTTAACTAGTTAACATATCGTACCGAAAAATTATTACGGATTTTATTTACACCAGGAAACAGTTACTGTGTATAATATAGTTTTTAAAATTAACACCAAAGATAGTTTGGTAGAGTGGCTATAACTGAATAAGATGAGAAGCCACTTCCATGGAATAATTCTTGCTAATCTTCCTGAGAAATGTTTGTAAATACAGAAAGAGCAATAAATTCTGACAGTACCACCTCATTGAAAAATAAACAGAATAAAAATATACCTTTTTTCTTTGTTGACTCTACTCCAGCAATGAAAAACGTCTTGGATAATTTCCGTTCCGTTTCCCTTCTTCTTTGTTTCGCTGGTAATTAGTATATCTATTTTCATTTTCTTAAATTCTTCTATGACTTCCAGATCTTTATTGTTCCATCAATTATCAATTATCGATTACATCATAATAAGAATCAACACCAAAATAAAAATAAAAGATGTACGAGTTAAAAGAGGGGCGGAATGTGGCACAGACCACAAATTATTAATCGCAAAGATGGAATTCCCTTGGTATAGGAAAACAACAATAACCTACAAACAAACACAGGAAAAAATAGAGGATCAGCACTACCAAGTCGACCAGCTACAAGACGAAAAAATAAGAGAACTCTACCAAAGAAAATTGGATCAGAAGCTAAATGAATTCACATTTGATAATATAACAGGCATGTACGAACATATAAAAACTAGTATAAAAGAAACAGCTCGGGAGGTACTGGGAGTCAGAATAAAAAAGAACAATACTCACAAGATAATCCTTGGTGAAAATACGCTAAAAAGTATCCATGAAAAGAAAGAACAATATAATAGGTGGCTAAGCACCAAAACGCAAGAAGATCAACAAAAGTACAAAGAGAAGAACAAAGAGGTAAAACGATTAGTAACAAGAGAAAAGAATGATCAGTGGAAAACCATGTGCACAAACATTGACCAACACATAGGGGGAACAAAGAGTTCAGAAGCATGGCGAATACTAAAAACGTTAAGAACAAATTCAAAAGAAAAGGCATACATACCGTTCATACAGCAAGAAAAATGGGAGCAATACTACCAGGACCTGCTAACAGAAAATAGAGAAGAGTTTAAAGGACAAACGATAGAAAATAAACAAAATGACCAAATAGAACACGAAGAAGTAGAAATAACAATTGGAGAAGTCAAAAGGCCACACAATCATTAAAAATAGAAAATCAGGAGGACCGGGAGGAATAGTACCCGAAATGGTAAAGTATGGAACCCCGAAATTACAACGCATGATGCAACATATGTTTCGTAAAGCACTAAATGGGGATGTACTACCGAATGAATGGACAAAAGCGTATATAACGTCGATATTTAAAAAGGTAATCGCAGAATATGTGACAACTATAGAGGCATTAGTGTGATCTCTCTAATGGGAAGAATTTATGCAAAAATAGTAAAAACAAAATAGAAGACAATATTCATGGAAAAATAGGAGAAGACCAAACAGGATTCACACCGGAAAATCCTGTATAGACAACATATATACTATCCAACAACTTATAGCGAAGAAAAGAGCGAAAAACAGGGACATTCACTTGGCCTTCAAAGACCTCAGAAAAGCGTACGACTCGGTTCCCAGAAAAACTGTGGGAAGCGATGAGTAATATAGGGATCAACAAAAGTCTAATCAGGGCAAAACAGCAACTTTATGGAAACAACCAAGTGGCAGTGAAAGTGGGGCAGACGATCAGTAATTACTTTAAGACAACAAAAGGGCTCCTACAAGGATGCTGCACATCTCCAACCCTATTCAAGATATTCTTAGAAGATACCTTAAAGAATTGGAAAAGGAAATGTGAGGGAATGGGGATACCAGTGCGCAATGAACATCTTGAGTTATATGCTACGAAAACTAAAAGACGAGTACACTAAGGCCGGTATGGAAATAAACTTCGACAAGACAGAATATTTAGCGATTACAGAAGAAGAGGTAAAAACTTAGAAATAGACCGACAATGTAGAAATAAGAGGAAAAATAAGTTCAAATACCTAGGCTTTACTATATCAAAAATACATCTACAGAAGAAGAAATAAAGAACAGGTTAGGACAAACTAGAATAAGTATCATACAACTACATCCCATTCTATGGAACACACACATTACAAAAATACAAAACACAGAATATATAACACAATTATCAGAAGTATTATGACATATGGGGCAGAAAACTGGATAATTAATAAGAAAAATAGAGGAAAAATAAAAGCCACAGAAATGGAATTTTGGAGAAGGTGCTGCCAGGTGACACGACTGGACAGAATTAGAAATACAGAAATAGAGAGGAGAATGAATGTAGAAAAGGCACACTGACTTACATCGAGGAAAAGAAATTAATATGGTACGGCCATGTTAGAAGGACGGACAATAATCGATGGATAAAGAAAATAACAGAGTGGAGTCCTCCAGGAAAACGAAAGAGAGGAAGACCCGAAGATCTTTCAGAGATGAGGTGGACGAAGCCATGGAAAGAAGAGGGCTTGCAGACGGAGATTGGGAAGACAAGAAGGAGTGGAAGAAACGGTTGAGTGAAGGAAGACAGCGTCAGCTGTGAAGATCCTTTGTATATATATATATATATATATATATATATATATATATATATATATATATTAAAATATACCTTTTCATAACAATTAAGCGAGGACCACACCTAGCTTTGTATCTATTTTACTATTTTGTTTGCCGTTTTAGGTCAAATTCGTTGTATTATTCCATAAGAATAAACAATAACCGCATTCATTAAGCTTAGATAACATATTCAACTTACTTAAATAATATTTATTGACTGTCTCATATGTTCTTGTGGGCCTGATATGTGATACTTATGATGTGAAAGCTTTGGAATATCACAAATGAAACGAAATAAAGTCTCAGTATATTTTAAACTAAAAATTTAGAATGTTTTTAACATCACCAAGGTACTGGCATGATTCTGCTGTTCAATGTACGTGTTGGTCATCGTAGACAAGTAAACTAAATCGAAGCTAAGAAAGCAACATCTAAATCGCACTGAAGGTTTAACTAATTAATTTTTATGATCAGAACTTAGTGTATCATCTGCGCATTTCAAGAATTAACCACACTAACTCACTTAAGAAAATATGCACATTATAAAAGTGTTTTCAAAATGTGAGTCACCATTATTTTGATATTCAAATACGCGCTGCCCCTGTTGTTCAGCGATTGTTCGAACAGCATCTATTATTACTTCTTGGGACTTCTATAATGTATGTATTTACTTTCCATAACTAGTTTTTTAAATATCCATACCAATGTAGGCCAACAGAGTTAAATCTGGATGACCACAATCTTCGGATAATTCTGTCGCCAAAACATTCATCCAGATATCGCACTGTTTGTTAAACAGTAGCATCATCATGAATCAATTTATAAACACTTATAACATATTTTAATATTGTCCAGTATGACTCGTCTGAAAAAAATATTGTATCCAATATGTTATTTTTCCTTAAGACTTCGTTAAATTGACTGCAATATTGAATTCGCTTTTCTAGGTCTAGGGCAAATAATTTTTGGGCAATACAAATTTTATGTAGGTTAAAGTGCAATTCCTTTTCAACATCAGTCTGACATAAACCATACGACAAATCAATTTGCTGAGCTAACTGACGTAATAGTTCGCGGGAGTGTTGTTCTAAGCAATCTTGAATATCTGAGACTACTTCTACGTTGACCAGGTGATTTTCTGTAGACTACGCTTCCACTTTAATCGAAGTATTAAACTACTCGACGAATGTAGTAGCACAAAACATGGTAACTAATGTTGACGGTCGAATTAGATATAATTGTCTTAAACATTTTCACGTGTATTAAGAAAATAAGACATCAATAAAGACTTGTCCTGTTTTAGTAAAAACGACATAATTCAACTGGCAAAGTTGGACTTAAACTAAAAAGCAGAAGAAATCTTGAACTTGTTTATATTGAGAAAATATAAATACTAGCCTTTAAAAGTCCGATATAGAATATTATGAAAGTTTTTTCATAAGAAAAGACAAACAATTAAACTTGCAAAACAAACATTAAAATGTGATAGGCATTCAAAGCTAATATCAAATGGAACCACAAAACATAAGCGCATACGCAAACATTGGCAATACCTGCCTTGAAAAGTAGTTTTTTCGGTCGGTCCTATTTTCTCTGTTCATTATTAGTAATATAAATATTGTTGAGGTTTTTCGTATCTCTTTATTATGAATATCATTAGTAATTATGGTATCAGCTTAAAATTGTTTGTATATTTACTGTTGCATGGATCTTACCTACATTTATACTTTAACTGCTGCATTTGGATAGTATATTTTCAATTCTCATAACAAACTGCGCTCTAGTTTCATTCTACTAGATTCACAAACTATATTTATTTAGATGTAAAAATTCTGGATTGTTTTGTAAAAGGAAAAAATTGTCATCTACTGCAAGAATTCTAAATTTAAATAACAGTCCGAACTATTAAGAAAAATGAAAGAAAATTAGAAATATTGTTGGTGTGGGGGGTTCTATAGTTATAAAATATGCGTTTGGACTAATGGCAGTTGCCAAAAAAGGATTCCATTGGGTCTCAATATCGTCAAATAAAAGCTCTTACAATTTACAAACACATTAAAGAAAATGGGAAATCTTCTGTCAGGTGATATTTTGCGGTTCAAGTAAAGGTTGACTTAAAAATTTAAGAAGCGTTTGGAAATTTATAACATACAGATTTAAGGCTGATCGGCTGGTCATGAAGCTGCCAGGATGTCCCTAGAAAAAATTCAGAAAATTATAAAGACCAAGGATACACACCACATCAAGTTTTTCATGATTTGGTAGAGAAAATATGCATGATAGAACCTTTATATCGAAACAAGAAGAAGCTGCACCCAAATTTAAAATAAGTAAAAGTCATGTAACACTATTTTTGTGTCGTATTGCATCAGGAGGGTAATCCCAAAAATAAGGTCTCCAAAGCGCTGGAGTCGCAGAAAAACTTTTCGCGCTGCTGTTGACCACCCTACCTTATTTGATGCTTTCCCCATTCTCAATTGAACCATCATGTAGTCTGTGGGGACGCTCAGTTTTGTTTCGGAAGCCATTCCGAATATAACTCGCGCTTTTGAACACAAAAGACGTTAAACCAATAAAAATTTATCACCAATTGACGGAAGTGTATGGAAAGTCGTGCATAGATGTCAAAAACGTCCGCATGTGGTTTAAGGAATTTACAGGTATTCGCATAGAAATTTACAAATAGACAGTCGCAAAGGGTGAACAAATCACGCCTAAAGATTGGAAGATCACTCTCAGTAATATTTGCATTTTAGTTCTTGAGATTCTCGAAGCAACATTTATAGGAAAAAGTAGAAATAAGCTTCAGCTACAATGACGATGTACAAGAAGCGGTTCAACACTTTTTCAACAACATGGCGACGAGCTGGTGTAACATAGGCATACATAAACTGTCACAACGTCTACAAAATAGATCGAGCGAAATGGAGATTATGTAGAAAAATAGAGGAATGTTCAAGCTTTAAAATGATGTACTAATTAATGAAAATAAATTTTTATTTCTATTTCTAAAACTGGGAGACATTATTTTTGAGATTGCCCTCGTACTATAGCATACTTTCTTGCTCCGGCTATTGGCTCAACTTTTAACATAAGTAAATTGAGACTAATTATTATAATGGAAGCTTGACAGCAATTTTTAATTAAGCACGGTATCGAAATAATATACTTATAGTTGACAAAACTAAAACATCAACATTATGTTAGAAAACGATTTTGCGATCGCCAGTTGCAATACAAAATGAACTTGAGTCGCCAGAAAATAAAATTGGTGAAATATTAGAAGTTGCTAAGCGTAAATCGGAAGCGATGGTTTTGAGCATGCGGCTGTTCATTAAAGTTTTATTGAAAAAAGAAAAATTAGGTAAGCAGATTTGCTGAAAACGGCATTAGAAGTTGGAAATCAAGTCGATTCTGAGAGAAACGATAGTGTCGAAGATTGTAAACTAAAAAGTTAACAGCAAAAATTACAGAGAGGCTTACGGTTAACTAAAAATGATGGAATAATCTTTCTTAAATGAACTCATCCGCTGAAAGAACCTGAAAAATTTTGCAACATTCTTGTATTAGCAAACCAAAATTACAGATTTTTTATAGAAAGCAGAAAGCGCAAATGATGAAAAGGATTCACAGAGTGAAAATAATGTCATTCAAACGAAAAACCGTTTACGCTCGGTTGTAATGAAGAGCAATGAACAACAAAATTATTTAATTAAACTTACTAAAATAAAAATAGTTATATTTTCTTTCTCTTTGTTTTATGTTACACATATATACGTTAAGGTTTTTAATAAAAATTATGTTACTTGAATGGATTTAAAAGATACATTTTATTTTAATAAGTTTTCGAAACCTAACTTTCCTTTTTGTACTTGTTTTGGGTCTCAAAACACGGGGTCACACAACACGGCATTTTCTAGGAACCGTGTTATGGGAGGATATTATATATGTAGTAGGTATTACAGAAATGAAATTTACTAACACACCAATTGGTCACATTTATGCTTAGTAAGTTATTCCAGAGAGCACGACAGTCGCAGGTAAAGACCTTGACCTGCCATACTGCCACGCGCGGTTCCGGGTTCGAACCCCGGCAATAGCAAACATCTAGTGTTCTCCGGCTGTCATACAAACCTTTGAAGGTCGTGAAGTACACTCTCTCTCTTCTAAGTTAATGGGTTAGGCCAGCCACCTGCCCGAGCTACGCCCAACATGGCTTACAGTACCGCACAGCTGTGTGACGTTAAAAACAGGCTAAATAGTCATGCTTAAAAGAAGCAGAAGTTGTTTCAAAAGTATTATTCCGCTTTCTTGTTTATTTTTGAATTTTATAATTTAATAAGCAACCAAAACACCATGGTTTCGCAAAATTAAACAATGAAGTTGTCAGAAGAAAAATGCTTATATTAAATATTTGTCAACTAAAAATAATGAGGACTACATAGAATATAAAAGCATAAGAAGGAAAACTTATGCGTATTGCAAGATGTACAAAAGACTGGGGTCGATTTTTACGGGCAACAAAGGCAAATATGGAGATTTAAAGACAGAGAGGAGTAAAATGAAGGAATTGGATTAAAGGATTGAAGAAAATATGGGTTACTTATCTAACAGATTTATATAAAACTAGTCAAATGATATAACAGAAGATAAGATGAAGGAGGCATTACAAAAACTAAAAAACAGAAAATTTACGGGTAAAGACGAAATAGTAAATAAAATACTCAAATACGGGGCACCAAAATGTTTAAACAACTCCAAATACTTATCCAAAAATAGTAAGGTTTACAGAATGAATTGTAAAGAGCAATAATTATACTGATATTTAAGGAAGGACTTCTTCTTCTTCTTTATTGGATATAGGCCCCTCTCATATTTGTTTATGTGTTTCTGTTTTGTGCAACTTGATACCAGTTGAATCCCGTAACTTTCTTTATCTCATCAAGTTGGGATCTTTCAGCACTTCTTAGTTCTTCTCATGTTTTCCATCTGGTGATGTAGCCGCTCCATGTTTCTGTATGTCTGCCTACATGGCCTGCCCATTGCCATTTTAAAGAACCGATTCTATTTATGATGTCTATAACTTTGGTTTTTTCTCTTATCCATTGGTTTGTTCTGTGATCTCTCAGTGATATTCCTAGAATCCATCTCTACGACGCTCTGGTGATCACAAAGAAACCGATAACTACAGTTAAAAGAAAATCACTGGAATACGACGTATCAAGATATGTATACTTAATACACCTCAAGAAGGTGTTTGATATAGTTGAAATAAAGGACATAATACATCTAATAAAAACTGTCGAAAATATTTACGAAGATAAAGTAGTTTTTAAAACAGAAGATAAATTTACCGATTCCATAGACTATAAAAGCGGCATTAAACAGGGAGACTCCTTGAGCCCCTGCTTTTCAATCTAGTAATGGACAAAATCATCAAGAAAGTCCTAATAAAAAGAGGATACAAATTGGAAAATAAGGAGTTAAAGAGTGTTTGTTTGCAGACGACGCCATTATAATGGTAGAAAACGAGTGTGACCTTCAAAGGCTATTCTACTAATTTTAAATTGGAAATATAACATAGCAATATCTAGAAAAACGAAAACAATAGTGATAAGCAAAGAACAGTAAGATGTAGGCTAGTAGTAGAAAATAAAATAATTGAACAGGTAAAAGTAGTTGAGAATTATAACTAGGCATCAACATATCTAGTGACGGCAAAATAGAAAAGTAAAGAAACAAGTTAATTAAGCAAACAACAATCGGTTGTTTAGATGATATTATATAGAAAAAGGAATACTGATCAATAGTAATCAAAACGAGCATATGGAAAAGTGTAATAAGACTAGTAATGTGAAATATGTGAAACAAGACATGTCACTAGTACAACACAAAGATTATTAGAAACGACAGAGATGGGAAAACTTAATAAAATAATAAATAAAACTTAAAAAATAGAGTAAGAAGTGAAAATAGAAGACGTGTATGTAAGATAGATAGTATTAATAATTGGACAGAAGAAAGAGAAACTGAATATTACGAACATATAAATAATGACAGATGACCGAGTGGTGAGAGTAGCAAGAGACAAGTCGACAGTCGGTAGAAGAGCAATATAAAACGATGGCCTGATGATCTAAATTACAGGATGACCCAAGAATAACCAGGTAGTTCTGCCTATTTATAAGATCGAAGAAGAAGCACATTGGCTGTATTAGCTGGTATGTTAGTTGCAAATTATTCGGCATTCATTTTCCTTCGATGAGTATAAAATGATGTAAGCTTCTAACTAGCTGATTAGTGGTTATAAGATGTAAGAATGCGTAATCGCACTGCAGGAACCGCAAACAGAAACAATATGCTAGTAAATTCCGCGGTCGCACGGCACTCGAGCTAACTGCAGCCCGTTAAGCAATGCCACTGATGTAATGAAATCCGACATTTCCTCTCAGTTTGTAAACAATTAGTTAAGCTGTCCGGGCAAAAATGTGGCGGCAGGCGGCCGCGCGGCGTTCCGGCGAGACGGTGCGCCGGCACATTGAATTCAATGGTAACTGTACCGGCCCTCATAGAAAACCAAAGCAGGCTCATAAAGCGCTCTAGTTACCGAGCAGCTTTCCAAATAGGTAAAAAATAGGCGCGATAAATATCTGTCGGCGGAAAAATCTCGGCCCGCTGTCCATTTAGCTTATTATTCCGACGATATCTTCATTGAATGTAAAACGCCCAGCCCGGCGACCGGGCCGGGGCCCCCGACTAACAAGGGAGTGTGAGGTGGCGGTGTCACTCAGGAGGTAACGAAGAGGCGGCGTTACCGCCCGTGCAGCTTTCGCGCTGCTCGTACGTTAAAGGACAATGTGCCATTAACAAGTCTACGCGCTCTCCTACTACTGCTGCTCGCTGTACGGCTGAATTTCAGATTTGCCAGGCGGCGCAGCGGCCAATTCTGCGCGCAGGCCATGAATTTAGCGCCATGAAATACGGCCGCGGGATGGGACTGGACTTATACGGCTAAATCGAAAGTATTCAGGAGTAGAACGAACCCAGACCATTTTGGAAGATGGTTTTCTGATAGATCGTTATCAGGATTTGCTAATTGGGCCGAGTAACAGCTACCTGAATAAAATTGGTCGATTCCATTTATAAAAGGCAATCCTTCAACTAGGCAAAACTTTGCGATTTCATTTGGTCTTCAATGACGATGACCCAGTTATTGAACAGAGAAAGATGCAAATCTAGGCCATTTTACATAGTTGCACCATATACTCTTTATAAAATAGCAAAAATTAAAAATATGCAATCAACCTTTTACTTTATTATGTTATTTAGTTTTTGACTATTATAATTATTAATAAAGCAAAATAAGAGATTTAAACAATTTATTGTCTTCCGATAATAAAATAGACAGCCGATATATACAATTGTTGCAAGAAATTGACAATAAAGCAACTACTACGTATCATGTAAATGAAACAACAAATCTAGTCCAATTTAAGAGCCCAAGCCTCCGCAGAACTTAAAGAATTAATCAGAAGCCTAAATAATGAACCCTTCCAAGACTACCTCGCTAACCTGGACGCCATACTAGTCTCGAATTACTCATTATGGATAGCAACCAAAAACATCAAGCGGAAACTGCAACTCATCCCCCCAGTTCAAAAAGAAGACGGCACTTGGGCAAGATTAGATAGACAAAGACTGAAGTTTTTGCTTCGTGGCTTCCAACCTCTACCATCAACTTTGTTCGCCGAAGAGGAAGCGAAGGTACTAAATTTCACCTCTTATTTATTTACAGTCACTGAAATAATGACATTAATTAAACATAACTTAAACCCAAAAAATCGCAAGGTTTCGAACTTATAACCGGACATCTTATCAAGGAACTTCCCCGTAATCTACAACGCATTGCTAAGCCTGGGCTACGTACAGACTCAATGGAAGGTTGTGTAGGTGATATTAATACTTAAAACCGGTAAACCAGAAAGTGCTACTTTCTCCTACAGGCCGATTAGTTTGATGCCTCAGTTGGGTAAACTATTCGAAAAATTACTTGTTAAGAGGCTAGAGCCAATTATCGAAGAACTGGGACTTATTCCAGGATCACCAATTTGGCTTCCTCAAGGAACACTCAACGGTAGAACAAGTTCACAGGATTGTCGGTTGTTTACAGATAAGTAATATTGCACTGCTGCATTCTTAGACAACAGCCAGGCTTTCAATAGAGTATGGCACGATGGGCTCTTATTCAAGCTATAAAGATTACTCTTTTCCACGGTTATTTTGTTATTCTCAAATCTTTTCTATCGGAAAGATTCTTGTAAGTCAAATATAGTCAAGAAATGACTTGTATCCAATTAAATCTGATGTTATGCAAGAAAGTATGTTAAGCCTAATGGTTTACCTACTGTTCATAGCTGATTTTTCGAGGAATAACCGTTCTACTACCACTACTTTTGCGACGACAAAGTACCCATAGTAAAATATAATGGCCCAGCAATCGCAGCCATGCTTCTCCGACGGAACTTATACGAAATAGAAAACTAGACGCAAAAATGAAGAGTTAAAATCAATGACGCGAAACCCATGCATATTATCTTCACAAAATGCAAAGGGAACATCGCTCCACTTGCGCAAATTCTAGAAGTAAAATACCTAGAATTACACCTGGGTGAAGGGTTGACGTGAAGAAGTCACATATGGAATAAACGGAAACAGCTGGGGCTCAAATTCCGTAAGCAGTGTTAGGCCGTTAGTCTAAACTATCGATTACAAACAAAGACCTGGATTAAAAAGTTGCGTTTAAACCCATATGGTCTTACTGTCTCCAGCTCTGGGGTACGGCCGCCGCCACATCCACACCACAATCCATAGAAAGATTTCAAAACAAAGTGCGACGCGTTATAGGTGATGCGCCCTACTTTGTTAGAAACGCTGACATCTTAAATGATCTAAAAGTAAACTCAGATAATAGTGAACACTCATAGACTAAAACGATTTAAACCACTAGATTTACCCCACAGATTTTAGTGTCTCTGATTCGATTATAACTGTTGTGACACCAAGGTCATCGTTACAATATATCTCCCATGTCCATAGTTACGTCCTATTATTATTAATTATTTGATTCTGGTTTTACTTATTGTATGTATTACAGATTGTAAATAGAAATAAACATAAATAAAACACTTAAAATTAAATATAGAGATTAATATAAAGGATAAAAATCTTAACCATTCAAGGTATGCTGACGACGTCATGCTAACAGCGCAAAAAATATACAAGAACTTCAACAAATGTTAGTTATATTAAACATAGAGTATAGAAAAGTGGATCTAAAGACAAACCTAAATAAAACGAAAATTATGACCAAGACGATACAATCATAAAAATTTAAGACAACACAATAGAAAATATGCAAAGCTGTACATATCTAGGACAAAAATATCTACAGGAAAAGAAAATTACAACTTAAGAAATAAAAAGAAAATCAAACAGTCATGGATTACTTTTGGAAAATTAAGTGTCATAATTAAAAATAGAAACATTCAATTGTATCTAAAAGCAAAGATATTGAACACATGCATTATAACAGACAATAACTTAAATAAACTTCAAACAACATAAACAGCCATGGAAAGATTAATGATGGGAATTTCCTTAAAGAACAGAAAAACCAATACTTACATACAAAAGTAATGAACGTTGCCGTGATACTAAAATGGTCATTTGCCGGCCACATTACTGAAGAAGATAAAGAAAAATTATATACGAATCATATCATGGAGACGATACTACTACCGAAGATCAAGAGGACGTCTGCAATTGAGATGGGTCGATTACATTAATGTAAATAACAGACAAACGCGAAAAGCAGATCTCAAAGAGGCATACATCTAAAAATTGATATAAAGCTGAACAAAAAGAAGAATAATAATAACAAAACTAATCTACAAAACATTTTTTCATAAGTGAGATGTACAGTAAACCTCGTCTAGCGCTTAGAATACGTTCATAAACAGCAAAGCGCTAAACAAGACAGCGTTAAACTGTGTCATTTCAACACATAAAGGTAGGGAAAGAGGAACACGCAACCAAAAATAAACAAAGTTTTCTTTAACTTTAACTTATTTTTATATCTATTTGCATAATCCTGTTACTTAACCATTCGCACGTATAAATACAAAGTTCATTTTTGTAATAAAGTCCTAGTTTATCTGAAAATTCTCGATTTTTTGCGATTAGGTTGTCTAGTGCCATTTGTTCCTGCCTTTTTTCTCATTAAGCAACTGTCAGTAGTATGAGATCCCATCTAAAATGCCTCGTCTTTGTTTTTCACTCCTTTCAGAATCTGGATCATTCTCTATGATTTGATCAAGGATTTTGGTTACCGTAACCGAACTGTTGCTAAGGACATCTATAGTTCTTTGAGTTTTTTTATTTTTAGAATCACTAATTTTAAGTTCTAAACAAATTCCTTGTTCTGTCAGTTTTCGAAGGTCGTTGTTGGTAAGGCTCTCACCAGAGACCTGCAGTAATCTTGCTGTACCGACTACGTTAACAATCTCGCCAACAATAAAAATCACTCTTGGAGTTACCATCCAGAAAAGATTAAAACGGTCTTTTCCAGCTTTGAATCTTGGTGTTCGCTTTCAGTTGTGGCTTTTAATGTTGCTGAAAATGTTAAACTCGGTGCTTCTCCGTTGATTCAAAGACTGTGAAGGTTGCTTCTTCTTTAAATTGATCTAATCAACTTTTACTAATTGCAAATCTTTCGCCCATATCCCCTCTTTGATTTTAAATGTAATTAAAAATATTTATAACCTTTCCATGACTAACTTAGTGGCACGTTGTATTCCATTTCGTCATCAATACAAACGCAAATACGTTTCTCCATTTCATCTAAAATATTGCTTCTGGTAGGGTTGTCTTTGTTAACAGATACTATATCTGTAAACTCAACTATTGTGCGCTATTGCTCATCAGAAGACTGGTTTGTTTTTGTTTTAGATTATTCATTAGAATTGTGTTTGTTAGTGTTTGGGATAGCAATATTTATTTTTAGATTTTTTACCTTTGCGACTTTTTTCATCTCTCTGCTGTAGTTAATTTGCAGCTTTTTACTTTTTTGTTAATATTTTAATAATCTGTATTGTTTGATTTTTAGGGAAGTACTAATTTTTTGTCATTTATCAAATGCTCTTTTGCATTATGTTTAATTTTTTAAAGAGAGCGCTATGTAGTTTTTGGGGTATTCTGATATATTCGTCTCTAATAAGCTCGGCTCAGAATATTTTCTAGGGATTTTTGCCTAAATGTGGTTTTCTGGACAGCTCCAGTTAAGCTACTACATCTTCATTCTTTCATGATATCTTTTATGCAACATTTTAACTATAGCCGAGTATTTGTTACTTCGTTCTGTACACATCAATTTGATGTCTATGTATTAGTACAATTGATGTTGCATTCTTACACTCATTCGGGCGCACGGCAGACACACAATTAGGATTAAAACGCGTCGATTTTTTTAAAATTGAATTAGGTCATGGAAAACGATGGTATTTTGCGTATTTACTTTGGTAATTATTAAATCTGAAGCAAAGATTGGCAGTAATATGTTTTGACGTCGTTGCTTGGGCGAGCTCTGTAACTGACAGCTTGGGATAATTAAAGGTTTACAAATAATGGTTAAACCTTAAAATGGTTTTTTTATTTCAGTGGTCTCACGAATAGTTCTGCTACTAGGGTGGGAAATGTAAGCGAGTACTTTTTATTTGGGACATTAATTTTAGACCGGTTTTATTATTATGTTTAGCAAGTACTGAAGAACAGATGCTCTTTCATATGGCCAAAAAATGTTCCTATGTTTGGCTTGATATTTGTCTAGTTGTTTACCCTTTGTGTAGTTCGGTTCGAGCATTCAAACCGAGCGGATGTGTTATGCAGCCAGCTCGCGCTGTGTGTGACAAGTGTTAATTTGCTAGTGTTCAAGCCTTGTGAGAACATAAACAATTTCCGGGATTGGACTTGCGACACACCAAGATGTGAATGAGGCCCAGGGCTCGTCATCAGTGTGGCTTAGGCCGCCTAGCCTGTAGCCTTTCACCGCCCTTCTTGCCGCCGCTCTGAGGGGAAGGAGTACTGCACCGGGTTCCTCGCCATCGCAGCAGAGTCGGGGTAAAACAGACTTTATCCCGTGTCAACTAACAGGAATTTGCTATTCTTGTCAAATTTATAAATATAACGATTCGGACTTATTACCTGCGCTATCGCCTTAAGGAAAGGTCGACCGCATTTATTTATCTCATGCGTTGCGAGTTCAGGTCAGGTGCGTTGTTCGATAACGCGGCTGCGGCCGCCTTATCTCGTATTACGCAACCTTCAAGTCAATTTAGTGCTACCAACAGCTGTCCGCGTTTGATTTCCGAAGCGTAAAGAAGTGTCTAGCGCTGTGGTATCGGAATCGACTTGAAGTGAAGGCCGTAAGGCCTATCTACTTTTTGACTTGTGTATTTATAAGTGTTATCACTAACCGCATTCAACTGCACACATTCACATGGCGTTCTCGCAAAATTATACAAACCTGCAAATGGGATCTATGCAGCAACCTGCAGCCTATAATCAAACATCACATTTCCAAATGGGTCAACAACCAGGGCGTACTCACAACATATACCAATGCAAAATGGTATGTATTACAACCAACTGCCTACACCTAACGTACCTTTTATAGTCAGCAACAACCAGTAAACATGCAATTTCCATCGTTATCGCAACCTATCGATAATGATTGGCGATTAGTAACCAATAATAGTAGAAAAGAATAAGAACTTCTGAAGTGATAACAGATACTAATACAGACCAATCTAAATCGCATTACTGGCTAAGTAACCCCGTGTCCACTTCAAATAGATATGATCCATTATCAGAAAATGCAGCAATGGAAGGTGAACAAAATGAAACCCATCCAAACGAAAATAAACCTCCACCGATCTTTGTATCTCGCGTAACAAATATCAAACCGCTAACGGAAATGCTTGAAAACATTGCACCTAACAATTACTTATTAAAACACTCAGCTCTGAGCAAGTCAAAATACAACCAAAAACTAGCGAAAAATATGTAGCTATCGTAAAAGCCCTTCAGGAACGAGGCACCGAGTTCCACACTTACAAGCCCAAAAAGACAGGAATTTCCGAGTAGTCCTGAAAACTTGCATTCTTCGACTAGCGAAGAGCTAATAAAAATGAGCTACTTGCCTTGGGCACACAGCCGTCAATGTGTGGAACATTAAACATCGAGTGACAAAACTACCATTACCCCTATTCTTTATCGATCTACAAGTTAAAGAGAACAACAAAGAAATCTACAATATCAAACAACTCCAAAACTCTATCATACAATTTGAACCAGTACGAGCTAAACGAGAAATTCCGCAATGTGCCAAGTGCCAACGATTTGGGCACACCAAAACTACTGCTTCCAACCCCCCAGATGCGTCAAGTGTACGGGAAGTCATTCAACAGCAGAGTGCTTACGTAAAGAAAAAAGTAATGACGTGAAATGCACAAACTGTAGCGGAAATCACCCCGCTAACTATAAGGGTTGTTTTGTGTATAAACAACTCCAGCAAAAACTTTACCCAACCTTACGAAACAATCACAGTAAACCACCCACAAGATTTGTTCAACCTGGCCTCTTATACTCCCAACAAATAACAGGTAATGTGCAAAGTTCGCAAGACACAAATAACTTGCTCAAACTGCTCCTAGTACCCATGATCAACAATCAAATGAGATGCGCGAATTAAAAGACATGATGAAAAGTTAGTTGAACAAATAGGTACAATGCTAAACCTTTAACTACCGTCGTCGCTAAACTAAATTAATGGCTATCGCACTTACATTAGCCCTATGGAATGCCAATGGCCTCAGCCAACACACAGAAGAACTTAAATATTTCTTACAAATACATAAAATAGATGTCCTGTTAATTTCCGAAGCGCACTGCACTGAGAGAACTTACATTAAAATACCGAACTATTACGTTTATTGTACTAAACATCCATCTGGTAATGCGCATGGTGGAACAGCGATAATCATAAGACAAAACATTAAACACTTCGAATTACAAGCCTACTGCCACGATTATCTCCAAGCTACAAGCGTCGCCATAGAAGATAATCTAGGAACGTTTGTGGTGTCTTCTGTATACTGCCCCCCTAAGCATAATAACAAAAGAGATAAGTTCGAGCACTTTTTCAGAACTCTAGGAAACAGGTTCCTAGCTGGTGGCGACTATAATGCTAAACACCCACAGTGGGGCTCACGAACTACGACAGCAAAGGGAAGAGAACTGATGGATGCAATGAGACGCAGTAACCTAAATTCCGTCGCAACGGGAGAACCAACCTATTGGCCAACCGATCCGAGGAGATTACCTGACGCTCTAGACTTTGCTATTATAAAGAATATTAACAATAAACACTGTAAAGCCGCATCATTGTTCGATCTCTCTTCAGATCATTCTGCTGTACTAATCACTATACACACCGATATTATCCACAAGCACCGACAACCCTCTTTATTTAGCTCTGCTACTAACTGGGATATGTTCCGAGGACACCTAGATGCGTCGATCCAGCTCAATGTATCCTTAAAATCTGCCCAAGAACTAGATAATGTGGTTGAGGCGCTTACAAGTGCTATACAAAATTCTGCCTGGCAAGCCACTCCTAATAGTAATAAAACGAAAATAAAAGACACATGTCCTATAGTAATCAGAGATCAGATAGCAACAAAACGTAAACTACGCAAAAGATGGCAACTGACAAGAACAGCAGAAGATAAAAGAATCTTTAACAAAGCTGCCAGAAACCTTAAACAATTACTGCTTAACCATAAAAATCAGTCTATCCAAGAATACCTCAGCAATCTATCTCCCACGGAAGCCTCTGATTATTCCTTATGGAAGGCCACACGCAAGCTCAAATGCCCACAACAACCTATGACACCAATTAAAGATGCAACTGACAAATGGACAAGAAGTAATGCAGCAAAGGCCACTGCATTTGCTGAGCATCTTGCAAATGTTTTCCAACCATATCCGGCACAAATAGCCGCGGCAGAAGAAGCTGATATCCACAGCTTCCTTGAAGCGCCATTTCAAATGCACTTACCCGTAAAGAAGTTCACATCTACTGAAATCCAGAACGTGATCTCCTCCGAACTTAATCCGAAGAAAGCACCCGATTGGGACCTCATCACTGGCACGGTGTTACAAGAAATAACCCCGAGATGCATCAAACTCCTGACCTATATATATAACGCTATCCTTCGTCTCAGATACTTCCCCATCTCCTGGAAATTAGCCCAAATCACCATGATACTGAAACCAGGAAAAGCCCCAACTGTAATAGACTCCTACCGACCTATCAGCTTATTGCCTGTACTGTCTAAAGTGTTTGAAAAGCTACTCCTTAAACGACTTAAGCCAATACTGGAAAACGAACAGCTTATACCAAACCATCAATTTGGCTTTCGAACCCACCATAGCACCATCGAACAAGTACATCGAATTGTTAAAAAAGTAACCAATGATTTTGAACGAAAACGCTACTGCTCTGCGGTATTTCTCGATGACAAGGTTTGGCACATAGGCTTATACTACAAACTCAAGCAAGTGTTACCACATCACTTCTACGAAGTCTTGCGATCTTTTCTTGAATACAGATGGTTTACGGTCAAACTGTGTGACGAATACTCGAATCTCCATCCTATCCAATCCGGCGTTCCCCAGGGTAGCGTATTGGGACCTGTGCTCTACTTACTCTTCACAGCTGATATACCAACCACAGCACTCACGACAATGGCAACTTTTGCTGATGATACGGTAGTCTTAGCGTCGCACACTGATCATATCATGGCATCTGAAAATTTGCAACAAGCTCTCACACTAATTGAAAATTGGCTGCACAAATGGAGAATCCAAATTAATGAATCTAAATCCTCACACGTCACATTTACTACCAATAGAAGCACTTGCCCAGCAGTAACCTTAAATAATATTGAAATTCCGCAAACCTTAGACGTTAAATACCTAGGAATCCATCTAGACCGACGACTCACGTGGCGTAAACACATATTTACTAAAAGGAAACAACTGGGCCTCAAATTTCGTCAAATGTACTGGCTGATAGGTAGACAATCCCAACTTACGCTCGAGAACAAATTATTACTCTACAAGTCTATTCTAAAACTTATATGGACTTACGGCTTGCAACTATGGGGTACTGCTAGTATCTCCAATATCGAGATCTTGCAGCGATTCCCAAATAAAACGCTCAGAACTATAGCTGATGCTCCCTACTATGTGCCTAATTTTGTGTTACACAGTGATTTTAAAATTAAAACAGTGCGGGAACAAATTAAACAAAAATATATTAAATATCGTGATCGATTGGAGGTACACCCTAACGAGGTAGCCAACGAACTATTGGACGATAGTGATGAAATACGAAGACTAAAACGCTTTAAACCATCGGATTTAGAAAATCGATTTAATTAAGTACTGTCGCTCTACTAAATACTTCACGCGTTGTGTTTGTAATGTTCTTGTTGGTTTGTTATACGAATTACCTATCTTTTGGCTAATTTCTACAAGCAAGAGGATTATCAGTGGATTATCCTTACCATGTCAACCTTAGATTATATTTAGATTATATTTATTTATAATGTAAGTCTTGTCATAACATTTACTTATTGTTTTATAGAAACAGATTGTAAATTTAGTTGAAATAAAAAAAAAAAGTTTACCCTTTGTAGATTCTTTAACAGTCACCACGAGGTATTTTGTAAACTACTTGGGATTTGTGGGACTAATGGTCAATAACTGAGCCGATAAAGTTTTTTAAAGATTTTAATTTTAACTTCTCAGCTCTTTGTGTTGGAAAGTTTGAGTGATCTGTAATCAGAGTTTTTGCAACTAAGTGGGTTAGAGCAAAGTGATAACGGGAGTTATAGAGAGTGTGATAGAAACTGCCATTAAAATAACCTATTGTTAAGGTTTACGAGAAGGGGGATTGTTTTTGTAGGTGTTTATGATTGTAGGTTTTAAGGAAAAGAGGCAAGGACTTTTATTTCAAAATTCATAAAAAAATTTGCTACGACAGATGAAAGTGAGGAATCCACAGGAACACCATTCATTTGGCGGTAAAATTAAAAGTTTTGAAAGGTAAAATAGGCATTAGATAGAAAATGATTAATTCATTTGAAGGTGTCGCGATCTAGATTGTAAGTAATTTTTAAGAGTTGCCAAGTCTCAGAAATGAGAATGTTGATGAACAGGAAAAGATATCATAACTAACCATTATGCCATCTTTACGCGTGGAAAAGGATTTTTGAATTTTTAAGAAGTGATAGGAGTTTTAGGCGTATGAGGTTTGTTTTGAAAGAAGTCAAAAAATTTTGGTTAGGTATTGCTAAAGTTGTATTTAATTATATAATTTTTTATCTTATATATCATTTTAAAATTTAAATTTCGCAGTGTATTTTATTGTTTTTGTTCTATTTTTTAATTTCATTATTCACTTATATTTGTCTACAGACTCGATGATAAAAAATACAATTGTGTCCAATATTCTTTCACAAGTTTGAGCTTGGCCATAAAGCAGCAAAAGTAACATTAACAGAGCATTCAGCCAAAAAACGGCAAACAAACATACAATACAACGTTTATTTCAAAAATGTTGTGATGGAGATGAGACTTTAAGATAAAGGACCAATTGAAGTATTTGGTAAAGACAGATCCACACATAACAGTTCAAGATTTAGCAGAAGAACCTAGTGTAAAAAAGACAACCGCCTTCTGACCACTTCAATCGTGTTGGTAAGTCAGAAATATTGAAAAAGGGGTGCCGGGCGAACTTAACGAAAATCAAAGAATCGCCATTACTAAGTCTGCTCCAGGCTTCTTTTGCGCAAAAAAAATTACCTAAATTGTGACACTACAAAAAGTTGAAAAGCCGAAATTGCACCAAAAAAATTATTTCGATAATTTGGTGACTTGCAGCCGGTTTGATCCATCTCAGCTTCTTAAATCTGGGCGAATCCATCACGACAAAAAGTGCCAAATGGAAGCAATGCACCTTCCCCTTTCAATAAAAAGGGACTGATTTTTTCCATGGCAACGCCCGATCATATGTTGTAGGACTATGCTGGAAAACTGAATGGGTTGGGTTACGAAACTTTTCTTTACCCTACATACTTACCAAACCTTTCCACTACCAACCGCCACTTCTTTAAGCACCTGGAAAACTTCCTATAGGAAGATTGCTTCAGTAATCGTCCCGATACGGAAACTACCTTCATCGTTGCGATCGCTTCCAAAATTCTAGAATTGTATGCTGCCTGAATAAATAAATTTATAAACTGATGTACATGTACTAAAGTTAAAATCCAAAAACCAACATTCTTTTCTGGACGATCTAATACATATACAATTCAATACATTAATAATTTATTCTTGTATTGTGTAGCACATTTTTATATTGATTAGTGTTCTACAAAATCTAAATATTTACAAATGCTAGATATGCGTTAAGTAGTATGCGGTTGATTACTCTATTGTCTACGTCAATAAATGTTTACGTGCCATAAATTTTTCTAAAATTAAGACCTGTTCAATAGGATCATTTTCCTGCAATTTCTTAGTAAGCTTAATAGTTACGAATTCCGTAAATATTTAGAGACTTGCGTGAGCAAGCGCATTGGTCCATATTTTTTGAGAATTGTCTTATCTCCTTTCTGAAAAAGATCGAAGACGTTTACCTATACATTGAACCAATGGTTTTAAGTTAAATGCGGAATTAGCATGGATAAGAAAAACTTAAAAGCAGTGACAACTGGAGAAAAATGAGAAAGGTGTATGTCCAGTACTAAACAGCAGAGGCTTAGAAAAAAGAAAAAGGAAAGTGCCCAGAAAATTATAATATAATTGTTAATACAATAATAATGAACAAAAAGCCAGGCAAAAGGTAAGCAGCTTAGAAATTAATTGATGTAGATTAAAAACTGACTTGCAACAGCTCAATCCTAAAATATCACTAATGATAATAAAAACGACAACCGTAGAGACAATACGTTAATTATATTAATTTTAAAATATTAAATATTTCACCTTTTTGTAGCAACTTTTAACAATTAAATTCTAGCTTTATTCACTTCTAAAATATTCTGCAGGGCACAGAAGAAATTGCCTCCTAATAACCAATTAAATTGATTAAAAAGTAGCAACATCATTTTTACGCTTCCTTGACTCCATGATTGTCTGTCAGTCTTATTTTTATAGAATGATATACCAATATGCATTAAATTGTGTCCTATAAATTGCGATTATATAATAAGAATAATGGCAGGATATAATTATTAAAATAACATACAGACGAGTATGAATGTACCATATTTACTGTTTATTCATTAACGTATAACTTTCAAAATTAAAAATTATAATACATCACAAGGAAAAGTATTTTTTATGCATATAATGCATGCTTAAACCTAACAAATTGTTGTAACTATGACAGTAAACAAGAAAAACGTTACAGTATTCAGTGGAAATGTCAACACATATGTACTAGTGAGAAAATCATCCGATTTTCTATTTTAATCAACTTTTTCTACTGTTTATTCATTCATAATTCTGTTCTAATTTGCATTCTTACTAATTATAACACCCAGGAACTCTTGTTTACACATAAATGTTGAGTTTTTTTTATTTTCAATGTTAAGTTTTATATTTGTATTATTTTATTTGCCTCATTGTATGTTACAGATTTTCTTTATCTTGTGTAATAAGAATTTGAAAATGGAATTGTATATGAAATTCTTTTTTTCATAATTGTAGAGCGGATTAAGTAATCCACAGTTTTATTTAGACTTCTTCAGTTAGAGAATTTTTAATTTACTATAGCCATTTTGCCAGTGATATTGTTTGGAATGCGCTTCTATTTTTATTATATAACACTTGCGCTTTTCTATGCTACATTTTCCATATTATATAATAATAGTCTTTCGTACTAGGCCACAAAGACCCTTTGGGGTCGTAACAGGATAGGTCTGCTAGCGCTACGTACCGACCACCTATTATTACCCCAGTGTTTGACATGTAGGTACTGATTTATTGCAGCCTAAGTCGGTCGTAAAAATGCAAGTGATCGAATTGGCGAGAGCGGGGTTCAAACCCGCATTTTTAAATTTTGTAGTCTAACGATCTATCCACTAGGCTACTACGACCATATATACTTGCATTAAAGCACATTTTAATGTTTCTACTGTTTTTATCCAGTTTTTATCTATTAATATTAGTTTAAAAAAGCATAGTTTGTAATTTAGCTAAGACTGTTTTTTGTAATATTTCCTTTTTCTGTCTTTAATAGGGCTGTTAGTATTAGGTTGTAATAGAAGTTTCTTGAGACTTTAATACATTTCTGATGTTTTTCAAGATTATGGTGCCTCTTTAGATGCAACCAAAAAAATCGAACTTTGAGTTTTGATCTGCTATTGCTGAAAACAGGAGATGTTATAAATAAAACTTGCAATACCGAAGGACAAGAACTGCGAGCTATATTTTATTCTGATGACTTTAGCTTTGAGGATAATCATTTCGACTGACTAATCGTTTTGGATGAAGGAGACTTGCAAGCTGCTTTTAATGCCAAACCTGCATTAAACATTAGCAATTTATTGCAATTTGTCGACTGAATTTGAAGTCTTGCACACGATTGTCTGGAATCATTTGCATCAACTCGATATTGCGCTATCAAGACAAGATCCTCACAGACTAAATGGAATACAAACCGACAAAAAAGTTACGATTTATCACTAGCTACTTGAAAATCCACTAGATGGTCGGTTGGAAAGTTTATTGTCACCTGTGATAAAAAATAAGTTTACTATAACAGTTTGAACCGCTGGGTTCAGTTACTCGACATAATTGTTGTGACAAGTAAGTTACGATCTTAGTTTGTATGCATTATGTGGTTTCAAAGGGAAAATCCATTAATGCCGAGTACTACGACCTGTTTTGATCTCTAGTGCACATTCTGAGCGGTAGCCGTTTTGCGTCGTTTGTTCAAATTGGAAAAACATATCACAAAGTCTCCAAAATGGTGCCATAGACAGAATCAAAAATTTTGAGAGCGCTGATAAATCTCTCTGAGAGCAGTTGTTTTTTCCAACACTTTTTACACCAGTGTTATATTTACTTTATTTTTTGGCCTGTTGTCTATCCCTTCCGCTTCTATTGTTTCTCTTATCCATCACTTGTATATTCTGCCTCTCTTTCTTGTCTAGGATTTATCGTTTATAATTGGCTACCATCTATTTATCAGGAACTGTTATAAATGAACAGACGTTTTATAATTTTTGTAATATAATTTATAAATCATAACGACCAAATGATACTTTTGTAAAAATAGCATCAATATGCCGTAATAACATCTATTCGCATTTTGTTTTAATAAATCAGATCAGGTAAGCAAAATATACTTAACTTTTTCTTTACTAAGAATTTACGATCTCCATGTTTAAATATATAAAAATGACACCCAAGAAATTACTGGTAATTGCTCTTTATACATTAGCCTATGTTAGACTTGTTTTGAGCATAGAGCGCTTATCCTAAGATCTTAACTAAACCTTAACTAGGCATTACATTATACCTAGGTGCTAAGTAAATCTATTTTGTAGTTCTAAGGGTTTGAACCTTTTTAGTTTCCGAACTTCACCCTTATCATTAATTTTTAAATAACTAGCTAAAATGTTCGGGTTTATACTGAGTCTGTCGCGATAGGAAACACTTTGTTTTGTAATAACTTTACTCACTAAACTTATTTCAAGGTCTCTTCGAATAGCTTCATTGGGTACTTACCATGGGACGTTCACGATCCCATAAAGCGCTTTAGATTTAAATTTTCCATTATATCAATAGTAGTGTTGCTAAGTATACTTAACTAAGTTATTTCTTCTTTATAAAGTATACTTTCCCATTTATTCACTAGTTTACTGTAGTTTCTTAAACAAATATCGTATTTGGAGGGCATCTAAAAACGTATGACTCCTAGATAATATAATGCGTCTAATTAAAGTAGATTAGTTAACTAGCAAATGGATGGTATTATGCAAAAACTAATTAACACAACAATTTTAGTCAGAAATCAAGTTAAGGAGGGATGCGTTTTATTCACACTTCTATTTCCGTTAGCCCAAGCAATAAAAAGTAAAAAAAGTTGAGTAAAATGGAGCGTGGGTTGTAAGACTACGTTTATTTATATCTACAAATACACAATATATGCAAGCAAAGCTGAATAACGCATTAAGTGAATTAAATAAAGTGGCGTTGCAGATTCACAAGAACAAAACTAAATTGTTAACTATTAATACATTAATACATTGTAATGAAGTGTTAAAGAATTCACTTACCTTGGTAAACTAATCTTAACACATTTATAATGCAACTAAAGCTGTATTGTATGGTTCGGAATCCTGGTGTGTTACTGTTGCCATATAAGAAAATCAAGCTTTTATAAATCGATGCTTGAGAAACAATCTAAAAATTTGGTGCTTTACATGAATGTCAAATGAAGATTAATGAAAGAGGATTAGACAAGAATATCAGAAATTAAGAAAAGAAAATTTAGGTGGTTGGGACATACATTGAAACATAGAGACGCCTCCAGACATGTTGCCTTAAAATCGAACTCGAAAAGTTGATGAGCGCTAGCTGCAGGACGGCTTTGTAAAGCTTACAAAAGAACAGTTAGAGAGGAAACGGGTAAAACAATCTCTCAATTACATGTTCTAATGCAAGATAAAGATTAATGAAATAGATTTATAGGTTTATAGTAAAAACTATTGCTCCCATTTTCCCATAGAAAAGCGTCCTCGATACTTAAATACAACAGACGATAGCCATCGCTTCCCGTTACCCCGCACCATCGGTTACCACCAAGCCAACAAACTTTCCCCTAATTTTTCGTCATATTTTTTACTTCTAACCCTATAAATAGTAAAACAAGGTACATAAAGGTCAGTCTTCTTCAAAGATTTATAGCTCATCTTGGAGAGGCAGATTAAGACTGAGCGGAGAGCTAAACTCTTTTGAAAATGGAATCAAAGCAGATGCCGCAACGTCGAGAATTTCCCAAAACATAATCATTATAATAACTTTTGCCTAAACTAAAAACTAAAAACCTTCATGGGTTCGACTATTACCCCTACTTCTTCATGGTCAAAATGGCGGCCGAATATTGAAGAGAACCATTTACTTGTAACTGATAGATTCCAAATCTCACCCATGCACACGCTGACTTGCTATCATCTAAAATAAATCAAACGCCCTAAACGAGAAACTCGACTTCGCTCCAACTGTACAAAAATTAATAAACCCGCGCGCCGCGCTCCCAACTTCTTCGTTCAATTCCAAGTTGGTAATTGCATTTTCCAGGCGAGGAATGAATTTCTGCGGCCACAAAGGACATTTCGCATAATTCAGGGTAATATTAAAGATGTAATAGCAAGGAATACAGCAATAAAGAACCGGCGGCTGAGAATATGAAATTGCGCCGCTTTCGCCAACTTTAATTTCTTTCGCTATAATTCAGCGACATTAAAATTTCGCGCGACATTTTTACGACGGCCCGCATTATCGGCGAAATTACGCCCGCATTTGAAATATTCAAATTCGGATTGCTGAATTATTCGGCGGTGGCGGCGGCGGCGGCGCAAATTAAATTTCGTATTGGAATCGATCTTGTCCGCGCGCTTTATTGCGTTTAATGCGCTGTAATATGGGCGCGAACGAATGGCGGCCTTAATATCTCTCGCCGCTTTCAGCGCCGATCTTTATTGTTGTCTTATATTCGTCTGTTATTATCTAGTTTGGTATTCTATTGGCGGAGTTATTGGGATTATTTGCCGTGTATCCATCCCCTGCTTCTCTCTAATAATACTTGATGGATGGATGTTTTGCTTCCGCATAATTTACATTCTACATTAAAAGGCAAAACTAAGTCGACTGAAATATGCAAAAAATATTTAGCATTTTTATTATTCAGATACATCTTTCAATGTTTTATTTGGCGTTCAAAAATTTATCACAATTAGTAAAACAGGGTGAAATGAGAATTCAACAAAGTTGATTATTTATGTTTTATTTGTGAATCTAATTAAGATGATAGTCCCAAGAACAGTTTCTACTGTCGTCTACTAAATTTACCCTAATATGGTTCGAGTCAAAGCGAAGGTATGGAGGTGAGCGTTATTTTTAGAAAGAAGCACACTTTTCATTGAAATGTATCTACTTGTAGGACAGAAGGCTTTTATTTTTACCAAAAAATACTAACAGGATTAAATACGGATTGTATTTTGATTTGTTAAAAAATTAATTCCTTGAGAAAGCCTGTAACCCTTAGAGGGCGCGTGCTCCGGTGGGGGATCGGAAACACCCGATAGATATACTAAATAGGAGGGAAATAAAATATCTCCCGTAGACTAAGAAGCCTCTTGTAGGGTGGCAGTAGCTACCTGTACTGCAACTGTAGCAAAAATGAAACGTCGATACGGTTTGTTAACAAATTTTTCGAACGGAAAAGTTAGAGTACCGCGGAGCAATAGAAAGGAAAAACCATTGCACTATTTTTCCCAAGAATAACCACTATAAATTAATAAACATATATGAACGCCCCAAGTCTGCGGCGTCTTTAAATGGGATAAAGTTGCTAAGAACTCCCAAGTTAAAAAAGCAATAATATAATTCATAGAAACGTGGAATGTTTTTATATAGCGAAAAAGTTAAAAACAGTTACCCATGACGGGAAGCATAATAAGGTAAAAAATTTTGGTTTTAGTGAAGTAAGATAGCCCATTCTGGTGGCACTATATTGTACCATTTCAAAACAAATAATAGAGAGCATAAAATGGGGTAGGAGTACTTATAAATCAGCATATTAGCATATAAATAAAGCAGTCACTAATTTTATAACATATAATATTCGTATAATTATGATTCAATCAAAAGGTACACCAGTGAATACAAGTATTATACTAGCCTATGCTCCCACGGCAGATCAAAGCTATTACAAAATAGTTTTTTATAGAGATTTTAAGAAACTAATAAAAAGTAGTGCATGTAGTAGAAGAGTACGGACTGGAAATTATAAATTACATAGATTAACTGGTGCAGCACTGCCTAGAACGAAATATGGTTTCACAAGTTTTTCAAGTTACCGAAAAAACAATTATATACTTACATATCCCTGTAAGACAGTAAGAAAAATAATTTTCGGGAACCAAATCCTTTTGGTGGCAAAAATAAAAATAATAATTATAATAAAGTCAAATAAAAGCAAAAAATAAACTTAAAAATTTGAAAAATGGGGATATCCCGGACACGCTAGGGCAACAGATCGACATACTTAAAAAAAATGAAGTAGAAGCCGGCATAAATGATATATGGAAGAATATAAAAGATCATTATCATGCAAGCAGGACAAGATCAATATAAATCAGAAAAAAGTGCTAAACAAGACTGGATTACAACTGAAATTCTGGAACATGAGAAAATACTGGATGGGACAGCAAAGTAGGGTAATAAAACAACTTCAAATACAATAAAACAATAATTATCACCTACATAAGAAACAAAGGCAAACAACAAGAAACACACAAAAAAGGTCTCTTGATATAAAATGAACAAGACAACATAATTTTGGATAAAAAGAAAAAGAAAAGAAAATATATAAGCATTTAATGATAACAGAGCTAAAATAGTAGATACTGAAACAACAGATAATGGGCTAGCTAAATCACTTTAAGGTTTGTGATAAATACAGGTTAATTAATTTGGTGAGAAACTTGGTAAAAGTATTGTTGAGGCTAATTAAAAACAAAATTTACAATAAGCAAGAACAAATACCCGACACAGTTTAGACTTAGAAGGGGGAGTAATAGGATGAACAATAAATCTGAAATAGACAAAATGTTTGTAATAAATAATAATTAGTTTTTGTAGACGAACAGTGTACTAATAAATTGAATAATTACAAATATTTAGGAAGATCCTTATAAAGATATTGGAGTAAGAATAAAATTTGGAAAAACCTTCTTATCAAACACAGCTCTATACAGTGCAGTAAGCAACACTCGACTCTAAAGATGTGGATATACAGAAAAATGCTACAAAAACCACATCTACAATCAGACAAAAAAATACTGAACAACTGTTCCATGTTGCAAGAAATAAAGACGTTGGTAGCCAACTTTTAGCTTAAAAAAATAACTAAAAATAAAATTTAAGCGGCGCCGTCATGTTCCCTACATTTTCGACTTTTCTTTGTCCCACATCGGACAACTTCTTAATGACATATCTCTATCAAACTGTTGCTGTGGAATATCAGTTTCTTTAACATTTTTCCTTATTAAATACTTAACTGTAATGTTAGATAACAGCTTTTTCGTATTCACAATTGATATTGTCGAAAATCTTACCTACACAGACTAAAACCTTCACAGATTGACGGCGTCTAGTATATCTGCAGAAAAAAACTGGTTAAATATGATAATTATTATGTTTCAGATACATTTAAACTTTACCTCAAATATTTTCTTGTGTCATAGAGCATTTTTTATTGATTTCACAAGTAATCTACAATATGTCTAGGAAAGAGATGGTCGCTGAGTCTCGTTAAATAACAATACTGGAGGTGATAATTTTTTCTTGTATGGTTGGAATGATCTGATTTGGCACCTAGCAGAGTGAACTGCAGTTTTGACTAAAAGTATCGAATTCTCTAGATGTTAGAGTTCTAAACCGTACACTAATGCCTTTATTATTATGTTGAGGACAAAGTTCTGTAGCACTCGCAAAAAATTTAGGACAAATTGATTTAAGAATAACAACTATTTTTTAAAATAAAAGCCATCATTTTTTACAACCTTCTACCACCTATTTGCGAACACCCGGATCTAATTGAAGAACCACTTTTCCGGCTTTGAATCGAAGTACTCTTGACACGCTTCTTCATTTTCTTCATAAGTCTGTTTCGTGCTTTGGGCAGCTTGTGTGGACCTTGTCTGGGCTTCTTGTCGACAAAGTCGATAACTTTATACTGTCTTCTAGTCAACTTCAAGCTTTTCAGCCAAGTCCCGAGTGTTCAAAGCATCCAAAACAGCTAGTCGATTAGAACATGGGTGATCTTCAAGACCGAAGTTGCTGGAATTAAACTCTTTATACCATCTTGCCGCGGTTCTATAACTCACTGTACCTTCACCTTCAGTATCACCAATCTCTTTCAATGAAAGTTGTCGCTTCTAGTAATAACGTATCAAAATTCGAAGTTCAGTTTTGTCCATCTAGAATCAAAGAAGAAACTAAGTGGGTTATCATAAATACAAGACAATAAGAAAAATTGCGCAAAAGTTGAATTTATAGCGAGTGTGACCTATAACTTTGTGTAGCTGGAGTTTATTATTTAGAATTAGGCGACTTTTCCTGTTTAATAATCAGTACATCTTAGGTTAGGTAAAACCTAAATTTTTGAACCACGTCAGGCGTCTGTTTTGTAGAAGTGAAACATTATTTAACATCAATTCAGGGCATCTCCCTTTTCAGAATAAAGGTTACATTGGTCGATTTAACACTATTATCTTTTATATAGAGAGCACGACAGCCGCGAGGTAAAAGCCTCGACTTGCCAAACTGACGCGCGGCGGCCCCGGATTTGAACCTCGGTAATGGCAAAAACATCTAATGCTCTTCCGCCGTCATACAAACACCTTTGGCGGTCTTAAAGTACATCCACTCGCCAACTCGCTCGGCGAGCGTGGAGTTTAAATCCAAATCCCTAATTAGATTGCAAAAACTGCTAAAATTCAACGAAAGGCCTACGTCCTGCAGTGGATTTCAATGGCTAGGGGAAAAAAATCTTTTATATACCATTTTCTTTTAGTTGTTAAGATGTTCTTGCAGATACTGGGAAGGATTTTGGTAAAGCCCTATGATTGATCAAGATGTGTATTTTTAAAACTATCAGACGATGATCAGGCTTTACCCCATTATTTCTATAGACGTATACCTGTGACAAGGTTGGATGTTTTGTAGTTGGCTATAAGTAGTCCAGCTTTCCAAGTAAATTTATGAATTTCTCACTTTCAAAAAAATGTATTAGTCATTCGTTATGTGTATAACATTCCCTTAGGCGATGACATCCGTTGTCTTTTTATTTATATATTTTTTTCTATTCTAAGTGAATTGGGTATTGCTCGATTGCCTACTCGCTCATTTAGGTTGCTACGGGATAGAAGATAGTCATTGTTATGTATACTGTTACCGCCTTATATTCCATTTCGATTTAGGACATCCGATTGTATTTCTTTGTTCCGAAAAACACCGCTATATATTAATGTATATATTTCTATATTTAAGTTCCCGTTGTAATGGAAATGTTGTTTTTTGTACTTCTTTTTCTAATTTTATTTTTTATCTTAAGGCCTTGGACATCCAATGTAGTTATTTTTAGTCTTTTTGCTCTTTCTAATTGTTTATCCTTCTTCGTGCGATTGTTGTCATCATTAGATCTATCAGGTGTTCTGAGAAAACGTTTGAGCTTTTAACACTTTGTATTCTACTAAATAGGAAAATTTTTTGTGACATTTTCTGTTCAAGATCTGTTATGTTTTGATATACCGTGGCACCTCTGGTCGGTTGTGTCTCTTTACCACCTAGAACGGTTTTATCGTTTTCTGTGGTTACCTCTATTTTTAATTCGTGAATATAGTATTATCCTGATAATATTTTACAATTTATAAGTTATTGATTATAAATTAATGATTGCAGTTCTAAAATTTTTACAAAAATAAGTTGATATTAGGTTCTCTTACCTTTAATTACATTTACATGATCTTCGCTCTCCGCGCATTAAAACTTGGTTAAAATTTGAATAATTAGAACGTATATGAAGTAGAGTTTTACTTAAAGCAAATATTTACTACCAATAAATTACTTTTAGATAAAAAACAAACAAAAATTACTTGGTACTAAGGTTAAGCTGCAATGAGTGAGTTATTTCTAGACAAACTCCATTATAAGATTTTATATTTGTCTGGAACTTATTATCAAGAAAATTTCAAAAAGCTCTTGATCATTATATTTAATAATATTTTTTTCACAATTTTTGCATCATATTAACGCTAAAAAATTTACTAAAATTATTTTAGCTCACAAAAAAGTAGATTTTAATGAAACGAAAGTACCAACACAACAAGAAACAAAATTTGAATTATATGGGTGAAATGAAAAATTAATACAAAAATCAAGTACACACGAGCTTATAAAGCGCTATAAAAAAGATTTTTTGATATTGTGTTGTAGTTTATCTTCCTAAGATACCCTACGTATTTGTGGATTTTGGTCGATACAATGTATTGTGCGGTTTCCTTTTCGAGAAATTTATTTAGATGTTTTGATGTGTAAAGTCTTCAAACTTCGTGAGTTGGTAGCCTATAACGCCATTCAGCAAAATAATCTGATAGACAGTATGCCACTCAAAACAAATTTTGTACCAATTAGTTTTTTTATAACAAATTAATGAATTACGTCAAGCAAAACTGGTTAGTTTATTCAAAAGCAGCCGGACGAGTATTTTGTGCGACGTTCCTTGCAACTAAGGTGTGATAATTAAAAATAACCATATAAATCTCATTAATGCATTTCAAAATGTATTAGTAGAAATCTAGTGGACAGTAAAACAGCAGTCCAAAGAAGAAGCTTTGTATTGGTAGTGAAGTTTTTAGCTTTCCATGAACTGCCAATTCATGGCGATAATAAAACATTGGTTTTGTAAGAAATGGTAATTTTTTACACAGTATAGTACGCTGTATTCTACCTATTACTACTATTAAAAGTTTTTTTATGTTTATTCCTGACTGTAGCCATGAAGGTGAAGAGATGGCAAATGGTAACGACAACCGTAGATTATGTAAGTCTTTATTTAAGTAACCGTAGAGGACAGAACTACAAATATGCCAGAAACATGTTTGGGTGCTACAAAGATCTTTAGGGTAGAAGAAAGAAGTAAATCCTTTGCTCACATACATAGTTGACTCTGCAGCTGCGAAGAGCAGCAAGTACTCTGTTAATTGTTTTTAGAGCATCTTTAAAAACTCGACGGAATGCCCGTGCTGATGCCAGTCAATTATATAAAAATCGTACCAGAACGTTCTTGGTGGTCTGATGCACGCTACCCATGATAATGATCAGACTGACGACGCATGGTACGAAGCAAATGTGCTATTGGAAAAACTTAAGAGTTTTTACTGATATTAATGTTGTGTTTCCGGAAGAATATTCTTGTAAAATCTCGGAGAGTAAGTGAAAGACTTCAAGCAGAACGTACAGACACAACAAAGGTCGTTATTCCATACAGTACTTTAGAAGCCTTTATAAACATTCTTCAAAAAAGACCAGTTTTCAAGATTAGAAAACAAAGCAAAATTGGTTTATGAAACTGACGTGTACAAGAAAGAGGAAGCCAAAACTTTAGTTTTGGATGAAAACCAAAATAGAAATTACGAGTTTCCTAGACAACAGACTTTCATTATAGAATCATATTATGCTGAAGTTCATTTTCCAAAGCTTGAGTTAATATAAAAAAAACAATATATACAGAAATACATAAGGATTTCGATTTCTATAGAAATTTCACTGAAATAGAAAATGTCAAAATACGCCATTGAAAAATAATGCTTATGATCTAGATAAAGAATTTCCAGAAAAATATGTGCATTAAAGATTTACCAACATTTTGAACATTTAATAAACGCGCTGATAAAGAATTACAAAACTAAAACACAATTAAAGCCACAAAGATTCCTAGTATTGTTGAAGTCATGAGACGTAGAGTCTACTTTTCCCAATACCGCCATAAACAAAGTTTGCTTCTAGAACCAAAAAAATGTTTTTAAATAGAAATATATTTAAATAAAATGGAGATTTGCTTTTATTTTTTTTATTGACGCGAGAATGTTTGTAAACATTGTACTAAAGTGTCTAAGCAAACAACTCCTTTGTATTTTTTTGATAAGGTCTCCAACATGAAAAAATTGAAGCAACGACGAGGTCTGATACAAAGTAAGCCACCGCCATAGCTTCAAAATGGCTACCAAATAATTCATTAAATAGTAGAGGATTTAAATGTCGTTTTTTAAACTTGTGTTTATTACAACACGATTCAACGTTTCAAACTCTTGGCAGTTTTTGTCGAAAGTACAATTACTTTAGTTGATTTTGGGAAAACAGAGGTGTAGTTTCTAACTGAGCATCTCATGGGCGCGTTGCTCGTAAGTAATTTTTATGCCGGTGCTAATACGACACTTTTCATGTAATTAGACGAAGCAATGGTTAGGGCCGCAGCAAGCAAAACAAAGTCCATTAGCGCAAACTACTTAGAAATTACGTAAAAAGTAAAATTATCGGGGCCGCTCTAACGAAAAGAGCAACCACGGCGATTCGTCAGGCGAGTGCTAAGACGTTCCTAGCGCCTAATTCCACAAAGCTATCACGGATTCCTTTCTCTCTTAATTACCGAAATCAGCCAGCTCGTGCTCTATGGCAAACAGCCCCGGACAGGGTCAACATTTGCTCCGGCCGGGGAATTAGCACTCTTAATAGAGCGGGTGCGAGCTGCCGCGCGCAAGGTGCGCACTTTGGGCCGGTAATTGTTCGGAGCACACTTGGCCAATGGAGGTGTCCGCCTTAATTGCCTCAAATTGCCCGGCTAACGCCGCGGCCGCTCTAAATAGTCTGCTAATGCCCGTGCAGTTTGCCTTGCAGTTAGGCCGCAGCCGCTTTGGCTTGGGCGGCGGCGCTAACTGCCCCCGATGGGCAGACGGGCGGGCGGCTGCAATGCGGATTTCGCGAAATTAACGGTACGAATTATTTTTCGTAATCGCGGGCGCCAATTGGCGCAAACACGGCCTCTAATTCAATTAACAGCGTCTTACTAACGCTCTCTGGGATGGAAATATTTCGGCAAAAACGTTAGCAGCAATTCTTAGAGGCTGTGCAGCAAATTAGTGGCTTTATAAGCACGTTCTTTCTAAAAACGGCCGTTAAGTTTTGAACGTGATAAAAGGTGTCATTAGATTTTTCTTTGTAGTCTCATTTCGATAATTTTAATCTTCTTGTTAAACATAATATCTCTCAAATAATAGTCAAATAACTATTCGGTTACAATGTTTTCTTCCAAATAAAATAGTAATAATAATTGTAAATAATTGTCAAGTTACACTGTAGATAGAAAGAATACAAGACATTTTTAAACAGCGTTTAAAGATTTACAAGTCTGTAGTACAGTCGAAAACACATTTCTTCTTCTTCTTCCGTCTCATGAATAGACAGAACTGCTCGTTTTTCGGTTATCCTCTAATTTAGATCATCGCATCGTCGTTTCCTGAAACATACCATAGCTCTTCTAGCGACTGGTGACTTGTCTCTTGCTACTCTCACTACATTGTCAATTCCCATTCTTTCTTTATGTTTGTTACATTCTGTTTTTCTTCCTTTTATCCAATTATTAACACTGTCTATCTTACATATGCACCATATATCTTCACTTCTTACTCTATCCCTTAATGTTTTATTTATGATTCTTCTAAGTACTCTCATCTCTAATAGTGTTTGTGTTGTGTTGGTGTCAGGTCTTGATTCACATGCGTATGTCATGACTGGTTTTATTTTATACTTTTATATATGCTCTGTTGATAAATGTTTCCATAGAATGTTATTTAAATCCTTTTTCCGTCACTGGACATGTTGATGCCTAGATAATCAACTTCTTTTACCTATTCTTTTGTGAAGTAATTTAAAATTAATACAGTAGCTTTTGAAAGTCATCCTCGTTTTTTGACATTACTATGGCTCCGTCTGAAAAACAGACAATCTTTAGCTCCTCTTTTTGTTTTGACTTGATGATTTTGATCATTATTAGATTAAACAGCAGAGGACTCAATGAGTCTCCCTGTCTAAGGCTACTTTCATAGTTTATGGGTTCGGTAAATCTGCCATCTGTTCTAACGATGGATTATATACATAAGTCCGCAAATCAACCGCTTCCTAGGTAACGACGACCTTTTTGGTAAATACAATCATTATTCAACGATGACACATCTCAGCACACAAAATAGTAAATTAAGGACTGTCTTCTTCTAAAATGTGTGTTTATTTTAAATCGTAAACGTGCTTATTAGCAAACTGTTTGCTGAGCATTCAAATACTAAAATGGCCAATATGGTGTTCATGTACGGTCGTGCCAATGGGAATACTTTGAGTACACATCGCCTCCGTACTGCTTTTACATGTGATGTTTGGATATTGTTAATAGAATCTCCGAAACAAATGTTAGAAGAATATTAACTCACGTGAGATAAGTAGAGAACTCTTCATGAGCAACTCCTATACTTCTGCAAGTCCTTACTCTTCCGGATTAACAAGCGAGAATGAGATTCTCTCAATGACTTTTACGGAAAGCTAAACGATTATTCTTTGATGCTAACATTATTTTTGCCGATGAAGCCAGTCTTTCTAAAGATGGCATTTTTAATTTTCTCAATAATTGCGTTTGGTCTGATGAGAAACATCATCTGGTTAGGCATGATAAAAGATAGGTTGTTTTATCACAAAGTTTAACAGGTCTTGCATACCTTAATTTCTTGAAAAAATTTGTCCTGAATTTTTGATAGGCTTGCCTTTAAATCAGAGGCCAAATCTCTAGTTTAGTATGGACGATGGAGCTCCAGCACACTTTACGCTTTCTGTTAGGGAACATCTTAACGATGTATTTTGTAGAAGATGGATAGGGCAAGGAGGTCTCATTGCATGGCCATTGAGATATCCCTATTAAACTTTTGTAATTGAAGTTATTTGAAACGTTTGGTTTACCCAACACCTATAAACGAAGCTCTACATTTGCTCCAAAGTATAGAACACTGCTACTACATAGTTCAAGCAAAATCAGGGTTTTTTGAAAGGGTAGGGACTTCCTTTGAACGAATGTGTAGATCCCTAATGGTTATTGAAAGATGTTATTTGAATATCTTCTTTAATTACATTTTTTACTGTAAAAGCCAATAAAACGAATTATTATATTATTTTTGCGGATCTATGTAGATAATAACTTTTTAACTTGTAGATTTTTAAACGTTATTTTTAAATGTAACGATCAAAACTTAAAAAAATAATAAAGAAGTTTAGGTTTACACTACATATCGGAATCGGAATGGCACAAAACTCTATGGTACTTTCTGATATATTTGTTCATATGTGCCTGCGCAAGCTAAAATATTACAGATATATTTTTTTTAACCTTTGAGACTGTTGAAATGACATATTTTATTGGAAAAATTCTCAGATTCAAAAGTTTCATTAGCTAATTATCGCAATCCATCAAAGTTGTTCCCTATTTGGGTTAATTTAGTTTTTAACTCTTTAAATTGTATTTATTTGTAGACTATGAGGGGTTATTTGTAATTCATTAATACTCAATATGTCTAATTTTTGGGTAGTAGATATCTATATAACAAGCCGGTACATCCCACGTGCGTGTTAGCACATTATAATCAACCGGGGCCACAGCATCAGTGATATGGTTACAAAGATCCTGGAGATTAGTGGAGAGTGGTGAAACAAGAACAAACTCCTATAAAATTTTTTGCAATAAGGAGTAGCCTATCCACCTTTGTGGAAATTTCGATTGAGATAATCTCGCATGCCATCTTTTTGAAAAGTGTGGCCGTTACTGTCTTTTTTAATTATGCCATCAGTCAGTCTTCCATCATGACTAAATAAATTATCCAAGCGGTGACTCTTCAATAAAAGACGATCGATATACCATATTTTTCAAAATAATGTTGGACAGTCGACTTAGGTGAGCGTCGCACATATTCTGTGACCACACGAGGATTTTCGGTCCCCCAGATCGGTATATATTTCTTGCTGCTGCTTCCTAGCAGCAAACTATGGGTGCTCTACTCACAGACCTTTTCTAAAAAATACTTAAAATCTCTTTTTCTATTAGTGTAAGAAGTATTATGATCCGTTGCATAGTTTGTTTATTGCCAATTAGTTGAGTATGTTATAGATTTATGAATAACCCTTTGTATTATTTATTATGTAAGTAATAAAATAATATTACCACATTTGCTAACGGTCCGTCAAGAGGAAGGGGCTAAAGAGAAAAACTTCTGAGGCTCACGGTTTTAGAGACTATTCACTATTTTAATAAGAGTTAATAAAAACTTCAAGCCCACAATTCTATACAATTTAAAAATTTGGTTAGTGTTAATACACAGTTATGACCTTTTTCTTACATTTATGTAGAAGCAACAATATGGTAAAACGTTTATGAACTTGAGTTGGTTTATTCTATAAATTGTAAAACTTGATAAAGGTGTTTTTGTAGTTTTAATTTAGTTAAATAATAGCATAATTTTTATTAATTAACTATAGGGTTTATTGACTCTTAAGGTTAATTTGGTGTATGTAATTTATGTTATACCACCCCAAGATACAGTCTTGGAAGATTTTCCAATAACGCAGTTACAATTTCTGAATATTCTTTTATTATTACTTAATATTAAACACTCTAAAATAACGCAAAATCTCAATTGCTACAGCTAGGAACCAATGCAAAGAGGCTTCAATCAATGTCCAAAGTTTCACTTAAGATATTTTTTTAATATATTCCGCTTGTGTTATCATTCTTTTAGTATTTGTTGGTGTTTTTGATTCAGTTCAAAAATCGTACACAAAGATAAAACACTAAAAATCTTGGATGTTTATTAAATACCCCAATTAACATGCCAACAAAAATGGACGTCATAAAACCATTTTCAAATTATTTAAATGTTAGAAGATACCTTATGTTCAAACTTAATTCCGAAAACTATATTTGATTTAACTGGTATTCTAAATGTTTAACTTTTTTGTATATTTCTTTTTATTTACCTTATGATTTGCGATATTAGCTTTGAAAATGACATCTTGCAGTAATTTGTTTATTTTAGATATACGATTTCGGAAAAATTGAGTAATGTTTTTAATGAACCCAAACACAGCGCTGAAAAGTTGTTTATTTAGAGAATTAGGAATAAAAAGCTAATCTGGTGATATCAAGAAAACATCAACAACCCTTCATCGTCTGATCCACAAGTTTCGCGAGCTTAATAGTATTGATCACAATTTTGACGATAACACCAAACTCGCTTGTAATTTAGAACAGAAAAGATCAGTTTATGAATTCGGCTAGAACTCAAAAACTTAATAGATTTATAATTAGTGATTATCATGCACAAATTAGAGAAATTTACAATGACTTCCATTAGAAAAGTTACCCTGAGCAGGTATATAATAGATAGAAAAAATGGTTTACCATCAGCAGACAGTTCTGGCAAATCAAGGGACTAAGCGAGTTTACTTGCACTTATTTGAATAGGCCGGAAGTGTTATCATTTAAAACCTGAGTAAAACGATTACTTACGAGCTGGAAAAATTGGCAAAAAGATTTATGATAAACGAAGTTCTGGTCAAATATAAAAGTGCAGAAAAACGCCTTTTGGTATGTATTAAAGCAGCCTGTTATGTAAACCTGTACATTATAATTTCATATTTCTTTTTATTATTGATCATTTAATATTACACATCAACTCGATAAATTTGTATATATTATCTTTGAGATGTCGAGGTTGTTACACTTTTCAACAAGAATCTAGACAAGAAGCTCTCCAAGACACATTTAAATGTTATTCTTTAGAATTTTTGGCCCCACTGTATGAAGCACAACATTACAAGTGGCCTGAAGGCAACTAACTTGCTTCTTTTATATCTTGAAGACATCTCTAAAACAGCTTTTACTTCATTTATCATAACGGACGTTCTAGCACTACTCGTACCTTGCCACTGGCAAGGACAATGCGCCTCTTTTTAACTTTTCGAAAGCTTCAATTACAAATTATTAAAACAGCATCAACATCCACGTCAATCATCCAGCTCTACCAAAAACCAGTCAGTCATACTAGAGATAAGTATTACTTTATCCTTTTCATTTGGGTGGTGATGATGATGTGCTTATTTTTCAACTGAAATAAATAACTCCTTTTCAACAAAGAAAGGAAAGAAACCCTTCAAAATTTACGAAAAAACATAAAAATTGACTTTAGAAGTGGTGCAAATTCTTTACAGGTAAAACTGATATTTATGTTTTTATTACAACTGTTTATTTTTTAATTCTAAATATAGCTTCAAATTTAAATTTTGTTACCGCTAGGCCTATTGCACTACAATTTTGCAGTGTTCTTAACATTCCATTTTTGATTGTGGTAGAAATTTAAGTTTATAATGTGTTTGGAAGCTACTATAAGATTGATTAACAGTGAAAACTTTGAATTGCCTGTAGTTTCTTTGATTTTGTTTTAAATCTTTCCGACTTTTCCGTCTTATTACTCGCAAGCACCTTACTTAAGAGCTAAAGTGTTCTAGAAAATTGTAAAAATTATTAGAAATTTGATTTGACTATATCAAGCTTACAGTAGATTTGCTTTATTATTGTTTAACAGTTAACCTTGACAAAACACTATAATTACAGCTGACACATGTACTTGTAATATTTCAAAATCAAGGGCTACCCTTCGATTTACTAAATAAAATTAAAGAGCTACATAATAAAACGGTCTGTGCAAACATTTTTATTGCTCTAAAAATATTTTGCTTAATATTAGTAATAGTGGCTCAAAATGTCTTTTAGTCTACTGGATAGAGTTAAAAGTGTGTTAGCCTAGTATGACCAAAAATCGTCGCAGTGGTCTACGTATTGTTACTGTAGATCCAGGATCAGCCACACAGATGATTTTGATAACATAATCCAAATGGTGGCTAGTACAAAAAAATTAGAATAAATGTAGTTATTGGTAACACAGCAAAGTTTCCAAATTGTAAGCAGACGAATAGGTTCCTACGGTGTGTCCCGAAAGTATCGAGCCGCATAATACAAAAAATTACAATAAAATAAAAATAAAATACATTCTACATAGTCTCAGCTTTCTTTAAATTAAGCGTGAAATTTCAAACACTTATTATACCGTAGTTTTCACTATTCAAAACATTCAGCAAAGCCCTGTCGATGGTTATGAATCCTTTAAAGGTAATTTAAGTTTTGGCTACAGCTTTGCTTAAATTTTATACATATTTGTTTCTCTACTTATCGACTCATTGCAAATATGACACTAATACAATAAATGTGCCCATTCGCCAAGTCTTAACTGACTTATTTATGCATACGCATTAGAGTCTACTTTTATTGGCTGCCAGCTTACATCACTGCCGTGCAAACTGTTGTCATTGGCTCGATATTTTTAGGACATACTTCGTAAACTCTGCAATAAAAAAAAAATTTATAAAAAAATATTTTCTAGTCACCATCCATACAGTTTTTTTATTAGTTTACTGAAGCTTCATCTAAACTTTTATTCAGTCAATTTAAACTGCTAATAAAAGAACCAATCAAATAAATCAATTGTACAGCATAACGTAAGAAGCACGTGGTATAATAGATTTATCTTCACTTAGTTTATCGTCCTGTCCAACCGAAGAGGCTAAGAAAGAAAAAGAGATACGTTATCTTGGAGGACTTTATAGAACAAAATTACCTGGACACCTCGTGTTGTGTCGTGGACTGTAAACAAGATGAAGGCAGTCCGACAAGCCCTTGGGTTGCTACTACATCCTAGGGGTAAGACAATCTTCAGCAATAAACTCACTTGTATAAAAGTATCGATCGTCCAACGATGATGTACGCCTGACTTACTCGGAGAAATATTTGCCAAAGCCCCACGTAAATAAATTCCAGTTCGAAATCGTGCCGTTTAAATTTTCTTTGGCATTTGGCGAGTCATAAAAAATACAGTATTTAATATCAAGACCTATGTGCAAATCATCTAAGAATCATGTAAATATTTCCATCCAAGACTTTTACAATCTTAAGTTAAACAAAGGTGACTAAAGAGTATAATTTCCCCACAACTCAAAATCCTCGCCAAAATACAGAAAAAGAAGGAAGTTAGAGATTAAACACTCGGAGATTCCCAAATGAGCAATAAAAATAAAAACTGAAATTTCCGTGAGTGCATCCATAATGACATTAAACTTTTCAAGTGACCAAAAATGTCATCGTATCTGCATTATTTACTTTGTACATTTTATATTTAATACTTTCTTTACGGGTGTTTGCTTCTAAAAAAATTATTTAGCTTCTTCTAACTGGAAATGTTTCTGTTTTTCTTAATTTAGAATTTGTTATAGGGTGCCACCCATTTATTTCGTAAAAATTTAAATATTTCTGCAATATTCCCGTATTTGGCAAATATTACGTTTTAACTTTTACAAACATTTCTTAAGAGCATCGCAATTTTTTGTTAAACTAGAAAAGATTTGTTCTAGTGCGCAAGAACTCCAATCACATATTGCACAATTCGGAACAAGGTTTGTCCGATACTCAAAGACTTACTGACTTATGCAATCATTTTGGAAGCTTTGACTGTTTCTCTATTTGATCAAATTTGTTGATTAAATATTTTCATATACTTAAAAAATGCTTAAAATGATGGGACAACAGTTGTCATTTAATTTAGTGTATAATTTTGTGAAAAAAGTAAGACTTTTGTCTTTGTTGATCAAGAATAAACAATATATTCTCAAATTTAACACTTGGCCAAAAGCACACACAGAGTTGTTTATATTTTAAATATATTCATATAGAATTGATCTACTCGTAATCAAATTTTTATTTTTCTATTAATAGTTCTTATAAATTAGCTTAATTTAAATCCACAAAGACGTGAGCCCGTACGCTTCAAACCAAGTAGCAACTTAAACGGAAAGCTACCATACTAATTGCGCAGTAAGTGGTTAGCACGATTAAGACACAAAATGGTGCTTTTAACAGACGCTTACAAAGTAATTATTTAAATATTGCTCAGCAGCGCTCCGGTAGCATTCCTTTAATTAAAGTAATTGTCGTAATTTGCTTAATTTGATTTTAGGTATTTGCGTGCCGCATCGGTACCTGAACTTTGGTTAAGCGATAATCAAATTACCGCCATTTATGGTAATGCCTGATGTTCGTAAACAACTTGTTTACATAAGGCCCCATAAATGCAAAATTCATTAAGGTAATTAGCGGAGTGTGTTGAAAATGCATGCTTCGTTAATCGAAACATCAATAACTGAAAGAAGTAGAACAAGAGCAACATCACAGCGATTTCGGTTTACGTTCGAAATATTGACAAATAATTGTGTAAAATGTGATGCATGCAGGAAAACTATAATTGTGCGAATATATATAATATAAAAAACAACATTACCAGGCATTCAATCGGCAGACAGCTGTTGAAAACACTATTTTTCAATTGAATTATCTTCAGAAGAACATTTTGAAAGCGCCACATTACGATTAATTTAAAATTTATGACACTGTGACTCTTTGAGCATGCAAAACATGTAAAAGTATTTGATTTAATATGTTTTTAATTTTGCAGCAGTAATTTGTGTTTAATTAAGTAAAAACTAATTAATATAAAGTTACAGTTCTATGATAATTTATAATCTGTGCCTCACGGACTTGAAATTGAAGTAACATAATGTTAAAAAAATGTTGTCTGAATCTAAGCTGTCCAAATGTTCTATTATCATTTTAAGGACTATCTTTTGGTATCTTTTAAATTTTTTTACCACAAAAGTGGTGCCATTCTGTCACCGCTATCGTGTAATGATTTAAGATTGTGGTTTTAATGTGTATTATGTAGAATATATTCCAGAGATTTAAATGTTAAAAGCCTATTATACAATAATTTATTACATTTATCAATAGAATTTTTCTTATAAATGTCGTCTAACATTTTGAACGTCCTGTGAGTAAATAATTTTATGTTGTCAGGAAGCTTTCAGTTGTAATAAATGTTTTAATGTGTACAAAAACACTTTAAATAATTTTTATAACACAACATGTTGTGCATAACGTATTTATCAATAAACAAATTTTCTAGACATTATGTACAGACTTCTGGGGAGTTTCGAAAATACTTCCAACCTACTTTCTTACTTTATGGCATTCTATAATAATCTTTCTCAAATACCACCAATATGTGGCTTTCGCAGATATGTTGTATCACTAACTAAAAACAAAAAAATGCAGAATTTAAATTAATTAATGGGCTTGTCTATAAATAAAGCTAAATAAAATTTATGTAATGGAACAATAAACAATTTTAGTTCTATTTTATGGCAAGGATTTTTGGCAATACTACGTTGCAGTAGAATAAACAGTATATCAACAGTAAGCAATGATTTTACATCACAATCGTTGAGTTTTTTTATTATTTTTTGTGACGATAATGATTTATTACTGTAATGTTCAATTTTCTTACTACAATGTAAAAAAATAAACAATAAATTTTCGCTTTATTAATTGTCCGTTTTGGTCTTTTGCAGTAACAATGCCCTCCAGAGAGATAAACACTCAGATGTTAAAAGAGCTTCGACAGTAACGTTGACTTGGTTGGCGTATTTAAAGGTTCCTGAACCCTGCTCTTAATCTACGTCCTCTTAACGTAGAAAATAGTAGGTTATTGCTAGGATGTTTTTGTTTAATCATACAGACTGTAAGCGGATGGGTTTCCGTGACTTTTGAGATGTTCAGCTCATTTAGAGGTAAGCTTCTCGATGGTTAACAAGTCTATGTTTCTATGCAAACTTTGAAGCGTCAAAAATTTTACTAAATGCTGTCCTGGACAACCTGAAATTATTAAATATAAGATTTCACGGCATATCTCCATGCAGTTGTTATGGTTTTGTATACTGTGCGTTTACTTCTGGACAGCCGGCTTTGGGAATGAAAAATGGAGCTCAGTGCTTTTTGGGCTGTTTTCGCTTTATTCTCGATTTTCTCTACATACGCCCTCTAGGTTAGTTCTTGTTCATAGACACTCTCAAGCATTTTACCTCATTATTCCAAGAAATCTTTTGATCAAAGACTATGAGTGGTGTTAGCTCATTACTTTAAAGAAATTTTATTCTGGTGGAGTCTAGTATTGTCTAGATGTTTTTGTAGGTGCCGTACTACTTAAAGGATCGCAGTGTACTAAACAGCACCGCCTTGTCATCTGTGTTCTAGGCCATAACTGTAAAGGTGCTGTCCCAGATGTAGATGTCCAAAGCAAGATAAAGTATTGTGTGACAACGACTCGGAGATACTTCTTAAATGACTTCACACCGCCGAGGTTTATTCGTCACTTGCAACCTGACAGGAAAGTTCGGATCAATTACATTGCAGTAGCGTGGTAGATTTTGCGAAGTCTTGTTGATTGCAACTCGTGCTTGTTTAACATTTTTCGGTATATTGTTCATTGTTGATTTGCCAAAACGTGGAATACTTTCAATAAATTTTTGATTACTCCAGGACTGCTTTTATTTATGCTGTACTTATAGCATCATTGTTTCCAAAAGATTTTTGAATCACTTGAATAATTTTTGTGAATTAATGTTCCATATTTGCCAATAAAACTAATCTGGTCAGTGAAGCCTTCCTTATTCATACATGCACATTATAGTCCACTCTCATGGATTGCCAGGTCATATCACGGGCGGGCAAACTGTTTCTATCATATTAACATTAGTTGTATATTTAAAACACCTACAAAATCTTGAATTACAATCGTAAATAACTGTTTTGCCTTGTTGGCCTAAATCTCTTGGTCAATCTGAAATAGCTCTTTCCTTTCAAAAGTTACTTAAGTTTTGGGAACAGTCAGAAGTCGCAAATTCAAACTGCAATATGGCGAATCTTCTAGTTCTCGGACTGTTAATCGTCGATCCCTGTGGATTGTGGGCCGTACACGTTTAACATTTTTTGATTGAACGCGAATCGCGTTTAACAAATTCACGACCATCTCTAGATCGTTTGTACCAAGTCTTTACTTGTTGTAGTAAGTGTTAAAAATTGACAGTAATTCTAGGTGTACGCCTGCTTCATACAAGTATACAAGAAGCTAAATAAACTCATCACAATTAAATTATTTTAATTTTGATTACCTCTATCTTTATATACAAATACTGAAGCAATTTTCATATATTAAAATATCTGCACTTCCAACCTAGACACATCCCTTCACATTTGTACTGAACTTAGTGCGTCATTCCTGAAAACTTTCTAAATCACCCTAATAATTATTGTGGCCTGACATAAAATGTGATGTAGATTGACTGCTCTATTTGCTCAGTTATTGTAAGTACGAAGATCACACACTACATGTGCTCACTTACCGGCGTCTAACTTAAAAACGACCTGGCCAGTAAAGTCGTCCTCATTAACTTGCATGCGCATTATTGTCCACTTCTATCAGCTGTCAAGTCGCATTGCGGGCGTGCAAACTATTTTCACCATATTAACATTTATTAGATGTTTTCAGGACAGATCGCGTACGTACACCATTTCTGCATTTGCATACAACATAAGGCAGCAGTAACTTAAATTTGTTTATTATATGAATTGTAAGCTTAAAAGAGACGAATATGGTTTCTAGTATATCTCTGATAAGGAGGTACGGCTATATTAATTAGAAGCTTAATCCTCCATTATAGATTATACCAGTACTAAAAACCTCTTCTACAAGCGACTATAATTAAGTTTAACGGGCCGTAATAATAATATACGCTGTTTACCTAAGTACAAAATTACTAAAAGTATCTTTAAGGCATTCTTTCAATTACTTGTCAATAACTTCATGCGTGATAAAGGTTTTAAGTGTAGCTACTGGAGCTCTTGATTAATTACGACTAGATACAGAGAACTATACAAGCTTATACGCGAAGTAAATTACACTGATGAACCCACGTATTAGCCCTCAAATCTAGAGAAAATATTCGACTGATTAAACTTCTTTATTACAAATAGCATATTTTCAAACTACACTGACATCATTAGTAACTATGATCTATTATTTAATCGTACAGCATTTACAACTACAATTATTGCAATGATAATTAAAAAATTAACCTATACCATTGTTACATATCCGTAAATTGGATGGAGACGCATTCAGAACAGCTGTTGAAGAAAATCAGTCTAAGTACTTTCTATGAGTTAAAGGAAACCAACGTAAACTTTATCACTATTGCCTAATATGCACAATGGTACTTTTTACCTACGGATAGTAATAGGTACATCAAGATATAAATATTCCTCAACGAAGCACTTAAAATAGTACGACAAAATCGAAGAACAAGAGCGACTTGACATAGAACACCTTTAATCATTATTTAAATACACTATCACGAACAAACAACAGTATCTAGAAGATTTCCAAAACAAATAATAGGTCTCAAGTACGGGATTCTCCACTAAGGAAACCAAATACTGAATGGGCCAGAACGGACCAAGAAAAACCTCAGCTATTTGCTCAGTACATCACTAACGTATTTATTGCCATACCCCAACGTACCAGATGATAAAGTAAAGCGTTTTCTAGAAACATCTCTACAACTGTTATTTTCTATTAAAAACTTTGCCTTTACGGAGGGATATAAGTAAATTCAACATCTCAACAAGAAGAAAGCTTAAAAAAAGACTTAATGACAGAGAAGGTGTTCGCAAAGTTACCTAAAAACGGTTACTATTTTTAAGAAGCCGTTTCAACTCTAAATTACGTCTTAAATGTTCGCCATTATCACTAAAATTTGCATAGATAATAGATATTAAAATCAAGAAAACCTGTAAAGACGTTTCTTACTGCCCTATAAGTTTATTCTATTAAAGCTATTATTTACAAGATTGCATTAAACTGATCAGTTAAAAAATTAAAACTGTTTTAACTCGGACAAAACAAAGGGACTGCTCCTCGGAAGAAAAACAGGACAGCAACAACCCACTATCATGCTAAACAGAACCCGCATCTGTTGCAAAAAGAGCGTGTAGTATTTGGACGTAGAAATAGACCACTAGCCATTATGGCAGCAGGATATCAAAAAGGCGAAGCAAATCGCGCATAAGATAGGGGCGGCAACATGGCTAACGTGGAGTTTTTGGAAAAAATCTGCAGCATACATATATGAGGGAGCGATAAAACCAGCAATGCTAAACGGGGCGGAAATCTTAGGAGAAAGATGCAGGGTGAAGAAGGACAAACAACTGTTAGGGGCTCAATGAATTCTTGCAGTTAGAGCGAAATTGGCTTACCGCACGATGGCTGCAGAAACCGTGCTTGTTGTAAGCTTATTAGCGACAGTAAATTTAGTTTTGCAAGAAATTGCGGACTTGGGGCGACTGGAACGAGCGCGAGAACCAGGCCTAAGTGAGGAGCTACGGATCAGCCTCGCGCTCATCGAGAAAAAGGCGTTAATGGAGGACACAGGACACCCAAGGAACCAGGACAGAATTGAGTACAAGAATACAACCACCGCGGTGGAAGAAAAGAACTGGTTATATTCCAGCCAGGAGATAATCGCCAAATGTGCCATAGTTACGGACAGCCGGTTGGCATTCGAAGCGGTAAAATCAACGAGGGCACCGATAGAACTACAGATGGAAGGTCTGCCAATCAGCGAAAAAGATATCGAAAGTTGTAGACATAAAGTTCTATTGGTGCAAGGCCCATACAGAAATAAAGTGCACCGGTGCAGTTTGAGCAAATATTCAGAAGCTTAGTTAAAGCAAAGATTTGTAAAATAATCACAGCAAAAAGGGAAGAGAAGTGGCATTCAACGAGAACGGAGCGACACGCGAGAGTGTTTCTATCAATATTGCAGGCAGCACGAAAGGCAGCGGCATAGTCGCACAAGTATACTGCACAGATCATCTCAGAACACGGTAACTTTCGAGCATATCTGAACCGGTTTGGAAAGTTACAGCAGGGAGAGTGCATATACAAATTTGGCAAAAGATGACAACGCAATACACCTATTTCTAAATTGCCCACTTGAACTAGAAGCCCGAAACCGAGCAGAAATCGTCCTAATCAAAATCAGATTTTGATGGCCACGGACATTGGAGGAAATTACGAGACTCGCCAACGAGCATAGCTGGTGGAAACCCATTGCAGATTTTGCATCCTGCGCTGAAAAGTTAGAGTAGTGGGGAGGAGGGACTGATCGCGGGTGCAGGGAAGACTCAAAATTGTGGTTGGCGTGCACAATAGTCTGGACTAAAAATTGCAAAATGCTTGAATATACATAAGAGGCATAGACTAATAGTTGCGCACTCGTGTAGAGCCTGCTCGAGACTGCACATAGGTGCGGATCGCAGGCGAACTGCAACTTACAGACTGCATAAGAGACGAAAGACTAAAAATTGCTATTCCAAAATCAAGTTAATAATAATATAATAATAAGTTTTTATTTAAGATAGAAGACCAAAAGCAGCTCGGTATTTTTTATGAAGCAAATATGATAATGGAAATACTTAACAGTTTTGAAACAATGCTTTTGTAAAATCTCGACATTTGTCGTACCATGTGCTAATTTTGTTAAGATGATGTTGAAGGTTAGCAGTTGCAATTACGCAATTACTGTAGGTGAACAGTATTGCGAAGGTAGCAGTCACAGTATTATCCGATTATGGAAACTCAGTTGAGGGACACCGAATTTAATGAAATAATATGAGAATAGTTCATTATAGTATTTAACAAAAAGTATCGGTCAGTTAAATAGAATTTAAGGAATGGATAATAGTAGCTTGGTAACAACGTTTTTAATTTAAAGAGAATTCTTGTGTACCACACTTCATCAAACGCTTGGGATACGTTCAAAAACACAACGGTGCAGTATTTATTTTCCTCCAGGGCAGATGATATTTTATTTACTATCCTGTGCGTTTGATGTGTAGTTGAATCGCCCTCTACAAAACTGAATTAGTGGTGAGGCAGATATGTAAATATGTACATCTCTATTTTCTTGTACTCTTTTAAGAAAGAGCTTCTTGAACAATTTACTCATCATGGACAAAGTGACTAATTGGCCGATACGAGGTCATATTTTCTGGCTTTTTTTCAGATTTAGATATTATTGTTATGTGTGCATATTTCCATATAATTGGATAGTAAGGGGGTTTAGCGTACGGTTATAAATCGTATTCAATAATACCACGGCTTTTCTGGGCATCATTTGTAAGATTTTACCAGTTATCAAGTCTTAACTTGGCACCTTAAATTAGTTCAACTTTTATATCCCAAACGTAACTTCAACAGCAAAAATGGGTTTATGAAAAATATCATTTATTACGGAGTATCTAGGAATTCTTGTATTTGGTCGTTACTTCTAGAGGAGTAAATATTTCAAATAAATGTTTTGCGAAAGTGGCTGTCTTATCCAGAATAGATTTAGCTTATTCTCCATTTGCCTTCCTAAGCAGCGGTCGTTTGGACGCTTGAGCCCTCTTAAATTTCTTCGTAGCTTTCCAAATTGAATGGTCATTCTGCTTAAGGTTTGTGATATATACGGCAAAAATATCATTTTATATATCCTTAACAATCCATGTAATGTTTGTATTAGACGATTTTAAATAGTTCGGCTGGGTTATGTGTTTTATGCCAGTTTTTTTATAGCTCTTATTGTAAGAAACCAAGTCTTTAACTATTAAAAGTACTCAAGTTTTGGATTTTTCTTAGTTTGTTTCGTTGAAAGTAGATTCCTATGTCGCATTTTTAATCATGTTTTTGAAGTAATAAGTTGCTGCGTCAAGATCATCAGAATCCTTTACTTGCATTTTAAGATTTATGTTAATCTCTAGATACTGTTATAATAATACCCAGTCAGTTTGTTTCGACACGAGTTTATGGTTGAGTTCTTTTTTAATAGTGGAGGTGCTTAAGTTGATCAAGACTGGCGAGTTATGTGAAGACAGATTATTATTTGCTTCCAGAACCATGCAGTGACTAGTTATACCACGAGAGATGTGAAATAACCGATACAAGTGTTCTGTAAGATTAATTTAAGAAGATATTAATTTATTGTTAGTGTAATTATAAAACTCCAGTGGGTGTGCTTGGCGTTCCAATCGTCACCCGCAAGAAATTTATTACCCAGAGTTGAAAAAAATTATTATGTTGGTTAGTAAAAAGCGTGCATCTAGAAGGGCTGTAGATAGCTGGAACGACAAAAAGTCAACAGAAAAGAGTTAATTTTAACATTTGTATCCTATATTAGATCAGTTTTATAGCTTTCTACTTTATAGTAGGAAACGGAATTTCTTATGATACCTGCAGCTTCTACGGGTAACTAGATGCATTGTACTGTAAATAGAATAGTTTAGTATTCGAAACATAGCACTTCCAGTAAAGTTGGTTTCACTCACTAGCATAATGTCAAATGTGCAAAAATACTATTAATTCTTGTTTATGGTGTAGTAAACCATTTGAGTTCCGTGTAGCAATTCAAAGAATATTAGCCATTATGGATTTAATTTACTTATGCGGGTTGTTAGTAAGTTGAGGATTGTGTTGTTCTGGCGAGAAAGGTGGTAAGCTGTTTACCTGATTTTACCTATTATTAATTGACAACCTGGCTGTAGCTTTACGTATAGTTCGTCACTAGCACATTGTTGGGATGTGGCGGAGTAACTAGGCCATGATTAGATCATGTGGATCCTAACACATTTTCTTTTGGTACTTCGGACTGCACTGGATAGAGATCGGTATAAGTTCCTTGGTATTTAACATAAAATATTCTGTCCGAAACGTAGGATTTCAGAAGTGAATAGTATAGATGTCGGAGCAAGACCTTACGTTTGTGCTGTAGTTTGAGATGCCAGATTTTATGGAATGCTTGACTTACATCAAAAAGACAGCCGAGCAGTATCGTCTTTCTTCCATATCGTTTCGGATTTGTTTAACGACACGGTGGATTTGATTCGTTGCTCCATGCTTTTTCCTGAACCCAAACTGATGCTGAGGTATGAGTCTATTTTTATCTATGATTACAGTTAGTCAGTTTTTAAGGACCTTGATTGGACTGGAGGAGGCTTATGGGTCGGTATGACGTACCTTATCTGTGGTTTTACTAGGTTTGGCAATCATTATAACCTGTGCCATTTTCCAGTAGTATGGAAAATATTCAAGTCTAAAAACGGCATTAAATATTTGCACTGATCCTTTAAAACATTTTACGATTACGGGCTCTCTGAGATAAAATTCTGAGACAGTTCGGGCATTGTTGTGGGAGCACGGCATACGTCCTCTCGTCTTAAAATCGCAATTTGAAAGTCTTAAGAGACTGAAATCTTTTTAAAATCGACGTTAAAACAAAAAAACGGCGGACCTTGTGCTTTCATTCATTGAGAGTGAGTTTTTATAGTCTTCTTTTGATGGCAGTCCAGAAAGTTGCTAATTATAGAGACTAAAAAAATATTTTTAAATAAAAGTTTTTAGATGATATGAGAGAGTTTTACCAAATAGTTGAGAAAGATAACACAAACAAAAGACAAAAGAAACTAGCAAGAGTAAGTGATAACGCTAGTAAAGATAACAAAAATGGCAATGATAATGGTAAAGATTTTGGAGAACACGAAATACTAAGAAAATTGGAAAATGGGCACAATACTCGATTCATGGAATGTATGTAGCCTTGGGGTTGCTGGTAAAATGCAGAACTAAAAAAAATTAAAAAGTATGGAATAGATATTATTGCCATCCCAAAAATGGAGTGAAAGGAAAGCGTATAACAGATGTAAAGAACTACACAATATGTTATAGTGAGGGTAAAAAAAGGTAAATTAATGTAGGCTTTGTGATATATCAACATTACAGGATATTATAATAGAATTCATACCAATAGATAAATGATTAGCAATTTTAAAAGGTAAGGCAACATTTTATAGCATAACTCTGGTTAATGTACATGCACCAACTGAGAAAAGCGAGGACGAAGCTAAATAAATGTTTTATGCAAAGCTATAAATGTTATGGATAAAATAGGCAACTACGATGTCAATGTAGTGATAGGGGACTGAAATGCCAAAGAGATAATAGAACAGGTATATGCACCAACTAAAGGAAAACAGCTTGCAGCTTCCTATTGATGATAATGGAATACGAATGAAAGGCTTTGCTTGTGGGAAAAATATGATAATAGCTAGCACAAAGTTTCCTTATAAAACGGTGCATAGAAAACATGGATATCGCCGACAAAAAAACAATAAATCAAATAGATCTTGTAATAATAGATGTACGGCATGCCAGAAATATTTTTGATGTGAGAAGTTATAGGGGGGCCGACTGTGATACGGATCATTTTTTAGTAAAAGCCAAACTTAGACAAAGAGTAGCATGCGAAGTTCAAGAGAAAACAGTGAATAACCATCAACTTGATATGGAGAAACTTAGAGAGAGTAATGAAATTTAGTAAATATACAAATAGTGTACAAAGAAACTTTGAAACGTTAGAACAAAGAGAAGAGAAAGAGAAAACGAGCAAGGAAAAAAAGAAGAAAGTTAGGGATACATAAAAAGAACATTGATCGAGACCACAGAGGAGATAGTAGGAAAACGCAAAATAAATACAAGGAAAAAATGGTGCGATGAAGAATAATTGCCGAAAGAAATGAACCAAGATTGGAAATGCTAAGACGCTACGTACGACAAATTAATAATTTTAAAATTAAAAATCTACCAACCCAAAATACAGAGAAAAAATGGAAGAAGTAGAAAGATGATAAAATATCAGGGACAAAATATCAAGCGTGCTGTAAGAGTGAGGGAAAAAACTGCTGGGCGATAAACAAGAAATAATTTTGAGATGGAAAGGATTCATGGAGAAATTACTAAACCCAACGCAGGATAAATTTACTCAATAACCAAAAGATGGGCAGACTAGGATGAGAAAGTTTCAGTAAACCGATTTACAAAAGAAGAATTGGATCAAGTTGTAAAAATATTAAAAAGGCAAGAAACAAAAAATAATCCCACAGGAATGGAATACGGCCATCATATGCCCAATATTTAAAAGGGGCGAAAACTATAGAGGCATAGCCTTAATTAAAATGGGATGTAAGATACTAAGTAAGCTAATAGAAAACAAATTAAATAGCTGGATGGAAAACACAGTGGGAGAATACCAATGCGGTTTCAAAGAAGGCAGAGCAACTATTGATCAAATATTCATAATTAGACAGATTCTATAAAAATTCTCGGTGTCTAATATTGATTTACACCACCTGTTCGTGTGCTTTCGACAGGTTTACGACACAAAAATAAGGTTAGAACTGCTCAAAGGGTTGGAAGAATTTGGAACACCTAAAAAGCTGATAAGATTAGTAAAAATGAATTTGCTTGACACCAGGACAAAGATACGAGGACAATACGAGGACAATTTACAGATAGTTTTACTATAGGTAATGGATTGAGACAAGGAGATGCTATGTCAAATACGCTGTTTAATGTCGCCTTAGAAAGAATAATAAGAAGAGTCCCCATTAACCCGTAAGTCACAATTTATAATAGACAATGTCAAATACTGTCATATGCAGATGACGATATAGTAAGTAAGACAATAGAAGAAATTAAAAAAGTCGTTAGATAGAAAAGGTAGCGAACACTCAAAGCCTAAAGTTTAATATATCAAAAACAAAATATATGATAACCACGAAAGATGAAAAACAAATATAAAAATATCAAAAAAATTACAGTAAACAAAGAAATTTTAAATTCTCCTTCGGGAAGCCTGTAACCTCTAGAGGGCACGTCCCCAGGTAGCGGATCAGGAAAAGCTTCGTAGATATAGGTGGTAGGAGGGAAATCAAAGATCTCCCGCGGACTAACAGGCACACAGACAGCGTCTGGCCCACAATGGGCGACTGTCAACAGTGTCTGATCCAGAGTAGGCGGCTGAGGTAAAGGTCCTCCATTAGGGGGTTGTGGCATTAGGCCTGAAAATCCTAACACACTTAAAAATGAAAGAGAGAAGAGAGCTAAAAGCAGGATGAAAAACAATAAAAGGATAAATAATCTTCGGTGGTATACCCACACTTCGGCTAGAGGAAGCCTAGTACTAAAAATAAGGGGAGAAGACGAGCCAAGCAAAGGAAAAGGATTATGAATATAAGAGCGTGGAATACCCAAGGCCTATCAAATAAGATTCAAAATTTTTATGGAAATTGCGTATATGAATATGGATGTAATAGCCCTGAAAGAGACCAAAAGAAAGGCCCCAGGAATAGAGGAAATAGAATAGTATATACGTATATGGAGTGGAGTCCCTAAAGATCAAAGAGGAAAAAGAGGTGTTTCAATAGTTATTAAAAAGAAATATAAAAAGCAAATCAAAAGTTGGAAACCATAAACGAGAGTAAAAGTAAACCTTGATAGTTATAAGTATAGAAATGGCGATTGTAGCCATATATGCACCAAATGAAGACGACGACTGCAATAATATTGACGAAATTTGCGCTATGTTGGACCAAGTAGACAGATTATGCTCCTGGAAGATTTCAACGCCAGGACTAGCCAAGAAAAAGATGGTAAAATGGTGGAAAGATTCAGAGAAATGGTCATAAACAACAATGGAAAAAGATTAATAAAATATGTGAAAATACAATTTAAAGATCAACAACGGATTCTACAAGCATAAGGAGATACACAAACAGACTTAGTATAACGCAGCTAGAAATAGAAAATTAATAATAGACTATACAATAACGCGACAGCACTTTACAGGAAGTGTTAGATGTCAGAGTTTAAAGAGGACCTACTTATGGAACACTTTTTTCACTTTTTAGTTAAAGCCAAAATAGTGTTTTTGCACAAAGAAAAACAAGATGCTGCAAGTAACACGCAAAATACCGAAGAATAAGCTAAGGAACTAAAATACAATATACAAAGCTTAGAACATCTCAGTACACTATATTTATATCAAAACAGATTAAATAATTATCTAAACGAAAACTTTGAAGGCACAAAATACTGAGGTATATGAACATATTACAAAGTCTATCAAAAAATCTGCGATGGAAGCTCTAAGAGAAGAAATTAAAAAAACTAAACTTAAGAACTATTGCATGAACGAGGAAATTAAAGAAGAAATCAATTACAAAATAAACTTGTACATGACATGGCTCAATACCAAACTAGATAAATATCGAAAAAAATATACGCAGCAAAAATAGAGTAAGAAACTTGATAAGAAAGAAAAAATAAGAAATCTGGGAGCAGAAATGTAAAATAGGGAGAAGAAGAATATAGGAAGCATGAAGATTTATAAGAAGTGTGAGAGCAGATCACAGAGAAAGGAGCAGACTATTTAGTGTAGAAATGAAGGAATGGAAGAGATATTTCCAGGTGTTGCTAACAGAAAATAGAATTGAATATCACACAGCCCACGAGCAAAAGAATTATGTAAGGACAGATAAACATATCGAAATAAAAAAAGAACAACTAAAAAAAGGTGTTAAAGAAATAAAAAGTGGTAAAGCGGCAGAGCCAGAAGGCACACCAGGAGAATTAATTAAAGCAGAAACAACAAAGCTATACTAAATTAATAAATAAAGCTGTAAATGATGAAGAAATATCCGAAAAATGGAAAATATGTTATATAACCCCGGTTTATAAAAAAAGGGAAAAGAAATAAAGACGATAAATATCATGCAATTGCAGTAACTAATGACTTTGGTAAAATATTTGGAAGAGTAGTGAAAGAAGTAATAGAGCAGCAATACATCGAACTACAAGTTGAGGAACAATGGGATTTCGGGCGAAAAGTCCTGCGCAGACAACATTTTTAGTCTAACTTTATTAATACAGAAACAGCTAGAATGAAATGTTGAATGACAGCAGCATCAAAAAAGGCTAATAGGAGATTTCTTATACCCGGGCATGTGACTTCTAGGGATTGATCCTCACTAATTAGGACACGCTGAACACAATGGCACCAAGCATTTTGACCTACGAGGTCGGGAACAGATCAAAAAGTGACCTCGTGACATTTACATATGCTGTAAAACGTCGTAAAGCTTGCTTTAAATCAATTTTACGTAATTACAATGTGCATTGATGCGTATTAAATATGCAATTTTTGCACACACTTCCCATCACTCAACAAGGTTAAATGAATAAAACTTCTTCACTTTAATGCAATAAAATAATGTTCACAGCATATCTCTATGTAAATGTCACGAGGTGACTTTTTAATTTGTTCCCGACCTCGTACGTCAAAATGCTTGGTGCCATTGTGTTCAGCGTGTCCTAATTAGTAAGGATCAACCCTTATCTTACAATCCCGAGAAGTCACATGTCCGGGTATCGGAAACGGCCTATTAGCCTTTGGTTGGAGCCGTGCAAAACCTATATAAAGATCAAAAAGTAAAAGTAAAGATAGGAGCGGAGCTGACCACAGCATTTCAAATAACACAAAGGCTGAGACAGGGCTGTTGTATTTCTCCAACATTATTTAAAATATATATCAATAATGTACTAGAGGGATAAAGAACAAAATGTAAAGGAATGGAAATACCAACAGAAAAAAACTCTACACTTTTCACGTTACAATTCATGGATGACTAGGTTATTATAGCGCAGGCCAAAGAAGACTATATATGATAAGAAAAACCGAAAATGTATATATAAAATGGGGGTTGACCATTAACACAAAAAAAATCGAAGTATTTATGTATAAGGAAATAAAGTGACATGATAATTTTTAAAACAGGCGAGAATATAAAAGCGTGCCAGAGGTTAAATACCTGGAAGCTATGATAGGCAAGCAAGGACTATACGAAATAGAAGATAAAAGAAAGAATAAAACCAGGACGACAAACAATTGGTATTGTAAAGAGCAGAAGTGTGACAGTTAAGCGAAAGACACAAGGCACAGTTAAAAGCACTAGAAATGGATTATTGGAGAAGGGCAATAGGAATATACAGGTTATAAAGGAAAATGGACGACTATGTAGAAGAAGTAATGGGAATTAACGACGACATAGAAGAAGAAATAGAAAAACACCAATTATTATGATATAGACACCGGAAGAATCCCTGAACCGTGGTTAAGATCAACATTTGTGACAATCCCCAAAAAAACAAATGCTAAATATTGCGAATATTACCGCACCATCAGCCTTATGAGTCACCTCCTAAAATTATTTCTAAAAATTATACACCGCAGAATTTTTACAACGTGTGAAGCACAAATAAGTAGAGAACAGTTCGGATTCCGCAATGCCTTGGGAACTCGCGAAGCTATTTTTAGCCTACAAGTTCTATTTCAAAGAGCTAGAGATGTAAATCATGACATATATGCTTGCTTCAGCGATTATCAAAAAGCCTTCGATAAAGTCCAACATAATAAATTAATAGACATACTTCAAGAAACAGGCCTTGATAATCGAGACATAAGAATAATAAGCAACCTTTACTGGAATCAAAAAGCACCAGTGCAAACTGGCAATATGATATCAGAAGACATCAAGATAAAACGCGGTCTCAGGCAAGGATGCGTACTTTCTCCTCTTCTGTTCAACGTGTATTCGGAACACATCTTTCAGCAAGCTCTGGGCAGCATAGATGATGGAATCAGAGTCAACGGAGAAATATTAAATAATTTTAGATATGCGGATGACACGATAGTGTTTACAAACGACATCACCAGTCTCCAAAGAATTATGAACAGAATTACAGAAATTAGCAAGCGGTTCGGACTGACCCTAAATACCAAAAGACCAAATATATGATAATTACAAAAAATCACATTGTTGACACCGGATTAACGATTGACAACAACAGGATCGAACGTGTGCGAAAATATACTTACCTTGGGACAACAATCGACGAAAACTGGGTCCACTCACTGGAAATAAAGTGTAGAATTGAAAAGGCGAGAGCAGCGTTCGTAAAAATGGCCAAACTATTCAAGTGCCATGAATTATCTTTACCCATTAAATTAAGACTACTGAGATGTTATGTCTTCAGCGTATTGCTGTATGGAGCAGAGACGTGGACACTGACAGAGGCATCAAGACGAAAAATAGAGGCCTTCGAAATGTGGTTGTACCGCAGCATCCTCCGTATATCTTGAACAGAGCATTTAACCAACCACACCGTGCTGAGGAAAATGGGGAAACAAAAACAGAACTCCTCACAACAATAAAAGTTCGTAAGCTGGAGTATCTAGGGCACATCATGCGCAACAATCAGAGATATGGGCTCCTACAATTGGTCCTCCAGGGTAAGATCGAAGGAAAAAGAAGCATCGGCAGAAGACGCATATCGTGGCTGAAAAACCTGCGAGTATGGTTCAATACAACAACAACTGGACTGTTTCGTGTCGCTGTTGATAAACTCCGTATTGCCATCATGGTTTCCAACATCCGAAACGGATCGGAACTTTAAGAAGAAGAAGACACGTAAGTAGGATGAAAGATGATCAAATACGTAAAAGGCTGGAAGGAAAATATGCGCCACTATTTAAATGAAATATACAACATGATGCGTGGGAAAATAGACAACAGTGGAAGGGGATACTGGGCGCCGGAAGACCCGGATAAAGGTTATAAAACGGCGAAAAGAGGGATAATATAGAAGAGGAAGTGAAGGCTAGAATTTTGGCATAAATGTTACTATGGGCTAAGGGACATAATCACATCAAAAGTGCTGTCAATTAAAAATAAAATTAAAGTGTATAAGACAGTGATAAAACTGGTAGTGACTTACGGGGCGGAATCTTGGCGTCTAAAACAAAATAAGTGGAAGCAGCTGTCTACGTGGGAACGCAAAATATTAAGAAAGATATATGGAACAGTGAACGAGAACGTAATGTAGCGCGCTTTAACAAATAGTAATATCAGAACACGGTATGTGGAAACAATCTTATCTAACGACATTAAAAGTATTCGTGTTAGATGCTGGGACATGTCGAGAAGATAAAACCAACAAGAGAAGCAAAGAAGGCCCTGGTGAATAAACTGGGAGGCAGGGAAGCAAAGGCAGACTGAGATTAAGATGGAAGGAAGAAGCAGAAAAACGATCTAAGAACAGTAGGAGTTACTCAATAAAAACAAAAAGCAGTTAACAGAAAAAGGTGGAAAAAATCGCGTTGAGATCAATAATGGTGGACGAGTAATCAGCAAGAAACCACCAAAGGTTGAATGGTAAATGACGACCGCATCTTGTAGAACAGCAGTTTAGAAACCCTTCTGGGCCGTTGCGCCAAAGAGTAAGATGAAATGGACATTCGTTTTTATTTTTCCTAATTTATGTGTAAATGTATATAATAAAAATTTTTAAAAAGTAATTGATAACTATTCAAACACGCAAAAATTTGAGAAATGAGGGGTGAAAAATTGTTAGCCCAGGTCACAACAAACCTTCATCATTGAACATCATACAGTCCAAACGTAAAGAATTCTGAGTTCTGAGAACTTGCGATATTCCTGAATGTTCAACGGATCATTTAAATCAAAATTTCCTATTTTAGAATATTCTGTGAAGATCAGAACGAATTTGATGTTTGTGGTAAACCATGGTAAATCTTGATTCTGAAATGAGGACATCGTGAACAGATAAAATGAATTAGAAAATGGAAATTAGCCAAACCCTATTTCCTACGTCTAAACCGCGGCGTTTGTCAAGCCGAGAATGCACGTGACGCAGGCATTCCCGCGGTTGCACCTAATGCAGCCGGTGAAATGTAGGTAGGTTGGTAGGTAAAGCCGGCCGGCAGATGCGGCGTACGATGGCACGTCGAAAAGAAAAGTCATGCGTTGTCATGAGCCGTTCATAACTTCATAAATAAGGCATCGTGAGAAGAGCAGCCAGCGAGATTGAGACGTAAGCCGGGGCAATATGGCTGTTCGAAACGCGGGAATAAATAAAAGTGCGCGACACGGCGAAGACATAGCTCCTGGCAGGCCGGAGCCGACAGCAGAATGGGCTCGAGCCACGACCGAACCATAACGGCCTTAAACAACAATGATGAAGTGTTTATTGTTCGCGGCCATCTTGGGAAATAATTGAGGACGCGCTGAGTTATTGGGAAAATAAGGCCGCGTATGACGTGTCCGCCGGATCGTCAATTGGCCGCGCCGGCACCCGCCGGTAATGAGCCCGATTTATTGCTGCGCCCTCGCTGCCGCGGCCGTTTTTCAGCGCCCGCCGCGCGGAGGCCCGCAATGCCGCGCGCAGTAACGAGCCCGGAATTAGTTGCCGGTCGCGCCGCGGCACTTACGGCGGCGCTGCAATCGCAATCACGCTAAATTTGATCTGAACGTCTCTATTATCGCATCAACCCCTATTTGAGGGTAGATATAGCTGACTGCTAACTGCCTGCAGTCCACGCGTAGTCTGCAGCCGCGCCCCGAGCGCCGCTTATGAATATCAATGAAAGGAAATTGGATTTTTATTTTTTTGCGCCCTGATTTATCGCCCGGAGCCGCGCCGGGCGCGGATATCCTTGCGCCTCCGAACTGTGCCGTTTCTGTCTTTTGCAAATAGCCTCAATTACTTTGTTTGCCGATGAAGTAAATCAAAACCCACCGAGGAAGCACCCCAAAATATTCTTTAATTCGTCAAGCTCAGTAGTTTAGCTAATATATGACATCACGAACTATTAGTAACAAATTAGTGAGCCACACTAGCCACTTAAGATTTTTTTTAAGAATTATCAATGCATCTAATCTTTATGAATAATTAAAAATTAAAATTACAAAAAATCCTTTTGCATGTAAGTTGTGTGGCCTGTTCAGAGTAAAATTATTCGACCGCATCCATCCTGAAGTGTTCGCACGTTTTTTGTAAAACAACACTATCATATTGACAAATGTTGTGTCTGGACTTGTTAATAACCCTTTCGACTACGATCCAAACACAGTAATTAAGGGGGTTTAAATCAGGGCTATTGAGGGACCAGAATTATTTAGACCAGAACATGTCCACGTTGCCCGACAACCAGTTTTACACTAAATGGCTCGTATGGGCTGGTGCACCATCTCGCTGAAATACCTGTCGCACCCCCAAGACCACCATTTTTATCCACGGTTTTACGACATTTATCAGAACATGTACATAAGCCCCTTTTATGACAGTTTCCTCCGAAATGAACGCCCAAGCCCTTTCTACGACTACCGAAGTTCGTATCATCCATTCTCTCGAAGAGTTAAAGGAACTTTCACTAAACTTTTCGGAATTTCACAACCATGTCGTACTCAGTTGATCTCAGGTACCCCAAGCACCGAATTATTTCAGTCGCCGAACGCCCAACGCAAAGATTTTTCATAATCGCAGCTCTTAAGTTGTACTCCGCATTTGTTCGCTACAGTTCGTCCATTTTGAAGTTATGATTGTTTACTAAAAGTATCTCGCTAAACCAACGCCAACGACTACGTATTGCAACAGCGCTATATGGCGGGATATTCAAAATTAAATTTGTCCAAATTTAAGTGCCGTACCCTGTATTATACTTCACATTACACAAGTTTAAAGAACTTCGTTGTTTTGAGCTCGCGGACAAAATCTTGGTTAGCTAGAAGAATTGAGCTTTTAGATTTGTCTATGCAACCGCTGCTCATGGCTTCTGATTCCACCTGGAATTCCCCATACAGATCTTCATCTCGCACGCACCAAGGAGCATTTGTTCCTAAAACTTAGTTTTGAAATTTTTGAATGCAAGTATAGTTGCTATGTTTTGTACAGTACCACAACTGGATGTTATAAATCTATACTGGTTGTACCACCTACATTTTATTTTGACTTGATAGAAAATTTCTTCTCGGAAGCCAACACATGCTTATATTTTAGTTTTAATTTTGTTGTTTTCTTTACAACACACTCTTGCTACTTTGATTTGAACTAAATTTAAGCCTAAATATTCAGATGAATCTTGGTGTAGGATTGTGTTATTATTTAAATTCACTTGAGCTTTATTTTTCTATTTCTAACATTAACATTAATAGATTTTGTTTCATTATCATTTACACGCCACTGCTTTATTCATGTGTCCAATAATTATTGAGGCTTAGAATTAATTTTAAAGGATTCAAAACAGGTGGTCTTACTAGTATTTTTTACCATTAGTACTTACCGCAATCAACTTCGTGACACCATCATTAGGCTCAAATTTTGAGTGTGCATAATTTTTTAAAATTTGAATATGTTAAGTACCGTGTCAATACAACGCAATTTGCGGCAAGGCTTACTTCTTTGTTTCCATTTGACGAAAACGGCAGCTGAAAATCTTCGTTTGCTGTTCGAAGCTTATGGTAAACGTATGCCATTAATTTCAACTTGTGATTATTGGTTTAGAGTATCAAAAGTGGTGGTTTTACTTGATGAAAAACCACGATTGAAGAATTTGGCAGATTTTTTGTATGTTGATTTAAACGTTTGAAAGCAATGGGAACTACTGAAAAGAGGTATAATTGGGTGCCACACGAATTGAAGTCAAGGGACGTCGAAAGATGTTTTTCTACCTGCGAACAGCTGCTTCAAAGACATAAAAAGAAGGGGGTTTGTATCCTATTGTGACTAGTGATAAAAATGAATTTATTACGAAAACTCTAAGAACAGTCAGATATAGCATTACCACCGACCTCAACATCGACGCCAAAGCGAAACATCCAGGGCGTGGTGTTTTATGAGCTGCTGAAACGAGGCGAAATCACCACTGGAGATTGTTGCTAACAACAACTGATCAAATTGAACCGAGCGTTGAAAGAAAGACACGATAAAGTGATTGTCCAGCATATGAACGCTCGGCCACATGTTGCAAAGCAAGTCAAAAACTGTTTGAAAACACTTTAATAGGATATCTTACTCTAACCACCATATTAACGTGACATTGTCCCTTCCGACAGCCATTTGTTTCGATCGATGACGCATGGCTTATCTGAGCAGCGCTTCAACTGTTTTGAAACTATCAAAAAATCACAGAACGAGAAATTCGTTCGCCAGAGAACCCACCTGTTACCAAAAAGATAGGAAAAAATCGTAGATACTGGTAGACAGTACTTTATAATTTTTTTCGAAGTAAATATTTAGTTTACAAAGAAACCTTTACAATTAAATCTAAGCCTCAATAATTAAAAATTATTTATTCTAAAAATACTTTGATAATCTAAATCAATTTGACAACAGCTTGGAAACCAATGAAATCAACAAAGCAAACCAAAACGTCCGTACCACCTATATGAAATGCAAATAGACGCAAATGATGCTGAAAGAGTTATTTGCAAAAGATTGTAGTATTCACATTGCGCGATAACCAACTTAATCTAGAAATAAAAGAAGAAATTGTTATCGTACACGGGATCATTCGGCCAATTCAAATATTTAAAAATTAAAGGAGCAATAAATCTTTTAAATGCTGAAAGGACGTCAAAGGTTGGTAATCAAAACAATAATAAAATTGCTAATATCTATACAACAACAAAACTCTTAGAAATGCTCACTGATTTCTGACAAAGGAGTCGGAGATTCGAGAAATCGAATTCAGCCCTGCCAACAAATCCTACTCTCACGTTCTAGATTTGGTCGCGTGGCTGCTGGTCTACGTATGATGTACAGTAGATTACGTTACGTAGCAGACGAGAGGGAGTAGAGGTGAGTTTTCAGCACCCCATAACTAACTGGAACATATCAACTAAGGATAGATGGTTTTCACAAAAATCTTTCTGGTCCTCCCGGACAAGCGCATAGAAGACGGATAATGATTTTTGGAACTTTAAATACGCGTGGTTGCAAAGAAAATAAATTAATTTACCTACGAATTAAATAAACATCATTACAAACAAAAACATAAAAGAAAGAATATGGTATTGAAACGATTGGTAACTGCTTTCATATTTACATTGGTGTACGTAAAAACTAACATGCACAATGAGAGGTATCCGTATTGATAAATAAAAGTCTAAAAAGAAGAATAACAGATTCGGAAGCCGTGGACGAAAGTGTTATAAGAATTAATTTAAATATGTTGCTCACCAATATTTGAAATCTATGGAATATCAAATGTCAACATTAACAAATTTTGCCAATTTTTTTAAAACTAAGTTAAGACATCATTAAAAATAATTGATTACCTGTATTTACTGGAACAAGGCGTAATGATGGCGTCATTTAAAGCGCGATGCTTGCCACATCGCCCCGCATCAGAAATTGTGGGCGACGACCGGGCATAGAGAGCGAACATATGAAAACTTTAACCTCTCAGTTTGCAAGCCTTACCATTATTATCATTATTACTATAATTATTATATTAATACAAATATAGACAAAGATATATAATACCGGACGGTCCAAATAGTAGAACGGGAAAATAAGAGATAATAGGGCCATTTGAAAAGAACGTAGTAAACGAAAATGGAGAAAGACAGATTTGTATAAACAACAACAACTAAAAATTACCAATGTTTTTTTTAAACATACAGAGAGATACATAAATACACGTAAACACAATATACGAAAAATCTGGAATCAATAATAGATTACGCAATAGCTAAACAACACGCTCTATTGAAAATCGAAGATATTAGAGTCACAGGGTTATATGTGAGTCATCGGACCACCATCTGTTAAAAGTAAAAATAATCTTCCCAATTCCACATAAAACTATAACAAATTACATGTCACAAAATATTGAACTAAAGATATTTTAGAAGAAATATATAGTCTTAAACATAACAGTGCCAAATGCTTTTAAGTGAGATAAATGGCAATGTTTCCTACAGCACTAAGAAAGCTGCAAATAAAGCTTTAGGAACCAAATAAAAACCGAAACGTGAAGAACTGGTCAACGAGAAAAAGAAACTATACCAGAAATAGTCAGAAATAACCAGGGACTTGAATAAACAAGAAGGAAGAACAATGCGGTTTTCGAGCCGGCAGACCTTGTCTGGACAGAGTTCTGTTTAAGACAAATTATATCAACAAAAAGGAAGAAAGCAATGTACTTTATATTTGTGAATCTCAAAAGCACTATTGCTTTGTAAATAAAAATGTAAAAGGATGGGTATTCAAATTACATCCTTCAGTTTGCAGATGATTGAGTAATACGTGTAAATGATAAAGACCTTTTAGAGCAAATGGAGTCTACAAATGAATATTAAAAGCACAGTATTTATGTATTGGTAAAAAAACAACGATCTAACTCTAGAAAACAATGCAACTATCAAAAATGAGAAATCTATAACTGCTTAGGAATAAATTTTAATAAAGAAGGGACAGGTGATATGGAAATAACAGTGAAAGTAAACAAAGCATAAAAAATAATTAAATGGCTAAAAGGAATTCCATTAAACACAGAGATAAAAATATATGGCAGCCTAATAACGAGTACGCTGATATATGAATTATGAACATGGAGAGTAAAGAAACATATAAAAGAAAAATAGAATAGGTGAGAAGAGACTGCAAAAGAGAGTAATGAGATGGATACCAGCAGAATAGCAAAAGAAAGAAAGATCTAAGAAATTATAGATTGAAAGTATAAAAGAGACCAATGAGTGAAAGAGGAATAAATGAAAAAGACTGCAACAATCGTGATAACTGGCGAATAGGCATTGGACAATATCGTATGTACATATACAATGCAATACTCAAACTTACCTGCTGGTCTAAACAATTAAAGACAACTTTAAGTCTTTAATATTTAAAGCTGGAAAGGATCCAAAAATAGCATCATCATATCGGTCAATCAGCCCATTACTTGTAATATTAAGTCTTGGAACGGCTGTTACTTCGAAGACTAAATCAAGATCAAGCGCCAAACGATTGGATGCTCCTCCTTTAATTTGGATTTAAAAGTGGCGATTCGACTGTGCAACAGACACACCGAATCATTCTTTTCGAAACGTTAGCCAGGACTTTGATGAAGTTTGGCACGTAGGTTTATTTAAAATCAAGTGTTATTTGTCTCTAAACTACTTCGAAATTCTTAAATCTTACTTAGGTGATTTAAAACAAGAGTGAATCAAGGGGTGTCGGACATCTGAAATAAAAGCTTTATAAAGCAGTGTGATCGAACCACTTTTGCCTGATCTACCAACTATTGTTAACACCACAATCGAAACGTTTGCAAACGAAAAGTGATACTTGCCAGACATCAAAACTCACAAATGGCCGCCACTAAATTATAAAACCATCTAGATGGTGCTGCAATCGGCAAACAATTATGTTTCCTGCTTGGGCGCATGTGTCATTAGCTCGTATGACTAGTTTTAAATTGTTCGCTCAAGTAGTTTGTTTACACGAATTTTTCCAGTAAACATTTTGCATGCTTTTTATTAAAATGGATAAACTTTAATATCGTGCGGTTATAAAATTCTTCGTTTTGGATGGATTAACCCCTAAGGAAATTCAACCGAAGTTGAGAAAAGTTTACGGGGACTCTGCTCCTTCCACGTTAACTGTTAAAAGTGGGCAGCTGAATTTAAACGTGGTCGCACATCCCTCGAAGATGACCCACGTGAAGGACGGCCAAAAACCGCAACCACACCGGAAACCATCGAAAAAGTGCATGATATCGTGTTTGACGATAGGCGAGTGAAGGTGAGTGAGATAGCTGAGGCTGTGGGGATATCGGAAGAAAGGGTGTGAAACATCTTGCGCGAAGAATTAGGAAGCGAAAGCCCTGCGCAAGATGGGTGCCGCATTTGCTGAATGCCAATCAAAAGCAAATGCGCAAACGATTTTCGCAGCAATCTTTGGACCGATTCAACAGGGATCCGACCGATTTTGTGCGGCGATTTGTCACCATGGATGAGACATGGGTCCGCCACTACACGCCAGAAACGAAACAGCAGTCCAAGCAGTGGGTGGAAGCCGGTGGTTCAGCGCCAAAGAAAGCGAAGTCGATCACATCTGCCGGAAAGGTGGCCAGCGTGTTTTGGGATACGAAAAGGATCCTATTAATTGATTAACTTGCAAAAGGCAGAACAATTAGAGACAAATATTACTCCAACCTTCTTGACCAGCTGGATGCCAAAATTCGCGAGAAGAGGCCTGGCTTGAAGAAGAAAAAAATCATCTTTCACCAGGAAAACGCACCTGCGTTGGCGATGGGAAAACTGCGGTATTTGCTCGACCATCCCCTATTCTCCTGATTTGATACCCTCAGACTTGCATCTGTTCCTAAACTTAAAAAAATTGTTTCTGGGAAGCGCTTCGCATCCAATGAAGAATCTTCCAGATTCTCACTTCGGAGAAGGAATACGGATGTTGGAGAGGCGCTGGATCAAGTGTGTTGAAGTCAAGGGAGATTATGTAGAAAAATAAAACCATTTTTTAACTGAAAGTCGCAGTCTTTCATTGTTAGGCCGAGAACTTTTCACCTTACCCTCGTAGACAAGTTACAAGTCTGGCTAGAAAAATGAAAAATGAAAATAAATGAAGACAAGTCTGGGAAAGTCGCCAGCCAGACAGCCAAATACTTAAGCTTTCATTTTGACAGTAAACTAAACTGAAAAGAACATATCAAAAAGTGAAAACAGGTAAACGACAAATTACTACTGTACAAAACCGTTATCAAACCCGTCTTTATGGAGCTGAACTTTGGGGATGTGTAAGTAAAAGCAATATAGTTATAATCCAAAAGTGTCAATTCAAAATACTACGAACAGTTTCAAACGCACCCTGACACGTCAGTAACAAAACACTACACGATGATCTGCGTGACAGATGTTAGTAAGAGTTATTTATGGTACATTATTTCATGCTGCATACTAAATATCCATGTTTCATATTCTAACTGTTCTTTTGCTTTGATTGGTATATCGAACATAGTCTTTTCGCTGAACTCTAATTTGAAGCCTTCCCAATACTCTAATCTTGGTAATTATGTTTTTTTTAATCGGACCAAGATAGGTGAATGGTCAGGGACAAGATTTTCAAAGGCATATATCTGCATAAAGTTTGTTGATACTTTCTTGAAATGAAAAACCAAGAGATTCGAAATTTTTTTATCCATTGACCAATACGCGGGTCCACCAGTTGAATGACAATTTATAATTTGTGATTAGACTTTTTACCCTTATTTGTTGTTAGTCTCGCCGAAATGCAAGTTATTTGCACAGAATTCTCCTCCTATAACAAATCTCTCACTTAAGGTTTAAAAAAAGTGTTTGTAATCAAATACTTTTGGGATGTGATGCATATACTGATAGATTATATTACCTCTGTTTCGTATTTTACTTTTTCTTGATGGTTTATACTATTTTTAATTGCAATAACTGCTTCTGTAAGACGTGTTACACCCAGTTTGATATGTCCTTCACTTTAAAGTGATTCTGAAAATGAGACGCATCTCGATATATTGAGTTTCCAGTATTAGTAACTCTTACTTGTGTTGCAAAAGTCCATTAACATTCCATTCGAGATTTTTAGCTTTAAGTAAGGTTTAGCTTTGAATATTAAGTTTTCTAGTTTTCTTATCTTTCTGACGTTGTTTTATTAAATATTTCTTGTTTTGTTTCCTATGCTTTCATCTATTTCATAATCTGTCAAAATATTATGTTAATGTATCAGTACCAAAGTCATTTTGTTGTGTTTGATTATTTATTATTTGAGCGTAGATACATTCTTATGTACGTCTTTGCAGGGGTAATTTCGGTACTCAGTATTTTTTGTTGGCCTGTTATTTTTCTAAACTTTTTTATTTAGCATATTATAGCTTAAGTTTTAAAGAGCCTGTTACAGCCAAAAAGTGGATTGTATCGTAATTTTAAATTTGAACATTATACAAATCTCTGACTGAACACAGAGTTTTTAGTAACCTTGTATTCCTTTGTATCTGACCCGGCAAGGAACCAAGAAGCAACCTTGTTGCACCAGGAAAGACACTTCTGATAGGCTCCGCTGTGAAGATTGGGGTAACTTGTTCTATCTTTTCACCCACGCCCTTATTTCCTCTTTCTGGATCGCCCCAGGCTTAAAGCACAGGAAACCGATTTATGCAGGAGAACGCCACTTCCAAAAAGGTGACTGTTTCACCTTTGGCTTTTGTTTGAAGTTTTTTGTTTCAATTTAAAATTACGATGCAGTCCACTTTTGGCCGTAACAGAGCTATTACTGTGCCACTGTTTCTATAATTAGCTAAATATGCATTTTTGTAATAAATGTATTTAGATTTGGTATTTTTAGGTCTTCGGCAGTGTTTTCTAAGGTGTTTTCCACACCTCAACTTTACAGTCATAGTTTTGAAAATGTCCATATTTTTGACAATTTTTTGGTTGTAGTAGTAGTTTGGACTTATTAAATGCTTCAATCGCCACTTTCGCGTGCAATATATCGTTCATATTGTACATCGTTTTAATGTATTTATCTTTACTGAACGGTAAAGGTGTTGTTACCAGGTCGGGCCCGGGCGGTGATAAATTGGGTGTCGGAACGCTACGACCGGCAACCGTGGGGCACGAAAAGCTAAAAAAACGAAACGTCTGCTCCAACTTACGATTAGAATTATATTTACAATCTTACAAACTTAACCTACCTTACGCTAATTTAACCTACTTAGCTAATTTACAAGAAGTTAATCTACGACTTAAAGTATGCGCTGAAACGGGCCGCGAGCTAGGTGCAGTAGCGGGGTCGGTGGCGGAATCAGGCAGCGAGCAGCAGGGGCGGTAGCACAGCTGGGCAGCGTGCAGCAGGGCCGATGGCGGAGCCGGACAGCCAGCAGCAGGGGCGGCAGCAGATCTGGGCAACGGGGCCGGAAAGCAAGCAGCCGGTCCGGAAAGCGGGCAGTAGGTCCGAAAAGCGAGCAGCAGGTAAAGGCAGCGAGCAGCAGATCCGGGCGGCGAGCAGCAAAAGAAGCCAAAAGGGACTCACCTGATGACACTTGATAGTTACTTCTTAAGGGGCTGAATTCTTCGGTGGCTTAAGTTTTAAGGGCTCAGCTCGTGCCCCACTCTGCTGGTGGGTGCAGAGTTCAGGGTGGAAGCACAGTGAGCCCTCTGGAGGATGCAGGGCTTGTCCAGGATTGGTGGACACCGGGAGCGCCTTTGCTCTGATTGGAAAATGCCGTGCCGGCTATGGTCGGTGGCGTTCGGGTAGACTCGGGATCGCTTAGCACGACGCGGCGCGGTAGGTCAACTCTCCGGTGCTGCACACGGCGCCACAAGGTCGGCCTCAGGTAAAATTCCTTTGGGACTACAAATTCCAAAGGGGGGCTTTTGTGTTGCACACGGCTCGAAAAATTCCGAGTCAGGTAACATCGGCCCCGGCGAAATCGGGGCCAGGTAACAGTGTCTTATCTTTTCATTTGAGCAATTGCTTCATTTATAGTGTTTTTAGTTTTTTACTGTTTTGGTCCCCAAAATTTTGTTTTGTTTTGCATGTCTGATGTAGTTTTCCTTTGACGACCTTAATCAGCCTTGTTTGCTTATTTATGAACGAATACCTGTACTGTCAAGAAATCGTGTTAGATTTGCATAATCGGTTTTAACTTCTAAATTTATTTTTACATTTCTTTTTGAAATAATACTTACCTTTTACGTATTACATTTCCTGGGAGAGTTTCAGATAGAAATTTATACTTTTCAACTTATTATTATAACTGGTCAAATTCTTGCGGGAAAGCGATTGCCTTTCGCATTTTTGTGCTCTTAACTATGTACAATTTGGTTTATCTACTTAATTTCTTCGTCCTAACAAGCATGTCCGCAAAAATAATAATGGAAACATAGGAAATTAACAGTATGTATTATATCAAAATGGACACCAGCAAGAATGAGCGGAAAAGATGGGCAAAAGTCAAGACAATTTAAAATTAATAGGAGTTAAATATATTGGAAAAAATGAAAAATAGGGCGTCTTGGTCTAAGTTGTGTAAAGTCCTGGGGAAATATTAAATGGGAGCTGATCTATCCCCAAATAAAATGATCTGGAATACTTCAAGCGCCACAACACTCACATGTAAAGGCACACGTACATAATTAAACATTATATATATTATTTATTGTATGCTTAATACAAAGATTTCCAAAAATATTTATGTGGTAAATCCTAATAAATCGCGCCATATAATAATAGGTTGTCTCAATGCAGCTGGAAAAAATTAAATTTTTATGTTTTTTTTTATTTCGTCGTGGTAATAGTGTCGTAACAACATTCATCTTTGTATTCCAGATGAGTTTCAAGAAAATGGCTTTGGGTTTTGATCCGCTACTGCTGGAACAGGAACTTTCAAGGAGATCTGCCCCAAAAAAGATTTGCCATGCTAAGGCGAAAAAACTGTAAGTCAATCAAAGTTTTAAAATGGTGCGGCCGCTTTGAATAATCTTAGCCTTAATTGTTGTTATCTTGCAAATGAAAACTACATAAAGCATTCTAAAAATAAATCAGTTCAAGTGATCTGCTGATTCAATTTTAGTATTCCAACATTAAATGATTTCATTGCGTCATTCTTGGATATCATTAAAAATATAATCTAGCTCTCAACTACAAAGTCGTTAAATGTTAAATATTTATTTGTGTGAAACGATATTTCTATTTTAGTATTGATAATTAGAGAAACCGAATGGGTGTCAGTAATGTAAACCGTATTTTGTGCAGTTGAGGAATTCAAGACTTAGATTGTTTCATTAATTACATAGGTGAATGAAATAATAATTTATTTTTTACGTGTCGTGAAGTAAACAATGAGAGGCAAGGCTATTAAGCATTGCAGGTATGTTGGAATGTCTGAAGAGGATGTTTCTCGTAGGATACCTTGCAATACCGCTTCTTTAGTCACTAGCACGATCTCAAAGCTAGCTTATCATTTCTGTCTTTTGCTTCTTTTTTCTTTTGTATGTTTTCTATTTTTTTCAGTTTGTATTACTTTCTTTGTATTTATTTTTTGCTTATGTACTATTTTTATTCCCATCTACATTTTCTTCTATTGCTTCTTGGTTTAGTTGCTAAAAAACATTACCGGGTCTAATTACAATACCACTGTTGAATTCTTCTTTGAAACCGTTGTGACATGAAAAATTTTTGCATTTTTGGTGTGATAGATGCACACATTTTATAATATGTATTTATTAGAGCTTATTTTACAAACTTGTCTTGGCTATTTTTTATTCTTTTATGTTTCTGTTTTATTATATTACATTACCAAATTAAGAAAAGTTTATTGACATTTGATTTTAATGCATCTTTTATTGTTTTGTGTTAATGTCACGCGTAAAAACATTTTTTTTGCAAATATTAAGAAACGTTTTACAACTTAGTATTAATTTCCTGTATTTATTTAGATTTTTTCTTTATTTCACTTTTTTGTCTCCATGTTCTTACAAAGCACTTTTACCAATGATTTATTTGATTTATTGTTATGGTTCTTACAAAGCATACTTCTTCCAAACAACACTAGATAGTTGCCCAACAGTTTTAACGTGCATTATTTTACTGCACTATCTGGTAATTAACTCTATTATACTTATACCTTCTTCAAGTGATTACGCTTGATTATAAAGTATCTTAAGATTTTTCTTGCCGACAATTTTTTCAAAATCTGAAGATTGTCAGTTGACTTTATTTCTTACATTAATGATTATTGTGTAGCCACTCATATTAAATTTATTATTTTTGAAGGTAGGTAATGAACTAGTAGCTACAGAAACATTTTGATGAAAGATAATTTGTCTGTCTCATTAAATATCTATTCAACATATACAGTTTTGTCCATACTGTCGCTTTTATCTTAGTTACAAAATTTTTCAAGATATAAATAAATAAAAAGTCTAACACTGTTTTTTAGAAAGAAATAGATCAAAGACTTTAAACTTTTGTACCCATTGGCTTCAACATTATTTAAAAATTTACACATATATGTTGTCCAAACTCTATTGCAACTTAAATTAGACTTATTTAATAGTGCTAAGTATTTTATTTAGCACTTGATCCAAATAATCAGTATACCATTCTCACTTACGCGTTGCCAAGTTCTTTTTTGTCTAAAAATAGCAAAAGCGGCAGGTTGCAACTCTTACGTTAAATGGAACATATCCCCATTTAGAAAAGAAGTAGTTGAAGGCGATACATTTTTAAACGACATATGGATGAAAAATATTTGATTAATATTCTTTAGCAAAGATAAATCATTATGGGATAACAATGTTCGCAATCTGCTAAAAACATAAATATAATAGTATATATTATCAGTAGAAACCTTTCTCCGTTAAAAACATAACTAAACCCCGCTTCCGTCTCCATTAAAAACTGTTACATATAGTTCTGGTATTCTACAAATATCTATATATAACTCTTTTGCTGTATTCTACCAATCACCTTTGAATGTGGCACACAAGAACTTACCTGGTTTATTATACATAATATTCTTTTTGTAATTGTCTTTCTCTGGTTTGGACATCTAGTAAGAGAAATAGTAGCACGGACTGATAAACCGGACACCCTTAAAGGTACCAAAAACTAGTGAAAGAAAGAAAAAGTAATTGTCTTTCTACGATATCAAAGTTCTTTCGAGAAAAATATTAATAGAAGAAATTTAAACTGTATATGATTGACCACAAGAAAGATAGTGTGTTACAGCAATCAATACAAACAAAAGGTACAAATTAATTTAAATAATGAAATATAAAAAAGCTAACGTACATGACAAACAAAATTACAAAAAATATTAGTGTTTTATATTAAACATGAAAGTATTGTTGCTTTAACACTTTTTTATAAATAAAAAATACTTTTTATATCGGATAGGGTTCGTAAAAATAATTATTTGACGTTTAAACTACAAATAGTACAATTCCAGCTCAACCAGGACACAATAAAATTTGACATAACAAACAAATAATAATAAACATTTTACTCTATATGTCAAAAATTGAATTTGGGTCGAGATTAAAAAGGACAAAAAGAAAATGCTAAAGAAAAATAGAGCTAGGAAAACTAGAAGACCAGAAACACAATTGAAACTAAAAGAAAGACTCGCTTCGAACTTTCGACTATAAAAACCAATGAGTCGAATGCTAATGAAAGTTAGAAGTATATAAAAACAGTATCCTGCAAATAGAGAAACGATTGGTAAAGCCTGATAGAGAACGAAAAAGACAGTGCTGGATAACAAACGATATTTTAGATCTGATGGGTCAAAGAAGAATGTGGAAAAATACAGATCAGAATACAAATACGAGGAAAAATAATAAAAATTCAGTAAAAATGGATAGAATCTCAATGTGATAAAATGGAGCTGCTTTTAAAAAAACGCGATTACTACAACTTCTATAAAAAAATTAAACAAACATTACACATGCACGGAAAAAGAGGAAACATCACACTGTTTAATGAAAATAATATACTTATTACTGATGACAATGAAGTAGCGTGCAGATGGCAAGAGTATATCAAAACCTTATTTAACAAAGATAGGGAGGAGGTTGAAGTCAGTTACGATGACACAGATAGTCCGCAAAATGTCTTAAGATCAGAGGGGTGGATATGCAGTAAAATCAGCTAAAACAAAGAAAGTTGTGGGCCCAGACGAGCTACCAGAGAAAATAAAAAAATTAATGGGTGACAGTGATGTAGAAATATAGAAATATAAAAATATTAACTAATCTGTTTAACAAAATATATAACACAGGTGAATTACCAATGGCCGGGTCTTGTATCTATTCCAAAGGAAAGCAATCCCAAAGCATGCGAATATTACAGACTCATTAGCATGAGTCAAGTACTTAAAATCTTTTTAAGAATAATTTCCCATAGAATCTATAAGAAATACGAAGATTGCTTTAGTAACTCACAGTTGAGTTTTGCAAAGCAGTACTAGGGAAGCTCTATCTAACATAAAGTATTGGTACAAAAACGTTTAGATCAGCAAAAGCCAGTATATATTTGTTTCTTCTGGCGAAAAACAATTCGATACTGTTAAACATATAGAACTCATGCCCACTCTAGAAAGTATAAACATAAGATATAAAGATCTACGTATTATTAAAGAGCTTTACTGGAATCAGACTGCAACTATAAAAATAACCAACAAGTCCAAAGAAACTGGACTGGCTTAGGAGTACAAGAATTATTTAACGTAACCTGAGATCCTTTAGCATATTTCTTCCACTTTCATAATTTAGTTATATAAGCAACAAAAAATATTTCGTAATAATCGGCATCAGTAAAATATTTCTAGCAACAAAATATTTTCTCTCTTCGCAGGATGTATCAATCTTTCTTTAAAATCTGTACAGTTTTAACGAGGTGGCAAGAACAAACGATCGCACCTAATTATCAATTTGATTAACTCGTCAGCATTAACCGCCCGTAATGCACAGACAAAAACCTCCATTGCACGCACATGAAAGTGCCACAAAAGTAACAAAGGGCTTGTTATCGCAAAAGCCGGCACTGCAAACTACACATGAAGCGACACCGGGGCAAGTGTTAGTGATATATAATAGCCGAGTTCGAACCCCAGCGCGTATAATAGTTTAATACGAAGAGCAAACAGTACCCCACTCACCCCCAACCCATTTAACGATTACACGAAGTCACCGATCATGAGACTCAGTTAGAGCTTTACTCTCTCCACAAAGCGCCAATGTTTCGTTGTTCCCGGGGTGACATTGTACTAGCACGAAGTCGCCACCCCACGACAGCTTGCTTGAGCTTCGAGTTGCGGCTTTTAAAAATTACTCTTTTAGTGAAACGCAAACGTAAAGTACTGCGTGCACAAATTTAATCGACCTACTATAGACTCGTCCCCTGTGGCTTAGTCAAGTCGAAAGCCGATTGCAGGCAGAAAAAGCTCGCACTGGTACGCAGCCCGTGTGTGGTGTCAGTCGCTTATCGCGCCGCACGCCTGTATGAAAAATCATATTACACTCGATTAAGGCACTGATTTAATGACGCGAGGACAATAAGGTAGTCCTCGCGCAGGAGCTCCACGTTATTAGGGCCCAACAAGATAACAAGCCGCGTTGATAACTTCCGAGCTGCAGCACTCGCCGTTTCGCAACGATTTGATCTTGCAGCGCCGCCTCATTTGCTCGATGGAAGGGTTATGGGCATTTTTAGGAAACGCGAGGGTTATTACGGAGAAATTCAGTACGTAGATGGAGCATTGTTGGTATTGGAGATTGATCGTTGTTTGCTCCGTTTGGGTTGCCGTTCCAACAGAGGCAATTCCTTAAATTAATTGTTCCTAATTTTACTTTATCGGCCGCTTTGCTTAAAACGATTTCATCTTTGCTACATTACTCCCATTTTACTACTCTAAAGATTGCATTGAATTTTTGAAATTTACTATGTCTCAAACCTCAATTTGCACCACTCTCTTATATCTCTTTAATTGTTCTAAAATTCAATTATTTTGTACACTTAAATATTTTATTTGTTATTATTATTGAATATTAAGAATTAAGTATAATTGTATATAAAGTCTTGTCGAAGAATTACGAACTTTTGATTTAATTTCTACGTCTTTTTAGAGCACTTTGAATAAAGAGGTGTATATTTTTGGGTAAAAAAGAAAACTTGGTAGTTCTTATTACAGAGAATATTGTAGTCCCAATTAATACCTTATGAACGCATAGAAAAATCTACTAACTAATCTAGTTAAAGAGTTCTTTAACCTTAACAAGGCCATGGTGTAAATAAACATAAATTATATGGTAAAACAAAAACAAACTGAATATAACATTACCATAAAAGTCAACTAAAGTTTTTTAATGTTAACTCTTAGTAATCGTATGAGACTGCCAACTCAATTTTTAGAGATTTATTTAAAGTAGATTGCACATAGTCGCATATTGTGTAAGGTTTTTGAAGTGTTATTTTTTTATTTTACTCAAGCGTAATTGTAGAAGATCAGACTAGACCCTTAACAATCACCGCGATATATAGCCCTCCAAAACGTAATATTAAACAAAAAATATAAAGGTTTATTTAATACTCTTAAAAACATATTCATCGCAACAAGCGGGTATAACGCCAAGCATCATTACTGGGGCTCCAGGGTGTTTTATGTTAAAGAAAGGGAATTGTTAAAAACAATGCACAAGAATAACTTCTACGTATTGTGTATTAACCCTCCAACCTATTGGTTTACTGGAAGAAACAAACAGATAGATTGGTTAACTTCTGTGTAGCAAAAGGAATATCTAAAGTAAATAACAAAGGAATCAAATCTAGACCTGCCATAATATCATTCTTCGTTTATAATTTCGTTAAACACGCGTATTCTATTGCAACTGAGGCCTCCGGTAACAATAAGATGACAAATTGATATTGATTTAGAACATTATTAAATGGGACATCACACTGACAGTGCTCCTAAAAAGAGAGAAAAAAAACTAACCTTAGCGAAACCACAACTATCCAATCCGGTAAGATACACTCATTACACACCTGAATATGCCCCACGGATAGTAAAAGAGAAAATTGCGGAGAAACGTAGACTAAAGAGAATATAGCATAACTCCAGAACACTAGACGGCAAATAAATATTTTAGAAATAATTAGAATCAATTCAGATGGACTTATTCATCAAAAAGTTCAAACTACTACCCAGGCGAACTTTACAAAAAAAAAAACAGATAAAAATTTAATAACGAGAGATATTCTGAGACAAATTTCTAATATTCCAGAAGTCGTCTTCCCATAACACGTAAAATATTTTAGGATATTTTCTTAACCACGAATTTGAATTTCGAGATCAACATCCACAATAGCGCAAGTACATGGGACAGTCAACAAAATCTAAAATGATTACAAAACTAAAATACACTGTTTTGCTGCTTTAATAGTCATTTTTCGAGCATTTGATCAAGTTTAGCATAAGGATCTTCTACTTGAAATAAAGTCCAATCTGCCCCGTCTGTTCTAGGAAGTCTTGAACTTACATCTGACATGATGCATATACACTGTACAATTTATTAAGTAAATATTACAAAAAAAAATATTTACAGTCAGCCGGTGCTCCGCCTTACGGCACTACACCGGCATTGCTTCTTCCTTTACATGCCTTTTGAACATTCTTCGCATTTATCATTGTCGTGGTATGTGCAAAAGACCTGCCCCGGCATTTGCCTTTGTGCAGGACTCGGGGAAAACCACGAATAACCCGAGTCAGGGCAGGTGACTTCAAGCAGTCTACTGCTCTTTGTCTCCTTCGTTAAAATTCTAAAGCCGCTTATTATTATAACATATTTTGTAATCTTGCGAGTGCGCGGTTATTAGTCTCTATCTCTTATGCCGTCTCAAGCAAGTCGCGAATATTAGTCCAGGCTGTTATGCTAGCTGCCGCAATTTTGAGTCCCGGCTGTTGTGCCTTATTTTATGCAATTTTAAGTCCGAACTTTTATGCATGCCAGCCGCAATTGTGAGTCCCGGCTCTAATGTGTTTACACTTTTCACTTACACCTCCCAACCCCAATCGCGATCGCGTCCTACCCCGGGTTCAGTTTAGCTACGCGTGAGCAAAACTGATCCAGCGCGTTCCACCAGCAGGCTTCTGTTGAGAGCATCGTAACGTCTTCGGGCGTTCGTGGCCATCTCAGTCCTTCTTTTATTAGTACTCCTTCTGATCTTGCCCTGACTTCGTTCTCCACAGTACATGAGGTCAGCACGTGAAGGGCGTTATCCACCTCTCCGCATTCGCATCTGTCCTGTCCCGGTTGCAGCTTCCCGAACCTTGTTAGGTAACGATCTGTACGGTACGCCAGTTGAGATGCGCGGACGCAATGTTGACTGTCTCTAGAGTAGGCAAAAACGTTCTTGCGTGTTTTCCCGTTGTTGCTGTTTGCCACCTATTTGTCCATAGATTCCTCGTTCTGTCCTTCAAACGCGTTTTGATAAGACTTCGCGGAATGGCAGTAAATTGCGCAGATCCATCTTCGGCGGCTGCTTCCTTGGCCAGCTCGTCAGCACGTTCATTCTTTGCGGTGCCAACGTGCGCCTTTGTCCAGTGGAACGAGACTTCTGTTTCTTCTTTTAGCCTTTTTATAAGAGTCCAGACCTCCAACTGCAACTCAGAAGGTGATTTCATCGTGCTCAGAGCCTCTAATGCCGATCTGTTATCCGAAACTATCGAGCATCTTGCGATGATGTGCCGATAGTGTATCAAATATCGCAGACCTTCCCTGATAGCCACTAGTTCGCACTGAAAGACAGTGCTCCAGTCCGCTAATTTAATTTTCTGGCAGTGGATCTCTTCTTGTTCCTGATGAATCACGAACGCCGCTCCCGCTCTTCCGTCTTTTAGTCTGGATCCGTCTGTGTGGCACGTCAGGTGGTGTATTTCCTCTTCCGTGGTGGTGAACGAGATGCCATCCCATTCCGCTGGAGATGCATATACACTACTCTTACCAATTAATTTTTTCTTTAGAATCATGTGCAATACAACTAACGGAAATAGCAACTTTTGCGATAATACAGCTATAATGGCGTCTTACTACAACTTGAAGATAGCAGCGCGATATCTCCAAAACCATCTAAATAAAATCCAAGGTTGGTCTAAATAGCATATCGAGCGAATAAGAAAAAATCGACATACATGACTTACACCCTACACAATAAAATCACAAACAGAAGAAGTTAAGTATGGGAATCTACCTAACATATTTGGACCGAAAGGAACAAATAGATATTAAAAATAAATTACTGTCTTATCAGTTGCCGTTCTCAGTTATCAATAGAGAAAGAAGTGCTACTGTACAAAGCTCAGTAAGTAAATATAACTTAGCTATTCCAGCCAAAAGTTGTACGTGTCATTGTCAATGCACCATGGTATATACCAAATAAAATCTGCGCATGGATACCATAACAGAGTAAATTAAAGAACTCAGCACAAACTATCAAGTTAGACTACACACCCACTAAAATACTCTAACAGCAAACCTTCTAAGCGATAAAGACGAAACTCGCCGACTTAAGAGATGAAAAACAATTGTCCTACCAGATAAATATAATCTTAACCCATTAAATTGCTAACGTGTGTTAATACGTCAGGTTGTGATTCTGGATATTTCTATATAAATTAATTTGTATGTGATAATAACTCCTATGTTCGATTGTCATAATGTTTACTGATGGTGTCAATAAGTAAAGTCTCGTAGTGAAGTTTAACAATCATTTTAATTTCTGTCTTTACTGACACGTTGCCCTCCCTTTCATTGTTTCTACGTTTGTCTTTAATCGAAATTGTCACTTAATATAGTATAGCCAGATTAAGCGTGTTTCTGTGTGTTCAAACGCTACGTAATGCACTCCCTAACGTCTTTCTTAACCAAAAACTTTTGTTGTAAATGCAATAGGTTTACAAAAGTCCTCCATACGTCTAATAACAAAATTATTTTTGGAAAACAATGTACCAGTAACAGAAATATTAATAACATTAGGAAATATTTACGTAAAGTTAGTTCTTAAACCTAATTGTCAAGCTTTGTAAACAGCGCGCATTTGAAGAGTTGGCACATAATTATATTAAGTTTTTGAAGAAAGTCACGTGACAAATGTTGCTGATTCAGTTTTATAAACGTTAACGAATAGTATATTGATTTGTTTGCTAAACCGAACATACGAGGCGCATTCATAAAGTAAGGGCCGTTTGGTCACAGAAAAAAATGTACTCATAAGAAACAAATTTTATTGTCATATTTAGTTAGGTACAATCTTACTTTACTTTCTACATAATCGCCGTTCACTTCTAAGCATTTTTCGTACCGCTGCACCAGCTTCTTTAACCCTCTGCAAGAAGCTTGCCGCCTGAGAGTTGAACCAGTTGACAACGGCGTTTTTGAGTCCGTCTTCGGTTTCAAAATGTTGTCCACCCAGCCACCGTTTAAAATGCAAGAAGGAAGTAGTCGCTAGGTGCAAGGTCGAGACTGTACGGTGGGTGGTCAAAAAGTTCCCAACGAAAATCTTGAATTTTCTCAATGGTTTTGGCAGCAGTGTGAGGACGCGCGTTATCGTGGAGGAGGATTATGCCAGATGACAGTTTCCCGCGGCGTTTGTTTTGATCGCACGTCTCAAGTGTTTGAGCGTTTCGCAGTACACGTCAGCTGTAATTGTTGTCCCACGTTCCATGAAATCAACCAAAAGAACACCGTCTTTGTCCCAAAAAACTGTAGCCATCAATTTTCGACTTGTGTACTGAGTTTGTTTAAACGTTTTGTTTCTGGGTTGGCGTAGGATACCCACGTCTCGTCCCCAGTAACAATGTGAGAAAACAAATCATCTCCATTTTGTTGATAACGGGCCAAAAACTTTCGTCCACTAGACATTCTTTGCTCTTTGTGGTGGTCGGTGAGCATTTTTGGTACCCACCTTGCACACAATTTGCTGTATGCGAGGTTTTCTGTGACAATATTGTAAACAGTAGTGCGTCCAAGTTGAGGAAATTTGTCAGCCAGGCCACTAATCGTCAATCGACGATCAGATCGCAGTGCTTGGTCCACTTGTGAAACGATTTCATCAGTCTGGATACTGGGCCTGCCACTCCGCTCTTCGTCATGGACATTTGTACGGCCATTTCTAAAATAACGGCACCATTGTCTAACCTTTCCTTCACTCATAACTGTAGGTCCGTAAACCAGGCATAACTCCCGATGAATTTCAGCAGCCGACGATCCTTTTGCACATAAGAAACGAATCACAGAACGCACTTCACGCTTGGCGGGATCAACGATTTTCGCGGCCATTGTTCTTTGCATTCACTGACAACAATACAATTTCAGAATCAAAACAAATGACGCTGTAGCTTCGCAATGAGTCAGTAGATGGCGCTGCAGTGGTAAAACTGTGCTTCGAAGCGCCACTATTTATATACATGCAAACGGCCCTTACTTTATGAATGCGCCTCGTATATCACCTAAATCCCTAATTAAGTTATTAGGTATATTTACGCCAATTAAATTATCCAGTATGCATTATGTTGTGCTTTAGTAAGATCTATCTATCTAGATCTATCTTTGTCTAGATGGAAAATGTAATTAGAAGGGTTGTCCATCAAATTGGTTTAAAATTATCCCACTGTTAGCAGTATTAGCAGTATATCAAATTATTCTGCGACGTATGTGGAGATATTACAAGGTTTAAAACATGTGAGTACAAATTTTATATGCATTATTCAAAAATCACAACTAATTGCAATGTTTCAATGTTATCAACCCCTTACAAGGAGGCATTCATATAAACCTCCACACAAAAACAAAAAAATATCCGATAATGAGATGGAGCTCCATATTCTACCGCTAGACAACTCTATACGAGATGATAAATAAAAAAAGGTTTTAGCTACCTAATAAAGGAACAGTTTGGAGGAGAAAGGTAAAATAGAGTGGATCTTGGATGGTACACTAACTTGTTGGATCACAAAGAACAATAAAAAGATTTGAGCAGTTTTAAATAAAATTAATCTGATGTGGAAGTTTAATATTTAACTGTCTGAAAGATGAAATATCAGTGCATATATAAATACGTATGTCAACTTTGAGTAGAAATACATATAATCATGTTTTTGGATCACTTTTTTTATATATCAAGACAGATGTAAAACCCGGAAAGGCAACTTTCGAAAGAAAAGCAGGTCATGCATGTGACCTTGTGACCCCCGTAATTCGGATCGAATGAAAAGCTACAACTCTGAAATTTTATACCGACGAAGATAACCAGCTAAGATAGCTATTAACCAAGTAAGAAGTGAATCGATCACACCGACAGAATTGTGATCGTATTAGCTTCCGTCGAAAGTTAAAGGAGTATAAATAAGTCTCCGCAGTTTAACAAAAGATGGCCCCACCAGTAAATTACGATTGAAATTGTTAGATGTAAAACGTCATATCGTAAGGTTGGACATCTGGCAACACCATAACCTTAAAATATTAGCGATTTTGTATCAGCATCGCGTAATTTTTTTGTGCGAAAATGTCGAGTTTTGAGCCGAATAAGCATTTGCGGGAACTTTTTATTTACTTCTTTAATTTAAAGAAATCTGTAGCTGAGGCTGCTTTAAGTGAAAAATGTTGCGTGAGTGGTTTCATAAGTTTAGGAACGTAGCTGAAGACCAAAGTGTACAAAGACGCGGAATTGGAAGCGCTTACATTAGGAGTGACTCAACAAGCAATTTAACATCGTTTAAAATTGTTGGGAATGATTCAAAAGCAATGGAATTGGGTTACCTATGAACTGAAGTCGAGAAACTTTGAACGCCGATTTTGCACATGTGAAATGTTGCTTGCCAAGCATAAACGAAAGGTTTTTGCGTCGTACAGGCACTGGTCATAAAAAAATGGATCCACTACGATAACCCAAAAAAAGGAAATCTTGTAAGCAACTCATGTTGCGTATTTGGTACGATCAGCTTGGTGCCGTGTATTATGAGTTGCTCAAACAAAACGAAACCATTACTGAGGCTCTCTACTGAACACAATTGATGAGATTGAGCCAAGCACTTGAGGAAACACGTACTTAGTACTACTCCAGACACGACCAAATTATTCTCTTGCATGATAGTGCTCGTCCACATGTTATGGCGCCGGTCAAAACCTACTTAGAAACACTCAATTGGGAAGTCCTACCCCACCCGCCGTATTCACTAGATGTTGCCCCCTTCCGATTATCACTTGTTCCGATCGATGGCCTGTCTGAGCAGCACTTCACATCATACGAAGATACCAAAAATTGGGTTGATTCGTGGATAGCCTTAAAAGATGACGCGGTATCCGTATGCTGTCAGAAAGATGGGAAAAAGTAGTGTCTAGCAATGGACAATACTTTGAATAAAATATAAGGTTTCGTTTTTTCACAATAAATGCCCAATTTTTGATAAAAAAACGGCGGAGAATTATTTGTACTCCCTTTAATAAAGAGTGATTTTACAAGCTATCTGTTACATTCCATTGATATGTCACTAAGGACAACAACTGGTAAAATAAAGAGTGATATTACTTTTAATGCTCTTCATTAACGCATTTACAGTTTTAGATGTTACCTTATGTGAAGTTACTTTCCACTTTTGTTTAAACCCCCCTTTGTGTACATCCTTAACATATTATTGGTTTTCCCGCAAGTGCCCAGTAGCAGTCTATTGGTCTTAACTCGGGGCAGTTAGAGGGATTTCATTCACAGGTAACAATATTGATGTTGTTTACGTTGTACCATTCCTTTGCTTTTTTACCACAGTAGGCTGTGGCCAGGCCCGGCCAAAATATTGCATTCACATTGTATTTCCGATAATGTGCTTGCAGACATTCTTTCACATAAATATCTTGGTTTATTGTTCCTGCCGTCACAAACGGCGTGCTTCTTAACCTACTTCTACAGATCAGATCTCCTGCCACACTAAAAATGTCTGGTTATTTTGATGCTCCTTTCGTTTGGAGTTTTGCGTCTGCACTTAGCCGATCGTTGGCGACATCAAATTCTTAATCGAGAAGAATATGTAGGTCATCATCCATAACCACGCGACCTTTAAGTTTTCTTAAGAATTTTTCGTATAGCCTTCTTGTCCGTTTCTCGCTAGTAATTTTTTGTTCCTCTGTTCTGTCTGGTGCTTTTTAAAATTTACATACCTACAAATTGTTGTTTTATTTAATTTTTTTAATTCCACTAATACTTGAAAACAGAAAGCCATTTTCTTTACTAAATGTTGAGGTTCGTTTTAAACTCTGTATCACTTTTTTTTCTAATTGTTTTTAGATAATTCTTCTTTTCCGACCACTTTTTTCAATTGTTAACGTTCTTTTCAACCATATGCTGGCACTTTTCTATTGAGTTTCAGTTCTCTAGCGATGTCTGCCAACCACACTATTATTTTTTGAAACTTGTAAATAATTTTTGATTTTTGATGGCATTGAAAAAAGTAAATGACTTTCAACAAGTATCTAATGAAAGTGCGTTTTCAATTATTATGCACGCCTGAGGTGACAGTCCACGGAGAACTTTTCAAGAAAAAACTTTTCGCGTTTGTTTCGCTCTCTGGAAAGTTTATAAAACTGTATATAACCGCTCTTGTACGCTAAATCTCTATTCAGCATACAAGTAAGACAAAATGAGGCGATTTCATACTTTGAACCACGAATAAGAGCTCTACAGAGAAAAATCTAGCATCAAGAAATGTAAATGTGAGGGCTATCTAAACAGAACACACAAAACAACAGACAAATTTTTTTCTATATCAAAAATTTTAGAAGCATCTAAGTGAAGATTTGTGAACGTGCAGGAACTTGCTATAAAATATAGGTATTATTTAGAATTCTTAAAATCCCAAATTATAATGGTTAAACTCGGTGTCCATCCACAGTTTTAAAAATACAAAAACCTGATAGAAGAGAATTTGTTAAAAATATTTCAAGAAGATAAAATATATTACAGAGAATATTACTCTACGCGCAAATTCGAAATTTCAGCAGAAATAATTTAGTAAATAAAATAATAGCCAATGGAAAGCACACAACAAACAAAACGTGTTCGTATATTCGATGATTTGCATAGAGTAATGTCATTACACAAAAAATAAACAAAAAATAGCTCGTACCAAATTGAAATTATAAGAACCCACACACATATTTTTAGATATATTTTTCCACTCAACAATATTGTTAAAAACAAACAATAATGCCGTTAAAATCAAATCTAATTTAGGATTTGGTTTCCCACGCAGATACATGTGGATGTTCGAATGAACTCAACTAATAAAAAATCAAAGCTGACCTGGGAACGCAAAATATAACTCTAATATAATAGCACTATACACAGATTCAGAACAAGCCTTGTCACATTGCTCAACAATTACTCATTGTTCTATATTTTACCACCAACAATTATTTACAACTTCCATCTACGCGATACATGTCACTGTAAAGGACAATGCAACAATGATATTCTGGAAACTAAAATGGCATTCCCACGCTTGTTTTACATTTGGAAGAGATTCGATCGCTTAAAGCCAAGAAAATAAAAGAAAATAATTTCTTGGTCAGTTTGGTTTACTCCAAACATCAACTGGAATGTGAACATTAGCTATTGATAGCCTATTTATACGATTATGGGTTTCTTCCAGCAGATAGAGTTGTTTAGATCGCCAAAAAAACCTTTGCATGCTATATAGATGTATTAAACTTTCCCTAACGCTTCACACTTTTGAAAATATGTAAATTACAGGAGTGTTGTGGATCCAACTTGCTGCAGGTACTGCTCACTAATTACGTTAATAATAACTTTAACTTTATTTTTGTTAATAGTATGCATCTTGTTTAAATATATTAGAGATTATATGTAACAATTTGGTAATATAAACATTCAATATTGTTACATACTTTATACAAATAATTTTGTTTTTTTAGAAAGTAGCTTAATTACAATTTATTGTAGATCTAACAGAACCTGGGTTATTTAAAGTACAATAAAGTAATTAGTAATTAAACGTTTACCATCTTGTAATTTATAATTATCCTGTATATTGGGTGTAATAAATACTTTAGTCATTGTAATTATAAATTTTTTTAGCGTTTTGGAACTAACGAAAGATATTATTTGTTTCAAGTGCCCTAAAGTAAATTAAAACACTGGACAAAATAAATCTTGTATTCCGCAGTTATCAAAACTCAGTTAACAAGACTAGATGGCCAAATTTTGAACATAATTTTATTTCAATCTTGTTTTATTTAGCTAACACTACCTAATGGATTAAATAATGATAAATTAACTAAAATTACACGTCTGGGTTGAAACAATTTAATTTTTTCAAATTAAATAAAAATTGTCATGCCAAATAAATCAAATTTTCAGAAAAAGTCATTCAAAAATAGTTTGAAGATAAAATGAGTTAGTACAGCACAACTGTTAAATTAAATTCAGTAGTAACCGAAGTTGACGCAAACTTAATAAATAATTTAATACCACATTCGATGCCATTTCATTAGACTGTGGCAATTTTTTTGTTCTTTATTAGCCTAGATTATCCAACTTTGGACTTAGGTCTTAGTCTATATTTGCTTTGATTGTGTATTAAACGTTTCTATTACAGTTCTTTAATTTTCATTAAGTCGCCTTTCCCCCTGCTCTATGGGGGGCCTCTAGCTCTTTTACTAATTTATAGACTCTATTGCTGTAGAACGAAACACGGTTTGTCTGGAAAATATCAGACATAATTTTTCCACACAATCAGAAAGGCTAGAAGGATGTGGTTTTCGAATAAATAGTAGGGAGCGGGTCTTAGGTAAAGAATGCAACTCAGCTCAGTTACCTCCAAGCCTTGAGAGAGTGAAGATCGCGCTTCCCTCAAACCGTGTTCTGATAAGGCGTCACGGACTCGACATGCAGCGCACGTTAAAATAACGTATGCGATCCGTGTCAACTTCAAAAATCAGGCATCGAGATTTTGAACCTTATAAGAGAAGGTTGTAGGAAGAAAGGCATGTCAAACATGAGGTTTTTGAATGGCACAAGATCTTTTATGGGAAAAAAGAAACCGTGAAAGACGAAGAACGCAAAGGATGTCAATCAACGAGCCGTAGTGGTAAAAATTTGGTGGAAGTGAAACAATTTTTGGACTTTGATCGGCGTTTAAGTGATCGACTGATAGCACAGGAGTTGAATTCAATAAAAGCTGTAGCATGAAACTGTGTTTGAAGATTTGCAACGTAGCAACGTTGCCCCAACTCTCGTACTTCTTTTTGTTCCCAAAACTCAAATTCAGCTTAAAAACCCCGTTTTGGGTCGGTGGAGAGGGTTCAAACCGCCGTAACTAAGACTATAAGCAGCATTCCAGGAAACTTTCAAGGCGTGGCAGATACGCTGGAAACGTGTAGTTGCAAGGGAAAACGATTTTAAAAATTTTTAAACAAATAAATGATTATTTCAATACTTTCGTTTTTATTTAATTGCACCTGATACTTTCCGGGAAAACCCTGTATTTCATTTGTAGTTTTGTTGTCTGACGTTATGGCTTGCAAAACTCCATTTTACTAAATGTCCTCTTACATCTGCTCCAGGTATTTGTTTTCCTATCCGACGTGAGCTGCGCGATATCTATTGCGAACAACAAAAACAAATCTTCAATCGTTGTCCACGAAGTCTTTTCTTCGTGTGGAAACAAAAAAAAATCATTGTGGGCCAAATTAGGACTGTTCGGCGGATGACCCATCAGTTATAAGTTTTGCGTGCTCAAAAAGCCAGTTGCATCGATGTGAGTTCGCCTTGCATTGCTAAAAATAATCCGACGTCTCGCGCTGGTTTTTCTTATCTTTTAAAAACTTTTGACAAATAAAAGTTGTGTACCATTAAGAATTGACCAGCAATTATTTGCTTTGAAGTGTTTCGAGCGCGAACGATTTTTGTTGGGTTTGGCTTAACTTGAAAGGCCTATACAGTCGACTGTTATTTACTTTCGGGCTCACACATAAATCCAAGATTCGTCACCTATGACGATGTTGTAAACGGTATTCGAAACACGGAGATTGCGTTTTTGGGCATTTCTTTCGACCAATCGGCACGAGCCTGTTTTTGAGCGGGCGTTAAAGTATATGAGATCCAACACAGCTTTTTCAAAGTTAAATGTTCATGCAATATCAAATGTGTGCTAGTCACAATAATGCCTAAGGATGCCGGAATTTTACGATAAGTCACATGACGATCTTGCTTTATCTGTTCGCGCACGGCATCGATGTTTGTTGGCACTACAGCCGATTGAAACCTGCCTTCTTTAAATTCATGCGCCAGCGAACTACGACCACGATAAAATTCATTGAAACAACGATATACAGTGGCTCTGTAGATGGGGTTTTATTACCAAAAGTAGATATGTGTTCATCGACGCATTGTTGCTGAGATAGTCCGCGTCCACGTCGCGCAAAAATATTCACGTCTTAATTCCATTTTTGGCCTAGAGAAAATTTTTAACAATGACAACAAATAAATAGTGTCTATATAACAAAACGTTTTGAGTGCGTATGCCATCACAAATGTCAAACTGTATGATGCGCACGTATGTTAGAACGTAATATTCTGGTACTGAAGTACAAATCACATTTTTTAAATTTTGGCTGTTCGATCGTCTTTATTTACTTTTATTATTTGTTGTAAATATAATCAGTAAATATTTCTAAGTTGCAACCTTTGAGGTTTATGCTACTTACACTTTGATATTTAATACATTAATTCTAAACCCTACATTTTTCGAAACTTCTAACAATTAGGTTATTATTTTCAATTCTTCAAAACTTTGGGACTACAATTACTATATTGTCTGAATATCTAAAATGATATAATTTCTTTTCTCTACGTTTATTCCCATGGTCAAATGACCTTCCTAATTGTTCGAAAATACGCTTTATCGCTATTGTCGAAGAATTTTGCAGATACAACACCATCTTGTTTAACTCAGCCTTTAAGTGGTAAAGTGTTAATGGTAAGCCAATTTCAAAAAAATTAAGTTATGTAGTGGCAATTCACAAATTACTTTGCCGTAGCACTACTATAATACAATATTGTCTGGGGCTAATTCACGACTCTTTGAAGTACGAAATAATAATTGCAGAACGTTTGCACGCATTAAATAGATTTCATAAATAGAGACTTAAACAGTTCTTTCGAACTTAACCGATCACAATAATGTATAAGAGAGAAACTGTAATACAATCTCGCGGATCTTGGCTCTTATCGGATAAGAAGTTATAAAAACTATCTGCTATATAATTCGTTAATTACAGCGAAGTTTTTAATTTAAAATTCTTTTAGAAATTTAAATTATATGAAGTTAAAAATTAAAATTATCACCCTGCAGATGAACCCTCAAAGACGCTTTTACCCATTATATAACATCTTTTCTGCTATATAACTTAAATTTTCTTGACACCTCAATGCAGGTTATAGATAATAAATATTATGCGCAGTATTTTCGGATAAAATACACGCAATGTCGACGTTCAGCACGTAATAAGCAATATTTATTAACGATAGTTAATCTAATAGTTAGTCTTTCTCTATCTTTTCCTGTATGTTGTTATTGCGGACAACGTACTTTATACAATAATGGCGATTTTATTGTATATTACATTATTTTTGCAAAATTGGATTTAATTAAAACATTTCTTGAACAATTTAACATGTCTGCTAAAAGTTAGAACTTATAATGAGGTTTAAAGGCTGATCTAGCTGTGGTGTTATAGTTGTCCATTTTACAAACTCTGGGGAGGTTGTCGAAATTCATAACCATCATAAAATTTATAAACATGTAATTTTTTTCTAATTAAAGATTGTTTTCTACCTTTTTTATTCAAATATTTGTTAAAGGAGTGGAATAGATCACGCTACTTGCAAAATACTTATTTTATAATTAAATCAAGCAATATATTACAAATTATGCATTCTAGATGTTGTTTAATTAATTTTGTTTATATATTTTTTGTTAAGTCCGATTTATATATATAATATTAAAGTATGGTCATTATCATCTTCCAACGTTTAATAAACTTCTTTGTAAAGTTTGATTAACTTTTATTTAGAAGGTCATAATAATATTTATATCTCCAAATTTCTTATTATTCAAAATATTCTGTAAGAACCATAACAAATACAAATTTAAAAAACCAAACCTGCATAATATGGTGGGTACTGAAGGATATTCTAATTTATCTCCTTTAGTTTTCGTACCGGATGTGCGACAAACGGTCTGGCATTGTCGCGATAGAGAATAACGGTTTTTCCATTAGTCAACAATAGACATTTTCCATAAATTTTTCAGTGAGTTTGGTGAGTTGCTCACAGTATTTTTTTATCGTAATTGCATTCAGGTAGAAGAAGTTCGAAGCCAATTGTTCCATTGAAACACCTTAATTGGAGGTAAGCTTTTACCAGAGTTTTTCTACTTTCACTTGCTGATAATCAGCTTTTATTTTGCTATATGCTGTTGTACAAAATTTGGTTTTATCGCATGTAACAACTCGATCCAAAAAAGGCGCTCTTTTATCACGTCCAAGCGACACAACTTACTGCTGTCGGTTAAAAATTGCGACACTGAAGCATCCAACACGGAAGTAAATCCAAACTTCTTTAAATGATAATATGTAGATGAATTGTCACTAGTTAGACTGTTAACAATCCTTTCAGTTTAAGACCTTTAAATTATTTTCTACTAAATCAATGTTGAAAATCCCTCCAGAGCGATGTAGATCATCCACTTTAGAATCATCCCTTTGAAATTTGCTAAACTATTTTTCACTAACTTTTTCCTGATATTTGTGTAATATGAAGTAGCACAAATGCAACTTTTAGTTCCCTATTTTGAAAAATTTCTTGGGTAAACAAATCTACTTACCATAGTGGTATCAGGCACTTCCATATACCCAACATGACCGTAAATCAAACACAAATGTCGGCATATAGCAATGTTTTGGTCACCTATGGGACTTTGGTACACACTTTTGCAATCGTTTGATACACTTTCATATGACAATGCCAAAGTGCAAGAAAGATGCACAATATAGATTATTGTTAATACATCTAAAATCACATAGTGTGATAATTATTGAAAATAATGTAAAGATTCCAAAGTAGCCTACAGAAGATTCGATGAAGTTTCATTAACTTCGCTAGTAAAGGGGTGACTAATATCTGCATTAATAATTAACTGTTTTTTAGTATTTACTTGATACAACCATAAAGACTTATACAAATACACAGCACTAATGCCGACAAAAGGTAAAAAATTAATTATCGGTATATTTCTATTCAAGAAAATAATCAAAAACGATGTTAAGTGAAAAGAGGATATGAGACTGGCCCGTGTCACTATTTAAATTAGCAAAAGTGGAAATAAAAGCAGAACAAGCACTACCTAATAGTAAAAATGGTAAAAATTCCCGACAATGTATTAAGAAACAAACTGTAGAAATAAGGTGGACCAAATATCACCGGGGCTCATTTGTGTGTAAAAAAGCCGCACCGCATAGTAGCTGTGCGATCCTGAGAGAGTGGAGCCACAACTTCCACATTCCCTCCTGCTTGGATTGGAACCTGTTCAGTCCTGTTTGGGAGTTGCTAGATAGAGCGAACAGAAAGTACATCGAAACGTGGAACAACGCATTGTAATATCGTTGTAGAAAATGTCCCGTCTGCTAAAATTTATCAAAGACTCCAACAGCAGTATTGGGAAGAGTGTCTCTCGCGGACTCTTGTGTTTGAGTGGTGTAAGTGCTTCAGAGGGGGTAAAGAGCGCGTGGAGAATAGACCGCAGGATCGTCGGCCGCGAAAATCCACCATCGAGCCAAAATTGATCGTGCAGACACGCTTATTCACAAGAATAGGCATAGCACTACCAAGGAACTTAAAGCAATACTGCCTATGAGTGTTGGTAGTTTAAAAGACATCGTGAAAAACTACCTGACTTATCGCAAGGTGAATGGTCGGTGGGTACCACACCATTTTGACGCATGTGAACAAAATGGTGCGCATCTAAGCTACCAGTCGTAACCTACACCAGTTTAAAGACGAAGGTGATGTATTTTTAAAATCTATAGTAACCACCAATGAAACGTGAGTGCACCACTTTATTTCCGAATCCCAGCAGTCATTACGCGAGTGGCGGTACATCAATTTTTCCAAAACCGAGAGAGCGCAAAAAAGTCGTACGACAGGAAGAGTGATGGAAATATTCTTTTGGGACTGATGCCAGAACAAGCAATGCAGGTTATTACTCGGATCATCTGGAAACAGACGTAAAGGAAAAGGTCCAATCCAAGCGAAAGACAGGTGGAAATGCACTCCCCCATGCGGCCAGAGCAACAATATAAACTCTCCTGAATTTAAAATGGAACCTTCTGTCACATCCACCGCATAATTCCGATTGTACCCCAAGTGCCTTCTACCTGTTCAGAAGCCTTAAATAAGACTTTCAGGGCATGCAGTTTGGGGACAATGCCGTCCTCCAAACTGTTCGTGGATAAGCCGCCAACTAAAAGCCTTCTTTGGAAGGACATCAGAATATTGGAAAAAATTTGTTGACTTCGGAGAAGAGTACGTTAAAGACGTAGATTCTGTCACCAAGACGTGTAATACTTCCAGATTAACAAATAAAAAGAAACATCGTGTTGGAAATCTATCATTAAGAATGTGATCAAAAAGAAGAAAACTGTTTGGGGGAAATTCCTCTAACTATACAAAATACAGAGCACACATGATAAAAATATATTTAAAAACTGAGAAAAGAAAGTAACAGTAATTATAGAGCAATCAAATCGTAAGAATGGAAACCAAGAAATAGAGATGTACCTATATGGATGCAACAAGACGTATATGATGTAAATATTCAGAAAAACCACTGCAATTCAACAAGAAGATATATAGGAGCAATCTATTTAGAAAATGCCTTTGATAGCTTACCGCGAGAAGTAATGTGGGAAGCACTATACAAGAATAACTTGTCGACAAAATTAATTGTTAGAATGCAAAGTATATATGTACGAAGAGACAAACAATGTTTATTATAATTATAAATATACTTTCAGAAAAGGCCTATAAAGACATGAAAAATATGATATTGGTTACAATGCACTTGGATCAATCAAGATTATAGGGTTTTTGTAACAATTTAAGAAACATAAAGCACAAACAAAAATAATGTAATTCAAGTGGCGACCGTTCTTGTTGCAGGCGGCTAGGAAATTTGTCTACACATCTTTCATACATAGCGTATAAAATTGCTCTGTTTTTTCTCGAGTTATAGCTTCCGAAAGAGTTTCAAGAGTCCGTGGTTTTTCAATGTAAACCTGAGCTTTCGGGTAGCTCTATAAGAAATAATTATACGGTGAAATATCCAATGACCCGCGCACTAAAACGGGACACCCTGGAAAATATTCCCTTAAAAAAGCTACAGATTGTCTTGAGATATGGCAAGTAGCACCATCATGTTGAAACCAAACTATATTGAAGTCAATCCAATTTAAGCATCAAAAATCCTTGCATCATCTTAAGGTAACGCTGTGAGTTGATTGTCATAGTGCAACCGTTTTTTTTTCGAAAAAAGTCGGCTCTAATTATGCCAAATTAAGTTATTATGCACCACACAGTTACTCTTTCACTATTTAGGAGCCTTTGATAGACTTTCCATGTATTATTTTTCGATCAGGACAGGCAATTTTGTTTGTTTACAGCACCTAATAAGTGAAAATGAACCTCGCCACTCATTATCAGAATTTTAACGGTCTGATCATCTTCACTTCTCCGAACTGTTCCATTTTTTTTTCTGAAGTAGTCAAACTATATTTTTGGGCAAGACTGGACGAGACTTGGAAATGTTCGCTGTACCTGCACCACTGAATGATCGGTTGCAACAAAAGTGTCATAAACAAGGACGCGCTGTTTAATTGTCCACTAGCGTATGTCAACTATTGCGCATGCGCTAATCCTCCTACCTATCGGATCCTGCATAACCATAGCAATAAGAAACAAAAACTTAAGCTAAATAAATAGAATTTAAAATCTGAGGTTCGTTATTACCCTAAGAGGAGATATCAAAAGCGAAGTTAATTGCAGAATAACAGAACAAAAGAAAAATTATGATGAGAACTAAAGTCAAAATGTACAAAGCAATAATAGGTCCGAACCTAACATATGGAAGTAAGTCTTGAGTATTAAATGAAAAACTTACAATCAAACTACAAGGCTGCAAATTTGAGTAAAAAATGTAAAATAAAGAATATGAAAATAAGGCAAAGATTCCAAGTAAATACACTCGGCCTCTGGGAAAGAGATGCACATATAGACCTCAGCAATTTTGAAATCAGCAGATTAGAAAAATTCTAGAGGAAAGAGATACCACCTAGAGCTCAACAAGAACATGGGCTACTGCTAGGAAGAAATGGAAGTCATTCTCAACACCTAAAGGTAGCAGAGGACACCGACAAGTAAGTAAAACGGGGCATTTCCTAAAAATGTTCTTCAAATTAATCAAAATTTAGAATAGCACGGAAAAGAAGTGTTTATGGGTGAAAATACAACCTTAAGTTTAGGAAAACTTCTGTAAGCCAAAAGCATATTTCTTTTGAACATTAGAGCAAATTTATATATAATCCAAACATTTCTGGTAAAAGAATCTCTAAATATGGTTTTGTCGGCTTGAGTGCCGAATTGTACATTTGCACCCCCTGGTGCGAATCCTTCGGCATATCTTAAACAATTGCTGTTAGGCTATTAAGCCGCGAAAGAAGAGCTGTATCACTTTCGCGTTCGACGCGGTATGGTGTATGGTAGCGATAAAGCCTCGCTCAACACGTCATTTGTTTGGGCGAGCGCGGCCGTCGTTCGTGAAATTATTTAATCAGCGCAATTTATAAGGCAACAATAAATGGCCGGTGAGCGGACTCATAACGCAACAAATTTATAAATCCATCTTCCTTCAGTACCATAAACCAGCCCGTAATAAACTAAATGAGACAGTGTTTAAGGCGCTCGTATGTTCGGTTATTTGTCAATGACATCAGATATTTATTAAAGACAAGCCTAAGGTAAAGATCTCGGTGCCGGGCTTAGAATGTGAGGAATTCCGGCCCTGTCTACGCGCTGCTTGCGCGGACGCATTGCGAACTCACCGTATAATGGCAGCAATGCCAGGTATGCGCCGCAGATGAATCTATTAAGGTATTTTTTATTTATACTTAGCCGGGATATGGTACACGGCAGAAATATTCCTGATTTGTTTGTGTTACCGAAAAATGCCCATTGTACAACAATAAATCCTATGGCGACCGAATACCTTAGATAAGTTTATTCAAATTCCTCCCTCCGTCGGCATTTGTAAGCATGAAATATTCAATATGTTATAAATTTATTACGGAGATGCTATCTTAATTTAAGGCAATAAAATGGGCGCCGCGAGTCGTCGGCCGAAGGTCCGTCCCGCGCCCCGGCTCTTAAATATAGACGTGCGCGCAGCTTCGGCCGCTCAAAATCGGCCCGCGTCCTTTATCATCCCCGTAATGGCCTGTTTAAGCCGTGTTTACACGCTCAATATTTCTGTCAGGACAATCACTAATAAAACTTACATAAAGCATAAACGCCAGCGAGGCCGCTAAGTACGTGTCATTAAATTTGTATGCCGATGGATGCACGCAATGCACGCGCGCACTCGTTCTATAGCTCGGTTCGAACCTTAAGCGCTGCTTCGACGACTTCATTACCTCTCCGGTAGGTTGTTCCACGCTTTCGAAGGCAACAATGCATGTATATTAGGTTAACGAAGCCAACTCTTGACGTTTATCTGTTAACGTTTATCTAATGGAATAGAATAAACGTTTGGAGAGAGTACTATTACGAACGTACTTAGGATACGGTCGCGATAATTAGGTTTTTAACAAGGTGTCTGATGTGCATGACCTTCACGTATTGATTTTCTAATGGCTACTGGTAACTGCTAAACAAACAATTTCTATGCTTTTTTACTTCCCTGTCTTGTACACAAACGGCTGCTCATTTGAAATCATTGTCGTTTTGTCACGTTTATCATTCTTGGGCAGAGTTAAATAGCACTTGCCCTAATAGCTTGTCTCCTATTCAGAACCTACTTAACATAATAGAGAGTTGCACAATCGATAGTTCTGTCCCATTATTAACGTTATGCAACCACAACAGTTTTCTTCCTCTTATGATTGTTGTATTTTCGCGTTATATACAGGATCGTCGAGATAAATCCGGAATTCTTCTTCCGGAAGGTTGTATTGCGGGAAAGCCGAAAGGTCGTTTTATTTCCCAATTAGAAACAAACAGTCATCTTTGCAAACTTTCGACAAAATGAGCCGACAGAGCTGACTAGGAAAAAAAACACGTTTACGGCGTAGTCAAGAAGTGCGGACAATCTGACCACCAGGAGAAAGTAACTGGCAGGACAAGAGAAATTATGAATTCATCCGTGAATTGAAAAGGAATGGGCGTGGCGAAGTCGACGGTTAGTCTAAATTACAAGTATCTCGTCTTAAGGAACTGTCAACTGTAACTGAGAAAAACAAAATGGGCAGGAGGTTTTTTCGAGCGAAATTTTATCCAGTAAGAAATCTCTAAAGTCTACCGTCATGCATAGGAAGTTTTCCGCCTTTGTGATGGGGCTGACGGTTTATGAGTAGCGTAAAGGATGTCATGGTGTTTCACTTCATTGCGGGAAGCTTGAAGATGACCGCTAACAGCCATATCAACATGTTGGAGGCAATTATCAAGCTCTGGATAAAGTAAGGTGACCTATGAATGAGAATACGCATTCTAAGACTTTCCTTCAGCCCACAAAGTAAAGAAGTCATGGCTTTTAGCTGCTCTCCAACCCTGACTGCAATTCTCTTCACTACTACGTATGGTTGACGCGTTGATCAATAAAAAGCATCGTAACACAAAAAATAGCTTAAGGGACAACGAGAAAGTTGTGTTGACCTGCAGTAAGTTTAGATCCTGGCGCGAAAAGGTTGTAGCCACTAATAGGTGATATGTTAAGTAATATGATTCTCAATACCATTTATTTGATTGTGCTAAGTTTCATGTAAGTACTTTTAATTTAGAAACTTAGAAATTTATAATTTTAATTTATTTATTATTTTCCCCCAAAATATTACACTCATAAAAATGTTCAAAATCAATCATTGAGTTTGATTATAAAAGAAAAATACAATAGAGACAACGATCTTGCAGAATTTATAATAATTTGTATAATATTGTAGCTCTTCAGCATTTGAAGCATTTGAATTTAAATCTTCTAATATATGTTCAAAGCGTAAAGCAGCGCATTTAGTGCATATATTGAACGATTATATAATAAAAATACTATCTAAAATTTATTTAGGGAACTAAACGAAACTCATCCAAATTTTTCTCATGAAAAGCATATATAAAATAGATAAAATATATAAATTACGCATGTATTTTCCGTGAACTTGGAATACCTTCTATCAAGGAGTCTCATACACGCATATCAACTCCAAACAGTTTTCTTAACTTTACTGATTTTCGTTGAGCTTCGGAAAAAGGAAAAAATCTCTGTAGGATAGATCCGGGCTATAGAGCAAATTCGATATAATGTAGCAAATTTCAGGTACTGTAATGGTTTCTGAGAATTGCTATGTTGAAGAATTTCTTTAGTGGCATATCTACTTTGCTTTAATAGAGTCTTCCATATAGACTGGATATAGATATAGAGTTGACAGTGTAATATCGTCTTTTCTTGAAATACCTTTACTTACTGCAGCATGGAAACGTGCAGTTGTTGATGTGAAAAATTATATTCTAAAATTTTTTACCAGAAAATTATTTTATCTCCTGGTCTATATCTTTCTAGAATATTTTCTTGTAATATTTGGTCCATTAAGTCACATCATCTTTTGTTTCTCATTATATGTCCCAAATTGTAGAGCTTTCGTGCCTTTATCATAATCATTATTTCGGTGTTTTTTCATACTTTGAAAAACTTTTTCATTAGTTTCTTGGTCTGTCTATAAATTATTTCAACATTCTTTGATAAAGCCATATTAAATTATTGCTGGTTGTTTTTTAAAGTTCAAGACTTGACAACATAAATCAAAATTAAGAAGACAACTCGAGAACTTATGCAAGAAAAAATTCCAGCTATTGTCCAGCCTTGCTTTCTTACTGCGTTGCCGAGATCAAAAGGTAGTTCCGAAGTATTTACAGGTCAAACACTACCTGTGCACTCTTCAAGCCCAACGAATTTATCGGAAAACGGAAGCTGACTTAGTCAGAGAACAAGTGCACGCCACTAGAAAAACCCTCGCTCTGTGTTCACTAGAACTGATGCAAATTTATGTCAGTTTGGCCAACAGAACCCATAAATATGACTGGGATACTGTAGACAGCATCACTTTCCATTCTGCTGAGAAACACGGAGCGGCCGCCACCGTTAGACAATCTTCTAAGTTTCAGCGTTTACAGAAGTAAAGCGCTCCTACACTGCTGGATTATCAGCAAACTGTAATAAACTTTTCCAAACACGAGCTTAGCCAGGAAGCCATCAGTACTCTTAGAAAAAGTGAAAAGTTTGCCGTAACACCTAAATTCATTCCGGTAGAGGACATTATAGCTGTGTTCACGATGGCAATCACAAAAGAGCATATTAGATTTTCTATCCACTTTGCGTTTCATCTTAAGAAAAACGCTGCTGAAGCCAACGAAATGATTTGTGCTGCATATGGTGAGAATGCTGTAAAGTCATGCAACGTGCAAAAAGTGGTACCAAAGATTTCGCGGAGGAGAGTTTAGTCTTGAAGATCAACTACGCGCTGAACGCCCTCAAACATTTGACACGGATGAGCTGCAGACATTGCTGGATCAAAACTGAAAAAGAGCTTGCAGAACAGCTTGGCGTCACTCAGCCAGCCATTTCCATACGTTTGCATGCAATGGGTAAGATAAAAAAGGAAGGCAGATGGGTTCCGTATAAACTGTCCGAAGACAACAAAAATCGACGGCGTGACACCGCACTCCATTTGCTTTTAGGGAACCGAAAAAAGGATTTTCTGCATAAAATTATTACGGGCGATGAAAAATGAATCTTGTACGACAATCCCAAGCCCAAAAAATCATGGGTAGACTCTGGAAAACCTTCGACATCGACTCCAAAGCCCAATATCCACGCCAAAAAGAATTTGCTCTGTATCTGGTGTGATTGGAAAGGTGTGATGTACTATAAACTCTTGAAACCAGGTGAAACAGTTACGGCGGATCGCTACCAACAGCAATTGAAGAAAAGAGGCCATTTACTGGACAAGGAAGTCGCAAAGTCAGCCTGCTCCATGATAATGCCCGACCACATGTTGCGAAGGCGACGCAAGAACACATCTTTGCATTAGGCTGGGAACTTATCCCACATGCGGCGTATAGCCCAGACATGGCCCCTTCCGATTATTATTTATTCTGGTCGTTACAGCATCACTTGGCTGATACGCACTTCAAAACAGAAGAAGTCCGAAAATGCATCGATAACTTTATCGTCTCGAAGCCGGTGAGCTTCTATCATCAGGGAATTCGCAAGCTACCCGAAAGATGGCAAAAGGTCATCGATGCCAACGGTGAATACTTTGATACTTAAGCTTTTTTTGTTTGTTATTAAATAAAACTTTAATTTTGCTGAAAAAAGCTGAGAACTTATTTATACACCTATAGCTAATGTAGAAGCAGCCATACGGAACTTTCCAACAGACGAAGCAGAGGAAGTACTACTCGAGACGCATCCTGCGCTGTGCTAAGCCAACTAAGATAAACTTATCCAGGGCCGAATTAAAGGCTTTACGTGAACTCAAGAATGATGACACCATAATTGTCTCACCTGCAAATAAAGGTAACGCCACACTTGTATTAGAACAGGACGACTACACGAAGAAAATGACCGAACTGCTGGATAAGAACACTTTTTTTGGCGCACTTACAGGCACTGCAGCCTCAAGGACTTATTGTGCCCAATAACATGCATTTAAAGCTAGGACATTCACACACACCCATGGGTTGAGCGAGACTCAAACTCGAGCGCTCCGGCTAGAGGACAGAGCCAACTGGTTGAACCATCTGAGCCACAGCGTCCCGATAAGAAGACTTACACTACGCTCAAACGCGATCCCATGTTGCGGATATTACGCAAAAAAAGCAAACTGATAAAGAGTTCCTTTCTAGATGAAACCACCAAAAAGAGACTAATAACAACAGAGGCGCTGCCTCCAAGAATACACGGGCTTCCCAAAATACACAAGGACGATGTACCGCTGCAACACATTGTTAGTGCCATTGGTGGTCCTACCTACTAGTTGACCAAATACTTATCCAGTCTGTTACAACCGTGCATTGGACATACCAGCACATTATGTCAACCAGCTTCAAGACATCCAGTTACAGAGGGGAGATCTAATGGTTAACTTCGATGTAACTTCCCTGTTTGCTAAAGTACCGATTCAAAATGCTCTGGATCACCTGAAGAAAATTTTTCCTAACGGCATCTTGCAGTTATTTCAGCAGTGTCTTACGTCCAGTTACTTTGTTTAGCAGGGCGTATATTACGAACAAAGAAACGGGGTAGAAATGGGTAGCCTACTTAGCGTTATAATCGCCAATTACTACATGGAGAAATTTAAAGAGATCGCCATCAATACAGCACTATTAAAACTCGCGATATGATTAAGATCCGTCGATGACACTTTTGTGTTATGGAGACAAAGAAAAAGACCCTAACACAATTTCTTATGCACTTAAATTCTATACAGCAAACATACAGTTTTCCAAGAAACTGGAATCGAACGATAGGATTGCTTCCTTAGACGTATAGGTGTTGAGATCGGAGAATGAATATTTACAACACACCGTGTACAGAAAACCCACGCATACGGATAGATACCTTTATAAACAGTCGAATCACTACCCAAGTCAACAAAGAACGGTTGTGAAAGCATTGTTAGATTAAGCACGACATATATGTCAACCAGAGTTTTTAGATAAAGAACTAAAATATTGGAACAAGCCTTGGAAGGGAATGGCTACTCGAGACGGAGATAAATAAAGCAATGAAACCTAACAAATGCGCATAAAAAACACAATCAAAAAATCAGCTACGGTAGACAAAGCTTTTTTACCTTACACCAACAGGGTCACGGACCGGATAGAAGAAATTCTCAATAAACACAAGGTGGAAACCATCTACACTACCATCACCAAGATACGGGATTTGGCTAGACCAGCCAAAGATACAAGAAACCCACAGGATACACCAGGGGTATACTGCATACCTTGCTCATGTAAGCAAGTCTACATTGGGACTACGGGCCAAACGATTACCACCAGCATAAGGAACATAAACGCCATCTACGCCTTAATCAATCCGATAAATCAGCAGCTGCTGAACATACATTGGAAAATCCTAACCACGAAATAGAATTTGGGCAAACACAAGTTTTATCTAACTGTAGGACTTACTACACGAGATTATACAGAGGGGCGGTGGAAATCTATAAATATAAAAATTTTAACAAAGACAACGAATTCAATTTACCTAGGTCTTTGTTTATTGTCCTCAAGGGGCAAAAAACAGAACGTGGTACGGTAAAGAGCGAGTGACCTCAGAAAATGCCAAAATATTACCTGCTACGACCCGATTTACGTCAGCAGCTAGCCCGATTACGTTATCTACCATCCCGGTGACGTCAATAACGGCCCCCCAACACCATCCCTATCATACTCGCACGAGTATAAAAGCGAAAAAGCACGATACAGTCACTTAATTCTTAAAAAAAATTCTTCTGAAGATGTCCGCGTAGTTGTGGACGAAACGTCAAGAGTTTCTCAACTCCGACCACGGCCTTATAACCCGAGAACCAACCGCACAATGCACCATAACACCGGCCGTGAAAGCCTTCGCATCTATTTGAGTCTTACTTTTATTGACTTCCAGCCCCAATTACAGTTATTTTCTTGTCGAATACTTCCGGATTGGGAGAGCCCACATGCAAACATTTTATTAATTTTCACTTATCGTAACAATGTATGCAAAAGTTGCTGTTAAAACTCATTCAATTTGTGTATTACTACTTCAACTTATGAATCTATTATGCGTTGCACTTTCCTGTAACCAAATAAATAGCGGACAGTTCTAACGATATCTTTTTGCTTCACAGGGTGATTAAGATGGATCAGTTTGTCTGTATGCGCTTGATACTCTTTATTCGTGGTTATCAATGGCCAGTCACATCAAATCTGATGCAGATTTATTATGTGTGGATTTTTCCATTTACAAGTGTTGCCTAACTACTAACATCTACTCCCCCTCAGTCATTAGCAACTCAATGACACCAGATTGTTTCAATCGAATGTTTATGCCATTTTGATCACTACAGTAGGATTACCTAATATTATAAGAAAACTCTACTATCTTAAAGAATAGTAAATTATAATAGCTATTTCATGTGCCTCGGGTCAATATTACTAGTCCTATAACCTAAAAAATATCCATTCAAAAAGCTGCTTAAAAGGTAATTCAAGCAACAAAAATATTAGCATTAAAGATTAAAGTTCAGTTTCACTGAAAAGCAAAAATACTTAAATTATTATTAGAAAAATGGTAATTGTTATAACTTCAATAGTTAAAAACTAATACAGTAGAGGTATCCAAGATCTAAAAATGTTACTATGTAAACAGAAAATAAGAATATGCTTTATAAAAAGAGAGAAAAAGCAAATTAAAAAATAATAACAAAATTATTTGAATTTGTTATATTGCAACACATTGCAATGTTTTATGTTTCGTACGACTAGTAAGCTGTGCTGTACTTAAGCTGTTAAAACCAAGTCAAACGTCACTAGTACTCTATCAACAACAATTAATTTTAATTTAAAATTAAAGGTAAAACGTCCAAAATACGCCAAAGGGCATGATTAATAGGACAATATTTGGACACACATTTAAATCTCTTGGTTAGGATATTTGTCAAACCCGCCTTATTCACCAGACATTTTTCTTTCATCTACTACTTATTTAGATTGATGGCACACTCCAGCTCTTATAAAAATTTTCTAAATTAGGCGAAAACTTTTAAATTTTGTAATTTTCTTATATTCAAAAACAGGAAAGCTTTTTTTCCTGTAGCACGCCTTAAAGAAAATGCTTTCCCCCAAAACATAACAAAACAACTTGATATTAATTTTAATTAACACCAAATCTGAAGTACACACACAGTTATTGGTTAATTGGACGCAATTTAAGCTGCAAATGCGTAAGTTTTTAACCGATTGTGTATGGAATGCTCCTAGCAATTCCAACCTAGCGAAACTGTATGTAACTTTGTTTTATACAAACCAAAGATATTCGCTTAAATCTCTAAATCGACATAGTTAAACAAACCATTAAACAGTATAGCAGAAAATGTCGTGATAGAATTGGAATCCAACTAAGTACTTTGATAGTCAAACTCTTGCTGAATCAACTAGTTAAAGGCACTAAAGAACATGACTCATTAGATTGACTACAACTTTTCTAAGCCATAGTCTGTATTCTACAGATGATATTGTTCTGTTAATTCTGACACAAAATTATATTAAAGTAACGAGGAACTAAAAATAACAGAATTTTATTAGAAAAAGAGTAGATTAAGTTTTAATATAACTGAAACCAAATAATCTTTTTTTGCAAACAAGATAGGGCACAAAAATCAGAAAGCCTTATAATAAAGATACGAAAATTCAGTACAATGTATAACTTCTATGAAGTTTTAAGGCTACAAGCTATTTTGTATCAAAACATGTTAGAATAAAGCTATTATTGTTAAAACTAGAGACGATGTTGGCGGTGTCTAAAGTTCGCAAGTCTATAATGAAGCCAGCAGTTCATTGTGTATTTGAGATCTGGAAAAAGCTTTGGTTAAACTCTATAAATGCTTACTGTGTCTCGCGTAATACACCTGAATAACTCTATTGTCTAGTTGCTTATATAAAAGCAATGCTAAACTAGTGACATTGTGTATCGCTAATCAAAGATCAAACAATACCCGACTAATGCCCTTCTATAAATCTCAGTATCACTGATACACACAACATAAAGAGGCTGTCGGCAGTGGTTGGCAAAACTCATGTAGCAGCATTCCTAAATCTTAAAATTCCCATAAAATCTATCGTGAAAAAGTTTACAAACTATTGTAAGTCCAAAAATTCATAGTAGATGCAACTTACAGTCTATTGCTAACCTGGAAAGGATCCAAACTTAACTTATAAAAAGACATATCTCAGTTTCAAACATTAAATAAAAAAATTGTTACACGTATTTAAAAAACATTGACATTTATATATTATATATGTTATGCTACAGAGATTTGTTCAATTTGTAGTATGTTGCAACTTGAAAACTTAAGACCCTTTTTTTAACATTTGTATTGGTTTATTTGCTACATCTTGAGATTTACATATTTACATAATAAATATGGGCGATACACCTTTTTATATTACTTATTGGGAACTAAGTAAATTGTTAAAGTTGCAAACAAAAGTAGAAGGGAGTAGTTTATCTATTTGTTAGTAGAGCAATTAAATTGGAAGCATTTCTGAGAAAACTAATTGTAGTATTTATAGAATCGTTTTTAGTATATGCACACATATGTTTGTAGTAATAAGAATATAATAAAGATTAATTATGTATTTAACTAATTAAATAAATAATTATATATGTACACATATGTTATATTATATATATATATATATATATATATATATATATATATATATATATATATATATATATATATATATATAATCCATTTACCTTACGGCGTAGGGTGTTTGTAAGCTTACATACATTTACATTTCCGTGAAATCAATTTACATTCTAATAATGATTGTCAATACCGTTTTTTAAATTAATTTAAAATAAACCAAATTAAATTGGATTTACAATACATTATATCTTACAGTTCCTATGCAAGTTGTTCTTGTCTATCTGGTATTCTATTTACTACACTTGCATTACACTACAATATGTTTCGCATGACGATCTTCAGTCATTCTTAACCGCACTAATCTATAGTTTACTCGCACGCTTCACTATATTGATTATTCTCTCTTTTTATTGTGTATTTGTTATGTACGTACGAACCTTGCCCATTCCTTTTTGTTCTGTGCTAATGTTTTGGCCTCTTGCCAGTTTCGATTATTCCTCTTTAGGACTCCCGCTATTGTCTCATCCCATCTCCTTCTTGGTCTTCCTCTTGTTCTTTTTCTTATTGTTTTGGTTTTCCAAATTATTTTTGTTTGTCTGTTATTCCCCATTCTGATCAAGTGTCCAAACCATCTCATCTGTTGTCTTTCTATGTCCTTCTTTATTGGTTCAACTTTTAGCGCCGTTCGTATTTCTTCATTTCTTCTCTTTTAGTTACACCCATGATTCCTCTCAGGAATTTCATCTCACATGCTTGTATCTTATTTTCTTGTCTTTTCGTGAGCGTCCAGCTTTCGCAACCAAACATCAATATCGGCTTTAATATTGTGTTGTATACTGTTAGCTTTGTTTTATTGCTTATCTCTTTTTTCCCAATTAAAGCATTGTTTAGGGCGTAATACACTTTATTAGCACTTTCAATTCTGCTATTTATTTCCGTTTCGTTTTTCCCATCTTTCTGTATTGGTATTCCCAGATACTTAAAACTGTCTACTTGTTCGATCTCTTTATTATTAAATTGTATTCTTATTTGTCTATTGTTTCTTCCTAGTATCATCACTTTGGTCTTATTAGTATTTATCATTAGTTTTCGTTTTTGTAGTGCTGTATTCCACAGTTCTAAGTTTCTTTGCAGTTCTTCCTGGTTTTTTGCACAGATCGTCAGATCATCTGCGAATGCACATTCTGTTATATATACCGGTTCCAAATATCTATAGCCCACTAACAGTTTCTTAACTTTATATTTAACTTCGTTTATTACTTCATCTAATACAATATTAAAGAGTGTTGGGCTTAATAATCCCCCTTGTCTCACGCCTTCTTTTGTTACAAATTCGTCTGACTCCATATTATTTGTTCTTACCTGATTTCGAGTTTTATTGTATAAACTAGCTATATTGCTTCTCAGTCTGTTTCCAATTCCTCTTTTCTTAAGGCTATTCCATATAACTCTTCTTGGTATGCTGTCGAAGGCTTTTTTAATATCGATAAACGCCACATATATGTCATTGCTGTGAAACTTCTCTATCAGCTGTTTTATTGTGAATATGTAGTCCTGTATTCCTCTCCCTCTTCTAAAACCACTTTACGATTCTTCCATTTGGTCTTCTGTTTTGGCTTTCAATTTGTCGTCTAGTAGTCTCTCGTACACTTTATATGCATTGTTGAGTAGTGTTATCTCTCTATAGTTATTGCAGTCTTTCTTATTTCCGGACTTGTATAGTGGTAATATTATACCAATTTCCCATTCCATCGGTATTTTCTTTTCTTCTGCAATTTTGTTAAACAGTGTTGTCAATACCTCTAGACCGTTGGGCCCTAGTAGCTTTAACATTTCTGTTTTTATATTATCATGGCTTGGTGCTTTGCCTCTCTTAAGCTTCTTTATAGCTTCTCCTACTTCTTCCAGACTAAATTTTTTCCCTTGTTCCATGTCTTCTCCTTCTTCCCTATTTTCTTCTTCGATGTCCCTTGTACTTGATGTGTTTGCGTTTAGTAACTCTTCGAAGTATTCTTTCCATCATAGCATTATATCGTTGTTTTCCGTTAATATTTCCCCTTTCTTTGAGTTAATATATAGACATTTTTTTTCTTTTCCTTTCCTTAATGTTTTCAGTACTTTATAAAATAGTTTCTGGTTACCTATTCTGTCCTTCTCCATCTTTTCGCCGAATTCTTCCCATGTGTGTATTTTTGCTCTTTTCACCATCTCTTTGACCTTTAGTCTCTGTTCTTTATATTTCGTATAATTTTCGTTATTTTTGTTTCTTAGATATGTTTTCCATGTCATTTTCTTTAGCTTTGTTTCTTCCTTTATCTCTTTGTTCCACCAAGTCGATTTCTTTCTATATTTGTTATCACTCGTCTGTCCACATATTGCTTTGGCTGTGTTTATTACAGTTTCTTTGAATTTTATCCAAAGCTCTTCTATGTTATAATTCATAATACTTGCTTTTAGAGTTCCCATTTCTTTTTCTGTTCCTTCAGTATATTTATTTGCTATTTCTTCTTCCCTTAATTTGTGTGATCTTATTTTTATCTTCTCTTGTGTGTTAATCATTTTATCCTTTTTGTTTTCCTTAGTTTTCCTTACTAACTCCATTTTCATTTCCGATATTACCAGGTAGTGATCCGTATATAATTCGGCTCCTCTTTTTACTCTTGTATCTTGTATGTCTCTTCTATATTGCTTATTTATTGTTACGTAGTCAATGATTGACTTCTCATTTCTACTTACTATTTCTCTCGTATACTTATGTATATCTTTATGTTCGAAGAAGGAGTTTGTTAGAACTAGGTTATTCAATATACAGAAATCTATTAATCTTTTCCCATTTGTATTCCTTGTTTCTTCTCCATGTGCCCCTATTGCCTCCCCTGGTTCCACTTTTTTTTTCCTACTCTTCCATTTAGATCTCCAATTATAATTATTCTTCCATTTAAGCTTTCTATTGTTTCTGCTAGTTGCTTCCAAAACTGTTCTTTTATTTGTGCCTTGTCATTTTTCCCTGGTCCGTATGCAATTATCATCGTGCTTTTAACTGTGTTACCCGCTTGTATCTCTATCATAAGTAATAGTTCTGTAATTGCTACCGATTTCGTAATATATTTAGTTATTTCCTTTTTAACTGTACAGCCTACTCCCTCTCTTCCTCTCTGATTTCGTTCGACTCCTGTATATATTAGTAGGTTTCCACTTGGCAGAATTATCTCTCCACTCCTTTCTTTTTAGTTTCAGTTATTCCTAAATGTGTAGTCTTGTTTTGTAAAATTCTTCATTTAATTCATGTTCCTTTTCTGCTATACTTCTTATGTTCCATTTTCCTATTTTCCATCTCTCAGTCCCTTTCATTACCTTATTCGTTATCCCATAGATCGGTCCCATGTTCTTATCTTCCGCTTTTAGTTTTTTCTCCAGGTTGTGCATGTTATTTTTCTCATTTGTCCCGTAAAATTTTGCCCATCAGGGAATCTCTCAGCTACTGTTCTCTTGTAGTTAGTATTTTGTCTCCCTGCGGATTCTACTAGACTTTCTTGTTGTATTTCTTTATATGTAACCATTTTGTTGTATATCTTTAATTTATCGTAACTTAAATATGCCGTTTGTCCTTTTTCTCTGGCTTCTTTTAGAAAAGGTATTAGTCTTCTTCTTCTTCTTGGACCTTTTTCGTATAATCTTCATCTATCCAGATGTCTAATCCTTTTAGGTTTTTTGCGTTTCGTATTATCTCTTGCTTAGTACTTGTCTTTGTTAGTTTTACTAATATTGGCCTTGTTTTTCCGTCCATGGGTTTTCCTAATCTTTTTATCTCATCTATATCGACTTTTCCATCTAGGGTTACTCCTATTTTATCTATTACTGCACATGCTTTTCTTCTAGTTATTTCTTCGTCCTCGTTTGTTTCTTCTTTAATACCCTTCATTACCAGATTTTTTCCTCTTACTTCTCTTGCTAGTATTTCTATTCTGGTATTTTGTTCTGCCACTTCTCAAAAAAATTAACTCTCCTCTCAGGTTTACAATGTTCCATGGATAAGCATGAGTCTTTTAAGAAACCGACATTTTATGTACTCTGCTTTTTGTAAGTAGAAGTTTGGCATGAATGTTGTTTAGGAGAAAATGCATTTGGTTGAGAAAAATTGTAAACTCAGAGTCAGCTATACAGTATATATGTTTTGCCTTATTAATGTGTAGCTTACCTTATCGATAGTGCCTTTACTGTAAGAAAAATGCTTTTTGTTGGTTAATAAAATCTTGATATTGTAATTTTGTATTTTAGTTAGTATTTCTAATTATATCAAATAGAAATTTATTGGAATTTTTGTTTTGCAGTTTGTCTGCTTTTGGTATCGGAAAGTCTAAGAAACTTGACAAATAAATTTGGACAGAGTGATGATAAGGTTTAGGATTTATGTAGTTTACTTAGATTTTCTGTAAATAGTGTGATGAAAGCTATGAAAACTAAATTTTACTGTTAAATTAACAGTGTCCCTGTGAATTTCCCAATTCACCTGTTGTAGAAAACCTTTATCATGACCAATTCCGAAACAAACATCTTCACTTCCGTCGATCTTAGCTTTTAGATATGTTGATGATATAGCTTCAAGAACACTACGCGTTTTCCAATTTTCTTTCTTTTCTAAACCCCATTCGTGCCAATATTAAGTTTACTATGAAAACAAAACAAAGCAATACTTTTGTTTTTGTAACACTCTTATAACAAAAAAATTCTTCACATAATAGTTTTCATCACAGTGTCTATAGAAAAACTATTTACCCAACTGCTACCTAAATACCAAATACCACTATCACACAGTATCTAGGCAAATATACAAAGCACTATTTAGCTGTATGGACGACGATCTGCAAACCAAAAGCCATTTCTAGGCCCAGGACATCTTCCACTAAACCTTATTTTTAATCTATCGAATAACGAGACGCATTAACTTTCACCTACGCCTTACAAGCTTTTGAAAGTTAATAAGCAAAGCATACAAAAATCAGCCTTATTCAAAGACTCAAAGAGGATACTCAGTAAAGAGCCAAATTCCATTTAAAACAGTCTTCTTCTTTTGTACTACAGGGATTAAGCATTTGCCTGTTTTCTTCACAAAGCTTTGTTTACGACTATTCTTTTCTCGGTCGGTCTACATCTCTTTTGCTCTTTGGGTTGTATTCTTTCGTTTTTCGTTCTATCAATATGCTTTTTTTATTTATCTTTATAATCAACTATTCGTTTATAGCTTAGATATTTCGCATTAAATCTTTATATGTTCAGCCTTTTACTCTTCTTGAAAATCTCATATCTGCTGCCTCTATTTTGCTGTTGTGTTTTTTAGTGTTTACCCAACTTTTTTCATCTGAATATAGGGACTGTTTTAGTTATATTCTTATAACATTTTATATTTGTGTCTTTTGTTGGTCAGTGTTCTATTTATTGTAATTTGTATTGTCATAATTGTAACTTAACTTGTAGTCTAAATATCTGAAGTGCCATAGTTGCGCAATTTGTTTATTATCAAGACTATCTTTGATAAAACGGAATGTTTGTTTATAAAGGCCATAACTTTCGCCTTCTTTAAAGATCTCGTGAGATTGTGCTTTTATACTTTTGGTTTATGTAATAGATTACAAATTGGAGTGTCTTCGTTAATTAAAAAGTGTATGAAATAGTCTGCAACCTTCTTACTTCCTGCTTAATTTCTATTTCATTCCTGAGTTTCGTACTTTAGTTTATTACTGTTTTTGTCTTGAGATACAAGATTTTAATTACCTTTATGAGATGTCGTAAATATCCATTATTTATCATTATCGTTCGAATACGATCAAAATCAACGATCAAGGTTAAACTCTCTGTATATGTAAAAATATGGCGGCTGCATAAACGCCCTTGTCAAAATCCATTTTGTTCTTGTAAAGGTGTCTCTTTTATTACTTCCAGACAGTTGTTAAGGATTTTTGCGTATATTTTATATGCGGAGTTCAGCACGCTAATACTTGCATACTTGATGCGATCACTTGTGTTACTTTTTTTGAAAAGAGAAATAACTTTTGCTGCTCTGTATAAATTTTGAATTTTGCATCTTTGTCTGCACACATTTGCGTGGTGTAATAACTTAAATTACAGGGAGTTCCTGTATATATATATCACTAGCTCTATATTTATTCCATCTAATTCTTCAGATTTTTTATTAGTATATATTTTTATTAGTATGTTTTGTAATTCTCCCATCGTAATCTCATTAACTTTAGAAAAGTCACTGTCATCGATGGATTCTATTTCATTAGTTTCGACTTTCACTTCTTTGTACCACAGCTCCTTATAGAATTTTTTCTGCTGGCCCTCTTTTATTATTTGTAACTTCACCACATTTTATGTTTGATTTAAATGCCTTATATATGCGTTATATGCTTGTGTTTGTATTCAATGAGTCTTAGGATTGTAGGACATTCCAGGATTGTTAGTGAGCATTCGTTGTTAGTCTTTTGGATACTTTCTCTCTTTGCTTCTTGTGTGATTTTCTGCATTTTATTTTTTACTTATGGCCGACAGCAGTTCTTTGTTTCATATTTTTTGGAACTTTTTGTTTAGTATTTTCTTCTTCCTTGCTATAGTTTTACTTAAGTTTTTTCTGTTCTGTTTTATATATTGTTCTATTCTTCATCAATGTACTATTGCTAAGCGTTTGTTTATTCTGTTTCTATATTTTTCTCGTAAGTGACGTGGAGAGGTAATTTCAATGCAATAATTTTGCTTACTAAGTAAAAATGTTTTTGAAAACTACGTAACAGTTGACGTGTATTCAGAACATAGCAGTAGAAATAAAATCACATGCAAAATAAAGGATGCATTTAAAACAAACCTTAATATTGCATACAGATTTTCTGGTTATAAAAAAATTAAATATGTTTTTTAAAACTCCTATGTGGTTTCAAGGATTATTTTTCTAAAATCTTTATATTCTGCATGTAGTTGTGAGTACAACAGTAAATATTAAATATAAATATATTAAATAAATATAAATTAAAGAAAAGTAACAAGGCGACTTCAAAAGCTTTACATACAAATCACCATAAACACAAAATCTACGCATATAATTCTCATTATAACAAAACAATGCTCTAGAGTAGACACCTGACAATTCTATATTGTTTCTATTAATAGCAATATAATATTACCTAATATTTTGTAACTTCTCTGTAAAGAATCTACCGTTTTATTTAATTTACACCAATTGCCGTCTTAGTTGATTCAGTCCTGAAAAGTTTATTACAAATTTAAGTTTCTTCTTAACACTTCGTTTCTGTTTTTATCATTTTTTTCCGCTAATAATATGTTGTGAGAAACAGTTAAAAATTGTTTAGTATAAAATAACCAAAACCAAAAATGGTTCAATATAGAGTTATTCCAAAAAAATAAAAAATCGAGGTAACTGTTGAAACAATTAAAGATAAAGATGATAACGTGAGAAAAAGTAAATTGAAAGAAAAACCAAGAAATACACAAACTAATAGTTGCAAATAGTTTTTAGGGTAATTTGACTGTTTGAATTTAAGAGATTAAAAAACGTTTCAAGTGATATATAGGAAAGCTTTGTCAATAAACGTGAGACATTATCAGATAATGTTTTAACAAGTTTTACTTCACAAATAGACATCTGATTAAAGGGTAAAATACAAAATAAGCCCCAAGGATTTCCTCTGCCCGGCAACATTTTATTTTCAATACATTTATTATATCTCAAAACTGCCATTTCAATCGCCTGAAAAAATACTTTAAAGTGTTACCTGCAAAATACTTCAAACTCTTTATAGTTATTATATTTTTCATCTCAAAGACTTTTGTTTAGTTGTGAAAATAAACAGTAGTCACTGGGAATTAGGTCTAGCCAGTAGGATAGGTGGAGAAGCTTTCCAAAGCCACAGTTCTTTGCAGCAGCATTGACAATTACAGTTTTCTGAGAGTTTTAATCAGCATGCCACTCCTCTTTTCCTTGATAGTACTCTTCTTTCCCCACCGCTCCTTTCGTTAAAATCAATTAACAAAATTCCATTTGTATCCCAAAAGATCATTGCAACGAATTTAATTTAGCCACCTCATGGCTGTTGTCTAGTCTGCGCCAATCTATTGACTCCCTTTCTACTAGGAAATCATAATTCTGTCATCTGTAGCAATAGATTAATGGACATATTTATTATTGTTGCAACAGAAATTTAAAAATTGTTTACAACAAATCACATGTTGCTGTCTTTGAACCATTGATAAAAGTCACGGTACTTATTTGGCACAAGCCTTATTATATGAAGGTCATACGCACTACTGAGGAAATGTACCATTATGTAACAATGATTCCCAAATTTTATTTACGAGCAAGCTGTCATAAGCTTTTTTAAATCTATGAGTACTAGATGAAGTTGACTTCTGTATGCTATAGATTTTTTCATTAGTCATTTTATGCAAAACAAGTTGTCAATACATGATATTTCTGGCCTGAAACCACTTTGTTCTTCCCAGTCGTCTAACTGATTTCAAGTAAGACCCTGCCATACGGTCCACTTATGGAGTCTATAATACTAAGTTCTCTATAACTTGCGCATTACTTTTTATGTCTTTTTTTATATAAGAAGCTAATGATGTCTTCTCTATTCAAACATTTATTAAATATAAGCATTAAATTTTCTAATATTATATCAAGAGCAAACTTTAAGAGCTCCACAAGTATATCTGCCGAACCAAGAGCTTTTTTATTTTTATTCTTGATAATGCTTTTCTTATTTTTTCAGTTGTGAAAGATTCACATTGGTTGTGAAACGATTGTGGTTTATAATTTATGTTTCTAAATTCAAAATCTTTCCATGTTTCTTGCCCAATTAAATCTAACGTGATTCTATTATTTATATTAATTTTCAATGTTTGTACAGTTTTCCAGGCCGTTATAGGCTTGGAACTTCCCAGTAGTCCATTTACTTTTTCACATTTCTTTTCCCAGTATTTATTTTTTATTTCTACTACATATTTCTCAGTAACTTTTATACATTTTTTATCCTCTGGGTCTTTAGTAGTTAGTCATTCATTATATTGTTTTTTTTCCTGTTTAACTAAGTTTTCTAGTTCTTTATTCCAGTAGTAATTATTGTTTATTCTTCTTACTATAATTTCTCTTAAAGTTTCTTTCGCTGCTTCATGTAAATACCATTTCTGTGCTTCATACATCTCTTGTGGTGATCCTGATGACTTATTTTTCAATTTTTTCAGCGAATCTATACTCTTGAGTCATAATACAAACTCCCAAGGTTGCATTTAGAAAAGTTTCTGCATTTGTATCTTTTTATGGTTTTGTCGTATTTTGTATTTTTATATTTCATTAACGCTACAATTTTGAAGTAAGTGGTGATATGACAAACTGTTTCTCTTTTTACTACTACGTCGATAGTTTTTGTTTGTGATTTTTGTCTGGTGATACAGTAATCAATAATAAAATTTAAGTTTTTTTTGTTTTTTGTTCTCGTGTAAGCTTAACGATTTCCATGTGATTAAAAAATCTGGTGTGAACATCACACGACTTTCCTTATCCTATTATTTGGGTAATTCTGGAAAAAATGCTGTGCTTCAATTTTTTTGAGTTCCTATTTTACCAACTTTTACTTTAAATTCATTTTTATCTCGTGATAACAAGTCATTTTTATTCTCATGAATGTTTTGTATCTTCAACCGTTTAGATTCGCGACCGCTTTGCGACCGATTTTGCGACCTTGCGACCAAACGGCTCGGCCGATTTTTACCAAAATTTCGCACTGCGTCCCCTACCTACAAGTAACTTTTAAGTCTCTATCTCTTACGGTTCTCCAGATATCCTGTTTACTAACAGACCGACACACACACACACACACACGAACCAATGACTCAAACCAACTTTTTTAGTGTCCTGAGGCTGTATTTCGTCCAGAAATGTGAAAAACTGGGTAGGTCAAATTTCCGTCGATTACATTACTTTCCTTATTATAGGATAAGGAAAGTAAAAATTCATTTTGTATCTTAAGTGAGTGTTGCTGACATAACTTTATAAGACAAGTGACATTGTCATTCACTATTTCTTTTTCATATTGTTTTACGAGGGTGGTCTCAGAAGTACCCGACCCAACAAAGAAACATAAAAATTTTGGAAAAAAATATATATTATTTTACAACATAATCTCCTTTCAGCTCTATACATTTTCCCCGGCGATGTTCAATAAGTTTGATATCCTTTTTATAATAAGTACTGTCTTGCTTCTCAAAATAGCCATTAATTGCCGACATCACTTCTTCATAGTTGGAAAATCTTTAACCACTAAGCCATTTTTTCAAGTTTGGGAACAGAAAATAATCTGAGAGGGCTAAATCTTGCGAATAGGATCCATGAGGTAGCAATTTAAACTTTAATTCGTTAATTTTGGCCATTGCAATAACGGATTTGAGAGCTAGTGAATTGTCTTGATGAAACAACACTTTCTTCTTAGCCAAATGCGGCCTTTTTTGCTTGATTTCTTCGCTCAAACGTTGCTCGCCGTTGATAATTTTTCCTTTTTCAAGATAGTCAATGAAAATTATCCCACGCGCATCCCAAACAACCGACACCATGACCTTGCCTGCAGATGAAACGGTCTTCGCCTTCTTTGGAGCCGATTCTCCCTTTTGAGTCCATTGTTTTGATTGTTATTTTGTCTCGGGTGTGAAGTGATGGACCCATGTTATGAAACGGCGCAAAAACTCTGCCTTGTTGCTGTGAAACTTTGCTAAACACTCAATTGAAACATCTTCACGACACTGTTTTTGCTCGAGTGTGAGCAAACGCGGCACCCATCTTGCTCACAGCTTTTTCATGTCCAAATTTTCAGATAATATGCGATGTACCTCACTTTTTGAAATGCCTACTATGTCTGCTAGCTCGCGCACTTTCAGTCGACGATCATCCAGGACCGCTTTGTGGATTTTATTTGCCATTTCTGGAGTCGTCACCTCATTTGGTCGACCACTGCGATGCTCGTCTTGGCAGCTCGTACGGCCTCGTTTAAACTCTGCTACCCAATTATTTACTGTTGTAAACGAAGGAGCAGACTCGCCCAGAGTAGAATCCAGTTCAGCTTTCATATTGGTTGGGCTGAGGCCTTTCAAATAAAATTATTGTATTATATAACAATGACCAATTTTCTCCATTTTTACAAATTCACTGACAACCTTTACTATTGATGGCTGCCAATCAAATACTAAACAACGTGGCGTCTTCAAACTTAAAACATATGCTTTGTAGATTGTATACTTTCTAATACAGTAATATTTTTCAAATAACTACCGCCATCTCTAGGTCAGGCCGGGTACTTATGGGACCACCCTTGTATTATCGTATTTTGTTTTTTCTTCCAGTTCTTCCATTAAAATCATTTAGTAGGAATACAACTTCTCCTAATTCTTCAAAAGGTGCTCTTTGACATAGACCATAAACCCATTTGTCGAAGCATATATTTCTATTATAACCAGTTTTAACTCCATTGTAATTGTTCTTTTATTTATGGCCAACCAGTTTTTAATGTTTTTCAAGAACCTTTTTGATGGCTGTAGAAGCTTTCACTTTTGCTCGGTTTTTTTGCTTGACTCCGATGTAGAAATGTATGTTGTTTCTTTCTCTTTTCTTTTTTATTTTACTAAGAACTGGACTATTTATATTATATTGATAGTTCTTTAAATACTTCAGTGTTTTTCGTTTTTATTCCTTGTATATTCCAGAATTTTAAATTTATATATCTTTTTTGTTTCCATTTTCGTCGATTCGGTTTAGTCGATATTTGAGGCTTATTCGATTTTTTGCAAAAATAAGTATTTTTTCCAAGGGATGAGGTACACAGCCCATTGTTTCAACCCCTAATTTGGAGGATCAAAAAGATTTTTATATAGGTTTCTACCCTTGGTTAAAATATAGTTTTAAGTTGCTGGAAACTCGCCCTCGTCCTGTTTCATTCTGGATCAGGATTTGCAGGTAGAGCTGACGAATGATTGGTCAGTCAAACGGCATTTCGTAATATTTAATGGAAACGTGATTATCGACACCACACATTCCACCTCTCTTCTTCCCCTCTTCCTTTCTCAACCGGACTTGGGATCAGCTACAGCGGAGTTTGAAAAACCAACATGACCAGAATATCTTAGCCAAATACGTAATTTTAGGAGAGTGCCACATCATGTATTCATTTAGAAAAAGTAAACTTCGCCTTTTATTTTTAAACGTCCCACTGAGCTTTTTTGATTTAAAAAGTAAACCTAATAAAAGAGAAAAACTATTGCAAGTCTTTTTGAATATTATGTATATATAGATGAAAACCGCCAGTTTGTAATTGTTTACTGGAAGTTCTGTTTGTGAAGACGACAGAATCTCTCTCAACGGGCGATTAGTATCATCCGTTGTATATGCACGCCGTAAGCGCGTTTATGCTGCAACAATAGATAGCATCGATTCAAAGACACCACGGCAATGTGGCGCAAAAACGCCGCGTATGCAATCCATTGTTCTAGTGCATCCAGCGAAATTGCACAAATGACAGCCAGACAGCCAGTCTATTTAGGCGCGCCGAAAAAACAGCGCGAAACAAAAAGGCGAACACGTGCTACATGACAGCGGTGCCATCATATCGGCAACAAAAACCCCAAAAATAACCCCAGCGGCGCAGCCGAAGCCATCAGCGCTCGGAAATTACATCGGCCCTGAAACCAAACACCACTTTTATCTTTCGCGCAACAAAAGATACCCAATTTAGTAGCCAATCTGAATCACTCGGCGAAATTACAAAATTCACCCCTGTCACTTGACTTATTTGTGCGCGCTATCGAAATGCGATCGCAGCGCCCTGCGATAAGGCACAAAGGGCCACGTGGTCGGATTTGCTGCTATCGCCCGCCGGCCGAGGGCCGATTTGCGCAACAATGGACGTAATAGCTGTTTATTTAAACTAATGATTGATGACTTTCTTTTGTCGCGTTTTGTTTCTTGCGCATCGACGAGAGCGCGGGCTAATTTCGAGCGGCGGCGGGAAGGTGTTGATTTGGTGATTGATTTCCCGCAGGACGCTGCATTAGCGGCACCCGCTGCTTCCCGAATTCTTGGCACGCGCGTCGCTCCGAATCCGTAACGACGGAATAATTAGTTTCTGGTAAAAGCAAATATAGGCGCGCGCTGAGCCTTGCAGGAATCATTAGGTCACTTAATTTTAAAACAAGAAGATTGATCGCCCGAAACCGGGACGCTTCTCTCTTGTAACCGATTACAAGATATACACGTTGCCGTTCACTCATATTTATTGAAGCCATCACATCTGACCACTTAATTAGAGGTTTCAAAAGGGCTAACTTTATTAACTACCATATGAAATCTTAACTTTTGCTTGGTTCACTTTATTTTTACTTAAGTTAAAGTATATTTTGTTAAAATGTTTTAAGTGATTCTATGAGAAGAACAATTATACTACCAGAGTGATGATTTTGAATTGAGTCTATATTTCCCCCGTAGGGTACCTATCACTACCACTTTTTTAATCATCGCACGATATTAAAAGCATAAAATATTTTTGGAAAGACAAAAAGTAGTTGAAAATAAAGGTCGCTGATTTATCCGAGGACTAGGGTGATTAGGGATTAGGGAGGATCGAAGATAATCGCTAACTAACCGTTGCTAAAATAAATTGAAAATTTATTCTAAGTTATACAAAAAAGCTCTACCTACATTTATTTATCATTTGTTTGGATTATTAAAACATACGCTTAGAAGATAGTGATCTTTTTTTATTATTATATACAGTTTAAATTTACGAGCTGCTCTGTGGGAGCTATAAGTAAATGGGATGAAGGCTAAACTATGAGAGGAGAAGTTGTCCAATGACAGCACTCCAGTGAGTACAAAAGATAAGGATGATCATTTACTATGTTTTAATTATTATCTGTTGGCCATCGTCGTTTCAGCCGTCTTCTGACCAGCAAGGCTGTCTATGTATTCGGTGGTTAGTTTGGAAATTTCGTCTGCTACGAGTGGGATGCCTGAGTCGTCATGTAGAGTTTTGTTGCTGACATACCATGGGGCGTTGAATATCATCCTGAGGACCTTCGACTAAACTCTTTGGAGAATCTTGGTGTTTGAAGGCTTTGCACATCCCCAAAGCTGAACGCCATACGTCCAGATTGGGTTTAGAATACATTTATAGAGCAATATTTTACTTGCTGTTCTAAGCATCTGTTTAAGTTTTAGGTTGATCTGAATCTTCTTTGTTGTTATATATGGTTTCCACGTAAGTTTTTTTATCCAGTATAAGTCCCAAGTATTTAACTTGATCGACGATCGGTAATTGAGTCCCATTAAGTGGAACGGGTGGACGGTTTGTGGGTTTGTTTGTAAAAGTGATTTGAGCTGATTTGGTTTGATTTACTTGCACGCGCCAGGTCTGGAACCGATTTTAAAGGAGAGCACGATGGTTTTGTAGTTTCTCGGTGGCAAGTTGGGGTTGGTATCGACAGCGATGGTTGCTGTGTCGTCTGCAAATGTGGCGAGGGAAATGCTAGGTGTGAGTGGGATATCTGCGGTAAAGAATAGATGTAGGAAAGATCCTATGACGCTTCCTTGAGATACGCCTGAAGTGATTGGATGATAGAAAGATGTTGCGATATTATATTTGGTTTGGAAGTATCGATCATTCAGGTACGATTTGAGTAAAAGGTAATATGGGGTAGGAAGGTTGAGTTTGAGCTTATACAGCAGACCATCATACCAAATTCGGTCGAACGCCTGCTGTACATCCAGGAAGGCAGCTGTACAGAGTTGCTTTTCTTCTAAACTTGCACGGATGATGTTTACTGGTCTATGACTCTGTTGAATGGTGGAATGGTAATCGCGAAAACCAAATTGGTGCGAAGGTATTACATTCCATAAGTTGACATTTTCAATAAGTCTTTTAAATAGAATACGTTCAAATATTTTGGACGCGATTGGTAAGACTTATAGGTCGATAAAACGTAACGTTATTTAGGGGTTTGCCTGGCTTAGGGATTAAGATGATTTGGGCTAATTTCCAAGTCAGTGGAAAGTGGGCCAATAGTAACATACTATTGTAGATTATTGTTAACAGAACAAGACCTTTCCTAGGCAACTCTTTGAGTACTCGATCAGTAATCAGATCAAAACCGGGCGCCTTGTAGTATTGCTTCTTGAGATTTCTCGTTTAACGTCTGATGAAGAGAAGGCGCGATTGGGTAGTGTCATTGGACAGGGACCGTCTAGATAGCTCATTATCATCATGGGGGTTGTTAACTCGTGACTGTGGTGTGCTGAAAACTTCGGCAAGATGTGTAGCAAAAGTGCTCGCATTCTCAGTATCCGTTTTTGCCCAACTATTATCCACCTTTTCTATTGGAAGAGATAGTGATCTGAAGACAATGTTCTTTATTTACGATAGCAATATCAAAAAGCTGACTTTAGCATTATCAATCCTATCTATTGGTAAAAATTATCTATATATTCTTATATATGGTATATTGATGAAAAAAACTATTTAAATAAAGAGAATGAAAAATGTTTAAAATGTAAGGATTTTATTAAGCTTTATTATATTCTCTTAACGCATTTACTGATAATATAAAAATGAATAAAAACTTATCGGTGCTCAATATATTAGAATTATAAAAATCTATGAAGAACAATTAAAATTATACCGTATTTCAAAGATAGTGTGTATAAGTACCTCTAATTCGGCACGTGTCTTTACCATACAGTGATAACAGTGCCAAGGCCATGTTGTAAGAATGATCTTCATCTGATTATCCACCACATACGATTAGTTTTAGACCAATCCATTTGATTCCCCTAACATGTAACGTTTTATACCATTTGGCCTTTTTGCGCTTTATATATTGGCGAAAAATCAATCAGCCTCTCCAAAGAAACAGCGATTTATCTGTTAATAGTTTTTTGTGTGAATCATAAATTACCTCTATCCTTTCATTGAAAGAATTAACCATGTCCTAATTTTCGCCAAGCTCAACAAAATTTTCTCATTATTGTTAAAATAAGTAAAAATCTGTCTCTTGACATAAATTCCAACATTCCGTAAATTAAAAAGGCTTCCAGTAATCATTCAACTGGTTCAAACGTACTGCTTCGGTATATAGTAGTAAACACCACCGCATTCTCATTTCATCTTTAGTGACATCTTTCTACCTCATAATTCTGCTCGCCTCACTTTCTGATCTCGACAATACTTCTACTACATAAAAATTACTTTAGATGATTACAAGGTTATATAAAGTTTCATTGAAAATCAAATTAAAATAATCTATTGGTTCTTTATTTAAAATGTCAATTTTATTACGGGTGTTTTTGGAAATATATTCGACCATTGTGTAGAGTTAACGTCTGGTGTTCTTGATGTTTGTAAAACAATTTGAATTGGAACATCATTATCATTTTCAATATCTGTTTTAAATTTAGAACCGTCTTTGATGATCGTGCAGTCCTCATCACTAACATCACCAAATGAATTATCCATATCATTCTTGATACTTAGCCTTTTAAATCTCGAGAGGCTATACATTTTCAAGGTAAATGAAAGTATTTTTTTCTTAAAATTTAATGTATACGACAATATTGAGGTATGGACGTATGGTTATACGTTCCTATGCACACGCCAAGCGTGTTCTCAGCATGAGATGTGACAACACAGTGATTAGCAAATTCCTACAATTTTTCCAAAATCTGTAAAAGCCGCTTAATAATGAAATGTTTGGATGTGCACTTATGAAAGAAAGTGGTAACCAGAAACAATGTTTCTTGATTTGCGTTTTAAAATATTCAGCCTAATAAAATATTTTACACTAAAATAAATGTATTGAAGCAATAGATATATAACCTAGACCACTTATATTATTGTTTAGTTTGTTAAGTGATAATACATTTAAACAAATTAATACAACCAATTTCCATAACCTACTAGCACCTAAATTTCAGGAATATTACTATAGGATGATTGTAAAAGTTCGTGCCCAATTTTATAGATGACGTTGCTTATAAGAAATAACGCATTTGTTTTGATGTGTGTGAATGCCATTCGATTTGTAAATAATCGCGTCCGTTTCTTGCAAAAAAACGCTTTAAAAAGTTTACATGCTCGTGCAGTAGGTCCATGGAAATGGGAGGCGAAAAAGTGCATTTGAGGCATGTGAAGCTGTTTGAATTCAGGAACGGCCTGGTTGTTGGAACGGCTCAAAAAAATATTCAGGCTGTTTATATAGACCGTGATCCTGCCCTGAGAACTGTCAAAAAGTGGTTCGGACGGTTTCAGTAAAACAATTTTTCAGTGGAGGATGAACCTTGCTCTGGTCGACCTTCTGGCCTTGATGACGACGTTGTGCGTACTCTAGTGAAGACACATCCATTACGACTAAGGAGATAGTTGAGAGGCTAAACATTGACAAGTCCACCGCGTTTCGTCATTTAAAAAAGCTCGGCTATATCTCCAAGCTTGATACCTGGGTTTAACGGAAAGGAACAAATTAGACCGGATGAACGTGGCTCTTTCACTTCAGGCACGGAATGAAAATGAGCCGTTTTTGGATCGACTGGTAACAGGCGATGAAAGTGGGTCCTTTACAACAATATGCAAAGAAAACGCACATGCAAACAAACCGGCGAAGGTGCAGATCCTGTTGCAAAAGCTGGTCTACATCCAATAAAGGTTTTGCTTTGTGTTTAGTGGGACCGCAGGGGGATCATTCATTTTGAGCTTTTGAGGCGCGGAGAAACAATAACAGCAGACATCTACTGTCAACAATTAGCCAGACTTGATGCTGCTATTAGCGAAAAACGTCCTGTTTTCGCCAACAGAAAGGGTGTCATCTTTCACCATGACAATGTGGCTCAACAGACGCTGCAAAAATTACAGGAGTTGAAATGAGAAGTCCTGCAGCATGCTCCACACTCGCCTGATATTGCACCTTCAGACTTTCATTTGGTCATAATGCAGTTTAAATGGAAAACGACTTAATTCTGTACAAGCTGTCGAAAACCACCTTACAGACTTTTTTGACAACAAACCGACCTCGTTCTATAAGAATAGCATAGAAAAACTTGTACATTGATGGGAAACCATCGTGGAAAAGAATGACGATTATATATTAAATTGATAAAACCCTTTTATTTAAAATAAAAATATAAAATAATTTACAAAATCAGGAACGAACTTTTGCAATCACCCTATACATACTTTAATTGACTTCGCACTTCAGAGAGTTGATGCAGTATTTATGTTATATAAAAAGAGGAAAATTCCTTTTACCAAAAATAACAACCACTTTTACATCTGTTTTGGTTAGGAAATGGTAGTTATCACTATGTAAATACCACAACATTCTTTCTCAAAATAGTATATAATATACATGAAATAGCAACAGAGTATCTTTGCATGAAGAATGCAAGGATATTATTCGCCCAATATAATGATAATATGTAGATTAAACTATACTTTCTACAGTGCTAATGCAAGCTGTCCGGGCAGTACTAATAATTTAAGAGTTCTGTAAAACTCAGCAATATTGGAGAGCATTTTCTAAACTAGATATTTTAGGTAATATTGTATTTATAATATTGATAGATTTCCACGGCAAGCTTGAGTACGTTTGTGATTTCTTCTGCTAAAGGTGGGTAACTTTCTTATTAATTATATATATAAAAAAAATTATGAGTGCTGCTGCTGCTGCTGTCACACAGGTCAAAGGTCAAATCGTTCGTGCCTTTCCGTGCCGACCGAGCGCCTCCGAAGGACAAATTTCGGCCCGGCGGCAGGCGCGACCGAGGTAATATATTTCCGGAACCACAAGCGATGGAAAATTTTCGTTTGAGAGCGGGTAATAAAGCACTTATACATAAAAAAAATTATGAGTGCTGTCACACAGGTCAAAGTTCAAAGGTCAAAGGTCAAAGTTCAACTCTAACTGGGTTTACGTAAATGCGTTGTCATGGCAACGGCGTACGTCAATTATGTCAAACAAAGCTTTTTAATCGTGTTTTTATTTATTTTTAAAAACTACTATGCGAAGGGGCTCAAGCATGTCGGAGTTGGACAAGCTCTCGGGGGGGCCACTGCCAGACCTCGTCATATTAAAATTTATTTTTATTTAAAATAAAATTAATTGTGATAACAAATAAGTGCGGGATAAGCTAACACAAAGTGCTGCAATTACTATTCGATTGCAGCGTTGTATACCACATAATTTTTCAGTAAACAAAAACATTCTAAATATGACTGAAGCAAATAAATTTTAACTATTGAAAAGAAGTAAAACAAATTATAATTCAAGTGGTATCGATTATCAAGAGACAGATACCAACAACTCGATCAATCTAAAAAGATCTCTAACATCATCTTTTGACCACAATAAAGATATTTATTTAACACAGATTCTGTAATCTCCCTAAACAAATTTTATGTATTACAATCAACAAATTAAACAAAATATTAAATATTACTACTGATAAACCAAAAACTCCACGTAATCATTCCTAATAGCACCAATTATCAAAATATAATCGCAGATGCTAAGAAAATGATCACTAACGACTTCACCACAAATTAGATGGGAAAGGAACAAAAGATTAACTTGAATAGCATCGACGATTTCAGAAAACTAATTTTTACAACAATAAAAAAATCAACTATTATACCTATAAATATCCCGAAAACACGAGCATCTCAGCAATAATATACAATGTCCTCTTTTCAATAACCAAATAAGAAATAACTACTGAATTGATAAAAATAAAAGCTATATCAAAAAATACAACAACTCGCTCTCTTACCTTACAGTCAAATCTATAAATTCCTACTCGAATATCACAGGAAAAATCACAAGCGACCCAATTTAGGCATCTATGCTGCATAATAGCAGCCATCCCACCCAAACAGCTGACCCTAACACAAGTATACGTAAATCAAGTGACTACCGTTACTATGCCTAATTTCTTCCAAGCTACTATTGAATTAATTACACCATACATTAAGCAAATTGAAAATTTGTTGTCTCATTGATTTTTATCCTTTTGCTTAAATCAATCACATCTTCAAAAGTTATGATTCCGCGTTGTAGTTAGAAATCTTAACTGCAAGCATCAAAACTGAGGATTCAAAGCAACCAACCTCAATAAGGTAAATCTAAATGAATTGATTTTCCGATTAGGAGTTATAACTGCTCCCACAGAATATACTTATTATGCCTATAGACGGAGGCATAATAATCAATAACCAGACACATTGGATATCATACTACATAAACATGTTAACCTACCAATAAACGATCATAAATCAAGTCAAGAAGAAATAAACAAGAGGTTGAAACGTTTATGGAAGCAGCCACATTAGCGATTAGTTAAGCCACTAAAAGAAGCCATATTTTCCCGACTATATTAAGACCAAACTCCACCACTACACATACTGCAATTGATAAAACAAAACACACGATTTGAAGATTGTGGCAAACTACCCGGAACCCAGCCCTTAAGGAACATTTGAACAGACTCATAAGGCTAGTTAAATTTCAACTGGATTAATATTTTTGTTATAAAACATATAGAATCCTTTGATCCAGAGAACAGCATGTAGAGAGTCACCAAAAAAAATTTCAAAACAACTCACGCTCACTCCAACACTTCGACATGAAGAGCAAACATATTCTGAAGATCAAAAAAAAAACTGTAAACATCTTTCCCTACCCCACAAACATAATCAATTTATAGAATTTTCGTTTTGTTATCATTTTTACTCGCACAACTGATCGAAACATCCCCCGCGCCGTAAGGAACAAGCCTCGACTTGCTGGATCTGTGATTTCCTCCCTCATCAATACTCCCACGGACCCCTCTGTACGAACGTCAGACTTCCTCTACAACAGGCAGGATTGCATGACTAAAACCTCTGAAGAAACCAATGATCAGCGAGAAGAATCAGAAGTTGCGACTTCAATGGGCGAAGGACCATCCGGGGACGAATCCAAGTTCAACCTCTTCGGCAGTAACAGAATAGTATGGTACTCGCGCGGATCCCAAGTACCAGCTGCTCAAGATGAAGTATGGTGAAAGATCATGTACGGTGGAAAGCCGGCCCCCTTTGTTTTATTTTTTATTTTGGATAAGAGGACATCCTAGAAAACACGATGCGACCCCACGCTCTTCGTTCTATCGGTCAGGCCTTTATCTTCCAACAAGATAACGACCCGAAGCATGGCAGTCGTCAACTCATGAATTGATTCGTTCGCTGTCGTGTGGCTCTCATCGACTGGCTAAGTCAATCTCCTGACTCCACTCACCTGGAGAAGGAGTGACAGAAGATCCCCAATCTACTATGGACACTCTCATCGACTCTATAACCGGGAGATGCCAGGCTGTAATCGATGCAAAGGGCTTTGCTACGAAGTATTAGGAGATTCTTGCTGAGAAGTCACTCAAAATGATGTTTTTATGTTTGTAAAAAATTATTTCCCTCGGACAAAGTTGATTGTTGATTATGATAACTTTCTTGATTTTTATAAAATATTTGTTAAAAAATCCATTGTATTTCTGACCAATCCGGTTTGAGAATCTGATGCTTTGTATCTTCAGAAAATATGTGTAGAAAATTCGAAAATTTTATTGAGAATTACTAAAGTTATTCAAAAAAATCGAACTATAATATAATTTTGGTCGGTACTGGTATGTAATAATAATATAACTCTCCACGTGAGAAGACGACCTGCGAACTGAGAAGTTAAAGCTCTCATATGTACGCTATCTCTCTTCCCGGTTGTCGCGCACCGTCTCTGGTGCGAAGCGATGTGGCAAGCACTGCGCCTTAGACGTAGCCAGTACTGTACTCCTGTGTGTAGGGATAAGGTACTTCCCCAATGCTCAAAGCAACAATATTAATGTTCCCAAAACCTGACAAACAACACGACAATTCCGCAAACTATTGCCCAATAAGCCTTCTCTCTGCTTAATCTAAACTTTTAGAGCGAGCTATATGCACAAGACTTAAATACAATCACTTAGAGATCCATAACATAATCCCTCAATTTTAATTCGCAATTTACACACATCGACATCAAATCTTGCGTATCATAGGAGTTATAGAAGGCATCTGGATAGAAAGACTAATTTATATATTGATAACAGTACAAAGTCGAATCATTTCTATTAGATAAAACCTATCAAGTAGGAGTAAACATCTTTATCTTACAAATCCGTCATATCAAAGCAAATATTTTACAAGGATCAATTTTGGCTCCAATATTATTCAACATTTTACATGTATGACATTCTGACTTTGCCTACTTCCAACATAGAAATGTAGGCGGACAATACAAAAATTATCACCCAGTGCATAATGTAGCAACCATCAGTCTACGAACAGGGTTGGTCCAACTTAACCAGTGGTTTAATAAATGCAAGTAAATGCAAATCTAAAATATTTCCACCAGATCGACCTACAGATCCCTCAAATCTAACTATTAACAATATTCCAATTTAATGGGCTCCAAAAGACAGTGCGATATCTAGGTAAACACTTGGACAAACAACTAAAAAGTTTACATAACAACAAAAAGTTAACCAAATCCCACGATAGATTGCATATATTATACCCAATATTAAACAAAAATTCTCTTAAAAACACCATATTGAAAACTAACATAAACAAATTACAAGTACTGCATAATAAAGTAATTCACTAAAGCGGAATGGTGCATACAAAATTCACAATTACCCAGAGAAACACAAATACCTAGTAGAAATTCTAATAGAAAATGATTGTAATAAAGGAAAAGATAACAATAAAGTTCCTCAAACTGGAAAATAGAATGAATGTGTATATAATTACATATAAGGTTGATTTCTCATTAATTTAGAAGATTAAATATATATATAATATTAAAATAATAGTAATAACAAACTAATGCACATTATAGTGTTATAAAAACAAGATTTTCCTATCGGAAACTAGAAATAAACAGCGTCGAGTATAAATGCTCTAACGAGGATAGAGGAAGCTTATAAGGATAATCAGAATAGGCTACAAAAAACTAGTAACAAATCAAAAAGTAAGATGCAAAGGTGAACTAAATAGGAATTGTAAAAACCCCAGATATATAGGAACCTGCACAAGCACAACAAATAATATTCAAAATATTATTACAAATATATAAATATATAATAATGAACATGAAACAGGCAACACTTAAACAGTAACAAGAGGAAAAGGTCTAGTACAAAAGAAATATAAGTTAAGTACGTTTACTATAAAATGTATAAACAAGAACGGTGTAATATCGCAAAGGAAACTTTCTTTAGCAGTGCGAAATCGTAACGGTCACTTCCGGTTGCCCTTAATCTTAATAATTGGCTGAAAATCCCGTAAAAGGTACTGACCTAAGAAGTGTATATGCCAAGTTTGAAGTGAATCCGTTGAATAGAACGGAAGTTATAGTGTCTCCAGACATACAGACAGACAGACAGGATGATAATCTCATTAACTTTGTACTATAAGCTCCGCTGTAGAAAGTTAATAGCTAAGAGAGGAAATTAATCCAAAATCTAAAGAATGTAAATTATTTAACGGTAGCCATCACTGAAGCTAAGAAAACAAAAAGGGAATGCAAATGCTAGAGGATGGAATCTTACTAATATATTGTATATATATTGTATATAATATATTTATACTCTGTAAGGTGGTAAATAAAAACGTGCAAATTTATGGAAATTTATAACACTATGTACACACGCACTATATACAACTAACAGCACATTATTTATGTAAACACAGCTTCCGTTTGGATTTACCTGCTTGCATCACTTAAAACCGGAATCGGAGTTTGCATTCGGATGCGGCTGTGCCGCCGGCTATATTCATGTCTATTCATCGATGTTCCAGAACAAGCCGCGAGCCATTGGGAGACGCCGCATTCGTAACTTCTGGAAAGCTCGCGAACACGTGCGCGCCAGCTGCATTTCTAGAAATGGCGCGCGCCAAGCGTGGGGCAACGATTTTAATGAGCTGTGTTATGGAAGGCGGTCGTGAATTTATTACAATATGGAGGAGTTTAGGAAAATAAAACAGCAGCAAGATGAGTAGCACGTCTAGTAAAAGATGAGAACATAAAATTAATACAGAACTGGAATATAATTAATAAACAATAATAAAAGTAACAACAAAAATAAGCAGCACAAACACGCAAATAATAATAATAGTTTACGAACCCAGTAAAAATAAGAGGGCAAATGAAAAAAAGAGAATGATAATGGTAGAAATTAACTGAGTTTGCTATTGATAATGATCTGATTGTCATACTATTTACAACCAAAACAAATTACACAAAATATAGACTATGTCATTATACAAAAAGAAAATAAAAAGGAAATAAATAATGTAAGAATTAGAAACAGACACAAAATCGGCAGCGATCACTTCCTACTAGAAACCACATTCAAGAATAATGGGAAGAAACAAAATATAAAAAGATAAGAAAACTGATACTAGGAAGAGAATAATAATATATAAATTAAAAACATAATTCAAGCAAAAGTATGAGGAATTAACTGAAAAATAGTTTGAGGTAAGCGATAAAATAAAAAACAATCTGAATATAGATCATTTATAGGGGGAAAAGCATGCGGATATTCTAAAATAAATAAATCCAAAAAACAAACAGACTAATGGGATGATACATTAGGGAAAACCTCAAGAATAAAAAAATTGGAAAATGTATCTACAGAAAAAGGACCAACTCACGTATATTGTTTACAAAGATCAAAGCAAAAGAGAAATCCTGGAAGAAGTTCGAAGAATTGCAAGAAAATAGTAAAACAAGAGGAATATACAATTACTACAAAAAAGGGTTTAGAATGGAACAAGACTTACCAATGAGGACAAAATTATGGAACAATGGAAGCAATGTTTTATTAAACTGTTAATTGATAAACAAGACAAGGTAGGAAAAAAACAAATAAAACCAAAACAGGTGAGTAAAGAACAGATAAGCATGAACAATTTAGAAGAAGCACTACATAAGTCAAACAAAATACAGAAAAACAATTGGCCATAAAGAAATAGCGGAAGAATTGTTTAAAAACGCCCACTGACGGTAGATTTTGCACACTCTCAGAGCTGTAGGCCATAGGACCATGTGGGTGTTAACATTGATAGCAGGATTTTGTTCTTGGTAGAAAGTTTTAATTTGCGGCTTTTCTGCTACGTTAAGCGCTGATCTAGGTTAAATCTCAGGAATTTGACATCTGAATTTGCAGGCACAGGAACTCCGTTGACAGTTAGAGAAGGACAGATTTCGGTATGAGTAGGAAAGCTTACTTGAACAGATTTAGATTGGTTTATTTTGGTTCGATACTTATACCATTAGTTGGGCTTGCATATTTTCAAAGAATGTTACAAGATCATTATTTAAAGAAAGGATAGCAACGGCATCTGCAAATGCGGGAATTATGGTCCTTACTATAAGTCAGAAAATAGAGTCTAAGATAAAAAAATGAGCCGAGCACGCTGCCTTGTGGAACACCAGATTTGATGGGATAGAACGGAGAAAGTGCTCGTTATGTTTTATGGAAAAATTCCTATCAGTGAGATAAGATTTCAGACGGGAGTAGTAGTTGTTATTAACCATATTTTTAAGTTTGTAAAGTAGGCCCGTGTGCCACACTTTGTTAAAAACCTGAGACTCGTCTAAAAATCTTTTGTTGAAATGTTTATTTTCTCTTAGATATTTCATTACTATTTTATGGGTTTGGGCTATAGTCGACATATTTTCACGAAATCAAATCTGGTAGTTAGGCAGTAGATTTGTTAGTCAATAGTTTTCTCAAATATTTTAGCAAGGATGGATAGTAAGCTTATTGATCTGTATGATAATGTTTCATGAGAGACTTTGCCACTTTTATGCATCATTATTATTTCTGCATATTTCCGTATAATGGAAAAGTAGCAGAGACTTAACAATTGGTTGTAAATGGTTGTGAGAAAGGCTAGTGCTTTGTGGGATGGCATTTTTACAATTTGTCTAGTTATTATAACATGTTCCGTGGCTTTATGTTGGTTTAAGTTGGATATTTCGAATTTTACTTCTGACTTCATTGGTAGCAACATCTGACAGGGTATATATAAAAAGTCATATACATGATTGTTTGGAATGCCAGATGGTGGCTGTGCCACTAGCAATACATGGGATAAGTAAATTGCAATGGTGTTAGGTTTTTCCTTGATAGAGCAAGCTTTTTCGTTCGTGTGGGTTTTTTTTTTTAGTTTTTTGTAGATTTTCGTAGACTATGGTCGTCAAATAATAAGTTCTGGGTGTGGGTTTTAGAGGTTGAGTTTTGGACTTCTTTGAGTACTACAGTAAATTGCCTGGACAGTGTCCTATAGCAAGTAGTGTAAATCTTTCATGACACGTGATCGTTGTCATGTTCCTGGGTTTCGTCTTTACTCACTGATTAGTTGTTGGATATTTGAGGGAGTGCAGAAGGAACTTGCTGCTTGTTGTTCGGTTCTAGGAGTGGACTATTGTGCAGCTTGTTGTAGTAGGTTAGTGAAGTACTGAGCGGCAACATCTAACTCGGCTGAATCTTTAGTGTGCATATTGATTAATTTTTTTTATTTATGTATTTTACAAATTTTTCCCAGTCGGTGTAGGTTTATTTAAGGTTGCGGTGCTCATACTTAAAATAACAGGAGAGAGGTCTGTCGACAGGTCGTGATTTGACTCCACTAAACTGTTTTAGGTTCGTATACCGCTGTTTAAAAAAAATCTAGAAGATTGGGAAATTTCCTCTCATCTATCGGCCAGTAGGTGGGTTTTTTACTAGATAGACTGGTGTAGTTATTGTCAGTTAATGACCGTAACTGGTGATGAGTCTTGAGCCCCCTGCAATGAAACTGTTATCAAGAGTTGAAAGAAATTTTTATATTTATCAGTAGGAATGATGTAACGTAATGGACACTAGACAGAAGTTACAGTCAGACTTTTCGGTGTTTGTAACTTAGATTTAGTTGGTTTGATATATGGCTGCTTCCTGATAGGATATGAAGTTTTTGATGATAATTGCTGAACCGCCATGCGCTGTTCCGTCAGAGTGGATACAGTTCTATGTGGAATAATGTGATATGAAGAAAACGGCCAAGTCAGTGAAGCGGGTTTCAGATTCTAAGAGATGTTTATTTTGTTGAGATGTAGAAATTTTATTATTTCTTGTTTATAATTGTGAGCCCATTCGCATTCCGTTTTAGCCATTATGGGTTCAGTTTCTCGATAACAACACTAAGCAAGTTTAAAATATATTTGAGTAAATAATTGGATGAACATGATTTCATTAATATGAAAAAATATTTAGACAGAGTTAAGAAAAAAGGAGTAGACATCGGTCTTCTAGAAATAACTAAAAGCTTGTACAATGCCACAAACAACCTAGTAAGTGTCAAAAATGAAACCTCAAACACATTAAATACTTAAGTAAGACAAGGGTGGGGGTTGAGCCCACTACCCTTTTATGTATAATAGATAAAGTAATAAAAAAGAGGTAAAGTAAAACAAAGACCTACCTAGTGGAGGTAGAAATTGAAGCTTGCATTTTGATAGGTAATATGTCTGTAAAAAGTGTAAGGAATTGGAGGAAAATGTAAGTATTTGGATAGAAACTTTGGAGAAATATAATCTATCGGAAACATGGAAAAATAAAAAAAAACATCAAATGCAAGGTCGAAATTAAGGACAATCTATGGAACAAGTTGAAACATACACATATAGGATGCAAGAAAATAGGCTGTCAAAAAAATTGACATAAACTAGAAACGTTTAAAGGTATTATTACCTTAACACCCACGGGTATTAAGAACGTATTAATAATGATAATAATGATGATGATGGTAAGTGTGATGTAAAAATATTTTTAGTTCAAGCATAAAAATGCCATGTAAGACACCCTAACACTTTATATAAAAAAGTTTGCCTTTATACTAAAAGCTGTAAACGTATGAGTAAAACTGTAATGATGTTTAATTATGTCAATTGTATCTGACACAACATCAACATATAATGATGAATGATGAATGACAATAGTCACAAAAGCTGCTTTGCACCCCGATCTAAGCAACTGCTTTGCATTTGGTGACAGAACAAATTTAGCTCCTTTGTCATAGTTGCACCTGCATTAGCGCAATAACGCGCCTCTCATTCCTCTAATCTTCCCGCGCGGCCCGGGACAATGGCGCGACAATTTCGAATCCTACAAATAAAAAGCGGGCAGGGACACCTTGACCGCAGAGCGAGCGCGCGGGAGCCGGGAGCAAAAGCCCTGATATCAGGGGCTGTAATTGGTTTATTAGTTTCGCGGTCGTTATGAAGTCTAGGGTGGATAAAGCTGCGGGATCCCGGAGGCTTTCGTGGAGCAGGGCCGGAGCGCGAGCTTTCGGGCGGCGCGGCCCGGGGCCCGGATCCGGGCGCGCCGCCGTTGCGTGCTCGGCTGCAATCAGTTACCGAGAGAAAGGCTGCCTCGCATTTTTGCAGCCGTGGGAGTCGCCTCTTTTTGCCCGCCGAGCGGTAGTTAACGAGAGGATTAATAATTTTACGCCTAGGTGGCTTAACGGTTCCGACTAACCTTTTCCAATCGCAAATGTTTGTGTTTAAATCAATGTGCTGCGGAGACGAACTGGATTTACTGTATTAGTTGCTATGTGAAACTATCATTGAATAGAAATGAAAGTGTAACTCGCCATTTCACTCTTTTATTTTGCTTTATATCTTGCTCACTGTTTCATTATATTGAGAAATTAAAGATATTTACATACTTCTGTGCCCAAAATTCCAAAACTACTTAGACTTTAACTTTAAAAATTTAAGTGTTGACTAGAAGAAATTAAAAGCAGTGGAGTCAACTTCCTTTACTAGCTGCACCTAACATTCAATGGCTTCAGCCAATATATTATGGCATCGAAGTTTTCACCATCTTTGTTGATTGAACATTTTTTAGAGATTATCAACTACGTTGTTGGCAATCAACTTCTGGTTTTGAAATCTATCCCCACTTGTTGTGGTTTTGGAATAAATAGATTTGGGTTATGGGGCTTTTCGCTATAAGTTCTTTAACTTTCTCTTTTTCTTAAGATAAAAGATACCACTGTAAGTACTGGTCTAATTTCGTTTGACAAAACTAAAACTTTAACGAGGCTGCTTTATCTTTATTTGCTTGTTCGTCCTCTGCCTTCTTTTGTACTTCTAGGCAGAAGTCTTACTCTTACTCTTACTTACGCTCCCGATTAGGTGTTACCAATTTATTCGGTACTTGTAACTATGTAGCCATTCTGCCATCATACGAAGAAAACCGGCACTCTTAAAGGTACGTAAAGGTCACGTAAAAGGTTTTGAACGGTTTCATAAAGGCTTGCATCCAAAGCACGCTGGGTATGGACAGACGAGTGAAACATTATTTTGACTTGAGTGTTGGATTAGCTTTAAATTTCTAGTAATAGGGTAGTGTTTGTCCAGTATAAACATTACACACCCTCTAGGTATCTGACAAAATACGTAATTTATTTCAAGGACAAATCCGCGTAAATCCAGTCAGATTCATTACACGTATCCGTGGAAAACTGCAGCTGATAAGCAGCACTTTTCACTCTAAGCGAAAATTTGTAAATGACTCTTTTGCTCTTTTGTGCGATTAAGTTTGTGTTTAAAGACTAGCTTTTGTCAATGCTGAAGCTTTTTCTTGGGTGGTATTATACCCTAGTTGTTTACTTTGAGAGCCATTTAACCTATCCTCTTATTTCGTTTACAATATTTTTCTAGTATCCTCGTTCCTGGTATCACTCTGTATAAGTTCTTTACAGGATTGTTGCTGTATTCCTCTAGATCCATTATTGGTTTTCTACAAATAGCTCGCCTTCTGTAAGCCAAAGCCTCATACTTGTACAAGCTGTCTTTGGTTCCCTGCCGCATGGCCTACAGTTTAGGTCTCTATTGTACAACCCTATTTTGTAATGTGCCCTCTAAAAAAATAATGCCTTTGATAAGACCTGTAATAGCTCGTAAGTTATAACATTTATAGAGGTTTTTATTATTTTGGTACATTTTTCCAATATTTTTTATGTTGCTTTCTGGCCTATTCTTTTAGCTAGCTTCGTATTGCACTTTTTCCTCTTCCCAATATTTGATCTTTTATATCTATTAATTTTGTTACTCATAGTTAAATATATATTTAGCCTAGATAAGAAAGAAGGAGAGAAAGAGTAGCAACCTTACAAAAAAAAAGACTTATCTGTAGCGATGAGGCCATCTGCTTAGGGTACAAGCAAAATATTTTTTAATGTTCCTAAAATTATTATAATTTAGCCAAATATTAAAGGAAACTAGATATCTCTAGAAAATAGCCTCTGAAGTCACGGAGGGCAATCAAATTAAAAGAAAAAAATCTTTATCAAAAATTAATTGGACCTCCAGGTTGAGAGTTTAGTCGGTGGTCTTCCACCCCGCCTACTAGAAAACTTTAGAAAAGCTTCTCAATCAAATAGCCTCACAACTAAATAGGTTTAATCTACAATAAAATTTATAAATAGAGGGATGAGAAAATAAGAATACGAACAACTAAATGAGATAAAGTAATCAAATAAATTGAAAACCTCGATATGAACATAGTCGCATTAACGGAGACAAAAAATACAGGAACATAGTTAAATTTATAGTGGTGTGCCAAACAAGGAGCGAACGCCTAGTGAAATAACTTTAGCAATACACAAGAAATACCAAAATGCTGGGAACGTTTCAGCTGACAACAAATAAATTTTTTGATACTGTAATTAAGCTGCTAGAAAAAATAAGCAATGGAAAATTAATTACACTATTAAGAAATTTCAAGAAATTTTAAGGAAAGCGTGTGGCACGACAATACGGAGAAACTACTGTTAATAATAATGTAAAAGGACTTGTAGAATAATGCCAACCAGTTCTTTATAAGTAACCAATGGATGGTTCAAAAACATACCCAAAAACTAAAGTCTTTAATAATCTTAGATAAAAGTGTTACAGATAGCTTAAAATGGGCTTTTAACCATCACAATCTAATAGTCAATGCTTACTTTTCTTATAGAAACGGATATAATCAGAACAAAATTGTCAAAAAATCCACTACAATATTGAAAATCTCAGAGATTTTTTTGCAATTAACTTGTATAGGCAGCGAAACTTACATTGAATACATTAATTTAAATAAAATATGTTTCAGACGAAAGAACAAAAAAATATCATAAATAAACCTGGTGGAACAAAAAACTAATGCTCTAATTGAAGAAAAAATATATATTACATAAATTGGCTCTTAATCAAAAGTCCTGAATGCAAAGAAGAAATAACAAGAGAAATAAAAATTATCAAAAATATTTCGTGAGAAAATAAATGTGGATAAATAAGTAGATGCATTGGTAACTCTAGACCGAGGAAAGGCATGAGAATTCAAGGACTCACCAGCATTGGCCCCTATATGTTTAGAAGAATAAAATATTCGAGACTTTATATTGTGATCGCACTAGTCCAGTAAAGGTCTGAAACAAACTTTCTTGATTTTAAAGTAGATAAAGAACTTAGAAACTTTTCCTTGATTTCAAAAGTTTATTTAAAAGTACTACTAAGACCTTGGAAACAAAAATGCAGCCAAATGGGTATCAAAATCAGATATAACATCCTCTGCAGCCTGCTGTTTACCGAACGTTAAATATTGATAGTTACTAACAAAGAATATTTCAGTTATATTTGAGAAAATCCCTAGAAGAATATGACAAGTGGATACTAATAATAAATACAAAAAGAACGAATACATGTAGTGAGAGAGGTCTAGAGAGTTATATGTTAAAAAATGATTCGAGGTTTAAGTACCTTGAAGTAATTCTGTCCTGTGGTGGGAGGAGTGGACGGGGCATTTTAAACAAAACTGTACAAAGTAACTCAACTTCCTACTCCGGGGCAATAAAATCTCAAGAAAAACCGAAGCAATCAGCCTCAACACCATCGTAGAAAGAATCTGCACATATGATTCGTAAACTTAGAAAGTAAAGAAGTCAGAAAAGGACAGAATGCTATTCGTTTATATAGATGATTAGAGAAAAGAATTTCAAGAATGGCGCATTGGAAATAAAGAATAAGGAAAATATTGAATAATAAGTGTGGCATTTTTTTTATAAATAAGCTAAGTGCATTCTATAATATTCTCCTTTGGTAATTCTAAATTGTACTGATGTATCAAGTTTTTAAATGAATATACAATAGCAGAGTAATAATTTGGCAAACAAATTTAATTTTACCTTTCTCAAACAATTCTTATTTCAGTAACGTCAAAATTTTTGTCTAACTAGCCACCAACACTACGTTCCATTTCACTTTACAGTATTATTTGGTCGCCACATTTTGTGAAAAGCTTACGATCTCTAAGAAGAACTGACGTGACGCTTACTCATACCCATGTGCACTAGAATGTAACACATCACTTAATAAGTCCCGGGCCTGACCACTAGATAGAACTTCTAAGAAAATATCGGTATGGTGTTTCAATAGTGTCAACCTTTAAAAGATTACAGTCAAAATTTCATGACAAAGGGTCAATTTGCTACCGAGTTTCAGAGCTTTAAGTGACGCTACTTTTGTTATTTTTAAAACAATGGATTCAAAGCAATTTTATGTGTTGATTGATTGCTTTTTAATGAAAAAAATACCGTTTAAGCAAAGCAACAGCTTGACAAATATTACTCAGACTCTGCTACATCCGAAACAACAGTTAAACGTTGGTTTGCTAACTTCAAACGCGGTCGTACAGACCCAAATGATGCTGAACGCCCTGGAAGTCCAAATGAGGCAGTTATTTCAGAAAACCCTAAAAATGAAAAAGTGAAGTTGAGAGAGATAGCTGACACTCTAAAAATATCAGAAGGTAGTGCTTTCACTATTATACACGAACATTTGGGTATGAGAAAGCTGTTTTCGAAATGGGTGCCGCGTTTGCTCACACCGGAACAAAAACCAAACAAATTGATGATTCAGGGCGCTGTTTGGGGATATTTATGCGCAATAAGTCGGAGTTTTTGCGTCAATATCTGACAATAGATGAAGCATGGATCTACCATTTCATTCCGGAATGAAATCGGCAGTCTACTGAGTGGAGAGCAGCCGGTGAAAGCCGTCCGAAGCGACCAAAGACGCAGCATTTTTTGGGATGCACACGGTACAATATTCATCGACTATATGTAACACGGAAAACAATCAACAGCGACTATTGTATTGGGTTGTTGGAGCGTTTGAAGGCCGAAATCGAAAAAAAAGACCACGTTTGGCGAAGAAAAAGAAGTTGTTTCACCAAGTCAACGACCGTGTCACAAGTCGCTCAAAACAATGCCAAAAATGCACGAATTGGGTTTTGAATTGCTTCCGCACCCACCGTACACTCCAGAACTGGCCCCCAACCAGCGATTACCACCTCTTTGCCGAACTCAAAAAGATGCCCCGTTGCAAGAGATTTGGCTCGGAAAGTCATCGCCGAAACTGAAGCCTATTTTGAGGACAAAGATAAATCGTTCTACAAGGGCGGGATCGAAAAGTAAGAGAAACATTGGCATGATTGTATCGCCGCTAAAGAAGACTAGTTTGATGAATAAAGAAGAATTTTTGCAAAAAATTATTGTTTTATTACTTAGGCCGGAACTTATTGAGTGATATGTTGGATAGCTGGAAGAAAATGTTTTGATCAAGCAGGTTAAAGTTCATATTCTTTGAAACATATGGAATAACGTATATCAGATGTTCTGTAACCAAAATATTTAATTCTTGTGGTGAAGACGTTAAGTTTTTTCCCAACAATTTCTAAATGCTATACCTCTCTATTTGGAAACATCATATATTGACATGGCAATGATCTAAAACGTTCGTTAAATTTGATCAAGCAAGAAAAAATCTTGAAAGCGTCAGATTAGTTACAAAACTTTAATTGAATTGAGGACAGTAGGAAATATTGATTGTGCGTTTAAAAAATATAAATGGCAGAAGTCTAAGAAAAAGAAGTTTAAGAAACTTAGCAAACTAAAGTACTAGTGGAGGTCCATTTCAATAAATATATTGATCTGATCATTTTGATACCTCAATGCTATCAAGCAGTCCTATAGTAAGTATTCAATATATCAAATTGGATTAACTATTTATATAGCAAATATTGTTACTTTCTCTGCATTTTTGTGTTATTCGTTGTTATTGTATAGTGAATAAGATTGAATAAGTCGTATTGTTGTCTAAGTATTTCTGTTTTTCATCTTTGGTTATGTTTCCTAATATTATTTAGTAAATGTAGAAATAGTTATAGTGCTACCAGGTTGACAGGTGCATATTAAACTGCAAAACGCTTAACAAATCATGTTGTTCTTAAGACCTTTAAAAAACAGTGTAACTAATGATTACAACTTTATTTATGTGTTTATTAGATTTAACAACAACATTAACATTAATAATATGTTCAAACCGAACGGCATTGTCCAGAATATTCTATTTAGGTTAACCAGCCATAGTAACTATTGTTTACAAGATGTATTTAGAACGTTAAACTGAAATTAAGCATTTTTCCCATAAAAACGGCCACAGTCTCCATAAGTGCGTCGTTATTAATACTGGAGGAGATAAAAGGTTATCTGCATTCTGACAAGTTGATGATGGGTTAATTATTAAGCATCTCGGTTTTATTATCAATCAATACAGCAGTATCTTATAAAATTTAATTACTATTTTTATTACTTACAAACATGTGCTGATACGAATGTATGTGTTACGACACTGCAAAAAGCTGTATCTATTTAGGCCAATCCTGAAAAATTACAAATTGCAAATACATGCTCGACATAATGTTTGTTTCGCAGTTTAGCGATAGCTATTGACGTACGCGTTAAATTGTTCTGGGTTCATTTATTTGGTCACATTTTATAAAACGCTTGTCGCTGTTTACTGTAAATATTGCAAAGTTTACTGAGGAAGGCCTTAAAAATTCTTCTCACTTAACTTTCCTCTTTATCCATAAACTGATGCGTACATATTTTAATTTAAACTACATTTTGCTGTGCAAACTAATGAATAAATGTGCATACCATGAAACACAAACTACAACTTTTAGGACAATAAATTGAAGTCAGAACTACCAGAGGGTCAAGTAAAACAAGAACTATAATTGGCACGTATATTTCAGACCACTATTAAGTTATTTGAGATTTAGTTTTTAAAATACTTTGATTTTTAATGTTTAATTATCAATAACCATAATATTCTACCGCGCTATGTTAAGTTAATCTTTACTCACACGATGGATACCGACAACTTCCACTTTTGGAGAAATTGTTCTTTATTTATGTGAGAAATTATTTTCAGCTTTTGCAATCATGATTGATTCGTTGTCTAATTTGTTGATATCTAAATTATTAAATGATGTTTTTACACATTTAATTAGTTCATTAATTATTTTTAGAAAGCCTGGTGTTGTAGACTGAATTAAAGAACCAAGATCTAAAAGGTTCAGGTCTGGACTGAACTGGTGGCTGAGATTTAATTTGAATATACCAACCATCTTTTGACCTTTTAGCCAATTGATCTTAATCGTACCTATCCATAATCAATCAGCTTTTATAGAAATGTACACCATAATTTGAAACAAAAGGAATACTCGTTTCAGCCTTTTCAGGGCGTATACATACACCGAACAGTAATTTTCCCTCTATAAAGACCAAAAACCTCGAATTTTAACATGGTTTTGTCTACACGTGCTCGAAATATACGTTGTCCGTAGATGTTTTTATAATCTTATTTAATAAAATATTCAAATAAAGTAAGTTTTATGATAAATACAATAAAATATGTTTTAGTCACATGTACAACGTAAAAAACTAATTTTTAGGTGTATTCCAACAGTCTTATGTATATACTTTGTTGCAGAATGAATAGAAGAAGACCCTTATCCTAGAAAGAACGGGAAAATAGCTAAAAAATATTTGATTTATTCGAGAGTGAAGACAAGTAGTGATGATGCTGACTAGACAGAACCAAATTTTATTGAAAATCAATAAAATCAAAATGATGAAGTAGGTTTAGATAGTTCTAGCAATAAAAATTTAAGTGAGTACAAAAAACGGAAAATTTTGTCTCTATTCTATATAATCAGTCATTTGATGTTATGTTTTATTATACTACAATCCACAAATGCAACTGCTAGCTCTTAGATTATCTTGAAAGACATAAACCACCAATCTACCGAAATGGGCATATTTCTGAAACCTTTTCCTAAAAATTATTTATGTCTATAACACTACTTAAAAAAAATTAAATACAATTGAAAGTTATAAAATGCTGGTGTCATGCTTATAATATGCTGCATATAACGTTTTACCTAGAATAGCAACTGTTACTTTCAGTATTTATTAACTATAAAGCTCGTAGTATTGCGAGATCGTTTCAAGTTTCTTATGTCAAAATAATATTTAAATCTTTCTGAGAAAACTGGAAATTGTAGTAACATTTATTATATTAAAGAAGACATTGAATGCCCTACACATGTATTCCGATATGCTAGAATTATTATTAGTCGATTGAGGAAAGCACAGTACAATTCAAAGGCCGTATTATTTATCTCAAACAGAGCTATCTTATTCACATTATGATTTTTTACTTCACTGTGACGCAACCAGATAACCATCAGTGAGTATACACTGGGCTGGTCGCATTGCCAAAATGCAAGATAATTGGTGAACCAACGAATTGTTGAATGAAGACCACGCCATCATAGAAAGAGCATGGGACGCCCGCAGACTAGGTGGACTGACGACATCAAAGGCTAGCAGGATTCTACTGGATGAGAAAAGCATAAAACAGTTTGGAATTGAAAAGGCTTGGAGAGGCTTACATCCGATGATGGATAGAATAGCTAAGAAGAAGAAGAAAAAGAAAAGTGTACACAATATTCAACAGATCTAGCACCTACTTGCAGTGACAGTAGAACTCACCGACAATGACTGCGTCTTCTTCTGATAAATCGTAAACGATAAATACATTATATACTTTACTACGTGTATAATGAAACCTAACTTTTGCTCGAGCCAGTAAAGGATCACCAGCTTCTGTTTTAACTGCATAAAACCATATTTTTGTTTGTTTGTGATTCTTAACCCTTTCAATTGGTGGATTGTCAGGATAGAGTCAAAGTGTTCGAATGCAGTTTTTAAGAGATTTAGATTGTAGTATTCAACAAGCACTTTCAGCTTCCACACTGCTCGACAGACCTCAGCTCTTTGGACAACATCCTCACCTTTAACCGGTAATGGTTTTTCAAATGCGTTTACAAGACTCACGACAATAATCACACCATCCAGCAGGTGTGTGAGAATCTTATTGTCGATACAGAAGGCAGATGCCTGCAACATTTAATCATGTGTTTACGAGCCTGATCAAACCAGCTGTGTAAATGAAAGTCGGAATTCATTTGCCTGTTCATCAGTGAATTGTTTTCTTACCAAGTGGTGTAGAATAACGACTCTAAATCTTCGAGCCTCCATATGGGCTTTTATTGACATGAAGCCTCTGTCCAGAACAAAAACATCATTTTTGCGACTTGTTGCATCAAACAAGGGCTTTGATACTTCGTCGTTCATAATCCTTTCCACCTGACGACTTTCCGTCATAAAAGCCTTTGACATCTACAATGTAGCCATTTGTCGTTACTATTATATCATCGGCTTCTACTACAAATATATCCTATCGCAAATTGTGCTAGAGACTGTTTCGTCCAATCCAAGCAACAGCTGGGCATACGATGTGGTTTTATCGAGAATTTTTTGTTGTGTAACTAAGCCATTATTGTTACCCAAGTACTAAGAAACTTGTCAACTTTCCAATATGCTACGACATTCCTGACGACAAGTATACCAAATAATTGAAAACAGGCAGGAAACCCAAATTAAGTTTGAGATGTTCAATCTCTTACGCTGCCCGAAACGTTAATGTTTTTATTGCAGCATTATCTAAGAAATCTACAGGCCTCTGTCTGAAAGCTCCGTGGCACGCGTTTCTCATGCCTGTTAAGCACCAACCGCGTTCTGACTGAACTTGTCTGCCGCCTAATAATCTTCATCGTACATCCGAGTCCGATACGGGATCAGTATTCTTAGTGGCAGCATCACCTGAGGTCGTACGTGTGTCAAGTTCATCAGGCTGGCAGATGAGCAGCCAAAGATGCATTTTTGGGAGCTGCTGGTCGTACGAGGAAGGGATACAACTACTGACTTTTCGTCCATGTTGCTGAGAGCAGTACATGAGTGAATCAACTGTACTTCTCAGCTGTAAAGAGATTAGAAGAGTGATAATTCATGAGCAATCTTAACCACTACGCCACTGAATCTGCAGGAATGGGTTTTGGGTTAAACGTGCTATTTATTTTTTGTCCTAATGCATTTGTTAGGAAAAAGCACATCTGCCATATGCCACATACGTGATTTGAAACCTCTCATACCAATCCAACTACAATGCTCAGGTTTAATCTGTAAAACAAAAATTCATTTACACCGTTTATTAAACTTAACCTTATCAAAAGCTTTAAATTGATATTTCACACGTCTCCTTATCATATAAAATTTATTAATTACCACAATAACTAATGAGTTTTATACCTTGATATGCATATGGTTCAACTTCACTTATCATGTTTTTAATATGATATACAACACATACTCATAAACCCCTGGAGTTTTTCCCATTTACAGGTTAGCACCTATTTTAACATCTTCACTATTACAAAATAACATATGTTTCGATTGACGCTTTATCTTAGAATTACAAAGACTTTACCTGCCTTAGCCGTTGGAATGTGTATTGAATTGCAGAAAAACCGACCACCTAAATAGAGAACTAAATCGTAATAAACTTGAATTTATATGCACAAATAATAAAATCACTTTCTGTAGATGGCAAGACATTTGGCAAGTTTTGGCTTTAAACAACTATCATAAAGCTGAAATAACTCATACCAAAAGAATGAATAGGGGCGATGAAAGGAATACAGTAAACCGTCTAAAATTGATAGGGTTTATAAATACATGGGCAAATCATTTGACAGGTGCCAAACTTTGAATACATCAATTACATCTTCCAAATTTAATAAAAATCTGTCTAGCGAGACTTAACAGTCCTAACTAAATATCACTTGCAACACTCACTATAATTGTGATTTTGAAAGTATCGTCTGCATGCTTTTTAAATTATTTGTGAGCTTTACATTGAACAGGGAAGACAAAAGGATTTTAAACATGGCATATTACAGCTTTCACCGATGCTTTCGACGGTTCATTTATTTACAATTCCAGTATCAATAGATCAAAATATTATTTTAAATTGAAGTTTCTAAAGATTGTTTAATATTTCACCACTTCAAAGAAAAGGTAAAATATTTTTCTAGAGCTATTGTTCGACTTTAAGGAAAGTTTTTGCTGGTTCCTAAAATATTGTTTTTATCTCTTTACAAATTTTTAGTAAATAATTCTTAAATAATACAATGACATTCTTGCTAGTGCCTTCAAGCAGACCGAACGTGCGAGCCGAGCTATACCTGAGTTATCTCAACGACGGAGCCGCAGCCTTAGCCCCGCTTAAGGTCAAGCAAATTTATGTATTTATTAATTTAATTTCAACGTTTAACTCAGTGTTAAACAACTGTTTCACCTTTAAAAACCCAATGACATCAACAAATATTATGCATCACCAGCCAGCTACGAATACGCAAATGTCACAAACGTTCCTATCACAGCCTTATACATTCCCACCTAACCAACAGCAATTACTACAACCTTACATGCAAAATCTAAACCCTCAACAATCTCAATATTTTCTACAATCACAGCACGCCCCACAACAATTCATTTATGATCACCCACAGCAAATTAACAACAAAAGAATGATATCAACCAGCGATGAAGAAATTGCATATTCATCAAACGAAAATTCATGGCAAGTAATTAAAAGTGTCAAGAGAAGAAAACATTCACAAACAAAGGAATAACACCGACTAACATACAATTATCTAATAAATTTAGTGCCTTAAATCCTAACCCAGAAAGCACCGACAACCAAACCGCAGTTATCATCCCTAGACCTCCTCCCATTTTCGTATACGGAGTTGCCAACTTCCCAGAAATGATAAAAAATTAAATGAAATAATTGAAGAGGAGCAGTTCTCCTCTAGAAGTATGTCCAATGATACAGTAAAATAAATTGTAACACCCTGACACCTTCAGGAAACTATCTAAGTACATGAAAGAAAACAATATCATTCACCATACTTACCAACCTAAAGAGGAAAGAGCTCTTCGAGTGGTAATAAAATACTTACATCATTCCATGGACACTCAAGATATAATAGATGATCTCGAATCCCAGGGGCATAAGGTAAGAAATATCATCAATGTGCTAAGCAGAAAGGACAAAACACCGCTGAATATGTTCTTTGTGGACCTAGAACCAGCAGACAATAATAAAAGAGTCTACGATATCCGTACGTTATGTCATTGCGTTGTACAAGTCGAACCTCCAAGAAAACAAAACAACGTAATACAATGCACACGATGTCAATTATATGGACACTCCAAGAAATACTGTAACAGACCCTTTAAATGTGTAAAATGTGACAATACTAGGGACACCCCAGCTACATGCGCTTTATGTGGAGGTCCACACCCTGCGAATTACAGAGGTTGTGAATATTACCATCGTTTATACAAAAGAAACCCTGTCTCAAACAACAATATTAATCCTCATATTACTCCAACATTATCAAATCTTAATCAACAAACACCTGCACCTATTGTTAACAACCCACTTCAAAACTACAACTACACTAAAACAGCCGACAATAATACTAATTACACACCACAATCACAGAATGTTAATACAGAAGATAACATCAGCGAACTGTTAAATAAGTTCTTAGAAGAATTCAAAAACATGTTTAACCAGCTTTTACATCAGAATAGCATGGTACTAAACATGCTAACCATGTTAATTGGACAAAAGTAATGGCTAAGTTCCTTCGAATAACACTTTGGAACGCCAATGGTATCTTACAACATAAAGAAGAAATAAAAACCTTCCTTCACTACAACCTAATTGACATTCTTTTAATCAGCGAATCCCACCTTACCAACTTGTCATACTTTAAGATTCCCGGATACAAATTCTACCACACTAACCACCCAGACTACACAGCCCACGCAGGATCTGCAATATTAATAAAATACACCATCGAACATTATGTACTACCTGAATATGCAAAAGATTACTTACAAGCCACTTCGATAAAAGTTAAAACTCTACCATTTGACATAACCATAAGTGCTATATATTGTCCCCTCGCCACCAACTTAAAAAGAACATTTTGAAGAATTCTTTAAAACGCTTGGCACTAAGTTTCTCGCTGGTGGCGACTACAACAGTAAAATACCCTATGGGGATCACGGACTACTACCACGAAAGGAAGAGAATTAGCCAAGGTCCTACACGAAGCGAAATACAATTTCTTATCAACGGGCAGTCCAACTTACTGGCCAACTGATCCCGGAAAATTCCAGACCTCCTGGACTTTTCGTCACTAATGGCATTTCAAACTCCTATTTGGACATTGTCCCCAACTTAGATTTATCTTCCGATCACTCACCAGTAATAGCAACAGTCAGCACAACTATAATAAATGTTAAAAAGCCACCTAAGATATATAATTCAAAACTGATTGGGAAGACTACAGGAATAAAATCAACGAAAGCATCAATCTAAAAATAAGACTAAAAGAACCCAATGAAGTAGAGGATGCCTTAAATAACCTAACCACAATATTATTACAAGCCGCTCACCAGGCAACGCCGCCTCGAAAATTCATGTTAGTAACATTAATATCCCTTTAGAAATTAAAAACTAATAGCAGAAAAAGAAAAGCCAAAGCAAAATGGCACCGTAGCCATTCCCCAACGACAAAACAGCTTATAACCAAATAACAAGGAAACTCAAACGCCAAATAAAGGAATCTCAACATGTATCGTTTAGAAACTACATATTAAACTTGAATCGTTATGATAATTCCATCTGGAGACCCGTTAAAGCAGCTCTCAAACCAGTTCACGCAAACCCCCAGTTCGCAAGCAAGATCCCACCCTGGCCATGGGCAAGAAGCAACAAGGAAAAGCCGACCTATTCGCCCAATATCTAGCAGAAGTATTTACTCCTCACGATAACACACCAAATCAAGAAGTTTCCGATTTTCTGAACAACAATCCTCCTCCGCAGAACCTATAAAACCAATCATTCTACACATGTATTCCGATATGCTATAATTATTATTAGTCGATTGAGGAAAGCACAGCACAATTTAAAGGTCGTTCATCTTTGAAATAGTACTTACCACTGAAGCCAGTAGAACGCTAAATTAGGGTTAGAAGTGATCCCCTGACAGGTTGTGTCTATGACTTACATGTTTGCAATAGAAAGAAAAAAATCATGTTAAAGAATCATTGAGAAAAAGAGTCGTGCGAAAGGAACTGCTAACCTGTATATGGAAAAAACTGCTAGCGGTTTAGGGGTCTGTATGAGGTATTATATTAAAGATCATGGTGAATAAAGTTGGTCCATATGTATATTACAGAAACCTACTTGTTAATGAGGTAATTAATGATTTTTAGTCAAATAGAAAATGCATATCTTATGTAATAGGAAATTATAGAATGTTAATTTGTAGATCTTAACAAGTACAAATATAATAAATAAACACATGTCGTTAGGTTAGATTAAATTGACGAAAAAATTAGAAAATCATTGCAAATAATCGTATTTTAATAACTTTGAGTTTACACGTATTATTTATCTCAAACAGAGCTATCTTATTTACATTATGATTTTTTACTTCACTATGACGCAACGAGATAACCATCAGTAAGTATACACTGGGCTGGTCGCATTGCCAAAATGCAAAATAATTGGTGAACCAACGAATTGTTGAATAAAGACCACGCCAACATAGAAAGAGCATGGGACACCCGCAGACTAGGTGGACTGACGACATCAAAAGGCTAGCAGGATACTACTGGATGAGAAAAGCATAAAACAGTTTGGAATTGAAAAGGCTCGGAGAGGCTTACATCCGACAATGGATAGAATAGCTAAGAAGAAGAAGAAAAAGAAAAGTGTACACAATATTCAACAAATCTACTTGCAGTGACAGTAGAACTCACCGACAATGACTTCGTCTTTTTTTGATAAATCGTAAACGATAAATACATTATATGCTTTACTACGTGTAGTATTCAACAAGCATTTTCAGCTTATTGAAGTCTTCCACACTGCTCGACAGGACCTCAGCTCTTTGGACAACATCCTCACCTTTAACCGGTAATGGTTTTTCAAATGCGTTTACAAGACTCACGACAATAATCACATCATCCAGCAGGTGTGTGAGAATCTTATTGTCGATAACAGAAGGGAGATACTTGCAACATTTAATCATGTGTTTACGAGCCTGATCAAACCAGCTGTGTAAATGAAAGTCGGAATTCATTTGCCTGTTCATCAGTGAATTGTTTTCTTAACAAGTGGTGTAAAATAACGACTCTAAATCTTCGAGCCTCCATATGGGCTTTTATTGACATAAAGCCTCTGTCCAAAACAAGACATCATTTTCGCGAAATGTTGCATCAAACAAGGGCTTTGATACTTCGTCGTTCATAATCCTTTCCATTATTTTCCTACCCGACGACTTTCCCTCATAAAAGCCTTTGACATCTACAATGTAGCCATTTGTCGTTACTATTATATCATCGGCTTCTACTACAAATATATCCCATCGCAAATTGTGATAGAGTCTGTTTCGTCCAATCCAAGCAACAGCTGGGCATACGATGTGCTTTTATCGAGAATTTTTTGTTGTGTACCTAAGCCATTATTGTTACCCAAGTATACCAAATAATTGAAAACAGACAGGAAACCCAAATTAAGTTTGAGATGTTCAATCTCTTACGCTGTCCAAAACGTTAATGTTTTGATTGCAGCATTATCTAAGAAATCTACAGGCCTCTGTCTGAAAGCTCCGTGGCACGTGTTTCTCATGCCTGTTAAGCACCAACCGCGTTCTGACTGAACTTGTCTGCCGCCTAATAATCATCATCGTACATCCGAGTCCGATACGGGATCAGTATTCTTAGTGTCGGCATCACCTGAAGTCTTATGTGTGTCAAGTTCATCAGACTGGCAGATGAGCAGCCAAAGATGCATTTTTGGGAGCTGCTGGTCGTACGAGGAAGGGATACAACTACTGACTTTTCGTCCATGTTGCTGAGAGCAGTACATGAGTGAATCAACTGTACTTCTCAGCTGTAAAGAGATTAGAAGAGTGAGAATTCATGAGCAATCTTAACCACTACGCCACTGAATCTGCGGGAATGGGTTTTGGGTTAAACGTGCTATTTATTTTTTGTCCTAATGCATTTGTTAGGAAAAACCACATCTGCCATATGCCACATACGTGATTTGAAACCTCTCATACCAATCCAACTACAATGCTCAGGTTTAACCTGTAAAACAAAAATTCATTTACACCGTTTATTAAACTTAACCTTATCAAAAGCTTTAAATTGATATTTCACACGTCTCCTTATCATATAAAATTTATTAATTACCACAATAACTAATGAGTTTTATACCTTGATATGCATATGGTTCAACTTCACTTATCATGTTTTTAATATGATATACAACACATACTCATAAACCCCTGGAGTTTTTCCCATTTACAGGTTATCACCTATTTTAACATCTTCACTATTACAAAATAACATATGTTTCGATTGACGCTTTATCTTAGAATTACAAAGACTTTACCTGCCTTAGCCGTTGGAATGTGTATTGCATTGCAGAAAAACCGACCACCTAAATAGAGAACTAAATCGTAATAAACTTGAATTTATATGCACAAATAATAAAATCACTTTCTGTAGATGGCAAGACATTTGGCAAGTTTTGGCTTTAAACAACTATCATAAAGCTGAAATAGCTCATACCAAAAGAATGAATAGGTGTGATGAAAGGAATATAGTAAACCGTCTAAAATTGATAGGGTTTATAAATACATGGGCAAATCATTTGACAGGTGCCAAACTTTGAATACATCAATTACATCTTCCAAATTTAATAAAAATCTGTCTAGCGAGACTTGACAGTGCTAACTAAATATCACTTGTAACACTCACTATAATTGTGATTTTGAAAGTATCGTCTGTATGCTTTTTAAATGATTTGTGAGCTTTACATTGAACAGGGAAGACAAAAGGATTTTAAACATGGCATATTATAGCTTTCACCGATGTTTTCAACGGTTCATTTATTTACAATTCCAGTATCAATAGATCAAAATATTATTTTAAATTGAAGTTTCTAAAGATTCTTTAATATTTCACCACTTCAAAGAAGAGATAAAATATTTTTCTCGAGCTATTGTTCGACTTTAAGGAAAGTTTTTGCTGATCCCTAAAATATTGTTTTTATCTCTTTACAAATTTTTAGCAAATAATTCTTAAATAATACAATAGTAGCAACCAAAGCCACTTTTTCCATGTTTTACAACTCGTACCATAAAACAATTTGAGTTATTATTGCATCATATTTTGTTACACGTAAATGTACAGATGATAAACCGCGATATAATTTAGCATTTAATGAGAGTGGACTGTAGTGCGCATGCGTGAATGACGAGAACTTCACTAGCCTGGTCAATTGAAAATTAGGTTGCGGTAAGTATGCGATCGTCGCATTTGCACTAATTGATCCAATAGCGGAACAAATCTACAACAAACTTATACATATCTAGCATCTAGTCACAAACATTATTCAGATGGTTCAGACAATTTTCGAATACAACCCAATGAGCGCTGTGTAAATAAGGGCTTGGTACAAATAATTTAGAGATGATGATGAGGAATCTATTAAACGTGATTCTCTTTCTAGAAAATTATCAATAAGCAGAAAATTAGAAAATATTGAAACTATATAGACTACAATTACTAAGTAAAAGATTTGCTATACTGTAGTTCAGATTTACGAATTCTGGCAAAATTTTCATCGCATTTGAAAAAGAAGAGATTTCAGACCGTCGCTATTTGCGATTCCAACCCAGAATTTTTCAGAATGTTTTAAATAATAACATTTGTTTCGAATGTATTAGTCAATGTTAATGTATAAAAAAATTACGTATATGCAATGTAACCTCATAGTCGGTGATAATAAAACTGTAATGGGCATGCGTGAATAAGGACGTGTCAGTTGGGAGTTAAAAATCAGTGATTAAACACATGTAGTATGCGATCGTCACATTTGCAATGACTGGTCGAGTGGAATAACAAATTTCTATCAAATTTTGTTGCAAAGCTGAAACATTTACCTACATAAACCATTTGGATAATTCAGAGATTTTTAAAGTACAATATAAATAAATTCTTGGTATAAACAATTTAGTCCATTATAGATTCTGGCGAAGGAGGCGGTATACTATCTCACAGGGTCCATTCAGCAATTCATCTATTTCGTCACCAACCCTGCTCGCCCAGGGGTGGAAAGAGCCTGCTACACGCGCGCGCAGCGATTTTTGAACCTTGCAGGCGAGCCAGAAGCTTCAGCTATAATGACGTTGGCTTTGACCATCTCGACCACGCCAATAGCTTTGCGCATCGTCTTCGAAGGCAAAAGTGCTAAAAATATCTGAAACCGGCAACTTTCAAAGTTTTCTAACTCATTCGATTTCTTAAGCCACTTAAGGAATCTGGTCCGGAATACATTCGAAACTACGCGTTGTAGGCTTTGCTGGCGGCTGTTCTTGGAAGGTGGCGGATATTATCATGCTCCCCAAGCCTGCTGACGGCTTTGGGAAAGTTTGTGGAAAAGGTGATCCACAGGCGCCTGAGAACAGCTGTTGAAGACCTTCGACAACGATGTAGCGCATAAGATGGTCTCAACCACAATCCCGCTACTAACAATCCAGATTTTTTAGTTCTTCCTCTCAGTAAGAAGGTTCCAAGTCAAGTTTGGTGATATACGGTTATCTGAGAAGAAACTATGAGTCGGCGTCCCTTAAAGCTCAACTACATGTACGTTCAGAACATGCTAATAACACCCTCCACTACATTGGCTTAATCTGTAGACAATATAATGGTGCTGTTCAGCTCGTTAAGAACCTCCTTTGTAACCTGCCGGCTCCATAAAAAGCTAGACCTTATGGAAAATGTATGCGACAGGAGTACAATGTAAGTTAACCCAGAAAACAGCTCGGCGGTCCTGCTTTCCACTAAGATCGCACTTCACTAGTGAGACAATCAAGCTAACCTTAAGATCTTTGACAAGAAGATACCTTAGAAAAAAGAGGCGAACGATACGGGGGTGATTCTGGGCTGCAAGTTAACCTAATGTCACCAGATTAGCACTTAGTTCTTCAATCTTCTGCAGAAACTAATTATTAAGACAAAACATAACTAATCATCTACACAACAATCATCTGCTCTTTCATCAGGTATGCGGCTTCAGTTTGGAGCTCGGCCGCAAAGACACAATCAGTACGCTCCAGATCACCTACTTCGTGTAATATTTAAGACTTACTTTAGAAATCTACTATCTCTGTTTACCATAATAAGTTTTCGTTAGCAAAGTTCAAACATATTGACTCAAGTCATGTTTGGCATACTTAAAGTTGTTACTATAATCTATATAATTTAACCAGACTACTGAATTTATTACGAAGGTTTTATCGTAAAACCCATACTATTTTTGGATAAAAAAAGATTGAACTGTTTCTTTCTATTTATGATAAATTCGTTGACCTTGACCACGCAGCATTCAGTCAATGGCAGTGTCTACGAGAGCAACTATAATAAAGCTAGACATAAAATCGCAATATCTTAAGAACGTCTTTGGCGCTAAAAACACATTTGCAAAAACTGGAAACTGGATCTCTACAAAAACTAAAATTTATAGTTACATCTTCATTCGCAATTAACTAGGCACCCTGCAGAGGAAGGCTGCCATGGGAGTGCCAACACAAAGTTTGTTTTGCGGTGCGTTGACATTTCCAAATGAATGAAACCAACGGCGTCCAATATAAGCTGAACAAGCTATAAATACGGCGGAAACGGCAGAAATATGCAGCGCCACTTAGAATGTCACTTTTTAATGCAACAGTAAATGCTCCTGTAAGGAGAATCTGCGTTGATGTCGTTAATCAGTAGATTTCACATATTTATAGCAAATATAAAAGGTAAAAAATAGGGAGCTACAAATCAGCTTTAATAAATCTATACGTAAAAGTAATATTTTTCTAGTTATAAATATATCTATACAAGGTCCGGCTGAATAATCTCCCATTTTCGAAGCAGCAATAGAAAAAACAGCAGAAATTCTGTTTAAATTTTTATTGTACCATCCCACAGAACAATGCTTTCCATTTAGTCATTAACCAGTTTACACGCACTCCAGCAGCTTTACCCTTAAAGTTCAGCATTGCTTGGCAGTCGTTTTCACTGATGCTGCTGCCATCGCGTCGCAAACAGCATCCTTCAATTCCTCAGTCAGCCGCGGTTTGCGGTGAAAGATGTAGGCCTTCAGAAAGAAATCGTAAGGCGGCAGATATAGGATATTATCATGAGGCGGCCTGGAAACATTTGTGCCAGAACTTCCCAACAAATTCTCGCTGTGTGTGTAGTAGCACTAGCTTGTTGGAACCACAATGGTGCATTTTGTTGTCTGGGTTCTAGAAAATTGCGTAACATCGCAACAAAGCGGATAGATGTGACAATCATTGAGCGTCCTGCTTCTTCAAAAAGTACGGCTCATTAAATTCCGTAATAGCACCACAAACAGTTACACGCTGATTGTGAAGAGGTCTCTTATAAAGTTGTTGAAAATTTTGCGAAGCCCAATACCAAAAATTCTGCTTATTGATGCAGTCCGATAAATGAAAATGAGCTTTGCTACTATTAAGCACAACAGTCAGATTCTTCAAGTTCCTGGACCACCATCAGTTTGTGTGGACGGAACATGATATTCCGGTCAGATATTCCCAAGACAAGAACATACTTAGAGCGGTGGAACGTTTGGTGTTGTGACAACAGTCTGCTTCACTGCTACGATCGATATTCTCGGGTGTTCGAACTCTACGAGGTCTACAGGGCGATTTCCATTTTAATTTTGAACCAGTCTGTTGGAAACTATGTATTCACAACATTATGGTTTTCTTGGTTGGAACTCTTCTATGACGACTTACTCTGAAATGCCTACGAAATCACAAAATCGTTCTTTTTAAAATAAGTCTCCAACATAAACGCACGTGTTTACTACTCCACGCCATAGAGTACTAAAATGGCATGCTTTGTGTTGCTCAAAAATGTACCATTGGAATGCCGTCTATCGTGCAGCTGTTAATTTAAAAGTGGAGATTATTTTGCCAAACTCTGTATAATTATGTATATTTCTAGAAACAGCTTTCTTTATTTATATGTATTTGTTTGCCTTTTTGGTTGACTTTATTATCAATAAGACCTTAAAATGTTATTGGGCTATCGCTCTTTTGTTGTCGAATTTGTAGAAATTGTTAGGTCATTCACTAATTTATTTTTTATATAATTTTAAGATAGTAAAATCTGTCTTAGTAATTTATTATTATTTGTTACAAAATGTTCAGAAATGTCAATTCTTACTTCGTAAAGTGTTCGGGCGACATTCTTTTTTAAGTTGGCAGGCCTGTCCTTATCATTGTTATCTAATTTAGCAATTGTTGTTTTTGCAGTACATCAATTTGTGTTGGTTCATTTTTGTCATAAAACAGTTTTCTACGGGACCACGTATTCTTGTTTTAAAATATTTTACCACGGCAGTCAAAGTGCTACGTAGGCAGTGCGGAAACTTGGTGTGATTCTCGGAAGAAATTAAGTACCCAACGAACCTACAGATCGAGGACCAATGAGAAAGTTTGAGACGACTACTTCAGTGGGACGGTGAAATTGCCTCAACGGAATCAATCTCGTCAGATAGAACAACAAATTGCTGTTGTGCAAAACAGTGTCACTGTGAGCCCTAAGCTGTCGACATTTTCAGCAGTTGAACATCCCGATAACTTTGTTACACATAAAGATTTTTATATGCAATTTAACTGTCAAACCACTGAAGAAAACCTAGAAAACGGAGACAGCGGACACTAACGAAACCAACTTTCACTTAAGTAGTTTCGTCAATAAACAGAACTGCCGGATTTGGGAAAATGAAAATCGTCACATGATCTAAACTAGTAAAGTGCATCAACTAAGAACAACTGTGGAACAACAAGGTGGAGTGATAGTGCCGTTTTTCTTTGAAGATGATGAGGGAATCGCAGTTACCATTAATAGATAACGCCGCTGTAACATAATATCCAATCAGTTGTAGCTTACCTTTGAAGATATGGAGACCGGCGATCTCTTTTTTCAACAGGATGGAGCGGCCTGCTATGCTTCGCTCAAGACTCCAAAAAAATCCCCACGACGAGTGATTTCTTTGTAGAGTGACCAGGAATGTCCGAAAAAACCTGCAATTTAAAACCCTATGATTTCTTCTTACATAAAATTTAGGAAATGAAGGCGGAAATCGTACGCGTAATACATATACGAGAGAATTATCAGTAATTTTGAGAAACGCATAAATGCATGCAGACTAAGTGAGGGCGGACAAATGCCTGATATCCTGTTTCATACATAAATGAGATTTTACTGATTGCAAGTTTGTTAAACATAGCCACTCTCATTAAAATTTGAATGCTTTATTAAATTTTCTAATTCGGCGCTCTTTATGAAACACCCTTTTTTAAAACAGTCAAGATTGTGGGCTAAAAATATTCGCCACCTGAATACGTCTCTGCCGCCTCGCACAGCACCATTAGACCAAATAAATACTGCCCGTGATTTTTATTGGCCAATAAAAAAGTCACAAATAGACGGCGGAGTAGTTATCTGGTCAACGGCGAGGATTACATGACAGTGCCATATTGGTTTCGCGGTTATTCTCCCATTCAGCACGTCGGCGCGGCGGCGCTGCCGTCGCAGCTTCCGGGATAAGCTCCGCCGAGAGGATATTGAAGGGGCGATAGCAGCGCGCAGCCTTTCATTGTCGAAAATCAAATTTTTGCAGATTCGGGGAGATCGGGCTTAATTAGGAGGTCGGCTGAGCTAACAGCACTGTCGGCGGCGTCAATGACGACGGCAGATGATCGAAGCGCACGGAGGAGCTGCGCCCGGAGCCAGGACAAAGGGCTGAGAGGCAGTCGGCGCGCGTAGCAACCCCAGTTAGGGGTTAGTTCATGTTTAGATCGCACGTTTAGATCAATTTTGTTTGTTGTTGCTTAACAATCAGCTCTTTATAATCAGCTTATGATCCGACATCCCGCGCCGGGCGAGACTTCCGTGCAGCATATCGATCCCCAGCAGCCAGATCCCATCAGCCCGGCGAGTTCGCGCTCCGCCAGATTTTTTTAGGCAATTTAACTCGCCGCGATAAAAATCTGGAAAGCGCCGCAAGGAGCGGCGCGCGCGGCGCCGGGTGCGCGGACGGAGACAAAAGCGGCCATAATTGGGTTGTTTTAATTTACGTGGTGGTAGGGAAAACAATTAACCTACCCTTTATAGTTTTAATTACTTCATTTTCGTGGCTATCTCCGCTACGTGCGAAATCACGCCTGGTTTAACCAGCTAAAATTCCCCCTTTCAGCCTGAAAATTGGAAATCGACTTATTGGCCTCGTTCGCGTGCACGGTGTGCTGGTTTTGCTTCGAGCTGCATTTACGTACTAATACAGAAAATAATTGCGATATCTTATTCAATAATATACCTAACATACATTGAAAAAAGCTGTTACGGCTGTACCTTCACTTTATACAATTAGATCCCGAAATTTAATTTGGCTAACTATTTCTAATTGAACGGAATTTTTCTAAATTGAACATACTTTTGTTTCTGGCGAAAGAAAAGTACTCTCCCATTTTCGGTCTTGATATGTTAAAAAACATTAAAGTATGAGAGGATGGACACGTTCCAAGAAATAAAATGCAAAGTTTAAACTGTCACCCTTTATTGATGGTAATTTTTAGAGCTGTGGAATGGTTGGTTTCATGAACTGATTTTTGGTTATTATTATTTCGTAGTGGATGTCGTGGGTGAGATTTTATGAGATTTGAAGGAGTGAAAAATCTGTTTGTTAGACGGGATAGTAGGAAAAGGAATTTTAGTTAAGAAAGCCGGTCGCATTCGGCATGAGTCATAGTAATTGAACACTAAACGGAAAAGCAATTGTCAGTCAACCACCGTGCAGGATGAATGTGACCCGAATATATGAAAACAGTCGTTCTCAGTGGCAGAAATTCTAAAAGGTGCCACAACGAGTTCGTACAAACTATTGGAAATAATGCTCTTCTATATCGATGAGTCGCGAGATGGGTAGCAGTGTTTCAGGGTGGAACGCGAAACAATAGGCGACCGACAACGGGTAGAACGACTTGTGAGTGTGCAGATCGATGTATCACGTGCAGTAATCGATCACCTGATCGAACTACACTATCAACTGACATTATCTGAAATTTCCTCGAGAACGTACTTTGATATACAAACGCTGTTCTATGGTGATACATCCTGTACCTTTGACAGTTGATTTAATAATAGCTTGCCATACGACCTCACAGAGCCACCTTGAACTGTCGAGCTACACTAAGAATGCATATTTGATTATCATTTGTGCCCACTAAAAATAGTCAATGACTAGATTGTTCCTACAAAGAAGATGGCTGTTCGCTCTTTTTACATGTTGCACTAAATCATGTATAGATTGTTATAGAAGGAAGATGGCTGTTCGCTCTTTTTTTCCATTTCACCTATGAAGTTATAAAGGGTGGCCCAAGTTAACGCCGGATTTAAACTTTGCACCTTTATTTGCTATCGACAACTGCAATACTTTGACAGATGTCACCCATCATTGATCTGATTAGTAAATATGAAACTCTATACAAAGGGACAGCCCGTTATCATTAAAAAAAAATTCAAATTTGGTAAAAATTATGCGAAGGCGGTATGGAAGCTCGGTGTGATAAATTTTATGAAACTTGATTAGTAATGTATCCAAGGTTTTGTGAATATCAGCAAAGTATAAGATCCCGTGAGAATCTTGCCATAGTTAAAGTGTCACTGCAACTTCAAAAACTTCAAGAAGCTACTGCACCAAGTACTCAATAAAGATTAATGTAAAAGCTTAAGCTTGTTGAGTAGTATCACCGTAGACAATTCGTCAGTTGGTTTTTAAAGCTTCATAAAGCAGATTTTCAGTTTAAGTCAAAAAAGTCACCTTTAGTGATGAGGCCCATTTTTAACTTGAGGAGTTTATAAACAAACAAAGTTGTCGCACTTCGGCCTCAGAAAATTCCCGCGTAACTCATGAATATTAAATGCACCCCCAACAAGTCACTGTTTGGTGTGAACTTTAGACTGATGGCGTGATAAGCCCATGCTTCTTCCAAAATGGTACTGGCAATGCTGTAACTGTAAATAGTGAACAACTGGAGATTTACAACTAGCCGAGTGGCTAACAAACAAATGTGATCTTAAATAATACATTAGCATGAGGGGGAGAAACCGCCCAATGGTGGACCCCGCATATTACTTAATACTATTTAGTATGGTCCAAAATTTTACATCTATTGACTCGTCTAGTGATAATGTATCGGCTGATAGACTGAGCACTAGCATATTTGTGTGAGAATGAATTTTGCTCGGCTGTTGATTTTGTTTTTTATCCATGGGATCTTGAGGTAGTTGTGGAGAGTTTGGTTTTCGACGAACCATTTTGCATTTGGTTCAGTATAGAGAGTTTTGTTTTAAAATCTTTGTAGAATCGCAATGTTTTAGGGTTTTACGTAGATCACAGTTGAATTCCGAGGGCCCACACTGGAATTATCACAGTTTTGTACACTAACACTTGATTGTTTAATAACTTTGATCTTTGTTCCATTAAGCAGGGCATTTTCTTTATTTTAAGGTTCAGTTTTTATTTCTTTTGGTTATTTGGACTTTCTATGCGAGCCGCTTATACAAGTGCATGTCAAAAAATTATACTTTGTCTTTGGTTGGGATTTGGATGCCATTCAGAGAAACCGAAGGAGCGGTACTGTGTTTTGTCGTAACAGTTATGAATGTAGATTTACTTGCCTTCATTTGTGTAGCCATGTTTGCAAGTTGTTGAGGTGCTGTGCAGTATAGTCGATGCATAAAATAAATCGTTGTGAAACACTAGTAAAGCGGTATAGTCTGCATATGCGGTAATAACTACCTATTTGAGGGATTTGAGATCAGCTATAAAGGATAAGTATAATGTGGATTCCATGGACGTTATCTTGGAGGATGTCAAATTTGATTACATGGAGACTAAACAGGCTTTCTTCATATTTTATCTGATAGTACCTTGGGTAGGATCTAATAAGAAGGTAGTATTGATGGGACAGTGTTTGTTTAATTTTATATAATAAACCAAGACGCCAGACTGTCAAATGCTTGATTAACATTTAGGAACCCTGCATCACAGTATTACAGTATTTGTTTTCTTCAACGTTCTGTTCTATTACGTCAGTTACTCTATATACCTGTTCTATAGTGAATTGTTGCTGTCTGAACCTGAACAGAAGTTGAGGAATTAGTTCTTTTCAATATCGATCTCTCTAAAACTTTAGATAAGAGAGCTAACAAGGTTATTGGTTAGTATGGTAAAGCGTCATGAGCAGGTTTATCCGGTTTTAAAATAAGGATGTATCATGTCTTTACAAATTGGTAAAATTGGATTTTTAGGACGTTTAAATCTATTATCAGCTCGTATTATATACTCGTTTTGTTTGTAGGAAGAAAGGTTTTTGGCATATTTATTGAACGTTTAGTTTTTTTATTCGTGTAGCGCCTGTTTTAATTTCCTTGTAAACCTATTTAGTCTATTTTTATCTGCTGGTTGCTTAGTTTGCTGCTAAGTATTTCTGGCTCTCCTTTTTTCTACACGCCTGTTTTTAATGTGTAGAGGACAATTTTCAATAAGAACTGTTTTTTTGCGACTAGGTCGTGATGAGTAATGGACTGCATGGTGTATGGCATTTGTTAAATTTTTAACCGCGGAGTCAACTTTGTTCTCTGTCTTTAGAGAGATTTGAATTACTATGTTATTGGTGAGGTATCTACTATAAAGCGAGGGTTTCTTTTGCTTCGGGATTAGTGACTCATTGTAACTATAGATGAATGGTCAGAGAAGAGATCGACACAAGTGTCCACTTTACAGTAACGAAGAAATTCACAGCATCTGTCGGATAGCTATATGTGCGCTCACCAGCAACTAAGTGACTGTAATTGTTTGCTTGCATCGCCTTGAGTAGTTACCGGCCGTTAGTGGTAATTAGTCTAGATCCCCATAACGGATTTTTTGCATTGTAATCCTCGCCAGCAATAATTTATTATATTTGTTATATTGCTATTGTCATACTGTGTGTTTGAGAGGGCTGTATATAGCTGGTATCATTAGAAAACCATTGAAGCTTTTAACATTTGTATAAATTCAATAGAAAACTTTCCATTACATAGTGGGAAATCTTATTATTAATGATGATTGCTAAGCCGGCGTGGACTGTATTGTCTGAGTAGTTACTACAATGTGTGGTATAATTATGTATGTATGTTGACCTGTAAAATGGGTTTCCGAAATCAACAAGTTATCGATTTTTTTATTTTTGAGAAATATGATTTTAGTAAAGCAACTTCAATTGTCATACAAACAATTTTTTGGTTGCCTAATTTTAGAAAGTAGCAACATCAGCAAACCGACAAGGTCACGTAATTTAACACCACTACAACTTCTATTTTCGTGGAGTTACCTGAAATCCTAGGTCTATGTAAGCAATCCACAGTTGATGACCTCAAAAACGAATCTGATTGGTTAACGATGAACTTGATCAAAGATGTGCGAAAAGTTTTGCGGGCTTTTTCTATATATAGTTTTCCATATTTAATTAAAAATCGATGTGGAAGTTAATACTGGGGAAAAATCCAATCTCAAAATAAATTCAAAGGCCATTTTACTTCGAATTTAAGTCTGGCGTTCAATTTCGGCCTGCCTTTATAAACCTAAAAATTTCAAAGTTCTCAAATTTATTTATACAAAGCGATTTTGGTATTTTAGAGAAAATTTTTTATTTGAAGAATTAATCAAAAGAGTTATCTATTCTGTTGACAGTTAAAAGGCAGGAACCTTTCTTGTTGTCAGAAGTTCAAGTTGTATTTAAGACACCATACATATTCAAAGTGTAGCCGTCTACTGAAATTGTTTTAGTTCATCCATTGTGCACTGACTAAGTTCTTCTGCTTGATAGAGGTATTTATTCTTTCTACAACATAAAAATTCTCTGCAAATTGCAGATTTTGACCAGTTCTTTAATTACTAACTCAAACGTAACATTGAAAAGGAGACAGACCAAAGCCGGATTTTGACGAGCTGACTAGCATATATATTTCTTAAAGCTTTGTATAATTGTTTTTTGTATATGCTAACACATGCTCCTGTCAAATCTGAAAGACAGTAGCCTCTTTCTCAGTTGCTGTAACGTAAATTTCGTTTAGAGTTGATGTTCCAGAGCAGATTCTATTTAGAACCTATGTATACGTGTAACCCAATCACAGCTGTTACTATAACACCATGATTCGTTCTACTATTAAGTGGCGAAGCGAAGCGGAATCACTTCCTAACTTCATGTAGTCTGTCCGTCCGTCCGAGCAATAACTCGAGAACGGCTGGTAATTTCCAAATTCTGTTTTAACCAATCGACAGGTGACCAAAAAGGCTTGTTTGCTAGTGATTTTGAAACTGATTGGTCAAAGGTCAACTAGAGGGTTCTCAAATTTGTGAGACTGCTTCGCTACTTTGCTATGCGTTGCAAGCTTTGCAAGTTTATTAAACTCTTGAATAAGAAATTGTTTCCTTGGTTGATAGAATGGTATGTAACTACCCACTAACAAATTCAACGCTAATATTCTTTGTAAACGCCTCAAAATAGAAATGACTGCAAAATAAAGAAAAGCGGGCAGAACAATGTAACAAATTTATTTTACATTTATTTATCACTTATAATTATTTCGAACTATTCAGGTACTATTTAACTCTATAGTGGGCCAGTACCTAATTACTAAATGCTAATTTTATACTTATTTTTGAATTTAAAATGGTACACCAAAACTACGTATATTCCTTCCGTACTTAATAAGTTTTAACCCCATACAATTTGAATTTCACAAATATCTACGCATGTATGTGGTGATAGCTCGATGATTTTCAGTTTCAGAAATCACTTTCTAACATCTTAGGACATCTTGGTGTCGAAATGATGAATTGATAAATTTGGCCCATTTAAAATTCTTTTTTGGGACATTTGCTTGAAGACTTCTCTATATATGAAATCGTATTGATGTTTCCTTATTCTAGTTTCGCATACAAATTTTCTATTTTCATCAATAAATTCTCTACTCTTCTATTCAGTTGCATTTTTAAGGTGATAGAGAAAAGGTTTGCTTGTTCTTGGTGATTTCTTACCCATGATTGTTAAAATTCATTAAAGACGATTTTTGAAACTGAAGGCTCTTTTATTTATTTGGTAGCTTTTATCTCTTTTATATAAGAAAACCTCATCATCTCATTTATAGTTTTCTTAGTTTCCCATTCTATCTATCTGTTGACTTAATCAAAGAAAAAGTTTTCAGAAGTAAATATTTCCATTTGACAAGTGTTTTTCAATCAAATACATAATATGAGGTTATTACATCATCTATTTTGCAATGTCTTCAAACGGGATTTCTCCTGAAAATTATTTATTTTGTGCAAACAGATTAAATTGAGTAAAAATCAACTCAGTTATCAGCTTATCTTACTGCCTGCTCAATTATAGTATATATTTTTTAAACATCTCTTTACTGTACTTACACACATTTTTGGTGGTTTTGATGGGATCTGCGTAGCCAAAGAATCAGTAATAATTTGTGATTTTTGGTTACTTCAAACCTTAGTTTAGATAGAGTAAAACTAGTTGCTAGTAATGAAACATACGTTTAAAGAACCATGCAATCGATGCAGTACCAATAGAGGCATGATACAAACGGTTCAGAGATGGACAAGAATCTGTTATAAATAGTACATGTTTTGAAAGACTAGTAAAAATGAGATCAACAGTTCGAAAACTGAAAGATGAGCCAAGGATTATAAAAATAATATTAACGGAAAGCTTGAAACGAAACCTCTCACAACAAATTTGGCTCCGCGGCTACTGCTACCAAATCAAAATAGCCATTATGCTAATAACTTGCTTGAGCCTACTACAAATGAACCAGATTTTTTCAAAAAGATAGCAAACGATCTACGATTATCATCTAGAAACAAAGGCAGTTCACTAGATGCGAAGAAGTGTGTGAAATCCCAAAGACCTTACCTTGAAGTCAATTAAAGTTACGTACGTAATATCTTGTATCTCAGACCATTTTTACTGAATACATATATTTTTTATAATTGTAATTATAATTTTTATATTACATGACTTGATACCGTCAATGCAGTCCACGTATTTTGGCCCGCGTTTTATTTTTCCTACATGAATGTGAAAAAATAGAATGCAATTATATATTTATCCCAACTAGCCTTTTGAATTTGAATAGAATCAAATTGAAAAGTTCTGGGGCAAAAATTTTGTTAATATAAAAAACAGTATAAAGGAGATAATTGGGCGCTTAGGAACTACGGGTGCGGGAAATGGTACCCACTTTTTTGAGCGCTCTTTATTGGAACAAAAATTGCAGTTAAGTTTTTTTTATCGTTATTGCTACTCAATGAGGTGTGATTTCCCTTAATGTTACCCTCTAGCTTAAATATTTTATCCAGAGGGTTTTATAGATTTCTAGAATTGTGTTTTGAAAGAAAAAATTGGAGCTTTGTATTTAGAGAAGAAAGATACGGTTTTCAGGAGTGCCATATAGTAAAACGATCAATAATTTGATTTGCGCTATGTTCAACTACTTGCTGTACATTTTGTACTACGTCCCATTTCTATTGTTTACAAGAGTCTATATAAGAAGGCAGCGTGCTTTTTTATAGGACCAAGTTTTAGAAAGTCATCAATTTGTTGGTAACGCCTAGTAAACTAATCGAATTTTATGGTTAGCCCAAATGCAAAAATGAGTTTTGAATTAATTGTTATTTTAATGTATGCTAAGTTTATAAAAGGCTCTTAAATATTATTTTTTATTAAGTTGAGGAAAGATTTGCCAAATTTAGTTTTTGTGCAATTTTGTTCTTGTTTCGTGTCTATAATATCCCAGTTAACTTCTTCTTTGATTCTAGATGGACAAATCTAAACTCCTAGTCCTGATGGTAACAACTTTCATCGAGGAAAGCTGAAAAGAAATTTCTGAGGTCAAAGAGAAAGAACGGTGAGTTAGAGTTGAAGAAGTGTGTCAGTAGTACTTCCATTCAAATTTGGCGAAGTAGTACTTCAACCAGATATGAATTCTTCCAGACCGGTGGCAAAAAGTTGTAGAGAATAGTAGTTTTTATTTTCAAAAATAATTGTTGTTTTTGAATATTTTTTTATGTGTGTGGCAGAACTTTCTTATCAATCTCAACAAAGATTAGCAAGATGATACGCGGCACACCAACAGGTAAAACAAAATAACAACAAAATCCAAATTTCAAATTTTAGAGTGAATCAAATCATCATTAATCAGAAAGTCTCGTTTGAAGCTTTCGTGGATGACTTTAGCCGTTGTCGTGACGACACGCGTTATAATAATGACCGTTTGGCCTTTACCGCTATTATTTGTAAATTATATCAGAACAACATAATGTGTAGGGTGCTGCAATTTTATGAATACAGTTTGTATCAAAAGTAGATTTATAATGAGAATTAATTGTAATGCAGTAGAACCTCACAAGTTAAACTATCTTGTAGTCAGTTTCTATGCTCAGTTGACACCCATATATCTATCCTTTACCAAATTTGTGTCTTCTATCATTTAGTTCTTGTCGTGTGCGCTAGGTTGATTTTTTAAAGTAAAAATTTTTGTTTATTATTTTTTACCTAATGTTTAAACGAATTAAGAGTGAAAAGAAAATAAGAAGTTGCTGGAGTGTTTAGATGCAGGTGGCAGTTATAGAGAATTGAGTAAAAATTTAAAGTGGCAATAGCTACTTTAGTAAATATAAAAATTTGCTACCAATTGCCGTAAAGAAAAAACTTGAGAGCTGCAGCAAACAGTTAAACTAATTGCACAAAAATATTTCTAGCCGGAGTTTAAGGCAAGTAACGAAGGGATAGACAAATTCACTGCAAGACATAATATACAGATTAAATGTTTGTGCGCTCAGTCATCAAATGTATATGGTGATGTAGTCCACGACTAGATTTAATAAATCTCAGACTTGATTACTGGATATAAATTGCAGAATGTTTTAATGCTGACGGAAATGGCTTTTTCACAAGCAAACGCTTAGAAAGACTTTGGCATTTGAAAATAAAAGTTATAAAGGAGGCAAATTGGCCAAAGAAAGACTCAGAGTTCTGATTTGCTGTAGTGCTTTGGGGGGTCAAAAATCTCCAGATTTTTAAAAAAGATAGAGTGGTCAAACTCCCAAGTTTGAATGGTTGCCACTATATTTCCGGAATGGCTTGCAAGCTTTAATACTCAAATGAAAAAGGCTGAACGGAATATACTGCTGCTGCTAGATAACGTAGAAGCCATGCAGCAGTAAACTTGAGCAATTTAAAAAGCTTTTGTTCCTTTCCCTAATACCACAGTCATTCAGCAGGTAAAGATGTCAGACCGGAAACATTTGGTAGAAAAAGTCATAGCAAGATTAGACCACGCTAACAACGCAGGCGAGGTCTATAAAGAACTAAACATATTGGACGCAGTACAATAAGTTTAAAAAACTTGGGGTAAAGTCCAGGTGCACACAGTCCAAAAATGTTTTTCAAGATGTAGCTTCGCCGCTTAAGAACTGGACCTTGACGTCATTATTACTTATAATCTCATGTCTGTAGAGCACAAGAGTATGTACAACAATGGACTGCTAAGTAGTAAACAGATTGGTAACAATGAGGAAATATTGGATTCTATAATGACGATTAAAAACAGCGACAGTGGTGACGACGCATGTAAACTTCACGTTACCTAAAAATATTAGTTTAATTTCTGGATTGTTATATTTCACAATAAACTTTGTTTGCATGTTTCAGGTGACCGAGATGATTTTATATTATTTTCCATTTTTTTTATATATTTTCCATCATTTGGTTTAGTTTATCTATAGTTTCCTACAGTATTTTTTCATAATTCTAAATTGTAAATGAAAATACAGTAATGTTTTCTCTGACTCAGAAAAACTAACCCTTTGTAAGTTGAACGACTTTTGGTGGTCTAAACAGTGTTCAACATTTGGAGGTTGTACTGTTATTTGTTCTTCTGTTATTCAATCAGTTAAGAATTTTTACTTTAAAAACAGAAAACATAGTTTAAGCTGAGTTTTATGTCATTTAGGTCAAATATTGGATAAGGTTCTTGAAAACTATCAAAATGCTTCTTCCTTGTTGCGTATACCTTTCTCAAAATCCAAGACTCATCAAGCTTTTATTTGCTAGACAAAAAATTGGTGGCCTGCTAATTGTGGTTTAGCGTTTCAAGTTACTTTAATCGAAGTGCAGATGATTATTTTTATTGGGCTCCATATAGTATGACACGAATTGAATTTTTACTTTTGACTTGTATACCGTTTGGTTTTGTGAATGTTGAAAGTTTGCATTTGTACAGTTGATATCTAAACACATGAAAAACTCATTATGGTGCTGTATACCATGAAACAACGCATTGACATTATTTAAGTGATATGCTTTTTGATAAAGCAACTATCATTTATGTGCGCTATGGCGAGATACTAACTAACTATTTCTTTCAATGAAACCAACGATTTGAACTTAAGTGATATATGGTTTCAACAAGATGGAGCCACATATCACACACCGTATGAAATGTTATCACGGAAAGGGATTTCATCAATCGGTTATATCAATATTACAATCTAGACTCATTAGACGTTTTTCTTTAAGGATATTTAAATGACAGGATTTATGTCAACAAACTTGCTACTATTTTAGGACTAAAATAGAATATCAGTCATATAATTGCTAGAAGAGAGAGATAGAGATAGGGACGGAGGGAGGGAGTGAGGGAGAGAGGGGGGAGAGAGAGGGAGCCACATTTATGGGAAGGCATTATAGAAAATTTTGCTAAAAGAAGTTGTAGAGGACAGTTAAACGATATAATACTTCATATGTAACTGCCAAGATAGCATTGTTCCAATGTTTTGCTTTATTCAAAAAAAAGTTTTTATTTATTTATTCACTATTTGCATTCTGTATACACAGTAAACAAATTTGATACATAAGTGATTAAGTAACATGAATATGCGTTAGGATTACAGTTCAATGACTTAAACCTGCAGGTTACTTAAAAGTATGGAGATGTTAATTAGGTTATTACAATGGAATAATAAAAACTGTAATATTAATTGCTAGGTAAATCTATAAGGTAGATGTAGTAATTTAACTCGACTTAGTCTTTGAGTGTCCGAACTATTATCGAGAAGATTCAGCACTAGGGGATTACTATGAAACTCCAATTTACTTAAATATTGCTCTAAGTTTGGTAATTTTTTCTTTCGCCGTGTACACTTTTAAGTCGCACAAGATGTCAGTGTTTCTTAAATAATAAGGCGCGTCACAAATTGCACTTTTGCCTGGAATCTTTTGATGATGCTTTTGGATGCTGCTGCACCCCACAGCTGAATGCCATAGGTCCAAATTGGTTTGAATGAAATCTTATAAACCAGGAGTTTATTTTAGAGTGATAACTTGGATCTTCTTCCGAGCATCCAGTATTATTTACTGAACTTGATCCCCAATTGTTTTCTTTTATGCCAAACGTGTGCCCTCCATGTTAGCCCCTTATCGAGATACATGCCGATGTATTTTACCTTCGCAACCTGAGGCAATGATGTATTGTTAATATAGATTTGCGGTGTATTTTTTTACATTTTGTGAGTGTGATATGAAGCGATTTGGTTTCGTTCAGTTTAATCCTCCACCGCTTGGTCTATTTAACTACTTCGTTTAGATGTTCTTGCAGCATTTTGACGACTATTTCAGGATCTTTATGTTTAACCAGGATGGCTTTATCATCCGAAAATGTGGCTGTCAGAGATTGTGTGTTTGTGGGTACATCAGCCGTATAGAGCAGGTATAACATAGGACCTAGAAAACTGCCTTGTGGGACTCGAGATTGTGCCGGGTACAGTTCACTTAACTGTTGTTCGTGTTTAACATGAAAAAACCTACCCTCTAGGTAGGATTTCAATATGACATAATATGATTGAGGCAATGTGTGTTTTAGTTTATATATAATATAAAACATTTTATCAAACGCTTGGGTATCATTGAGGAACACTGCCGTGCAGTATAGCTTCTCTTCAAATGATTGGTTGATGTAGTTAACCACTCGATGAACCTGCTGGAAAGTGAATGCTTATTTCTGAAGCCAAACTGATGACTGGGTATAAGATTTAGCTCTTCTATGATAGGTAATAGTCTTTTGGCAAAGCAGTTTTTCGAATAGCTTACTTATAATCGGCAATAGACTGATTGGTCTGTAGGAGTCAACTACGTTTGGTGTTTTTCCTGGCTTAAGAATCATAATTACTTGGGAAACTTTCCATTATGCTGGGAAGTAGCCTAGTCTCAAAATCGCGTTGTAAATAGTGGTTAACATTACGAATCCTTTGCGGGGGAGTTCTTTTATAATTTGCCTCATTACTAAATCAAAATCTGGGGCTTTATTTTGGTGAAGATTTGTGTTGATCATTTCACGAACTTCTTTTACCGTGGACAGGTTTGCATTGGCCACATTTGAAAAGGGACATCTAGGTATTCTCGGATTTCAGAATTTTCTTCAGGCGTTACAGCTGAGGGTAGAGGCTGAAAGACTTTTTCTAGATGTTGCGCCTATTTCAGCTTTCTCAGAGTCAGTTATCTGCTTTACGCAAAGGAGAAATTGGTTCATTCTGGCGTTTTATTCGTTTGGTCGCTTTCCATAGAGCATAATTTGAGCCTTCCTTTGGACTTAGACTTTCTCGGTATTCTTGAAAGCCTCTGTTTTTCAAGTCCTTAATTAGTGTTTTAAATTCGTCTGTAGCCTTGTTATAGCGCATCCTGTCGGATGGGTATCTAGTCCTTTGCCTTAATTTCCTTTTTTCCGCAATTTTTCTTTTCACAGCAACAGGACAACATTCTTGTGTTTGTTTAGATAGCACGTCAGGTGTGGCTTTCCATGCCGCCTCTTGAATTACTTGAGTAAGGTAGGATACTGCTGACTCAATATCTTTACTATTTTTGAGCGGAATTTTTATGTTTAATTTATCATGGATCAATGATCTAAAGTAGCACCAGTCTGTTCTTTTATTAAATAACTTTAGTGGTTTTTCTTTTTCAATTATAGTGGCGCTGACTGTAACTAGAATTGGGTTATGATCTGAAGATAGATATCAGCACAATACAATGTCTAGATATCCTGGAGCGATGCCTTTAGTTACGAAAAAGTCCAAGAAATAGAGAATTTTATTTACGTCACTTGGCCAGTAAGTTGGTTTATTCAAAAATAGAACACCCTAAAGTTTAATTTGCATCATCTGGTATAAGTAAAAAATCAAAAAAGCTGTTTCTTTAACCCACTATTATTATTCTAGGAGTAAACTTTAATTAATTTTTAGAATGGAAGGTAAGCAACCATTTATTGCGCAGACGAATTTCTTGCGCGCCTAATGAATACGCAATTTCTGGCTTTTGAAAAGAAACGCAACGTCAGACGCACTAAACTTCCTCTGCAGAGACAAACGGCGCACGCAACAGCCGGCCCCGCGTTTCATTACGCGCGCAAAAGTGCGAAACAAAAACCGCGCCTCGGTAATTGAATTCTATATTTAGGAGCGAGCGCATTAAAACGCGACTAAACGCGAGACATTAACGCCAAACGAGCGGACGTAATATTTGCGCGGTGTAAAGCGCTCTCGTTATCTCTCGGGCAATTTACCATTTCGCTACTATTCAGATTATGCCCCGTATATAATGACTACGGCACCATTGTTAGGGACGGCCATTTTAATTTCGCGCAAAAACAACATGGCGCCCTCACGAGGCAATTAAAACAGATGATAGGCGATAATGGCGTTAATTAATTCTGCCTTTCTCCGCCGGGCGCTAATGTGCAAATTAAATTGTTACATAGCCGGGCTCGTTCACAATGCCGCCCGCCGCGCGCTTCTTTTGTTTCCAGCCCAAACTGCACGAACCGTTAGAGCGGTGCATCCGCCATCATCGCAATCAAATCTTGGAAAGCGCTTTTTAATAGAACTCACATATTGTTCGCAATATACCCAACTTATGACCAGAAGATTTAAAAAAATCGCCCATGGATTGAGATATAATTGAAATTGCTACAACAGCATTGTCCTTATAGGGTGTTCTGAAGCTGTTAGAGCCGAAAATGGAGTTGATTGTGAACTCGCCCCGCGGTGGAAAGGGGGCAGTAATTATCCCTGTAATTGCTAGATGGCGTAGAGCGTAGATTAACTATTGTTTTACAATTCCCCAAGGAAGATTAATGAAGGTGCAATTGTTGCTCGTTTGTTTCCGTAGATAGAGAGACTTATGTTGTATTTTGTCACCATCCTTAGAAGCTCTAATGGCGCGCTCATTGTTCTTCGCCTCTTGGCGTGGTTTAAAGAAGGGCCGCGTTCAGTTTGACCCAATTAAAGCGCAAAACGAAAGGTTGGCATATTAGCGACGACGCGGCAACAAATTTCTGCGGCATAAATTAAAAATTTAATTACAGGCGCGCGGACCTCCACGAGAATAAATTACCGGTATCGTTTGGAATCACGACTGAAGTTCGGGCGAGCCGGCGAGCCTAATTTAAACACGGGCCCGGCATTTTTTGGAATTACCAAATTAACAGAGATAAAATTTAGTGAAGACTTCTCTTTCGTTAATTGTGGGGAACATTCGGGTCGCGCGCTGCCGTCCAAGAACGTCCTGCCCGAAGGTAGAGCCACTAAAATGCCCCAGAATACCTGTCTTTCGGGTCGTTAGAATTCCTGCGAAACAACGAATACAAATCATCTTCCGGGCCGGGCTGGTCTCGTTATTTTCGTCAGTCACTGCCAGGCACCTCGTCGTTAAGTGCAAACAAGCCGTTTCTGTAAGAAGCAAATTAGTTCAGATCCATCAAAACAGACGTGGCTGGCACGAAACCATTCCAACGCAAACGCAAACGGGGAACTTTAAATATAGCACAAAACTCTCCTAAAGTCAAAAACTAAGGTTGCTTCAAAACGTCTTAAATTAAACCAACAAGGGTAATGCGATAGGATCAATTAAAAGGAACAATAGGAGAAGTGGGTTATGGAGAAGGTCGACGTGGTAGCTCGACGGCTTTACCTTCCAGCTCTCCCATTACCACAAACCAGTCTTGGCTCCGCAGCAATACAAGGAGCTACTGTTTGTTTATCTCGATCTAAATTAGTAAAATCTTAAGCATTAATTAAAAGTTATCACTCCTCTTATCAATATGTGTAATGTTCCGTTCTCTATTATTTTTTATGTCTTCAGCTGTTGAAGCGACAGATTTATTGGCAATTATTTTTATTGTCGCCGCGTAAACCGGACACTATGTATTTTAATAGCCGTAGGCTGGCCAATATCGCCGCCGCCAATTAAATTCTTATTTTATCCGATCTGCCGCTCGGGCGGCAGCTTACCTGCGTGCCCGCGCACAAACAGCAATCTTCCCGCATTGTGCGCCGAGGACCATTGTACGGAGCCGAGTTCATAATTTTGCTGTACAAAGGCGTTCGGGCTGGCAAAATCATTTCGCCGGCCTTTGTTGGTTTTGATTTCTTTTATGCCCGCTGTTACACCCATCACTCTTTGTCACGGGGCACACTTAGGCTGGCGTTGTACCAGGTTCCCATAGCGGATCGCCCGAGACCGGCGGAATAATGGAGAGTTTGTCTTGTACCGTCTGAAGTGCAGTTGCTTGCACGAGGTGCATTAAAGTACCAAGGTCTTCAAATTTTTTTCTGAAATAGCACTTACCCAATAAAGTTGAAACTTCTGTTACTTCTCAACGTGATCTCCGTCTAGGCATACACATTTTCCACGTCCTCGTCATGACTCTATAGTTGCTGAGAACACTTCTTTAGGGGTTTATTTTGTCCACCGGAAAATCGCTGATCCTGAGATATTACCATTCGCGCAGCCTTGTTCGTCGGTCAGCATTTGTGGGACCCACCTTAAAGAAATTTTTCGCATTTTTAAGTTATCATGCAAAATGGACTCCACAGATTTTATGAAAAAGCCAATTTTAGAGGCGATATCACGCACACCTAATCGACGGTCTTTCATAACAACTTGCTCCACTCGCGCAATCATGGTTTTGGTCCGGTTGGTTCGTGACTGAAGCTGCTTCGATTCATTATCACACAACTCTCGACCTTTAAACTTTTGCAACCACGAATGCACTTTGTACCAAGCCTTCACCATCATATCTGATTAAATTGGCAATGAATTTCGATGGGCGTTTCACGCAAGAAGAGAAAACGAATAATTACATGTTGTTCTTGAGTACTAAATATCGCCATTTTAAGTACAGAAAACAACACTCACTGCAATGACAACAATTTGACCTGGGTGTAATGTATGGTGCTGCTTTCTATTTTACAAATTCAGAAATATTTTCCGCGTCTTTTAAATTTAACTGCACCTTTGTACTTACTCTCACTTTTGAGAAAAAAGTTTGGAGACCTTAGAACTTGAACGTACTTCGTAGTTATTATAGCAATCTTTATTTTACAAATCTTCAATATAATTTGGTAAATGATTATTGAATAAATTTGTTGCAAATATTTTGGCTTAGAAGGAAAACCCCCATTAACATTTCTCATTATATATCACTATTACTTAGTTTTGTTGAGGTCTCCAGGTCACGTTTTGTTTAGTCTTCTGTTCAGTTGCCATCCCTACTACAGAGCCTTTATTTTGTGACGCAAACGATAAAAAAATTATTATAAAAACACTACGCAAGTTAAAATTCAAATTCCTCTTTTATTATGATGATAAATAAATGGAGTTAAATGTATTATGTTTTTAAAGTGACTGCCTTTACTAAAGATGATCGTTTCAACCCTTTTCCCAGAACTCTCAATTGCGGTTTTCCTGATGTCCGCATAAATGACCAGAATCTCTTCTGTGACGCATTGGACTGGGGTTTGTTGGAATAAATATTATCCTTGAGATAACCCCATAAGAGGGAATCACATCAGTCTTTAATCGGGGGAATCTGGGGGCCACTCGATGCCACCTTCTATCTTTCAGCGGGCGTCTAAGCTTAAAGTCATCTTTACAAAGACTTCTGCGAGTATGTCAAAAATGCCCTGAGTCCAATGGTCGGACACTTCATCTTACTAAAACTAGTATTGGTTAGCTTGCCTCTTGTCTTTTACAATTGGAATACATTTTTGTGTATAAACTTCTGTATCTGCATATTTTGTGAGAAACAGTGAGCCGATAATTCCATAGTGAAAAATTGCACACCATATACTAATTTTTTCTGTGTACAATCGGCAAAGTTTGGTCAAATGTGGGTTTTTGGCACTTCAATGTTAATAATTTTGTTTGTTGATCTAGCGATCTAGTTGAAAATAGACGTGCTTTATGTCCAACTTTGTGGTCCCAAACCATCTCCATGGTCACTTTAGCAAAAGTAAATCTTTTTCCCATACTGACTCAGAGGCGTTTTCAATCAAATTTTATGCAAAAATAAATTTAATTTCTTGGTGAGGATGGTGTGCATAGAGCCGACACTCACACCGAGTTTAACTGCACTTTTAGAGACCAAAGTTGTGGGCCCTTGTTTATAAAGCTTCCGAGCTTGTTCTAGGATCAGTGACTGGTCTACCTCTCCTTCTCAAACTTTCTAATCAACCTATTCCAACATGGTAAAAATACATTTTAATTCTAGAACAAATTTTATTATGATATTTTTTACCTTGCTACTGTAGAGACAGACAAGGTAGTGTGATTGTCAAACTTGGTCTATAAGGCAGTTAGCACTCCACTAACACTTCGGTCTTAAAAGGCGACCACAATAAAATTCCTTTTTTTTGTTGAATAGCTGGTCTTAGCTGACGCCATATTTAGTGTTGACCTAAAGTGTAAACAAAACTCCAAACATTGACCTAACTATAACTAACGTCTAACATAAGTTTGACCATGGTAATAAAAAACTCTTGCGAGACATAGTAAAAGTTTAGATGTGATATAAGTCGATGTCGATAGTTAATGGAGAAGGTGTTTATTTCTTTCCTAATGTATTGGAGATACAGGTCTTGGTGGAGCATTAAATTTGCCATTGCGTATTAATAATGGCGCAAAGTGTTTTGTTTTACAAAGTTTGTATTGCTTTTACCGAGTAGGTTTTATTAAGCTCTCTAAACCTGTAGGCTCTAAGATTTTAGCATAATTTTACACAATATGCCCACAAATACTGTAATACACTATTTAGAACGATAAAATAAAACGGTTAACGGTTTTTGCATAATTTTGCATTTATTAAACGGTTATTCGTAAATAGAATTACTATGGATTTATTTAAAATAGACACGTTTACCCTTTACAAAAGCTTTAAAATGTCTAGGACATTCTTATATTTATCTATTATTGGAAAAATATTGGCTGAAACCATCAAGGTAGGCTTTAACGAATCATATTAAGGGGTCTTTTTGAGCAAATTGTGCCCTTTAAAACTACCTAGAATTTTTTTAATAGATTTGGGCTACCAGAAAGCTAATTCTCTACTATTAGAAAATGAAATACATTGTTGTTCAGCTAAGCTACGTTGACTGTGCTTGGCGATCCAAGGCCGACCTTAAAGAAGTATGTTACTCAGAAGTTTTACTACACCTTCCAAAACATTCTAGCGATACCCAGCAGCCTAAATTTTGAATCCTTTTTTACAAAAATGAATGTCAATCATTCTATAATGACACACTCCGCACCAAACCATTACAGGTGCTGGATAATGGTCCTTCTCAACTCTTAATACTAGCTGATATGTTTTTTTTTGGACTAGCTAGAGTATACTCTTTTGTTCGTTTAAAGATTTCTGTGCTGCAAAACTTTTTTCATCCGTAACCAAAATTTTTCTGTGAACATCATACGCGTAATCACTCGATAACCTCTTTGTTTTTTCTTTCATACTTTTTGTAAAGCATCTCTCAACAAATGTCCCGTGTGTCTTTTGTAAGCAGCTTGTCCTAGGTCTTGTTTAATAATATGAAAGATTAAAGTAATCTCCTGCTTATGAAGAAGACTTCGTTTAATTAGGGCATTTACGGCTTTGATTGCCTGAGCAGACCAAACTAAACGTGATCTTCCAGTTCTTGGCCGACTCTCGATACCTCCAGTCTCATTGAACAATTTTATAGCCTAATTCACAAATGGTGTAAGTCGAGAGGATCGTTTACACTTTTTTAGCGGATCCAGCTTCGAAGCTGGAGACTAGCTTTACTTTTGTCATGTTCGTCGTCTGTCATGTCTTATAACCTTTGATCAAGGCAGCTTCCAAGCTGGAGACCAGCTTCTATTTCTGTCGTTTCTGACATCTGCCACGCCTTATAATTGTTGATATGTGACAGATAGAGACATAACGTTTTTAGTATCCAACCAAAAATCAGCCTGATGGGAAAATCTCGAGACCGGTTTGACCGAAAGTGGCCGCAAATTTTTCGGTTCCGGCCGCTACATTTTTGCCGCTATTCACTTTCATTTGAATATAATTCATTTCAATAAAAATTCATTAAACCCTATAGTTTAGTCTAATGTATAGGGTCCGCTCTGCTTTAACTGTAAAGTAAATTTTGCTTGTTCAGCTTTGCAATGTTGTTACAGCAATGCTATTTACCCCCCTCTATTGGAAAATAACAAAGCTGTACAAGAAACACAACGTAACTAACAATTTTAAAACTGGACAATTGCAACAGTATCTTAAAGTCATAAATATCTTGATGCTGCGTAAAGCAAGGGCAGGTTTTATGGGAATATTTTGATTTACGACCCATAAGACAATACATATATGTGAGCTTGAGGCCCAGCTGTTTTCATTTCGTCTGATTGTATTTCTGCCACGTTAAGGTTGAGCTAGGTGTAATCCTAGGCGTTTACCATCTAATTTTGCAGTTACAGGTGTTGCGTTGACAGTCACAGAAGGACAAATTTTGGTACAAGTAATAAATGTACTGAAACAGTTCTAAAGTGGTTTATTTTAATTCGCCGCTTATTATTATGCTATTCGTTAAGCATATTTGAGTGGGTTTGCAAGTTTTCAGAGGATGATAGAGCATAGATAGCAACGTCATCCGCAAATCCAGCAACCATAGTCTTTTCTGTTTCGGGTAAGTCAGCAGTATTTATAAGATATAAAAGCGGACCGAACACATTGCCCTGCGGAACACCAAATTTTATGGAGCAGTAGTTGTGTGTTACAGAGAAGTTTTTTATCGGTAAGACAATATTTTAGGAGGAGATGATAATTGTTATTAACTACATGTGTACATTTGTATAACAGACCCGTATGCCACACTTTGTTAAATCAAATAAAGTTATTGCATTTAAATTTTTTTAAACATTACCATGTTTCTTAGTTACTCACAGAAGAAGAAGAAATTATGAATAAATGGAGACAATACTTCTAAGAACTAATAGAAGGTCAGATATAACATGCAGAAACCAACTACACGAAGTTAATATAATTACAGAAAAAATAGAAGAGATTATTAAAAAAGGTAGTGCGAAAAACCCCAGAACATGATTAAATAACAGATGACTTAATAAAAGTAGGAAAGAACTAAATAATAGAAATTAAAAAATAGGTAAAAACCAAACAAAACAAATTAGGATATTGGAAGGATAATGAGCAATAACTTGAATATTTATAATAGCAGCTTAAAATGTATTAACGTCAACAAACGCAATACGAAAATGATGATTGCAAGTAGGCAAGAAAAGGCACATTAGATAAACTTGGAAGAAACGGTAGAATATACGGGAGGAAGGAAAAATGAAAACAATACTGTTAGATAAATCCGGGAAACAAAACCAATACAAGATATACTAGAGGAAGGAGAACTAAGATGGTTCAGACATGTATTGAGGGTGGGGGAAGAGAAAACTTTAATAGTGTTTGAAAGAAAACCTTACCAAAAAAAGAAAGAAGAATGCCGATGAGAATGTGGATAGAAGTGGAAAGTGCAACAGAAAAACGTAATATTAAGTGGCAGAAAGCGAAACACAAAGCACGAAATAGAAAAAATGAAATGAGATATGCAGATGAAAAACACAAAGACCCAACTCTAATCGCTTTACACTCGAGAGGTTAGAAGACTAAAAAATTAAGCTCCCTATCTCTCCCTCGTCCCTCTATCTTTTTGTTTCTCAAAATTTTAACCCCTAATACAGTTAGCCCAAGAGTTTCGCTTTGCGTACACCCTATACGTTGTTGCATGTCTACAAAGCCACCAGAGCCGGCAGCGAGGGCAAAAACAACAGACAGGATAAGAGTAAACAAATCAAGCCTCCCGCAGGAGAGCGACTTATCGCCGATAGGGCAGAGCGAAATCGGCGGAGTCATAAGTGGCGATAATTCCTCCGCCTTGCCCGAATCGCGCGCGATATATCAAGTAGACGATGCGCAACGGCTTTAAAGGATGTTTTAGCGCTAATCGAGATAAACCTTTGTTTGCCCGATAATTAATTAGCGATGCGATTTAATTAAGGGCGCGATAGCGGCCGCTTATCGCCCGAATTTTGTGCAGCGCCAATTTACCACGGTTCAGTTTTGGACGGGCCGATAAGCGTGCGGCCTAAATTGGAAGCAAATTATCTCCGCGCTGCAGCTTATCAGGGCCACTTACTTTAAAGTAAGGCTGCCTTTATTCCCGAATTAAATTACGGGCGCTTAACGGGCGAAGCAGCACCGGTCCATGATGAAAATGTAAATGTCGCTTTGCAACCCATTCTTAGACAAACTTCATTAAAAGAATATTTTCAGAAACACCCCTCGTAATGCATCTCCGATGTATTTATTCTAGAAAACACATGCTCCCATGTAAATACAACAAACAAATGGTTCAGCATTGAATAACTGTGCTGTACAGAGAATTTATATCGACACTTAAGATATGAAGGAATGTAAATAACTTTTGATGTACGGACAGCTCTGATAACAAAACTATTTTAGTAATGATGTAATAATTCGTCGAGAAAACAAACAAGAAGCCCTTTCTGCAGAATGGTAGCATTTTAATTTCATCTTATTATTTTGCCAACTAATCGAAGCTAATTTATGTGCTTTATCATGTGATAATTAATTGCAGCTTGCATGCAAATAAAATTAATAAAGCCGCTTTAATGTGCTGTTTAGTAAGTGAACATCAATAAAACTTTGTTTATTAGGCTGACGTCAATGAGCCGCAATCAGCTTTTTATTTGAACCAAGAAACCTTTAAATTCATAAATGTTGCGTTCGAGATAAATGCTTTTATGGCAACACAAAATTTTAATTTATTTTGTTCAGATAAGTTTTAATTTCGACCATTACTTTTACACTCTAAATACTTTGTCATATTTGTTTGCGGTGGCGGGAATTAATTATTTGGTAATTTAAATTTATCTCTTGTAGGCCGTTTACCTTGCATTTAAAGGTCTGATTTTCGTAATATTGCTACTAAATGGGGAGTAAATTGTTCTTTATAGTCAACTAATTGATAATTTGCTAAATTATAATTTATAATTATTTTGTAGACCTAATGTTTTATTAATTTTGATTAGTTTTTTTGCCCTGTTAATTACCTGATTTTACATTAACAGGACAGGTTGTTTACAAAAATAATGATCAAAGAGCAATAAATGGTAATTATATTAATTAAAAGGCAAATTATCTTTATGCAAAAAGTTATATCGATGTTTCTTACCAATCTGTGTTTATTAATCATCATGGATCAGTCATCGGACGAAAATTATCTTCAGTGGCGCGCAGTTTTCTACAAACCTGACTCATTTTGTTAGAGAAAAATAACATCCATTTTCCAGATTTCTTAAAATATTCTTCTCCATAACTGTCGCACGTTTTGGGCTTCTCAGCCATTAGCATAAACTTTTCGGGCACGCTGTACCCAAAATTTTCTGAATCGTTTAGGAGATTATCTCTTTTAGTTACAAAATTAATATTGTATTCCTTTAGTTGTTCTGGTATAATGTGAGAAAGCAAAAAAGGGCCAGCATATTATTTTTTCATGCAGAGAGTGAATATTAAAGATATCAGCTATTTGCGAATATAAATATTAGCATTTAAGAAGCGATTCTTGACCCGTGTGTTGCGGTATACTAATTAGCTAGTAGAATTTCGTCGGTGTGCTCCTGTCAAGACACTATCGATTATTGAAATTGCGACACCATTTGATTATACTGCATTAAAATTTTTATATTAGATTGAGCATACTGCTAGGTGGTCAAAAACCATCACCCTATGCGAAGACGCTTTCATTTTTTATTTTTCATGGCTGACATTTGTGAAGTAAACAGAAGCAGAATATACGTAGACAAACTATGAATCATTATACTTCTCAAAAACGCGGACTAATTGTGTCAAGGTTTTTGACCAATAATCGGTCGTTGTTTTTTGGCTCAACGTGAATTTTGTTTGTCGATTCCTTGGTCGCGTAGCACCAACTGGACAAACACTGTATCGAGGAGACTTATTCAACACGAGATAGTAGCAGACGTGACCGGTCCGGAACAGCCGTTTGTTCAATAGCATCGCTGCTGTGGCTGCAGATGCCCAACAGAGCCCTTAAACATCAACCAGACGACGGGACACGCAATTGGGCATCAATAAACGGTCTTTAAAGCAAATTTTGGTGAAAGACTTGAAGATATTTCCATACAAAGTGCAAACCGTGCGTTAGCTATTGCCTACAGACCACCAATCAGGTATAAATTTCAAGCCATTCTAAACCTCGATCACGATAAGAATGATTTTTCACTAAAAATCATCGTGAGTGACGAAACACATTTTCACCTATTCCGATACATAAATAACAAAATTAACCCTTCTGGAGCGCTTTAAATCCGCGTGTAGTGTACAAAAAGCCATTACATACTCTAAAAGTCACTGTTTGGTGCGGTGTTTACGGAGGAAAGGCGATTGGCCAATATTTTTTCGAGGACGGCATCGGCCACACTGTTACTGTGACTGGTGAGCGCTGCAGAACTACGATCAACGACTTCTTGCTGCCGCAAATTGACGAATTGAGTTTGGAGAACATGGGGTTTTAGCAGGATGGTGCAACCGCACACACTTTACAAGTGACAGTGGACATTCTAAAGCAAGCGTTTCGTGGCTGCTTAAGTTCTCGTTTTGGCGGTTTGCAATGGCGTGCAAGATCGCCCAATTTGACCGTTCCAGACTTTTTTCTTTGGGGTTTTTGAAGTCGCCAATTTATATTAACAAGCTGCAGATTTTGACAGCCCTAAAGAAAAACATCCGACAAAAATGGAGTATTGATCGACAGAAAAGTCATGGAAACTGCTGTGAAACGAGAGGGAACGTGCATCAACTCTGCGACGCCCACTTTACCGTTATCTTCACGGTTTATTAGAAATAAATTTAAAAATTTAAATAAACATAATCAGCAAACAAAATCGATTCCTTTTATTTAAAAAGAAATTTACTGCCTTAGAAAATCAAGTAATGACTTTTCTACCATCTTGTACAATCAGAAAACCATTAAAGTTTAAGAATCATATATTTACGTTTGTCTTAGACTTGTAGTCAGTTTTGAGGAAACGTAAAATATAAACATAAATGTGTTCTGAACTACATAGATTTAGCTCGTGTAACTTACATGCCCCGTCATCGAGAAAGGGTACGTTGTCACCAAGTTTCCAAATTTGAAAGAAAACATTTTGTTAGTTTATACAATAAAGTGTTTCTTTACGATACATAGGCTAAAAAATTACTTGCTACAGTAGTACTGTGGCGCAACTATAAAACCAATCGATCAATAAACGTACTCATTCACGAAAGCCGTATTCTGAAGTAGTGCCCTACCATAACAATGGTGGACCATTATACGATACCGATTGTCTATCTTCTATGTTCAACGTCAGTTACTCGCATTGGAGCTAACAGCACGTCACCCTTTCTTGCAACTACCACTGGTTCTCTAGACCGGTAACGAAAGTTACAGTGAGCCACGGAAGTGAACACCCCGGTGGCATAAAATCGTCTGTTCTGATGAATTCAGTTTTTGTTTAAAAAGAAACGATGATCGGATATTAATACGCCACAGACGCGGAGAAAATAAGCAAGACTGCATTAGAACGAAGTATTACGATACGGGAAGCTTTCAGTTGTGATAGCAGATCACCTCTAGTCAGACCTACACCGCCGCAGTCTTATAGCCCGTAGTACTTCGTTTCTTTTAAAAGCTGCCCTAAATAATCTTTCAACAAGATAACGCTTGTCGGCATATGGTACGCCACATTCAACTTTTTGACAACCTGACCTTTCTCAAATCGAAAATGTCTGAAATACCACTAAGTGAAGGGTACAATGATATCCACGTCCTCCAAGGAATTTGCCTGAATTATGGGAGCGTGTCAATAACGACTGGAATACAGTTCATCAAAACAATGTTGCCAAAAAGAATGGAGACGGTTAAAATAGCTCGAGGTGGGGCAATAATGATTAAATAAACGTAGACAATTCTACTTTGTAAATTTAGTCATTTATTTATCTTTCATTCTTAAATAAATTGATGTTAAAATCAAAAAATAGCCCCGTTTTAGTGCGGTTCGCTCATTTTTTTATTAAAAGGTAGCAAATAGTCGGGTGGGTCGGTTTAACAGCAATTTGAGTGCATTTTCATCCGTCCCTGGTGCTGTCCGTGATAAAGAAACTGACTTAACTGCTGGTCATAGTGGATTGAATTTGACTTTAACAACAGATAGAGCTTTTCAAGTGATAAATAGAGTAAAAAACAAACATTTATTTGACGACAGAAATTTATTTAGACAAAAATCGGAATAAAAACCAAATCAGAAATTAAAAAATAAACATGCAAAATATAAAACTTTAATTGATAATTAGCTTGATTGTTAATTTACTATGATCATTCTGTAAATTCGCTGTGAATTTACCTCTGTGAGAACAGTTATCGATTTTAATGCTACATACGGTTCATAAAAAATAATAAAAAATTTTTGATATTAAGTCTAGGAAAATTTACAATTGTTTGCTTTGGTGCCATTTTTGACCATCTCCTATCACTATTTTCAATTAGAGTATTAGTATCTTATGTAAATAAAGAAAAAATCAATGACGTTGTATTTTTTGGCCTAATTCAACGATTCTCGTTGAGAAACGGTAGACCATAAAGAAGTTAAAATTGGCCTACCGGTTTGGATATGTTGAAAATTGCGCACCCACTGGTAGTGAATGCGTGCCTAACACAATGAACACTGTCCTCTGGAGGTGCCACATTCTTGCGTTGTAGGAGAGCAGTTTTGTATTTTTTACTTTGAACTCTCTTCCCCTCCAAACCACCTCTGATTACTCCAAGTTTTATAAAAATTATCCTTTCACATATCCACACAACTTTAAAAGCTCATTTGAAAAATTGGTGGGGGATGGTCAAAAATAGCGTCAAAGATAAAATTTTTACTATATATCTAATGTTAAAAAATCAAATGTCCGCTGTTTGCGGAATAATCTGTCGCATAAAAATCGGTAAATGTACAATCAAGATAAGACTATAGGCTTTTCATCAAACGGCAATCGGACTAACAACAATAAAACCGCCACGTTGTCTTTCAAAAACAATTTGCGAATAATAATCGTTGCATTAATAAAGTTTGTGTACTCACATATGGAATCTTACAAACTGTAATTCGAATTGTATGAATCGATACTACACGTTTACAAATTTAATTTTTTTAATGATAATGGTATTGAAGTCAATGGTGAATTATACATTAAAATGCAGTCTACAAATTAAGCACTCCAAAAATTTATAAATGGAACAAATACGCTACACATTACATACGTGGGCAATCTGAAAAGTTTTGAGCCTTAACATGAAGATATCCCTACCAGTCAAAACCATTCTGCTACTACATTTGTACGTGCTTTGAAGAATATTTTTAGGTGCTCAGTCATTGTTTAATAGTCGTTTGTAGCGGTCGATGTCAGTACTTTTGTAAAAATGGAAAATCGAATACCGTGCCGTAGTTAAGTGCTTGCATTTGAAAGGCAATACGCCTGCCCAAATTAAAGCCAACTTATAAGTCGTTTATGAAGACCCTGTCTTATCATTTACCACCATCAAAAATGGACGGCTAAATTTAAATATGGTCGTACCAGCTTGGCTGGATGAGCGTTCGGAACGACTAACAACTGCGACTTCCACCGATAACACCGAAAAAGTTCGCCAAACGGTACTGGAGGATCGTCGAATCAAGATTAGAGAGATAGCAGAGACTGTGAACACATGGAAAGAACGCGTTTGTCATATATTGGCTTACTTTGAACCAAAAATTCACTCCAATCAATATTTCCAAGGTCTTGCTTAAACGGTTTTAGCAAAACGAGTTGGACCTTTTGTATCGATTTATTGTTGTCGATAAAACTTGGGTGCACCGTTACACTCCTGATGTGAAGACGGTGACTGCTTTTTAGGATAGTCAGGGAATTTTGTTCATCGACTCTCAGGAAAACAATAACGGGGTCGTAGCCAAGTTGAAGGCAGCAATTGCTGAAAAATAGCTCCAATTGGAACGGCAGAAAGTACTCCTCCATCAACACAACGCACCGACTTACTCTTCGGCGGTCGCCATGGTCAAAATTGCAGTTTGAATTGATTGATCACCCAGCGTATTTACCAGATCTGCCCCCTAGCGACTATTTCCTGTTTTCTAAGTTCAACGTTTGGCTTGAAGGGCAGAGATTTGTATCAAACAATGTACACCAATCGATCAAGAAAGGTACATATTTGCGAAAACCGTGGTCTGGAGTAATGCCCTAAGACAACAATGTTAGACCATTACACAATACCGACTATCTACTTCCTCTATTCAACGTCAGTTACTTGCAATAAAGCTAACAATACGACGTCCTTTCTTGGAATTACATTTGTGTATACGCCTGAGACATAAAATCAACTTTTTCATGATTTTGTTTAATAATGATCTGATATAAATAAGCCGTAGACGCAAAGAATGAAAGCAAGAAGACCGCATTCAATGAGGTACACGACGCCAACTATTAATAGAGTATTACGGTATGGGAAGCCTTCATTTGTGATGGCACGTTATCTCTAGTCAGAGTTAGAGTTAACATTACCTACGTCGACGCAGTCGTACTACTTTGTTTCCTTCAAAGTGGGCTCTAAATAATATTTCAAAAATATAACGGTCGTCCTCATATAGTATATAACACATCAAACTTTTTTCACCAAAACTCTGCAGTGGTTGGGCCGACCATCTGACCTTTCACCGACCGAAAGTGTCTGAAATATTACACGGGGCACAAGGGTACCTGCAACTGCGAAGCAATTTGGCTGAATTATGGAAGCGCGTTAATAACGAAATGCAATTTATCAAGACACCGTTCCCAAAAATAATGGAGGCGGTCAAAATAATTTAAGGTAGAGCAATATATTATTTAGTAAATGTTTCTGTTTTCTAAACTTAATCATTTATTTGTCTTATACTATTAAATAACTTGGAGTTGTTAATTTACATTTTTTGCATATTAAAGTTAATGTTACAAAAGCAAAAAATAACTTGATTTGTAAATAAAAATGCGATAGTCTTGTTCCAGTGTAGTTTGTACTGGCTGATTTTTAAATATAAAAAGTAGCGTATAGACGGGTGGGTCGACTTAACAGAATTTTTAATGAATTTTCGTTGCATGACCATCATTCTTTTCATCAGCTTTGTACTCCTGGACATAAGCTCTTGTTTTTAAAAGGATAACTCACCACGCTGGGCAGACGGGTTGGTAATTTGACATCATCTGGATACGAGTGTTTGCACAGTGGGTCAGACGCTGCTAGTTCACCAATATGGTACCCTCACTTGGTATTGTACAGTGTACCAGGGTGTGGCGCTTGGAGCCATCAAGTGAGAGTTGTGTCAACCAGTTATCCGAACCTGGTCTATAACGTTTTACCGTTCGAAATAAGTGCTATTCATTACAAAGACCATCATTCTTGATTATCCTTGATACTGTCTATGATAAAAGGATAGCCTCAACTGCTGGTCATAATAGGTTTAATTTGACTTTATCAACAGATAGAGTTTTTCAAGTGGATAAGGAGAGCGAAAGGACTGCCTAGGACATGTATTTACTGAGGCATGTTGGAGATTACAATTAGAAGGCCAAAAATCAAGCATTTCTAAATATTTTTTTTACTAAAAAACTATTATTTACTACGTATCTAAGAAATAAAAAATTGTTTTATTAATTTCTTTTCTTACAAAATGGCGGACTTATATACGCCCAAAGACACCAGGTCCGAATCTGAGGCATCGACTTACAGGAATTCTGGAGGGCACAATTTTTATCTAAAACAGTCCAGCAAGAAATTTTATTTTAATTAGTTATATAATTTCTATGTGAACCAATAAAAGCGAAGAAAAATTTAAAAAATTAAGAATTGGCACAAATTTTTCGAAAGAGGACAAAAATTTACCAAAAACTTGCGACTTTTGCAATAATATATATTACTAAGTTGAATCGCAACAGCTTTTCGTTCACATAGTAGCTAATAATATAGAAAAAAAATTATTCAAGTTTTATAAAAATCGGTTGAGAACTTTTTGAGACATATTTCCCGCAAATCTCAAAAACGCTGTTTTGAGAAAAACGCATTTAAAGTTTTGATTGCCGAAAAATGATGTTTACCTTCTAATTGCCGATTCCAGGACCGTACAAAAGGCCTTCAGTTTCTTCAAAAAAGTGATTCTCTTTAGACAGCAAGTCACGTATATAACCCTCCTAGGTATATAAATTCTTTTTACAAATATCCCAAATTAAGATACAATAGAAAGAGGGTTCGAAAATACCTGCTGCGCGTTCTGAAAGACATCTTCGAAAAACGTCGAAAAAAGATAAAAGGACTTTGAATTTCAATTCTGGGGTTTCACCATCGTATTCTACAGAAAATTTACTAATTTTTTAGCAAAAAAAGACATCGATTTTTTGACTCTCTAATTGTCTCCCCCTTAAATAAAAAATGGGTATAAAATTAATCGCCCACCTACATAATATTAAAAGCCCATTTGAAAATATTCGTGGGAGATGGTCAAAAATGACCTCTAAGATAAAACTATTGCAGTAGATATAATGTTAGTAAATCATTAAATGTCCAGGCAAAGATGAGACCATAGGCCTTCTATCAAATGACTATGGTCAATCGGCAATAGGACTAAAAACAATTAAACCGCTACTTTGCCTTTCAAAACAACTTGCAAATAATCATCATTGCACTAATAAAGTTTATGTACTCACATACGGGACCTTACCGACTGTAATTTAAATTGTATGTATCGATAATGTACGACTGTGTTACGTTTACAAATACTTTTTTAATAGTACGTTAACAACCAAAGGTGATACTGTAAAAGTATTAACGGTAAGTGACGCTAATTGGTGATTAAGCAAAGTTGCTTGCAATATTGACCATAAAGATAATTGTAAATTGATAGAAAAACTCCAGTTTCTATTAATTAAGTAAATATCAAAATAATTAATTTATTGAAACACTAAAGGTAGTAATTCTGAAAAAATAGCACCATTTGCATTTGTACGGTCAGAAAAAAGGGACGCATGGTAAGATCGGAAAGGATCTAGTAAGTTATTTGAAGTAACATGTAATTTTAGTGTTTTCAATAACACGTAATAATCTTAGCACAATATGACAATTCTATACATATGTAATGAACTTAAAAAACTCAATAACTGGTAAAAGAATTAATAAAAAGGTGTCGATAGAAAAGAAATACTGATAAATATAAAAAAGCGACTTTTCCGAAATATTTATAATTAAGAGCAGACATTTGCATTTACTACTAATATTCAGGTAAGATCTGCGGAGTGTATATATATATATATATATATATATACCAAAAATTTCCGCAACAGAAAACGATAACTTTTTTGTAGAAAAAGTTCAACAAATGTAATGAAAATAATGCGGTCAAAAATGTATGATGCATTCATATACAATTTTGTCTTTGGTATCTACTAGTGGAATATTTTTCAATCATTTTAAAAAATGACTTCTTTACTATCCGTACAACGTTTTGCGTAAAGTAAAAAAAGTTTCATCTAAGTTTATAAGAAAATGTTCAACTTCGTGAAGAAAACTTTTTATTTGGCCAATGGATGATTCACAGATAAAATAGGGAAGTCATAAGCAATATAAAATATGATTTAATTATGAAATGTTTATGAATTTGTATTTCGGAACAATTATATAAAGAAGTTGCAAAACTTCCGAATCTTAGAAAGTAATAACGAAATGTGAATTAAGTCTATCATTCACAATCAACAAAAAAATTATTTAACTTTTAAATTTATATTAATTGAAGGCAATTATTCAAATACCGTATGCGTAATATGTTGTAAACATTAGTAAATTAACGATATTAACAATCTAAAAACTGACTAACAATTTTAAGAATCATGTACTGGAGCAGAATAATCAAGCAGAACTAATTTATTGGGAAATTGCAGAAATTGTTGCTATAAAATAAAATACATACAATGAAGGGTGTATTCTAACAATTTAAATATTCGAATACTAAAAATATTCAAGCACTTTTGTAATTTGTAAATTTTACAAATCCACCGATTTTGCAATTGAAAAAAATAACTAAAGAACGTGCACACGTTTTCTTCGATTAATTATAGAAATATTTGAAGCAGCGCTTTTTTAAGAAAAGTGCTTGCGATTTATGAATCACAAAATTTCATTTGGTTGTTCCTTTAAAGTGAAATTTTCATTGTCGCACTAAAGCAACTGAAGCATTTTGCTTCTTCTCCATTTCATATTTATATGAATCCAACTTTTCTGCAAATTATAATATTAAAGTAATCCTTATGACACATATATTAATATAAATTAAGCATAATATGTAAAAATATTTATAATTATGCTTCCCCAATCTTTACAGTACTTTTATTCCTAACACTAAAAAATGTACTCGTCACTTTTAATCTAAATCTAGCGAGGATTAAGGACAAAAATTCAATAATGTTCAAGTCGTTTCTTCCCCCCCCCCCCCCCCTTTATTAATCATGTCCATATACGAACTTAGCTGAAATATTGATCTAACAAAAATTGTTAACCAATAATGAATTTGAGTTCTAGGTTGGCATAAAATAAAAAGAACAATAAACTATAAATAAATTGTTCTATAATTTGTTAGTTCAGTAAAATTCATGTAAATGTTTTAAAGGTATCGCAAAATTTTAGAAATTAGTTTATATGTGCTACAAGACAAATAATTGATTTACAGCTTCCCTGAACTGATATTTTCACATTCCTCTTGTAGAAACGACGCACCCAAATAAAACTTAGTCGGAATTTCGCTTATATTCTACTTCATCGGTGCACTTTTCGATGTTAAGAGTGTCATTAACCTTCATTTCTGAATTAGACAACGAAAATACTTTCGTCGTCAATAACGCCGAACCTGTTGCCCATAAAATGTTGACGCATTCGGGTTGTACAACGCGTGGGATTTCTTTCCAGTTGGATCGCTGTATATTTAGAACAGTTTCTTCTCTTTGAACATTTTAAATAATTTTTGCTTAAAATATTGCACAAAATTCTAAATCAACAAATTAATTTGTGCAACAGCATTCTAATTTTGTTTTCAGTATATTGGACAAATTTGTTCGTTTTGCTTGGAATCAGAAGCTTGGTTGTGCTATTCCCGGACAAATTCTTCAAATTCCCTTATGATTTGGTAAATAATTGACAGCTCATTGAATAATCAACAGTAGACTAGCTCATTACGCGACTCATTTGAGTCCGTCATTTTATTTCGTATTAAAGTACGCCAAGATATGATGCTTTGTATTTAATTATCTGGAGGCTCTAAAAACTATAACAATTTCTCGTTTTGGTATCCGCCCAACTAAGTTATAGATATTCTTATACTATTTCTAACCCTTATTAATAAAAGAAAATCTTGTTATTGTTGTAGATAATGGAAACATGATTTGAACCTATTTATTAGAGTAGCAAAAATTGTGTTTATAGTTCTTCGCAAGTGCATATGTATTATTTCCTCTTTTCTAGCAGGATGATTACAACTTGATTTAAAAGTTGAGTGAAATTTTATTACTTCTTTTTGGATTTTTGGTATGTCTAGGTTCACATAATACTGCATTTAGGGTACATTGTAAAGTATTTAATGTTACATGAAGACGCTGTTTTGTAGAGTAACAATATGTTTTCCCATAAGAAATCCAGTTTTCTTTCCAAGCTCCGGACCAGTTTAAATTTTGCTCCCAGTTGGTTTCTTTTGGTAAAAATGTAGGGTGCGTAAAATTGGGTTTTGTCTAGTTGGAAGCTTAATTATTCGTTAAGAGTCCGCTGTTGGTTATTTGGTATATATGCAATGTATTAGCAACCTTTATTTTAATTCTCCACAACAAATATAAAGTTTCCAGTAAAACTATAAATAGATATAAATTTTTAATGTTTTAGAAGAATTTCGTATTTTAAATAACTAACTGAAGTTTAATAAAATTATTAAATAATTAAGGTCTTTACAATGCGTTGTTTGCTATTTGTATTTAGTGGTGAGGGCCAAAATATAATATTTGTGCATAAACTTTATAAGTAGATAAAAAAAAGTTGCGTAGGTGTTACAGTATTTCATTATTGGGAGCGTCAGCAAACAAGGTTTGAATTTCAATATTAAATATTATTGCTACCTATAGATACTATATATTGGAATAGAATTGGAAATCGTTACGCACCATGTATTAATATTTTCCGCCACATAAAATATTTTTTAGCTTCGGTTTAGCTAAATACAAAAGAAGAAAGCACTTTAAAAAAAATTTTAGTGCATCTCAAAATTTTCTAGAGTTACCATCCTCTCGCTAAATAATAGATGTACATTGACTTGAAAAAATTACTTCATTTATCAGCGGTATAGAGTAGAAGTTTAAAACACCGATTTTTGAATAGTGGCTAACTGATGTTCGAATAAGAGTAAAGCACATAAACAAGTAAAGTTGTTTTTGTAAGGTAAAGTAGTCAAGAAAACCCTATAGAAGCTTAAAATCTCTAAAGCTTATTTATTACACAGTTAAAATATTGAAAACATAAAATTAGGAATTACAGATACACTATGAAAAATACATTTTTTATTGCCTTAGAGCATTTGATGGAAAACACATAATTTCTATGAAAGCTTTTATTAACAATGAAGGAAAGCTTTACAACTATAAAAATTTATTCGACATTGCTTTATTGGTTAAAATTGATGTATAATACTATATTTGAGTGATTATGGTATTACAAAGAAGAATTTTAAACGGTTGAGAATGATAAATAAATCATAAATGTTCATTTACTTGTTTCTACAAATATAATTTATCGGGACTCCACAATAAAAGTATAAAGGAGATAATATTCAACTGCAAACTGTATAAAGCTAATGAAACTGTTAAAAACTCTTTTGGGGTTAGTACTATTAAATAATATTTTAGTAATTATTGTGGTAACACCTACACATTTTCTAAGAAAAAAGCATAGACTTATACACCGCTCCAAAAAGTTCCGATATGCACATAAATAAACTCTCAATCTGAGGGTTTGTCGACGAGAACAGCAGATAACAGCACCATTTTTATATAAAACAAATTAACAAAAATTAAGTAGCCTTACATTAAAAGAAGTACGTGGTAAGAATTCGAATTTACCTACAGAAAAGGGATTTATAACATAGGAAGAACAATTTCCTTAACGTACGCTCACAATGCCTGTACCTTATTTCAATCCAATACAAATTATCTCTTCGACACATACAGGGTCTATTTTACCCCATTTAGACAAAATGTATCGAGAAACCAAGAAAACTTTTGAACTGGAATGTACCGAGTTATTGTGCATCTATACGTAGTCTGTGCTAAAGCACTATAGTCTTTCCACAAATCTGCCAATAAACTTTTGGCATATGCATAAAAACGGGTGGGTCGGATTAAGCCCATTGTACATTCATATTAAAATTTAAAAAAGTAATGTAACATTTTTACATTAGTATAAAGGTAAATGAGTTGAAACAGAAAATGCTTGTAGATATTTTGTATTTCTCGGTATCATAATACTGCAAACCCTTCTTTGTAAGAAATGTAACTAAGGAGACAAATAATTTTATTGACCACATGTTAAATAACAGGATAAACATAACAACATTGCGTATTGAACATTTTGGACATTGAGACTTCTTTAGAACTACCATAAAACTACCATAAAAGGCACTCTCCAAACATATTGGTGCTTAATATTTTTATAGGACTCCTATTACATGGAAAACCAATCTCGAAAAATAATGAACAAGTTAAATGTTTATGTTTCAATCATCTATCAAGTAGATAACATTGGGACTGGTTCAAATAAATCTGAAAATTTGGAACATGTTTATTTGCAGATACAAAGTCAATTATGAACTGCAGAAGCTATGCGCTGTCTCCCAGCAACTTTTGAGTATTTGTGAAAAACGTAGAGACGATGAAATGAAAAGAGTTGGCGAGGAAAAACTAAAGAATGTTGTTACCATAACAATGAGAAAGAAATAAGATGCTGCTTGTGACTTTGTCCTACATACGTTCGAGTCAAAATATCAATTCTGATAAACCAACAATAATAAATATTACAATTTCACCAAAGGAAGAACTGAGGCTATTTATCAGCTGCGCCATACGTATAATATCGCACGTACCAATAACTTTTTTTGTAGCATCAATTAAACAATAGTCAACAGCAGTATTTCTTTTAAATGCATATTTTATGAGCTACAGATCTCTAAAAACGCCTGATTTGTTCTAGACTCTGGGACAAGCCAAGTGCTGCTCTATACCTTCTACCATCGTAATTGCGCTTATTTGGAGTACAATAATTGATAAAATAGTTAGGCGTAAAAAATTAATACATAGAGAAATAACGTATTGGGATAATCCTGACTTTAAAAACAAAAGGTTTTTTATAGGACACAAAAATAGGAAGTACACCAAACGGACAGAAAAGGCCAGAAAAGATTAAGAACCATTAATAAAAACACACTAAAAAACTATTTTAAGTGAAAAACCAAAAGATGCTGACAAACCAATCTTCAAGAAAAAGAATGGAAATATTCTTATACAGGCACACCGTCAGTAATTCTTAGATATCGCAATAGAACCATGCAATCCAATGTATGAATAATTGTAAGCTCTTCTTGATATTTTATTTATATTCTGACGTGTAAAATTATCGAATAATTAAAAAGCAAATAATAACAAAAGTAATTACTGCGTCATCAATAAACAAGTATGTAGAGTGGAGAGGCTAAGAATTAAAGAGATGATAACAACTGAGAATAACAACGGGTAGAGGAGAAGTGTACAAGTTTGAGGAGTTGGAAGAATGCGTATATATTATATATAAACCTGGTGCCAAAGAAAAAATTCAAAGGAAAATAATGGTGGGCAATTGATGTATCTGTAACCTTAACAAAGTATTTAAAGAGCAATTGTTATACGACCTACTATAATACACGCCAATGAAACTTGTACCTTGACCAAAGCAAATACAAACATGTTGAAAGTATGGAAAAGTATTACGGATAATGGCGGAAAGAACATAAACAAAATATAAATTCAAAGAACAAATAAAAAATAAAGTATTATATAAGGAACCTAAGATAACAGCAGTAATAAAAGCCTACAGACTCAAGTGGTTGGGACATGTAAAAAGAATGCCAGAAACTAGAAGCGGTATTGACAAGCACAATTAGAGAGAAAAGAAGGACAACCCAAATAAAGACAAAAAAATACCAAAAAGGATATAACGCTGCTAAGAAAAACGAGATAAAAAGAAAAAGCCGCAAATAAAATATGGAACAAAACAAGCCATAGGTCAGTTGGGCTCGTAGCACTAATATATAATAATACTCCCAAAAGATTATTATAAATAATATTATAACATTAGTAGATATTTTAGCACAAATTTGTAAAACTCTTTCTAAGCCACATCAAATATAAAACAAGTATAGACGTGAAACTCCGGTCCCACATAAACAAAGATTTGCGGCCACTTTCGCTCTCGAGATTTTCCGATCAGGCTGATTTTTGGCTTCTGAACTTGACTTATGCTCCTTAGTTGAATACTGAAAGCGTTATGTCTTTATCTGTCACAGATCAGAAATTATAAGGCGTGACAAATGTCTCCAGTTTGGAAGCTGCCTTGATCAAAACATGTTGGAAGCTGGATCCACTAAAAACCCTTATTGTATTGTTGTAGAACATCCCACCTATGCCAGCTCGCGGATGTGAACCCGGTAGTCCATATTCTTTCGAATGATACCCCCCTCATATCTTCTCGAGTTGAAAGTCGCTACGGACAGATAGACGTTCGCACCGATTTCATTAAGCTCTCCTTTCAGGTATTGAAGCCTAAAACTAAATATAGAGGTACGAAACTTGTAAGATCACTAACAGCATTAAATTTTAATTATTAGTATTATTATACTATCCTTTATATGTTATTTATAAAACTAAGCTTACGATAAACTCATCCAAATCAGCTATCTTTATACAATTTCTTGTTTACATACTTTTAATTTATAAAAATCAAAATAATTTTATTTTATTTTTTAATGTATTGTTTTTTATTATATAAGTTATATTGTTTTTTTGATATTTTGGAAACTTTTTAATGAAATATGCCCTGAAGTTGTCAGTTATCCTCTATAGGGTGCCTCCAAGTGACGAATAAGAAAATGCTCCCTAAATATAGAGGATGCTGGGATAATAAAGTACCCGGGGTTGGGCCAAAAAACTTGATCTATGAGAGAATACTCAGAGGTGTTTAGGAGCTACTTTAAAGTAGTACTTCGAGTGGGCAACATCATTTCGGAAACTGAATATAGATGAAGATGATGTACACCAAAACAGCTCTAACTCAGAAATCGACAAAAAGTAATTGAAAATTATTTCAGTCGGATATTAGACTGCAATATTAAAAGGCAAGAGGCACATTATTTTCTCAAAGCAGCAAATGATATAATAACAATGTATTCATGACGTACAAAATTTTCCTAAGAACCATACTCCGGCTGGAACAGAATTAGACAGAAACTATATGTAGATGAAAGTAAAGTGCGATAATAAAGAACAAAAGCAGTAAAATCGCAAATTGTAATTTAGGAGTAATGGCAAACTTCAAACAAAACAAAAATTACACTAATAAACATAGATTCTTAGAATCTATGAAACTAAGTGGAAACGTCTACCCAGGAGATAATAAAAGCGTTACAATAATTAAAACTGTATTAACTCAGGTATGGGGACAAAAAATAAAGAATTACTTGGTTCACAAGAAAAAAATAATGATTATCAAACTTCAGATGATCTGCATACCTGAATGGCAAAAATGTAGTAAATTTTAATTTTTTTCGGATATCTTCGAAAAGGCAAAAGATAGGAAAAACGGCTTCTTCATCAAGTTGTAAGGCCTAAAAGGGCCACTGTTTTGTACATAAATTTTTTGTGCATCTGGTATAGAGAAGAGCCAAAATTGAGCATTTCGAACCTGAGCGAAAAAATTTCGTTTGATCCATAGTGGAAAGCCGGTCCAAAAGCACTCGTATATCAAAAATCACATTTTTACGATTATTCATTCGGTCGGCATTCGCGAGTTAATTTAATATCGGGGTAAAAAAAATTCAATACTATATTCCTATACTTAGTCTTCATTGTCGACCGCTTGATGAGTTATGAGGAGAAATATCTTAGGTCAACTAGTTAACTACTCTAATGAAGGTAATTGAGGGTAGTAGTATGTTTTAAATTCCACCAACATTTGAGTAGCTTATTATGAGCACAAAGGATACTGACTTTGTAAAGCTATAAAAAAGCCATTTTGGTCTTGCTGGTACAAACTAAAGACTTGAACTACCCCTGTTATGACTTCGTAAGAAGAAAACGCCAACAGACCTTAAATGATTTTCTATAACCACTGATTGTTTGAAATACTACAGTGAATGATTTAAAATACACCAACAGGCTACGACTATTTCATAAATGTGCAAGAAGGTTTCTTAAAACACAACATGTACAGATGAGGATCAGAGAAGAAAGCTGATCAACAAAACAGACAGCTTGAGAGACCTAACAGAAATGTTTTGAAATCAGTAGTAATTGATATGTTCACTGCATAAGAAAGTTACAAAACTCTATAGATTTTAAAAAACTATAACAAATATAACAATAAATATAAGAGATGTAGGTTCAGGTTAGCATGCAGAAGTGTGGTTGTCTACCCTTTCACTGCACACTCAGTCAAATGTTGCCTAGAATAATCATTGTTACTAAAGCACATCATTTTTACAGCACTATGTTGACCTAAACGACCCTTACCTGGTAATGAACACCCAGCGCTTGGAGGAGGGTCACAGCGACTACTTGGCGATGCTGAGCCGCCCGACTTCGAGCACCTCTCCTCGCGGCACGAGTACGTTAACGATGACATCCATGTCAGGACAAGTCCAAACCTACCACGAACACCCCCGGACACATGTGCATGAAGTCTTCGCACACATTCAGCCCGCGCTTGGCCGAAGACCCCGTTTTCAGCTTTGACGTCGACTCCGAGAGGAAGCACAAGAACAACAACGGGAGGCAGTCTCGAGAACGGAGCTGCTGCTGATGTATACGAGGAGCGACTCGGAGTGTAAAACGCCCAATTTTACAGACTCACCCTCCAGCTACCCCACTCGACCTACCACATTTCAGACCAGCGTTGACATAGTGAAGTCGGCAGACAACTAAAAAGAGTGAACTTCTGCATAGAATTAGATTATAGTTATGTGATGATATGACCTCTTTATAGTGTAATAAGAGTCTTCACAATCATGTAGAGAATAAGATATTCAAATAAGCCAAAGCTTAATGTAAAGTAAGATATTGATAGCTTCGGTTTTTTTTTTGATTTTGAAGCTCCACTTCTTGTTCAGATTCTAATAATAAAAATAAGTTCTAACGTAAGCTTCTATATGTGATTCCATTATTTATTTAATTTCAGCTTTCTCTCACCACTTATTTGTGCCATAATATCATTAAATGACCTGGATGCTTGCTTCGACAAATCGAGTGCATTTAGAAAGCTTTTCAATAAAAAATTTTAATAATACTGTTAATTTATGTATGTAGACTTGTATCACGTGTAAGGAAATTGATTATGACCTCTAGTGATGTACTTAATAAGGCTTTATCCCTTACGTTTTGTGTTTAATTGTTGTGTATAAATAATTGTAGTATAAATGAAAGAATTACCAAATAAAATGCTGTTTGTAACTGCTCTTGTTTTTTCTTTTAGTATAAGATAAGAAATTCTATTTTTACCCCAAAGAAAGTTAATATAGAACGGATATGAATAAATCACTTTGGCAGATGAAATTAAAAAAATTATGGAAAAACATTGAAATAATCGTAGCTACTACCATATAGTTGGCGCGTAAAATTTTGTATAAATATTTCTATAATTATGTACTCCACTCAGAGGTAGTACTTCAGCTCAGTGTGACAATGATTTGCTTGCCATCGCACAAAACAAGCGTTCTATTCTGCACATCTCCAAACCGATTTTTTAGATTCTTAGAATTGCAAATTAAATAGTAAAATAATATAACAAATTTTAAAAATAAATAAATTATCACAGAATTATTAGCATCAAATTTAATTATTTAAAAAAAATATTTTTAATAATAGTTTTTAAGATATGTAAGAGATGGCGTTGCAACTGAAATTATATAGATTTGCAAATTTATAAATCACAACAAAGGGATGAAAATTATTAACAGCGTATCAATTTATTTATACATGTACTTATATACCACATAATTAAAACAATAAATTATTCTTATTTAAACAATTTTATTTCGAGTTATGCAATAAAATACAGAATCCTGTAATAACGCTAAAATGCCATCTCCTTACGCTCCTGCGATCCTGATACAAATCTTCACTTTTGCCCGAAAATCGCCCTTATGTACGCCCAAAATTTGCTAGCGAATTCGACCGGGATTTCTATCAGGATCACAGAAGCGCGAGGAGATCGTTATGCGTAGCGGAGCAAAATTTAAAATCAATACATGAGCGCTCGGATTTTCTGCAACGCCCGATAAAATGATCTCCTCGCGCTTATGTGATCCTGATAGAAATCCCGGTTTAATTCTCTAGCAAATTTTTGACGTACATAAGGGCGATTTTCGCATTTCGGGCAAAAATCGATAATTGTACCGCTATGATGCCATCTCCTTACGCTCTTGCGATCCTGATACAAATCTTCACTTTTGCCCGAAAATCGCCCTTATGTACGCCCAAAATTTGCTAGCGAATTCGACCGAGATTTCTATCAGGATCACAGAAGCGCGAGGAGATCTTTATCGGCGCAGAAAATTCATCAAATTTAGAATTATGCGCCGGGTCGCATAAAGATCTCCTCGCGCTTCTGTGATCCTGATAAAAATCTCGGTCTAATTCGCTAGCAAATTTTGGTTGTATATAAGGGCGATTTTCGCTATAATTCCATCTCCTTACGCTCCTGCGATCCTGATACAAATTTTCGCTTTTGCTCGCATGAGAATTGTTGTTATTAATAATAAAAAATTTAATTTTAACGATTTTTTTTGTCTTACTACGTGAAAATTAATCTGAAAAGTCAAATTAAATGAACATTATCTCTTATTTAATATTAAAATATTGCTATAAACAATTACTCAAACTGTTTTATAAGAGAAAAATTGAATTGCCAGAACGGGGAGTTGAACGGGAGAAATTCAAATCTAAAGCAATCGAGATAACCACTACACCAAACTGTCACGCAGGTTTATTCTTTTATATCATTAATATTTTGAAAAAATAATTAGAGTAAAAATAAAATATATATTATAATTAATATTAATAATTATATAAATTTGGAAATTTATAAATTAAAACAAAGACAAACATTATTAACAGCGTATAAACTTATTTATCATACATGTATTTATGTACTACACATAAAAGAAACAATAAATTATTCGTATTTCAATAATTCGAATTTTAATATCCGGTTTTAATCTCGGTCTAATTCGCTAGCAAATTTTGGGCGTATATAAGGGCGATTTTTGGGCAAAAGTGAAGATTGTATCAGGATCACAGGAACGTGAGAAGATGGCATTTTAGCGTTATTACAGAGATCTGTATTTTATGGCTTAACTCAAAATAAAATTACTTAAATAAGAATAATTCTTTCTGATTATATAGTTTTTAAATATATTATAAATAAATAAAAGTGTTGCTAATATTTTATATTTTTTTAAATTTTATTTATAAATTTATTAGTTTAAAAAAAAGTTGCATTGCCATCTGTTACGAATATTTTGAACTATTTTTAAAAATAAATAATTAGCAGCTTATTTATTTATTTCGTAAAGATATAATTAGAAAAAATAAATTATTCTTAATTTAATAATTTTATTTTAATTTTTATCATAAAATACAAATCACTGTAATAACGCTATAATGCCATCTCCTTACGCTCATGCGATCCTGATACAAATCTTCAGTTTTCCCGAAAGTCGCCCTTATTAACAGCCAAAATTTGCTAACGGATTAGAACGAGATTTCTACCAGAAGTGCGAGGAGATCTTTATGCGACGCGGCGCATAATTCAAAATTTATAGATGAGAGTTCGTATTTTCTGATAAAAAGCCTCGTCGCGCTTCTGCGATCCTGGTAGAAATCTCAGTCTAATTCTCTAGCAAATTTTGGGCGTACATAAGGGCGATTTTCGGGCAAAAGCGAAGATTTGTATCAGGATCGCAGGAGCGTAAGGGGATGGCGTTATAGCGAAAATCGCCTTTATGTACACCCAATATTTGCTAGCGCATTAGACCGGGATTTCTACCAGGATCACAGAAGTGCGAGGAGATCGTTATGCGAAGCGGCGCAGAAATAAAAATTCATTGATGGAAGCTCGGATTTTCTGCAGCGCTTGATAAAACCTCTTCGCGCTACTGTGATCCTAATACGAAACTGCAGTTTTAGCCGAAATCGGCGTAAGTTTGCTTCAAAACTGCGTTAGGGTACGATTTGTATCAAGATCACATGAGCGCTTATCCTATTTTGCTGCAGCTTATCCTAATTTTAATAGTCATATTATATGGGAGAGGGAGATCCTCTAAGCCTTCTGTGCTCCTGATAGCTAAACTGCAATTGTCATTAATGATAAAAATTCTAATTTTAATTTTTTTTTGTCTTACTACGTAAAATTAAGTTGGTCTGATGCACATGAAAAAGTCAATTTAAAAGAACATTATTTTTTATTTAATACTGAAATATTGCTATAAACAATTACTACAAACTGTTTTATAAAAGAAAAATTATAATAATAGAACGGGGAGTTGAACGTTAGAAATCCAAATGTGAAGAAAACGGCATAACCTCTACACCAAACTGCCACCTGCTATTATACTTTCATATCATTAACATTTTCATAAAAATAACTATTTTAAAAATAAAATATATTTTATCATTAATATTAATAACTTATTATTGATTTTAACATTTTATAGATGGCTTTAAACATTACAATACTGCAAATTAAATATATTAGCTATTTTATTACACATACCTAATTTTAATTAATCAAACGTACTTTAGAAATCACTAAAGCTATACTAAAATTTTAGTTCTTTTAAATCAATAGAAATATACAAAATATGTTTGTAATTAAAGTGGAATCTAAAATACTGTTTTAATTATGAATTATTTTTAATTTCCACCTTGGTGTAACCTAAGTAAAATACTACATATAACACTTCTCATACTGCCACTTTTAAATGTTTCAACTAAAAAAGGTGCCAGTGAAACTCGGGAAGACAACCTTACTTCCTACACTATCTGCAAGAAGTGGATCCGACGTCCTTAACGGCCAAAGAACTCAATAATAAGGAATTAGAACAATATTTAAAAATGGATTGCTGTCGCACAAAATTACAGATTGCAAAAGAACTTAAAGTAAACATGTCAAAATATTTTAAGTGTCTTCATAAGCTGGGGAAAATTCACGAGTTTGGAAGCTCTTGACGTTTCGTCCACAACTGCGGCGGCCATCTTCGGAATAAAAATCTTCTAAAAAAATTGAGTTACTGTCCTGTGCGTTCTCGCTTTTATACTCGTGGTGATGTGAAAGGGTTGGTGTGCGGGGGCGTTATTGACGTCACCGGGTTGGTTATTAACGTAATCGGGTAGCTGCTGACGTTAATCGGGTCATTGTAGATAACATCTTACCATTTGCCGACATCACTATAAACTAAGATTTAGGTAAATGAATCTGTCATTCCTATTAGTTATTTTTATATTCATAAATTTCCACCGCCTGTCTGTTGAATTTCGGATAATAGTTTCTATAATTAGATAAAACTTATGTTCCGAGGCATGTTCAGCAACATTTGATTTTTCTGGTTGATTGAGGCATAGGTGACATTTGTGTTGGTTTATTCTGGTGGTAATTGTTCGGCTCGCAGTCCCAATGTAGACCTGTTCACATAAACAAGATATGCAGTATACTCCTGGTGTATCCTGTGGGTTTCTTGCGTCCTTAGCTGATCGAAGCAAATCCTGTATCTTGGTGGTAATAGCATAGATGGTTTCTACCTTGTGTTTATTGAGAATTTTCCCTACATAAAGCGTAGATTATTATTATTATTTCATGTTTGTATCATATTTACTTCATGCAATTATAAAATGATCGGTTTTCACATATGTTGACTTACTTAAAAGAGCATCTTTGTCAAAATTTTAACCAATCTGTTATAGTTAAATACAAGTAAATATACATAGAAATGAAAAAATCGACGCTTAAATAAATAACAAACTAAAAAGTACAGCTAAACTATATCTCGCTGTGAGAAAAAAGAAATATCTAAGAAATAAGAGTCGATAAAGCAAACCACTTCTGACATACGAAAGCAAAAGTTGGTTTCTATCAAATAATCAAACAAATGAAATAAAAAATACAGACTATGAAAATGAAATACCTCCTAGACTTCAAAGACATTACAAGAAAAGATAACATTTATAAAAAATAAAGATCCTAGACTCAATAAAACATCAATAACTAAGAACCATAGATAAATTTATAGAAAGAAATTAAGAGAAGAATATATAGACAATCTAAAAGCAATAAAACTGCCCATGTCCAAAATATACTAATTTATAATTATATTAATTATAACTGAATATTGACTGTAGTATTAATTCCAATTTTTACAAGCCTAATTAATCTTATTTGTTTATTGTAATTTGGCAAAATTAGTTTAAAGTTCAGCTTTTATGATAACCAATTAAGAGATGTACTATATTATGTAAACCTTCGACCAGAGATTACCCATAGCTAACGTTACGATGCCTCATTACTTTTTATTGCTTATTAGTTGCCAAACCGTTGCTCCCGGCCATGCCCGGCTCTCCTGGCGCTGGGCGCAAGGCGGCCCTCGTCCTTGTACGAGGACACCGCGTCCGAGGCATAAAACCTTTTACGAGCCGCATAAATAACCGAAATGAATTTATCTCCGAAAATCACAACACCCAAATTTCGACAAAATACATAAATTAAAAATTATATGTGTTTTGTTAATCGGCCGCATGGGCGCTCGGATTGTGCGGCTTCGGGGGGGTCCGCGCCCCGCAGGGGTCCAATTAAGGCCCCATTCGGAGCCCTGGGGGACCCCTCATGCCGCAGCTGTTCGACTCGGCTTGCCACTCAATAGCATATTATTTTCTACTTAACACTCGGCTTTATTGGTTTGTCGGTATAAAACGATTATAACCGTATTTATTATATCGGGCATGATTTGTTTTCAAACTTAATTGGTTTGCATAACGCACTCGGCTGGTACGCTCGATTACCGTCACTATCAATTTAGGAAGCCGAGCTTGATTAAACGATGTTATGCTAGATTGGTCCGGTTGCACAATAGGCGCCACCAAAGGATGAAAACGCTGTTTTCAGTACGTCATTAATGTGGCATTTTTGGGAAACTTCGAAAACATAAAAATTCAATGAATATAAAGCAACGCGCATGACAGCTAAATTTAAAAGTTTTGCTTCCTATTAAGAAATAGATAATAACTAAAATAAAAATTAATTAAACCTAATCTGCTGTATCAATGGCATTAAAGCACATTCGATTTAATTAGCGGCTCCTGACAAAAAAGCGAATGACAAAATTCGAATCTGATGAAATCACAAAGCAGGCATAGAACTTAATTAGCAACTAAACGACTTTTTGCCTTTCCTCCTCCTAAACATGCGCATTTTTCACTCAAAAAACCAATTCATCTTGTTGCAAAACGACAGCTCACTATTTAAGCTGCGCTGCAAATGCAGGAATTTGATAAATAGCGTAAGTTATGCAAGCGCTTAATAACGCTCTGCCCCATGTATAATGCATTTTCAGGCGCATTAAACGCAATTTGAAAATTGCTCTGTAATTGCGTCGCAAAGGCCAGCTGAAATGATTTATTCGGCGCAATCGGCCAGCATTACTCCTCAATTACCTGATTTATTAAAATTCCTTGTTACGGCGAAGTGCAATTTAGCAGATTTATTTGCGCTATTGTGGGCCGTGCTACGCTGAACAGAACTGGAGCTCGATAATTTGCATAAATTTATAATCCCGCGCATATAATTAATTTCACTTTCAATGTTGCTGTAATGACAAGCTGAATTAACCATGAATGGGCTTACACCTTTCAAGACTGTAATAAATCTAATTTAAGAGCTACCAGAAGAAAACATAAATAAACTCGGCAAATATCACACTAAACCGAAACGATAAATAATTTGTTTAAAGTCTACTACGCATTTAATTATATTCGAATTAAGTTATTATGGGATATACAGGTAAAAAATAAATAAAAAGATCATCGTTAGTTAAGTTATGGAGATACTTTGATACTTATATAAGTAATATAATAAAATAAAATCTTAGAATACTATTGCAACTCTATTTGTAGAAAATGATCTAGTGAAGACAACTACTACCAACAAAGTCTTTTCACAAACAAATTTATTAACAAATATAAACATAAAAACATTTTACGTTAGGTTTTTAGCATAAATCTTATCTTTAAGACATCCCTACAAAAAATTTGGTCAAATTTGGTAATCTGGGGGGACAAACCCTTTAATCAGAATTAGAAATTACACATTCTAAACACATTGTTCTTAGCATGCCCGTCGTCTCCTTAGCTTTGTGAAATGTCGCACCATCTTGATGAAACTACATGTTTTCAAGCCAATTTATTCAATTTGAAGGACAAAAGAATTCTTAGTCCTGTGGTAATGCTCACCAGCAACGACAAAACAAGTTTTCACTTTATTAAATTAAGGGGGAAGTTCTGTTATACTTGCAAACAAAATTATTGTTCTGTGTTTGTAATATCCCAGTTAGCTTTTTATTTGATTCTAGTGGGACAAATCTGAAATTCTAATCTTATTAATTATTGCAGGAAGCGATTACTTTGATCGAGAGGGCCTGAATGCGAAAGAACAGTGAGTTACAAAACCGAGACAAGAGGGTAGAAGAAGCTTGATTCTGGTGGCCCCGCCCTTGCAGGTCAGCCACGTTCCGGATGATGGAGACTTGCAAGCCGCTTTGGATGACAAACGGTCTTTGAGCACTAAGAACTAAAGAGCTTGAAGTCGACCAGAAGTCTGTGTGGAGTCTTTTTCGGCAACTTGACTTTGTCCACAAAAGATCCACCAGAGCGGACCAAAGCACAGACCAATAAGCAAATCAAAATTTGCCGCCATTTGAAGAAGCGTGTTAGAAGTACTTCGATTTAAAGCTGGCAGCCAGACCCGGATACTTGCAGATCGGTGGTAAAAGATCATAAAGATTTTTATTTTGAAAAATAGTTGTTATTGAATAAATTTCTCTACAAAAAATTTTTTTGCAAGCGTGGCAGAACTTTCTCTCCAACCTGTAAACTTCAAAATAGTTCAGTCCAACTGCACCTCTGAATTCTATCGACAGACACAGCAGCTTCGCTTCTTAAAATACATAAATAAGTCAAAACGGGCTTTATCACCTATCTTTTTCAAAGAAACATTTATTTTCGACGCCAAGTACAATGTTGCAGTACCATACTCATGACGTGATGTGTTTCGTACCAGCTGTATCTTGTACTGCTTAGGTACAAGTCTTTTTTAAAGGTAAAATTAGAGCAGCGCCTGATAAACATGCTGAAATCCTTTTGCATACTTTGTCGAGCCTTTCAACATTCTCCAGTGTACAAACATGGTCAAACTCTGAAATATCTTTAACACCACCAGTTTCTTGAAATTTCTTCACCAGCTAATGAACTGTATTAACGTTGGGCACACTATTAATGCCAAAATATTGCCTTCAATTCCCATGACTAATTTGCCATGCATTCTCCAAATACCATTCTGCAATTTTTAATTGTTAAATTTTTTGCCATAAAATTCTTTCATCAATTTTGAAAATAGATAGTATTAATTGGAAAGCTATGTTGTATGTTGTAGGTGGGTAAGCTCCTCAAAACCCTAGTCTTTCATAGCAACATGGAAATTACGATTTTATAAACAGAGGAGGACAGTTAAATTTAGCATGACTTGAAACGTCGCGCAATTTATGCAGTATTATGCCTTTCGAATCCCAAACGATTGTTGTTATGATTTTTAAATTGAGCCATCTTTGCTTTCTTTGGTCGCTTTTTGTCCGAGCAGTGCCATGTTATCGACTTTCTTTTTGCTAGACAATTATAGTATAGTCATGTTTTCACCCCCTATAAACAGATCGAAGAGCTTTTATGATTGTTGCAGAGATTTAAGAATTGTTTACAACACATCACCCGTTGCTGCTTCTGAACTGCTGACAAAAGTCCGAGTACGCATCTGGCATTAACTTTATTCATATAAAGGTGCTCATGGGCGATTGCATGGGAAAGCCCTAATATTGCAAATAACTCTTCTGCTTTTAAACGCCTTGCAGCATGATGCATAATGCAACGTTGTCTTCTAAAAACACCTCAACAAGCCGACATACACGTGTAATACTGCTAATGCGAAAGTACTTTCAGAAATATTACTACTTTTCGTATACGCACGCCAGCGCTATACAAGTTTTTCCATGAAAAAATCAGGTATCAATTGCCGGCACATCTATTTGCACATTCTTAACATGTTTTTTTAGGTTCTTTATCTTTGATATAAGAAAATAATCACAAAAGGTGAGATTTAGAGTTGTAAGATGGTAAAATACCATAAAATTTTAGGTTATAATGCTTCCTTTGTTTATTGACTAACAAAGACAAGCATTGTCATGTTAAAGAATTACTTTGGTGTCGAGCTCGAAGTTTTTTCAATGTGTTTACGTATTGATTACAGTTGGTAGTGTCTCTTTGCTTCAAAAATTTAAACTACGCACTTTCAGTCTTAAAGAAAGACCATCAGTACTTTTCTTCTTAAAAAGAAGGCTTTGAATTTTTTGGTCAAAAAGCTCTTATGCCAGATGCTTGACCGATTGCCCATTGTTCCTTGGGTCTTAGTGATGTATCCAAGATTCGTCATTAGCGTTGCAGACGAAGCTTCTTTTGCTTGTATTTAGTTTTAGGAGGCAACATGCGTAAGGCCCCTTTTTTGATATAACCATTCAAGATAAATCACAATAATCTTAACAATATTTTATTGATTCACTCGGCGACTAACATAAATTAGTTCATAATTTTCAAAGAGACTAACCATGCAAATTTTTGCTGTTGAATTTTTTTTCACATTTTCTATCCACCTAATTTTTATTTTGACATTACCATAGAGCACATGCTAGTCGATTAGGGTTAATAGATGCACACCTCTCAACCGTTAGCAGCTCAATAACAGAGCGTTACTTTAAGCGAATCCCCATGTCATTTCTTATTTTAGTCGTCTCTACAGTAAAAAAAACGCTTCTGTATAATTTGAAAGCTACTGAGTTAGAACTAATTGTGATATCTATATACTATTATTAGATTTATCTGGCAAAAGGCAAATGTTTTCAAAACGTCCTGGTAATATCAAAACGAAGTATCCGATGGCATTGAGTATTACAAACGTATGTTAAAGATTAAAACAATTTCCAAATAAATTATGAAGGTACAACAACTGTTGCAAAATGTTCTAATTTACTTGGACTTTGGTACTTACGCTTTTCTTTTAGATCCGCTAATTTAATTTTTTTATTTTTTAATTCACCGAAAGTTTGTGCCGAAAGGGGTGACAGAAATAGATTCTACGTATTTTCTTAAATATACGGTAAAATCGATCCATAAATTTGATGAGCGGTGATCACTTGCAACTTGTATTATTTGTATTACTCATACACAATTATTAACCCCCCCCCCCCAATCTTAGTGGGCATCTCTCGTACGAAATTGAACTGTGATACTCTCCAACAGTCATCTACTTGTGGAATTGTTACACAGGTGATAAGAATTTACACAACATGTAGCAGATGGGCCATCTCAAAAATTATTGGTGTTCCTGAATTAAAGGTCGCTATTCAAAGAAGATCCTCTAACACTAGTCCATAGTATAATAACAAAAACTGCTTTTTTTATCTACGGCATGATTCTTCAGAAGTCAGCAATCATACAAAGATGGATGCTTGCGAAGTTGATGAAATGCTTTACTTTTGCAAAGTTCGGACATCTTTAACTACTACCGCGTATTTAAAAGAATAGTGAGTTGAATGTTCAAAGAATCTGCTTTTAATTGATAATTGTAGCTCTCTGCATTCGTGATTATAAGACGGTTATAGGCAGGCGTGCCTTTATTTTTCCTTCAATGGCAGAATAGTTTTTGTTAAACTGCAAAAACATTCACTCAAACAATTCGTGCCAACGTTAAGCGTTTTCCGAAAAAATAATATTTTTGCTAATACCAGTTTTGATTTTAAGTATTAAGGGAGGTGGGATACTTTCTCAGTGCCATTATTCATACAGTGCAGAGCCCACATCAACTACTTTGGCGTTGCAGTTTGTGCATATTTATTATGCTCTGGTCTGGAAAGTTTTGCATATAAGTGATTAATGCTATTATTTCTTTGTAGCCACTCAAATGTTTACAATTACTCTCACAATTTATAGGCACAAAATAGAGAAGTTTATCAAAGCTAAAGTCAGAATTAGATTAACCTCACTCTGTTAATGGGAAATGTTACCGGCAAAATTAAGAGGTTTAGAAAATAGAAGGCCTTTAGGGACAGTAACAAAATTCAAGACAATTTTTAACTAATTTTGTGAGTAGTAAAGAAATTTTGGACTTGAACTATATTTCTCAATAAAT